>CM016488.1:20098519-21356197 GCA_002890555.2 Lagenaria siceraria
TATTTGTAAATAGTTTGACTCTTTTTTCTATATTTGAAAACAACCTTTTTATTTATGAACATGTTTTATGTTAACAATTTCCTATAGTTATTATGTTGTAACATTATACAATTCATAATACATATATTAATTTTAAAAAAATTGAAGTGAGGTCTTCTTTCAAAAAAAAAAAATTGAAGTGAGGTTATAACATGATATAATATATTATAAATGTTATTATCTTAATTTAATATAATTTTACATTTTAAAATTTAAAATTTAAAATGTAATTACACATATAGAAAAAAAAAAAACAAAAGTAAATACACATATAGAAAAAAGTACACCCCATGCGAAAAAAGTACACCCCATGCTTTTGTATTTTCCACTTCTTTTTTCTATATGTGTAATTACTTTTGTTTTTTTTTTTTCTATTTGTGAAAAGACCCCAAATCTAAATACAATGAAAACATAAAAATGTTGTTGTGAGAACATGTCCTCTTTGGATCGCAGGATCCAAAAACAATTTTCTGAAACATAATTCGAGTTGTCTCCTAAATATATATTTGTTGAACTTAGTGAATCTGAAAGTATAAAACAAAATCCAGATTGTCAACTAAAGAGACTCTTAACAATCCAACCCAAAAAGAAGAATAAAAAAACCATCCCAAAATCCTAGAATTTAAAACAATTGGGGAAATTTTCAAAAATAACATTCGAATGTTTTCATATTTCACAACTAGCATTCTTTTAGAAAATTCGTTGATATTTTTGCATCGAAAAAGGCCAAAAGAACCAATAATTTTGATAAAGGATGAAAAAGTTAATTTTTTACTCAAATCTCAATGGTTGATCTCAGTTGGAAAGAATTGAGAAAAACTATTTCAACGAATTTTTGAAAATGGTGCTAGTTGTAAAATATGAAAACTATTTTAGGTTAGGTAAGTTTTAATTTCATGATCATACAATAAAAACTCTAACATTACATAAAACAATAAAACCAAGATCTTTGAGCTAGATGATTTTCACAGTAACATAAGTAAGAGTATCATACCTTGATCCATAATGATGATTTTGTGAGGGATTATGTTCCTCTCTCTTGACCTTCATTTAGAACTTGATTAGGTTTCTTGAGATGGATATAAAATATTACTTAATAAAATAGAGAGATGAGCAATCCCTAGTGTTTTATTAATTATATAAACACCTTTAAGAGTGTTTAATTAGGGAACTATCTTTTACTCAATCAAAGAAGACAATTTCCCTCCTTTTAGACTTGTTGAAGGAAAAATTTTGGACCAATCACAAATTGCCACGTCATTTCTCAAATTAGTGGCGAAATTAGAAACAATTAAATTTGGGACTAATTAAAAGTTACATGTGTCCTAAATTGAAAAATTGAAGACACAAAATTGGCAAATCTCAATGGTGCCACGTGTTTTCATCGTCACGGTTGGATCAAAATAATTATTTTTGGTTTAATTATTTATTAATGTTTGGGCTAAAATTTAATCAAGTCCAAAAAATAGACTTAATTTGGCCCAAAGGGCCTAAAGGCCCAAATCCAATTAGTTGGGCCCAATGGGCCAGGTCCATTGACCAATCAAGCCCAAGCCCACGAAAGTCCACATGAGAACTCTATAAATAGAGAAGTTCTCTTCATTTAGAAAGGGGGTTGGTTGGAAGCATTTGACAACGAAGGGCTGAAGACTTGAAGATGTAAGCTCTGAAGATTTCAAGACTTCGAAGCTCTGATCAACCTCAAGATTATAACCTTCTGAAGGTTGAAGACTTGGAAGATTAAAACTTTCTTGAATTCCAGAAGATGAAGCTCCAATCGATCTCAAGTTTACAACTTCTCAAAGATGGGAAGAACTGAATGCTGAAGACCGGAGCTCCCAAGCTCACAAGTTCTAAAGATTGAAGCTCTCAAGTTCCAAAGAACTGAAGATCAAAGCTCTCAACCTCTAAAACTCTAAAGACCTGAAGACTGAAGACTTAGGAGGCTAAAACTCCTGGAAGCTCTTAAAGTCAGAAACAAGCCAGAGGCCAATCCAAACTGATCAACAAGCCATAGGCCAATCTAAGTCGATCATCAAGCCCAAAGGCCGATCCTTCAAGAAGATCATTAAGCCCAAAGGCCGATCATTCAAAAAGATCAACAAGCCCAAGAAGCAAAGTTTTTTTTTTTTTTTTTGAGACAAAACATCAAAGGATTATGTATTAGAGATTGTATTCACTACACTATATTTAAATTAATACAAATATAAAGTTCAAATTCCACAAATCAAATTTCTTCGGAAATCTCGTGTGAACAAGACTTTCTGTTTGTGATTTATAACTATTTTCATTTAATTTTACTAATAACTCAAAATTACACGTTGGTGAAAAATATTGAAAAAGGAAGTTTTAAAACAAAAAGAAAAAATGAGTTTTGGAAAGGTGAGAATCCCACCTGGCTTAATTTAGCATTGGGACCTCACCTTATTTATCCTCTCCTTTAGGACCCATGTTTTGGAAGGAGTGAGGAGATAGATAATGGGGGGCTTGGTGGCTTCTCCACACACGCGCCGCTCGCGTGGTGGAGTGACAATAAAGATAATTTTATTTTATTTTTAAAATAAAAAAATTTCTTTAAAGTTTTACTGTTTTGTCCCTCGCCGCATTCAAGGCGCGGCCAACCGGTCTTCACGCCCGTGCCCTTTTTTTGGCGCACGTGCAGTAGACGAGCGCTCACCCGTGACGCACATTCTGTGGCCGAGCACTCGCCTGCCATCTCCATTTGACAAAAATGAGAATGCAAACTTACTTTCACAAAATATTCCTATATTCCGAGCTTTATTGAAGGGTGTGAGCATTCTGGTCGATTCTTGTGCAAGTTTCAATCGATACAGAGATTTCTGATTTGTTTTATCTTGGGGACGACGTGGCAACGATTCCGAACTGCAAGCACTTTGGGCAGAACCGCGAAACGTCTTAAAGAGAGCAAGCTCTGCGACTTAGCCTCACAAGCTTTTGTTTTGCCGGCGTCGACCTCCATGCGTTCAGTACAAGGATTCATCGCATAGCTTGGCGTTCAACTCTAAGCGTTCACTTTCCTTGCGTTGACCAGAAGGCGTCCAACAACTTGCGTTGACCACCCGACATCCAGGTCCTTGCGTTGACCACTAGACGTTGACTGTCAGAGTGTTCAAGATTCTCAATGCATAGTTCAAGTTCCAGCATTACATAATAAAACTATCACTCTCTTAAAATCCTACCAAAGTTGTCGAGAAAATGATGACACAATTCTTCCTAAATAAGAACGGTAGAAAAAGACGAGAAGATGAAAAATCACTCAAATTGGCAATTTTTTCTATTATTATCTATTTGAGATCAACATTTTTCTCTAATAATACATTGCCCCATTATTTAAAGAAATCTTACACTGTATAAAAATAATGCATTAAGTATTTTAAAATAAAAATTCTAATAAATAAAGGACTTATATATATATATATATATATATATATATATATATAATTTCAATATACAATTATTAGCTGAGTTTAAACAACCTAAACTAATTTTAGTATATTAATCGATTTTCTACCCAATTTTAAATTATAAAAAACCAAGTCTTTAACAACTTATTTTTTTAATATCAAGTATCTTTTCTCGTTTTTTTTTTATTACAACAATTACAAGGCTTTAAGTAAAAAAAAAAAAATTGTGTATATCAAATAGGATTTAAACCAAGGTGTCGATTGAGAAATGAGGTAAGAAAAAACACGTGAGGGAGTAAATACGCATGGAGCGGACATCATGATTTCCAGTCCACCTTTTATCTTCAGAGAATGTGGGAGTGAGTGTTTTGTCTTCAAGATAAAAATAAATAAATAAATAAATGTGGTGGGTCACGTGATGCCTGGCCTTGGAGTTTAAGGGCCCTTCCCCTAATTAACAGGGATACATACCCTTCACATACCTACTTTGCTTATCATATTCGTATTCATACCCTACACGTGCCGTCTCTCGCGTTCTTTTCTTTCACACTTTTTTTTAATATAATTATATATTTATGTTTAGGATAAGCGAGTGGCTTTCAAATCTGTCGCCCGCCAAAACCTTGTATCTTTTTTTTTTTATTATTATTTTTTTTTTTGTCTTTGTTCCTTTTTTTATTTTCTATTTTTTTAATTGCTTATTTTAAATATCAATTTGCGAATCTGACTTCTTTCTCAAAAGGGAAGAAAGAGTTTTCATTCCCTTTGCAATTTTGTAGAAGAAACTTTTTGTTACTTTCGTCCTTTAATTTTACTTAATTTTATATCAAACCTTTAGTTTTCTTTTCTTTGTTTAAATTGTTATTACAAAATTCGGATAAAAAAAAAAAAATATCTGACCTTCATAGAACGATAAAGATAAATTTATAATTTGAAAAAGAGAGGACTTACAAAATAATAAAAAATTGCTTTGATGCCAAAATTGGAGATAGAAATCAATTACAAAATGTAGAAGTCTGAAGTTTAAATCACAGATGAAGTTCTCAAACCTCAACTCAAGTTTTACCATATGGAGTTATAGTGATATATTTATAGGGAGAATGAAATGTAGTTTACTTTTTCTTCGAAGGATTAAATTAGATGAATTTTTCCTTTTTCTATTTAAGTTATAATTAAATTAGATTTGATTAGTTGACATTTGGACTTTGAACCTAAATCTAATTTATCATATTTGTTTTGTTGAATTTTACCAACAACATAAATATTTTTTGTTACTTGGCGTTTTGAAAATGAACAGATTACATCAAAAGAAGATGGAGATAAATAATTAATTAGTGAGAGTTATATAATTTTATTATAATCGATTAATAAAAATGTAGTTAGATGTCATTTATTTGTATAGTGGATAAAAGAAGAAAATAAAAAAGAAATTAAGCAATTGATGACCCACTATCATTCTAGAAGTTTCTTTTGGGCATGAACAACTTGCTCATCAGCAACAATGTTAGGAATCTGAAGACTAATCCTTCTATTCGCTGAATCTATCACTCAAGCGAGAGAATTCTACTGCGGTTTATCGTTAATAGACAATAAAAAATTTCTACCTTTGTAAATGATTTGATTTTTTTTTGTTTATCTATAATAATTTCCCTTAGATTTATCCTAAATATTATCAAGTTTGCATTACTTATTTTGAAATTGAAATTAGAAAGCCTAGTTTTTACATTAAAATAAATAAATAAATAATGGATACGATTGAGAGTTATCTCAAGTAAGCCCAAAAGCCAACGAGCAAACTCAAGTCCAAGAAAAACTAGGAGGTGGTATGGAAAAACATGTGTCCAAAAGGAAAAAAAATCAAACTCTCGCGTTATGAGCGACTGACCGAGATAGTGAATATATACGAATCAAGAAGTAACTGAGTCCAACTCGACTCTGGCACCCTGTAATTTCGAGGACCACAACTACCCTGACATCGCCGACATTATATGTAACTAAAGGCAAGTGTCACTGTTGAATGAAAATTTTCGGCCAACCAAATTTCGCCACATCATCACAACGAAAGTCCAAGCACATCGTGGAAAATTATAAATTAGATCGGACTGAGTAATGAAAATCATTTGGGTCCAAACCCAATACAATTCAAACCCATTATTTAATTATCAATAAACGTAGACCATGAATGAATTGTTGACGTTGATCAAGCTTTGGTAGTTAGTAATGAGCATGAATTACGTATAATGATTTAAAAATAATATCCCATAAATTGGAAATAATTAAAATTTCAGTTTCAGTACAAGTTTGACGACATGGATGGTCAGAATAATCATAAGTAACTGACAAATAAAAGCGCAAAAACTTCCCCCACTTACCATTACCAAATAATATCCCAGCCGTATTTAGATACCAACTGAACTGAATTTGTCCTACCAACCTGCAAAAGCAAATCTTTGACAATATCACAGCAGTTTTCTTATTTAATCTTTATGATATTAAGTATGTTATTTTATTATTTATACTTTTAATAAATCTAAATTTTAGTTTCCATGGTAGTTTATCTTTATCTATGAATTTTTTCACTATAAATTTTGGACAAAATTCACCTAAAATATATATATTTTTTTTATGAAAATTATTATTATTATTTAACAAAATTCGATTAAAAAGTACTTTGAAGACTAAATTTAAAGGTCATTGGAATACATAGACTTGAATTAAAAATGTTTCAAAATATAAAGAACAAATTTATATTTTACCTATTAATAAAAAAAACAACTTTTGTTTTTCAAGCTTCCAACCTTTTTTTTTTTAATCTGTCAATTTTCAAGATGTCCATAGTATTTTATGAGTTTCAATTTAGTTTATTTGAGTTCGTCCGATTTTGAAAACATCTATTTTATGTTTCATTTCATAAGTATTTAGTTTTTGAAAATTAAGCTTATTTTCTCTCATTTTTTTTACAACATCTTTATCTTTTGTTGGATAAATAAGATTTTAGTCAAACTCTAAAAATAAAAACAAAAATTTTTAAAACTACTTTTTTAGTTTTCAAAATTTGACTTAATTTTTTTAGTCAAATATATATAGGTTCAAGAGATATTTACATACTTAATTTTAAAATCTTAAAGCTAAAAACGAAATAAATTTCAAACGGCTTTTAACTTTCTTCAGATTTATAGATCATTACTATAATTTTGTCTCTAGGTCTCTCACTCAATATATATATATATATATATATATATATATATATATATATATATATTTAGACACACAATTAATATTATGTTGGCCAATCTCTATTAGTAGCTTAATGCATAAAAACGGTCGAAAGATTGAGAATAGCTTTGGAGTTTAAATTTTGAACTCTACAAACTTTGAAGCTTATTCACTTTTGAGTCTACTCACTATTTGATATAAAATACCTCTTTTTAATAAATTTTTAATTTTGTGTCTAATAAAATTTGACATATTTAAAGTTTCTAAAATTAACTAATTTATCGAAGCGAGCATAACTTCAACAGACATATATTACGTGTTAGCAGCCGTGATGTATATTTCAATTTGATATAAAATAGAATTTAATATATAATAAGACTCTAGATAATCATTTTTTTTTATTTTAATAGGTTTGTGAATTTCTAACAAATATAACACGCTTAAAAGATCTATTAGATATAAAATTAAAAATTAATTTGAAAATAAATAGCTATAAAAATTTTTAAGTGAGGGTGAAAAGAAATTGGATGGAGGTAAGTTTTAGGTCAAAACAATTTTATGTTCTCTATACTTTCAATTGTCTAATTTTAGTCCATATATTTTCAATAAATCCAAAATTTAGTATTTCAATTTTTTTTTTTATCGAAGTTGGTTAAATAATTACAATAACTTTTATTTCAGGTAAAAGATGACAATGTGTGAATATATGTTCACCATACATAAGGCGGAAGTTCATAGAAACTAAATTTTTTAAGAAAAAATTAACAAAGAGAATAATAGCACAAACTAATTTCAAAATTTATGATAGTACACGAGCTAAAATTAGGCAAGTGAAAGTAGAAAAACAAAATCTAAAACAGAGAGACCACCGTGATATTTTAACCTAAATTTTATTATGGTTAAATTTCGAATTTAATTTTTATAACAATTATAAACTATAGACTTATTAATAATTTTTTAGTAAAAGAAAAAAAAAGAAAGAGAAAAAGAAAAAGGGTGATTGCGGAAAATCCTAAGAAGAGAGTTAAAAACTAAAAAGAGAAGGAAGGAAGCGTTACTTTATGAAAAGTGAGTAAAGAATTTGCATTTGGGGTTTACTTACTTACAGCCTACAGCCCACTCCCTTCAAATCTACCTTACCCTTACACTCATATTTTCCCGCTCTCTCTTCTCTTCAACTTCCCATCTTCATTTTCAACTCCTCAACCCCTTCTTCTTCTCCACACACTCAAATGACGAAACCTCTGTTTTTCTGAACTTCACTCAACAATGGATTCCACTCCTCAGAAAAAACCCACCAAACTCCCTCCTCTCTCCAAATTTGAGGTCTATTTCTCAATCCTTCTTCTTCTTCTTCTTCTATGATTTCTTTTCCGATTTGGGTTTTTTTTTTCTTTCTCAATTTGGGCCATGGATGGGACTTTTCTTTCTCTTCCTCTGTAATGGCAACCCCATTTTCGTTTTCTTTTCAGTTTCTCATTTGGGTTTGTTTTTCTTTCTCTTGAGTTTTCTCAATGGGGGGTTTTTTCTTTTCTTTTGGTT
Source organism: Lagenaria siceraria (assembly GCA_002890555.2). NCBI lineage: Eukaryota > Viridiplantae > Streptophyta > Magnoliopsida > Cucurbitales > Cucurbitaceae > Lagenaria > Lagenaria siceraria. Next base: position 20,106,742 of record CM016488.1, read on the forward strand.
CTCTTGTGTAATTTGAGATGTGGGTATTCTCTATTCTCTGTTTCTTCCTCTGTTACTGTAACTCCATTTTCTCCCTCTTTTGAATTTCTCTATTGGGGTCTTTTTTCTGGGTCTCTTCTGTAATTTGAAATCTTCGTTTCCTCTTTTTCTTAATTCCAATCCCATTTTCTTCCTCTCTTGAGTTTCTGAGTTTCTTGTGTAATTTGAGATGTGGGTATTCTCTGTTTCTTCCTCTCTTACTGTAAACTCCATTTTCCCCCTCTTTTGAGTTTCTCAATTAGATTCTTTGTTATGGGTCTCTTGTGTAATTTGAAATGTGGGTTTCTTCTTTTTCTTAATTTCATCCCTATTTTCTTTTGAGTTTCTGGCTTTCTTCTGGTAATTTGAGGATTGAGATGTGGGGTATTCTGTATTATCTGTTTCTTCCTCTGTAATTGCAACTGCATTTTCATTCTCTGTAAAATTCCTGAATTGTGGGGTTTTTTCTTCATAAAAAAAGGTTCGAGATCTGGTTTAAAACATGTTAAATTTGACTAAATTGTTTAATTTAATTGCAGGATTCACCAGTTTTCAACTTCATCAACAGTCTCTCTCCCATAAAACCTGTTAAATCCATTCACATTACTCAAACATTCAACTCCATCTCTTTCCCTTCCCTTCCTGTTTTCACTTCCCCACCACACCATTTTAGTCCTCTAAAGTCCCCAAAAAGGTAAACAAACAAACAAAAACACTTGCATTTAATTCAATTTAATTATTATCATCCTTTTATTAAATTAATTAATTTCTACAGGCCGAATTTTTCGAACCCATCGAGATCCCCGCCTGCAGATGCTAAAAATGAAGGGGCGGTTATAATAATGGATCAGTTACTGGAGATTTTCGTGCCGGAAATTCCTCCCGCCGGCGACGGTACAACTCCAACAATTCAGCCACAGGAAACGGTCAATTCCGTCGCCGGCGAGGTTCTGATATTTCGTTCTCCGATTAGCTCTGAAGCTATGGAGGAGGCGATTAATGGAGCGGAAGATGAGGCATTGTTTCGAAACGACAGCGTTTTAGATAGAATAGAGGAGAACAAGGTAAAGTCTTTTTTTTTTTTTTTTTTTTTTTTTAATTTATATAAATATATATTTTTTTGGTGCAAAATTTTGGGTGTTTGTTTTGAATTGTTTCTGTCTTATGTCCCACTCTTTTGCATGCTGTTCAGTTTCAGGGATCATTTGACAATGTTTTTGGTTCAATTCAAACATATTTTTTTTGGTTTTTCTATGGATTTGTCTCTTTGTTTTTTGTCCCTTTTAAAGAATTTATATTCACTATGTTTCAAAGTATAAAGATTAAGTCCATGGTTATTCAAAAGAAAGAAAGAAAAGGAAAGAAAAAGATTAATTATATGGTATTTTCAAAGCATATTCATTATTCACTGTGTTTCAAAGCATACAGATTTTAAGAATATGTTTATTCAAAAAAAAAAAAAAAAAGATTAAGTCTATGGTATTTTCAAAGTGACAGATAGTTTTTTAAGAAGTGTGGCTCCATTTGATAATGATGGACTGATGGTTATGCTTTAAAATTTATATTGGTTTTCTTTCATTAAGTTACAAAACAAAAAATCAAGTTTTTACGAATTATTTTTTTAATTTGGCTAAACATTAATAAATAATATATAACAAAACAAAGAATAACTTAGGACATGTTTGATAACTATTTGATTTTTTAATCATGGTTTACCTATTTTTAAAGCAAAGATTTGGATTCTTAACCAATTTTTAAAAATAAATATAAGTATTTTAAAGTTTATATCCTTAGATCCCATTTAGTAATTATTTTGTTTTTGATTTTTTGTTTTTGAAAATTAAGTCTATTTTTTTTATTTTCTTACCGTGGTTTGTATCAATCTTAAGTAGGAGAGTTTTATTATTTGCCAAATTCCAAATTCCAAAAACTATATTTTTTAGTTTTCAAAATTTGACTTGATTTTTGAAAACATAAGTAAAAAGTAGATATCAAAAACAAGAAATTTAGAAGAGAAACTGTAGAATATATGTTTATAGGCTCAATATTAAAAAATTAAAAATCAAAAGTTAAATAATTACGAAATGGGATCTTAAGTTTCAATATTTCACTTCAATTTTGAAAACACTCATAAAAGTAAAAAAATAAAAACACCAATCAATGGATTTTCCTTAATCTACATTTTCCATGGATGGTTCATGGGCATGGAGAAAAAGATTAAAAGGATTCAATAAAGAGGTTTTTCCTTTTATTTTTATTTTATTTTTTTGGGAAAAGGATTCAATATAGAATAAATTGATTGAGATTGGAGGATTATTATTTTTGTTTTTCTTAAATTTTCTTTTAATGGTAATGGGTGATTCGATGGGCATCTTTTAAGCGTTATATACTCGATTGTGTTGACTAAATGGTCAAAAAGAAACAAAGTAATACAGATTAAACATAAGTATTAGAAGGGGTGTGGTGATTTGTTTTAACCTAATGTTTTGTTTTTCTTACGTTTTTTAAAACAAAAAAAATAACGGCTTTATGACAACTAAGTTTTTATTTTTTTGTTTTGTTTTTTATAGAAATGAATTTGAGCTTCATGATTGTTTTTTTGGTTTAATTAGAATTTTAGCTCTATTTGTAACTAAATATCTTGGTAAAATTTTGTATTTTCTATTGAATAGGTTCATGACACATTCAAACTTTTTAAAAATTAATGGATCTAGAGATATAAATTTTAATTTTTATATTTAATTAAACTTGTATTATAGTCTAGTAAATCGATGAATTTTAAAAAAGTAATGATTAAGAATCATATACTCTCCCTTTCTTTTATCTACTATTTTTTAAAAAGAGAAAAGTGTCCTGTGACACATTTCTATTGAGTATTAGTCGAGCTTTTCCTCAAATAGGTCACAAAATCGATAATTTAAAAATATAAGTTAAAATATTATTTTAGTCCTTATAATTTGAAGTTTGTTTAATTTTAGTCCATATACTTTTAATTGTCCACTTTAGTCCTCGTACTTTCAAATAATCTTAAACTTAAATTCTATTGATTTTTTTTAAAAAAACTTTTTGTTATTCATCAGTATTTTTTTACTATGGCATATTCAGTGGTTTTTTTAGAAGTTTTTAAAGTGTCTCATAACATATTGAACAACCTTATTCTTTATCCCAATTATTTTTTTATTATTCTTTCTTATCTCAAATATTTTCTCTAGTGTAACATGTCATTGAACTATAAAAATTATCTAATAAATCTTTAAATTCTTTTAGGATTGTTTTCAAATATAGAAAAATTAACTAAATTATTTATAAATATAAAAAAAATTTAAGAGATAAGTTAATTTTTTCTATATTTATAAATAGTTTGATGTTTTTTCTATTTATAGTAATTTTTCATTTTTTAATGTTGTATTTAATATTTTTTAAAATTTTGAAAGTGACCTTTTAACTTTGTATTTAATATGCAGATAAATTTTTAATTTTGTGACAAATAGATGTCTAATTTAGATTTTTTTTTCTATTTCACAAGTATTGAAACGTTAAACATTTTTTTTTTTTGGAGTTAGAAGAAACAAATTATGAGGATTCTCATATTTTTAAATTTTTTGAAAATCTATTTTAGTGCACAAAAAGAAATTAAAAAAATGGGAAAAAAATCATTATCGTTTATTTATTAAAAAAAAGAAGATAAAAGATAAAATAAAATAAAGAGGAGAGAGTGTAGTATTTTACTATTTTGGATGTAATAGCTAACGGAAAGTGTGTTTTTCTCCTTGTGATTGTGTAGCCTCTCTCTAACCTACAGAGCGGGAACATGCGGAGGCGATGCCTAGATTTCGAAATGGCGGGAAAACCCAACACGGCGGTGGTTGCGGTGGAGGCGACCGCCGATGCTTCAATCCCCGCTTCTTCTTCTTCTCCATTTCGATGTACTCTGCCTGGTATCGGTTTGCACTTGAATGCTCTTGCAGCGACTTTGAAGCACTCCGATTCAGAGAATCTGTGTTCCGATAGGCAGCCGAGTCTTCCCAGCTCCTCTGCCCCCATTTTTGTCCCAAATTCCACTCGAGATCAACCCTTGATAGCTTCATCCACTCCTGAAAGTGAAAAACCTCCTCAGGAACCTGCGAATCTGACTGGAGAAGAACTCAATCAGATCAACCCTAAAAAGAATTGGTACGTGGATCTTGAACATGTTTTATGTATTCTCTGTGATGATTGTAGTTCGTTCTGAGTATTTGGATTGATGTCATTTTGGATTTTTATTTTCTTGTTGCTTGTAGCTAATGATTTGTGAATGGATTTGTAGGAAATTGATGGAAAATGCTGGAATTGGGGCTTGTAAACGTTGTAACTGTAAGAAATCTAGGTGCCTGAAGCTGTAAGTGGCAATGTTTCTATCATCTTTATTATTATCGATTGAAGTTAGGGAATCTCTATTTGTGATAGGTCTTGTGAGTTTGATCTAGTAGTTTGGGTTTATAATGAACCATGTCTTACTAATCTAGTGAAAGATGCCAAGAGTTCACTGTTGCAACAGTTTATGCACTTAGAGGAGTGTTGATAACATCAAAATTTCAATCTAAACTAGTAATTTTCTTCAGATATTGTGAATGCTTTGCTGCTGGCGTGTACTGCATTGAGCCATGTTCATGTCAAGGCTGCTTCAACAAACCGATACATGAAGCCGTGGTTCTTGAGACTCGCAGACAGATTGAATCTCGCAATCCACTTGCGTTTGCTCCTAAAGTGATCCTGAACTGCGATTCTGTTTCTGAACTTGGGGTTAGATAATATGTGCCTTAAATGTTCCCACTTTGTTAAAGGATTTGTCTGCACCGTGTCTTGTAGTTTGATCTTGATTATTTGTCTTGCAGGACGATTCAAACAAAACTCCCGCTTCGGCACGACATAAACGAGGATGCAACTGTAAGAAATCAGGTTGCTTGAAAAAATACTGCGAATGTTATCAGGTGATTTGATTACTCTCTTTTCTCAAGTTCTTCTCTGGTGTGTTGCACATCATATCTGAACTGTTCTTGGTGCTTTTCTTCTTAAAAAAGGGTGGCGTTGGATGCTCCATCAACTGCAGATGTGAAGGCTGTAAAAATGCATTTGGGAGGAAAGATGGTGAGTTTGATATGTCGTTTGATTATATCTAGCCGTCCATAATTCCCATCCATCATCTAATTCTGCTTGTTGCATCTTTACAAGCACTCTCATGGGACATACGGCATTTGATTATACCTTGCTGCATCTTTTTTTTACCCAAAAACACTTAACAATCCAAGTCATTACATATGGGACTCACATAAAATTCTTTTGGAAACAATTGAGAGCACCTTGAATTGCTTTGTTTGTGAGAAGAGAACAGCACTCTAACCTGCTTCCACTTGTAGGCTACTTTTATCCAGGTTCTTTTTGACTGAAGTACTTGTAGTGCGTTCTTTGTTTTTAAAAGCGCTTTAAGAAGAATTTTCAAAGAAGTGTAGAAGCAGATATTTATATGATTTGTTGAAACACTTATTTTAGATCGCCGTTTAGTTTATAACCCTTCTTTCTATTAATTTAGTCTGGCCACATATTTCCTCATCAAGACAGTACTCAGCAGTCAATACTAGTTATTTCTTATGGAACAACATCCTTGCTTGGAATCTTGTTTCTTTACATATGCCTATCTCATTGGATTGCAGAATCAGCTCTAATAGGAATTGAAACTGAACAAGAGGAAGAAGGAAGAGAACATTGCCAAAAACATGCAGAAGTACAGAGCGATGAAGATCATCAGAACCCAAGCAATGCTGCTCCCTCGACACCACTAGGACCATGCAGGTAAGCAATCAATATATTTATTGATATGACGTCGGTTAAAGTTAGTAAGATTCATTGACATCAATAAAAATGTTGCTTCTTTCAGATCATTGATTCCATTTCCATTCCAATTGAAGAGGAGACTTCCATCTTTCCTCAACGACGAATCCTCCTCTAGATTGAGCGTTCGATTCAAACTGGAGAAGCATGGCATTACTCAAACAGAACCCAAGTTTGAGAAAACACCCTGTGAGGATGTGATGCCAGAAACACTTCGTAATGGTTGCCCTTCTAGCACAGGTGTTAAGAGTGTTTCTCCCAACAGTAAGAGGGTTACTTTACCCCCACCGCAGGGCGATTTCAGGCCGCTGCCCTCGACTAGAATTGGTCGGAAATTGATACTGCAGTCGATACCCTCCTTCCCTTCTCTCACTAATCAAAACTCACGAATGAATGGACCCAGTGAACTGTAAAGTCTACACCATAATCATCTGTCTTCTTCTCAGCCATTAAGGACACCTCAACCTGGTGCATTTGGGAATCAATTGGACTTGGCTGTAGGTGGTTTCCATTTCCCCCTGAATCTGTCATCAAGTTTAGGCCTAATGTTAATGGATAGGTTTTTTGAAGTTTAGTTTTTTTCTGACAAACTTGTTAGACACAATTCAATTTTGAACTTATGATCTCTATACTACTTGTATCCTTGCCCCCAAAAAATAAAGTGTCAAACTAGGGAAAAGGTAATTAATTTTTCTCTTATTTTCTCGATAAAAGAAAGTACATTGTGGTTGTGATATTTGTATGTCTCAATTTTTGTTTTCAGGTTCCCATCTCATGTTTGTATTGGACACCAAGAATAACTAACCGATTTTTTTTTTTCTCTGATGATTGTGTTTAAGTATGGTAAAAATAGCAAGTTTGCAGCTCTTCAATGTAGTTACTTTCATTATTATTTAGGCTAAATTACAAAAGATACAAATTAACTTTGCTCTTTGTTTAAAAACAAACTCTTTAAGAGTAGAAATCTATTAGAATTTTGGGTGAAATTTGAGACATGAATTAGAATTTTGAATTTTGACATTTTTACTTTAAGGGTAGTTTTTAAATCTTTCCTAGTAAAGGTGAAGAGTAATACATGTAACCTATTATTTACCTCAAATATAAAATTGTTTAAATTAAATGCCTACTCGTTTTTATACATTTTTTTCATATTTTTTACCACGTGTTTATAAATAACTTAGAAAGATTTTAAAGGATTTTGACCTTTATTGGCATAAAAAACATTTTTTATTAGATTAAATTTTGCGAAGTTTAAACTCAATTGACCAAATTGAACGAGTTTATTTTTATTATTATTTTTAAACTCTTTATTATGTGTAGCTTAATTTGAAAAAGGAGAGAGAAGAGGGGAGAGATAAATTTCATGGGCATCTTCTTTTTAACCCAAGGGTAAAAGAAAAACTTTTTTTTTTTTAAAAAAAATAAAAATAAAAAGAAAGAGGCCAAGTTTATTGGTTTTGGGTTAGCCATTTCCACCCATACCCTAAACGTGGATTGGGCCTAGGCCCAATCCAGCCCTGAATGCAACCACTCCATTCCTTTCTTAGACAAACGTAATTTCTCTATTTTCCAATGTATTTTTCATAAAATCCCCACTGTTTTTGCAGAATTTACAAGACGACGTGTTGCTCAAGTCGCTGCCGGTGGCACTTTGTTAGAGCATACGATCGGTAAAATCCATCTTATAAAGAGAAAGAGAAGGACTTGTTCGGAGGCAAAGGATCGAAGATTGGTGAATTCTAAGCAACAAGATTATGGAATGTGTTTTCGGCTTAGTGGGTAATGGTTTCGCCATTGTTGCCGCTGATTCTTCGGCGGTACACAGCATTTTGGTCCATAAATCCGACGAGGACAAGATTATGGTCCTCGACTCTCACAAGCTCGTCGCTGCTAGCGGCGAGCCTGGTGACAGGTTCATTTACAGAAAGCTTTTACAGATGATTTCGTTTTCTCACAAATCTGAGGGTTTTGATTGTTTCTTTTTGCTCCTGTCCTTCTAGGGTTCAATTCACCGAATACATCCAGAAGAATGTGGCGTTGTATCAGTTCCGAAATGGGATCCCATTGACAACTGCTGCTGCTGCTAATTTTACTCGAGGCGAACTCGCCACTGCATTGAGAAAGGTGCATAATTAGTTCGTTGTTTTTTATGATTAGGTTTCTTGTTGGTATTTGGAAGTCCGTTTGAACATTTTCCTGCTTTTGATTAACTCCTGGTTATAGTTGTATTCTTATTGTCTTTTGGGTGGCGTAGAGTTTGAAATTCATAATCAACTTGAATTCAAATTCAAGGGTTTGGTGCATCAAGATCTTCTTTATACTTAGCAGGCTTAATTACTACCTGGGTGACTCAGTGATCGAAGTATATTGTAAATTAAGTTGTATACAGGCAAAGAGTTGGTTCTTATTCTTGTTAGGAAGCAAATTTAAGCACTTTCTCTCTTCTGCTGTTAGTCTATATGCCTTTTATGTTCTAATATTAGAAAGTGGGAGTAGTGTTGAGTTGGAGAATTTTAAATGAGTCGTTGGTGGTTGTTTCTATAAAGATGCGAACAAATCTTTCATCTTGTGATATTTATAGGTTGTAGGCAGCAGGCTTGTAGCTATCCCGTCTTTCTTGGAAGTTTATGTCTATTTTCTTATGAGTTCAGTTTCATAACTAAAGTGCGAGCCTCTGGTTTAGCATTATCATCTTTTTCCCCAATAAGATGTTAAGAAAGTACATATGCTGCTATTGGGTAGTTGTTCATTTCTCAGTACTTGCATTATGGCTGTGAGAGTGTAATGAGTAGCAAGATTTGAAGTATATCTCTTGAACTTGGTAATTTGGTGTTTCTGCAATTCCATTAAGATTTCTTCGTGTTTCCCAATAGTTAGATAGATTAGGTGGTCTAATTGGTAAAATTTTTGGTGGAATTGTCAAGAGCAGGTACGGGGTTGGGCAGTGCTGGCATGACTACTTGATGATGATAGGTTGAGATGGTTGAACCTAACATAAAAATAGACTTTTTTTGGGCTTGTGTATATAGGACCAAATTTTAGTCGTATGCATTGCTAACATGATCATCTTGAATAATTTAGGCTCTGTTCGTAACTATTTGGTTTTTGGCTTTTTGTGTTTTTGAAAATTTAGCAAACACTCATTTCACCTCTAAATTTCTTGCTCTGTTGTCTACTTTTCACTAATGTTTTAAAAAATCAAGTCACATTTGAAAAACTAAAAAAAGTAGTTTAAAGCATGTTTATGTTTTTAAAATCTGGCTAAGAATTCAACTCTTGTACTTAAGAAAGATACAAATCATTGTTAGAAATTGAGAGGAAATAGACTTAATTTTTAAAAACCAAAAACAAAAAACAAAATGGTTACCAAACGGGGTCTTTTAACTTTTATGTATAGAATCAATTAACTTTTTTCCATCTTTTATTTAATCATTTTGTTGGTTAACTTATAATGAGCTTTTCTCCAGTAAGAAGCATCTAACCCTGCTTAGTTCAGAATGTGCATGTACAGACATGGTATCACCATAACTGGTTTCATAGCTAACATATGACTATTTCATCTCCCTTGTGTTTCAATTTCTAGGGATTTATCTTCCTTTCATATCTTAAATTTATCTATCAAGTTCTGTTCTAGCACAAAGCACTTATCTTGGGGGCTTTAGACTGAACCTCTGAAGCTAGGAAAAGTTTTGAAGAGGTTATTTTGTAGTTGTATAATACAGCAAATTCTCCTGAAATCATTATGCAACTACTATTCTTAGGTCTTACTGGACTACCTGCAATTGTGTCTATTTTCAGAATCCATACTCTGTAAATATCCTCCTGGCTGGCTATGATAAGGAGACTGGCCCGTCGCTTTACTACATCGATTACATTGCGACGCTTCACAAGGTTGAGAAAGGTGCTTTTGGTTATGGATCCTACTTTTCACTTTCTATGATGGATAGGCATTACCATAGCGGCATGTCAGTCGAGGAAGCAATCGACTTGGTCGATAAATGCATCATCGAGATACGTTCAAGGCTGGTAGTGGCTCCACCGAACTTTGTGATCAAGATCGTGGACAAGGATGGGGCAAGAGAGGTTGCATGGCGTCAATCCATTAAAGATACTGGAGCTCTTCCAGTTTGAGGAGTTTGAGATTGTTGAACTTGGGTTTTATTTTGACAATTTTTTTTCTCTGTTTTGTATACAAATGTTATGTCCTTACAAGACCTGGTTCATTAGTCTTGATTGGAAGTGCTTATGCTGCCACTTGAAGCAGGTTTAAATTTAGGTAAATGAATTTGAAAATTTGAAGTTATGATTCATCGTCTACTATGGAACTACAACAATTTCTATTTTTGGGCACCTTGTGGTTTCTTCAAGCATAACCGATAACTTTTAAAAAGGATTTTTCTTTTCCTTTTTTCTTTTTCTTTTATTTTATTTTTTAATAATTTTAAAAAAGAAAAAGAAAGTAAAGTTGAACCTCATCTAAATTTTAGACATCAAATTGAACTTCTTTTATTTTCTTTTATTTTCTATTAGATAAAATGGGAATACTTGGAATTGGGTCTCTACTTATTTATGATTTTATTTTATTTTTTAAATTTCTGAATCATAAACAAAAAGGAAAAAGGGAACGGTAGGATTATAGTGGAAAATTTTGATTGAAATTTTGAGATTTTGAAGGTCTCGAAATCATGATTTGGAGAAATTTCGTTTTTGTCTCAAATTTCAAGAAAATTCTAAGATTTCAAAAACATTTTGATTTCCTCCATTTCGACGAAATTTTGAGATTTTAAGGAAATTTCGAGAAACTTCGATATTTTGAGAAAAATGTGAGAATATTTCGATTCCCCTCATTTTGACGAAAATTTGAGATTTCAAGACCATTTTGAGAACTTTAGACATTTCAAGAAAAATTTGATTTTTTTTTTTTTTATCAACAATGTTAGTTTAGTTCAAAATTTTCAATTTTATGGTCTTGATTATACACGTGCCATATCATTTTCGACAAAAGATTAAACATTTTTTATGTGCTACTTTTTTAATTTCCAACTTTTCTCAAATTTTAGCTTTATTTTCGACCTATAAATTTTATTTATAAAGAAATTGAATTTGAAAAAACTACAAAAAATAATCTATATTTATTTTTAAGCTCAATTAAACTTTTTTTCATTAAATTTTCACATCATTTCACCTTAAAATTGAATTGATGTGAGTTTTTTCTTTTTCCATTCAAAATTTTCATAATTTTTACATCATTTTACCTCAAAATATTTATAAACTTTTTATTATTTTGTAATTATCTTTTCATTTCTTTTTTAAATTTCTGCTCTTGTATCAACAGTTGCTCAAACATTTGCAATATACATTCAAATATAATCTTACTTTATAAAAATTGCAATTAAAAATGGTCTGTTATAGTTTAATTAAATCATAATCAAAGTTTCATTAATTAATTATAACAATTTTTATAAATTTTCATCCATATTTCCATCAAATCTCGGGTGGATTAGAAAATGGGCGAGGACTCGTTTGACTGCATGCGTGTACAAGCAAGGAGGCTTAATATTTCCATAAAATATTAGTAAAATTGATATCTTTTATACAAAGATATTTATAAAAATAATAATTAAATTGTTTATACTTCTAAATTAAGACATAGATTTTATTATTATCTTCAACGAAGAGTCTTTTTTTTTAATACCATCCACAACCACATACATTCTTCGTGAATCAAAGGCAAAAAAGAAAAAGAAAAAAAAGTAACAAAAATAATAAAACTAAAAATAAAAAGTTTTTCAGAAAAAAAAAAAAAAATCATGCTTGGTGAATTTTTTTTTCTGCCCTTTGTTTCAGTGGAAAAAAGAAAAAAAAAGAAAAAAAGAAGTCAAGGTTTAGTTCATGTAACATTGTAAAATTACATCAAATTTCGAAACTTTGCTACTCTTTTTCCTGATATAGTTCGGCAATATAAGGTTTGTATTAGCTGTGGCACGGAAAAAGTTTCTATCTCATTATTGTTATGAGCGATGATCAATAATCTTACTGAAGCCCAAAGGGATCGCCATTTGAACCCTTAATTTCTAGTTTTCCACTTCACTCTGCAGTGGACTGAAGCCAACACTCCTTCGCAGACCCATGGTTTTTGAGCTTCGATCAAAGGTAAATTTTCTTCGTCAATGTCTTTTCAAGCTAATTTTCGTATTTGAGTGACTTTGTAATCACGTTATTTCTCGGCTTTCTTTCTTGCTCCATTTTGGCGTCTCGATGTTTCATACAGTTTTCTTTTTCGCTTATTGTTTCTTGCTTGGTTTCTGGGCCTAGAAGATGTCTACTGCATTATTTCTGGGTTTTGCTTATTTTGGACAATTGACGGTTTTTGAAATCGCCTCGGGCTCGGATTAAAGTTGGGGTTAAGGACAGTTTAATCTCTTCTGTATTGGGAATTTGATATCTTAATCCAATAATCTGGCGGATAATTCTTGTCTGGTTATTTGATTTTGACAATCAGGTAGGTTTTTAAGCTTTCCGGCATGGTCGTGGCTGTTGGGTTTTCTTTTTTTATATCCATGAGGATTTAGGCCAACTTACGCTTCACTAATCTCAATGACATTACAATATTAGGGCGTGAAGGAAATTTAGGATATTAAATCCTAGTAGGTGGCCACCATGGATTGAATGTTGGGTTTTCTGTTTTCGTTTCATGTGTTGGTTGATAATGCATATAATCTTCTTTCTATATGGAGTATTTGAACACAGAGTTCTCAGTTCAGTTTGTTTCCTTTGGTTTTTCTGATTTTATTTTGTGGAATTGAGAGATGATGATTGAGGTTTTTAAATCTTGTGATTTTCTCTTTTCTTCTGTCAGTTTCCTCTTGACAATGGGTACAGTTGGTGATAATTGGGGAGACGATTGTTCTGTCATTAAAGACAAAGGAGAGATTTCCTATATTGACTACGAAGATGATAAATCTGTTTGCAGTTATAATCCTATTGAGGAAGGTCCAATTATTGTTTCAGTGCCATTTGCTTTTGTTAATGGCAAACCTCAATCAGTTTTCATCGGAGAAACAGTGGCTGATGCGATTACCATCAAAAACACCACCGATGAATCGGTGGACCTATGGGCTGTTAATATTTATGCATCCAATCCCGAAAACTCGTTTACACTTTCTCTAATGGAGCCCCCAGGTCCAAATGCTGACATAGAAAGTGTACAAGCTTTCTTGGAGTCTTTTTCATTGGAGGATAGAATGATCCATCCGGATGAGACTCTTACTATATGGCTGTCTTGCAAGCCAAAGGAAATTGGCTTGCACACAACTGTCGTGCATTTTGATCTTGGCAATGAAAGAATAGAACGAGTGTCTTTTCTTTTAGCAGATGATAAGATTTCACAGTCGTTGGCTTCTAGGAAGCCATATTCAAGAGACAGGAGAAAGAAGCATGAGGCAGTAGATTCATATATTCCTGGCTCACGTCCTATTAGAACAAAAGGTAAGGGATTAAAAAATTTCCTTCTCCAATATGAAATCCCTAGTAGAATTAGAGATGAACTTAGCAGAAAGGAGATTCCTAGTGCTGTTCGAGAAGGACTTAAAAGAGATACCTACATTTCCTATTTCATGACATTGTTGAACATGGAAGAAATACAATTGGAGGTAAATATATATACATACATATATATATTTTATGAATGAAAAAAAAAAAGATGTGAATGTATTTACTCGTTTCTTTTTGAGATTATGTGAATCTTGGTTAGTTATTGCCTAACAGGAAGATATGAGAGCTTATGATATGGAGCGTGTTACTATGAAAAGAAAGGGACATAACTTTTTGTCCCTCGAGGTTCCGGGGCTCGCTGAGAGAAGGCCTTCACTTGTCCATGGTGACTATATCCTTGTCAAGATGCCTTTTGGCTCGGTTTCTGCTTATCAGGTCAGGGTCCACATAAATATTGAGAGTTTTCTTCTTATCCCATGCATATGCAATCACTTTTAGAAAATATACCTGCTCTTGAGAAACTGTTCTTATATGAACAGACACAAGCAGGTTGGTAGGGTTCTTAGCCACACTCGAGTATGTATGCAGATTGTACACATGTTCTCGATATACACTACTCTATCTGTAAGGAAGTATGTCTGGATTCTGGTATAATAGAATCTGTAGTATTAACTGTGAATGATTTTTAATGATATGTTATTTTCTCTCTTGTAAAATCATGAATACCCACTAATACACTAAAACCATGTGCCGTTCTCTTGTATAAAATTCTTTAAGCATTCGGTTTCTTTGACACCAAAGTCTCTCTTTGGTTGTAGTTTTATCACGTGAACAAGTAATGTGCATACTTTTCTTGATTACCTATGAATAGCTAATGGTAGTTTAATCTTTTACCTTTGAACTCTTCGTCTTTTCTGGAACTGGTGTTGTGATGTGCAAATTTGTGGTTTAAGATTCAGAATGTCCTTGTCCATGTTCCATAATCAATTCCAGTATTGTGCAGGGGTATATTCATCACGTTGAAGCTGATGAAGTTTTCCTAAAATTTGCTCCAGAATTTCACATTAACCACAGAGAGGACGATCTGTATAATGTCCAGTTTACCTATAACAGAATTAACATGAGAAGGTTCTATCAGGCTATTGATGCTGCTGAAAGTTTAGCAAAGGAGTTTCTGTTCCCATACGAGTTTTCAGAAAGAAGATATATCAAGACTACTCCGCTGGTGCCTATAACTCAGAACATCAATGAGGAACAGATGCGTTGTGTTCAGATGATTCTTGGTTGCAGAGGAGCACCACCTTATTTAGTGCATGGACCTCCTGGTACTGGTAAGACTCAAACCTTGGTGGAAGCTATCCTCCAACTCTACACGACACGAAAGAATGCTCGGATACTTGTTTGTGCTCCTTCAAATAGTGCTGCAGACCACATACTGGAGAAGCTTCTCAGTCAGGAGGGTGTTGAAATTTGTGATAATGATGTTTTCAGGCTAAATGCGAGCACACGGCAATATGAGGAAATCAAGCCTGACCACCTCCGGTACTGCTTCTTTGATGAACAAATTTTCAGGTGTCCTCCACGCAATGCCCTAATCCACTATAGGATTGTTGTTTCAACTTATATGAGTACTTCCCTTCTTTATGCTGAGGATATCAAGCGTGGTCACTTCTCTCACATTTTCTTGGATGAGGCTGGCCAAGCTTCAGAACCAGAATCTATAATTCCTGTATCCAACCTCTGTCTAAGGAGAACAGTTGTCGTTCTTGCTGGTGATCCCATGCAATTAGGTCCAGTGATTTACTCCAAGGAAGCAGAAATTTATGGATTGGGTAAATCATATTTGGAAAGGCTTTTTGAAAGTGAATATTACAGCACTGGGGATGAAAACTATGTAATAAAGTTGTTAAGAAACTATAGATGTCATCCAGATATCTTGCATCTTCCTTCTACATTGTTCTATGGTGGTGAACTAATTGCATGTAAAGATGAGAAAAGTCTCCTCACGGATACAGCAGATATTCTTCAAGTACTTCCTAATAAAGAGTTCCCTGTTCCTTTCTTTGGTATCCAAGGTTGTGATGAGAGGGAAGGCAACAATCCATCATGGTTTAACCGAATTGAGGTAAGCAAGGTGGTTGAGATTATAAGGAAACTGACTGATGGTGGAAACCTAAGCGAGGAAAATATCGGGGTCATAACACCCTATCGACAACAAGTGCTCAAAATAAGGAAAGCCCTTGATAGCCTGGATATGCTTGATATAAAGGTCGGTAGTGTAGAACAATTTCAAGGACAAGAGAGGCAAGTGATTATTGTTTCTACTGTTCGATCAACAATCAAACATAATGAGTTTGACAGAACCTACTGTTTGGGGTTTTTAAGTAATCCAAGAAGGTTTAATGTGGCTGTTACCCGGGCTATATCTCTCCTGGTCATAATTGGCAATCCCCATATAATCAATCAGGTGATTTTTGTTACTTAAGTAAATGCTGTTCTGATTAAACCTGGCATTCACTGTCCTTGTAAATTACTTTTTGATCAAATATGTTCTTATTAAATCGCAGAGTCCTGATTCTAATATTTTACTGGATCTATGGGATGGTGTACTCTTAAATGTATTCATAAATAGGCACATTCCCCTCAAGTTTAGTATTAATTTATCCTCTTATTTTTTCACCTGTCGGATCCTTAATTTTGCTCCCCTCCTGGTTCTTTGTTCATTGCATCGAGTTACTAGTGAATTTCATTCAAGTAGATAATTTGACTGCATGAGACTCTCTGTATTGTTCTCTCATAAATATGTAGTCTTGAGATTTCTTTTAGGGGAATATTTGGAAAGGGAGGGAGAGCAAGGTACAGCGTTGTGAAGTGTCTTAGGGTCTCTCTAATAACTATGAAGATACTGTGAAAAGAATGACTTACTCATTATGGCCGGACTTGTTGTTTTGGCAGGATGTGTATTGGAACAAGCTGTTATGGCAGTGTGTTGACAAAGATTCATACCAAGGTTGTCCCCTCCCTGAAAGGCAGGACCCCACAGATGAGGAACAACCCTGCAATGACGAAGAGGGACAAAGTTCGGGATTTGAAGGAACAGACCAGAATCAAGGGCTGTCGGAACCGGCACTGACACCGGAGAAGGAATTTTCTGAACCGGTTGTTGATGAAGCTGAATGGTCTGATGGGTGGAAGTAACTTTTGCTACCAGTCCAGAAAGAAAATTCTTGGTTAACTTTATCTTCTTAGATCTTTGTAGAAGTCTTGGAAACATTGTTTATATACTCTACTGTTAGTTTAAGAATTTTACCTTCACGCTAAAGTTGAGGCTTTGGAAAATGAAAGTTAATATGCCTATATAGTCTGATTATAAATGATGAAGCAGTTGCTTGATGAAGTAAAAGTTGAGAAGATATATAATTTGTTTTGCTGTTGCATGTATATTCATTCTATAAACATAATTTCGTGTTGATCAAGTAGAAAAAGGAGAAAATCCAAATACGAAAAGTTTGACCTTTTTGCCATCACTATGACAGTCAACTCTGTGACCCAGATTTCTACACCATGGGTAGGTTACACTGCGATACAAAGGGTATAAAAAAACTGCTCCAAAATGGACAAAATGTAGAAAAGGAAGAGTGAACCTGAAAAGAAAAAACCAATACAATCTTTGCCGAATGAAAAGCGTTTAGCTGTAGCAGATGATGGAGACGGCGGCGATTCATCTGCAGGTGCTGATGGTGTTACGGTTGCAGATGGTGGTAAGCCCGTATCAGGAGATGGTGTACTATTCTCGTCAGCTACATGGTTGCAAGCAAACATTTGAGGGTAATATTCGTTATAATGTTGTAAGATAGCTACGAAATATTAAAGCTACGAAGATGATGAGATTTAACTTGATCTTTTTTAGAACGAGATTTAACTTGATCTTATTTATTGATTGAAAGGCAAAATCTTCCTTTGATCCAAACACTTAGGAGCTATAGCCCATACTTTATCTTAAGTTTTACCCTAAAAAAAGTACCGATGAAGACACGAATACAATATGACAAGGATATAATCTTTAACACATTATTCTTTAAATATCTATGATACCAACACAAAAAGCCAGGCTTATTAAAATATACACTTTTTAAAAATTTATCTTATTTTTATATTTAAAAAGTATTTGAAGTCAACTAGGTTAGCATTTACATACTTCTAAAAAAAAGTTTTATGTATTGCAAAAATCACTCCTAAATATGGTGGGAGTTGTAATTACACTTTCAAACTTTCAATGGTAAAAATTGAACCTTCAAATTTGTACTCGTGTTAAAGTTAGACCCTCAAACTAACAATAGTTGAAAGTTTGAGGGTCCAATTTCTACAATTATTATAAGTTTGAAGATCTAATTTTAACATGGTATAATTATAAGTTTATAATTAGAAAATTGAACCTTTAAATTTATACTCGTGTTAAAGTTAGACCCTCAAACTAGCAATAGTTGAAAGTTTGAGGGTCCAATTTCTACCATTATTATAAGTTTTAGGATCCAATTTTAACACGATATAATTTTGAGACTCAATTTTTATAAGTGAAAGTTTGAGCATGTAAATGCAACTACCACTATACTTCAAAAGTAGTTTTTACAATTTATCCTTAATAAATATTTGATACGTATCCAAACATCCTAGTGTCTGACTCGTGTTGGACTCAATAATCAATAGGATCACCGAAACTAAAATACACATGCTTCATTTCTTAGCTTATGATTATAAAGATAAATATATTCCGATCTTGTATCCTTTGCTGAAGAAAGGGTATTTGCTCAGATAATCCAGATTGATGAAATACACATAACAAGAAGAAATCAGAAGAGAATTACCGGGAGGACTATCCGGCTCTTGGATTCTGGGAATCCTCGAGCTTTGAAGAGGAGGCAGAGATTGTGAAGCTGATTAAACAAACAAGAATTTGCTGGAATCAATTTTCAAATTAAGCAGTCTTTGATAAAACGAAACCACTGGTAAACAAGAATTGCTAGAATCAATGATTCGAAAATCAAAACCGAGGAAGATCAAGAATCAAGAAATTGCAGTCATTAATAAGGAACGAGAGGAAGAAGAGCAGATTCGAACTCATACCAGCACAGACAGAATCAAGAGAACTATTCTTCTCGAAATACATTCCATTTTCACCATTGAGAGGACAAAACGAAGACAGAGCGATCAGCTTCGTACGATTCAACGGAAAGCCCAAAATCTGAGGCTCACGAAGAAAATAACAGAGGCAAATCCCGCCGCCGGAACCGTAAGCGGAGGAGAACGCCTCACAACACGCCGAGGGAACTGTATCGGAAAGATTGTTCGGCGGAGCAGAGATGAAAGGCAGACATGGCGAGAGCAAGAGCAGCTCTCTGGTGGTGCATCCCGTTGGCGGCGACATCGTAACCACCGCCATCGACGGCGTGAGAAATGCGATTAACGATATGACGACGCTAATTATCGCCGCCATTGTTGAAGATCGGAATTGAAAAGGAAATTACAGAGATCGAGGAATCGGAGATTATTTCTTCTTCAGGGTTTTTAGTTCGTTAACAGTTTGCAATACAATTTGCAAGTCCCTCTTAAACGATTATTCGAAGGTGAAAATAGCGGGAAGAACAAGTGAATTCCCCAAAATACCCTTTAACAGTTTGGCAAATGAAACAGAGAACGAACAGAATCACAATACTCCGATAAACTCCATTCAATTTTCAAACAAAAAATTGAAAACAAAGAATCAGAATCCTGAGGAACAATAATAATATCATACAATCAGTTGAATTTCAAAATTACAAATGCGAATCCCAGAAGCATAAAAGGATGTGGAAAACTGTTTGAAGGGACGGCGGAGGATGGAGTGAGAACTGGGCGACTTCCGCCAGTCTCCGACGGAGCTCCAGCTTCAGGAACCACCGGAAAAGATGGAGTAAGAGCCGGCGTGGTGGGTTCGGGCGCTGCAAAAAGCCAAGTTTTAGAGAGGAGAACAGAAAGCAGAGTGATTGAATGAAGTGAGATTATTGATTACCTTGAGGACTGCCCGATGGTGAAGATTCTGGAGAGAGGCTTGGTCCAAAAGGAATTGGGCCTGTCAATTTCAGAACATTAACTATTAATTGAGCATGAACAGGGAAAAAAAATGGAAAATTCAATGATAAGATCAACTTGAGGAAGAAGATGAAGTTTGTTTAGAAAATAGTACCTGGAGCGGGAACAGGAGCAGTAGCGGCTGAAACAAGGGTACCCAGTTTAGTAATTTCATAACAAATCCAATCAAACTTTTTAGTTTCTTAATTTTAAATTTTGTGTTTATTTTTATACCATTTCTATTTTTTAATGGTATCACTTTTTGTAAAAACAAAGTTTAAAATGTCAATGTGGACTGAAATGTTGAGATCAAAAATGTTGATGTCATGAAAAATTATAAAAGCAAAAAATTCATAAAAAAAAAATAGGAAATAAACATTTTACAATTCTTAAATAAATTAAAATGTCTATTATTTATGTTATATAAAATTAGTGATATGTTGTTGCTTATTTTTTAAAAATATATATATATATATATATATATATATATATTTTATTAGTAAGAAAATTTCTAATAAGTAATCTCTTAAACATTATTTGCTTGTATGCCAATAAGTAAGAAGTTTCTAGTTACTAGTATAGGCAAGTGTTATTCACTAATCACTAAATTTAACATCATTAAAACACTAATGATATTATCTAAAGATTATGTTTCAAATCAACAAATGACATGATCAAATCCATAACTATGATGATTAATGAGTAATTAGAAAAGTATATACCATTGCATTGGAGGGGGACACCAGGCAAGTTACAAGCGCGAGGAAGTGAAATGGCAAGAGTCCTATTGATAGGTATTTGAAAGGGAACTCGTCCGGTGACGATGAGGCAGAGACAGTCTCGACCGCCGCTTGCGAGTGACCGGATTGCGTTACAGCAATCGGCAGTTGGGGAAGTGCCATTGGCAGAGCTGTTGGTAACAAAGTTCAAGCAAGGGCTGAAGCTTGAGAGCATGGAGGCACTACATGGCACATTCATCTGCCCATTCACTGGAAGAATAGCCACCAAAGCCAAGGCCAAGAGTGATAAAAAGAGGCTAAGAATTTTCATTTTGGGCTTTTTTTTTTTTTTTTTTTTTGGAATTTTTTTGGAATTTTTTTGCCTTTGGTGGGAATTTGAATTGAGAAACAAAGGAATGTTGTGGAGGGATTTATAGATAGAGAAGGACAAATTTTGGAGAGAGTTGATGGGGGAGTTGGTTTTGGAGCTCAACTACTTTAACAAACATGTGAAAGGTTTTAAAAATTTAAGTGTAAGTTGGTGGGGATTGGAGTGAGGTGGCATGTTTATAGGCCTCTTATTTAGTTGAACTTGGATTTGTTGACTTATGAAAGAAATTTGTAGCTTCATGATTG
This sequence comes from Lagenaria siceraria, assembly GCA_002890555.2. Lineage (NCBI taxonomy): Eukaryota > Viridiplantae > Streptophyta > Magnoliopsida > Cucurbitales > Cucurbitaceae > Lagenaria > Lagenaria siceraria. Next base: position 20,127,585 of record CM016488.1, read on the forward strand.
GCCAAAGTTTCAACTTCTCAATTAGCCTAATTATGTGGTTTTATACCTAATGTTGTGGGTTTCTTTTTTCATTCCTTTAGTTTGAACATTCTTAATGATATAATTATTTGACATGATGCTTTAGAAATTTGGAATACTTATTTAGTAACTATTTGATTTTTTTTTATTTTTAGTTTTTGAAAAATTGTACTTATTTTCTCACTATTTCTTACTCATTATTTTCATATTTCATGTATAAACATTTGAATTCTCAGTCAATTTCCAAAAACAAAACAAGTTTTTGAAAGGGAAATTACTATAAACAGAAAAGAAATTAAATCATTTACAAATATGAAAAAATTTCATTGTCTATCAGCAACAGACTGTGGTAGAATTCTCTCGCAGTTATCGTTGTCTATTGCTCAAGCGATAGAATTCTATCGCGGATAAACGGTAAAATTTTTATATATTTGGAAATAGTTTGACTCATTTTTTTATTTGAAAATAATTCTTTCTAAAAGCTACTTTTTTTTTCTTTCAAATTTTAGTTTTGATTTTGAAAACACCCATAAAATGTAGACCATGAAACATAGAAATCAATAAATGGAAGTAGTGTTTATATAGGCTTAGTTTTCAAAAACAAAAGATTAAAAACCAAATGAAAACGATAAGTTTCTAATTTCTCTTTCCAAAATTTTGAGAAGTTAACGGAATATTCAACGTTTCTTCTATTTAGTTGTCTATTTCTTTTTCTGAATAAACAAAAATGTTTACACAAAAGTTAGTAGGAATCTCACTACTGATACAACTAAAAATTTAACAAATATTATTATCTTTCTCTTCCTATTTTCTTTTAGGAAAATTTTCATAGATAGAAAAAATGTCAACCTATTTATAGAAAATAGCAAAAAAGACATTGATAGACTTATATATACATCTATTAATGATACACTTCTATCCTTTCTATCATCGATAGACCCTGATAGACTTCTATCAGCGTCTATCACAACTATCTAAAAATTTTACTATTTTGTGTATATAGTTTTCCTTATTTTTCTATTTTTAAAAATTTTCCCCTTCTTTTATTTATAAAAAGAAAAAATTAACCGTGGTTAGTTGGAGATTCTTACTTATCCTTTACCATTCAAGGATTTTTCCTCCTTAAAATTTCTGTTAACTAAACTAACTAACATGTGGAATTTTTCCTAGAAACCATTCACTTGCAATGGGATATCAAAGACAAATGAACCCACCAACCAAATTCTCACAAGAGATTCGTTAAACAAAGTAGGAAAATTCGTTCACCAACAAAAACCCAACATTTCATCTGCCCTTCTACACTCTCCCAAATTTGCTATAAACCCCAAATTTCCTCAAATCAAACCCCACAATCCACAATTCACATATCAAAATTTAACTTCTAAGAAAAAGAAAAGAAAAAAAAAAGCTAATTAATTTTGGCAATAATAATAAATAAGATATGGAAGCTAGAAAAATGGAAGTGAGTATTGTTATGGCAATGGTGGCCTTGTTGTTATGGACAGGAGAAGCAATAGCACAGTCATCGGATTGTAGCAATGTGTTGATTAGCCTCTCGCCTTGCCTCAGTTACATCACTGGCAACTCCTCCATGCCGTCTCCGACCTGCTGCTCGCAGTTGGCCACCGTCATCAGCTCCCAACCGCAGTGCCTTTGTCAAGTCCTCAATAATGGCGGCGGAGCCTCCGCGCTTGGGGGGCTCAATGTCAACCAAACTCTGGCTCTTGCACTCCCTGGTGCTTGTCGTCTTCAAACTCCGCCCATTTCCGGCTGTAACGGTAAGATTTCTCCACAAATTTAAGTGTAGCCAACAACTTTTTACTATTTTAAACAACTAAATTATTATTTTTTTTAGTACAATAATTATAGGATGAGAGATCAAACTTTTAACGTCTAAAAATGTAGACCATAGCTAAACTAAGCTAACTTTACCAACAACAAAATTGGTGTTAATTATTGATCTCAAAATGAATAATTTTGCAAATAGGTAAAAGTAAACCTGTATATTTTTTAAAATGTTCTATTAAATTTAAATCTAATTTCACTTTCTCAACTTTTCATGTTCGAATGACAAAGCTATATTTTTTTTAACCGTCTCAAGAAAAGCAAAAAAGAAGGGAAAAAAAACTCATTGGTACCGGACATGAGGGAATGTTAGGAGTTTGGTCATTTTCATCATGACGAGAATAAAAAATTTCATTAAGTTATAGGATAATGATTAGTGCACATAATTCAATGCTCTCCTTTTCCTAACATACTAAAAATAAAAATAAAATTTAATTTTTTAAAAGAAATTGCCACATGACACTGTTATTGAATACTGCATCGGTTGTACAAAAGATGGTAAGGCGACACCCAATTTTTTTTTTCTAAGTTATATATAATCTTTTCAATAATGGAACAATAATTTTGCTATGATTACTTGAAAGATTTATTAGACAATTTTTTAATATTGGTTCGACTAGATTTTACTAAATTTTTGTATAGTCCATGTACCTATAATTTGACATGATTTGTGGACTAGATTTATAATATAACCTTAAATCAATTATGAGTTTACTACTAATTTAAGGAAAGTTGTCTCTACCCAAGTGTCAAAATGAGCTTAGTTTAAAGATGATTAATTGATGCTAGTACTAAATGATGGCTTGTTAATTCTAGTAGCCGCTTCTCCGACAAACGACAGTCCAGCAGAAGCACCAGAATCTCCAAGCGAGGAGCCTACCGATACGACTAAAACTAGAACAATCAGTTTAATTTCTAAATAGGTTAAATTACAAATAATTAAGTCATGTTTATTTACTTCCTTAATTTTCAAAATTATAAAATTAGTCATTGAGCTTTTAAACTTTTAAAACACACCAAATATCCTATACACGAAATTGAAAGTTTAGTGAGTTTTACTAGACATAACATTCAAATGTATATCTAATATATCAATTAACTTTTAAAAACTTCAAAAAATTTTAAAATTATTCGAAGCTTCAATTGTTTTTTGCAATGAAAATTAGTGAAAAGTTAGTTGATTTTACAGAGGAAGGATCAAGAAGAAGTGTGCCAACAACAACAGAAGATGGAACATCAAATGGAACTTCAACAATATTGTTGTCCAAAGCTCTGCTCTTCATCTTCCTTGTTCCTGCAACTTTTGCTCCATTAATCCATTGAGATCAGATCATAGTTATTACAACATCTAAGTATTTGTAATTTGGTGATCATTTTTGCATTAATTAATATTCTAAACTTCAATCTCTTAATTTGGCTTTCTAGTCTTTACTTTGGTATGTAATGTTTATTGGTTTTGGTTTGAAAATGAACAAGTTACCAGAGTTTTTGTGTATTTGGTAATTGTTTTTTCAGTTTAACAAGTGGGTTGAGAGATTTGAATCTTTAACTGATGACTACCTATATTTTAACCATTAAGCTATGCGTAAGTTGGGGTTGTAACCATGGTGATTTTTTTTTTTTAATCGTTAGATGTAGATTTGAAAATTTGCATGCACTCTAATAATTACTTGATACAAATTGAAAGTATTTTTGCAGTTTTTCTCTTATACATTCAATGGTTCAAAACTGTCAGTCACATTGTAGCAGTCTCCTTTAATAATTTTCTATATAAAAAAAAAAACAGAGATTATGTTTTCAAGGTTCATGATATTAGTTGATGCATATTAACTCGCTTACAAAAAATTCTTGGATGAAACACTAAAATGTGACTTGACAATTTTACGTGGTTAGATGTATGAAAGAAAAACTATAAAAGCATTTCAAATTTGTATCTAACATTTATTAAGGGATAATAACGTTCAAGAATTTTTCCTCATGTCGACCAAGTTACCCTTAAAATACGAACAATTTGAGCTTTAGTTCAATAACAAAAATGTCTAGATTTCTTTTAAAGAGTTATAGATTCAAGTCTCTACTATGCATTTATAATGCAATAGTTTTAAAATAAAAGTTCTTTCATTAACATTCTATACAAATTTGAAGGTGGGTTGAATTTAAAAAAGATTCAATCTATTTGCAAACACAATACTTTTCTAGATTAAACAAAATGAAAAAAAATATATATAATGGTTTATCCCAAACTATAAATTGGTAAGAAACTTAGGTTATTAACTTTATACATATAAGCAGTCAAGTTGAGTATAACTCAATAGATTAAACATCCAATCTCTACGGCTATATATATATATAAATAAAGAATTGAATTGTTTGACATGAATTGGGCCAGGTTAGAAGCTATCTTCTTACCAAGAGTTCAGCTCATCCTCAAATAGAAGTCCATTCCAACTATGGGCGTAATGTGAAGCTAACCACTAAAGACTGGATGGAATTTTTAAATATAATATAGTAAATATTAAACATTATTAAAGTAACAATTTTAAAATAATTATAAAAAAGTAATCACTACTATCGATACATTATACAACTATATAACTTAATCATTCCATAAGTGATAGATTTCTTTTTAGATTATTTTTAAATATAAAAAAATGAGTCAAACTATTTATATTTTCATAGTCCATCATCGTTAGATTGCAATAGAATTTTATCGCTTAAGCGATAGAAGTCTATCACGGTCTATCATCGATAGGTGATAGATCGCGATAGATACTGAAATTTTTCTATACATATACATAGTTTGATATTTTTGCTGAAGAGAAAAAAATATTCGTTTTTAACCTAAATTTGATGTTAATGAAGATATGGATTATAAATGGGAAAATTGCATAAAAAGCCTATTTTAAAGGCCCAAAATGGCAAATGACCTGATTTTTGAAAAAAATGCCAAATGACCCTTTGATTGTGTCATGACCATGTGAAATTACACCATTGTCCTTTTTTTTTTTCTTTCTTCCCTCCTTTCTCTAGCGTTGTTTTGACTTTTTTTTTCTCCTTTTTTCTCTTCTTCCCAAAATCCTCCTTCTCCCTCTTCTTCGTCTTCTCCTTCTTTTGCAACTTCTTCTTCTCCGACACGACGAGTCACTCCAGTGAGCGAGAGAGAAAATGACAGTAATGGTGGGCGAGAGCAGAGTGACCGAGAGTGAGCAAGAGCGAGAGCAATGGTGGTGAAAGTGAGCGAGAGCGAGGCGAGAACAATGGTGGTGAAAGTAAGCGAGAGCGAGAACGAGAAAAATGAGAGTGGCGGTGAGTGAGAAAATAGAGCGAGAGAGAGGAAGAGGAGAGAAAGAGAGGAAGGGAGAGGGAGAGAGCGAGAGAGAGGGAGGGAGCGAGAGAGAGAGGGGGGGAGAGAGGGGGGAGAGAACGAGAGAGAGGAGGAGAGCGAGAGCGAGAGCGAGATGGGCTTTCTGCGTGCGTGAGTTTATTTTGGTAATTTCATCTGATCTTGACGTCAGTAAAGGGTCGTTTGACATTTTTTCGAAAATTCGGATCATTTGACATTTTTCGCCAAATTTTTGAGTCATCTGTACAAATTTTCCATTATAAATTCATTCACAATTAAATAAATATAATAATTTTTTCTACTCAAAACTAATATTTTTACATAGAAGAACTCAAAGAATAAGAACTTCCAAGTTTTAAAAAATAAAATAAAAGGGCCTTGTTTGATAACTCGAGTGAGTATGCAATTTTTTAAGACTTTTTTATTATTTTTTTACCAATCTATATGCCATAAAGTTATTTTATTTTATTATTATATATATATATTGTGAAAAACCATAAAGTTAATGAATTTGGTTATTAAACGACAAATAAAATAGTTGCATAATTTAATCTTTTCAAATTTAATGCAATTATGAGAAACGAAAAATTAATAAAAGCAAGTGGTCCGATAGAGACGTTATGGTTAAAGGGAAAAGCGATGCTTTTTTTTTTTTTTTTTTTAATTATATATTCCTTAATTACATTTTTTTTCCCTTTCTAGTAGGACAAGTAAAGTATGGTTTAAAAAAAGCACTAAAATTTTAATCTAAAAGTATATGTCAATTACTAATAAAATTGGAATATAAAATTTATATTATTGACCTTAAAATTAAAGATTTGATTCTTTTACCCTACATATTGTCAAAAAAAAAAAAATTGGTTAGCGATTAACACAAACATATAAATAAATAATCAAATAACAAGAAATTTTTTATTGTTATTGTATGACTTATATTTTTTACAATGGTATAGTTATCAAACTAAATTGTTTCAAATAAGAAATGATATGATTTATTATATATCTGGCAAATACTAAACTATTTGAATTTATTTTTGAAAACATAAAGATGTAATTTACAAAATTAGAATAACAACAAAAGCATATAATTTGCTATCTTCCTCAAGTTGAAATCAAACTTATTAGGGGACTTTTGACAAAAGAAATATGGAGAGTTTCATCATAGTCTATGGCTCAACCCACTTGTCTTTTTCCATTACATAGCTAAGACCTGTGTTACCTAATTCTAATTTTATAATGTTTATGCATGAAAATGAGATTATCATATTGTTAAAATATTAATTTAGTCTATGTAATTTCAGACTTATTCAATTTTAGTCTATGTATTATAAATATATGGACTCTTTTCAAATATAGAAAAAGAAGTCATGCAATAAAAGTCTATTGCAGTTTATTGCTGATAGACAGTGAAATTTTTCTATATTTACAAATAATTTGATATTTTTTCTATTTATAATAATTTTCTTAAATATATCTTAAATTTAATCCTAACAGCTAGTTTATTATTGGTTTTTTTAATTAAATTTTTTTATTGTATTTACTATAAATTTGAAAAACATATTCACCTAGTATTTGTTTTGCTTGAAAATCATTATTATTGTTTAATCAATTTGGATAAAAATTAACTTTAAATTCGTAAAATTAAGATTTATTTAAAATATAAAGAATAAAATTAAACAAACCTAAAAAAAAACTAATTATATTCATAAACAAATTTGAAAAAGAGTAATGGAAAAGACATTTAACCGAAGAGAGAGAGAGAAAAATCAATCTAGGGAGAGAGAGAGAGAATTATTGATATTTTTAGATAGAAGGATAGGGTAGGTCTTGATATAAAATAATTCTAAAAATAATAAATAAGTCTTGGGGCATCAGGTCTTGATATAAAATAATTCTAAAAATAATAAATAAGTCTTGGGGCAGATAGCTTGATGTTTCAATATTTTGTAGGTCAAGTCTAAATCAACAATTTGCAATTAATGTCACAATTTTAATTTACTCAATTGCAAAACCACACCATATTTCTTTATATTTATTTATTGGTCCTCTCAAAATTGTTGTTGGATCAAATTGATCTAGGTGTCTTTTTCATTAATTAATCAAATTGTTGTGTTATAATCTTTGTTTGTTCATTTCCTCTATCCTTTTCAATATAATAATTATAACTAAGAAATAAAAATAAATATTGGATAGTCTATCTTGCATTTTATGTATTATTTTATTCCACGTGAAACTCTTGATGTATATTAAATAGTTTATTATTATTATTTTATTATATTTCTTTTTTTATTAAATTACAAAAAATACTCCTGAACTATGCATTTTGTGTCAAAAATATCCTTGAATTTTCAAAAATTTCAAAAATACCCTTAAACTTTTAAAAAGAGTTAAAAAATACTTCTACCGTTAGTTTGGGATGAAAACCGTTAAAGTTTTGCTTAAAAAATACCCCCAAACTTTTCAAAAGTTTTAAAAATACCCTTAACTCAAAAAAAAAAAATTCAAAAATACTTTCATCATAAGTTTATGAACAAAACTCGTTAATACCTCGTTGCAAAAGTAACTTTAAAATTAAAAATTAAAAAAGTTTAAAATTGCTCCTAACCTTAATATGGTGATCAATTTGTTGAAATTTTCTTGAGTTCGAAAAGAATGAACTTTAAAACAAATTATAAAGATATCATCATTTTTTTTTTCTTTTTTTCATATAGGTACTCTCATTTTCCTCTTAATTTTCTTCTTAGCTTACACAAATTTCTCACCAACCAAAATTTTAAGTTAAAACATAAAATCTCATAAAATTTCACATAATTCTAAAATCAAAATTTTCTCTTAAACATACCAAAACGATAAATATTCAAATAAAAAAAAAATGTATTCGGTTATTAAACACGCACAACTACTAACGTTTTTTTTATCGTTTTGGTATGTTTGAGTAGAGATTTTGATTTTAGAATTTGGTGAGATTTTATGTTTTAACTTAAAATTGTAGTTGGTGAGAGATAAGTTAAGAATTGGAAAATTAAGAAAGAATAAGAGTATCTATATGAAAAAAAAATGAAAATATCTATATAATTTGTTTTAAAATTCATTATTTTCAAACTTAAGAAAACTTCAAACAAATTGTTAGAAGTAATTATAAACTTTTTTTTTTAATTTTAAAGTTATTTTTGTAATGAAGTATTTGTATTCATATACTTACGGTGAAGGTATTTTTTAATTTTTTTTTTAGTTGAGGGTATTTTTTTAAACTTTTAAAAAGTTCAAGGGTATTTTTGAAACAAAACTTTAATGGTTTCCATCTAAAATTAACAACAATAGTATTTTTGAACTCTTTTTAAAAATTTAGGAGTATTTTTGAACTTTTTGAAAATTTATGAGTATTTTTTTTTTTTTTTTTTTTTTTGACATAAAGTGTATAGTTGATTATAATTTAGATTTTTTTTTTCATCTCTTACTAATTTTCTCTCCGTGTGTTTTTGTAGTATTAAGAAATTGATTGAAAAAAGAAAGCCAAATCACATCCAAATCAACGAAATGTCAAATTTTAGATTTAAAATAATGGCCTTTTTTCTTTCCTTTAAAATTATCGTCTTCAATTTGAACACTAAATCGTTTCTATTTTATTTTCTTGTTCGACAATCAATAAAGTTGTAGAATTTAAAATTTTCATCTCTTAGTTAATATATATCACAACTAGAGGATCTATGCTCATTGACAATTTGAATACTTCTATGACTATTTATTTTTTTACAAAATGATGGTGTGGAGATTTCAAATGTTACATAATAGAGTTATTGTTTTAAATGATAAAATTATTGAAAATATTTTTAAGTATAGCAAAATGTGACCGTCTATCAATAAAAGACATTGATAGACATCTATCTGTGTCATCACTAATTGACACAGATAGATGATAGTAGTCTATCAGTATCTATCACTAATATTTTGTTATATTTATAAATAAATTGGCTCATTATGCTATATTTGAAAACAATCCTTAATAGTATATCTTCATGAAATTTTAGGTTGAATGGACCCATACATCTTGGCATCGCATGATGTTAACATTGGACTTAATATGGAGAAAATTTCTAATACTACTACGTAGTATGAAAATATTTTCATACTACCTCCATTTATTACTTGCCACAAAAGTAACAATTACGTGGGATCCACAAAATAAATGAATAATAAATTTATAAATTATTAAACAACGTGTCAAATAATGAATGGGAGTGGTAAATACTACAACCCTATCATAACTTTTTCCTTGAATATATAGAGGTGGAGTTTGAACACAATTTTTATTACAAAATTGAAAAACTAAGTGATAACTTCTAATCCTTCACAAAATATATAATTAAGCTTAAACCACAGGAACAAGTTAGCCATAAAAAGTCATACGATAGTCTATTAGCATAATTTATAGAGATTTTTAATCAAAGTGGTTTTTTTGTTGCTATCTCTAATATATACACTTATAATTTAATCTTACTCACTACATTAATGATAATAAGGACACGATTGGAAATTTTAAAAGTAGACATAAGAAATCAACGATAACGATGACGGTAAATTACAATTTTAACCATCATTGTTGTTGTTGTTGAAAAAAAAAAAAAGGTGTAATGGGCCATGGGTTTGGGCCTTTATGAACTGTGGGTAATCGAGCACATAGAGACTTTTGCAGTGGTTTTTGTCGAGAGATGGTGTCGTCTCATCAAAAACCTTTTCGTGGGCCCCTACTGCCATTTGTCAAAGCCCATACATCATCATAATTTTAAAAAATAATAATAATAAATTACATTACAAAAAGAGGGGTAAAAAAAACTTTTTTTGACACCTAAGTTTTTTTTATGACGATTATGGAGTGGGGGATTGAACCTTTGACTTCTGAAAAATGGAACTGGAGAAAAAAATGTTTTTCAAAAAATTCATTTTTATTTAAACTCTTTTGACAAAAACTGTTTAAAATACACTTCAAAAGCTATTCTGAGTGGTTGCCAAACACTCCAATTTTTTCAAAATAATTTATTTTTAAATTAAACACTTGAAAATGTATTCCAAACACACACTAAGTCAAACTTTTGAGTCTAACTTTTAGGTAGTTCTTAGATTTTAAAATGTTACACTCTTATTCCTAAGTTTTGAGTTTAAATTATATTTAGTCCTTAGACTTGAAAATCTACACTTTGACCTTAGTTTTTCATTAAATACTCACTTTTGAGTCTTGGATATTAATATCTAGTAATTAATTTAAAAGAATTAAATTAACTTTTACTAATTTTTTATCACTATTAAAAATTATCAAAAAAAATTCACTTCTTAATTATTTTAAATTAATTAATTGAAACTTAACACTAGAGACCAAAGTGAACATTTGTACAAACTTGAGAGTAAAAGTGTGAAATATTGAAACCTAGAGACCAAGTGAAAACTAAACTCAATGGTAAAAATGTAAAATTCTAAAATATAGAGGTCACATGAAAATTAAACTGAAATTTTTGGAGTAAAAATGTAACATTTTAAAATCAATGGATGAAATGGAAACCTGACTCAAAACCTAGGGACTAAAAAAGTGTTTTTCTCTAAATAACTCCCATCTAAAAAAAATATTAAGTGCTTTACTTTTAAAATATCTCTATTCTTTCAAAAGTTGCAATACTACCATTTACTTTTCTAAATATTTCAAAAATACCACAACCGCTAGAGTAGAAAAATCTTTAGAATTTCAAAACGAAATTAGGATATGGAATGGTGTGGTGATGACCTAGAACATAAGTTTTAAATGATTGTTATACTCTTCTAAGTCATTGTCACATCATTACCCATCGTGAATTTCTTCTACTATAAGAGAAGTATTAAAACATTTATAAAAGATCAACTTTAAATTAATGATTTATTCACAGCTTATGTCACGAGCGTCAACAAAACAAAATCTCGCGTGTCAACAAAGTCCAAATTTGTAGTAGTCATAATTTAAATAATAGTTATCGGAGTTGGTGGAGCAGCCGCCGTCGAAGGTCGTTGGAGTTAGCCGTCAACAACGGTAGTTGGATGTTGCTGGAGTTGGGCATCAAAGGTGGTTCCGTAGTTAAGCAACAAGGCATAGATGGTGATGAGAGCTAGGTGCATTATAGGTGAACATGATATAAAATGTCGGTGACATACGAAGTTGGCCTCCCAAACAATTGGTTGAGTTTATATCTCAACTCAACTTATTTCCTCACCTTCAAACACTTTATAGATATTTTAGAAATAAATGATAAAGTTTAGGTGTATTTTTATAAATATATATAATTTAGCAACAAATAAATTAATCCGACGTGGATGCAATGAAGTCCCTGCTGGTCAATATGGGTCCCAGTTGTGGGGTCCAGTTGTTTGAATTATAGCAACCCAATTGGGTGCGGTGCTTTTGATTAAATTAAGGGGTTCCCTACGAAAAGGACGTTCCCTGTGCCCCTTACTTCAAGGACCCACCTCTTACTTATAGCCAATGAAAATTACTTTTTTTTTCCCCCTCTTTCAAAAAATAAAACAAACTTATAACGATGAAAATTACTTTTTTTTTTTTTTTTTTTCCCCTTCTTCCTCTGTATATATATTAATTTAAAAAGATTCTCTTTCACTTTCCTTCAAGAAATGAAGCTTTTCCACTAACTCTCTCTCCTGCTAATTTTGTATTATTATTTTTTTTTATTAGAGTAAATTGTATATCTAGTCTAATTGTAGGTTTAATTTCAATTTGATGTCAATAATTTTAAATTTTTATTTTTATTTTTATGGGTTGGTACCTATCATTTTTTACCTGCTAAAAACCCACTCAAGTTTTTTCTATTTTTAATTCAACTAACCCAATCAACTAAATATAAAATATCAATAAACTCAAATTATAGAGTTCAAATTCAAATCAATCTCAAACCATAGAATCCAAATTACAAGTATATCTAAATCATAAGGATTACATAATTTAACGTTATAAATTTTTTGTACACATTTTTTATAGTGCGTCATCTAATATATGTCTACAAACTTTGGATTGTAGTTTAATTTAAAATCCATTATTAATAGCATTAACGAAATTTTAACTTGTCATCTTAACAAAAAAAAAAAAAATCTAATATAAAATCTAATTAATTAGTCTAATTCAAACCATCATAACTTAATCAAAATTTATCTGAAGAGTATTCTATTGTTTTTTAGTAAAGACAGATATGATTTTTTTTTTCCTTTTAAATGTGGGGTGAGAATCATTGAACTTCGACCTCGAAATTGATGGTACAAATTTTATAGTACAAACTTTATGCTAGTTGAGCTATACTCATTTTGACAAATAAATTTGAACAATTATAAATAAAAGACATGCTCCATCAATAATTAAGTTATTATTCAAAACTCAATAAATATATATAATGTTCAACTCATTTAATTCAAAATGTCTCACAATTATTTTTCTTAAGATTTTTTTCTTCAAACAATATATGAAAGTAAAATTCAAACTTTTAACATTTAGATTGAGATTATAATGTCTTAGTCGTTGAGCTATATTCGAGATTTCTAAATTTTTCTTAGAAGTGAGTATATATATATATATATATATATATATATATATATATATATATATATATATATATATAATACATTTCACATATATTTTATTTTTTTCTTTAGGTATAGAGTTTTAGCTTTTACTACATAGAAAGTATACATTAGTACATAAATAATATTAACATAAGTTATGAAGAATGAACTTTTTAGCTAGATGATATTTGGTAAACTAGCTTAATATTTAACTTAATTATCAAAGTCACATACATGACAAAATGAAATATTTAATAAATAAATATGATGACAAAAATAATGATTAGTAGTTAAACTAAACATAGTTGAACTGGTTTAAGACGTAAACTTTTTATTTATCACATTTTGTTTAATTATTCAATAAATAAATCATGGTTAAAATACTATTTTAGTCTCTGTATTCTGAAATTTATTCAATTTTTGTCTTGTATTTTTAAATGATCAATTTTATTCCTTTTAATTTCAATACATCTTAAATTTAGTGTATATTGCTTGTTATTGTTGATTTTTTTTAAAAAAATATCATTTATTAGCCTTTAATAAATATAGTAAAAAAATATAAAAACTTTATTAGAAGAATTCGTTATCTCATATCTCAAAATAAAACAAATAAGAGTGTATAACTATAAACATACCAAAGATACTTCTGAAAAATAACATACCAATAATGACAATGCTCTACATAAGGAAGGAAGTTGATTTTAATAAGAAAAATAAAAACTATTTGGTTTTATTGTTGTTGATTCCAAAATTCGGTCGAGAAAAATAGTCTGACCTTTACGTGACAACAACGGTCAATTTATTTAGAAGAGAAAGAACATGACTTGTAAAAAAAAAAAAAAAAGTATGCACACTATTGTAGTGCTTACCACACACACTCTAATGTTAAGGCAGATAGGGAAATAGTGTCGAAGCCTTGAGATTTGAGAGTTTGAATGAACTCTCTTCCCCTTGAGCTATTATAATGTATTTATAGGAGTCGATGACCTAGGTTATCCACGATAGAGTTTCGAAGCTACATTAGGATAACCTTTTAGCTCACGTGGTCGAGGTATATGAGGGGTGCGCCTTATTTGGCATTTTGCTAAAGTCTCGACCTTCCTAAGCTCATTTTGGCATAGAGGGTAATGCTTTGGGTCGAGGCATGTGTGGGTCATCCCGCTAAGTACTTTATTAGGCTCTACCTCGACCTTGGCTGAGGTAGGTCCAAGTCAACCCTCTCCTCTAGGCCCATTCTAATCGTAGGGATGCTATCTTCAACACGAATCATGTTACTTTCTTGGCTCTATCATTTTTTTTAATATTAATTATATCCTTCGATCCAAAATCACTGCATGAACTTTTATACATATACCATCAATTATTACATGAATTAAAATTTTTTAAAAAAATGACATGAATATCAAATTTTTTGAATGGTTGGTGTAATGAAATGTGAGATAAAGATGAAATAAAAAAGGAATTCTTTTAAAGTAATTATATAGATTTTACATATAAGTACTAAAGAAGAAAAAGTGAAATGAAGGGAAAATATATACCTCAAAATAAACCTACAAGATAATTTTTTTTTTATTTTTAGAAAAAAGGTAGACCAATATATAAGCTTTTTATGGGTAACTTTAGAATTAAGCATTTACACAATCAATTTAAATTTCCTTTTGTAAAAATTTCTTTAAAATATGATGATTTCAACGAATAAAAAAAATAAAGGTGAGTCGACAATTTCAATGAATAAAAACAAAAAATCAAATCGATTGAAGATTAGAACAAAACGACTTTACTATATTTTATAAAAATACGAACCTTTATTAATATTACGTGTAATATTTTCTAATATGGCATAAATTACATACCTTTCCAACATCATAAGCATAGGAATAAAATGAAAAGGTCTCAAAATTGCTTTTAACCAGAATCAAAGATTCAATCATTATTTATCTACCATATAACCATAACTAGATTTATCCTTCTCTTTTTTAAAAATTTCAATTACTTTATTTGACTATGTTTCTTTTTAATTTATTTAAATTCATATTATTTATTTATATATTTAAATCATATCAGTGATAGACGTGATGATATGAAGTGTTTGTGGTCTATATTAATTTCGATCTCCCTAAAAGAGGTGTTACATCAAGTTCAAAGTTTTATTTAATATATTTCATTATTTTTGCTTTTCGTAGGTCACCACCTTGTAGATTAAAGTTTTTAACGTGATTCCATATGCTCTAGACAATAGTGTTGACAGTTTTGCTCAATTATCCATAGTCTTTTTTTTATGAGTGTGAGATAAAAGGGTATCTTTTATAATTTATTTTAACTAATTTTTAAATTTTCAGATATATATATATATAACTTTTTTTTCAAAATTACACATTGTCTAAAATTGCTTTTATAATATGAAAGCAGGGTTTTCTTTAATAATATTTTTTTTTCCAAACTCTTCATATGATATTTATTTATTAGTTACACAAAGTTGTCTTCATCATGCTCTAGCTAATGTTATTAGGTAAGTCCCAAAACTATAGCATTGATTGAAACTTTAGTGTATGCTTAAATTATAGGCTAATATGATCCAGGGGAATTTTGATAGATTGGTAATAAAGGAAGAGCTTTTTTTAGGTATAAATTTAAAATAAAGTCTTTCGACACTTATTTTTAATTTAACATGACATATATTTTATGGGTCATTTGTTTCGCGGGCATCCTAGATTCCTACGGGGACATCTAGATTATCTTGTTTGTTTTGGAATATTATAAAATGCCTTGACATCTAGAGATTCTCAAACATCCTAAGATGTCCTTACCGAGGATATCTCAAGAATTTTGGATGCCCTTCTGAAACATGGGTTTTTCAGATTCTCGAGTTGAAGACATATCCATTTTACATTTTTGTCCTTTTTTTTAATTTTTTTTTACATATATATATTAATTTGCATTTGCATTATATAATTAAAATAAATACTGTCAACCATATATATCATATTTTTCTTATATCGTAATTCTTCTTATTTTTTAGCAAGGTATTCAAATTCAAATTCAAATTAATATTTATTTTATAAAAATCTTAAATTATGATATATTATTTTGTTGAGAAAAATAACATATAAAAATAATATAAATTGTATAAATTTAAAAAGAAATTCAAATTGATAAAAACAAATAGGAAAATTGTTGTGTATAGAAAAAAAAACAAAAGTAATTACACATAAAGAAAAAAGTGCACCCATGCTTTTGTATTTTCTACTTTTTTTTTTCTATATGTATAATTACTTTTATTTTTTTTCTATTTGTGAAAAGACCCCAAACAAATAAGTTATATAGGTTCAAATTATATCATATTAATTATAATTTAATAAATAGTCATAAGGACATTCTTGAAATATTATGTAAATTTAAGACATTCTCTAGTAGAATTCCTACGAAACAAACACAGTTATCAAAATATTCTTAGATATCTGCAAAAATATTCCTACAAAACAAACATGGCTATCTAAAGATGTCGGATATCTATAATTTCAGGCATCTAAGATTCTAGTAATCTACATTCTCCAAAATACAAACCACCCTAGTGTTATCAATCTTGAAACTCATTTTCTAATATTATTCTTTTCTATTTATTTTTTTTAATTTCAATGAGCTAATTTACTCCTATAGATTTTACAATGTTGATTTTCTAATTGCTTGCTTGGTCAGTCTTATTATATACCTTTTTAGAACAATTTTATGTACTTAGAAACTTTACAATACTAAACCTATAATTAACTTAGAACATGTATTTTAATGAATTGTCCAAAAACTAACCAATTAATAAAATTGAATAATTGATTCATTAATCTAATCAATTGATTGTATTGACTAAAATTATTGATTCAAGTTTAATTTTAATTTCAAAACTTATCAAAAAAATCTTATTTATATCTTCACTTTAGTTTTTATTTTAATTCATCTGATTTAACTTGATTAGACATGATCCCTCTCCGTATCGATCGAGTTGCTTCGATCCTTCCCCTAGCATTTAGTTCTTAGTGGATATAGAATAATGTGTGCCATGAGTAACAAGCTTTGACTCTTCTATGCTAAGTTATGCTCTAATAATACTAAATCCAGTAGTTCGTTTGTTCCTTGCCTTGGCTCGTTGTAAATAGCAGAGAGGTCTTAAGGCAAAAGGGAAAATTTGAACTAGTTTCCAAAAAAGCTTGAACAATATATCTTGGTTTAACTACAGTTAGTAAAAAGAACGCTTTTCCTTTTCTTGAACTTATTTGCTTACCTGTTTACACCGTTGGAATATAACTTACGAGACTGGCTTCACCTAAAACAACAATAGTTGGTTTTTAATCTATGGTTGAAAGGGAGGCTTACAAACTTACACGGATGAACACTAATCAATTGAATGTATTGACTAAAATTATTAATTCAAGTTTAATTTTATTTTCAAAATTCATCAAAATCTTATTTATCTCTCTATTTTAATTTTCATGTTAAGTCATTTGATTTAACGTGATTAGACATGGACTCTTTTAACGACCTCAATTTTGATTAATATTATAAAAAACTTTTATTAGTTTAATACGTCATTTTTTTTCCTTTCATAATTCATATCATTAAAAAAAAATCTAATCAGATTTAACCTAATTAAGTTGAAGTTTGATGAGGCTAACCAAATTTTCCCATCTTTTTATGATCAAACCTAATTGAGTTGATATGAGAGTTTCAATTGAACAAAAGAAGGTTGATAAGACAAAATTAAAGCCATTATCTTGTTGTCTAGTAATCCATTAATATAATATTCCCAAAAACATATTAATCAATAGAGAGAGGGAGAAGTTTATTAAAATTAATTTATAAACCAAGTAATTATTGTAAAATAATCAAGAAGAAATTGGGCCCACCAAGTGAACCAATAATTAGCAAAGAGCAACTCAATTGGCTATTATTGGGCTTGGGTCACTTTAATATAAAATCTTTGAAAACCACTTAGTTGGATTAGCTCTAAATAATGAAAATTAAGAATATATATTTTTTAAGGAAAAAAAAAGTGTAATGAGTTAAAGTGTAACATTCAACAATCAATTGTGGTTAATTATAACTCTATAAGGCCATTTAGCTATGCTTTGAGGTTCTTAAGATTTTTTGGTGCCATGTCACCATCATTATAAATAGCATCTTTGAATAGATAAGTACCAAAAAAATAAATCAAATGGATGAAAGAGAAGGGGAGAAATAATAATAATAATAATAAAAAGAAAATGTTTCTTAATTGTTTAAATTAGAGATTTTTTTTTTTTTTTTGGTCTATTATAGATTTTGATGGTATCCACAAAACAAGCTTGAAAATATAAAGGTAGCTTTTTTACTTGACACCTTTGAATATGACAATGAGAAAAAGAAAGCATAATCTTAATTAAATAAATTAAATTAAATTATAAGTTGGGTCGATCAATTTTTATACGTTTCTGTCTAATAGTCTTTAAGTTGCAAAAAGTATTCGATAGATCTTATATTTTTAATTTTGTGTTTAATAAATCTTTAAACTTTAATTTTTTTTTTAATTTTTAATTTTATGTTCCATAGGTTTTTGTTATATTTAATTATTTAAAAAATTAAGAAATTTATTATATAAATAATTAAATTTTGTATCTAATAGATAGTCATTAATCTTTCAGTTCTATGTTCAACATGATAGTGAAATTTTAAAAATTGTCAAATAGGTCAAAGACATAGACATAAAACTGAAAATCGAACAACTTAATAAGATACATAATCAAAAGTTTAGATATTTATTAAAAATATTTAAAGTTAAGTGACTTATCAGATGCAAAATTGAATGTTTAGGCTCCCTTTGATAACCATTTAGTTTTTTAAAAGGGTAATTATTTTAAATGACAAAACTACTTGAAATATTTTCAAATATAGCAAAATATCATTGTCTATCAATGATAAATAATGATAGCCACCAATGTTTATCACTGCCTATCATTGATAGATAATTCTATCAATGTCTATCTCTGTCTATCATTGATAGCCACATTTTGCTATATTTGCAAATAAGTTGGTTCATTTTGCTATATTTGAAAACATTTTTTGAAAATTCTACACGTTTCCTCACTATTTCTTAATCATGGTTTTTATCTTTTTAGGTAACGAATCGAATAGTTAGCTAAATTCTATAAATAAACAATAAAATTTTAAAAACTATTTTTTAATTTTTCAAAAATTTTGGATTTTAAAAACACTTCCTAGTGCCCAATAAAACAAAATAAATATCTACTTTGTAGACTTAATTTTTAAAACTAAAAAAATAAAAACTAAATAGTTATAAAAAAAAAAAAAAAAAAAACATAACTATAAAAATTTGTTAGAATTTTTTAATTCATGGATTTATTTCAACTTTTGAAAATACAAAAAATAGAACTTATAATTTAACAGTTGTTATTCGAATACATTCTCTCAAGCTAAATGAATAACCCTACTAAACAAAGCAAGGCATCAATTTATTTTAATTAATTAATTAATTTATTAAGATAGGGGTCCACTTAATAATCGTATTTGTTTAAATTCTGTATTCTTTGAATATAAGTTTATTTGCCAAACAATTAGTTTACTTTTTTTTTTTTAAATTCTAATTAAATCGTTAAAAATTAAAAAAAAATCTTTTTTCCTTATTTTCAAAGTCGAGTTAAGATATAGGCATATAAAATAAGTCCAACATTTATTTATTATTGTACAATTTCATTAACTACTTAGAACAAATATATAATACAAATATAGAATCGAGTAGAAGAAGCTTTCAATAAATTCAAAGAAAGAAAAAAAGGTAATGGAGTTGCAATATAGTCAAAGTCAATGACTTTATTAATTATAAGGTTTTTTATATTCATATGATAATAAAAAAAATGATAATAAATGTGGAGGATAATTATAAAGTTCAAATAATATTACATAAAAAGTGTCGATCACTTTTGAACTGAAATTATATTCTATAATATCAAGTAAAGTATGAATGCTATATATCACATTTCTAGATTTCTTTTAAAGAATAAAGTGTTTGTAATAATTTATGTTTATTAATAAATTTGAAGATAAAATAATAATTAAATTATTTTGAAAATTAAGCTTCCACCTATGCATTTTTTTTAATCTATACCGAATGTTTTCAAAATACAATTCAAGTTTTCAAAAAAAAAAAAAAAAAGTTTTCAAGAAACCTTTAATTTTTAAATTTTGGTTTATCAATTCAAATGTTTTCCTAATAAATTAAAATTTAATGAGCACAATTTAAAAAATACATATATAATAAATAATGAGACTTATTAAATTATTGTCCTCAAAATTAAATATATTTTTTTTTCTATATAGAACATAGTAGCATACAAAGTTTGAAATCTCAATGTCAAGAAAAATATTTGTCTCAATTTTACAAAAAAATTCTTATGGATATTTCAAAAAAATTATGAAACAAAAAAAATTATTAAAACAATTAAATTAATAGAGGAGCATTATTCGTTTTAAGAAAGTCAAAATATTAAAATATTTATTATTTGTATTAAATTCAAATTAATGACATTTGTTTGGCATATTTTTTTTATGATTCTTGAATTCTTTTACAATATAATGGAAACATCGATTTTTCTCTTATGTTAGTAATTAATGTTTGTGTTTGGATATGTATGTTGACTTTTTGGCCCTTAATCTCAAATTAATTAATCAATTAATGTTTTGATGATAACAAACCTGCTTTTATTTAGTAACAATTTGAGTGTTTTGAAGTGCCCATTGTGTAGAGCTTGGAACAACGGTTCCAACGCAATTTGAATCACTCAAATCAGAGTTCAATCGAAAAAGATATGACCGAAACAAGCTTAACGGAAAATTACCCGATGCCGATGACGTGGCGGCCAAATCATCAAAGTGGACCTACTAAAGGATGACAAGTGGAGCAATAGATAAGTGACACATGGAGCTTTTGAATTTTTGTTGGTTTTAAAAAGAATGATTTTAAAAACAAAATAAATTTAAAAAGATCATGAATTTAATATTATTATATATGTTTGTGTCTAACGGCTAGTTGCTTTTAAAGAAATTGAATTTAATGTTATTTTATGTTTGTGTCTAACGGCTAGTTGAGTTTAAATCTCCACCATTCAATTTTCTTTTAACATCATCCAATGGTCCAAATTTAATGTGGTTTTCACCTATCTCATCTCTTTTTAAACACCTCATATTCTCCAAATTTCTATAACAATTTTACATTTTTTTACAATCCTCCATAATTCATTAAGCTTCCATTGTTGCTCTCTCTTCAAGCTTCAATTTTATTCTTTTCATCTAATTCTTGAGAGAGATTTATTGTATTGTGAGGATTGAATTGTTGAGTGCTACAAATTTGTAAATCTACTCTTTGAGAGAGTTTTCCTCATCTTGTTCTTCATTTCTAAACTTTTGTAAGGGTTGCTCTTGATCCCGAAAAAGAGTTGTTGTAACGGTTTGATCCTCAACCGCGAAAAAGATCGGGTTTGTTCTTGCGCCCGGAAAAGGAACATTGTAGCGGTTCGACTCTAAGCTGTAGAAAGAGTCAAGGTTTCTAGTGACATACCCAAGAGGAGCTTGGGAAGTGGATGTAGGCCGGTTGTGTCGAACCACTGTAAATTTTCGGTGTCATTTTCTCTATCCCTCTCCTATTTAATTTTGCAATTAATTTGCTATTATAGTTTATTGTTTGAAATTAATTGCAACTTTTATTCCTTGAAATTAATTGGTCATATTTGTTTACTTTGATTGGTAGTTCTTAAATTTGCATATCTTTACCAATCTTATTATTAGAATTAAATAGAGTGCTTCAAAGTATTACTTTTAATTTCTTGATTATTTTGGATTGAATTTATTTGCATGAAATTATTGTTTAAATTACTTGTTAATATAAAGTGTATTAATTTGTTTAATTGGGCCCACATTATTTAAAAAGTTTTCATTAGCTTAAAGAAACCCTATTCACCCCTCTCTAGGGTTGTCATACCGGTCCAACAATGTAGAATAATTAATGTCTGGAAGTTAAATATTTGTATTTAATATACCAATTCTTTTATAAAACCTAAAATAAAAGAATTACTTAATTAAATTTAAGAAATAATTAATATAGTCATAAATTAAATTGTATTAATTAATTATTTAACCACTTAAAATAAAAGTAATCGAATATTTTTTAAATTAAACTTAACTAAACTATTTAATTCAATTACTAAAAATAATTAAACAAATATAGTTTAATCAAAGGATTAATAATTAATAATAAAATTTTATATTAAAATAGTTAAACTAACACAAAATATTAATGGTAAATGACTGAATGTATTAGTTGAAAATTGAAATTTATTAAATCTAAATAATATTTATATATTTAGTAATTACTTAAAATTAATAGTGATGATTAATTTATTCATTAATCATGCTATATTTTTACCATTCATCTCCAGATATAAAAATCTTACATGTATGGAGGGGGAGTGTTAGTAAAACTGATGTCAAATGGGTTTTATAATTCTCTAGATAATAATATTATGGATTCTATAAAATGAAATCATGTGAAATAGAGAAAAATAGTTTAAATTGACTAGAGAAAAAAAATATTTTTATTTAATTTTTTTAAAAAAACTATTTAAAATGAATTTTGAAAGTGTTTCAAAAACTATTTTAAGTGGTTATCAAATATTTTAATTTTTTTTAAATACTTATTTTTTAAATTAAACACTTGAAAAGTTAATCCAAAAATTTATCCATCACAATCCAGTACCTAAAAAAAAAAAAGTGACACCTCCATCTTTTACCTTTTTGTTAAATTGTCCTTTTCGGCACTTTATCTTGTTGGCCTTTTTTACAAGGGACATAGTTTTTTTTTTTTTTTTTTTTAAATCTTGCTGAATAAATATATTTTTAATTAATAATATTGGAGTGTTTTTTTTTAATTTAGTTTTAAGAGTTTGAATTAAGTTTCCTATATGTTAAGCATTTCTCAATTTAGCTTTTTTATTATATATTTTAATCCGTAATATTGAAGAGGAAAGTTGTTCAATTAATCCTCTAAATTGAAATGATTTTTTTCCTCTCTAAATTTTCTTCAAATGTCTATATATATTATGTTGTTTATAATCAACAAATTTTAGTGATCAAAAGATGGTAGATTAAATTGAAACACGAGCATAACTAAATTAGTATAGTACTTATACTGTCAACCTCAAAATTAGAAGTTTGCTTCTCCCACTCCACATATTGTAAAAAAAAAAAAAATTAAAGACGTAGAGGATTAGACTATTAAAATTGAAAGCTTTCCAAAATATTAGAGTCTTAATATTTTTCCAAAAATTATTGTACTCCATTACTTTTTATAACTATTAATATTACTGTATATACATACAAACATGTACTATTTTTCTATTAACTTGTTATACACAATTTTCAATATCTTATATCTTTCCTCTACAAATTTGACCAAAAGCAATGATAATTTGTATTTTTTGCATACTAATTGTATTTTACAACATTGTGTGTGTGTATAGTTAAAACTAAAAGTGCATTATGTTTAGGTATATTAGTAATTATGAGTAAACTTAGTGCAATAAGTAGAATATTGAGAGAAATAGCTAAAGGAAAGTAGAAGTTGTTTCTTATATTTTTTGAAATAATATCTTAGACATTTACCATGCAAGAATAAAGATAGTATGAATGTAAAACTAACTCCCATAATTATTTGGTGAAAAATCACTTTCTCCCTTATAAATGCTTTGTCAGGGTCGCTTTGCTTTGCTTTGTAAATATGACCCAATTAAAAAAGAAAATTTTTTTAAAAATAGAAAAATAAGGAAAACTATTTACACAAAATAGCAAAATTTTTAGATAGTTGTGATAGACGGGCCTATCAGTAATAGGTCTATCATTGATAGATGCTGATAGAAGTTTATTAATGTCTATCCGTATTTTTTTTTTTTACTATTTTCTGTAAATAGTTTGATATTTTTTCTATCTGTTAAAATTTCTCATTAAAAAATTAATACTTCTCCATTTATATTTTCTTGGAAAAAATTAAGTAAAAAAGATGTTTTTTTAGTACAACAAATTTAGATTTTTTAAAACCATTAGTTAAACATTGTTTGTTAATTTTTAGTTCAATAACTATTTGATTTTTAGTTTTTTAAAATTTGTGACTCTTTTCTAAGTATTATTCTTTACATGGTTTTTATCATTTTAATATAAGATTTGAATTTATAGTTAAATTAAAAAAAATATATTTAAAATTATTTTTTTAATTTTTAAACTTGACTTGAATTTTAAAAATACTTGTATTAAGTAGATAAAAAAACAAAGGATAGTAGTGTTCGTAAGTAATTTTCAAATTTATAAAACGGAACCTAAGATGGTGAAATTTGATGGAATTAACATTGTATGACTTATTAGATAAAATTTAGGTTAAAATACTATTTTAGTAATTTGTACTTTGATATTTGTTCAATTTTAGTCTCTATACATTCAAATGTCCAATTTTAGTTCATGTAATTTAAATAAATTTTAAATTTAGCATCTCAGAGTTAATTTCTATTGAAATTGATTAAATAATAATAATAATTTGTATGCAAATAAATACAATATATGAAAATATGTTTTCAAAATCTATAGTGCAAATGCTAATAAAAAATGAAAAAGTAATGGAAAAAATCACACAATAAATTAGTAGTAGGACTAAATGTACGATTTATTAAAAGTATAGGGACTAATATTGAACAAACTTTAAAGTATAGGGACCAAAATAATATTTGAATCTAAAATTTACCATTTATATAGATGGATGTACACAAAATAATATAGGTAAACAAATAAAACAAGACAAGTAGGTAGATAGATGAATTAAATTATTATGTCCGAGTTATCTAATTGGATTTGCCACATTTGTCACACCAAATATTTCATTAATGATATGAACAACGATTAAGTAAAAATACTTTCCAAAGTTTAGAAGCTAAACATATAAAATGTTTCTATGAGAAAAAGTAAGAAATAAAATGTTGGAAGCTTATAAATGAATGGCTTATTATACTTTTATCATTTTAAGTATATATACAAAATCTTCATGTTCGGGTATTATTTTTTTCAATTTAGTCACAGAGATTAGGATATATTTGGGAGTAATAAATGAGACAAACTATTTACAAATATAAAAAATTTTAATATTTCAATATTTATAAATAGTTTGATATTTTTATGTTTATAATAATTCCTCTATTTTTAATTCTTCTACTGAATTTATCTAAGAACTCGACAAGACTTTCAATTTTTTCCCTCTTGGTAATTTAATTTGTCATCTAAATTTCTGCCAACTCATCAAGTTTCATGTCATGTTAGCTAATCTTCAGTTAATTAATTTTAATATCTACCAACATAAAAATAATATAACTGAAAAATATTAAGAAACATAAAGACCAAATTAAACTTTTATAATTTAGAAAAATAATACAAAGTTTCAAACTAAAACACAAATTCACTCGTAAGTTCAAACTTTAGAAATTGATAGATAGGAGACTAATTAACTTTTTATCTTAAAAAGTTGATGGTTCGGCTTCTCCCGCACTAAAAAACTGTTAACTAATTTTTTTTCTCGTTTTTCGGGAATTGAAAAATGCACGAAAAAAAAATTATATATATTTTTTTTGGAAAAGAAAAATGGAAATTAAATATTATGAAAGCGTGGCGTGTGATTGGTTGAGTTAGGGACTGTAATCAGGAAACATTATTGAGAGACTCTGAGGCTCATCTTTTTCAAAAGGGCCCCTTCCATATTATTCCTCACTCCGTTCAAAATCCCCATCATACCCTTACGTTGACTCAGACTTCTCAAACATGTTATCAGGGTAATTAAGTCATTACGGATGGTAGATAATGTCATAAATTTCAGAATAATAATAATAATCAGAGAAATTAAATAACCGTGGGGGTAAGACCACGACGGAACATTAGAATAATGTGGGACCGAACCGGACCAAGAATCCGGCTCTTTAACTGGAGTTAAGTGGGGCCCTTTCCCTTTTTTTTTTCTTTTCTTTTCCTTTTAAATTTATTTCTTTATTTCCTTTTTCTTTTGGGTTTTTGCAGCCGATGAGTCCGGGCTTGATGATTATGGGTCCCACGAGCCGGTCCGTGAACTTTCCACCCCGATTTATAACTGTTTTGCGGGCCCCACACCGACCCCCTTTTCTTACTCACTCTTTATTTTTACCTTTAGCCGATTAAGCTCACGGCTGAGCCGATAGAGCTACGAAAGCCGACCAAGCCAAGCCGATCCCTAAAAGATCTACTTGCATTGCAACCATAGTATACATTTTCCATTTTTAAGTACTATTTTCACTTTTCTACAACTTTGATATCGAATTGAAAAATAAATTGATATTTTTATTATATCGTAAAATTAAAACATAAAAAATAAGTAAAAATAATACTAATACGAATATACTATAAAAAGTAAATATGTTAATTTGTTTATAAAATACTTTTGGTCCATCGAATTGAAAAATAAATTGATATTTTTATTATATCGTAAAATTAAAACATAAAAAATAAGTAAAAATAATACTAATACGAATATACTATAAAAAGTAAATATGTTAATTTGTTTAAAAAATACTTTTGGTCCTTTAACTTTCATGAAAGTAACACTTTAGTCTCTCAACTTTGATTTGTAACGATTTAGTCTCTGTACTTTTAATTTTTTAACAATTTAGTCCTCAAACTTTAGTATGTATCAATTTAGTCATTGTACTTTCAAATTTATAACAATTTAGTCCCTAACATAAAAACAATTATCAAAATTAGATGTTAATTTTTTTATTTTATGATGTAGACCTTGTATTTTATAAAAATATTGAGTCCCTAATTAGTTTGTCGGTTCATTTATACAAGAAATCTCATTAAATCTTAACATTATTTTTTACAATAAAGACTAAATTGTTACAAATTTTAAAGTACAAATACTAAATAGTTACATAGTAAAGTTTAGGGACTAAATTGTTACAAAATTGAAAGTTCATGGACTAAATTGTTACTTTTATGAAAGTTTAGGGACTAGAAGTGATTTTTAACCAATATTTATTTATTAATTTAAGTATGATATCAATTATTGTTGGGTTAAGCTTACTTTAACCAAATTTTTATGTAGCTATTAAATACAACATTAAAAGTTTAAAGGTTAATCAAATAGTTTTTTCGAGTTTGAGGGTTAAGTAAACACTTTTTAAAATTTTTTGATTTATTTGTCAAAATTCATGAACCAAATTGGTAATTTAATCTTTTTATGGTTTATCTTAAAATAAATTTGAGGGTAGAATGTTGATTTAATGAAATTAATTTTTTTAGTATAACAAATATAGAGTATAGAGATTTGAACATCCAAATTTAAAATAATGAATTCATAGAAATTATCGCTAACCGACAAACTTTAACATTTAGTATTTATTTTATCAATGATATTTAGATACCTTTAAGATCACTAAGAAGTTTTAAAACGAAGTTCTAATTTTAAGGTAACATGTTAAAATTAATATTGATGTCACTAACTCTATTAAAAACATTTAAGGTCCATGGAAAGATAGATCCTTTTAATTATTGGAGGTCACTTATAGATTCATCAATTTAAGGTCAAATAAATAACTTCTTTGGACATCTCAATCATATATCATAGCATGATTAAATAATTTATTTATTTCAACCTAGAAAATACAATGAATGGCTATCACATAGACATAATATCATAGAAGTAGCTGCCACACTAAATAATTTATCTACTCCAACTAAGAAATTTTGATAAATAATGATCATGTGGTTAGTATAAGATAAAATCAAATAATTTTTTAAAAAAAAATACTTAGATGCATCCACCTAATTTTGTGCCGTTTATTCAAACGTACAATCATAATTTGTCACACGACCTTTTTTTTAATTTTTTTTCCTTTATAATTAAAGGGATGCATGGACTCTACCCACGTGTTATCTATTACAAAGAAAATACTTAAAAATTAGAAAAGAAAAATGGAGCTTGGGTGGCTCCAATTTCAATATATTTTTTTTTTTTTTCAGTTTCAATGAGTTGATTTAACGACTCAATTTATTTCGACGTCATTATTTTTTTTTTAATTCACATGTCAACTCAATATTGAATTCAGAGGGAAAAAAAAGAAAAAAAGAACCAACCCTTTAAAAAAGAGTGTTAGAATGAAACACTGTTTTTTCTATGCAAAAATTACCTTCTTTAGTATCCAAGATTTTTAAGAATAAGTTTAAAATAGTTGTAAATAATTATTTTTTTTAATTTTAAATATCTTATAATTATTTAACATAATAAAATATTGATTTAAGGAGTTTTTAAACTTATTTTTAAAATTTAAGGAGATAAAAATACATTTTAAAAATTTGGAGATCAAATATATCTATTAAATTCAAGAACTAGAAAAAGTACATTTTGAAACCTGAAGAATCGAACAATGCTATTCTTCAAAATCCGAGGAGTAAAAAGATTATTTTTCCTATTTTTATGAAATAAATTTGGAGCATGGAGATTTAAACTCCTACTCTTACCAAAAGAAGTGTATAAATGAAACAAGAGCAATAATGGATATTTGACTTTTTTTTATCATATAAAAGACGAAACACTTATTATATTGGATTGTTTGAGAAGAAATTTGGTTTAAAATAGCATATTATACGTTTTTTAAGCTAACTTATTTATAAATATAACAAAATGTTACTGTTTATTATTAATAAACACTTATAGATTACGATCATCTATCACTATGATATCTATTAGTGTTCATCATGGATGGAAAATAACATTTTGCTATATTTAAATTTTTTTAGTAATTTTATCATTTAAAATAATTACCCTTTTTCTACCGCTATTTAAAATTTTATTAAAACTTAAATTCGAAATTAATATATATTATTTTGTTGAGGAAAGTAACAAACAATACAAACTATATTAATTTTAAAAAATTTTAAATTAATAAATGCTATATAAATTCAAAATTATATTAAATTAATTATAAATTAATTAAGAAAATTGTTAGAATATTATGTAAATTTATGACATTCTCTAATAAAAATTCTACAAAAAAAAACACAATTAACTAAGAAAAATTACTATAAATAGAAAAAATATTAAAATATTTACAAATATATAAAATTTTTAGTGTCAACCGCAATAGTTGAAGTTTAGCTTATTTTTCTACTGTTGAAAATAGCCCATTAACTAAATATTCACACTTATCTCAAATAAATATTCCTACAAACAAGCATAATTATTTAAATATATTGAATATCTAGGCGTCTATATTTACAACTTACAAGCATACAAAGAAAAAAAATGAAAGTTTCAAAATAAGTATATATAGCTCTACGTATTAGCGAACCACGAGATCTCATATAAATGGGTGATCAAATAGACATAACCCATCAAAAGTTAGGAATAAATCTATAAGAAAAATAGTTAGAGGTGTATCTAAGTAACGTTACACTAAATCCTCCAATTATATAATTTGTCATGATAAATTCTTATTACTTAATATTTAAAAATTTTAATTCATTTTTTTTTTATGTTGTGTGACGGAGAATGAGATGCATAAAAATAACTAGTTTGTAATAATACCTTTCTCCTTTCTTGGATCCAAAGCAGCTGTAGCTGTATTGACCCACCACCTCCATGGATAGTTGAAAAAGAAGGTGAAATGAAAGCTAAAATGGCGAAGCCGAGCAAAATACAGTTGAAGAGAGAGAAAGTAGTGAGAGAAAGTGTATGAGTGTGTGTGTTTGTATGTCAGGTAAGTGGCTGTAGGCGTAGGGTCAGATGGTCTCCTCATCCTCAAGGCGTGGCCGTTTATATATTCCCTTTCTTCCCCCACGAATCATCAGATCAATAATCTTCTTCTTCCTCCTCCTCCTCCTCCTTTCATAACCCCACTAATTTCCACTAACCAAATCTCCCCAGAATTACACCAAAACCCATAATGGAATAACTGATGAACTACTGAATTTTTAAGTTTTTCTCTGTTTTTTGTTCGTCAATTTTATCGTCTTTTTGCTTCTTCTTAAGGGCTTGAATCCTTTTCACCGATGCTTACATTTTGTATTGTTATGGGTAAACAAAAAGTTAATTAATAAAAAGAAAATCTCGATTTCTTTTGTCCCTGTTCTTGTCCTGTTTTTATTACTGCACGTCTGGTTTCCTTTTAATCAGCCTTTTGGGGCACTGAAGCGTGAAAGACGGGGGATGGATTTAAAAAATTCTTCTATGAATCTCTTATGAGATTTTTTCTCTGTTCCTTTCCTTTCTAATTCACTTTTCACTAATGGAAGTCACTGAAATTTTAGTTTTAGTAACACCCTTTTTTCCGTTAAGCAAATCACAGTCCATGCCGGTTTCCGATCATCTTCACCCGTTGTTGTCTTTTCCGGTGAGTCCGAAGTTTGAATATCTAATATGGGGATTTGTTTTTTATTTTAATTTCTTTCCTTTTCTTACTGGGTTTTTTCTTTTTTTGCTCTTTCAATTTTCGTGTTGCGTTTTTCAGGGGAATTAGATCTAGAAGTAGAATTAGCAAGTGAGAAATGATGGCCGGTGGCGGTGGCGGTGGCGGTGCATGTTTACCTTCTCCGACGAGTAATAGTAGGAAATTGAGTTCGTCTTTCTTTGGTTCTCCAAGATTGTTTACAAGTTCTTCTTCAAAGGGATTATCTGAAACCGAGGCTGTAATGAGTCCAACTTCAATTCTCGAACCGTTTTTGGGTCTCAG
Organism: Lagenaria siceraria; assembly: GCA_002890555.2. Classification (NCBI taxonomy): domain Eukaryota; kingdom Viridiplantae; phylum Streptophyta; class Magnoliopsida; order Cucurbitales; family Cucurbitaceae; genus Lagenaria; species Lagenaria siceraria. The sequence continues at coordinate 20,158,203 of CM016488.1, forward strand.
AAATTCGTTTTGGGCAGAATCAAATTCGCCCAGAACGCAATTAACAGAGTCCAAACGGCCGTGGGATTCGAAAGGGATCGGTCTCGGCATTGTCGACGCTCTAACGGAAGATAATTCCGATCCGAAACCCACAAAACCTGATACACGAATGGTTCTATTGGGATCTCAATTGAAGATTCAAATTCCTCCTCTTCCGGCGTTCGTTTCTCCTGCCGACGAGTCTCCAATTTCGCCAGTTGAATTCGGGATCAAGACGAGGAATTCCCATCTGGGTTCCTTATCCCCTGTTTCATTTCTGTCTCCGGCGAAGAAATCGGCGTTTGGATCGTCGAGCTCCGGCCAGGAAACTCCAAATTCCCCTCTGGTTTTCACCGGCTGCCTCTCCGCCGGCGAAATCGAACAATCTGAAGATTACACTTGTGTGATCGCTCACGGCCCAAATCCTAGAACCACTCACATATTCGGCGATTGCGTAATTGAAAGCGGCTCCGGCGTGTACTCGCCGGTGAGAAAAGAAAATGGGTTCTTCAGAGATCGAACTAGTTTTTCCCCTGAAAGTTTCCTCAGTTTCTGTAACAACTGCAAGAAGAATCTCGAACAGGGAAAAGATATTTACATGTACAGGTCCAAATCCGAAATTCGAATCCTCCCTTTAATTCAATCATAAACATGTCTTCTTCTTCTTGAGTTTCAATTTCTCATCTGTTTGAGTTTTTACAGAGGTGAGAAGGCATTTTGCAGCCATGAATGTCGATACCAAGAGATGATGTTGGAGGAAGAAGGAGAGGATTGAATTGAAGAAACACCATGGAAATAACTGGAATATGAGCATGATTAATCATTAAAACAAGGGTGGGATTTGATTTTCTTGGATTTTCCGGGAAAATGATTCCCATGTGTCTGTGCTCTGTTTTCTCTTTTTCTTTTTGGCTATTTTTGTTACGAAGTACAGTGACCCAAAAGCTCGATGATGTACAATTGGAATTTTGTTGTATGTTTAATTAGAGAAAATTTCCCAACACGTCTACACTTTTTTTTTATTATTATTTTTATAATAATAATAATAATATTATTATTTAATTTTAATATTTCATTATGGCAATGATGGTGTCTAAAGCTGAAACTATGTGTGTGTATTTTTTTTAGGAAAAAAAACTATGTGTGTTTAATCTCTATTTTTAATCAACTCTTAATTATGCACCCACCACTAATGAGATCATTTAAAGTTGGATTATTTCTTTGCCTCCCACCTTCTTTGATATATTCTTTAAAAAAAAAAAAAATTAAGTTAAAATATCATTTTAGTCCTCATACTTTTAAATTTGTTCAATTTTAGTTTTTATACTTTCAATTATCTAATTTTAGTCCCTGTACTTTTAATAAGTCTTAAATTTAGTCCCTACAACTAGTTTATAGTAAATTTTTCATTACTTTGTATTTTTTATTAGCATTTTTACTATAAATTTTGAAAACATATTCACATATTGCGTTTTTTTACATGAAAATTATTATGATTATTTAATCAATTTTGATAAAAATTAACTTTAAGACACTAAATTTAACATTTACTTAAAGTACAGGGACTAAAATTAGATATTTAAAAGTACAAGGACTAAAATTGAATAATTTTTAAAATATAGGAACCAAAATGATATTTTTAACCTAACAATTACATGTAAAATAGGAGTATCTATCCAATCAATTGTTGTGTTGTGGAATAACCACTGCATTGAAAGTAAAAATCGGTTCGACTTCGTTGCTAAATTGCAATTTTTGGTTGTTCCCTAAAGTTTACACAACCTCCAATTTCAAACGTGCACTCGTTGGAGAAAGAAATGGAATCAAAGAAAACTTGCTAAGAGAAAATTAAAATAAATGGAAAATATAGAGGAAAAAAGATTTTTATGTGTTTTAAAACTAGAATTTTTGTCCTTGATTCATAGGTAAACATTTTACATCCAAAATTAGTTTTAGATTTGTAACGATAAAACACATTAAAATATTAGATTTTTTAACTGTCAAAACATTTTTATTTCAGATTTGTAACATTAAATTAGTCACAAGATTAAAGGTAATTCATTATAATGACAAGTCATTCCCAACATTATAGTTATGGTATTTGAGAATTCAAGTATTTGACTCCTAGATCAAAGATATATGTATTAACTAGCTGAGTTATGTTCAGATTGGCTTTTCAATACTTGTATTTATAATCAAAGTTTAAAATGTTGATGAAAATGCCAAGATTTCAAATCTACATAAATATCACTATGGATATGATGTCGATGTCGATGGATATTTTTGAAAAAATTATTAAAAAATAATAAATTTTGAAATAAAGATCTTATACTTTTTTGAATGAGTTAATATGCTATGGTTATGTTGGTTAATTAATATTTCAGGGCGAGCAGAGATTGGAACAGTTTATGACCCGAACGCGTCTAATCCATAATATTTGTGAGTGGTTGTTTTAAAAATTATTTCATGTTATCAAAAGTACTATTATTATGGTATTCGTGAAAGCCATAGTTAAGCAGGATTTAGAAAAACGTTTTGAGTTAAATTAATTTTTTGGCATTCGATGAGATATATATTTATGAAACATTTTGAGTTAATATAATGTTTGAGAATTCTGAGAAATTTTATTATTCATGTAAAATTTTGCTTGAGTATATGAAATGTTATATTGTAGCAGGAATTGATTTAAATTAGCTTGTGGTTAATGAATTTATGTTGAAAAATAGTTTTCAAGTCATTAGCTCCTTGTACCCTTTGTGATTATTCATGTGCTATGAGAGTGTTTTTCCATAGTATATTTATATATAGAAAGAGAGGTCCTCGGGACCCACTCCAACTTACATATAGGCTTTAGGCCGTGTGTTGGAGTGCTAAGCCTTAGAGAGGTTGTTTTATGTGCATGTATGACTAGAGATTTGATCTGCTGTGTGTATTGGTAATGCTCTACGCTGGTCTGACCAGAGATAGGGGTATAGGGTTGGTAACGAGTTTTTGTGAATTTCTAGTTATACTTAAAAAGAGTTATTACAATATAATCTTTGTGAATTATTTTATTTGAGATATGAGACTTTAAAAATTTTATATTGAGCTTCTGTTAAATATATTTGATGATATTTGAAATTTTATCTTCATATAGTAAGAAAAAACCACTCATTGGGCACAATAGCTTATTCTTTCTTTTAAAATTTTCTATCAGGTAGACACTGAGTTTCAACGAGCCTACTGGAGCCAGATTTGACACTAGAGTCCGTGCATAATATCACCCTTGTATGTGTATTTTGTTGGGTGACACCTTTGTATCTAAAAATGTTGCATGGATTAGTAGTTTATAAAATGTTTTGTAATGGAGTGTTAGGTTGAATAAAATAGGTTGAGAATGTCTGTCTTTGTTGACTGATTTCAGGTTGTGAAGTACTGGAACCTTTTTGGTAATTTTCAGCAAGTTCGTAAATGTATGTCATCTTTTACAAGTATTTTAGCCACTTTTTAGGGAAAACTCTGTTCATTTTTCAGTTATTTAAATTTTTGTTAGACCTAGTGTGATTAAAAGAGTTGCAACAACATATTAGTTAGCGGTGGAGTCTTGTTGTCGGACAAGATCCACTGTCGGCACGCCACTTTACTAGATGGTTAGGAATGGTCTTGAGGCGGGGTGTGTCAGGTTAAAATATCATGTTGGTCTCTATGATTGTTCTATTTAGTTCTTTATACTTCAAATGTCTAATTTTGGTCTCTATATTTTTAGTAAAGCTTCAAAATGGTCTTTGTCATTAAGTTAGAACTTAGACTTAAAATTAGCTGAGTTGGCAAAAAGAAAAGAGTGAAATAGGATAGATAATTATAAAGTCAACATAATCGAGTTAAATTCTTTTTTGTGCCGACTCAACTAATTTTAAGTAAAATTTAACGTCAAAGACCATTTTTAAGCTTTATAAAAAAATAGTAGAGACCAAAATTGGATTTTGAAAGTAGAGGACCTGAATGGAACAACCATCAAAGTATAAGGACAAAATGATACTTTGACCTATTATATTAGTGACATTTTGTCATTTTTTTAATATTTCATTGATATTTTTTAACAATGTAATTGAAATGTTGATTTATCATTCATTTTGATGTCTAACTCATGAACATATAAAAACACGGAAGGAAATGTCTACGTATTTTACGAATACTTTAATTTTATATTATAACTACTTCTTGATTCATATGATCACATTTGATATTTATTTAACTTCAGTACTTTCAACTATTATGTTTAGTTTGTTTGTTAGTACACTTTTACAAATTTCATTATAGTTTTATTACAATTTATTAGCGGTCTAGCAATATATGTATATATATGTATAGATATAACACAGAGATTTATAAATATGAACATGATGTGCTTTAGTGTTTAGCAAAAATATATATTGCATATTCAATTGATCATGATCATAAATTTCATATACTATACCTACTACATCAAATGGAAAAACATATTCTATCAAACTATTTATAAATATAGAAATTTTTTATTGTCTATCAGTGATAGACTACAATAGACAATAAAATTTTTCAATATTTGTAAATAGTTTGACTCATTTTTCTATATTTGAACAACCTTTACTTTTTTTTAGTTTTCAAAATGTAGCTTGATTTTTTAAAAATATTCATAGAAAGTAAATAACAAAGCAAAAACAAATTTAAAGGTGAAAAGTACTGTTTGTAAACTTAATTTTCAAACACTAAAAACAAAAAATTTGGCCCCTTTTGGTAACCATTTCATTTTTTTGTTTTTGTTTTTGAAAATTAAGTCTATTTTCTCTCTATTTTTTATATTAATTTGCATCTCTCTTTAAGTACAATAGTTGAATTATTTGCCAAATTTAAAAAACAAAAACAAGTTTTTAAAAACTAAAGTGTCTATAGATTTAATTTTTAAAAACAAAAACAAAAAATAAAATAGTTACAAAACGGGGCTCAAACAAATGATTACAACCTAGTTTTTTATTTTTATATTTAAAAAAAAAGGAATTTGGACAAGATATTCGTCCTTCCCTAAGAACACTGTTAAACATTTTTGCCCCATTTGAATTTGAAGTAAATGTAGCTAACGGGCCAGGTCCAAGATCCCACAGAAACATTCCCAGCCCAAATCCAAGGAGTATCGTCGCCGTCGTCATTTGACAAGAAGCTGGAGATCATTTTCACCTGGATAAATCATTCATAAAGAAACAGAAAACGAAGCAGCAGCAGAAATCGAAAGGGACAAAAAAAATTCAGAAAAAAGGGTATTTGGATTTGGATAGTGATTTTGATATTTTAATCGTACCGTTTCATCTTCTTTCCCGATCCCCTGCTCCACTGGATCCCCACCAACGGATGCCACGGGACCTACTTTAAAAGCTTCATGTCGCTGCCCGTTTCAATTCCAACCACTCCATCCGATTTGGACGATCACACCCTTCTCTGCTCCAACAATGGTAAATTCATCAATCAATCAATCAATCAAACTTACTTTCGAGCTGAATTTTCTCTATGTAGCTATTTGAGTCTGAGTATGGGTCGGCGTTGAATTGGGGAAATATATATGCAAAACCCAAAAAAAGTTTTGAATGTCACTATATTATTAAGGTTGGTCATATGAACTTTGTCCAGGTGTAGAGGAAGTGGACCCGTTGATCTCACGTGTGGATGGAGAGTTGTCTAGATTCAGGTTGAATGATGTCAAATGTTTTGGTGTAGATTTAACCCCTGATAATGTTGCTGTTGCTATGGTATATTTTGTTCAAGGAGTTTTAGGCCTTGCAAAGCTTGCTGTCAGTTTTTATTTAAAAGATGATTTGCATTTAGATCCTGCTGAGGTACGTAGTTCCTTTACATTCATGATTCTTTTCTGTTTACTGTGGTATTTGTTGCCTTGAGAATGCATAACTCCATTATCTTTGATGTTGCACTTTCATTGAAGTTCATGGAGATTTTTGTATGGAGGGTCTCTCTTTAGGAGCCCAAATGAAAATAAGTCCAAGGTTTAAAAATACATGAATTTTGGCCTTTTGGTTGTGTCAGCATCATGTGAAATTACTACTTTGATCCACGAATGCATGCGTCAAGATTCTCGCTCTCACTCTTGCTTCTCGCTCCTTCTATATTCCTTCTCAATTCGCTTTTCTATGGTTAGAAATCTTCTCGATTTGTGCTTTTCGCTTGCTCTCTTTATTTCTAAAAAAATTGCAGAGTGAGCCCAAAGAAGAGTTGAAGAAGAAGGGAGACGAAGTCCACCGAAGATTTTAAAAAAGTTTTTCCCAAGCTACAGATTAGATTTTTTTTTTTTAAAAAAGATATAGATTGGAGAAGGAAGAAGCTATAAATTGGTCGTTTTGGCAATTTCACCCGTGCTGACGTGAGAAAAAGGCCAGAAATCATAGATTTTTAAAAGCTAGGTTAGATTTCATTTGGGCCTCCAAAATTAGGCCATTAACGCCATATTTCTCAAGTTCATGTAGAGTGTAGACTATTCTTCTTCTTCACGTGGCTTAACTTCGTTGTGTATGTTTTGCAGTCATTTTTAGAACTTTGCTAGTAATTTTCTGCAGTTCTAAGAAATTAATTGTTGGAAATGCCTTAATATAAATTGTAACAAATTATGTATGTGTTTGACTAGACAGCTGTAATTTCTGGTTTTGCTGCATTGCCATGGCTGATCAAACCTCTCTATGGGTTTATTAGGTTGAAGTTCCCCTCACTTTCTTACTCACTATTCAAGGCTCAATTAGTTTCCTCTCTTGTTCATTTTCATGATAATTGTTTGGTTATTGCAGTGACTCTGTTCCTCTTTTTGGTTACCGAAGAAGGTCATACTTGATTTTATCAGGGCTTCTTGGTGCATTCTCATGGAGCTTTATGGCCACCCTTGTTAATAGCAAGTATGGTGCTGCTATGTGTATACTTCTCGGGTCTCTTTCTGTGGCGTTTTCTGATGTTGTATGTCTACTAGTATTCTTCTTTGCCATTTTTTCAAGATCATTTGCCTTTATGTAAACACTTTGTTCCTTGAAAATTATCTTACTAATAATCTGACAAAAGTTCTCTCTTCCAGCCTACATTGCTTTCTTTTGGCAGTAGTTACATCATGAATTGACCATGGAATTAGTTTCATGCTACCAAAACTTGCTTTTGACTATACTGAACATTAATGTAGGTGGTAGATTCAATGGTTGTAGAGAGGGCTCGTGGTGAATCACTAAGCATGTCTGGTTCTCTCCAGTCACTATGTTGGGGATCTTCTGCTTTTGGTGGAATTGTTAGTTCCTACTTTAGTGGTTCCCTGGTGGGTTCTCATGGTGTAAGGTAATATATTTTTACTGATAATTATATTTCCTTCATGTCACTGTACTTTTCCTCGTTGTAAGGTAAGCTTTAAAACTTGTGAATGTATTCTTCAATTTGGATCTCTCAGGTTTGTATTTGGAGTAACAGCCTTATTACCTTTGATGACATCAGCGGTTGCTGTTCTTGTTGAAGAAAAGCGTGTTTGTGTCCCATTAAATGGGCCTAATCTTTCTTCTAGTGGCTTGGGTTTTATTGAAACCTCAAAACAGCACATATTTAACTTATGGACTGCTGTTAGACAGCCAAATGTATATCTTCCCACACTATTCATTTTTCTGTGGCAGGCAACACCACAGTCAGACTCGGCAATGTTCTTCTTTACGTAAGTGCATTTTGCTATCTTGACTATTATCTCTCACTTTGTGCTAAGTTGTAGAGTTGAACAATCATTTTGTTGGTTTTAAATACTTGAGATCTTACATCAGTACATGACATCTTTTCTCAGCACAAATAAACTGGGATTCACCCCAGAGTTTCTTGGACGAGTTAAGCTGGTTACTTCAATTGCATCTTTGGTTGGTGTAGCACTTTACAATGGGTTTCTGAAAAATGTTGCATTGAGGAAAAATTTTCTAATCATGTCAATTATTGGTTCAGCTCTTGGGATGACACAGGTTCACACAGTTTTCCTCCCCTTTTGTGCTGATGTTGTTTGGAACCAACAGAAAATATGTCTAGTTTCCTTTTTGTCTAAGTTCTTGCTTATGTATGTGGCATAGGTTTTTCTTATTACTGGACTAAATCGAAAGTTCGGCATAAGCGATGAGTGGTTTGCTATTGGGGACTCTTTAATCATCACAGTTCTTGGTCAGGTAGTATGTTTTTCCTGAAGTGCCACACCTCTGTACTTATTCTTGAATGCAGATTATTCTCAAGGATAGTTACATTTTTTCATATTGCATATGCATAGTAAGGCGGGGAAAGTCGAAGAGGGAGAATATCATGATAATGCACCAAGATAGGTTCTGTGTTCAAATTCTTATAATGTCATTCCTTCCCATTTAATATTTGATTTTCACTTGTAGGATCTTCTACAGATTTTTAAGCCCACAAGTAAAGGGAAGTGTCTTTTACATCAATCGATGATTTAAGCCATGGAACTTGAAAAAAATACCTATTTATAAAGGCAAAATTTACACATAAAAGCAAGCCTAATTCCAAAAAATTCGTCAAATTAAATCAATTTTTAAGATGAGGAAACTATTTAAATAGTAATATTAGAAGATATCTAGAATAATTGACATTATATTCCTTGACATCCCTTATACTTGCTCTCTTTCTACACCTTTTCCTATCTATACAAGTCATTTGATTTTAGTTACCACTCATGAGCCTTCTCTTATTTTTAACTATCTTAGGCGCTGTTTTCTTGTCATTGTCTGGCTTCATTCTTCTGGGAAAAAGGCTAACTCAAGTCGTTTTTCAGGCTTCTTTCATGCCTGTTCTCGTGCTAGCAGCAAGGATATGTCCAGAGGGAATGGAAGCCACACTATTTGCAACACTGATGTCTATATTTAATGGAGGGAGCCTTGTTGGAGGTCTGGTAGGTGCTGCTTTGACTCATCTCTTTGGTATCACTAAAGATAGATTTGACAATTTAACCACTCTAGTAATCCTGTGCAATCTGAGCTCCTTGTTACCTTTGCCCCTCCTTGGCCTTCTTCCAGAGGAAAGTCCTGATCTTAGCTCAAAAGAGAGCTCAGATGTAGAAATGAAATCAATTTAAGTCTCAACCTTGCTTCTTCTTCCCCACCAAAACAAAACAACCCATTCATAGATTGCCAAACATTGCTGCCGTAAAGCTATATCTGGCGTATGTAGAGCTTTCCCATTTGGATTTTGACATGGCTTTGTGCATCAGCAAGGGACCCAAGAAAACATCTCATGTGGTTGGCAGATTCTGCAGTTCACATGGTGGGGCCTGCTGTTTGCCACATACTCTGATTCCTATCCCAAACTTGAAGAACCAGAAATCTTCCTTTTGAGACGTCAAACTAGAAACGTGCCAAGTTGCTAGGCAGCCAACATTCAATGGTACTTCTGGATTTTATTGCATGTTCATATTCTGCTCTGCTTTAGATGTTTTTCTTAAAGTGCTCTGTAAACAGCCTTATTCTGTCTTTTTAGAACAAAAATTCAGAAGACAGATGTATTTTATGTTTGATAAGTGTGCAGTGGCTTATTTCTTTAGATTGATATGTATTTTTATGCAATAGCTACTGCCAGCCTTGCATATAAATAGTAGGCACATAATGTGAGGCACTATATACTTCTTTTATTGGAACGTTGAGTTGAGTTTTGAAGTTTAGAGTTTATGTTTATGAAATTAGTTAGGAAGTCTCTATTTGGAGTGCAAAGTCGTTTAGTTTGGAGTTAAGAAATCTGTGTTTTGGGTGCCCTGTTGAGTTATTAAGTTTAGGAGTGGTCATTTAAACCGCTGAAACCGAACCGACTGCAAAACCGAATCGAAATCGAACCGAAACCGAATTGTGCGGTTCGATTCGGTTTAGTGTAATTTTAAACCGAATTTATGTGGTTCGGTTCGGTTTCAAAACTCAAACAGCATCAAAATCGAACCGAACAACATATTTTAAAAAAATTAATATATTTATTATTTTTAATATTTAATAAATTGAACTGCAAAACCAAAAAAAACAAAACCGCAAAACCGAACCGAACAAACGGTTTGGTTCGGTTTCATATTAGCTCATATTAAAATTAGTGGTTCGGTTTGGTTTTGGCCTCAAACCGAACCGTGAACACCCCTAATTAAGTTAGAGGTGTATAGTGCAGTTTTTTAAAATCTAAAATGTAAAATCTAAAATATCATTTTGATCCCTGTAATTTAAGTATTGTTCAATTTTAGTCATGGTACTTCCAATAAATCTTAAATTTTGTCCCTATTTCTAGTTTACTGTTAAGTTTTTCAAAAACTTTTTATTTTCAATTAACATTTTTATTATAAATTTTGTAAACATACTCACATATTATATTTTTTTTTGGCCTAAAATTATTATTATTATTTAATCAATTTCGATAAAATGTAACTTCGAGCGACTAGATTTTGAGATTTATTTTATTGAAAGTAGAGAGATTAAAATTGAACCAAATCAAAATATACGAACCATGATATTATGACCTAGAATAAACTTGAGAGATGATGTACACAAAAAGAATTTAAATTTAGATGATGATTTCATTTGTAGTTTTCTATTTGTGGAAATGTAGTTAGTTTTTTAAGTATATTTTTCACCTTTCTTATCAGTTTGTCAAATTTCAAAAGAAAAGTAAATTTTTATAAACTACTTGTTTTTTAAGTTTTTAAATTTGACTTCGATTTTGAAAACTTTAAGAAAAAAAAACATTGATCAAAGTAGTATTTATTAGCTTGATTATTAAAGAAAAAAAAAACTATTAATAAGTAGGAGCTTTAATGATTGGATTTTTTTTTTTTTTTTTTTTTTTTTTTTTGTGTTTTAATTAAGGGGATGAATGCATGTGGGCTGCATGTGGAGAATATAGTTAATTAATTTCTTGAACAAACATCACCTAACCAGAAAAATCTAGTTCATTTTCTAAATAAAATAAATGCTAAAACGCAATTTTGGTTAGATTGTTTTCAAATATAGCAAAATAAACCAAATTATTTATATTTATAATAAAATATTACTGTCTATCAGTGATATTGTGCTTTAGCATGGTTTATTAATGTCTATCACGAATAGAATGTGACATTTTACTATATTTAACAATATTTTCACAATTTTTTTTATTTAAAACAATTACCTATTTTTGTTTGCTTGGAAAATATGAATGAATTTAGCCAGTTGGCCATTACCTAAAAGAGGCCTCAACTAATTGAAGGTACTTCCCATTTTTGTTTTGATTCCGACATAAATTTTTTTTAAGTCTTATTAATAAATAATAATGTCGTTGGGTTTAGAGTATATTTGATGACAGTTCTTTATAACTGTGAGAAGAAACTCGTTTTAATTAGTCAAAAGTAAGGTTTAAAATGTCTGTGAAAACGTCGGAGATATCAATTTTACAAAAAAATTTAATAAAAATATCAACAAAATATTGATGTCTGTCAAAAAATGTAAGAAGAAAATTTTAAAAAATAACGAATTAATAACTAAACATTTTTTTTTTAAAAAAAAACAAGTTATTATGTTTATTATACATGAGATATTTTTAAATATACCAAAATGAACTAAAATATTTACAAATATAACAAAATATCATGTCTATCAGGAATAGACACTGATAGACTACTGTCATCTATCATTATCTATCAATGATAAACATTGATAAATGTCTATCAATATCTATCACTGTCTATCACATATAGATTGTGTGTGTGAAAATATTGATGGAAATTTAATGTCACAATAAAAATGCTTTTTCAAAGAAGTCAAAGGTTAAATCTTTACCTTCACACCTTATTAATCTCAAAAGATAAAAAGAAACTTCAATTTAGCATCAAATAAGTGAAACTACGTTAAATTTTGTTGAAAATAAACCGTTATCAAACAAATCGAGCCCTTTTTTTTATATATTTTTTTCTGCATATGATGAATTCACTAGGGGTGTGTTTGGAGTGATTTTGGGATGGTTAAAATCACTTTTTATCTTGCCAAAATCACTACCCTTTAAAATGATGATGTTTGGCATGAGCGAAAATTGATTTTAAGAAAATCTAAAATCATTTTAAATTGATTTTGGAAGAATTAGTCGGTAGGTAATTTTTGTTGAGGTGATTGACTAAGAATCAATCCAAAAAGTGGTTATTTTTTTTAAAAAAATTTTAAATCCTTAATTAATAGATGACGGACATTGTCTGTCAAAAAATATCTAATAATACAAATAAGATATATATTTTGAATTTCCTTTCGATATTTATTATACATATTTTTTTACTAAACAAATCAACCATGCATATAAAAATTTAATAATATAATAAACTTTAATAAAAATAAATATTTATCATAATTATTTAGTTAAATATTTTTTCAAATAGAAAATACCATTTTTAGTAATTTGGTAATTCTAAAATCACTTTTGGAACTAATATAATAATTCAAAATCACTTTTGAGAGTTTGAAATCAAACACAAATATGATTGTATAAAAATCAATTTCACAAAACCAAATTAATATAAATAAATCTCTTTTTCTAAATCATTACTTCAACTATCACTTTCAAACATCACATGTCCTAAAAGATTTTTGTGTAGATGAGTTTTGTAGGTTATTTGGATGAGAATTTGAAAAATGTTAAAAGTGCAATCAACTCAAAGACCTAAAATTCCATTTTATAAGACATTTAAAAAAAAAAAAATCTTTAAACCCTAAATATATGGAAAATTTCATCAATAGAGAAAATATCAAACTATTTACAGAAAATAGTAAAAAAGAAATATTGATAGATTTTTATAATTTTTATCAGTGATAAACTCTGATAGACTTCTATCAGCGTCTATCACAACTATTTAAAAAATTTTCTATTTTGTGTAAATAGTTTACCTTATTTTTCTATTTTTAAAAATTCCCTTAAATATATTTAAAAGAAAAAAAAATTAAGACATGAAAAGCCAAAAAATTTGTAAGGCCACTTGGGTTGCCGGACATCCACCGGACAACGATTTATTTGTCTGAGTGTATAATATTTGACCCTGATCTTAGGGCTTTCTCACCAACCACACATGTTATTTCTTTCTTTTTCTTTCATTAGCTTCAAATATTCTTTTTTCTCAAAATAAAATAAAAAAAAACTTCAAATATTCTTTTTATATTACATTTATTTTCCACACATACCCTACATGCTAATCATATATATATATAGCTTACACGTATGCGTATCCAATTTGAAATCGAGCTCTAATCATCAAAATATACCTTGATTGATTGTTGACTTGAGTATAGTTTAATTGGATTTTTTTTTTTGTCTTAACCATGGATTTGGTTCAAAGATTTGAATATCCTCATTCCTATTTAAATCTTGAATTCTCATCCTTATTTAAATTGTAATAATCTAAAAGTAACTCTGGTCTAGTTGTTGCTTAAAAAAATGGTAAGAAAAATGAAATTTCCACCGTGACAAAAATTCTTTTCCAAACAAAATTTTGTTGTATTGTGCCCAAAAATGAATTTTTGTAATAATAATTGGTTTGAGAGAGACAGAGAAATTGATTATAGTGATATATTCGAAGACTTAAGAGTGCATGTTGTAACGTTTCTGTTTCTTGTTTCTTTTTTTATTAAAGAAAATCTAAATTTTATTTGATAATTGTTTCATGTTTCTTTTTATTTCTTTATTATTAAGAAAAAACATAAACATCCTTACAATTGCATTTATTATTTCTTGTTCTATGAATTTTAGATTAAAAATGTAAAATTAATTTTTTTATGAAAATGATTTTAAAAAAATATAAATATTTCCTTTTGTGTTACATTCAATTTTAGATATTTCTTATTATGTATTTTAAAAGTAAAAGAAAAAAAAAATAGTACTTTTGTTTATGTTTTGGAAAAAGCTGAAAACAAAAAGAAAGAAACATATGATTTTATTGTTTCTAAAATTTCTATCACTTTTGTCATAACCATTAGTTTAATTGAATTCTCTGTTATCTCATTTACTTTCGTTTTATTACAACAATTATAGAAGGATGGAATAACTTCACTGAATAGAATGTATGTTAATTACCGCTATACTAAACTTACTTCTACATTTTATCTCATTTACTATTGAATTGGACATTGCATATGGTTTTTCTCATCTATTTTACTGCATGGATCAAGAAACTTCCAAGTTCGAGTTTAATTTTTTTTTATATCCGTAAGTGTCGGAGCCAACTTACGCGCACTTCAACTAATCTCACGGGACAACTTCCTGACCCTCAACATTTGAGTGTCAAAAAAATTTATAAGATATTAAATCCTTTGTGGGTAGTTTTTTTTTAATATTCCCACTACCATTAAGCTAATTTATGATGGTTAAACTACGACTTAATCAGGTGACTAATTTAATTCAAAAGGCTAAAGTTGGCCAAAATCAGGTCACTGCAATGAAGATTATGGTGGGGAACCACTCTTTGTATGGCTTAATCACTAGTTTATAGAAAAACAAAAGTTTTTGACAGTACACATTTGATTAAATACTTTTTAATTCCAATAATGTCAAGTCAAGGGAACATCTATTTTTAATATGTAACCACCCCTCATTTATAGATTCTTTTTAATCACTTTTTTTTTTCAATAATATGATAAATAGATGACTGAAAAGTTTTGTTTTAACCTAAATTTTGAAACTTGATCTGTAAATTATATTTGAAGAGGCTTTTTTTCTCTCTTAAAATTAGATGAAAATTGACGTAATTATCGAATCATATGTAAGACATACCTAACATCATTTACAAAACATTTATGTAAATTTACATGGTAGGTGATGTTATTATATAAAAAAAATTTCAAGTATTTTTTTTTAATTTAACCTATAATGTGTGTGCGTGTATATATATATATTTTTGAACTGTGATAGAAAAATTAATTGATAAAAGGGGAAGAGAGACAAAGCCCTATGTATTAATTGGAATCCACATGCATATTCAACTTGTGTGTATATTTTGCTTAAAATTCAAGAACATATTGATGAAGAAATATATTGGTGTGGGAGAATTTTGATATGATATCTTTGTGTGTTTACAACAAATTCCAGTTGTGCTAATTAATTATATAATGCATTTAATTTTCCATTAAAAGAAGTCCTCAAAAAGAAAAAAGAAAAAAGAAAAAAGAAAAAAATATTGCATTGAAGGCCATAAGATTAGAGTGGGTGCACCACCACTGCAACTACCACCAAGAATCCATTAAACCCACCCATTGCAGAATGTCGTTGCATTTAATTTTATGATTTAATTAATTAATTTTGTCCCTTCAGAATAATCAGACCATGAGTTAGATTAAAATATAGAGTAATTGTATTGAGTAATGTTTTTAGAAATAATAATTAAGTATATAATAGTATTTTAAAAGAACTAGAAATGTAACAAAGTCTATCGTGATAGACTCTATCGCTGATATACTCTAATAAGTGATATAATCTATCTTGATAGGCTTTGAAAGCAAAATCTAAATTTTGCTATATATGCAAATTTTTTTGCATTGTGATATAATAAATACTTTAGGTCTTATTGCTATATTTGCAATTGTCTCAGTTGAAAATTTATCTATGCTACATTTTAAATAGTTCAAATCATACCATTTAAATAGATTTGAGGATCAATTTCACAAATTACAAGACTTCTAATGTAATATACATTTTATTAAGGGAGGTTTGCAATAGAAGTTTATCGCTGATAGACAGTCAAATTTTTTTATATTTATGAATAGTTTGATATTTTTTCAGTTGATAGTAATTTTCCTTTTATTAATAATGGATTCAAATATATACTAGATGTGTCTTCACCTTTTGATTTATGTTTAAATTAACATACATATATATGTTATTAATAGTTGCCCTCTGTAAAAAAAATTAAAAAAAAAAAAAAAAAAAAAAAAAAAAACTCAATTTTAAGATATTGTAATAAATTTTCAAATCAAATTTTAAAAAAATTAAAGTTTCAATTTTTTTAAAAATATCAGCAGTAAAACTTTTGTTTGTTCTTTTTCAAATATTAGTGAAATATTACCCACAATAATTAAATGAAAAGTTGCCCTCTATATAAATGTGTTTTCTTCCTTATATAATTAAATGAAAAGGATAATATTAATCAAATGATTAAATATTACTTAATTATGATGGTATGTAATTGATGAGTAAGAGAAAATTTATATTTAGCTTATGAAAAGCAAGATACTCTCCAAATATTAATATCATTTTCTTGTTTAATTACGGTTCTACTTTGAGGTTGTATATTGATTTCTTCCTTTATTACTCTTGGTATTTCTTTTTTCCTTTTACAATTGCTTTTCTTTAATTCATAATATCTTAAGGTCTTTTCTTCCATTAATATTGGTTTTTATAATGAATGTTATTAATTTCTTTTTATATATATATTAGAAAAATATTTGCATGCAAGTTGCACTCATTTTTTGTCGTTCAACTTTCAAGTTTCAACCACATTTTGTCATATGACAAATTTTTATTTTTTTTAAAAATTATTTTTAAATTTTTTCTATAGTATAATTTAAGTGAGCGATAGAAAAATAGATAGAGCCATAATAAAACTAAATATTGTTCCATATATTATCATGTTATATTTTTAAACTATAACAAAGAAATAGTCATTTGTAATTGCTTATAAAAAACTTTTATATGCACTATTTCTCTTAACAATTTATTTTATAAAAAAAATGTGGTTAATTAATATTTTAAACAAATAGTTAATTAGTATTAATATTTAGTAGAAGTGCAATAAAAAACTGAAACACCAAAAAATCAAACCGATCTTATGGTTTGGTTTGGTTTAGTTTTTTAATATAAAATTGGACATATTAATTTATATTTAGAGAAAACAAAAAAGTATTGATTTGGATTGGATTTTGATGAGAAAGAACAATCAAAATTGAACCAAACTAAGGGTATATATACCTTTAAAAATGAACTCTAACATTAGGTATCTTTTAGCGTTTTAATTATTATGGTGCATGTATATTTATTATTTAGAAAAAAAAGACCAATTATTAAGGATTGTGTATATTTTTTATTTAAAAAGAGCCAAGAAAAAAAACTAAGATTGTCCAATTTCAAACTATAAAAAAAAAATGAAACCAATTGTAATTTAAAATTAGCAAAAACAATGACCAATTCAAAATAAAATTGAAAGGAAAAAAGAAAATGTAAAAAATTCGAGAACCGAATTAATAATAAATCAAACCAAATAAAAATCAATCCATTGATTTTGTTCTTTATTGGATATCGGTTTGAATCTTTTTTTATAAAACTGATTGATTTACTTTGGTTCCTAGTTGATCCAAAATCGACAAATTCGAATTAACTATCACTCCATATTTAATCTACTCCAAAACAAAATAGATGTACATGGTAACGTACATGTTTTTAAAAGTTTCGTAAACACATTATTATATAAAAAAAAAAAATTGCAAACACTTTAAATAATTACTTGACAGTTCATTTGAAATAACTTTTTAACATATTTGTTTAGGACAATACTAACATAAATTTATTTAATTATTACATCTAAAGATCATAAGGTGGGTATGGACTTAATTAAGTCGCATTAAATCTAATATATTCCTAATTGTATGAATTATGATCCGCTTCATAAATGATTTTCTAATTCATCTTCAGTCCTTTAATTTAATTAATTAATGATGCAAATACACAATCATTATTGCATCATCTAACAAGGGAAAAAAAAAGTAGCTAAACCAATATAATTTATATAGCACACTGATTTCAAAATATAAAACTATATTTTGAATTGCTTGTCGGGGTCATAGACATAAGTAAATAATTAAATACGAAGCATATTTATAAATGTTAATATTATAAAATATGTTACTTTATTTTTTCTAAAGTTTGGAACTTTAAATTATTCATATGAAGCCAAAAAGTTGTTTGCATTATTGCAGGAGTACATGGAATTTGGGCACAATCTTTGTATCTAACTTTTTTCGTTATGTTCTTTAAATATGGCTTAGATTTTAATGACATAAGTATATGAATTATAGGAAAATTATAAATATATTTTCTAAAATTTCTCTCATTTTCTTATTTAAATATAAAAAGTTTCAATATAGATCATTTTTTAAATTTATTTCTCGCTTAATTTCAATTTTTTCAAATTTCTAAATTTGAGATCGATAATATAAATTAATTTTATATGAATCAGTCATTTTTTTTTAGAGAAAGTTTGGAGTTAGATATATTTTATTCAAATTGTATATAGGTGGATTGTATATATCGTAATAATATCTCTATGTTTTATATTTTTAATCCTAGCGACTTATTTCAGGCCGAATAAATTAATGTGGCTTCAATTACTTAAAGTGAGTAAATTTCAATTATATGTAGGGCATCCATTCATTATATTAAAATATAAAATATATTTTGATGGGACATTTCTTAAGAAATTTGGAATTTTACAATAATTTAATATAATAAAGTATGAAAGTGGAATTAAAATTGAAAAATAACGTTAAATTGACAAAATTATATAGACTTTTTTTTTTAATTTAAAAATGGTTAAATTAATCTTCAAATTCTCATGTTTATATACAATTTGTCTTAAATTTGAGTTTTGTCCCTAATAAATTTCAAAACATTAAAAAGTATCGATACAAAAAAAATTTAATTTTATATCTAAAAAACTCTTGAGTTGTTTATGTAGTATATAAGTCAATTATTACCATATTCTAACACCTTTAAAATTTACGAAATTGAAATTATTCGACATAAAGTTAAAAAGTTAAAAAGTTTAGTTTCTTATTAAATACAAATTTAGTTTGTATGAAACAGATTTTAAATTTTTTTTTAAAAAAAATGTTGAACAAGTCGAGAAATATAAAATTCAGGGATTTATTTCACGCTTTTAAATTTATAAATTATAAAATTGAAAGTATTTTAAAACAAAAATTAATCCGCCGTTAATCACTCTGTGAATTTCACATGGATAAATGGAACCAGAAAATAATATATAAAATTATAAACAAAATTAACCAAATATTTCTCTTATACGTGTCATCATATTTTGACCAAGTAAGTTTTTAAGTAACCGGTCAAATCTCAGCCGTCCGATCAGTCAAATGGCTGTTGAACTACTCCAGGAGTCTTCTAGGTCAAGAAAGTGTTACCGTGAGACTTGCACGAAAAATCAAACTGATTTTCTTTTTTTTTTTTTCCGAAAAATCAAATTATATCCTTTGCAGAATAAAATCGTAAACTCATAATTATATCAATTTAAATATTAAACTTTTATATCTAAATCAATTTTGATAAACTATAGGTAATGATTTATAAATATTTTCTCTTGTCTCTACCTAAAATCAAATTAAGATCACCTAATAAAATTATTATCTCTCTCAAAATATTGCCAAAAGTAGCAAAACAAAATATAACATAATTCTCTCTAAATGAGTTAGAAAAATAGAAGAAGAAAATATAACGTAATTCTCACTAAATGAGTTGGAAAAATAGAAGAAGACAAGAGATGAAAAACTACTTATATTAATGAAAAACTGCTATTATCTCTTTGATTTAATTTCATAATTTCTTAACAATATGTCTATTCCTACATTTAAAAAAGTCTTATACACATGTGAAAACTATGCATTAACAATTTTTAGAGGAAAATTCTAATGAAAATGTCTAAATTAATTCACTTGTGAAAGTTTATAATTTTAATAAGTATGTATAGTTTGGAATTTAATTGATAAAATTCTAAAATATAGAGACATAAATTAAACCTTTTTTAATTTTTTTTTGCCCAATAGTTCAACCTATATATGAATCCACTCAAAAGCTAACATAATTCTAAAATCTATAAATGTTGTAGATTTGTCTCGTGAGATTAGTCGAGGTGCAGGTAAACTGACTCAAACCCTCATGGATATATAAAAAAAAATTTATCAGATAAATATCAAAATCCATAGAGTAAATAAACAAAACACTTTCTTGTGTTAGGTGTCTATTAAATAATTTACATAATTTTAAAAAATAATAATAATGTGACATATAAAACATCTAGAAGTTTTAAGTACATATAAATAGAATTCAAATATTCCATGATTTATTTTTCATTTTTTTTTAAAAAAAAGTTTTTATTTTCCTTTGAAAGATAATGGAAGAAAGAGAAACTATATATAGCCAAAGATATAATAATATAGAGAATATTTTTCAAGGTCAATTCTCAATTATTTCCAACTGAAACTGAAAGTGTTTTTGTAAAAGTGTCCCACATCCAAATGAAACCTAAACTACAATAAACTAAAAGGCTTATTTTGCAATTTAAAAATATTCTCAATGAGAAAGAAAAAAAGAATCAAGTATTCCCAACCCTTTAAGTAAAGGCTATACTTTTTTTAAAAAAGACTAAGGATAAATGATTTATTTAATTGCATGGGTAAATTTGTCAAACCACCATATAAAACATATATAGTTCAAAATATACCCTTACAAAGCAATCATTTTAATATTAGTTATTGAAGGGTAATCAATATAGTCACTCCCAAAACTCAAACTTTTGTAAGTCAAAAATATATATATTTTTTCTTCTCTCTTTGTTTCCATGTATGATTTCTCTTCAAATTCTTTACTTTAATATTGGTAACACTTTTGACTTGAATTTACATTTTAGATTTAAAATCTAAAATACTGACATAAAAAATATGTTTTTCGATAAAGATAAAGATGTTGAAGATTTAAATTGGAGATGATTTGTGTGAAACCGAGTTTTAGTAGTATGTACGCTATCCATGTGATAAGATTTAATTTTGTCGAATTTCTATTGTGTAAATTTGAAAAGAAAAAAAAGATAGATGATAACCTAGTACTAATTTAATTTTTATATCCTTGAAAAAGTGACATAAAAATAGTTGCTTTAATTTTTTTTTTTTTATATATAATAAAAGTATGAATTGGATTAGGAAGACCTTTATATGAATTATTAGAGAATTGTGTAAATAAAAAAAAAAAGGTGTAAAGTGGAGTATTTTACTTCCACATATTTCCTTTTTGGAATTTAATGGGACCAACCATAAAAAAATATTAATATTAATTGCTAGAAAGGGCCAACTTTGGGCTACCCTTGACCCACTTTTGTTTCATTTTCCATAGCCCCATGTCCCTTAGAACATGGAGGAAATTATGGCAGATTTTCCTTTCTTAATTTAATTAACCCTTTTTTTTTTTTACTTTTGTTTTTCTTGAATAGAAAATAAGAAAAGTTTTTTACTTTGTAACCTACCTATTTTAACTCATTTGGTTGATTTTCAAACTCAAAACTTTCCATCTCATCTAATTACAACCATTATCTTAAACACTACTATAATAACAAAAATGCTAATCACCTTAACTGATATAAAATTTATACTATCGATCTCAACATCAAAGGTTCAATTCTCCTGCATTACATATTGTCAAAAATAATAATAATCACTTCCATTCGAAACTCATATGTCCAATTTAACATAAATTAAACTGTTCATATTAAAATATTCTATTATAACAACGTTGTCTTTGGTCGATATATTATAAATCTTAACAATCTAATAGTCGGAAATATATGAATACATAACTCTATAGACAAACCATCAAAATTTTGTCCTAAATGGCAATAATTCGATCCCTTACCCTATGTATATAAAATAATCCCCCCTTTGTCTACAATAATCTTTGTTTAAATTATTTTAAAATTTTAATCCAACAACATGTAGTGGATGTGAGTATTTTATCCTCTTGCCTAAAACTAGCTGAATAATAATGTTGAAATTAACCAACACAAGACTATATACATTAACATATTTATATATCCCAATAATTGATTGGTTACTCCATCTATACTTTTCTTACTATAGTACTATTATAGAAAATCAGAAACATAAATACAAAAGAAAAATACTAAGTGTATCTTAGACTTTATCCATTTTTGTGCATTCTACTAAATTGTTCAATCACAATGTGCCATATGGCAAATTTTTTTTACTTCTACTTTAGAATATTTTAAAATATATATGTATGTATGTGGTATATATAAATCAAGTCCTTTTATCAAATACAACATATAAAAGAGAGAGCGACTAAAAAAAAAACTATAAAGTTAGATAGTAAAAAGAAGCATAGCCCACTTTCCAACTTTCCATCCCCATATCCCCATTTTCAATCAAATCCACCAAAAAAAAAAAAAAAAAAAAAAAAAAAACTTCTTCTTCTTCTCCAATTTTTTTTTCAAAGCTTTGTTCTTTTCGATATATTGGAGGAAGAAAAAGAAAGGGAAAAAATTTGGTAATGGATGAAATAGAAGTAGTGAAGTGTGAGTGTTGTGGGTTAAAAGAAGAATGCACAAAAGATTATATTAGTGAAGTGAAGGCTAATTTCGACGCTAAATGGCTTTGTGGCCTTTGTTCTCAAGCCGTCGGTGACGAAATTTTGTTCAGATCCAAAAACAACCACCACTCGCCGCCGTCGTCTGGAGGAATTCAAGACGCCGTTAACGCTCACATGCTTTTCTGCCGTAAGTTTAAATCTAACCCTGCCGTTAGAGTCGCTGACGCCATGAAGCAAATCTTGAGAAGGCGCTCAACCGACTTGTCGTCTCAATCCTCTTCTTCTACTAACAATTTCTCCACTTCTAATCCTACCACTTCTTCTTCCCAGGTTCCCGACATGTCGTCTTTCTCTTCCCTTCGATAATTTCCATACTTATAATTATAATTATTATTCTATTTTTCTCTCTTTTTAATAATAATAACTATATCGTCTCTCTAGTCTTCTTCTTCATAGTTTTGCCCTTTAATTTTGATTATGGATATGTAAAACACTTTTTTTTTTCTTTTTTTTCTAAATTTTCCCAGAAAGTGAGTGATTTTCTAGGAAACTAGGAAGATGGATTAGGAAGCTCTCTCATATATGGATTAAAAAATATCTATTAATACATCGATTTTAAGGATTAATCAATATTATCTCCTATATCTTTTATAGATATATGCATAGAACATAACAAATGATTATTTATTCATTTCAATATATGAATATTAATATTAATAATAACTTCATTATTAATTTAAATAGTTATGTGTAGAAATATATGTTAGTATCGATATTCATATCGACATTATCTATATTTTTATTCTTGTCCATGCATGAAAAACACATAGAAATGTTACTCATTTTTTTTAATTAAACAAAAAATATGTCAGGATGGCTATTTATGTGTATTTTATTGAATTTAATTTTGCACATCGTAATATTACACAAAATAGTTAATTTAAACATAATTCAACTTATTAATATGTGATATTATTTGAAGGATAATTTTTAAAAGTAGAAAAATAAGGGAAATTATTTACATAAAATAGCAAAATTTTTAGATAGTTGTGATAGACGTTGATAGAAATCTATTAGAGTTTATCAGTGATAGAAGTGATAGACTTAAAATAGAAAAATTTTTAGATAGCTGTGATAGACGCTGATAGAAATCTATCAGAGTCTTTGAGTGATAGAAATGATAGAAGTCTATCGTTGATAGATGCTGATAGAAGTCTATCAATATCTATCAATATTTTTTTTTTACTATTTTATATAAATAATTTGACATTTTTTCTATATGTGAAAATTTCCTTTATTTGAATGTCTACTCACATATTTTTGTTAAACTACAAAAGTGTTACACAAAGTAATGGATAAATTTCCATGATTAAATTGAAAATAGGAGAGTGGATTATTTGGAAGTAAAAATGCCATAATGGCTAGTTATGTTGAATTTTATTGAATTTAATTTTCCATCATGACATTTTATAAATTATTAATTTGATTATAGATTATTATATGTAGAAATCCATAAAAGTCAAATATTTTAAACCCTATTCTCATATGTTGTTATTATACAAAGTGATGGATATTTTTTGGGGGAGGGGGGAAATGTTAGGGATTTATTTTTAATAAAATTCAATGATTGGATTGAGGATAGGTCATTGGGTGGTCTAAATTATTATTATTATTATTATTATTATTATTATTATTATTATTATTTGTTTTACTTTATGCAATGAAGTGATAAATTAAATAATATTCTTGGATTAAGTGGGATTTAAGAAAGCTTGAGTGTGCTTCAATTGAAGTCAAACGATATTAATTATAAATTTATATCTCAATTGGGTTGATTAAGAAGGAAGAGTAGAGTAATTAAATCGTTGGGTACACTTGATCTTTTTTTTTCCTCCTTTTTTTGTTTTCTCTTTCTATGAAACTAAGAAAAAAATAATCATATTATTTAAAATCTCAAACATTTCTTTCACAAAAATGTTTTCTTTATTACTAAGTACCCATTAATTAAACATATGATTTTTAGTTTCTACACTTAAATTTCTTGTTTTGTTGTCTATTTTGAACCAATGTTTTCAAAATTTAAGTCAATTTTTTAAATTAAGAAATAATTTTGAAAAACTTGTTTTTTTTTAAAAAAAAGTAGTTAAAAATTTTATTTTTTTTACTTAAAAAAGATAAAATTATTGTAAAAAATTGCAAGAAAAATATGTTTAATTTTCAAAAACTAAACATAAAAAACGAAATAGTTACCAGAGCCCTAAAATACTTTTTACCTAGGACTCATATGTTTAAGCACACATAAAAGTTTTCGCCTTTTAGCACGAAGGAAAAGAACTGATAACTAATATCGAAAAAGAAATCATAGTTTCATTAAAAGGAATTTTTAAAAATAGAAAAATAAGGGAAACTATTTATCTAAAATAGCAAAATTTTTAGATACTTGTGAAAGACGTTGATAGAAGTTTATCAGGGTCTATCAGTGATAGAAATGATAGAAGTCTATCACCGGTAGATGCTGATAGAAGTCTATCAATGTCTATCATTATTTTTTTTTTGCTATTTTCTGTAAATAATTTGAAATTTTTTCTATGTGTGAAAATTTTCCTTTCATTAACTAGTTAATATATTACATCTATTTAAATGCATGGTACTCTTATGTCACATTTGTTAATATTAGATCATATATAATTAAATCTACCTTCGCCTATCAGCTTAAGTTTTTAGGTCAATTGGCAATTTAAGATGATATCGAACTTAAAAAAAAATTACAAATTAAAGATATTTAAAATTTTCATTTGTCTTATTGGTTTAAGTTGTGCATTTGTCACCTAACTTGTACTTTGCTAAAAAAAAATATTAATAATTTGAGTGTATTACACTCTTCAACCTAAAGTGGTTGAATTATTTCAAATTTTTTATGCAATTAGCTAAGATAATTCAAGAATTTTCCATTTTTAAAACTACTACATATGGTCACAATATTGTCATGACTCTCTATATATTATATATATTAAAATGTGGATCTTGCGAAAACTAGCAACAACTCTATATATCTCATTAATGATTTTTTGTTTACTATATAGTACAACATGACAATTTTTGTGGATAGGAGATAAGTTTAAGTCGCGTTTAAGAAAGTACGTATTATATATAACAAAGGACACGTTCGAGCACATTACGATTTAAGAAGAATTTTATAAGATTAACCAAACGATAGAATAGTCAAATGGATCACATATCATTAAAATTAATGTCAATCCGAGCCAAAGGTCGATAGTTCAATCTCTACTCTACAATTGGTGAATTGTGAGAGGATCGTTTGCAAAATCCGTAAGTAAATAAACAATAAGCTGCATAGTTGAGATTGAATTTTGTATTATAAGCTCTAGCTGTTGCATTAGGTGCATGATTTATCCATAATAATATATTTTAAAAACAGAGAAAGAAATATATTTATGCCAAAAGATGTACCTAACATCATTTATATATGCTTTTTCAAAAGTACTGTGTATAATTATTTAACCTATAATCTTTTTCTCAAAAAAATTAACCTCTAATCTTTTACATTAGGAGAAGTTTCACAAAAGTCAGTAGTCCCATGGTTTGGATCTTATAACAATATGTCAGTGATATTTCATTAAGAAACAATCAGTGAATTTTGGCAATGCTGTGGTCTTTTTCTGTCAAAGGTTCAAATGGGCTACTGTTGGGCCAACTATGTTGGGCTCTTAACACCACTCCTCCGATCCTAGGCCCATTGGTACAATGACAATCTTTCACTTATTTGAATAAATATTACGTACTTGCATGGTAACACTTTTAAAGATAATAGGTAAGTGTATTAACAATATTTTTAAAGATTGTAAAATCTATCTGTGATAGATTCTATCGTCGATAGACTCTTAGATAAACTTCAAGATTGGATCTATATTTTGTTGCTATATCTACAAATATTTTTACATTGTGTATTTTCTGCTAACACTTTGAGCATGATTTCTATATTTGTAACTGTCCAAAAAAGTGAGGGAGCAAAATGATGGTAAGAATTATGCAAACACAATTGTGAAGATGGAACATTGTACTTTTGATTTTAAGGGAGGAATGTATGTCAATTAACAATCTCATTAGTATAACAAATACATGCCAATTACTGCTGAGCAATATTCACTTTGACAAACATTCTAAAAAAACTTATTTCATAAGCATAGTATATAATCCTTAGTTAACAACGTTGAATGGAAAAAAAATAACAAAAAATAATTCAAATATCAAAGAATTAACCAAAGCCTTTTAACATCAACAAATCTTTCCTATAGTGGTGGTCATTCAAACCGCAAAAGCTGAACCGAAATCGAATTTGCGGTTCGATTCAATTTCATATAATTTTCTAACCGATTTATGCGATTTGGTTCGATTTCAAAATTGAAAATCGAACCAACCACATCTTTTTAAAAAAATAGTAGATTTATTATTTATATTATATATATTTATTACTTTTAGTTTTTATTTTATATTTGTTTACATTTAGTTTTTAGTTTTTAGGGTTTTTAGTTTTTACTTCATCTTCGCATATTCTTAGTCTCACTCTCCAAGCCTCCACCCGAGTCCCAACGGCCAACCCACCCACCTCCATAACTCCATTGATCTCTCTCGATTTCGGCTAGCCAAGTCTCCCCGATCCCCAGCGTCAGCCGTCTGTTGTCATCCAGCGTCGTCCGTTGTCCGTCCAGTGTCGACCGTCGTCATCTGCAATTGTCGATTCGTCCGTAGTCCGTCCATCGCTGGTAGTTAAAAACTGACTTTCCAGACTCAGATCTTTCACTCATCGTCGTCTTGGTCAGTCTTAGGTCGTCCCTCCGCCGCCTCAGTCTCTCTCCTCCATCCCGGTCTCTCAGTCTCAGGTTCTCTCTCACTCCGCTGCGCGCTACCCCTAACCATATGCGCCGCCTCTATCTTGGTCTCTCTCAGGTCCCTCCGCCACCTCTGTCTTGGTCTCTCTCACTCCCTCTATTCTGTTTAAGTTAAAAATGAAAAAAAAAAAAAAAAAAAGAAAGCCTCAAAATCGAAAATCGAACCGAATCGAATGCTCTCCCAAACTGAATTATGCAGTTCGGTTTGGTTTAGTATAATATTCCAAAACCGAATTATTCGGGTCTAGTTTGACTCCCAGCATAATTTTGTATGTGGCAACGCCTTTTCTTTTCTTTAAATTTAGGTAAGTTTCTTAATCATTCCTTTTAAAAAAATTGTTAATCATATAATTTTAGGAATCATCGCTACCCATTACAAATAAACGTGTGAGAGTGAATTAAATCATATTATAAGAAAGGATAGTTATCTTTAATCGGATGAGATCTTTTGAGTGATTCTAAGAACAAAGCTATAAAGGTTTATGCTTAAAATAAACAATGTCATACTATCCTATTGTCGAGATATATAAAGGCTTCTTATCAATTAAAGGCTTCTTATCAATTAATTGGTATCAGAGTCATGGTTTAAACCAATTAAGTCGAGTAAACTGATAGAAGTATATTCTTGTACAAAGAGAGGATATTAACCTAGTACGTTCCAGTACAATGTGTGAAATTTTTGGATTGTGCTGATCTATCTAATTTCGGTCTAGGCCTTAATTAGAAGAAACTCTCAAAGTTGATCGAGAGTAAATGAATGAGGGGAGACTCAAGTATGGTATTACATTAGTTAGGGGATGAGAAAACTTTCTCAATTTTTTTTTTTTTTAAAAATTGAACAAGGGGATAATATATTATAGTTTATTATTATATAATAATTTTAGAAATAAAGTGAATCAAATCTTAAATTAGGAGATTTCTCTTCTATTCAACTATTAGTGTAACAATCACATTGTTGGTAGGGGTGTTAAAAAAAATTGATGATTCTAAAAATTTCATCAACTCAACTCATACGATTTATTTAACAATTATTCAAGCTAACATTCAAATTGTATGCTTTGGGTTGGGTTATCTTTTATGATTGGGTCGGTTCATGAGTTCACCTAAAACAACCAAAACCAACCCGAACTAATTATTAATTTTATTTAAAAAGTATTTCTTTTAGTTATGATACAATTATATACACATATATTTATCTTAATTTTATTTAATTTCATGATTTTGTAGAACACTTATTCTCCAACAACTCCTAAAAACAATTTTTTAGCACTTTGGAAAGCAACTTTTTATAATATATAAATTGGAATTGAGTTGTTAAGCTTAATTCAATATATAAAAATAACTAAATAAAATTTGTATATATTAACATTTTACTTATTTTTAGAACAAAAATTTAAATAAATGACCCCCAGTAACCCAAACCAATCCAACCTAAATGCCTCATGTTTGAGTTGAATTCATTATTTAATAAAGATTATTTGGGTTGAAGAAACTTACAACACAAACTGTGCTTAATATTAATTAGAATGAATAATTTATGTGTATCTTTACGATGAGAAATATAAAGCGAAACATACACAAGGTGTGATACATAAAAGGAAAGTCTAAGGCGGTGTTTGGGGTGCCGAGTTAGTTATTATAATCAGTGGTTACTTAGTATGTGAGGGTACATTTGGCACGTAGAGTTTGATTGAGTTGAGTTGGTCATAATTGTTTGTGGGCAATAATTATCTGTGTTGATAATAATTGTCTATTATTACACTTGATGTAGATAAAATACTATTATTTATATAATCAACAACCTTAAAACATATTTTAATAGTTATGGAATGTAGAAGTTGAACATGCACAAAAAAATAGGGTTGTGAACAATGGTTTGTTTCCATGTTCACAACAAAATATAAATATGACCAACAATAGGTTGATTTCATGCATAAAAAAAAAATTGTTCATCAAGATAGTCAAGTTAGTCTGTCCTACCAAGTGGAAGAGACGTCCTAGACTGTAGTAGGACTAGTAAATTTTTCAAAAAAAAAACAAGAAGAAAAGAAGAAGCAGCCAATAAAAGACAACTATTAAATATTATAAAATAATATTTTCAATTTTGAATTTAAAAACATTTTCAGCAATCATACTTTTTTTTCTTTTTGTATATGATCAGTTGAATTGGTCATTTAGAGTTAGTCATAGGAAATGAACGACGGAGTTGCCTAAGATAAACGTCAAAGTTGGATTGAGTTGGTAAAAATAACCCACTCAACTTGACCGACATTTAAATTTTAAATTTTGAGTTGGTAAAAAAAAAAAACCAACTTCTTCCACTTCTACGTTTCTTTAATAACGATTTTGTGTTAAATTTTAATGTGCTATACACTTTTAAATTGATAATAAATTAACTTTTATAATTTCAAAATACTAACAATTTAGTTCCTATAAAAAATGTTGTTTAGACTTAATGAACTTGTTTTATATGTAGATGAATAAATTGATGATAATCACATGAGTTTATACTAAAAAGATAAAAAATGTTACCTAATAAAACTTTGACACTTAATTTGAGTCTATACTTTCAATAAATATTAAATTTTAATCCATACTACTTGTTTGTTGTTAATTTTTCATAATTTTTTTTTTTTATCTATTAGCATCTTCATTATTTTGAAAACATATTTTCATATTATATTTCTTTGATATGAAAAATATTGTTATTATTTAGCCAATTGATCAATTAAATTTTTTTTAAAGGACTAAATTTAAGATGTATTAAAAATATATAGAGTAAAATTTGACATTTAAAAGTTTAGAGACTAAAATAAGGACTAAATTTAAGATTTATTGAAAGTATAGAGAGTAAAATTTGATATCTAAAAGTTTACCATACAAATATCACAATGGTATTTTAACCATATGCTTTCAAAATTTTCTTTTGCGACAAGATCAATCATTTTCTTTTTTTATAATATCATATCATTCCATTTAAAAAGATAAGACACGAAAAAATTCATAAGAATAGAACTAAAGTAAAGAATAATACATAGTTAAAGATAAATCATGACTCATGAGTTAAATTATGAGTTCAACTCATGAAGTTGAATGTTTGTGTCAAATAGATTTAGAAAAAAATATTTAGGTGCGTCTTTAGTAGTATCTAGTTATTTTTATGCATTTCATTAAATTATTCAATCATAATTTGTCACATGACAAATTCTTCTTACTTTTGTTTTGAAATATTTTAATTCACTTTTTAGGTGTGTAATGAGAGTGAGATACATAAAAATGAGTTTTGCCCGGAATGCATCCAAATATTGCTCGATTCTAAAACTTCAAAATGTATTTAATAAGTTCTTAAATTTAAATCTTATAGTTTTTAAAAGGAAAAAATGTAAAATATATTCTTAAACTTTCAAGTTTGTGCATAATGAGTCCCTAATCTATTTAACGTTTTTTGAAATTAACAAACCCATTAGACATAAAAATTAGGGCTCTTTTCAAATATAGAAAAATGAATCAAATTATTTATAATCATAGAAATTTTTTTTCTGTCTATCGCTATCGCTTGAGCGATAGACTTATATCGCTATCTATTGCTCAAGTCATGAAATTCTATCGTAGTCTATCATTGATAGATAGTGAAATTTTTCTATATTTGTAAATAGTTTAATATTTTTTTTCTGTTTATGATAATTTTTCTAAAAATTAAATTTTGTATGTAGCAAAATAATATTAAAACTTTCAATTTCATATTTAATAAGTTTGTGAACATTAAAAATGTCAAAAAAGTCAAAGATCTATTAGACATAAATTAAAAATTTGAAAACTTATTAAATATAAAATCGAAAATATAAAGATTTATTGGACTGTTTTTTAAAGTTCAAACATCTGTTAAATTGAAAATTCAAATACCTACTTGATACAAATATTACTAAACTTAGAACTTAACTAAGGGTAAACTAAAAAGAAAGAAAAGATTAAAAATAATATTTTCATCCTTATATTTTAAAAGTTTATCCAATTTTTATTTCTATATTTTTAATAAATCTTAAATTGAGTCTCACCAATATTTTCCTCGGGTAACATTTTCACTATAAATTTTGAATATAATTATTTGAACAATATTATTATAATTTATAACCCCGAGCATTTTCTAGATATGTATATATATATATATAGAGTGATTCCTCTCTCTTTTACTCTGCAACCGCAAGAAGAAAAAGAGATTTCTTCAACTGCCTTTGTTAATTCCTCTTCTCGCAAACATTCTCTGCGGAAAGAATTCTCTCTTTAACAATACGTTCTTGTAGTTCTTCAATTCTTTCATTTAATTTCCTTTATCACACTTTGCAGAAATTGTTTCCGTTTCCGATTTCGACTTTCGCCTAAAAAATTAGAGCGGAATCCGCTAACCCATTAGTCTCAATTCCTTAATGAATCTTCCTTTTCCTTCAATCTTCAACTATCTGATCAAGATTTTGATTCCGTTTTCGAATTGATGTTCCTTACTTCACCAGAGAATCACTGATTTCACTTTATATATACCAGTTTCTCCCCCCTTTCTTTTTGACATCCATTGACAAGAACGAAGGCAGAAGAAGAATCAATCGACGCCATGAAGAAGGTTCATCCAGTGTCGAACAGGCAGAATATCACTGTTCAATACAATTCAAATGGTCGCAACTCGCTCTCTCGTGCTCAATCGCTTCTAGGTTTAAACCCTAAGAAACTACGGCGGTTACCCCATGTTTTCAGCCGGGTTTTGGAGCTTCCATTTAGGTCCGATGCCGATGTTTCTATTGTCGAAAACTCTAATTGCTTCCGATTCGTTGCGGAAACTGATGGAATTAGCGAGGAATTTAGGGCGCATACGGTTCAAATCCATCCAGGGGTTATCAAAGTTGTGGTTAGACAAATTGGGGATCTGGAATCGACGTTAGATGAACTGGAGATCGACATGTGGAGATTTCGACTGCCGGAGACAACTCTGCCGGAGCTTGCAACCGCTGCGTTCGACGGCGGGAAACTCATCGTGACGGTTCCGAAGAGGGAGGACGACGGAGAAGGTGCGTGGGGGAATAAGAATGGGGGTTTTAGAGGAGGCCATTTAGTAGTTGTACAGTAAATAGAATCTTTCTGTTGCCATTTTCCATTTATTGAGCAATTTAATGAAGTTTGTGTTTCTGGGTTGAATTGATTGTTCTGATTTTCTCCTTCTTGCTGAATCAAAATATAGCTTGAATTTACATAGAACATGATGCTAAAGAACTTGGTAGAACTTTCTTCAACTTTGTTTTTTTTTTAAAAAAAAATTCATTTGACTGGTGTTGGGTTCTGATTCTTTTCATGGTTTGACAATGACACTGTTATGCTTTTGCTGATTAATTAATGTTTGTGGGCTGTGGCCATTGCCTTTTCCATTATTGCACAAAAGGTATTCAAAAGTTAGGGATGAAATCAGTGCATATCAGCATATATTCTAATTTTGATTCACTAGCATAAGTTCCCTTGTGTTTCTTGATAGCGAAGAATTCATTCTAATTCCACCTTCCTTCAATGAATCTGTCTTTAGACATCAATTCCGTTTCTGGTCCAACCAACCCTGTTTGGAAGCGCCCACATGATGTATTCCAATTTTGTATTACTTTTCTATGAATAACCCAAATCATTTGGCCAAATAAGGATGTATAACATTTGGTTTACTTCACCCTTAACACGTTCTTCCTCCTTCACTCCCTCGCACCCTCCTTCCTCCTCTATCACTTGTACTTGCTGCTTTGTAAAAAAACATTGACCGACGAGTTGTTTGTGATATCAACAAAAGTTATTGTTCCTCATTGTTTTCAAAACCTGGGTTGAACGACATTTTAAATGTGAAATTTGAGTCATTCGGACAAAAACCTTTATAAATCTATTTTATTTCAAGAATATTCCTATTCTTTTAAAAGCTTTAAAACTTACGACAATGATCTAGAATGAAAATTTGGATCGCTACATGTTCTAGGCCATTACTACATCATTTCAAGATCCAACTTTTGTTCTATATAATTTAGTGGAAATAATGTGAGTTTAAATCAAATAGATGATTGTAGAAATTTAGTGACGTGTTAAAGTAAGTATTTGATACACAAATTTGTGTCATGATAGACTAATGTCATCTTATGTTGACCAGATGTGTAGCCCTTAAGGCTTTGATTGAATATAGTACCAAAAACCTTTATTTTTTTTCTTCAAGTATATCACCAATTAGTCCAATAATAAAAGTATGTTCTTATCAATCATAACCCAATAAATTGAGACTGTTGGGTGAGTGCTAGTTTAGTCTTTTCACTTTGATACAATTAATCATTCTTTAAACATAGGTAATATCTTGTTTGATTACAATAAAAGAGATTATTTGTACCAAACTCCCCCTCGTTTAAGTCCATATTTGAGAGTGATTTTAAAATGGTTAAAATTATATTTGTTATGTTCAAAATAACTCAAAAATATGTCTTTAATCACTTAAAATTAATTTAATATTTAACTTTTTTCACATCATCAAAATTGGTTTTTGAAGATTAAAAACGTGTTTCTAAGTGATTTTAAAAATGACATAATAATTTTAACAACTCCAAAATAACTCTCAAACATGTTCAAAGCCTTCGATTGAAGAATAAAGAATTGTTGTAAACTTCTTTTTTACGATCAAGTGCCGTGATACTAAAAATATTAATGGATTGATTAATAGAAAAAAGAAGTAGCAACATTTGACTAACTTTTTTGATGTAACATATATATAATAAAAGGTATTAATAAGAACCACATATGTATTAGATAAAATCAAACTTTCAACCAAAAAATGCTATCGCATAAAGATGAATAAATCAATGCACATCGACAACGATGAATAAAAGTATAATTCTAAAGATTTATTGATATATAAATTTGGACAAAGACACTTGCCTTTGTTTGACAAATGTTTATATTAATTCATTCATTGCTTATCATAAAAGAAATATTTGTGAATTGTCATATTAAAAATATTCCGTAATGTATCCGTAAGATAAAATAATATATCATTTAATGACATGTCAAATGTTGAATTAATAGATTATGTATTATTTTAAAAATAAAAAATTTCTCATAAAGAAAAACTTTCATCCTATGGCAATAGGTGACCCGAATGAGTTGATTGGGATGAGATGTTATACAAAGAGAAAACCTTGCACACAGGGTCCTATATTTAATTAGACCAAAATAATGATGTAGCACGCGTTTAGAAAATAAAAGTCAACCTACTTTGAATGGAATGTGACTAAGTCTAGGGAGTCCATATGCTTGTCCGCGTTGAGTCTGGTTAGTATTGAGCCTATTTTACTTCGGATTAACTCTTCGCATTGGTTTTTTTTTTTTTTTTTTTTGAAGTTTGTCTTTTAAATTCAAAATTATCCCTAATACAATTATTACCAAAAAAAAAAATAATAATAATAATTAGAAGAAGAAGAAGAAAAGAAAAGGAAAAACAACTGAAGTATGCAATTAAAACAACACTAGAGGTGGATTTTTGTTATAATTTGTGAGTTTGAAAAATCTATTCAATTGTTGATCTTCTATAATGATTGAGCTTAGTTTTTTTTTTTTTTTGCCAAACTTGATTTTTTTTAAAAAAATATATGTCTTGAAATATTTTGATAATTTTTTTTGTTGCGTTAGTGTGTGGATTTAAAAGAAAATGATAAAAAAAAAAAAAGCTCAAAATTGTATAGAATATTTAAGTTTAGAGTTGAATTTTCTTTTGAAAATAGTTATATTGTAGGATAAATTTTGATTTAAAAAAAATCTTTTAGTATTTAAATTTTGTTTCATTTGATGCATAGATTTTAAAATATTATTCTTTTTTTTAGTCTTTAATTTTGTTTCTATTTGATTTCTAAATTTTAACACTTACACTTTTTTTTTTCATTAACCCTACGTTTTGATTTTAGTTCTTATTTAATTCTTCAAATGTTACATATTTTTCTATAAAATTTTCACTAACATCCACTTTTAGTTTTTTATGTCAACCTTTCCCGATTTGATCGGATATGGGACGAATTGGAGATTTAAATTAGATCCCCACTGAGGACGAGGAGGAGATTCGGGCGCCGAACCCAACCCCCATCCTAAATTTTTTTAAGGGCTAGTTTCAAATATAGAAAAATGAGCCAAATTATTTACAAATATGGAAAAATTTCACTAACTATCAGCAATAGATTACGATAGATTTCTATTTACAAATATATAAGTTTATCGCAAATTTTTTCTATATTTGTAAATAATTTGATATTTTTATATTTATAATAATTTTTATTTATATATAACTAAAATGGTAGTTGAAAGTTACATTTTTAGTTATTTTTTCTCTAATTTTAATTTTCTAATATAATAAATTTAAATTTTTTTATTAAATTTATAATAAAAAAACACTAAAATATTTTTTAATTATTCATTTAAACAAATATATAATAATAATACTAGCTTTTTACCTAAAATATTTACAATTTAAATATAAACACTAAATTTTAAATAATTTTAAATAATAAATAGGATAAAAGAAAAAAAAAATTAATAAACGAAGATTTTTCCCCGCAAGGATCCAATTCCCCGAACGGGGAATCCCGACCCCGACTTTGACTTCCCAAAATGGGAAATGGGGCGGGGACAAGGATTAAAAATCACCACGGGAACGAGAATGGGGAGTGCATGCCCGATCCCCCCCTCTCCCCCCCACCGGGTTGCCATCCCTAACTACCATGTCTACCCCTTGCTTGTTTCTAGAGATAGGAGGCAAGGACAACTATGATATTAAATTTTTGTTGACATGTAGACATTTTTATAAATATTTTCATATTTTTAACTTAGAGGT
Organism: Lagenaria siceraria; assembly: GCA_002890555.2. NCBI lineage: Eukaryota > Viridiplantae > Streptophyta > Magnoliopsida > Cucurbitales > Cucurbitaceae > Lagenaria > Lagenaria siceraria. Next base: position 20,194,389 of record CM016488.1, read on the forward strand.
GAATCTATGTTTAGAAAAATTCATCAAATTGTAAAAATAAGCAACAAAATGACATTAATATAAATATAATATAAATTAAAAAACCTATTAACTTGTTTAAGAATAATAAAATGTATATTTATAAATTTAAATATTTTATAAATTTTTTATAAATATCCATCGACATCGAAATTTTATCGATATTTTCATTGATATTTCCATAAAATTAAGTTTTCGACATTCTTGTGAATATCAACATTTTAAACTTTAATGATAATAATAAAGGATCGACTATAGAAAGAGTAGTGTCATGAGAAGAGGAAGGGAAAATTGCTATTTCTAACCTAAAAAGTTCTTGGTGGGACAAAAGTAACCCTTTTTTAAAAACTTCTTTTTCTAACATCTTTTTAAAATTTTCAGATTTTCAGTGGAGGGCCCTACATCGTGAAATGACGAATATACCCCCAATTTATTTTCCATCTCCCCTTCTTCAATTTTCATGTCTTCCCGAGAAGCAGTTCAAATTTACAATTAATACGTTTACCGGTTCAACTTCCAAACGGTTCAAATCGTTTGGCATTCCCGTAACCCTTCCCAAATCCCTCATTTTTCATTTTCACCAAAACCCTTGTCTTCTTCCTCCTCGAAACCATGCCTTCCTGAAATCATCCTCTTAATCAAATACGCTTATTCAACTTGATTTTCTGGATCTCCTCCATTCATGCCTTGGATTCTACCAGTACCTTCAATTTCTACAAAGGTACATTGTCTGGAGTTGATCTACCCCTGCTTTATTTACCATTCCCTTATCCCTTACTTGTGTGATGTCTGCTAAATCCCTGATTAAATGTTGTTATTTTTGGAAAAAAAACCCATGAGAACGGCAAAAAAATCCACGAGATATGTTTGAAAAGGACTACAATTGAATTTTGACAAAATGCATGTTAGGGTTTTTTGAAGAATCAAGTACAAAAACCTTTTAAATGTAAATTGATTGAAAATTTTAGAACAATGGGTGATGGGAAAGACAATATGTGAACAATGAGAAAATTCTCCAAAATTTGGGCGTTTTGTAAATCTTGGTGGTGACAAGATTTCCCGTAGGGTTGACCTACGGGGAATCTTGGTAAGAATTTATTTTGTAAGATTTCCCGTAAGATTTTTCTTACCTTACGGGAAGTCTACGGAAAATCTTACCGAATGACCTTTTTCCATACTTTTTTATTTAATTTACACATTGCTTCTTTTTTTTTCGTTTTCACATTTCCTCCAAATGAGAAGGATTGACAAATTTGATAATTTGGACAAAACTGCAACAAATCCCACCAACAAAACTGTTTTTTTTTTCAAAATCATTCGCTTACAACAAAAATACAAAACAAACAACAATTACCCCACGTGAATGATTCCACTTGAATGAAAAAGAAAGTCAGAGAGAAAGTCAGAGAGAACCTACATACCTGATCTATCAAGGGACACCTCGAAAAGGAAAGAAACAAAATTGTCTGAAGTTGGGACCCTCAAGTATAAGCCTTTTTCTATGAAAGTGAAAGCGAAAGAAAAATGAAAAATGACAAGTTTAAGATTGTGAACTGAAGTTTTAGGTCTGAAACTTGTGTTAGGTAACGTTTAAAGTTAAAGCAAATTGAATGAAAATTGAAGAAGGGGAGATAAGAAATAAATTGGAGGTATATTCGTCATTTCACGCTATATGACCCACTACTAAAAATCTGAAAAGTTTTAAAAGATATTAGAAAAAGAAATTTTTAGGCTAGAAATAGTAATTTTCCACGAAGAAGAAGGGTAGAGAGAGAAGGAAAGAAATATTTTTCCTTTTAAAAATTTACATCACTCTAAAAGCATTTATTTTGCCACATCATTAATTAAGAAAATGTCGTACCAAAATCTTGTTAAATTAATAAACGAAATAATTATCAATTGCTTATGTAAGCATAGTAAAAATTCAAGAACATATAATATTTTAAAGTTAGAAATCCAATAAAAACCAAATTCAAAATTTAAGAAAAAATGATAATAAGCTTCTAAAATTCAGGAACATCATTTTATTTAAAATAAAAGTTAAATTATAAATTTAGTTCATAAAAAATAAATTTAATGCCTTTCAATTTGAAAATTTAGAAACAAACCAACAAACATCCTGGCGTATCAAATTTGTAATTTAACTTTTTTTTTTTTTTTTTTTTTTTTTTTTTTTTTTTTTTTAAATTGAATTAAGAATGACCTGGCGTAATCGGATAAATATCTTCCACGTCGTATTTGCTATTATCGATGAGTTTCTTCAAGAAGCTCGAGGATCTCCGACGAAGCATCGAAATCGGCAGAGTTGTTATTCAGGAGGAAAATGGCAGTTCCAGTAGCGAAAACAGCGTCTCTTGCCCACATAGCTAGAGAATCTTCGGATATTCATCGCCTTTCTCAATTCTACAAAGAGGTCTACTATTTTCTATCTTCTTCTACCTTCTTTTCTTCCATTGACAACAGCTTTGTTTATGGTAGTTGTTATTTGCTGGTGCAGATGTTTGGATTCGAAGAAATTGAGAGTCCAAATTTCGGTGAACTCAAGGTTATTTGGCTAGATCTTCCTTCTGCCTTTCAACTTCACATCATCGAGAGAGACCCTAAATCCAAGCTTCCCGAAGGTCCATGGAGCGCCACGTCACCCGTTGCTGACCCTAGCCATCTTCCCCGAGGTCACCACATCTGCTTCTCTGTTTCCGCTACCAATTTCGATTCTGTCGTTCATGCTCTCAAGGTAAATTTACAAATTATCCATACTTTTGGCAAACATTCGAGAATTTTGCTCTGTCCATAGATTTGATTATACGTTAGGGTTTAATTACACCAAGCATGTAAACTCCGGGTTGCGAGATGAACCGTATGATTTACATGAAAAGAATTCATTTCTGATTATCTGGCTCTATAGTTTGCTAATTGGGGGGAATTTTAGTTCAAATCACCACTAAGACTCGAGTCTGTCAGAGAATCAGTAATCACTACAGCTCTCAGAAATCTTCTTTGACGAACTAAATGGGATCAGTTAACTATTGAATGCTGAATTCTTAATTTAATTCAAGAATTTAATCTAATTGAATCTGTTAAGTGACTTGTTGAACTTAATATGTAGAGAGTACAGAGAATAGATAAAACAATGAAAGTTCGAATTTCTTCGGTTTATAAATTTGTATGTAGGAACAATTCTTTGAAAATATTTTCTCACAGTTTATAGAAAGTTCGCACTTCCCTGTTACATGCCTTACAATCCAAATATATTGGATGTGGCTGGACTAACTTCTATTTTGCTGCAGGAAAAGGGCATCCAGACTTTTGAGAAGACCCTACCAAATGGGAAGGTAAAGCAAGTCTTCTTCTTTGATCCCGATGGTAAGTTTCTGCCAAAGCAATTTTTTCTTTTTCTTGTGTGTGTGTGTATATATGATTAAAATCCCCTTTTCCAGTACCGGACCTTCGTTATCAGCTTTCATCTTTTGATAATTCTCTCTGTTCTTCCATCATGCTTGATATAGAAATTTTGTTTTTCTGGAGTCTGTTTGCTGACTGATGAGTGATGATTAGTACTTTATGTTTAAACTTTCTGATATTCAATCAGTTGGTAAGCAATCCAAGTCTATGCAGGTAATGGATTGGAGATTGCGAGTCGGGAAGATTGAGTAAGATCTAGCTTAAATAATGTAATCCAGGCTTAAATAATGTAATCAAATGTAATCTAGTTTACTTAATCTTCTCATTCTTCCCTCCCCCTCTTCTCATCTTAAGTGTTTGCTGAAATTGATAGACTTGTGTATTGAAAAAGGGGAATGTAAGGAATTGATATAAAAAATGGATGAAATTGGTTGTTTTGACTGAACCAATCAAATCAAATGGTTCTTCTCAATGAAGGCCATATTAGGCGGCATCGTGTTTGTTTGCCAAAACTCTTTGGGATTATAAATAGATTCGTAGTCTTGTTAGATCATTATAGAATTCTCACTACTGGCATGGCTTGGTAGGGAAATGTTCGAGTGGTGAATAAATAATTTTCAGACAGATGGTGAGGGTGTCAAAATTGAAAGGTAGAAATAGTTAATGGGTTCTAAATTACTGAACAAGAACATTTACGCTATGCTTAAGCTGCCATCTGTTACAGTGGCATGCTGGTACCTTGTGGCCCTGAACAATTGTTCGTCTCCATTAATGACACCTGTGACATAGAGTCAATGGAGTTCAACACGTGTCTGATTGAACCCACGTGTCATTAACCTCCCCTTCCAAGTTCCAACAACGACCGTTCTAGTCCCTCTCCTCGACCTGCTACATTCCTCCAACTTCTCAGATTGTTTCAGTATCCTCTACTTTGTGAAAGAAAATGAGCCAAGAACAGCCACGCCGCCGCGAACATCAAGAACCTATCAAGTACGGGGACGTTTTCAATGTCACTGGAGACCTTGCCTCTAAGGTTATACCGCCGGTGGACGCTGACATGATGCAAACCGCCGAGACCATGGTGTTCGGTCAAACCCAGAAGGGTGGCCCTGCGGCAACCATGCAGTCTGCCGCCTCACGGAATGAGCGTTCGGGCTTCGTCAGCCACGAGGATGTAAGCGATGCTGCCAGAGACGAAGGAGTTGCCGTTAAAGAGACCGATATCCCAGGAAGCCGCATCATCACTGAAACAGTTGCCGGACAGGTCCTCTTTTCTAGACTCTTTTAACTTTTAATTTTGTTTATCTTCTGATTAAGCTCGAGTCCCAAACATATTCTTGTCTGCACTAATTATAATTGATTTTGATTTGCTTGTTTCCGAGTGCAGATCGTTGGGCAGTTTGTGGAGCCTACGCCCTTTTTTGGAGCTGCTGCTGTATTGCAGAACGCGGTCACCATAGGACAAGCTCTTGAAGCGACCGCCCACACTGCAGGTGACAAACCGGTGGACCAGAGCGACGCTGCTGCCATTCAAGCAGCAGAGGTGAGGGCAACAGGGAGCAACGTTGTGATACCTGGTGGACTCGCAGCCAGTGCTCAGTCGGCTGCTTCTTTCAATGCTGGGGTTAGCAAGGATGAAGATAAGATTAAACTGAACGACATCCTAATGGTGCGTATGAGCTAACAGAACCCAAAACAACTAGTCTTTGAAGCACCTCGGGTCCGTTTGATACCTTTGGTTTTGTGTGTGTTTATAGGCTTAATTTATAATAAAATAAAATAAACAGAATGATCATTCAATGGACTTTAGAAAACTTGTTAAACTATCATTGAACTTATAGGTTTAGGCTTCTTTTGAGTTCTCTGTTTTTTTGAAAAATTGTGCTTTCACACTTTCTTTTCTTAAAAATTATTTAGGTCTCAGTTTCATAACTATTTTATTTTTAGTTTTTAGTTTTTGAAATTTAGGTTGGTTTTTCTCCAATTTCTTTACCAAAAACTAAAGGAAAAAAAGAAAAAACAAAAGTAAGTTCTTACAAATTAATTTAAAGGTGGATAACATGACAAAGAAATTAAAGGTAGAAGTCAAATGGTAAACATACTCCAAATTATTTATTTATATTCTCCACCCGTTCTCACTCCTGGGCTCAGAATGTCACCCTTGGCTTGGATAGTCTAAGTCCAACAACTGACCCATTTCTGGGCTTAGAATGTCACTTTTGGGCTTTGAAATTTAGTTCAAGTCCAACGACTGACTATCTAATTATACATAGGGATTTGAACATAAGATGGTCCTTAATACTATAGGTGCTCGAGCTCGGGATTTTGATTAAATTTCTAGTGCTGTGAGAGTACTGGACATTAGTCTTCATAAGTATTAGTGGGCTCCACACTAATGTTAGTGGCCCCCAAAAAGCATATTGATGTGACATTGTACTATAGTTGTGTTAGAAATTTTCTCCGGGATTTCTTGCTCACTACTTGGCCTTACTTAAAAAACCAGGTTTTTTTTTTTTAATTACATAAGTTTCTACTGATGGCTGGACTCCACATTTCAGGATGCGGCAATCAGGCTACCGGCGGATAAAGTGGTGACGAAGCAGGATGCAGAAGGGGTGATGAGTGCAGAGCTGAGAAACAATGCAAGGCTCACCGCCCATCCTGGTGGTGTGGCGGAGTCCATAACAGAAGCCGCCAGGCTCAATGAGAACGTTACTAATGCACCACCGTCGTAATCGTGAGAGTGATGACGGGGTTGTAACGTTACGTTTCGTTTGTATATTACCGTTTTGAGCTTGTTTGTTTGTGTGTTTTGCAGTAATCCAACTTTGGAAAAAAGGTGGGCATCAAACACATTTCAATAAAGATCCCATGTTAGCTGAATAAATGAACAGGTGAATAAGACGTATGGAATGGACCAAGCTTCACATGCAAGCATAGAATATAACAAAGAACTAGTCCAGTTTTGAAAACTTGGAAAAGTAGCGTATGTTGAAATGGTGTTGGCCCTGCACCTGTGATTGTGAAGAGCTGCTGCCATACGAAAGCTGCAACAGAGAGGAGAGGGCAGGCTCTTTGTTTTCCAATCACAATCCAACAGTACGCTCCCTTTGACTCAATTTTAACATTAAATTATATGCATGACAATCAATCCCACATCAATTTTAGAAATCTCCAGTATTTTTGCAGGCATTTTATCATTACCTTTCATTTTTTTTGAAAAATGATGAGTTCAATTATGGGAAGTTTTGGTTGGGAGTAAAAAGCAAATACAACAGTCATTAGATTCTTCCCATTTTGAAGAAATATTGGCCTTAGGAAACGTCACTATCGGAAAGCCACATGCATCTAAAATTTGGGTCTTGTTTCACTGTTTCAACTTCTTGTATGACACATTAATGGTAAAAAATAAAAACGTTGCTGCTACCTGCTTTAAATTTTGGTAACCTCTTGCTGTCACTTTCAGTACTTTTATCTATCTATCTCCATCAGTTGAAAGTTCCAAATATTAGACTGCACCCTCAAATTTAACATATAACAATGGGCCCTTCAATTTGTCATATCTATAGTTTTTGCCCAGCCCCCTCTGACTGTCGTGGAAAATTTTTTTGTAGGTCCAAAATTTTTGACAGGTTGAAAGTATAAGGATCATAATAAATATTTTGTATTAAAATAAGGTTGAAATTTCAGCTCGGGACCAAAATAGTAAATATAGCAGTTATATCTGTGTTAAAAAATCATTTTTGTCTCCATATAAATCTTGAAAATAGTCTATGATAGGCTGTTGGTTTTTCTTTTTGAAAATGTATTCAGTGTAATAATAACAGAGAGAATTTATGATTTATTAGAGATTTATTAAAATGACAATTGTAAGTATCACTTTTTCGATGATATTAATAATATTAATTAATTTTGAATGGTTAAATTTAAGTTTTTTTTTTAAATTATGGAGACTACAATTAGATCATTGTAAGTATCAAAAATCAAAATGGCATTGATTAAATGAAATTTAAAGTATAGGGGTATTTTAATCCCAATGATTTGTGATATAATAGTATGGATTTGGTCTAGATCTTTATTTTGTTTTCTAAACTCTGGATATACAAACTTGTGAAGTAGAAATTAATTCTCTTTTTTTCTAGTACTGTTAAACCATGTGGTCAAAGTTAAATATTGACAAGGGATGGTTGCCCTATTGAATGAATTGACCTAGATGATGCAAAATTCTCAATGAAAAAACAACTGATTGTTGCTTTTTTTTTTTTTTTCCTTCTTTCTTCTTTATTTTAATGTGGGTATCAGTATTTTTTTTTAAAAAAATTTACTGAATTAATTGAGCTAAATTTACTTTGGTGGTATTAATAATTTTAGTAATTTTGGGGGGTTTTTTTATCTTAATGTAGAATGATTTGTCAAATTTGTCAGGAACACTTTTTTTTTAGGGATAATAATAGTGTTCCTTAGGGATAAAAATAATTAAGTGTATAAACAATATCATTAATCTGAATAGACTGGTCCTTGCTTCTCGGAAAAAAAAAAGGAAAAAAAAACGAACAGGGGCTTGGTCCGTTGGAATTTATATAAAATAAATGTTTCCAAGACGGTGTTTTGATTTATAGATAATTGCAGAATTCCAAAATTTAATCCTTTAAAATAATTCTAAAAAAGATGCACTTGGTACAACTAACAAATTGTGGATCTTCAATCTGATTTATGAATCTTTATATCTTTGGAATATGTCAAATTGTGCATTTAATAATTTGGGTTGATTTTACATAGTTTGAGAACCTTTTCAAAAAGGGTGCAAATTAAAGGAAAAAAAAAACAATAATAATAATAGAAGAAGAAGAAGAAGAAGAAGAAGAAGAAGCAAGTTAATTGGTTTGATATGGTTTTTCAGTGTTGGACGACTCTGATTAAAAAACATTGGACCGTATTGGTTTTTTCTAAGCTATAGTTTTTATGTAGATTGGGCAAAATCTTGAGACTTGTATAGCCAAGGGTGCATTTAATTAAACGGAAAAAAAAAACAATTATTTTAATAAAAATTTGAGTTGTATTTCACATCTATAATGTCTATTTGTTGGATTAGAGTGACTATATACTATAGTTTTTATCTGACAGGCTTGGGTAATATCCGATCATTGTAACTATGGTTTTCACGGGAATTTCTTGCAAGTGCAAGTCATGAGTTGATCTGAAAAGATTAAAACTACTCACTAGTCATTAGCATCTTACAACTATTAGAATTAGAATTCAGACAACAACAGTTCTTTGTTAGATTTTTTTTTTTTTTTTCTTTCCTTCATTTTTCATTCATGATTAGCGAAAATTTTAACTTGTCAAATCAATTTTCAAATGTCAATCATATTGGATGAGTGAAATTCGGGATGCACTCAAGTATGTTTTAATTTTTAATTTTATCAAATTAGATCTTAAACTTTGTTAAATGTTGTAAATGTAGTGTCTACCCTCTTTTTGGTTTTATCTAATTCACCTATTAATTTTAGCAAAAAGCCATAGAAAAATCTATGTAAACTCAACAATTTGAATGTATATCAAGTTTCTTTTTTTTTTTTTTTTTTTTTTTTTTTGACAAATTTAATGTGGTCAAAACTCACAAATTTGGATAAGGATGTAGCTTTAGTGCTTAAAAAAAATTATTATCAACATTGTACCATATGTATGTTATATAATTTATTGAAATTATACAAAAATATTTTGTTTTAACAAATTTTTAAACAAATATCAAGAGATACAAAATGAAACACTTTTTCAAATGTAAACAGTTAAAGATAACTAAATTAAATTAAACTAAAAGTTTGACAAGTTTTAGAGGTTTCGTTGATTTTTTTTTTTTGCGTAATAAAAAGCATAATAGGGGTTCATTGATATTATTCCTAATGAAGAGCATAATAGAAGTTTACACCCACCTAAGGATGACAAAATTTCCCGCGGGTCCCCCGGTTTGACCGGGTATGGGGTCAAACTGGGGATTTTAATCGGGTCCTCGATCGGGGACAGGGCGGGGACGGGGAGGGGATCCCCACCCCCGACCCCCGCCCCGCCCCGAATTTTTTTAATTGTTTATATATATATATATAACTCAGACTTTTTAATTTATACCTAATATATATAATTATTATAATAATTATTATTATTATTATTATAAACAACTAAAACAATTTGTTTTATTAAATTTATAATAAAAAACATTAAATACTAACTTCTTGCTTAAAATATTTCTATTTTTAATATAAATTCTAAATTCTAAATTCTAATTAATTTTAAATAATAAAAAGAAAAAATTTCATAAACGGGGATTTTTTCCCGCGGGGACCCGAATCCCCGACCCCGACCCGACTCTCCAAAATGGGGAATGGGGCGGGGACGGGGATTAAAAATCCCCATGGGGACGGGGAGTACATCCCCGGCCCCGCCCCGCCTCGTTGTCATCCCTTGACCCACCCAATATTTTCACATGCATGTGAGTCTGCAATTGACGTAAGGGAGTGATTTTACCTTTTTTTATAATAAAATTGACAAAATATAACATAAATATATTCATCAAATAATACTAATTTAAATAGGAAAATTTTCCCATATTGAAAAATGTCCAACTATTTACCGAAAATAGCAAATATAACACGGATAGATATTGATAAACTCCTATCAGTGATAGACTTCTATCATTTCTATCACTGATAGACCCTAAATAGACTTTTATCAACATCTATCATAACTATTTAAAAATTTTACTATTTTGTGTAAATATTTTTCCTTGTTTTTCTATTTTTAAAAGTTTCCCATTTAAATATGGAGATTGATTATGTGCAATCTAGGTTGTACTTATACTCATACTCTCCTCTTTTTACTCATAAAAAATCGTTTTTAAAATAATTTGTGCCACGTGGCACAATTTCATTGGATATTGGTCGGGTTACACTTAATTTTTTTTCCTTTAAATATCAGACTAATCTATACTATATATGAAATCGACTATGTGGGGGAGAATCTTTAGATCCCTATTTTTCCCTTACAATTTTCCATAATTCATGTTTTGCCCTTTATCACAACTATTCAGGTCGAGGTGGTTACATGTGAAGTGTTGTATTCTTTCATGTATGAGTGTGATTTAAACTATAAATATGAAACATTATGATCTAACAGTGATGATATGTTTGAACGGATAATCATGTCATTTTTCCCATTATAACTATTCAAGTCAAAGCAATTATATAACAAAGTGGTAAATCTTTTTGTGCATGGTTGTAATGTAAACTATAGATATGAAAAGTCATGATCTAAAATGTTGAGATATGTTTGTATGTAGTCATTGTACTTTGTCCCATTACAACTATTCAGGTCGAGGTGATATATCGTGATTTAACGGTGAAGATGTGTTTGAACGAATCACTTATTTTGACTTTTAAAAATTTTAAATTCCTATTTTGTCTTTATCTTGAAATAATTGCAACTATTTGAGTTAAACAATATAAAAAACTATTTGATATATTAATTATAATTTTTTAAAACTTTTTTTATGTACTAAAATAAAAATTTAATAAAACTATAAATTTCACGTGCATCACACATGTTATAGACTAGTAATAAGAAATTTTACATTTGACGTTGACATTTTATCCATATTTTTATTAAAATCCACATTTTTAACTTATTTATACTTCATAGCACTCTTTGTTTGTTTAAATCTCCCTCTCCCTCTATTCCAACTAAGTCATCTAAAAAAATGTCCAATCTGAAATTCCTCAACAACGTTCATTTCTTCTTCTCCAAACTCAAATTCTCACCACCGGCCGCCGTCATTGCCGCCCCCACCCCACCCTCCGACTGCTACTTCACCTCCAACCCCATTTCCTTCGCGGACGACGAATTCTTCCCCACCTCCTCCGACGCCGACGAATCCATCTCCGACGACCTTGCCGCCGTCCTTGCCTCCCGCCGCTTCTTCTTCTCCTCTCCCGGCCGCTCCAACTCCATTTTCGAGTACTCCTCCGCCTCCCGCCGCCAACCCCACGACGGCATCGTTTCGAAAGGTCTTAAAGTCCCCAAATATTCGATGGACCCTTACGCCGACTTCCGGCGATCGATGCAGGAGATGGTGGAAGCTCGAGAATTGGAGGATGTGAGAATCGATTCAGAGTTTTTGCGAGAGCTTTTGTCTTGCTATCTCCGGTTGAATCCCAAGAATACCCATAAATTCATTGTTAAAGCTTTTGCCGATCTTGTTCTCAGCTTGTTGGCTTCCTCCTCCCCGGCTCCGGCACCGGCTTCCAAAGCTCGCCGGAAAGTTGTTATGTTTCGGTAATCTAATAATAACTAATAATTTTTTTAAAAAGTTGAATTTTTTTTATTTTATTTTTAGCATGTATTAAAGAAAATAGGAGCATTGAATTAGGTACATCATCATTGTCAAGTTAAAATATCATCGTGTTTAATCCAAACGAAGGAAAAAAAAAAGACCAATGGTTATTTAAAAATTTATTCATTGAGATGGACATAATATACGACTATATGATTACATCACAATAACTACGAAATGAATTTATATGATAGAATAACTATGGTAATGGGCAGATAGATCTCTACACGAAGAGTTTGCATGTGAGTATCATATTAATCTTTTCTAATTAGTCAAGTAACTATGGGGAGAAATAATATATAAGAATTGAATATACTGACAAACTAATTACACCTCATGTCAATTTGTCAAATAAGAGAGAGATGACAAATCATGTCAATCACATTGAAAATTGAATAGAGACATGGACCCTAAAAACTCTGTCTTTGAACCCTATCATCACTGTATCATTCATTAATTGTTATGTGTATATCCAAACTCCAAAGTTCTTTGCGTTGATCAATTTAAGTCCCTTCATAGATTTCTTTAACTCTATTTATGTTTTGAACTGCACTCATCTCTATATAGCTCGTTAAATTTTTCAATTGCAATTTGTCAACTGATAATTTTTTTAAAGTATTTTTATTTTTATTTTTAATTGTATGATTGAAGTTGGCTGCATAAATATAGACGTGATCAATAATACATTCAAAATATTACACTGTTTTTTTATAATTACCCAAAAAAGGGGCTAAACTCTACACCTTTATGGTGTCTCAGCTATGAGATCAGTTTCTTGCAACTCTCTCTAATTTCTTTCTTTCGACAATTCATTGAGAAAAATTTGAGTACTACTGTAGTATGAAGAATTATCCATACTACTTTTATTCATTGCTTGCCATGATAGTAGTATTTAAGAATAATGTAGGATCTACAAGATAAATTAATATATCATGTAATGACATGTCAAATTATGAATAGAATTACGTAATATCCCATTTCTTTTTCTATTTTTTTGTTTTTGTTATATATTGAATTTGTTTTAAGTTTGGCTGTTTTGGGTCAGAGTTATTATATCTCTCAATAACTATTTATCTTACATCACAAGATTCAATCTTGAATCATTTTCAGTATGCTTTGGTACCTAATATGGTCTACATTATTATTCTGGTCACTTGCAAATTTGAAACACACTCTTCACATTGTTAAAGAAATTTGGATCTTAGATATGTGGTTGAAAATGAGAATAAAGTTGTCTCATATTAGTTTAAGAAAGGTAAATATGGGAAAATTTTCAAAGATAAAAAAATTTTCAAACTATTTACAAAAAATAGCAAAAAAAAAAAAACACTGATAGACATTGATAGATTTCTATCCGCATCTATTAATGACAGACTTCTATCATTTCTATTACTGGTAGACTCTGATAGACTTCTATCAGCGTCTATCATAACTATCTAAAATTTTTTCTATCTTGTGTAAATAGTTTTCCTTGTTTTTCTATTTTTAAAAATCTTCGTAAATATATATAGTAAGACAATTATCTTTTCTTTCTCATTTTGAACATAATTCTGTAGATAAAACATCAATTATTATTCTATAGACCGAAAGTTGATAATCTCATACAATGTAAAATACATAAGAGTTTTATGCCCAAGACAGATACCAATTACCCTATTATATATGGTGAAAATATGGAAGTTCGTCATTCAAAGTTCTTTAATTTTGCATGTTGTCCATGTTCCAACGGATTGGCTAGTAGCTGTAGAATGTAGAGAATTGAATTGAAATCGATATGCCTCCTAAAAGCCATTAGAAGATGCATATTTAAAATACACATTTTGTAATTTCTCTTTTGTACATTAGTGTGTAAAACTAACCACTACATTGTTCTAACCTCATAATCCCGACAATCATGTAGTCTTAGACCATAGATTGGTGAATTTTTTTTTCTTGAAGACTATAACCGAAAGGCAAGAGGTCGAACAACCTACATGATTATATCATGAGACATAAGCAACGTAAACTACTCAAGATAGACAAATTTATTAAGCCATGTAGACACTTGTCATTGTTACTTTATTAATGTTAATTATCTCATGGTTTGATTTTAATAATGTGTTAGATTTTAACAAACATTTGTAATATGATCTCATCAAATATCTATTACTATTCCAAAACATATATATTTTATTTACATTAGTAAACAAAATAAAGATGGGTCAGAGGTGTCCCATTCAATCACCAACCCGTATTATTTCAGAATCTGTAAATTATCAGATTTTTTGGATTATACCAAAAGATACATCCAATTATATATATATATATAACAATTATTTAGTTATTATGAAAAACAACAAATAAAATATTTAGTTTTATGTGCAGTCTTGACTTGGGCTAACCAATATCTTGTCTGCAAGCATAAGGACAAGTTCCACTGGGCCATGGATGATAGATCATATTGGACCTAATGCCAATAATCTTTTGTTTAATTTGTGAATTTTTGTGGATTTACCTCTGGAAAAGAATTGTGGGTTTAAATTCAATCTTCATTTAGGTTTATTTCATTTTTAGTTTTGAAAAGTTTAAAAGAGTTTTTTAAATATAGCAAATTGAGTCAACTATTTACAAACAGAATAAAACTAACACAACCTATATAAAAGGTCTAGAATAGCCTTCAAACCCACGACTTAAAAGCCCAAATCCTCGGTTGACACTCGACCCAATTGTAATCCTCGTCCGATCCAACTTGCAACATATAAAGCACCAACACTTCTAAACTATCGAAGTGCCTGTGTCGGACACTGATACGCCTCTGACACGTGTCCGACACGCCAACTGGCGTGTCCATTATTTTATTATTATTTGTTTGCTTTTCGACACGTCAGGACACGCCAACGACACGACAAGAACACTCCATATGCAAAAAAAAAAAATTAAAAATAATGAAACAAGAACCACTATCGACAGCTCATTTAAGTGGTATTTTAAGCTAATTAAAATTAACTATTCAACCCAACTTTTTCCAAATTCTAGAGTTTTGACACACTTTCTCCATACTAACACACTTCAACCTCAAGACTTAACCCGCAACTTTTTTCAAAAAATTAATTCTTGATTCTTCTTTCTAACTTCATCGACGGCGATGACTTCAATTTCAAGACCCACAACTGCCGACAACTTATGTGACTTTTCTTAATATTTTTTCCCTTTCGTTTTTATCTTTTACTTTTTTTTTTCCGTTTATGTTTTTCTCTTATGTGACTTCTCTTCTTTTTTCCTCTGATAGACAAACGATTACATCGTATCAGCTTCTATCACTTTCTATCGGGCTCTATCTCCTTCTATCAGTTTTGATTAGTGAAGAACATCAAGTTTCTATCACCTTCTATCAGTTTTGATACATCAACAAAGCACTCTATAGTGACATTTTGTGACTTCTTTTATACGTGTTTCTTATTCTTGTTATCTTCTTCTTCAACCATGGCTGATCTCTTCTTTAACCCAGCAATGTCCACACTTCAAATCTCCTATTTGCTCTCCAATATTTGCAACCTAATTTCAGTTCGCCTTTGACTACATTCAATGAAAATTTCCAAATCTCTCCAATTTTTCAAGCCCATGCTCTCTTCGGACAACAAATTTGAAAATTGAATATAATATAGAACAATATTTGAGTGCATTCTCCATTCTAAACTAATTGCTCCGAAAAAAGAAAAAAAAAACTCATCCAGAGTTTTAATAAACCATTCTACACTCATCTATTTGCAATCTACCTCAAACATACAACATAAAAAAAATAAAAAATATTTATATAAAAAAAAAGAGTTTGCCACGAGACAAATTGATAACTTATTGCAATATTTTTCTTTAATATTTTGTATTATTATATTTCTTGGGGGTGGTTCGCTTGGTTTTTTAGCAAAGACAAATGTGGTGGGGTCTTCAAATTATTGATAAGTTTTCAATCAACCAATTAATCCTTATTTGTACTAAAAAAAAATCCTTATTAGTTAAGTTGTCCCCCATAAAAAATAATAATAATAATAATAATAATGGTTTCATTTTTTTTTAAATGGGCTATTTGGTGGCATTGTCTTTCTATATATAATCTTTGTTTCTTAGTTGGAAAGATCTTGAGAGAGGAGTTTTAATATTTTCCCTTAGCCATTCCTAGGCTAAATTACAATAAAATATCTATCCATATTGTCCTTTATTTTACCAAAAAAAAAAAAAAAAACATTCTTTCAAAAGCTATAATATTATTCTTACAGCCCGTTTGGATTTATCATAGAAGTCGAAATTCTGGTAGAATATTGGACGAAAACTAAGATTTAAAATAGTTGAATGGTAACTCAAAACGAAAATTAAGACCTAAACACATTCACACCCGTTCTACATCTTAATTTCTATCCAAAATTTTAAGATTTATACTCATGGTAGATTTGAAACATTAATTAAAGATAGTGATATTTTTTAAAGAAAGGACAAATTTCATAGATTGTTTTTGCAAATTAAACAATTCCAAGTTCGCTTGCTTGTTTAGTTTTAACTAAAGATGTGCAAGAGAGAGTGAAAGATTTGCAAGAGGATCTACTTTTTGAAAGATTATGTTTTGTTAACAATATTTCATATCAAAGTTTGATAAGAGATTTGCAAGGACGATTGTGGTTGGCCCACTACAAGTTCAAGTTGTATATAATGTGTGGGATCCAATTATATCAATGTGGAATGAACAAGATACGAAACTGATTTGTAATTACTGTTCATTATGGATGAATTCTTTAGATATGCACAAAGCCAATATGTCAACTTCCGAATAAGGATCAAGTTTGTTCACAAAAATCCATTGAATGAGTACATTTCAACCTATAAAACAAGTGTTCCCTTTGTCTTTGACTCTTGAAAAGGGATAAACGAGACAAATCCATTAGGTCCAATAGAGAAGATAGATACTTCGTAGACAAATAAAATCCAAATTTTGAACTGCATATTCAAACCTTCGCTTGTTTCTTTATAGGTAATTTGTTGGGGAGAACATAGACAACCTACTATAGCTTGTAAAAGAATGAGTGGAAGCTTCGAGCCAAACTTCCTTGTTGGAGAATGCTATTTGTTTGACTTATCAAAGAAAAAGTGGTAGCCTTGTACATTTGGATGTCTTCATTGTGGAGGATCGCTATTTGTTCAACTTATCGTAGAAAAAGTGGTAGCCTTATGCATCTGGACTTCGCCCTTATTGAGGACCGCTATTTGTTCGACTTATCATAGAAAAAGTGATAGCTTTGTGTATATTGACGTCATTCTTGTCGAGGATCGCTATTTGTTCGACTAATCGTAGAAAGAGTGGTAGCCTTGTGCATCTGGATGTCGCCCTTGTCAAGGATCACTAATTATTCGACTTATAGTAGAAAAAGTGGCAGCCTTGTGTATCTAGACGTCATTCTTGTTGAAGATCAGTATTTGTTCGACTTATCATAGAAAAAGTGGTAGCCTTGTGCATCTGGACTTCGCCCTTGTCAAGGATCGCAATTTATTCGACTTATCGTAGAAAAAGTGGTAGCCTTGTGCATCTGGACAACATTGCGACGATGTTAACCGCCTTTATTTGATCTTAACTAGGGACCAAGAACCCGCCTTCAAACTTCTTCCTGTTTTGAGAGAAAAAGCTTCACACCCTCCCAACAATATCTCAGGACTAACATTGCAACAGATAGAATGCAAGAAAAAAAAGGAGCCTGTAATTAAATGGGGTTGTAGGGGAAGGAGTTTGCCATGGAGTGTAGGGATTATATAATACACTCTGATTCCTGCTTCATATTAACAAGCATCAGGTTGAATGATGTTCAATCTAATGCCTGTCTGCTTCACAGCCATAGACAGCACTTCGAAATGAGGATAATCAAATGCCACTCGGGCAAAAAATAATCTGTAAGATGAAATACATTGAAAATTTTGGATGGAACAAAATAGCCCTCAAACACGGATGGCAATGGCATTTGTATCGAATGATAGGCATGATCGAGTTATGAGACTAAGAGATAAATAGAACCAATAGGACAAGCCTTTCTACACCTAAAGACCATATGACATTAGGATCTACTTAATAATGTTGTGTCGTGGTCATCCTAATAACTTTACACGATCAACCTACAGCTAAAGTTTGATCAACATTAGAGTTTGGCTTCTCAGCACGAAAAGCAAGAAGCATAACAAGTCACAATTAACACACATACATGGCTACTGTTTAATGGTTAGGTATTACAGACAAACCATTGGGAAAGTAAATAACAAGATCGGAGTCATCAAATCAGCAGTTACCATCTTCAGAAGATCAGTCATTGTTTATCGGTAGTAAGCTGGTTGATATGCTGGGGCCATTGCATTGCCGTAACCACCATATGCAGGATAGGACATTGGAGGTGAGGGAAACGATCCAGCATGTGGAGCAGCTTCCGGTGAGTAAGTATAAGGATTTGCTGGTGGGCTTCTGCTGCCATACATTGAGGGTGGGGAATGGTAAGGTGGGACACCAGCAGGGTATTGAGAGTGCGAGGGAGACCTGACAAATGCAGGAGCTGCAGGGTATGAAGAGACATATGCATTCGTCAAACGACCAGCCTTGGCAGGAGGCATAGGACCACCGTTGTTTGCTCGTGTTTCTTGTGGCAGGACTGGAGCAGGCTTCCTCTTCTCTACCTTCACCTTTTCCAGCTGTTCAAGGCGCGTCTTAAGGTTTTCTGGAGGGAACTCGGCCTGAAGCTTGTACTCTTCTATGCACTTGATAACAGCTCGGAGTGCAGACTGCTCTTTCCGTGCAGCAAGGTGCTACGACAAACAAAACAAAAATATACTAATTACTACTGCCTCTAATATGTCGTATACAAAGTATTGCAGAGATCAAATTATACAAGGGACCTAGAAATGAGGACAATTCCTTATAGTATAGACCAATCAAACACACACAAACAAGCTATAACACAATCTCTTCCACCTTCAAACAAATAGACAGATGTATATAAAATAAAATTTCCACACTGAAGACATGCTTACATAATAAACAGAGTGGTAAATTTGATTGACACAATAATCCAATGGTCACCATTGATGATCCCACATTATTACATGCAAGATATTTACATGAATACAAAAACTGATTTCAAGAAGTAATAGTGAAGTGAAAAAATGGGATAAAGTATACCATTGCTCTGCCAGCATTATTTGGGTCTTCCGAAATAGCAGCTGCAGCTTTCTTTGCATCCTTCAGATAAGCTTTCAGCAGTGGAACAGGGAGGAACTTATCCGCAAGACCAACTTCATATGTAAAATGCACGGCATCAAGCTGCTGTCCCCGGCTGATTAATTCTTCAATCATATCTACACATGATACCAGCTTAGAAGAATAAAAAATACATCTGCAGTTCTCCCATTACAGTTATGTCTTCCATGATATAGTAGAAATAACAATAACAAGGAAGAAATTCAGAAAGAAAACGAGATAGGAAAAGTTACAGTATGATCATGCTAACAACCAATACAAATGCGAAAGCTATAGAATTTCTACACAAGAATTAAAGAAAAAAGAAGAAGAAAGAGCATACATATTGCCAAGAAGACGGTCACACATGATCAACTACATAGTGGCTTATACCTTACAAATTATAGTAATGTCTTCCATTTTGAATCAGGAAAGTAATTTAGAAAGAAAACGAAGGGGAAATCTTCGAAGGGAAGAAAATTACTACACCAAAACTTAAGGTTTTTCGTTTGCCATTTGTTTACAGAGGAATCCATATCACTTTGCAACATATAGGAGAAAGCTTGCCATGCATACATACATATATAAACTTCCAGAATGACGTTAGGTTAAGAACATTGCAATTAGTAAGTTACAATGAAACTATTATCTATTGATTCCAAAATATTTCTAATTATAGCATATCATTATATTACCTAAACTGAAACTGACACTTAATCCCAATGGTCGCTTGAGGATGCAATCGCTATAAAATCCAACATGATGCTACTCCCAAACTATATATTCAACTACTCTGTGATAACTGGTAAGAAACCATTCCGCTAAAACATCAAATGTGTTCTATCAAAAACCACCCGGCCCCAAATCCATACAATGTTGCGAAAGAATTGATTATGCTACCAACATAATCCTTCTCTAAGGTAATTTGCCATGCAATCTTCGTAAAAGCACCCTCCCGTTGATCGATTACAATGTGAATTGATGAGCCTTTGCGAATCATTCCGCTGATTAAAGTTTTATGGTTGGATCTTTATGAAAACAGGAACAAAAACCCATACTAGATAAATGGAAAAGGAAAAAAGAAAAAGGCGAATGTGGTCTAGCTTCTACAACAAACTCAAGATCAGAAATCATATCAGTTTTCCATATGAAACGAAAGAGAAATTTCAAAGAATTATACCAGGCATTATATCTCCAAGGCCAAGAGATACAGCTAGCTTGGGCATCTGCTTCCGCCAGGCCGATCCAACCACAAGCTTCCTGTACATATCAACATCTTCCCTCTTTACAATCCCAAAAGTAACCAAGTGCTGCAAGAAGGTGTGGACATCCGGTGTCCTAACATTCTCGATACCACCTCGCTCTTCTAAGCTCGCCTTCCAAGTTTCAGCGATCTCCTTGGCGCGCTCTTTAATGCTAGGAGTGACCAAAATCCTTGACTTCCCGATCACTGGGTCTACAACAACTGGAATCAGCGATTCAAGCACTAAAACACAAGCCCAGCCCAAATCATTCCCTCCATCACTTTTTTCCACTCTCTTATCAAGTGGAAACACTTCCGAGATGGCCTCCAGCACGAATCTCGGCGGATCGATGCATTCAGCTAAAGCAAGATGAATTTTCGCCCTCAGTGCCTCCAATTCCTTCTTCTTACCAGTGATAAACCTCCAAAATCCACCAGAATCCATTTCTAAACAGAACGATTTCAGCTTCAACAACAATCCATCGCCATCATCAACTTCACCATTCTCATCAGCATCTTTCTCAAGAGCTTTAAGCGCCGGCTCCATACTTTTCTCGACCTTACCAAGCGCGATCTGAACACTACCCTGGATACTAACCTCCCGCTTTTCCAGCTCGTCAAGCGACTCCTTAGTCTGATGGTCTAGGGTTTGAAGTTATGCTCAGTGCCTCCGATTTCTTAAGAAGATCTTGTTCCAGATTAGTGAAGTGATCGGAGAGCTCCTTCCAAAGCAGAGTACAGCTCGTCATCAGAGACGTCTGCCTTTGGAACTCATCGAAACTCGGGTGAGTCAACTCACTCAACTCTCCGGGATCGGGGATCGACCCCATTTCTTTTTGCCTCTCGAACGGCGGCGGCGGCTCAGCGGCGGAGAGAGAGAGAGAGAGATAGAGAAAGAGGAGAGAGAAAGGGCGTGTGAAAAAGAAAGAGAAGAGGGAATGAAACTTGAAACGGAAGAGATAAATCAAAGGGACAAGACACTGAAATTACATAAACCAATAACAGAGTGACACGTGAGGGATATTTACCGGAAACCGGCGTCCAAAAGTTACTTGTGAAGCAATTCTACAATGCGCCGACTATGCCTGCCGCTTTTTAAATCAAATGTTTTGGTTTTTTTTTTTTTTTTTTTCCTGTTCTGATTTAAATTTAAAATCCCTATTTTTCTTACCTGAATTCATTTTTTTTTTTCTTTTTGAAAATATTCTTACCTGAATTCTTCAAGTATATTCTATTTTTATTTTTATATATTGTTAAACTCATCTATAAACTTTTAATACTCTATTCAAACCAGAGGAGAAAAACAAACACTTTTCTTCTAATTTTAAAACATGTGTTATTTTTTAAAAAAAATACTTAAAATGTTACTAGGAAGACATTAACTTTCAGTTAAAATAAACTCAGCTCAACGATAATTGGCATTGACTTCTTTTTTAGAAGTCGAAGATTTGATCCTTCATCTCTACAGTTATTGTACTGAAAAAACCCATGAACTTTCAAGTTCGTATTTGATATATTTGTATCATTAACTTTTGCAGAAAATACTTAAGTTTGTTTAAATAAACCCACTACATAAATCATCAAATGATAAAGTTTTTTGAGTTATGTAAGCATCAATCTATGAATAAATTTATTAGAGAGAAAGTTAAAAATATAGAAATTTATTAGAATTTTTTTGGATTAGATGGATGAAAAGACGAAGCACTAAACCTTAGTGACATCTTTTTAGGGTAAGTTTTGAATTTTTAACATTTAATTTTATCAATAATTTTAAGTATAAATTTAATTCAAATTACAAAATTACTCTAAATTTCAATAAGTAAATTTGCTTAATGAATAATGATTTCCTTCAATACGTTGATAAAGAGTAAATGAGCTAAATATCACAAAGATAAATGGACAACCATTTTTATGAAATGAATGAGCAAAATACATTTTATCAAGATGGTCTATTCTTTTTTACTGTGTTTATCAAAAGTACTAAATTCATATATTAAAGAGACTCAATCTACATTTAATTTGTAATTTGATCCAAAAGAAAAATAATTGAAATTCTAATTACTTCTAATTTTGGAATTATTCCATTTAATATAGTTTAAGTTTGGAAGATCAATGATGTGTCCATTTCAAAATAATTTTTTGTGTCATTTTGCTGTCTATTCTGAAAATTCCTCAGCAGACCGTTTTATTTCATTTAGTATAAAATGGACAAAACAATGACACATAACTTAATTTAACATCAAATGGCTAATATTATATCAATTGATTAAACAAATTCAAATTAAATATATTACTTTAAAAAGGTCAGCTTTTTTATTTTCTTTCAAACAAAAGGACAGATTGATTACACTAATATTTTGAACTATAAAGACCTAATGCCGTAGAAAATAACAATGTCTATATCAAGATTCTATAATAACTATTATTTATAATTAAATTCGAAAAATTACCTACAATTTTAGATAGTGATTGCATATTACTAAAAATCATATTATTAAGTAAATATTATCAAATTGTTATCGTAATTCACTAACATTACATCAATTTGAATATTCATACATTTCTTAGCCTTAAAATTGACTATTTTGTATATTTCATTTTTTTAAAAAAAAATATCAACTTAAACACGATTTAAGCATTATTGATCCTTAGAAGAAGAAGAAATACTTTGTATTACATATTTGTTGATTAAATAGACGAAATTGCAAGAGAGATTATATATATATATATATATATATATATATATATATAAAAGAAATCCCAGAAAGAAATGGGGTAAAGTTGAAGCAAAATGTTATCTTTGCTTGATTGAGTCAGCCATTGGATTTGAAGATAAGATTGGGAAAGGTGAACGAGACAACAATTTTCTTCATAGAAAAACGACATCCCTAAATTTGCCACTTCATATACAATAGACATTCATGGAGGTGTAAATTATTATCCACTCTTTAAATTTTATTTCCTAATTTTGGGCTAATTAATTCAATGTATGTTAACATGGTTGAAAGTAACAACGTTAAAGAGAGTATTTGGAGTTGTAGAATACATGAAAAATCAAGAGATATGCAAGATGTCAAAGGAGTTTATTGTCGACTAATTGGATGGTACCTCTTAAAAGAATGACTTTCTTTGTTTCTTTATTTTTTTCTGTTTATTGAAAACTCTTATACTATTAAAAAAGAATTCAAAAATATCCTTACCATTAATTTTGATTGAAAATGTCAATACATAAAATGAAAGTTCAAAATTTCATTGGTTATTCGTATATGAACAAAAACTATTAATATTTCATAACTGAATTTTCAAAACGTACATTAGTATCTTCACTTTTAAAAAAGACAAAAAAAATTCTTTTACTGCATATTTACACCCAATCACCACCCTCTTCCATTTCCTCTCTCCCCACTATTTCAATATGACCTAACATTTCACTATTTTCTCTCTTATTTCTCCATTCTTCAATACCCTCTTACTCTTCTTCATTTTTCTCATCCCCCAATTCTTTTTTTGTTACTAACTTTGTTGGTTCATGTCAACCATTCGACTTTTCTAGAAAGAAAAAAAATCACCCCTCAATTAAAATAAATAGACTAGAGCAAAAGCTCCCTTAATGTTGAAATATAAAGTGCTAAGTTTGACATAGAATCTCTATGATAATTTTTCGTATCAATTACATTTATAGTATACGATCTTACAAGTCGCTACAAGATGATTGAATAATACTTGATGTGACATCTTTCAAAAAAAAAATACTTGATGTGACATCATGAGCAATGTTTCAAAGTGTAGGCTGGATTAGTTTTCTAATCGCATCTAAATTAGACTATCAAGTTCATCTCACCTACACTACAGAAAACGTCTTAGTCCTCTAGACTTCTTTTACCAAGCATCTTGACTCACTAGAAAAAACTAATATTCTCCAAGAAAGCCTTTGGTCGGCCTAGTAGAGTCACCTAACCTTCATAGCTCTTGTTACCCTATTAACACCAAAACCCACTAACGATTTTTAAATTTTAACTAGTGACACCTCATAATGACAAAGCTAACAAATCTTAGGTGGCAACCTACGTAGAGATAAAATCGACCGGCCTAAACCCTATTGAGCAAAAATGACCACTAACAAAAGTAATTATATCTAGATAAGAATTTTCCTTTCTTTTAAGAAAAAAGCAGCAAAATGTAGTCACATACGGTACGATAGAATAGAAAGGGTATTTAGTCTACCAACTTCATAAGTTAGTGTTAAACAACTCAACTCCAATAGTGTTACTATTGAAATTTGTACATTTATCAAAGAACTCCATCTACCAACTCTAAATCGAAAACACAAATTTCATAACTAAACGCTCCAAACACCTAAAAATGTATAATGTTATATACTAACCCAACTTATGAAGAAAAAGGAAATAGGGTGTGGGAAGAAAGTGCTTTCTCGAAAACCAAAGTAAAAGAGGGGAGAGGGGAAAGGAATAGGAATAGGTGGGGAATGGGCCATGCCCACAGAGAGAGTCTGACCACCACATGGGTTCAGTCAGTTAAAGTGCAGACAGATGCCAAACAAGGTACGCAATTATACACAGTGCCACTTCCTGCCTCTTCTCCCTACACCAGCATCTCTAAGCATGCGCATCACACGTGTAAAGTTTCCACACCATTCCCATTCTCTCTCACTCACTTACCTTCTAAAATAAACCCACATTCTTCCCCCTCCTTTTTGAACCCAAAACCACACCATCTCAAATAATTACCTGTCAGAATTGGAGAATTCTATGGGAGGAATCTTTAAAACATTGCTTGCAACACACAGAACGAATGAAAGGGATATTAACCCAATTCCACAGGACTTAACCAGTTGAGATATAATCTATTGATATTAAATCAAACCATCCAGCTCCGGGGAACCATACAATATTGTGGATAAGATTCCTAGCCGAGTGTGTCAAAGTATCTTCCACCGACACCCAAGGCTAAGTTTCAGCATTCAACATCACTACCCCAGGAGATAATGTCATTCCTATTTCTACTTTTGAAAGAAAAATTCTTCAAATCATATCAAACAGAAACTAGAGACACTGAAAAGCAAACAAAAACTACGTCACAAAAGCTACCCTCCTCTGGTTTCCCTTCTTTCTGCATATGCTACATTGCCTTCAAAAAGTACTCAATTAGATTTCTATACACAAAGTTATATTACCCAGCTGTAGAATTTAAATACATTACACATGCATCAATGCTATATAGAAAATTATCAAATTAGGCATTTTACATCCTACTCAAAACTAGGATCCAACCTCACTGGTTGCCCGGATACACAGATTTGTACTCCAATTCAAAAATATACATATGCAAGCGTCTAATTCATCAATTCGAATCTCACCACAGATGCTACACACCCAACCACGGTCGCTCAGCGACGAATCCCTAATGGTACACGAACATAAAAAAGTACAGGGAGGCGTAATTGGAGACAAGCTAGTGTGATTGATTCCAAAATTGTATGCTTGTCCTGAAAAGTACTGAGCAGCGGAAGGGTTTGTTTACTCAGAATTAGCTTTCCTTCCAAGATGCTTACACAGCGACTCAATTATAGTCGATTATAATTATATCCTGTTCTAACACACATTGATATCACTGCCAATAAATAGCAGGTTCTAGAGTAACAATGGTGTGATTGTGCATGTTTGTTTATACGACAACATTCTAATAATTCAAGCTTTTTTCAATCATTAGTATTTCAAACTGTTGACAAAAAACCAGATCCATGTTCCACATCCTACCATACACATTTATCCTACAGTAGAAATAAATAAAATTACGCAACAAATCCAGGGAAAATCCTGAAGTAACGTTACTGGTAGACCAAACAACCACCCACCCCCTGTTAACAAAGGACAATATTCAACAAGCTGTTTGGTAAAGACTTCATCCATGAACCATCAAGCTAAAAAATGAGGTGGCTGTGAGCGTTGAAGTACAAACAAGGACACAAATTGAAGACGTGCTGAACATTATTTATCGAGATATTCTACCTTGACGATTTGAAATCCCTACAGCTCTCTATGGTTACCTTCTTCCTTGTATCAAAATCAACTTTGTCCATATCAGCTGCAGTTGCAAGATAGCCATAAAAAATCCTTTTCCTCTCTCCAGACTTTTCATCCATCTTCACAAGATTTGGATTTTTATCATCGTCCCTGCTAAATGCTGCAGGTCGCACACGAGCCCAAGCCATACGTCCGTGATTTTCCTTCTCAAAAAATTCAGCCAGCCTCTTGGCTTCATTGAGGCCAGACTGATCACCCGAAAACTTGATCAAAGTTGTGCCCAAATGGCCATCCCTTCCATACAAAGACTTGGACTTCCCACCCCCAAACCCGAGGTCTGGAAAAAAGAACAAACAAAAAAGGCCAAATGACTCGTCATCAAGACAGCTAAATGCCAATAGATTGATAGCAAACCAGCATATTATAAAAGGTAAACACCTTGAACTAAGAACAGAGGTGGCTACGTAGAAACTAAATAGACATTTTTAAAACTCTCTATTTACTAAAGCTTGAAAAGCTTCAGTCTACAAATCCCACATGGTATATGGCATGATCATTTAAGCACCCAGTACAGGAAGCTTGAGAATATGGGAAACCCCAAATCAAATATCATAATAAATTGAAAAGACGAAGAGCCAAGTTATTATCAAGTCTACCAATTACAAAGCATCCCACTAGAAACTAGCATGAAAAAGAATAACAGTAAACAGTCAATCGTGCACTGTTATAAAACCAAGGAAGGAGCACTAAAGGCAAGGTGGTGTCAGATTAAGAAGTTGCCCTGATGTTAAGCATATCTTAATATGAGAACACCTCCCATTGATCTGAATCTAATTCTTCCGTCTAAGACTGCGAAGCAACTAATTGCAGAGCCTATCACTACCTCCATTGTCTCCCACACTAAAGGCAGATGAAGAATATAATCCAAAAAGATACTGCTGAGATAAGAGATTGAAGTTACAGTCTAGGTTTAAATAATCAAAATCAATCCCAATCTCTTCCAGTTCACATTAGTCTTAAATAATGCAGGAAAATATATACACAATGAAATCAATCAACTGATCATCAAAAGATTTCCTGTAACTTGCCGCTAACTTTTCTTAAGATTATCAAAAATATTTGTAATTAGTTTCCTCAACGAGGGGGTTTTCCCTTTCCCCTGTCCCTAAGCTGTATCTCCTTTGGAGTACATAAAACTTGAGCCTAAATAATATAATATAAAATTAACAAAATAATTGAAGAAAAGAGGTATAGTTTAAAACAAGGAAATAAAAATTATATTCGACTCAACATTTGAGAAGCAGGGAGATATTGCAAATCAGAACTAATGCATAAAGTAGAAGCTTGTATACCTTTAGGTGCTTGGATTCTCCCCTTATTTCATTTATTCAATGAAATGTGTCTTATCTAAAAAAACAAAGTAGATGCCACAGATTTCTCAGATAAAACTCTCTCGGGCTGCATAGCTATTCATATCTCATGAATATCAGCAGACCAAGATTGTAGGCAAATTAAACAAATTTAACAAGGACTCCAAAAGAAACTACAGAGATTTAAGGATGTTAATTGGAAATGGATTACAAAAAGCCCTTCAAATGAGCTGTGAAACAGTTTCGCCAACAAGAAAACAGGACAATAACAGAAAAGAAGTCCTACAAGATAGCAACACGCCATCAAAGTATCCTGGAGGATTCAGATAAAAACTTTAGGTGCATTAATTATAATTACACTATAAAGCAAGTAAATAAAACCTAATAATGTGTAAGGCCCCTAGTTAGGGAAATAATAGAATTATTAGGAGAATATTAGTATGGTTATTAGAATGAGCATATTAGTAATTAGTTAGTAAGTTTGTCAGGGCTTTTAGTTATAAATAGTGGGAGTGGGTTGTGAGAAAAAGATGTGGAGAATTTAGGAGAGTGTTTGGTTCTTGGGAGAGTATTCTCAGCCCTCTAAAATGTGCCGAGGAATTTGTCCATCTATCTTTACTTGTTCTAGTTATTATCTTGATATTGTATTGCTAAGTTTTCTTTGAAGTACATATATAATCACAAGGGTGTTTACCTTGTGAATTTCTTGGATATTTTTGTTTTTGTTGAGATTTTTTGCTTGCAAGGGAAGAATCCAAACTATAATTTGTTAGGTATCCAAACCTGCAAACAGTAACATACCAACTACACACAAAATCCAAGAAATCACAAGGCTAACACACTTATGTTATATATTTACTCCAAGAAAAATCAACAACAGTGATATCAAGCTAAGAACGATTAGAAGAAAGTAAATAAGAACAAACTACACAGAACATACTAGAGGCCTGAGAAATCATCTCCCAAGCGCCTTTGCTCATCCCAAATTAGAAGGAAACCAGGAGAGGTTTAATGAGCTGCAGATTGTTGTTATTTGTTGTGACTGGCGATGATTATTTTCTTTTTGTAGGGTTGTTAACCATACCTTGAGGATAAGGTGTCTTTGAAGGGCGAAGTACTATAAGGCTCCTAGTTAGGAATATATTGGGACAATTAGTATGATTGGTAGTAAAGGGACGTTCTAGTAATTAGATATTAAGTTTGCTACACCTTGAGAACAAGGTGTCTTCGTAGGACGGAGTATTGTAAGGCTCCTAGTTAGGGATATATTGGAATAATTAGTATGATTGGTAGTAAAGAGATATTCTAGTAATTAGACATTAAGTTTATTACGATTTTGGGATTATAAATAGTATGTGTGAGTGAGGTTTGAGATGTGAAGAATTTGGGATGAGTATAGGCTCTTGTGAGAAGATTTCTCAGCCTAGAATGTGCTGAGTAGTTTGTTCTTATTTTCTATCTTGTAATCGTTCTTAGTTTGATTTCACTGTTGTTGATTTTCCTTGAAGTAAATATATAACAAAGGGTGTTAGCATTGTAATTTCTTAGATATTTTTGTTCTTGTTGGGTATGTTACTGTTTGCAGGTTTGGATGCCTAACAAATTGTATTTGTTAGGATTCTTCCCCTGCAAGCAGAAAATCCCAAAAAAAAATAAATACTAAGAAATTCACAAGGCAAAAACAACCTTGTGATTGTATATTTACTTCAAGAAAAACTTAGTAATATAATATGAAGATAATAACTAAAACAAGTAAAGATAGATGAACAAACTCCTCAGCACATTCTAGATGGCCGAGAATCTTCCTCCAAGAGCCAAACACACTTATAAATTCTTCAAACCCTTTCCTCTCGACCTGCTCCCATTTATTTATAACAAAAAGCCCTAACTAACTTACTATCTAATTACTAATATGCCCCTTCTAATAACCATACTAATATTCTCCTAATAATTCTATTATTTCTCACACTAAGGGCCTTGCATAGTGATCAGCAACCATACTAATAAATAATTGAAGTACTCCATAAAAGAAGTATATTATGAAGCAAATAAATATAACCATAGTTCTTCAGCAATTGTACTAATAAGTAATTAAGTTACTCCACTTTCTAAACTGCTTGCCCAAGAGACAGATCATCTATGACTCTGACAGACTTGAGAGAGAAGGAGAGAGGAGAGAAGAGACCTGATAAGTAAGGTATTAAAAGCTATTTTTTAAGGAGGAAAAATGGCCTCGTACAGTGTAGCTCCTCCTCCCTGCAGTGGGAGAACACTTGAACATGGGGAAAAGAAAAACAGCTTCATTCACATTCTATGGATAAGAAGCTGAGATTTGATCCAGAAAGAAGACTAAGAAAGAGGGAGAAACTGCTTCATTCTGGATAGGTATCTCCTGACCAAAAGCATTCAAAAATTCATTTCCAATTGGCATGAAACAGTTGCACTAACAATAAAAATACCAGAACGAGTGTAAGGTTCCCACGTGTGGCATGAATCAACTTATCCATGGAAGATTCAGATATAACTTTGGTTAATTAACTAAACAAGTATGATGAATATAAACATGTTTCTTATCAGAGACTAAAAAAATCATTGTACTCTGCATTCTAAATCTGTTGCCTAAAACAGATGGACATCTGTGACGGACTTGAGAAAGTCCAGGGGTGTTTTATGTGCTTCTAAACGAACTTACTAAGCAGTACAGTTGTAGATGCAGTACCGCCCAGTTGATAGACCTTATTCTACCTAGCAGAGATAAATCGATTCAGAAATGAAGAATGAAAAGATGTAAGAAGGTGCATTATACCTCTAATTTTACTATCCATTGCTTTGTTTCCCAAACCCTCCATGCGCCCATCTTTACTCTTTCCAGTAATAGTATTATGGATGATAACTATAGGAGGCCACATAATCAGATCCTCCTGGTTAGCTGCTGCTTCGTCAGCAGATAGAAACTGGTACCCTCTTGAATTATCAGGAGGCTTTGAGTAGTTCCACCCCATTATTACACAGAGAGCTTTATGTAAACCCAAATGATCCACTTGCGAGTCAGCACTCTCAGAGTTGTATGTGTGCAAAATAAGGCCATGCATATCTGGAAAATCTCTAGAGGACCTGAAAGTAAAGCATATGAAGGAGGGGACAACATTCTTTAGGAGCCCAAAGTATGACTTTTTAATAGGTTCAAACTATAATACAAGCCTACAAAATTGAACCAAAATGGGAATAAGTCGGTAAACACCACTCAAAATTGGGTGGAAACGAAGTCTCCAAAGTTGCAAAAAGCATCATCAAGCACAGGAAACATGCATCAATTCCACAACTTCCTACAAAATCTTCAATCAATTACAAATTAGGTCACAAAACTGCTTCTTAGTTCTTTAAAAAGGGCTAATATCAAACCAACAATCACTTCTCAACTGCAGTAGTCCTAAGTACTTTTAATTTTTGATGTGATAGTTCCAGCTTTGTGACCCCAAACAAAAATGGAAGATTCAGTCCAGACAAACAACAGAAGACGCAAAGTTTCCTCATCTCAGGTTCTCCTGTCACTTAATTTATCCATGTTTAACGTCTGGGATTTAAATGGTGAATGATCTTGATAACTTGGCATCATAGTTTCTTCTTCCTCCTTAAGATTCTTTCAATTCTTTCAATTTCATTCTTAGAGGAACTTTAATAACAACATGCCTAAAATTTATGGCCTCTGTGTTTCAAGGGGTTTCTTTCTACCTATCCTTCAATTATAGTAAAAACTTCAGATTGTCAATGATATAGGTTCCTCATCTGAAAAATCCATTGATCAAAACATTGAAGCTTGAACTCTTCCACTATTGGAAATTAAAACATACTTTTTAGATGAGAAGCAGCTTATTAACGAACAAACATGCACAATATTTGAGAACAAAGTATTGGTAACAAGGTACATATATTTGCATGGTTGGTAGCCCATAGGTACACATTATAAGGAGCATACCAAAAAAAGACCAGGTGCACCATTTGCATAGAAAGCAAAACCGACAAATTTCGTATTGAGCAAGCTTTGGTTTTTCTATGGGATATCTATTGAGTGTCCAAGCAAGCTTTTAAGCATCTCGACGATTCTCACAAGAAAAGTAATCGACCCTACTACAATTGGTTGCCAAGAAAACTCAAAGTTGTAGGACATTTAATCCCAGGTAGGTTGGCCACCATGACTGGAATTCGTTTCCTCCAAAACCCACCCTTATTCCCCAACTAGGTCCCATGGTGATTAGTGATTGTATTGGATAGACTTATTGAAAAAGTATATACATTTCAAGCCTAAGAGCTATACTACTCAAAGTAACTAGACTTCTCCAACAGGAACAAATCAAGGAATAAAATCCATTAAAAGAAATGAGTCCTTACAATGGGAAGCCTAGATGAGAAGACAAATACGATAAGCTCCCAAATAACCTCTGAAGGCCTTTCAAACACTTGAAACTATTTCCTAGTTTCCTTCTTTATTAGAGGATCACCAAAAGGAAGATCAAGCAAATCTATTTAAGTTTCTAGGGTAACAATGAATAAGCTAAACCTACTAGAACAGTCGTCCATCAACGTAAGGAGGAATGGCACCCAAGGAAACAAGTTATCAGCTAGTTCCTCCCTAGAGCAAGGAACGGACATGTATATTCATCCTGTCTCGCACTATCCTAAACATGACCTCGTAAGAGGGTTTTTTTTCCTTTTTATGGCTACTCAAGGGGCATATAAAAGGTAGGATCTATCGTATTCTCTTGGTAATTTCAAAAAGTGGAGAATTGAGTTTTTTTTTTCTTTGGGATAAGAACCAATTTCATTGATTGAATGAAATATCCAAAGAGATACAAAAGGGGCCTATTACAAGGTGTACAAAAGATTACTCCCATTTGCAACAAGGAAATTCAAACTATGAACTTGTAGAGGCTGTAAATTTTTTACACCAAAATAGAGCATGGAAAACAACTAACTCACGAACATCCCCAGAGGATCTTTCTATGTCTTGGAACATCCCCAGAGAGTTGCAAGTTTAAATGGCTTGGATTGTCAGTTAACTAGACTCTCAAATTGAAGAAATTATTCTTTCAATGAGAAACTTTCCACGTCATTAGCAACAAAGCAGCCGACTGGGATACCTAATTCCTCAAACACTTTAGATTGATATAGGCAGGAAACAAAGTTTCATAAAAAAATGCTAAACAGGACTCTTTCGTTGTTTATGATCATGACATCAAGTCAACTACAAACTACAAATATCCCATTCAAAGGCTGGGATTAAAGCCTAACCAAACATTTACCAACAAAGAGGTAATTAAAGCAAAAGCTTGTACCTTTATTAACTACATAAGGAATATTGGAAGGAAGGTACAAGATATAGACAACACGCTTTTTGTAGTACCGACAATATATAACTAGCCAGTTCACTCCATACAGTAAACAATTTTTTCAACACACCTGATGGTACACCATGCCCTAAAACCAAAAGATTGGACACAAGAAAGTAATTTCATCTGAATAAGCCAGCAAATTGTATCACATGGTTTAAAGAGACCATGCCACATCCATGCCAAAACACAAGTTCAAAGGTCAATCAATCTTGCAATGGAAAGAACAAAAAATGTCTAAAGTTACAGGGTCATGGCGCTTGCCCAGTGATGCAACCATATTCTCCCAAAAAAAAACCTAAGGTAACTAAATAAAAGGACATATACAGAGGAATAAAAATGGCACAAATCACGGGAAACCCCTTCAACAACCCTTCTCCAAGAAAAATAGCATCACATAACCAAGTATTAATGCACCACATGAAAATTCACATCACCGAATTAAAAAAAATTGAGAAAAGAGAGAGAGACCAAAACCGTAGCACATCAACAAGACTCTCAATTTTCATTGAAAGCCCCACAAGGAATAGCCAGAAATCACAAGAGTATGTTTGAGGAAATTACACAAACTGTGTAAAACCATTCCAAGCATTCACATCGGTTAGAAAGCAAAAATATGCTCATATCCCTACAGTCAATGAACTATACTCGTCCTTAGTTCCCTTGTCTAATGTATATAGCCCAAAAATGAAGAGTGGTTGATCCAATTCCATTTGATTTACAAGAAAATTGATCTCAATGTTGATTTTCTACCAACATGCTGGTTTGGGGTTGGTTTTCGAACAAACCATCTTTTTTATACTATAACAGAGAGAGAGAAGCCGTCAATGAAGAAATACAAAAGGGCATACAAAAAGACAACCCGCCGATAGGAGTCAAAACAAAGTTAAGACTAAATTACTATACAGACAAGGGTACACGATCCAAAATAACTAAGCCTAAAGAAAAAATACAAAAAATCCTTCGAGATCAATGTCTAAAGAGAGGCATTGAACTTGATGACAGACCACACCTCTTACAACACAACCCTATAGCACACAAATATGAAGAAGAAAAGCATAGGACGAAAAGCACAACAAAACCATTGGCCGAGACACTCAACAGTAGCTAGTTCTCCTTTCGAAATGCTTTTCCGCAACACTCATAAGGAAAATAGCAGCATAGAAACAGTGTTTTAAGGAAAGGGCAGTGTATCAAGAAGAAATACTTTATGTATTCATTCCTTCTCGGCACAACAGCAATGTAAACAAACAGTTACGATATTTGCTAACAGCAACCACCACAAATAGATGCAGGAAAAAGATTCTAGAAGAGAGTCTAGTTTTCCTTTCCCTTCCATTTTACCTCTCCTCTTCTTCTCGTCAATTCAATTAAGCATAACTTACATATCAAATCCAAAATTACAAAAAGGACAATCAACACATAATATTTGACCCCTATTTGTACCCCTAGTGTTTGGCCCACCAACTTCATAAGTCGGCATTAAATAACTCAACTTCAATAGTGTTCACTATTGAAGTTTGCATTTATCGAAAAACTACATCTTCCCCTCTTTCTTTCTTTAGCACACTTATCGAGAAATTCCATCTTACAACTCTACACCCGAAACACAAAGTTCCTAACTTCAGACTTCATAACTCAACTGAGTCCCCAAATTGGGAGAAAGCGTAGGAGGAAGAGTCCAACAAACTATAGGCTCCAATACTTAACAATAAGTCACTATCCATACTCTCCTCAAATGCTTTTTTCCAGCAGACTTAAAAGAAACAGCAGCAGCATAAAACATCTTTATAGGAAAGGTCAACGAATCAAGAAGCATATATTTTACGCATTCACTTCCTTCTCGATCACAACAACAGACAGGTGCAAACAAACAGTGCAATGTATTAAGGACATATTTGGGAATGATTTTGAAATTGTTAAGATCACTTTTGTCATGTTCAAAATAACTCAGAAACTCACTCGAAATTAATTTAATATTTAATTTTATGCTTTCAAATAAAATTTTCATATCATCAAAATTGATTTTGAATAATTAAAAGCATGTTTTGTAGTGGTTTTAAAAATGACAAAAGCGATTTTAACCATTTTAGAATTACTCCCAAACATACCCTAAATTAACTAACAGCATCCTCCACTAATTATCCCAGATGCAGAAAAAATAAGCATTATTTATAAGCAATATATAGAAATAGTTCAAGACAAAGAGAAAAGGCACAAAGAATCCGGTTGCATCAAACCTTGCACAAGCAAGACATTGAAGACGCCCATGTTTCCCATCCTCCAAATAATTCTTTTTTTGATTCGCGTTTTCGTTGATAGTCTTCACAAAATGAAGAAATGCGTTTCTCAATGCACTCTGGTCAACTTCTAAATATTTAGGAGCTACATTGTTACCGCTACCTAGCCTTAAACCTTCATTTTCATAACTCCCACCAACTCGCATGTACTTCGAGAACCTCGTATCCTCTGTACGACCATATGGATCACTCGTTCCCGCCAGAAAATCACCCCTTCGTTCCCCGGAACCAGTAAGAAACCCATTTGCATTCCCATTATGCAAAAATTGCTGCTGTCGCCTGGACAAATTGTCTTTCTCATCCTTCCTGTCCTTCTCATTGTCGTCATTGAATTTCCTTTTCATCGACGAATCTGCAGGACCACCACGTTCATCAGTCCCCCGAGAATTCCAGTGATCTTGAGGCCTAGCACGCCCAAATTGTTCTTCCCGAACACCCCTAAATTCATCTGGACTCATAGGTCCACCTGGGGGAAACCGATGGTCAAATCCACCATATTCATGGCCAGGACCACCGGACCCCATTGGTAAAAACCGACCAGCAAGATCCATGGACCTTGCAGGTGGAGTAAATTCGTGATAGTCGAGAGGGAGAGCGAAGTACGACCGTACACTGCCATCGGCAAGAACAATCGTGCGGCGCTCAAGCATATGGAATCCATAAGACGGCGGAGGCGGTGGGCCAAGAGCTGAGGGGTCGGGAAAGGGAAGTGGAACCCCAGGAGAAGGGAGTGGAACCGAGGCCGGAGTCGGATTAACAGCCTTGTCGGTAGGATGCTTGGGGTGGTGAGTGGAATTTGGACTAATTGCAGATTTGGAGGAAGGATTATGGGGTTTGGAAGATTTAGAATCGGATTTAGGATCGGAGGGAGGATTGTTGGTGGAGGACTCCCAGCGGGATTTCCGGTTAGAAGGGGCGGCGGAAGAAGAAGAAGGCTTCTGAGATGACTTGGTGGTATGGCTACCTCCGGCCATGCCTGCCGTATAAGCGGGCGGAGCCGCCTAGGGTTTACGAATGAGAAATCAGAAAATCGCCGTTTCGCGGTTCGGATCGGTGAATGAATGGGGATTTTATTCTGCCGATAATCAACCACTGCTTCTCGATTCCCCTCCCGGGCCCACTTGTAATAAAAAAATCCTTTCCCAACAAAGAGTTTTTATCTATACTAGTTATAAAAAAAAAATCTTGAAAACATAAATTTTTAAATAAATATATTTTTAACTAAACTTAAATGGTAAATATTTCACATGAAATTTAAAAATAATGAAATATATAATAACAACTAAAACCATACAAAGTTGTTTGTAGCGTTGAAATAAGATATAATGTCTATAATTTATATGTATATTTCATATGTATGTGATGTGCATTTGATATAGTTTTTTCTGATATATATAATATATTTTTATAGAGATTATTTTTTTTTTGTAAAATTTTTTATTCAATAATTCTACATAAACTGCATTTTATTTTATTATTTTTTAAGTAGACTTGTATGGTTGGGAATTTTTAAGAAACAAAGTTTGAGTTTAGTTACGGATCGTGCATTTATTTTATTTTTAATTTAAGTAATCCTTTAAAATCTGTGCATGTAACATTTCTTGTTAACTTAGGACAAATTTATATTAAATTCATTGGAAAAAAACAAATTTGAATTTATTTTTTAAGTGAAATATCCTTCAAAATGTAATCGTACTATAATGAGCATATTAATGACCATGTTATTGACACGAAAAATATGTAACAAAGGTCACACTCTCTAGCTCAGTTATATGATACAAAAAAATTAATATATGATATGGGCCAACAAATGGCCAAGTTCACTTACATAAAATAATTACATAAATGTCCATCCACATTCTTTATATGATAGATATGTTTGACAACTTTCTTCCGCCTCCCAAACTCTAGTTCATAATATTGTTGTCATGACACAAGCTTATGTTTTGATTAACTTGGGAAAAAATGTTTTTTTTTCAAAAGGTCGTCTTCATTTAAACACTTTTGATCAAAACTGTTTAAAATAAAACACTCATGAGTTTGACAACTTTTTCTTGAAAGTGTTTTTATATACAAGTTATTTGGTTTGTTTATATGATAAAAGTGTTTTTATTACGGTCAAAATACTATAAATAACGATTATAAAATACTATGAACTAATAATTTAAAACAATGGTCGTCTATAGTAGAAGTTGGTCGTTGACGGTGATGGTTGGATGTGGCCAGAGTTAGCCACCGACGGAAATTATCGGAGGTGATGGCAACAGAGGCATCCATTGTAATGAGAGTTGAGTGCACCGTTGGTAGACATGGGTATAAATGGGTATAAAATTTCGGTGGCATACAAAACTAACCCTACGTCTCAGTTGAGTTCATATCTCAACTCATACCCTCACTCCAAATACCCCTGTATATATGTTTTATCTATTTATATATCTATATCTACATATCTATATACTATAGCTTAGGTTGGGAACCTTTTGATTTTCCCTTTTGCCCCGATAGTTAAGGATATATTAGGTAATTTATCTAGTTATAGTTTTATTTGTTTTTATTTGAGATTAGATTTAAGATCAAATTGAAATAAAATTTGAATCTAAATTTCCTCTATAAATTAATTAAATTACACTATCAAATTTCTAAGGTATCTCTCTTTCTTATTTTGTATTTTGTAGGTCTTTTTTTATTATTATTTTTGCAGCTTCATGCTTTTTCTCTCTCTCTTTTTTTTTTTTTTTGTTTAATATATCCACACCGGTCCTCTATGTGTTTTTTTAACTTTGTTTCTGATCTATGAGCTTTTTTCGTTTGCTAAACTTCTAATCAAAATTGAAACAATTATCGCTATCGATTAGGTGGAAGAAAAGACCATTGCTCTCAAAGTTCATGACATTTCTCAAAGTTCATGCAATTCGGAAGTCGGCAAAATATTTTTTCGTTCACTTTTCAACTTTTTAAACATATAGAGTAATTTAATGTAATTTATTATTTTTTATATGCTTTTAAATACAATTGTTTAAATATAGAAAAAAGAGAGGTCAGAAGAGGTGCAAATATATATATGTGTGAAAGAAAAATAAATAGCATTGTTGATGCAAAATTTGGGACAGGAAAACACACATGACCCTCACATGACATCATCAGTTGAATTTGTAATTCAGACGAGGGAGGACTTGCAAAACAAAGAAAAATGGCTCTAGAATTATAGAATAGAGAATAAGTCATAAGTTTTTAGTTACCTTTGATGGAGTCGTTATGGTCTATTTATAGGTGATTTGATCTAGGGTTTAGGATTAGGATATGAGTTTCCTAATCCCTAGCAAGTTAGGATCAAATCTCATATTATTTTATATTATCTTGATTTTAAGCTGGATTTTGATCATGCCAAAATTCACCCATAATATTAGTTCCACTCCTAAGTTGGATTTCAAGGTTTGACTAGTCATAGTTGTAAGCTAAACATTATGGACCCAATTTGGGAGTATTCCTCTAACTTGTATTGCTTCAATGATCCTATTAGTCAACTTTTTAGTAAGACCGAGCTTTTCATCTATGATCATGTGAGGTGCCGCAGATTGACCCATCAAACCTGTAATCAATTTTGTCACAATGAAGAAAATCAATTTCTTTTAAGATTATAAGTACCTTTTTGAGAAAGAAATATGTGCACTGTCTTGAGAAAGATGAAAATCGATTTTTGAGAGGTGAGGGGGTAATCTTGTCAGAAAGATGAAAAATCGATTTCTTTAAGATTTGTGCACCGTCTCGAGAAAGATGAATATTGATTTCTGAGAGGTGAGGGGGCAATCTTGTCAGAAAATATGAAAATCGATTTCTTGAGAGGTGATGTGACAATCTTGTCAGAAAGATGAAAATCAATTTCCTTAAGATTTGTGCACCGTCTCAAGAGGGATGAAAATCAATTTATTAAGAGGTGATGTGACAGTCTTGTCAGAAAGATGAAAA
Organism: Lagenaria siceraria; assembly: GCA_002890555.2. Taxonomy (NCBI): domain Eukaryota; kingdom Viridiplantae; phylum Streptophyta; class Magnoliopsida; order Cucurbitales; family Cucurbitaceae; genus Lagenaria; species Lagenaria siceraria. The sequence continues at coordinate 20,233,739 of CM016488.1, forward strand.
TCAATTTCTTTAAGATTTGTGCACCGTTTCGAGAAAGATGAAAATTGATTTATGAGAGGTGAGGTGACAATCTTGTTGGAAGGATGAAAATTGATTTCCTATTTGTGCACCGTCTTTGAGAATATGAAAATCGATTTATGAGAGGTGAGGTGGCAATCTTGTCAGAAAGATGAAAATCGATTTCTTTAAGATTTGTGCACCGTCTCGAGAAAGATGAAAATCAATTTTCGAGAGGTGAGGTATTGATCAGCAAATGACATCTTTGGAGCTTGAGACTTTCGTTAGAAAGACGATAACCAATTTATGGTAGATGATGTGGCCAACAAATGGTCATTTTTGGAGCTTGAGATTTTCTTTAGAAAGATTATAATCGATTTTAGATGTTAGTTAGAGTTTAAAAGTAATTATCATATATTAATTAATAATTTAATTTACCAAATAATGAAGACATTTTCTAGGTTGTAAATGCAATCCCAACAGAGTCTTAATAAGGTAGTTGTATATAAAAAAAGTAAAATATTTTTGGTCTCTAAGATTTGAGATTAGTGTCTATTTAGTCCTTGAGATTTCAAAAGCTACATTTTAGTCCCTTGAATTTAGAAAATAGTTCTTGTTGGATATTTATAGTGAAAGAAAGTAAGATTTTGATGAATATTTGAAACATAACAAATTGAATTTAATTGTGTATATTAAATTCATTGTTGGAAACTTCAAATTGGATTGAACCATCAAATTAAGATGATGTTTCATGTACAAATTTAACATGTATGAAAGTTAAATTTGTAGTTTCTTCAATTTGAATGAGTTATACGTGATTTTTATCAAGTAACAACTAAAATGAGTTAAATTTGACAAATGTTTCAATTTTTGTATTTATTTGATTTTATTTTGTATTTTGGAAAGTTACTAAGTTGTTAGTTTATAAATAGCAACTTGTTTCTTCATTTGGAGTATTCTTTCTTTCTTTCTTTTTATCTTGTGTTAAGTTGAGAGCAAATATCCAAGAGTTCTACCAAATCCGAGTAGTTCGGGATTGCAGTTCTACCGGAGTTAGTCGTTGCATCCTGCTGAGACGATCGATGTTGTCTGCTTGCATTTGGTGTAGAACGAATAATTGTCTTCAGGACAACGCTTATCAGAAGCGTGCCTCGATTACATTTTGAGTCTCTAGAGATTTTAAGTTCATATATACCATTTCTCCCAACAGTTCTAAATAGTCTTTAGATTAATTTGACTGTTAGTTGATTAACGAAAATTTGATGTGGCACGTTGAGGTGGCTAATTTTAAATGAGGTGTGATTTTTTACTAATTTTATATCATTGGTTAAATTACATGGCTTTTAAATTATTTTTTTAGACTTTCCGTTCATTTTTCTCCTGTCCCTCATTTTCTTTTTAACATCTACTCGTCTTCTCATATGGTTTATTTTTTTTCTCTATTCCCATTTCTTCTTTAGTTTTTTTTCTCACTTTTGTCTCTGTTCTCTAGTAAGACTTTTGTTCACCGTCAGAGTTTGATGCTCGCAATCGCACCACCGATAAAAATTGAATGAAGTTCTGCAAGTTCATATAAATTTAACAAAGAAAAAAAATATATAACAAAGAAATTATACCAATCCAAAACCATATAAATTTAACCCATTAGCCTCTTGAAGTTCTGCAAGTTCCTTTTGCTGTGAATAATTTTTATCACACAAATACTGAGGGACATTTAAAATTGAATGAAGTTTTAGAAATGGATGTTACTTATGGGCAAGAAAAACTAAAATGGGCCACAAAATTTAGCAAAATCAATTCGATTTGAGTATTAGATTGAAAATTTGAAGTACGAGGGTTTTGAAGAGATGTCATTAATGGAGATTTGAGGGCAACTGGGGAAATTTTTGGATGGTTGGAAGGATGAAAAGAAAGAAATTGAAGAAGATAAAGAGAAAGGGCGGAGAAAGAAAAGAATAAAAAACTTTTTTTAAAAAAATAATGTATTATAAAAAAATAATATAAAAATTGGAAAGCTCTCCACCTCATTTAAAATTTCTCCGGTCAATTTGTCATGTTAAAATTCTGTTAGTCAAATTAACTTAAAAAATAGCCAACTTAGGTTGCGACATACTAGTCCATCCTTTGTTGTCACTGCATCGACTCTTGAGCGATGTCAACATGCTTCCTTTCTCTTTTTATTTACTATAGATCTCTGATTGTTTTATTTATTTATTATTATTATTATTATTATTATTATTATTATTATTATTATATATTTTAATTGGCAATTAACTTAAAAGATAGCTTTTGAAACTTCATGAACTAAATAGACACTAACCTTGAACCTAAGGGACAAAAATGTATTTTATCAGAAAAAAAAAAGAAAAAACGTTGAAATGGGTAAAAAAATCAAAGTCAGCGAACTGTGAAATGGACGAGGGAAAAAAAAAAAGCGCTGCTCTCGGCATAAAGCATAACCACAAGTTAAGAACTCGAAGTTAATTTCCATTTCCCAACTTATCCTCTTTCAACCAATTCCTTTCTCCGTTTAGGTTTAAAACTTTTCTCTTCTCCGCATTTTGCTTCCGCCGATTCTCTTATCTGGTTCCTAACTTCGTTCGATGCCGGCACAAAGTTAAGATTTAGAATACAATTTACTCCATTTATGCTCACACTCACACACATGGCTTAGGTCGACAGCTTGTTTCACTTCTGTTTAATTTCTGATTGAATTCATTGATGGTGTTTGTTTCTCTCGCAAATTCGGCATTCAATTGATGAACAAAATCTACAGCAAGCTCAATGGTTCTTAAGTTAGAAAAGTTCTCTATGGTTTGGTTTTGCAATGGGAAGATTTGTTGCATGATGAACCCACGATTAAACAGAATAATGCCTTATTTCCTGCAGGGGAATTGTTGGGGATGAAGCAGGGGTTTAGCGGCTCAACTTGGCTGGAGTGACTAACAAGAACGAAGATGACTTCTTTTATTCAAGCAAAGATCTGCCCTACAACTATTTCAACATTGAATAGAAGCTTAAGAAGTGAAAATGGCCGTAAGTAACATCACCTGTAGCCATAAGTTGGCTTCTGCGTTGAATCTGAAACGTTCTCAAATATAATTGCACATTCTTTTTCTCAGCTGTTGGGATTTATAATACGCCTCATACTTGTAGAAGTGAAGATTCTTTTGGTGCTTGAAATATTCAAAATGTATTGCAGCAGGCATTTTCCATGTTTAAGTTGAAAGTATAGAGATGTTGAAGAACTAAATTGTTTCAAATTTAGAAGTATAAGGATTTAATCGTTATACATTAAGACTGAATTGTTACTATGTAGGAAAGTTCAGGACAAGAGTATTTTTTTAACCTATATACAATTCTTGTTCTGAATCTGAATGCAAAACCAGACATAAGCTTCATTCATGTACTCTTTCTTTCTTGACTGTCTTATGCAACATAACAGATAAACTGCGATCCAGGTCTCAAGTTGTGCTTCCATCTGAAGGAGTTTGTAGACGTCATTTAATGTGGAATGGCATGTCATTGGTTGTGTTTCTCACATTTAACAATGGATTGGCACCATCTTCGGCCTGGGCCGAAGAAACGCCAAATGATAAGGAGGAAGATGATAATGGAGTTATCGGGACGATCAAATCAATATTTGATCCAAATGAGAGAACCAAATCAGGAAAAGTATTGCCAAAGGCTTACCTGAAGTCTGCAAGGGAGGTGGTGAAGACGCTGCGTGAGTCATTACAGGAAGACTCCAAGGATGGTGCTAAATTTAGACGTACTGCAGATGCTGCAAAAGAATCCATTCGAGACTATTTAAGCAATTGGTTGGGGCAACAAACAGTTGTTCAAGAGGTATAACAAGTGAAAAACAAATAATGTTAGTTCATCCTGATCATAATGAATTTATAACAACATCTTTCACTCAATCACATGCAGGAATCTTACGTTGTGCTAGAGAAAGCAATAAGATCATTGGCTGGCTTTTATGCAAAGGCTGGGCCATCTGCGCCACTGTCAGAAGCTGTTAAATCTGATATACTGAATGATTTGGATAAGGCTGAAGAATTCTTGTAACTGATGAGCATTGGAGGTCTAGATATATGTTTTTGTTAACCTAACATTTCACCTCCTAGATTTCGGAGGTATGCAGCTACTTTTGTTGCTATTCTCCATCTTATTCATACAAAGGAATTTATGTTCAATGGATTAAAAAAAATAGAAGAATCAAAACTGAGCATGCATGGCTGCTCTCGTTTCTCATTTCACTTGTATATCGGCTTCTGAACTACAATGAAATATAGCAAATTTTGTGATAGAAGTACATTTTTGAACTGCCTAACACCTGGTTAAGCCATTTCTGTTCTTATTTTCCCAGCCTGTTGAGAAGCAATTAAAAAGATAAGAGAATAGAATTATAGAACATATCAAAAATTTTAACCATGGCAGCTTGAGCCTTGTTATTCAACAATGATTCCATAGAAGAGGGCACTAATATCTAATGCATAAATAATTATAACAACAGTGATATAAGACAAGCAAATTATTCAAGCTGAAGAATCGGTTATTTTCATATACAATAACGTTCCATAATCAACCATACAAGAATCCTTCTGCCATCATCTCTTCCTGCCCAAACATCCATCTCCATACAAGACTGAAGCAAGTGTTGATCGCTTGCATACGAAGCATTGCTCCAATCAATTATCACTATGTAAAACAAAGGGCGTCAGTTTAAATAATCACCATGGTCAGGCTCACAACACAATAAGATAAGAGAGACAAAACCTTACCGTATTAAGGCACAAGTTAATTTTGACAATCAAGTACGTGATAGAACACCTTTTGAACTGTAGACCGAACAATACGAACATGGCATGTCAGAATTTACCCAGTTGATTCTCCAAATACAAGAAAGAAGAGATAGACAATTGACAAGTAGGATATCATACCTGGGCACGGTGCCGAGACGGCGTGGGTCATACTCTGTTGCTTGTCTAAGGGCCCTCGCAAATGCTTTGAACGTGGCTTCAATAATATGATGAGAATTCTTTCCAGCAAGCTGTTCATCAACAGGTTGTTTTCGGAAGAAAACGAATTTAGAACGGAAGTTAGGTAAGCAGAAAATCATAGGCCTGACAAATAAGATAAGAAACTTGGCTCATAAAGAAACACCATGTTTTGAAAATCTTCCAAGATCATTATTGTAATATGCAATTAGGACTACAAAAACAGACTATGGGAAATGAGGTCAATACATATACAACACAAATTGAAGAGTTACATGATTCATTGTTTAATTTGTTTTAGGCCTCTATTCCATTATGTTATAAAACTGCTCCAAAGTTTTTTTTACCTGCCGAATGTGAAGAGTCATACCAGAAGTATTCACCAGAGACTGGAAGAAATGCTCCACCAACTATCAGATTACATTGAACAGAAAAATAGAAGTAAGAAACTATTCTGGTATAGGTTTACCGAGATGATGGCATGAAAACATAAATGAAAAAAGGAATGCTCAAAGTACCTGGGTGTCATATGTTCCAACTCTCTGAGTAGGTATCTCTAGATCATAACTCAAATGTGGCCGGCCAGATAAATCCTGTATATCAACTCTAACCTAAGTTACTAGAATGCAGAACGAATAAAAATAAGCAAAGGCATAAAAAAAAAAACTAGAATAAGTACAAAGCGAATATTTTAGGCCATTTAGTTTTTGTTTTTAAAATTAAGTTGATAAACACCACTTCTATCGATGAGTTTATTTGTTTTCTTATCTACTTTTTGCAAATGTTTTCAAAATAGAAATAAGTTTTAAAATTTTGAAAACCAACAAAAGTAGTTAAAAAAAAAAAAAAATCTGTTAACGAAATTTGACTAAGAACTCAAATATTTATTTAAAAGAGGTGAAAACCATAGTAAAGAAGCCGTGAGACAACAAGCACAATTTTCAAAAATAGAAACTTATCGACAAAATTGTTATCAAACAAGCCTTTAATCTTTAGGACATGTGAGAGACCTCAAAGCGCCCAACCCTAGGTTTGGAAAGCTACTACGAGTTCTCCTTCCCATTTCTTCTTAATCTTGGTACTTCCCTGCTCTAATTGATCAACTGACAGCTCAAATCGTAAGCCTATCTAGCTTAAAAGCAAAATGTGTAGCTCTAACAATAGCATTACTGCCCCTACCCCATTAGTTTACGCTCTGGAACTATGGGACTTACTCCCTAATAAATGAGGCATTTAATGTAATTGATATTAGTTCCCAGCTGAAGACAATTACAAATTGCATTGATAAATGATCTAACAGCCTTTATTAGCACCAAAAAATAGAAGCATAAAGAAGAATATCACATGGATCATACTAGTGAGACATGCACAAGTGCTTCATCAAGAGGAGCAGAGAAGTCTCCGAACCGGTAAATTCCTTTTCGATCACCAAGTGCATTCAGCAAAGCCTACAGAGCAAGAAGATCTAAAGTATAAATTTGCAATAGTAAATAAATGATGAAACTGAGAATAGAGTTCATCCTGAAATTTTGAAACAGAACCAGTTCATAAGCCATAGAAAACATTTTTAAACTCTAATTGACATGCATCAACAGAGAAAACATCTCCAGTCATACAGTACAACAATCTGGAAAATCAAGAATTGAACTTCTATAATAAGTTATGCAATACCGATCCAATTGCAAGGGCAACATCTTCATTAGTGTGGTGATCATCAATGTGGATGTCTCCCGTGGCCCTTACGTGCACATCGAAAAGCCCATGCGAAGAAAGTTGCTAACATGATCAAATAAAAACAAAATTTATATATTACTCACCAATCCAATAAAAAGAACAGCAACCAAATAACATAATGTTTGGACACGCAAAATCCTATCATACCATCTAAATTCGTATAGGAAAAGCTAAAAACAATCACTTAATTTCAGCTAGGAAGGGTTATTTTTCAACCAAACAACACGAACGCAGCATAATTTCTTCAAAGAAACAGAGAAAACCGAAAAGGGGTTTAAGATTGGGGAAGTACTTACATCTAACATATGATCAAGAAATGGAATCCCAGTAACACTATCCGCAATCCCAGAACCATCGAGGTTTATCTTGACAGATACATTTGTTTCCTTAGTGACCCTTTTCACTTCGCCCACTCGAGGCCCTGAAATTTCAAATAGAAACAGATTCACTTCAAGCAGCGGAAATATCAAAAAGGTCGTGAAGAAAATCAATGGGTATACATAAAATATTGGGTTCAGACACGACCTGAAGCAATTGAAGAAATGGCCGCCGGTGACCCGTTTCGTTCAGATGAAGAAGCAGAACATACTGTCCTCGTAAATTCCATTCTGTAATTGGGTTGAAGAGATAAAACAGAAGGGTGAAGATGGAAGGGCGAGGAAGAAATCTGAGAAACCCTAAACCCAAACTTGGGTTTCAGTAGCATCAGCGAAGTGGGAGAGCTTAGGAGGCGGGGAGATGCAGAAAGCTCCATTGGAAAGGGTTCGACCAACCACGGCGGCCTCCAGGTCAACATTTGGGCTTGGAATTTTTTTTTTTTCCAAATAAAATTATTGATTTAATTAATTTGATAATAGTTTAAGAACGCGTTGAATTGATTTTTAAGTAAATTGCTTTCAACTTTTGTTAAATTCATTTCTTTTACATAAAAAAAAATTTCTATTTTGGTTTCTATCTTACATTGAGTCTATCTTAATCTCTTTATTTTTGGAATATTGATTAGATTCTCATGTTAACAAAATTTTAAATTAAAGTTATGATCGAAACAAATGAGAAAATAAAGGTAATAAATCAAATCACTTTATAAAGGAATAGAAAAAGTATGTAAACTAAAATGAATAAGTTTATAATACGTAAATTAAAATTAACATTTTAATAACAAATAGACCTAAATGAATCAAAGTTGCTTTCGACAAAATAAAATAAAATTAAAAATTTGGCATTAAAAATAAAGAGTTTCTCATAAAATAGCACGATCAAATAAAAGTTAAATTACAAGTTTAGTCTGCAAACTTTAAAATTTGTGTTTATTAAATTCTTAAACTTTGAAAATTACAAATTTAATCCCTACACATGCACCCTCGAAATCTTTTAAAATTCATGAATCTATTTGATACATGATAAAGACATTTTTTTTTAATTTATAAGAAATTTATTAGACACAAAATTATAAATTTTATCTGCCACTTAAACTCAAAACATATTGTATATTGTATTTTTCTAATGTGGTAGCGTTATTAACTTCAATTCCACATTAAAAAAAAAAAAAAAAAAAAAAAAAAAAAAAAAAAAAAAAAAAAAAAACCTTGACGTTCAAATTTGGATTCAAGAGAGGCAAGCATTATAGTTGAGGGGTTGAGAAAAATGTGGAGCAAAATCTTGAGGCAGTAGTACAAACTAAATACATGTGCACCAAATAATTACAATTTCATCTTCATATAACAAGTAATTCCAATAACAGTTAGCAAACAATGGACTCCCCATTTTCTAACTCTCACTAAAAACTATATCTTTTTACCCTTTGTTTTTTTCACACATGTTAACCAAACCCCCCTAAGCTCTCATGGTTGGCAGAGAAGTAGCTTCCCAGAAAATGCTGAAATTACACAATGCCCATCACAGACAACAGCAAAAATTCAAGACAAACTGAGTTGAGTTGACAAGCTCCGAGATTCCACCAAAACAGCCTATACAATAGGGTGGTCATACCATTCTTACCAGTAATACCAACGAATGTCAATATATTTCTGTTAAAGATCCCACCTTAAAACCTCGAGAACTTGAAAACGCCATAGAGTTATTTTAATTCTCTGGCTCTCTCGCGGTTGTGGTTGTCGAAAAGGCTGAGCAGAAGATAACAGATACGTTCAAGACAAATCGGCGCTGGAACCATGTGTGATCAATCATTACAACTACAAGAAGATTTTGCTCCAAGAGATTAGCTGACCCTGATCAAGAATGGAAATGCTCCATTTCTAGAAAATATGCTGGTTTGGAGAGATCCCGAACCAGGTTTCGACCATACTGTGAAGTCTGAGCTTCCAAGCCAGCCAGCCAGCATAATGAATGTGTTCATGTTTCAAAGCAGCAATTTCAGAAGATAAAGGGTGAATTGAACCATGCTACTTCCATCAAGGGCAACTCTGTGAACTCCAGGGCTGAAAAAATCGTGTTAACGAACCAAAGTTGGATTATGATCTAAATGCCAAACTCTGAACAGTATAACGTTGGATAAATTCTGTCAATAGCAATATCAATTATTGCAACTCATCTCAATTTAAGCACTAGTTATTTAGCAACAGAGCCCTGCACAAACCAGCAAAGTGGTTGCATGATAATTTGGAGATGAAACATCAACAATGGCGGCAATTTCAAATCGAACCAGATTCAGCTCTCTCTTCCTGCGAATCACTTCTGGCTTTTGCCCCACATGACTGTAGAGAATTTTCACTTTCACAAATTCCATCAGAAATAGTTTCTTTCCCATAAGGTATTGCATTTTTGCAATCAGATGTAGTTTCGAAGGGGCGTCCATTAGTGCCACACAAACTAGCAGAAGAGACAAGTGGATTTTCAACCGACTGAGCAGGTTTAAGAGCATTAGCATGGACATCGTCTTCGCAAAATTTATGACCATTAATCTTATTGAATGACTTATCATCTTCAGGAGAATTCACTACGGGTATGTCATTTACAAACTCATCGGTGCCATTGCCTATTGCAGGAGGAAAAGATTTCTTCTCAGAACCGGAGTCAGCCAACTCGTGCCCAGCATGAGAGTTGGAACAAATGATTCCTTCATCTGAAACTTCAACCTTAGGTTCAAGAAAACTGTCTGAAGAAGTATCAGCTTTCATACATTGGGAAGTGGACTGCACATGGTCCTCTATACCATGCTGAATTCCAGGCTTATTTTTGCGTTGAAGAGAGTCGGTTGAATCAGATGGAGACGAACATTTAACTTTATCACCAGAATCAGAATCCAAATTTACAGTTTGCATTGGAGAACATGAAGTTTTAACTTCACAAAATGCATCCAGAGGACTATTTACCGCAGAAGTATCATTTAGAGAAACAGACGCGGATTCAGGATTTGGGTTAGTGACAGCTGCTTCATTTGTTTTCTCCCTAGAGTGATGCTGTTCAGTGTCATCACAACTTTGAGGTTCCTGGCCAGATGAGGTCTCTGTATCCATCTTAGGACTACCAAACTCTGTACTTCTACAATCCGTTTGCTTTGCACCTTTTAAGCAAAAACATACTGATTAATTACATTGGCAGGCAAACCAATTTTATTGTTAAAGAAACGACGAGAACGATGTAAAAACCTGAGCCAGTATAAGTATTCTCCTCAACAAATGTCTCTTGGATTAACAACTTCTGTAACATATCTGTTCCAGGGAACACCAGCATATTCATCAATCTCATTTCTTGCTTGAGTGATTGCTCCAGAGGACTAAAGCCAAAAATCACATTCCAAGTGTGCATGAGCTCAGCAATTGCCGGTATAATCAGTTTCTCAACCTTAAGCGTGCGGAGAGCCTAAACAGAGGGGGGAAAACACAATATATGTTGCAGCTATTGAAGAAAATAAGTCTTAAAAAATAAAATTTGCAAATCCATGACCGTCAATTATAAACAAATAGGAAGAGATTAACATCTTTTGTGTAGCTTACAGATTCAATTGCGCAAAAAAGGCGACGGCACATTCCTTGACGCCTATAAATATGGCGGGTACCAATGAATGGCATTTCAGCTAACTTAGTCCCATGAAACCTAACCAAAAAGTAGCAGATATCAGCAAAACCTTACTGCCAAGCAAGCATCAAAATTGGAACATTCAACCAAAAACCTTGTTCATCAGATAACCATTTTATAGGTATCTCTTTCCCGACAAACTAATAAGATTAAAAGATATCAAATCCTAGAAGGTAAATAATCATGTATGTCTAAAAGCTAACTCTCTTCAAATAAAGTCTGCAACCTTTACCAACAGAACATATACCGATCTAAGACGCACGAACTGGACACACAGCTACACTCAACAAAACAACTATTTACGAACAGGCCACCCAAAAGAAGAAAAGAAAATGAACATGAATGCTCCTACAACAGTTTTTTCCAATAGAATCTTCACCACAAGTTTAGGAGCCAACAGATAAATCCTACTAACAAAGAAGGCCAGCAAATAAATCCAAAAGAAGAATTCTAATTTTTAGCATATTTAAGTTCTAATATATACAGAATGAAAACTTCAAAGCATAAGATTAAATCTCATAAAAGCAATCTAAGGATCCGTGGATATAGGTTTCATATTTTTGCATCATAATGCTCGTCTAACAGCCATCACTTTGAGGATACGTAAACCCCCATCCTTTTGGGATTCTAGTATCCTAACAGGATGACCTAAAAGCAAAAATGTACTTAACTTTACATTTCTTGTTAAAGGTCCGATTCTAGTATCCTAACCGGACGACCTAATAGCAAAAATGTACTCAACCTTTACATTTCTTGTTAAAGGTCAATTCTTTCTTAAGTCTTCTTTTTTATGCTAAGGTCTTGATGCAGTGGGTTTAAGGTATTACACCAAATCTATGATCAAACAAAGGAGAAGTTCATTCCTATAGTTGAGAGAAAGCTCTCCGAGAACAATAGTTCTATTTCCAATATAATTTCCAAAAACTTCCTATTACAACCCTGAAGTGTATTTATAGACTTACAAGGAAATATGCCAAAATAACTAATTAAACTTATATACTAATTATACATTAAAGTAATCTAAATTAACAACTAAACAAATATTAATTCTCCTCATTATATCTGAGATTAACTTCTAAAGATCAACATCAGTCCTCACACTACATAAATTTGGCAAGATATGGACATCTCAAGGAGTAATTTTTTTTAGAAATAGAAACAATTTCATTCAAACCAACACCAATGGCAACCAGGTCAATAGTCTGCTACTCCCTCCCCTTGTGAAATCCGTCTCTCCTCCCTCCCCTACTTCTCCTCTCCTTGTGAAATTCTTGCTGCTTGTCTACTCGGTGCAAGCTCTCTTAATGACTGGTTCACTAATAATACTGTCTAAAAGCAACTCCTACTAACGAAGTCCCTTACTTGCAAAGTTACACAACCATACAACTAGAACCAATCTACGACCTATCAAGTATCAACTGGTAAGATCAGTATAATTGCCCAAATACAAGCCACATAAAAGCCAGAACATGAACTCTCCTATATCATTGATCAATCACATCTACGATTAGATTTTAGAAACATAGCACATATTTCAATCCAGCGCATGGCTTATTTGAATTTTTTCCTTCTGCCAATACCAAGTTAATACGACAATGCAATACGATAAAAGTGTGATGCATGATACCTGATTGTTGCTGCAGAGATGATTTCATCACCCCTTTCCAAAATAGCAGTGTAGAAGCCACTATAATTCAGCCTATAAAAGTTTGATCTGGAAGTTAAACATGATACACATCAGACAAACTTTCAGATGCTTTATTAAGAAAATAACATCTAAAACAAAATTTTGCAGTAGATTTTGATCAAGTAGTTTTATCCATGTTGAAGCAATCAAAATTAAGTAGGTATAGTAAAAGTAAAGAGACACGCCTGAGTCAGAAATTTCAAAGTACAACAGTCAACAGAATGAGCTAAAAGATCTTGTTAGTTGAAACAATGGAGTAAAATCAAGCTTATTCGTGATAATGTTATTATTTGAAAGAGCACTCCTAAAGTATCAAAATTATGATTATGAGAACAAACTATATCAGTATTGATAGTCAAGGAAAAAAAAAATCTTACCCACAGTTATAAAGAACATTATGAATTAGATTTATCCCACTCCTCCTATCAACAATAGGCAAAAAGCATTCATCCATAACTGTTAATGCAACAGCCAGTTTAGAGTTACATTCAATCCTTTGAGAAAGTCCACGAACAGATACATCCGAATCTTCACTTGTTCTACGGATAAGAGACCATGAGAATCCTGCATCTAATTCATGTTTCACCCCAAGATACTTCTGCAAACTCTCAAAAAGCTGTAAAATGCAATAATTAGTCTGCAGGTAAAAACTTTCAGTGGGAAGAAATTGGAGTTCTTAAAATTACTTAAAAGCAGAAAACATCCACTAGCGTAATGCGGAAACTAAGGTTATACCACTACACTACATGGTCAGCAGCATGCAGACTAAAAGTATGATCATGGAAGCCTTCACTACCACATTCAGGCGATTGAAATATAACAAGGAGTAGCTCTGCACATGAACATTACAGAGGAAAAATCCACCATAAAATGATAAAAAATCTGTTAGGAACCAAAGTAGTATGGGCTACCTTTGTCCCACATTGGTTAGAATGGGATGATCAATGTGGTACTTAAGTGGCTTGGCTTTCCCACCTCAATAGCTAGCTTTTGGGGTGTGGTTCTCCAAGGTGCTTAAGTACCTAACAATGGTATCAGAGCCAGTTGTTGACGTTCCGGAGTGGAACCGGCGGAGGGTTCTAACCAGGTATGGCCGAGTGAAGTACCGTCGAAGTAGCCGCCGGGACGTCGACTTTCCGGAAATGGGGTATTGTTAGGAACCAAGGTAGTATGGGCTACCTTTGTCCCACATTGGTTAGAATGGGATGACCAATGTGGTACTTATGTGGCTTGGCTCTCCCACCTCAATAGCTAACTTTTGGGGTGTGGTTCTCCAAGGTGCTTAAGTACCTAACAATGCCATACCCGGTCAGAACCCTCCGCCGGTTCCACTCCGGAACGTCAACAACCGGCTCTGATACCATTGTTAGGTACTTAAGCACCTTGGAGAACCATACCCCAAAAGCTAGCTATTGAGGTGGGAGAGCGCCAAGCCACTTAAGTACCACATTGGTCATCCCATTCTAACCAATGTGGGACAAAGGTAGCCCATACTACCTTGGTTCCTAACAATACCCCATTCCCGGAAAGTCGACGTCCCGGCGGCTACTCCGACGGTACTTCACTCGGCCATACCCGGTCAGAACCCTCTGCCAGTTCCACTCCGGAACGTCAACAACCGGCTCTGATACCATTGTTAGGTACTTAAGCACCTTGGAGAACCACACCCCAAAAGCTAGCTATTGAGGTGGGAGAGCCAAGTCACTTAAGTACCACATTGGTCATCCCATTCTAACCAATGTGGGACAAAGGTAGCCCATACTACATTGGTTCCTAACAAAACCTTCATAAGACTAGGATGAAGCCAGGACATCATCAATTTTCCTATAATTTCTTGAAAGTAAAAGGTTTAAATCCAAGGAAGAATAGTTGGTCAAAATAGTAACAAACATTGGTACATACAACATAACTATATCCTCAAATGACTTAAATGACAACAGGATTCATTTTTCATTTTCTTTTTAACAAGAAACCACACTTTCACAGAGAAACATGAAAGAATATACAAAGGCATACAAAAATTCTGCCGAACAAAAAGTAACCTAATGAATCACAAAAAAAAAACAAAAAAACAAAAAAAGGAAAGAAAGGAAGAAAGAAGACGACTCAATTCCAAAATAATAAGGCTTAATTGATAATTACAAAAGACTTTAACCACAGAGGCCCAAACCAAGGAACCAAACCTAGTGACTTCTCACAACTCCTCCATAGAACGCTCAGGGATAACTACAGTCTACAGCAAATAACTATTGAAAAAGTGAATAATCTCCACAGTTCCTCAACAACTTTATTCATAACGTCCACATTAACAAATAACTTATGAAAATTTAAAGTCATACTAAAATAAGATTGAGAGATAGAATAAATTGAAAATTTTGCTACCTCTCTGCAATTCTTGCCACAAAAAGAAGTGACTGAAGCATTGGAATGAACAGGAGTATCCATCTCTGGATTGCAGGATTCATGAACTGCAGCAATAACCAAAATAAAAATTCTACAATCACAGTTGATGAGTAAGGAAGAGAGAAGAAATAAAAGAGAACAATTTGAAGTCATACATTTTTTCTCGCATAACATGCAAGTAGATATCTCAGGAACAATGGTATCGTCTCCCTGAGAAATATCAACACTGGCAACTCCACAATACTTGCAAGTACAATTTGGGCAGTGCCAATCACCTGGAGGAATCTGTACCAAAGGGAATAAGCAATCAAAGGGGGGCAAGTCTGATTTTTTTTTTAAAAAAAAAAATTGAGATACTTAGCTAACACGGGCAAAAACATATCACTCAAGTACACTACCCTGACTAATTCCTGTTTGATACCAAAAGAATTTATTTGAAGATAAGAAAAAAAAAATGAGCGGAAAAAAGCTCATTCAAAGAGAAGGGAAGGGAAGTAAATCATATACAAAGACAAATAAAACTACTAAATTCGCAAAAACCAGTGTACGTCAGTTTTCAAAGCTTTCTAAAATTTATGCATGTGTGTGCGCGAGAGAGAATGTGTGTCCAAACAAATAATCCCATCCTCACCTGTACACAATTCCCTAAATTCAGCTAGAAAAATATTTCTAGCCTCCTAAGCGATTACAATCATAAACTGTGATCAATAAATAAAATTAAACAGGTGGCATGGCAAAAGAAAAGGCTAATATTAACGAGGAAGAAAGATATGATACACCTTGCAAACATAATAGGCATACCTACCAACAAGCACAAGAAACTAGAAACTCACCTGAATATCTAAACAACTCAGATGAAAAGTTGATGGACACCCATCACAACAGATCAAGTCTCCACCATCTCCACAGATGCCACATGTATCATCATTTGGATCATCACCATCAATTTCAACTGTGTGGAAACTGAGGCGTTTAGACTCCTCCTGTCTATTCCATGCATCTCTCTGGCACTGCAGAAGAGAAACCCCAGACTCCAAAAAGATGTTTTGAAAAGGTTGGCGTAATTTGCTACCAGCATGTATCTCAAACTTCGAGACAGTGAGGATTTTGCTACAGCAACCACAATGAATGCCATCTCTGGTAATCCACCCCTCCAGCATCACCCGGGTCTGTCTGCGGTTCATGTACCGGACCTTTTGGCTCAACTGCACAGTTCCGGAATCGATAAGCCAGGAAAGCAGTGTCCTTTTACCAGTATATGGAACATATCCATCATTCTCTGAATCTAATCCCCTACTAGAACCACGAACTAACAATCCAAGCTTTCTACCTTTTCTTCCATGTAAAATACGTGAATTGGATCCAGAAGAAGATTTTACAATGGTATCACGCGAATACTTACTAGAACTTTGACCTTTGGAGTTGACACTGGGAAACCCATTCTCGTTTAATTTATTTTTAAAAGATTTTCCACCCTGCTTTATGAAAGAGCTTAACTTTTCTTCATTGCTGTCACTGTCCATGCTGTCCATGTCATTTTTCGTACCAGCAGATCTTAGTGCACTTGCTTCTTTAGCATTTTCGCTGTCACTATCATCTCTCCGCTTATTTTTCCATTCTTTCTCAATTTTCTTTCTAGTTTTCCTGGTTAATTGACTAAGAATATCATCTGATATTGGCGTAAATGAACCATCAGCACTAGGTTTAGCCTCTGCTCCTTCTTCATTCAATTGCTTTTGAAGGGCATCATAAGCCTTAATAATTGACCAATAAGCTGTTCCAGTGGGATTAACATAGACAGCATCTAAATAATCTCTATTCCTTCTGGGTCTGTAATCAATTTTCCAACCAGCACTAAGGAGCATTCCCCTGATCCTTTCACGTAGCTTTTGCTTCTCTGTTCCACTGCCTCGTTTTACTTTTCCTTCCTTTGCTGTACTTGGGGGAGTCTCTTCACATGGAATTTTTTCAACTTCACAACTTGCCTTCTTGGCAGATTTGTGAGCTTCAACTACCTTTTTTCTGGGCTTCAATGACACACTGCTGTCACCTGAATCCCAACTGCAACCCTTTACATTTTTTGTTGATGCCGAAGTTTGAAAATCTGTATGGTCTTTATCGGGTTTAGAAATGAGATCCTGTTTCACATTGGGGTTAGGTTCTGGGTGAAGTGAAGGAGAAACTAACACTTTCCTCTTCAGAGTATCTTCCCTAAGACTCTTTCTACTTTCTTCTAATTTGCGATGATCATACATATCGGAAGCTCCACTCACATTTTTCTTCTTGTTTACCATGACCTTTAAAACTCCATTTTTCCCCTGAACCCTGATTGCTTCATCAGAATGACCCCTAAACTTATCTCTCAACAAAGGTGTTGGGAGGTGAGGTCCGTCATCCTCTGAGTCATAATTAATCCTTCTGGGAGGCCTGTCCCGATCAAAGCTATTGGTCTGTTCAGTATACAAATTCTTTCTCTTGTCCACCAAAGCATGCCTGCCAGAAGTGGTACCAAATTCCCTCTCGACACCACTTTGAGGCAGTTTCATGGAACCAACAAACCGTCTTTCTCCACTGTCATTAAAATCCTTCCTCCGCCTAGTCTCACTATCAATTTCATCGTACTCGTTGAACTCAAAGACATCTAAGGTGTCCATATTTCTTCGTAGACCATCCACATCCATCCTGTTGATTAAACCGTCATCATTCCGCTTAACGTACTGCAACCTATCCTTCTTTCTGATACTTCCACTCTCATCCACAACATCCTTCCCAAAAGAATTCAAACCATTACAAACCCGAATAGTTTCAGGACCAACTCGTCTACGATGAGGCAACAATACCTCATCACTGGACCCAGAATCACTCAAAACCAACCTAGGCCTCTTCTTCTCCTTCTTTGCATTAAGCAAGCGTGAGCCCGAAGAACCGGCGCCTCCTAATCCATCCTCTTTTTTTCTAACAATTAAGCAACCAGACGAGTTCCTAGTCTTCACCAAAACCCCCGACGGACCCCCAGATCTCACACCGTCCTCCATTTGAATCAACCCCCAACGCAAGAACCCTAAATTACAAAATCTTCCTCCATACCCATATTGAGCTCACCAACAAACCCAATAAATTCCAGCTACCGCAAACCCTAATTCGATTATCCCCGAAATCCCCCAAGGAAAAACCTATCAGATCTGAAACAAAACAGATCCGATTTTTCTCAAAGATTTTCCCAATTCCAAAACGGAACCACCAACCCCACCGTGAAGGAGATAGGAAGAATCTTACCTCAATAGAAAGCTCTAGAATTCCATGTCCGTAAATTCGGTTCAATTCCCGGCTGAATGCCCCGACGTACGAAACTGATCAGACACAAGTCTCTTAGTTAGGATCGTCATCGCCACTTTATTAAAAACCAAAGCAATTATAAAAACTTGCAGTCTTTTTTTTCCTTTTTTTCTCTTCCTTAAAATTTATATTTTTCAAAGCATAATACTCATATTATTATTCTCTCTCTCTCTCTTTTCTTTTTTTTTTTTCCTTTTTCCCTCCAAATCTCGTTTTCCTAGGTGGAGCAGGGAGCTGAATAACGGTGACGATGTTGCCACGTAAGACAGTAACTGAGCTACGGTGGATTGTATTTCTGACGTGGCGAGATCTCAGTGGAAGTAGAAGATTGCTATGCTAATGCTAGCTGTTTTTACAGTTCTGACTGTACTTAATTTGTGTGTGTGAGTATTTCATTTTATTTTATTTTATGTTAATATTTTTGTTTTATTTTTTTGGGAATTTCTAATTTTTGCGTTTGTAATTAGCTTATATATGTAATGTTTGGTTCTGTTGAGGTCGTGCTGGTTAAGGTATTGACGAGGAAATTGAGCGACACGTGCGGTACATGGCGCGTGAGCATGCTGAAACTACAGTAGGATATTTAGTGGATGTGAGAGAAAGTGGAATTGGAGAGTCGATGTTAATGATCTCTGATTTGGGCCTTTTTAGTATTTGGGATTGTGTGGGCTGGGTTCTGGATTGGGCTTTCACTAACTGGGCCCAAACTTTAAGAAAATAATTGGGCCCAGTTCTCTCATCCATGGCCGCCCCTGTCGCTATCTCCTCCTCCTCCCCTCCTTTCTTCTTTTTCTCTATTTTCTTTTCCTCTCCTTTCTTTAAGAATTCTATCGTTGCCTATTGCTCTATTGCGGTCTATCACTGATAAACAGTAAAAAAATTTATATTTGTAAATAGTTTGACTCATTTTAAATATTTGTAAATTTAATGGGCTCAAATTTTCTCTTGTATACAAGATTACTGTTTCTTAGTTTTATGTGATATTATTCATATAAAAATTCTCATAGTTTCTCATATAACATGGCTTTTGGCATAAACCATCATGATCTTATTTCTAACTTCACCCAACATGTCTCATACGTACTAGTTAAAATGTCTTGAATCTCTTATCCGATTAGCGAGTTAGGGTCCAAGGGTAACGCGCTTTGGTGGGGACTCGGGGGCAACACCCCTAAAAACCTAAGTTGTACACGCATTTTTGTTATTTACGAATTTGGCCCTAAGATTTAGAAGGGTGTGTTATATGTAAACTATTTAACCCTACCAATAATAAACTGATCTCTCTCTACTCGTGGACGTAGCTAACACATTGTTAGCAAACCACGTAGATCTCCATGACAATCTTTAATGTTTACATTTTTTTCACTTTCTTTATTTGTCAATTTCATAACAGTGTCATCGAAAAAAAGAAACACGACATTTCGTGTTTTAAATCCATAAACTTTTATCTCACATTACACATAATTTAAATGTGTTGCAAAGTAAAAAAAGGAATCAATCAAATATGACCAAAAGAGAGAGACAAAAGTAAAAAAAAAAAAAAATAGAAGTAAATTTAGATTAAAGTTGAGGTGAATCTTGGCCATATTGTAGCCTACTTTTTCTCATAGGTATATTTAAATGAATGTGGTTGGAGAATGACAAAGTTGAACAAAATGGTCTTACAATTGTTTGGTTTCAAAGGAACATGCTTTGCTGGTTGTACGGATTCCCTCCAACTCTTCTTTCCCTTTCTCCTATTTAATTCAACGTGGGAGGGTTGGCTTTTGCCCATACTTTTAACAAACACACTCATCTATGGAATCTCTTTCCGCTAATTCTACCAGCCATTATCAACCAATTTACTCTCACATCCGTTACAAAATATGGTATAAAGGTTTAAAGTTATTTGTTTTTTCCCTAATCTTATCATCTATTTTGTTCCTTGTAATATTTTTCAATATATTCTTATCGTCCGTGATTGTTAAAATTGGTCGATAATAAATTTACGGGACATAGCACTTTGTAAATTGAGCCTAGAAAATTTCACAAGTCATCGTCTAAATTTTACTAAAGTTTACAAGATCTTCAATTTTTCTTCTCAAAGATTGCCTCAATCCTTGCTATTAAAAGAAAGAAAAAAAATCAACTTTTCTTCACAAAGATGTCCAATAATTCCTCCTCTAAATTCCCACCGACTCGTTAAGAAGTGAGTACCTTGTAAATCTCATGCCCCCAGCATTGACTGGACCACATCGCCTAACTTGTTTTGAACCGCTTGCAAAAGTAAAGACCATCCTCACATATCAACACGAGTTATTTGTGTATGCTTTGTATTCACTCACATGTTTTCTATAAAAAAATTTAGGAGATCACTCAACTTAGGGTTGTTCCAAGTCGAGCACACACAACTTTAAAGTTTCTAATTTTAGTTAAACTACTGAAAAAGAAGGTGCGTTTTTTTAGTAGATGGTAATTATCAATTCTTTTAAGTATTTATTAACCATAATTGTATATCATCATTGATGTACTCCTTCTCTATTCGGGCATCACAACCATGTCATGTAAATTGATGAACAACCAAATTTAAAATCCACCAACAAAAATCACGAAGGTATAATTGAAAATTGTTAAACGTAAGTAACTAACTTGAAACTTTTTATGAACCATGGGGTTTTAATTGAAAAGGACACGTGAGCATTATTAAGCACTAAAACATATATTAAGCTTAATTTTTTAGTAAACAAAGAACATCTTTTTTTAAGAATAAAGTAGGCATTATTGTACCCTTTAAAGATGAAAAAAAAAAAAAAAAAAGTAGTCTTATTATATCCTAACCAACTAAAATGTACTAGAATATCTTAATCATTGTTCAACAAGAGGCCAATTCTTATTCCTAAGTTGAGGTACCACTTTATTTTCCCTTTTAATTTGTTAACTCTTAACTTCAAATTCAGTAAGAGTCTATGTGAATAGCAAAAAAGAGGTGTATTTTCATATTTGCTTTCAAAGTTTGGTAAAGAGCCACAGCAGCCTCACATTAAAAGTTATGGAGTGGCTTTAATATCCAACCAAGTTGGCCAACTTGGGGCTTGCAGCCACAATCAGGCTCATGGCATATTCAATATGAGCCTTCAAGGAGTTACTAGGGACCATTCCACTTTGGCTTTGCACCATATGCAGTGGTTCAAAATGGCATCTCAGCTTGCCAATTGACAAGCAAATAAGGCCAAACAGCTCATAATCTCATAGGGCATCTACAAACTCAAACAAATGGGCTCTCTTTTATGAAAGTTTTGGGGATAAGAGAGAGCTTTTTGGAATGTATTTTTCCCTTGTTGGGACTAAATTGTATCTAGTTATACCATTTTGTTGTTGGGCCAATGTAATTAGAACTGAGAACATGTGGAGTATTAGTGAGTTTCAATGGATGATTCTAAAAGTCTATAGCATCAACAGGTAGTGAGGTTGCTCTTTGAAGAGAATGAGGAAATAATGCTCCTGTATAGAAACTCTTGGCAGCAACCATCAGCTCGGGACTACTCAGCTCATTGACAACGACTTTGTCGTCTTGAAAGGATTGGTTTTCCATAATGTTATCAGCAGCACCATAGGAGGAATGTGAAGTGATATTCTTGCCAAGGGAGAGAGATGTTAGGACAGGCTTATTTTTTGCTGCTTCATTGAAGTTAGGTGAAAGCAAAGATACCAAAGCTCCGTTGTCGGTCTCAACGAGGTTGTGATTCGGTTGCAAGCTAAGAGATTTGGTCTTGACTCCTAACTGTTGATCCCTTAGCTCCCTCAATTGCATTTGATATTTAGCCTTCAGCCATCTTAGTTCTTGTCGAATTTCGTTCTCGTGATCATCGACAAAGGACAGCGAAGGATTTGATGAGCTAGAGTTTCTTGTTTGGAATTCCATTTGATGATCGTTGTTGTCCATATTTACATTACTTTCTTCCTTCTCGAGTTTCGGCTGTTCCGATGTTCCAGATTCATTGCAAGTTTCTAGAGATTCTTGAGAAACTATATCTGGTCCATCTCGTTGCGCCCAAATATCGGCGTAATGGATATCGCTTGAATTCTCCGTTGTCCTACGCAAGTTTTCGTCTCCATTGAATTGTTCTGACCCCTCAACTTGATATGTAATCTCTTCAAAACGTCCATGGATAGAAGCACAGCCATGTTCTTCAGAACACTGAAGAATGTGCAGGTTCTTTGTTGCGGGATTATGCGGCGAAACATAATCCAAAAGAGAACTGTTTAAAGCACAATTGTGACAAATATTAGAATCAGTGCAATTTGGAGTTTCCTCTGAACTTTTTCCCCTCTTCCACTCTGGCACCAATGTAGCAATCTCACCATCTATCATATCAGCAATCTTCTTCACATCTTGATCAGTAATGTCAAGCTCAGAAACCATCTCATTTGCAACACTCAAAGCACTATCATTCTCTAAATCAAAGGGAAAGTAGATGTTTCGAATTCGACCTGTAAGACGGCAGAGAATGTTATCCATGGGTTGAATACAATATGATATAATTAAACTTACTGTAACCCGTCAACTTAAGGTTTTGAGACTCATTCTTCTTACCTTCTTTATCTGCAATCCGAAGCCGTAGAAAGATATCGTCGTCATCTCTTCTTCTCCCTTTAATAGTGATATCAACGTCTGCCAAATGCTCATCCTCTTGACAGGAGAAAAGATCGATTTCGCTCGCTTCGTTATCAATCGGACAGTAATCTAAACCATTCCCAGCCTCATGACCAAAATAATTCGCATACCCATTAGCCAAAGGACCATGAGGAATTCCATAAAAAGGCCCTCCTCTGATAAGGGAATTGTTCACTTCATCATATTCTGAATAGTACTCTATTGGCCTCAGTAAAGAATCACAACCATCCATTTGAAGAAAAGGGTCATTCAAAAGCTCCCTAGCAGACAACCTAGTTGACACAGTAGCCAAACATTTCTCGACAAAACATCGAACCTCGAGATCCTTTACCTTATACAAAGCATCTGGTTTCTTCCCCTAAAAGGAAAATGTAAGGAACTTGCACCACAAAGAACAAAACTTGAAGAAAATGAATATGAACATTGAAGTCTTACAGAGATAACTTTCTTGTAAATCTGAGCAGGGTGAGTGCATTCACTGTATGGATATTCAAAAGTAACCATCTCCAAAATGCACATTCCAAATGAATATATATCAACCAATTCATTATACTCCTCTTCATAAATCTCTGGAGCCATAAACTCTGGTGTTCCTGAAATGATGAAAAATTAAAGCCAGAAAGTGAGGATTTTCTGCTTCAATCTATGAAGTTCATGAGTTCATTCCCATCTTTGGCTGAGTTGATTCAATGACTTACCAACACATCGAGCTACATAGGATTTACGAAGAATAGCAGCAAGACCAAGATCACCAATTTTGACTTCCCCTTGATTCCCATTTACAAAAATATTATCACATTTAAGGTCTCTATGGATTACAGGAGGATCATGGCTGTGAAGATAGAGAAGCCCTTTTAAAATCTGTCTACACCAATGCTTCACAGCTCTGATATTCACTCTCTTATGCTTCAGCCTATATCTGCAGAGACAAATTTGGTCAAAGAAAGGGTTCTTAACAAAACCCATTTGAGAAAACTAAGAAGAAAAAAAAAGCCATGGAAAACAAAACTCACTGTCTGAGAGTCCCAGAAGTGAACATCTCTGTAACAAAGTTAATGTTTCTATTTGTAGTGTCAACCCAAGAAGAATAAAATTTCATAATGTTATTGTGTTTTAGTGTCTTCAACAAATGGATTTCTCTGTACAGCCTTTCAAGATCTTCAGGAGTTTGAAGAAAATCACAGAGCTTCACTTGATTCCACGCCACTTCAATGCCATCGTATTCATCGAAAGCTCTGTAACTGTTTGACAAAAAAACCCATTAGAAAAAAGAACAGAAATGTAGAGAAACAGAAAACAGAGGATGTTCTTTGTTCTTACACTGTCTTCGATGCTCCTTTGCCAAGAACTTCATTGTACTAAAGAAATCAATGAAACACAAAACACAAAAAAGGGTTTTTAGTAAAAAATCAAAACTCATCATTATGTTACACAAAACACGAGATTATTGAAACATACTCTTCCATATCTTCCAGTAGGATCAACTTCAACATATTCAGAGTTGTCTGGTTCAGAATTTGTTGTTGTAGAACCATTCATTCCTTAACAAAGTTAATTTTTCTTCTCAGTCTATGATGTTTCCTTGGTTGTGCTGAGAGGGTTAATCTCAGAAGGGAAAAAGAAAAGAAAAAAAGAAAAAGAAGGAAAGAAATTTTGAAATGGGTTTTGTTTGGATGAGAAGAAGAGAGAGAAAGAAAGAACAAAGAAATAAAGCCTAGGAAAGTTCACCAAGAGGACAAGGCTTAATTGCCAACTACTCAGAGCCAACGAAGCAGAGGATTTCAGAAACAAGCCAACCCCACTAAATAATCTGACAAAAGAAAAGAAAAAAAGCCTCTCTTTTTCACTATTGCTCTTTCTCTGTTTCATCACGAGCTGTAAAACCCCTAAAAAAACTCACTCCTTCTAGGGACCATAGAAGTTGAAACAATATTTTTTTTCTTTTTTGTCCAAGATTTTTCTTCTTTCCAATCACGAAAATCTTCTGAAAACTTACTTTCATTGGAAGTGATAGAAGAAAGAAACAACAAACCAATCTCATCTCTTGTTGGTTTGCCTTACGTTTTTTCTTTTTAAAGTGTAAAAGGTTTAAAAAAAAGGGAGATTTTTATTTTGTACACAAAATCCAAAAGTAGGATACTTTATAGTTTGTTTAGGCCTTTTGTTTGTTTAGTTTTTTGGGTTTAATTTTGTGAAACTCAAACTAACTTTCATTTCATTTATGATAACATGTCCTGTCTTTTGGATTGGTATATGTAAACTCTTCTCCCCACCCATTTAATGCTATGAATTATTTTTTTTGTGTTTTTTGGGATTTACTCATCTAATACCAATAATATCTAATAGGGATTTGGATAGTTTATTTATATCAAAATTTCCTATTTATGGATAAAACATCTTGGATAAGTATCTATCTAGTCATCAAACTTTTAAGTAAGTGTATGTTGGGTTTTTGAACTTTAATATACAAACAGTTGTAAATATAGCAATCAAACCCAAAGTATTTGCAGATGTAGCACAATGCAAAATAATTTGTAAACTGCAAATACTTTGTAAATATAACAAAAATTTAGATTCAACTATCAAAGTCTATTAGTGATAAGTGATAGATCATATCGCTAATAGGAGTCTATCAACGATAGAGTCTATCACTGATAGATTTTGCTGTAGTTGCAATTATTTTAAAATGTTGCTATACACTTAGTTACTATCCCTAAAAGTATTACCCATTGCAATTACCATTTACGTTGAACATGTTCCTAACTTTCAATTTTGATTCTAATAGATGTCAATCTTTTGAAAATACTGTGTGTAACGTGTTTTTGATCTATTCAACGCGTTTTAAAATCGACATACCTACTAGATATAGAATTAAATGTGAAAGTCTGGTTAGACATATAATTCAATTTTATATTTACTAGATTGATATATATTTTGGAATTCTGATATGTGAGGATCAAATAGACACAAACTTTAAATTGAAACTTCACTTGTAACTTTACTAAATATTTATCGAAATAAGCATAATTCTGCGATAATTGACATGAACTCCTTCGCTCCAGGTCATGGTTTTATATCATCCTACCCTATTTGATATACTAAAAAGATTGGTCAAACATTTATTTAAATATTGAAAAGGAAAAGAAAGTGGGCATAGCATAGCCATGCAAGTAAATTTTATGAAAAAGTAAACATTTCTTAAATGTTATCATTAATATTAAGAAAAAAATGTGGATTTGATTACATTTTTATAATCTCATTGTCACGTTAAACGTTAAACAAAACAAGAATTTCGGCCAAAAAGAAAAAACAAAAACAAAAAGCAAATCTAGTGAAATTTGGATGGCTCCCCACTTGGGTTGTTTGGTGGATTTATGAAGATGTTTATTAATATTTAATTTGGTAAGCATAGAATTAACAGGGCAAATATGTGGCACAAATCAACACAGTACCATAAATATGTACGACATGGTTAAGAGTGATTTTAAAATTGTTAAAAAAAAAAAATTGTCATTTTTAAAATCACTTTCAAACATGTTTTTAATAATTTAAAACTAATTTTAATGATCTAAAAATTACATTTAAAAATGTAAGACTAAATATTAAATTAAGTTTGAGAAATTAATTGCATGTTTCCGAGTGATAGAAATATGACAAAGGTGATTTTAACCATTTTAGAATCGATCCCAAATATGCACATAATATCAATCTCGAAATAAGAAGTTCAATTTTCATTCTCTCGAATTGTCAAAAAAAAAATTAATGAATAAGACCAAATATGTGGTGAAAGTTGGAATTCTAGAACGTAGTTTTTTTTTTAGAACATAAAATTCAATTATCTACTAGTATACAATGACTTTGAATGATACTATATGGTATAGCTTAATAAAGAAGATCAAAATTAAGATTTAGGATCTACATAAAGTAGTTGAGGTGACACATAAAAAGGAGATAATATATAAGAATAAAAAGGCTAATAATTCGTTATTAAAATATATAGTTTATAGCCACTAATTAAGGCAATAGGATTGTTCGAGAGATTGAAATATAATCAGATTACTAGAAATCAGAAGAGTGTTGTAATGCCAAAAGGTCAAATGTTTGAATTTTCTCCAATTTGTTGTTAAATAAAAAATGAAATATTTTTTTATATAGAAAAAGATATTACTTTTTGAATGCTCTAAGCCTTTTTCGAGTTGTTTGGGAGTCTGTAATGGGAATGCGACCAAGATTCCCACATTGCTTAGAAAAAGGGACGATTCATGGGTTTATAAGGGAGGACAATATCATACCATTGTGAAGATAGTTGGAGGGTCGTCGTCCCTATCAAATTTGACATTTGGAAGACTCCGACTAAAATGGGATGTGACCTAAGTTTAAAGACAAAAATGATATTTAATTTTACTCCATGAAAATAATTTGTTTGGTGATTTTTTTTTTTTTTTTTTTTTTTTGGGTTTTTCCATTATTATTCCTTTCTTTGCCTCATTGAATCCCTACCATTGCTTAGAAAGGTTTGGTATCTTTTCTTTTTTCTTTTTTTTTTGGGGTGATGTTTTGAAACCGATTGAGGCTACCTTTTTTTCATGCCAACTTTGATAGGATTGGAATGTGGAAAAGGATAAAAAGGTAAATATCAACTTGGATTCGTGTATATATTTCTAATGTCACCTTTTACATTTTGATCCTTCAATTTTTTTTATTTGTTTTATTTATAAATATATATTGTTTTAACCTTCAAAATTATGATAATACAAACTTGATAGCATCATTAAAATATAAATTATCGATTAATTTAACTTGGAGGGCAAGGTATTTTCATGATTTGTAATTTGTAAGGCTGATTAACAAGATAAGTAATATTCTCATTTTTGTTCTTCTCCTTTGATTGTAGAGAGATCTTTATACTTCCTTCTCTCTAAATAAATTTTTTGTTTGATTATATTATTTGATTTCATAAGAATCTAATTTAAAAAGACGACAAATTCAAAAGATAAACTTATGAATATGTGTAATAGGAAGCCTTTTTCTTCATTATTATACTTCTTATCGTACCAACTGTAACATAACTCAACTGGTTAAGATATATATCTTCAACTAAGGGTCTTAGAGATTTTCGAATCCCTCTATTCTTCTTATAAACTAAAAAATATATATTTGTAATATATTTTCATTAAGATTAAAATTAAAATTCTCTTAGATCTGAAAAATATCTAAAATGAAAAACATGAAAGTATGGGAAAGCATGTTAATGTGTCAAGGTCATGTTTACCAAAATGACAGACCAATAGGGTGGGGTGTTTGGGTGTTAGGATGCATCAATTTAAACAGTAAAAAGAATTCATGTGCAAAGTGGCACTTCGAACAGTTAGGTGCATCCAATTTGCCTAACTATTTTTAATTAATTTTACTATTATCTCTCAATACAACACTTATGGAAAATTAATTAAAAACAAGAAATATTAAATTAATTCTTAAAAAAAATCCAGCAAAATAGTTTAAAAATAAGTTCAACATAACATTAATTTTTATAACATTTTATACAAAATTGTCAACCAGTCAAGTGGTAAAATTAACTTGCGGAATTATGTTTTGTATTATAAAAGATAATATGTCAAAGAATTAAACTAATGGTACATTTTAAATACGTAAAGAAAAGAATATATATAATTTTTAATTTAGAAATTTAAATGGATTCAATTCGATTATTACTAAACTCATGAATCAACATGTCAATTTATATAAATTAATAGCATAAATCCAATCTAGAAGTAGGAAATTTTTTGGTCACCAATTATTTGAATACCAAAAGTCTTTTTTTTTTTTTTTTTTTCCAACTTTGTCATGTGTATTGTCCAAGTCAACTTTAAATCATTAAATTATTTTTTAAAAAACTTGAATCATCAAATATTTATTTAGACCTTTCAATTCAGGACTAATTAGGGGATGGAAGTTTATTTTAAGTTCTAATCAACTTCTCAAGTCATTTTTTTTCTTATAATCAAAGTTGAAATCTTATTTCAACCTCTATTTTAAATTAGATAAAAAAAATTTGAATGAATTGTATTTGATTATGACTTTTGATTCAAACCTAAAAATAGTTGGCTTAAGTTACAAAATTATATGACTTGAAAAAAGTTAGCCATTTTTTTCTTTTAAAAAAATAAAAGAATAAAGAAAAGAAGAAAAATCCTATTTTTGAAAAGTATTTGATTGTAGAAAAACATAAAACTTTCAAAAGCTACGCGTCTAAAGAACATCGCCAAATTAAAGGTCCAAAGCAACATTCCAACCAGCTAAAATAGAGGTGATTTAAAAAAAAAATATGATAACTTTAAAAACTATTTACAAAAATAGGGAGTTGCAATGAACACATAAGTTTTTTTTTTTTTTTTTTTTTTAATGATATTTGAAGCTAGAATTCTTACGGAACTAAAATGGTAACTGTTTTTAAAATTTAAGATTAAAATTGTAACATTTATATGAATTTACAGTTCAATTTGATCAACTTACAAGTTTAGAATTAAAATTGAAACATTTATATAAATTTACGGTTCAATTTGATCAACATACAAGTTTAAAATTAAAATTGATGCAACTTTTTATCTATAAAAAATTGATACAACTTGATAAATTTATGGTCAAAATTAAACTTTCCATTTATTTTCGAAAAGTTTCCAGCAGTTTATTTTTAGAATTTTTTGTTGAGCTAGCTTAAATAATAGTATATTTGTTGCAATATAAATTATTTTTGCATAAAAATGACACAAATGTAAGAACATATATTTTGGTAATAATATAAAATTGGCACATTAGTGATATATGACTGTATGAATAAATTTATCATATTTACAAATTATTAATTTTATATATAACAAGTTCGTGAGAGGTTTGAATTCTCATCTCACATATCGTAGAACTATAAAAAATAGTAAATATGACATTTTTTTCTTTTTTTGATATTCGTGAGTGTCTGGGTCAGCTTACACGCATCTCGATTAATTTTATGGGACATTTATTTTTATTACCAACTATAATTTTTTTTTTTTTTAAAAAAAGTGATAATTTAATTGTATAATGTTAAAGTATATAGCATATGTTATATAAAGCAGTATAGAGTGTATGAAGCACTGTACATTGATCATGGATAGAATACATTATTTAGTATAATAATATCACTCATTACAAAAAAAAAAAAAAAAAATCGGAAACACTCAGTCAGTACAACTAGATGATCATGTGTGTTATTTCATTATTGTTTTTTTATTTTTTTGGAGAAATATTATTTTTGTTATTGACTATTGTATACTAATGAAGAAAAATAAAATATTATAGAACTCTAATATTTTGGCAATAGCATAGGGTATCTTAAATTACAGTACATATCAGATGCACGTGGTTGGGAACTTGGGATAAGTTTTTAAGGCAAAATAATAATAATAATAATAAAATCTTCACCTACCAATCAAAATAAAAACTTTAAATAAATAAAGGAGATTGACTAGGTGCCGTCAATACTTTCTTTCTTCTACTCAGAACAAAATAATTAAAACATTATTTTTTAAAAAAATTTGTGTCACATAGCATAATTCCATTGGTGCTCGTCGGACTGCACCCAAGTATTTTCCATAAATAAGTATCTTCCACAATCTCAAGTCTCAACTTTGAATCTAGAGTCTCCTATGGAAGTGTTGGCGGCCGATGCACTGGATCTTCTTAATCGACTACAGATGGTAGATTGATTAGGTTATTTTAATTGTTTGGTAGAATCTGATTCTCAATTTTTAGTTAATGCTATTTATACCAATAGTTTGAAGGAGTCTCTTGTAAGAGTAATTTTAAAGGAGATTAGACGGTGAATGATCAAAACTCATATATATGAGTTTAAATATATTTCTAGGAAAGACAATTATGTTGTGCAGTATTTAGTCAGATGGGCTAGCCTATAACTAATGTGGAGGGAGGAGTGTGGGTTGACAACCCCTCCCTCTCCCTTGGTTGCAGTCGGTCTTAGATGACGATGTTGTTTCTTATAACCCTATAAGTGTTTCTTTATTTTGATGTAGAGTTTTGTTAAAAAATAATAATAATAAAATAAAAATAAATACTATTACAACTTTGATATCTTTCAAATCTGTTCATACTATTGTAATTTTGACATCCTCTTAAAATTGCTGTTTGATTTGGAAAAATATTTTTTTTATATAGTATTCTCTCATTATCTTAGTTGATGAGGTTAGCATATAGTTTGGTGGTTGATTTTGTTTTTTATTCATTGCTTCAAAAAGAAAAAAAGAAAAACAAAATTTGAATTCAATGTCTAAATTATTATTGGAATTTCTAAGGAGCATTTGACCCATGAGTTTGAAAATTGATGGTGTTTGGCTTTATATGACCTAATCTAGGGTTGGATGAAGGTTTTGTGTAATGTGAACTTGAATAATAATTTCATTATTCAACCTCTCTCAAACACTATTCAACTCTAGGTCACATCTTCAATCTCTCTTTCTTTCCTTTAATTCCTTTCATTTTTTATCTAATTTCCTTTTATTATTATTTCTTCTTATAATTTTTTCTTCGGGTTGTTTTTTAAAAGATTTAATAACTAAATTATATAATTAGTAATTAAAAATATATAAAAACAACAAATTTATAAATGGAAAATTAATATAATAGAAAAAATATCAAACTATTTACTAATATAGAAAAATTTTACTGTCTATCAACATAGACTGCGATGGACAATAAAAATTTTCTATATTTGTAAATAGTTTTGCTCATTTTTTATATTTGAAAACAACCATTTTCTGATTTAAAAAAAAAAAACATTAACAATTTTATTCTAAAAAAAATATTTAGATAGATCTGTGTATAAAAATTAAAATGGTAAGTATATTATCATGGGAAAAATTACCTTTTTAGTCCCTAAATTTTGAATAATATGTGGATTTGGTCCTTGAGTTTTAAAAATGTACCTTTTTAGTCCTCAAGTTTATAAGAATATATCTATTTGATTCCTTAATTTTCAAAACATACATTTTTAGTCCCTGAGTTTTTAAAAATAGGTTTAAAAGATCATTCAAGTATTTTTTTTCTTTGATTTTTTAAAAATAATTATATGATATTTAAAATTACAAAAAATAGTTTTAGAGAGTGGTTTTAAAAAATTAATCTTTTAATTTAAATGTTAAATAATAATAAAAAAAATTATTTGAGGGACCTCTTAAATATATTTTTAAAAACTTATGAACTAAAAAGGTACATTTTGAAAACATAGGCACTAAATTGACATATTCTTATAAACTTTGAGACTAAAAAGATACATTTTTAAAATTTAGGGATCAAACGCACATATTATTTAAAATTTAGGGACTAAAAAGGTAATTTTTCCAAATTCATTCTATAATGGAAATAAGTATCTTTTATTATATAGCATTGTCATAGATTCGTAATAGGATACCCATACCTTTAAGAAAAGTGTCACTCAAATCTAAGAAAGACATGGATACCTAACTGCTTGACCAAATATTCAGATCACCAAGAAATTTTATTTATTTATTTTTATTATTATTTGTTTCCATTTGACCCAAAAAAAAAAAAAAAAAAAAAAGATTGCTAAATAAAAAATCAATTGGGCTTCAAATAGCCCACAGGCTTTTAGCCCAAACTCCCCACACCTTCAGTCTTCGATGAAAGGAGAAATGCTCTTTTTTCTGGTACAATTGGAAAATTTCCTCCTCCAATAATGGATTAAATTAAATATTATTTTTTAGGGGAAAAAATAATTGCACTCGCCCTGCTTCAAAAATAGGTTACAGAAAGCTTAATCAAAGAGAGTGAGATCAGAATTGCAAATAAAAAATCGTAGAATATAAATTTAAAAAAAATTAAAAAATCAATATAAGCAGAGCTCGATTGACATAAAATATATACTCTCAACCAAGAAGTTTGAAGTTTAAATCTCTTACCCTACATATTGTTATACTAAAAATGTACACACAAAAAAGTAAGGGAAATAAGTCGAAAATAAGGGAAATGAGTCGAAAATGAGTGCGTGAGAGAGACAAATTAAAAACAAAAATGTTAGTATTCTTTGATTAATTATAAGCCAATTAACTTCTTCATTTTAGCCTATAGAATAATAAATTTTGAACCTAATTTTCTCTAATCATGGTTTTATAGTTTCTCATATTGTTTAACTAAGAAAAAATTTCCTCATAATCTGGAAAGAATCTTTTTCCCAATTGATATAATTTAAAAAAAATAAAAAAAATTATCAGAATTTAGTAACTTCAAGTTTCAAGGATGGGTATAGAGAAATAATATAAAAAGTTTTTTTAGACAAATAATATAAATAATGTTATTTTATATTATTATAAAGAATACAAAATATTAAACTTTGATTTTCCCGAATAATAATACACAAAGGTTTCAATTGGCCATAAACAAATTTTATATTCAAGGGGCTCAATTGGAATTTAATCAGGTTAAATTATTACAAATTTCAAGTTATAAATTAGATTTAAAAAAATCTAAGATTTATTAGGTTATGGGCCTCCTGCAAAATTATTTAATATATCTATGAATTTTCAATCTTTTTTTTTTACTAACTCGCTGATATATTTAAATTTCTTTGAAAAAATCAATTGATTTTTATTAAAAATGTAATCGAGTTTTATGATTAATGATACACTAAATTTCAATTATTTTTTATCCACTATACCAGTTAATTTAAAACGATGTTGTATGGATTAATAACCTAATTGAAAATTCAGGAATTTATTGTACACAAAATTAAAAATTTAACGACATATTAGAATTTTTAAAAAATCTATAAATATATTTTAAAGTTATCAAATAGACACAACCTCACAACTTCAAAAACTAAATTTACAATTTAACCCATTTATTATTAATTTGAATTCCCAAGCCAATATTGAGATTTTCAATTTGTTGGGTACATTTTATAATTTTAAATTTTTTTTTTTTTAAAAAAAGAAGCAAGATTAGGTTGAATTCTTGCAAACGACAAAGACTAAATTATTATTGTGTTTATTATACCTCTCTTTTCTCCTCCTTAGTCGTCTCTCTCTCTCTCAAGTCGATAAGAGGAATCAAATTTGACTGTAATATTGTAATTTAATTAGATTTAAAGATCTCTCAATACTCATTATTTTGAAAGCTAGTTCTCTCAAACCAATATCATACTTTGCACCTTCAATTTTGAATTCATAAGTTCAAAATTTTGCTGTATTGTGTGGATGTGAAAAAAGTTATTAAAAAAATAAAATATGAATATGAAAATAAAATAAAATAAAAGTTATTTGAAAGAGAAAAAAAAAACTCTTAAACGAAACAAAAAAGAGAAAGGATAATAAAGATAAAAACGTAAAAAGTAAAAAAAAAAAAAAAGTTTGACATGTGAAACCGTGCGAGGATTGGGGGAGTTCGATTAGGGCTCCACGGGATTAAATGAAAAAAAATGTTGTAACCTAATTTGTTTATTTTTTCTTTTCTTCAAGTACATTAGAGGATTTAAATCACATGAAGTCGCTAACACACATAAATGTCAGTTGTAGCCTACTTTAAGTGTACCATAAGCTGCATTCATATTTGTACATCTCATCCAATTATTCAATCATAGTTATGTACAATGGTATTAAATTTTCATCGATATATCGATATTTCTACATTTTCTTGAGTTCGACATCGATATGAGAGATGAATTAACATTTCCATTTCATCATTAAAAAATTCACAAAACATACAAAATAATGTTAATTGCAATGGATATCACTTTAAGGGATAATAGTTAAATAAATATATATATATCAACATTTTTTTAAAGAAATTGCAAAATAGCAAAATCTATTAGATAAACTCTTATATATAAGCGTAATATAGTATAGACTTTGAGAGCTAAATTTAAAATTTGCTATATATGCAAATTCTTTTGTATAGTGCTATATTTGTTAATATTTTGAAATTAATTATTATATTTGCAACTGCTCCTAAAAAATGAGCAATAAAATGTCACTAATTTAAATATAATAACAAATAACAAATATATGCACATTTGTTTAAAAATCATAAAATGTTTATTTATTAATTTAAATATATATTTTTTTTTTGTTTTTAAATTTTTTTAAAAATTCCATATAGACATTTTTGTAAAATTAATGCTTAGACATTTTTGTCGACATCATAATTTTAAATTGTGGTTCGTACCAAACTAATTTTGATCTTTTAAAAAAATTAATTTGAAATTTTGTTATTTGTATGATTAATTAGTGTGAAATGTATAAAGATTGATACATGTATCAAAATATTATTATTTTATTTAGTGTTAAAATTTACCTTAATTTTGGGGTTAATTAGGAAATGTGGGTAGTTTTAAGAAAAAATTGGTAAAAAGGGATGGTTTTAAAATTATTTAGGAGAATATGGTAGTTTTTTTTGTCTTCTAGTGAAATTTTTTCTTGAAAGTTGGAATGGGACCCACATAATCAAGGAAATGACAATTATTTTAATTTCTTTTATTTTTTTCCAAATTAATTTACTTTATTTTTGTTTAAGGAAATATAATATCACTTTTTTTATAATTGTTATTTTATTATATCATATAATTTTCTTTCATTTTTTAGCAAGATTAAATTTAATTTAAAAAATATTACATATTTAATTATTTTATTTGTAAAATGATAAACTATTAAATATAAATTAAGATGATACCACTATTTTTTTTAATCTTACATCATATTGTAGTTTTATTTTAAAGCACGACAAATTGTAATAGATAGCAAAATCAAGGGAAAACAAATATAAACATATAGCACTTCTTTAAAATGTTTGCAAATATGTCAAATGTTGACAAGTCAACTTTTGAATTTTTTAAAACTTTTAAATTTGTCATTGTTCGTATATTAGGGAAGCACATGTTTCCATCTTCTTCCTCTTTTTTTCTTTTCTTTTTTCCTTTTTTTGGTTTTTGCAGTGTTCGATTTCATTATACTCGCTCATATTACACCATTCTCTTTTTCTTCTCTTCATATTCAACTTTTCCTACTTGAATCATGAAATTTCAAGCTAATTCTTAATTAATTTTTTCAAATTACAAGTTTCCCCTTCTTCTTCTTCTTTTTTCAAAATTACAAGTTTTCTTTCTTCTTTTGAGATTAATTTTAATTTTATCTTTCATTATGAACATATACTAATTATAGATTATTTATAATCAATTAATTATTTATTATGATTAATTTTTATTACTTCATTTATTGTTAATATATCATATTTATATAAAGAAAAATTAGTATTCTTTATTAACATATCATATTTTTATTGGTTTGTTTCACTTTTTATATAATCTATTGTTTATTAAAATATTTTTTTATATTATTAATTAATATTAAAATTACTAGGGTTGAATTTAATTAATTATAAAAATGATTATATAATATATTATAATTAATATGATGTTCATTAAATACATTAATTGGTTAATTTCAATTATAAATTACTTTTGATATTTCCACGTAGTAAGGTTTTAGAATTTTACTTATCTATGTAATACATTTATTTTACTATATCATATCGTAGTTTTATTTTTAAATATTACCTAGTTCACAAATTTAGTAAAATAAAACTACAATATGATGTAAAAAAAATAGTGGTATTAACTTTATCCATAGATAATAGTTTATTATTTTACAAATAAATTAAATTCAATAAGATAATAATTATAAAAAAATGGTATTATGTTTCCTTAAAAAGGTTAAAGAAGATGAATTTGTTAAAAAAAAATTACAATAATTATCATTTCCTTGGTTAGGTGGGTCTCATTCCAACTTTAAAAAAAGCTTTCACTAAAAAACAAAAAAACTACCCTATTTTTCTAAATAATTTTAAAACCATCCCTTTTCACCAATTTTTTCTTAAAACCACCCTCGTTTTCTAATTTACCCTTAATTTTGTCTTTCCTAAAACAAATCCCCGATCATAATGACAAAACTTCTCATCTTCCTCCCACTCCTCATTTCTCTTCTCTCCACCGTCACCGTCGCGGCCGATCGCCACCCTCTCGACCCACTCTCTCCGGCCGAATTCGAACTCATCCGAGCACTCATAACCAATTCCAACCCCTCCACCAACATCACCTTCCAATACGTCGCCCTCGCCGACCCCACCAAGCAATCCGTCCTCTCATGGCTCTCAAACCCCAAAACCCCGCCGCCGCCCCGTCGCGCCATCGCCACCGTCCGTTTCAACAAAGCCACACACGAGATCCTCATAGACCTACACAAAAAAACCGTGATCTCGAATCGGGTCTACTCCGGTCCAGGGTTCGCGCCGTACACATTCGAGGAGCAGTTCGCGGCCGCCGCTCTGCCGCCGTCCCACCCGCCGTTCGCGGCGGCGATGAAAAAAAGAGGGCTGAAAATGGAAGAGGTTGTTTGCGCGTGTTTTAGCGTTGGGTGGTTTGGGGAAAAAAGGAAAGTGGAAAAGAGGATTGTGAAAGTACAGTGCTATTACTTGGATGGGAGTGTGAATTTGTACATGAGGCCTGTGGAAGGAGTGACGGTGACCGTTGATCTTGATGAGATGAAGATTATTGAGTTTCGTGATAGATATGTGGTTCCGATTCCCAAGGCTGGTGGGACTGAGTACAGAGAATCAATGCTCAAGCCGCCGTTTTTACCGCCTTTGAACGGAATTAAGATGCTGCAGCCGGACGGCCCAAGCTTCAAAGTCAATGCTCACTCCATTAGGTACACAATTTAATTTATTCATTTGAAAATTATTAAGCTATAAATCGTAATATATAATCAAACAACACAACAAACTAGAAAATAGTTTATTGTAAAAAATGTGCCATTTAAATATGATAATATTTGGGTAGTACGAAAATAGTTTACTTACCATTGACTGGTCAACAAAATATATTTTTAACAAGTAGGAAGAGAGAGAAATGTAGAGAGTAGTAAAAAAGTGTATCTTTTACATTTTTAAAAGACTATTCGAGACGATTAGTTGAGTTTTGAAATTTAAAGTTAATATGTTGAAATTAAAAAGTCGTATTTAGGGTGTAAATTTGTTTAGTTTGGAGTTAGAAAATATTAGAGAGAGGGAGAGAAAAAGAAGAAAAATTTAAATTCTTCGATAAATGTGCAAACTCTTCTATAGTGAACATTGTTGAAGACTGAAGTTAGGTTTGTATTTTCTATATATTTTATACATTTAATAGTCGTTACGAATCTTCTTGGACCATAATTTAAAATTGAAAAATACTTTAGACATTTTAAGTTATACTCAATGTTTGTGTATTCCACTCAATTTTCTAGTGTCGTGACAAATTGTTCTTGCTTGTTTTTTAAAATAATATATATTATTTATTTTTATATGTGATTAAGAGTCAAATGCAGACAAATAGGGTGATCATCTAGTAATGCGCCCAAGTATTGCTCTTCAGATTTTGATCTTTGTCTTTTATCCCTTTGAAATACTTTTGCGACTTCTCTCTCCCACTCTAGAGGGGTGCAAAATGTTGGAAAAGCCCTCTCGCTACATGCCTGAGTCGGCAGAAAATAATTAAAAAAATTAAAATATATTAAACACAATAATTTACGTGGAAAACTTCAAAAATGAGAAAAATCATAACTAACCAGGTAAAAATATGTTATAAATCACATAGAATTTTCTCTAGTCCCAATTACAATTGAACTCTCAAAGCTATTGTACTACTCACACCATTTTCTCTACTTGCAAACTAGAGAAGGTAAGACAAGAATTTAATTAATTAGAATTAATATGTTCAAGCTTAAAGTATTTTCTAACTGTAATGATTTGAAATTAAAGTTATAAGCTCTTGGATTTTGCTAAAACTTTACCCAAAATTACTAATTTATTCAAAATGAGGTTATATAAAAGACACACGTGAAACAAATCAATACTTTAATGTTAGAAAAAAGACTAAGGAAAGGAAAGTGAAATTATTGGGTTAGGAAGACTTAGCGTGTTGATTTGAAAACGGAGCAGTTGGGCCAACTGGAATTTACACATAAGCTTGGATGAGAGAGCAGGGCCAATCATATCACTAGCGTCAATCTACGACATGGAAAAGAAAAAACACCGACAAGTAATGTACAGAGGATTTATATCGGAGCTATTCGTGCCGTACATGGATTTAAACGAAGAATGGTACTACCGGACATTTTTCGACGCCGGCGAGTATGGCTTCGGCCAGTGCGCAGTACCGTTACAGCCGCTGAGAGACTGCCCAGAAAATGCGGTGTTTATGGACACGTACATGGCTGCCGGAGATGGCAGGCCGGTGAAGATGCCAAACACTATTTGTATATTTGAACGCCACGCCGGTGATATCATGTGGCGCCACACGGAGGGCACCATTCCCAATACACTTGTAAGTTACAGGATTCTTTATTTTTTATTTTTTGGTTTTGTATTATTGTTAAGAAAGAAAGATACTTGACGGGGTTGTACTACTAACCAAAAAGATATATTTTTTTTCTATTGTTCGTGATTGGAAAAGGTGCATAAAGTCAGATGTAGGTGCATCTCGAGCTACATTCATCTCTATTCATTTTTTCAATTTGTATAATATGAACTTTTTTTAAGACATTATTTTTAGGCTGCTTTGTCTAGTCTACCCAATTACCTAATTAAAATTTGTAATTATTTTTTTAAAAATTAACTTGTTTTTTCTATTATGAAATAAAAGAGAATTGTATGAAAATAAGTACAATTTATTTATTTATTTTTGAAAGTACTATTGTTGCTCTTATTATTTTAATTTAACCCGTTGAGCTTGGAGGAAAAAATTCTCATCTTCCATAGTATCTACGACCTATATTCGTAGTATATATGTATATATAAAATTCAATATTGTTGGACTCTATTTAGACATTCATAAATGGAGCTGACATTTAGTAATGGATGAGATTATAGAAAATTTTCTCCAACTTAGACACTTGATAAATTAAAATATTCTTAAATCTAATCAATTCTTAAAATTTTTCAATTTGATGTCTTCTCTAACGTTATTGAAGTGCATGAAGTGAGGTCATTCTTTGTGGTATTGACTTTAAGATATCAAGTCCATTTGTTGCCCCATCGATTATTCGTTAAGTCTAAGATTTTTTAGCTAACTCATGAGTTCCAATATTATTTCAAATATATGACTACATTGTTTTCTTAAATTGTTGAAAATGAAGAGATTAAATGATTCGTGATAATGTGGTTGACATTTTTACCGATTAAAGAGGCAAGAGCGGAAGTGAACTTAGTGGTAAGGATGGTGGGAGCTGTGCGCAATTATGATTACATTGTAGATTGGGAGTTTAAGCAGAGTGGCTCCATTATTGCTAATGTATGTCATTTTACTTTATTCTCAATTTTTTTTATAAGATACCCTACTCTCCATATTCAATTGATTAATTGAAAATAATATATTATGTAGATTAGAAATGCAAATAAGATAGATGAATAAAAATTATTAAACAAAAAACAAAACTCATTTTGAAACTGCCGCTAGCTTTTAAGTTATGAAAAACATTTCACATCTTGTCCTTTGCAACTTTAAATTTTATTTATTGAAAATAAATGTTATTGTGTACATGAAAAAAGAAAAGAAAAGAATATATATATATATATATAAATTTAAAAGAATATATATATATATATAAATTTAAAGACAAAATTAATATTGTAAAGAGATTGAAAAGAAAGGGAAAGAAAGTATTATCAGAAAAATGGATAAGAAAAAAAAAAGAAAAAAAATATGGATTAAAAAATAATAATAAAAAAATTGTTTAACACGTGGCACCATTAGAATGAGCTACGTATCTAGTCTCTAGTCTGTGGTAGGTGGAGATTGCTACGCAGGTAAGTTATTTTTTTTTAAAATTTATATATATATATTATATATATAATTATCTAATGAGACAATTCAAAACTTTCATTTTACTAATAAGAACTTTTGATTAGACATAATTGAAAATTTAAATCCTATTAAACAATTTTTTAAAGATTAGTTGTGGTCTTGATTGATGGAGGGCACATGCCTTATTAATTGGAAAAATAATTTTCGAATTTTCGAATTTTCGAATAATATTAAGTGAATTTCTTGTTTTGCCCTTCGTTACAGGTTGGGTTAACTGGTTTGCTAGAAGTTAGGGCATCAAAGTACACTCACAATGACCAAATAAGGGAGGAAGTCTACGGTCCATTGTTAGCCGAGAATACGATCGGCGTCCGCCATGATCACTTCATCATCTACCACCTCGATCTCGACATCGACGGTGGCGCCAACTCCTTCGTCAAATCCAACCTCCGCACAGTCCGATCGCCGGACCCCGATTCCCCCAGGCGAAGTTACTGGACGGTCGTCGCCGAGACGGCCAAAACAGAGGCCGATGCCAGGATCAAATTCGGCCTCCAAGAGGCCGAATTGGCGATCGTTAATCCCAATCGGAGGACCAGAATGGGGAATCCCGTCGGCTACCGTCTGATTCCGAAGTCGGCGGCGGGCCCCCTTTTGAGTGCTGATGATTACCCCCAAATTAGGGGAGCTTTCTCCAATTACAATGTGTGGGTTACACCGTATAATAGCTCCGAGAAATGGGCTTCTGGACTCTTCACTGATCAGAGCCGTGGAGACGATACCTTGGCTACTTGGAGTCTCAGGTAAACCGTCTGATTAACTGAATCTAAATAATTCCCATGTGTTGTACTTAGCTTAAGAAAAGGATTTATGCATGTGATTAGGTCAAGTGAATCATCTTCTAGCCAGTCTTTGGATGGTAGATTTATGATTTGTTTAATGTACAATATAAAAAGGTAGGTTTGGTACTTTGGTTGGCATACTTTAACATGTGATTCGTAGCTAGTGGGATACACAGGCTTCTAGGTATAATAAACAAAAGTTTCTATTAAATAATAGAATCAACTCTTAATTTTAAGCGGGCCGAAACATAGCTCAACTAGTCTTTACTAGTTTTTTCTCGACAAAGAAGTTGGAGGTTTGAATTCCTCACTTCTATATTGTTTAACTAAAAAAAATGGTTATACAAATCCAACTCAATGCTAAGCAACCTTAATTTTTGTGTTTCTAGAGAACTAGAATATATGTGGATTATATATCATCACAAAAATTCATGTTTAATTTTTGAATTTGATTCCTATAGTTTGATATGGTTTTAATTTTTTTTGACAATATGTGGGATGAGGTAATCAAACCTCTGACCTCGATGTTGATAGTATAAACTTTATGCTAGTTGAATTATGTTCACGTCGGCCACATAGTCTTAATTTGGTCTATATAAATTGTACTTAGTTTCATTTTGATTCTTATGGTTTTTTTAATTTATATTAGTTAAAATGAAAAGAAAAGTGAGATGTTCTAACCAAGAATATATGTGGATGGGATGATGAATGCAGGGACAGGGAGATAGAGAACAAGGACATAGTCATGTGGTACACCATGGGGTTTCATCATGTACCTTGCCAAGAAGATTTCCCATTAATGCCAACTCTGAGCAGTGGCTTTGAGCTGAGACCAACCAATTTCTTTGAGAGCAATCCTGTGCTTAAAGTCACCCCACCCCAGGTAGTCAACTGGTTCAATTGCTCTGACTTGAAACCATAATTAACCTCCATGGATTGTACTTTAAGAATACACTTCATCAACAACACTCATTCTTATTCAAGGGAAAAACCCATCTTTTCCTTTCTCCTTCCTTTTTTAATCCTTCAAATAACATAGAAACATATCAGTACATTTTTTTATTAACAAGCTACATTAGTTGTGTCATGATCAAATGATTATTGCTTCACATCTCCATTAAGCTTTGTCTGAATATCAAATTCAGTTGCCCCTATGAAGTTTCTGAAGTGTCCAATAAAATTCTACCCTGGGCATCGGCATCCAATGTTTAGTTGACTTTGTATGTGATTTAGTGGACAGGTCAGTTGAGAATTTTTTTAAAAGGGATTTTGTGAAGATGAGATGTCTTTCTTTTCCTTTGAGGTAGTCAAATGACATTTGCTCTAAATGCAAGAAAAGGCCTCTTTAAACATCATGCTTTGAGAAGAAGTTCTAAGTTTTCATCATTTGAAAACAACAAAAAGCAATTGGACTTCCTCATCCAGCTTTCTGCCATTCCAATCAAATAAACATTTATATTAGGGGCAGCTTAATTACCATTTGACTTCCAAATGAGGACTTCTTCTTTTTGCTTTATTAAGTAGAATTTTCGTCTCCATTAATCCAATAAAGAAGCATGCCGGTTTCATCATAAAGAGAAAGATCAGAAAACCAACGACCAAAAGCCGTTTGAATTTTCCCTCCTCCCTCCATGACTCTTCTTCTGTTTCTTCTTGTAGTCCTTCACCTTCATTTCTGTACGGCGGAGCCGCCCTTTTTCCATCCGCTTGATCCTCTAAACCCGGCGGAGCTTGACCAAATTAGGCTCGCTGTACATAAATCCCACCTTGGGAAGCTTCCAAATCTCACATTTCACTTCGTTGACTTGGAAGAACCAGAGAAGAAGGATGTTCTTTCCTGGCTTTCTTCCGGTGAACAAAACAGCCCCCTCCACCGCCCACCCCGCCACGCCAAGGTTGTGGTTCGGGCGGCGGATTCTACCCACGAGCTACTTGTAGACCTTGCCACACGCTCGGTTAAGTCTGACCAAGTCTATAATGGCCATGGCTATCCTCCTCTCACTTTTGTGGAGCTTTTCCAAGCCAGCAAATTGCCACTCAATTTCCCCAAATTCAAGTCTTCTATTCAGAGGAGAGGCTTGAACTTGTCTCATGTTTCTTGCATCCCGTTTACAGTAGGCTGGTACGGCGAGAAAACGACCAAAAGGCTTCTAAAAGTTGCGTGCTTTTACAGAGAAGGAACCGGCAATGTCTTCTCCAGGCCAATCGAAGGCATCATCACACTAATCGATGTTGATTCGATGAAAATCATCAACTACTCCGACAGATTCACCGCCCCTTTGCCGGAATCAGAAGGCACCGATTACCAATCAAAGAAAACAGAGCCCAAATCTTCCAACTGCAAGGCGGCGAAAAGAAGATTCACCATCGAAGGCCATCAAGTGAAATGGGAAAACTGGGTCTTCCATGTGGGGTTCAACGCCAGAGCCGGAATTATTATCTCAACAGCCTCCATTTTCGACGATGAGAAGAAGAAATTCAGACGAGTGCTTTACAGAGGACACATTTCAGAGACGTTTGTGCCGTATATGGATCCGACGAACGAATGGTACTTCAGAACCTTTATGGACATCGGAGAGTTTGGATTTGGGCGGGCGGCGGACACTCTGCAGCCGCTAGTTGACTGCCCGGAAACCGCCGAGTATCTAGACGGCTACATGGCCGGCGCCGACGGGCGAGC
Source organism: Lagenaria siceraria (assembly GCA_002890555.2). Classification (NCBI taxonomy): domain Eukaryota; kingdom Viridiplantae; phylum Streptophyta; class Magnoliopsida; order Cucurbitales; family Cucurbitaceae; genus Lagenaria; species Lagenaria siceraria. The sequence goes on from CM016488.1 coordinate 20,278,009, forward strand.
GCAGAAAGTATCGAGAGCCATTTGCATCTTTGAACGCCATTCAGGAGACGTTTTATGGAGACATACTGAGATTAATATTCCTGGAAAAGTGGTAATGAAAATTCCGTTGATTTATTTATTTATCTTCGCTAAATTACAAAAAAAAAAAAAAAAAAAAACCCTTTGGACTTAAGCTTTTATTTTAAAAAATACCTCATTTATTTTTAAAAAATATTGCAATATTGTCTTTGGTTAATTGTTTCAAAATTATAATTAATGTTGAAAAATTTGTTATATATGGAAATTATGATATGGAACAATGTGATAGAGATTTGGAAAGGAAATTAGAACCTTATGCTATTACCATCCTACTATTTCAAGTTACATCCCGTTGTTCTAGATTTGATCCAAACAATAATCTAACGAATTTCTACTTTAAATATAATTTTAAATTTTTTATAAAAGTAATATTGCAATTTTTGAAAGTTTATAAGTATATATTTATTAGAGATTGTTTTTCTCTATAATTGTAATTATTTTGTTTTGGCAGATTAGACGTGGGGAACCTGAGATTAGTTTGGTTGTTAGGATGGTGGCAACTGTTGGGAATTATGATTATGTTCTTGACTGGGAATTCAAAAGAAGTGGCTCTATTAAAATGGGGGTATTTCCTTTCTTCTTCCTTTCTTCATCTAAATCATTGTTAATTAATAAAATAATGAATCCTATTTTACAGTCATGTCATTTTGAGAAGTTAAAGCCTCCCACTTGGCTCAAATGTCTTAATTAATTGTATTATTGATTAGGTTGATTAGAGTATTCTTGGTTTTGGTCATAATCCAAAATTATTACAATTTTTTTTTTTTTTATTAATAGTTAAATTATATTATATAAGTTTGGTGGTCAAGTTTTTGGAGTGAGTCCATTTAGTCCATGTAATTCGGAAGATTTTTAATAAACCATGAAATCTTAAACTATTGTTTATTTAGTTCTAGACTAATTAGCCTTAATTGAATATTAATTTTTGTGTTCAATAGTTCATTCAAATTAACTTGTTTAGTTTAATGTTAACGTCACCAAATGCCTATTATTACATTCAATATAATCCTACCCAATGGGACTAGATAGCATAATCTTGAAAGTCTATTTAACCATTACTAATTGAATAATGCTCATATTGTTTAGTTTAATGTGCTCTGTTTTGTAGGTTGCTTTAACAGGGCTTTTGGAGGTTAAAGCCACACCGTACAGAAATAACATGGATATAACCCAACAAACATACGGAACTTTAATCGCCGACAACACAGTCGCCGTTAACCACGACCACTATCTAACCTACTACCTCGACCTCGACATTGACGGCGCCCCCAACTCCTTCGTCAAAGCCAAGTTGATAACGGCAACGACGGCGGACGTCAACGCCACGTCACCTAGGAAAAGTTACTGGAAAATTATCCGAGAAACCATCCAAACCGAAACTGAAGCTAAGCTTCAGCTCGGCTCCGACCCAGCTGAGCTCTTGTTCGTCAACCCCAATAAGAAGACAAAGATTGGGAATCCGGTTGGTTACCGGCTCATCACAGGCCAACCGGTTAATTCTTTACTGACCGACGATGATTACCCTCAGATCAGAGCGGCTTACACCAAGTACCCGTTGTGGGTCACTCCATATAACAAGTCGGAGAGATGGCCGGCTGGGTTTTACGCTGATCGGAGCCGTGGTGATGATGGCTTAGCCGTCTGGGCCAAAAGGTAAATACATTTTTAATTAAATTAGGATTTAAAATTTTACATATATATATACTATTCAATCTTTTTATGTAGTATTTGTAGTTTATGTGCTTTAAAAGGTTTTAAATGATTCCAAATTTTCACTTTAGTATTTAAGATTTATTGTACACAGACTAGGACTAAAATTGAATAAGCTCCAAATTATGGATATCAAAATGCTATTTTAACCTTTTTTTTTTTCTTTTTTTTTTATATTATATATTATAAATTAAGTTAAAATACCATTTTGATCTCTACTTTGAACATTGTGTAATTTTAATTAGATTTTTAATTGTCCAATTTTAGTCTCATACTTTCCATGAATCTTAAATTTAAAATGTTAGTTTATTTTGTTATTTTTTGAAAAAAGTTTTTGTTATTTAATAGCATTTTTACTATAAATTTTGAAAACATATTCACATATTCTATTTTCTTGCATGAAAATTATTATTATTATTTAATTAATTTTGGTAAAGATTAACTTTGAGAGATTAAATTTAAGATTTATCGAAAGCATGAAGACTAAAATTAGATTAAGCAGAAAGAATTTTCAAAGTCCAATAACCGAATTTATAGTTTAAACATAATTTTGGGGTTGATTTTATGCTATGGAATTTTGATGTTTTTTTTTTTTTTTTTTTTTTTTTTTTTTTTTTTTTTTAAAAAAAAAAAATTTTGGAGTGATTTTAACGGACGAATTTGGTTTGATTGTGTTGGTGTTTTTGCAGGAACAGGAGAATTGATAATAGAGATATTGTTTTATGGTACACGGTGGGTTTCCATCACAGCCCTTGCCAGGAAGAATTTCCGGCAATGGCCGCCCTCCACGGCGGCTTCGAGCTCCGACCAGCTAATTATTTTGATAGAAACCCTGTCCTTAAATGACTAATTCAAATTTTGTTGTTTATGATGGGAGATCGAATTAACTAACATATGAAACTCTATTTAAAAGAAATTTATGGTTCTTTTGGAGCCTTGTAAAGAAGAATAAGTGAATAAACTTTCTACTTTTCAGACCATTGATCGAATAACAATTATTTTTATTTTAATTATACTTATTATTGAGGTCTTCAAATATTATATTTATGGTTGCCAAGAGTTCGTATTCTTTTTCATTATTCAACCGCTAAAAGTTTTCATATAGAAGTTCTTACTACATATATCCTTTCATCCGTCTTCTCACATGCAATTTTTGTTTTCTTTTTGCCAAATACTAAAAAAAATGTGAAGTTAGAATTGTTCAAACTAATCTCTAATGGACATCTCAATCGGATTCAAACTCATATGAAGTCAACTGGGTACTCAAGTGTTCACACAAGGGCGCCTATTAAAAAATTGTTACTATTAACTTAATTTTTGGACCGTTTGAATCACTACAACACTTTATTCAAATTGAGAAGTTTGCTTACAAATAGTCACACTTGAAAGAATTTTGGAACGTTGAAAATTTATGTAAGATATAAATAAATGCAGAATAAACTAAATTATATCTCAAACTCCCACCCTATAGGTTAGAGTCAAATAAGTAATCGATCATAAAATAATAAATAAAAAGGATAAAAAAAAGAGAAAATGACACCGAAAAATATACTGGTTCGCCCCAAACTCGGAACTACATCCAGTCTTCTGCAATTGCAGGTTCTACTATGATGAAGATTGCAAGGAAACTCTCAAACTCACGCATAGCCCAACACGAACTATTTAATTTTCAGTACCACAACTCGGTATCTTGGAATAAATAATAAGAGAAACTCTCAATCCCAACACGGTATTTTTCTCAATTATCTGCTCACTGCCACTAAAAAAAAACTGAAGAAAGAAACTTCAGCTTTCAGTTTTTTTTCTTTCACGCATAAACCTATATATATATATAAAAGACTTAACATGTTGCACTAATAATGGGCCAAATTCGTTAATCTTGAAGGAATAAATCAATTGCATGCAAGTTGTATATGATCTTCTAGTTTTGATAAATCCAACGTCCATGCTTTCTTGTGATTATTAATCACCTTCTATTTTAACCAATAAAAACTTTTATAATCACCTTTGCATATTACCCAATCACAAACTTGCTTATATGTTAAGAAAAATAAGATGGCTTTGAAAGAGTTTTGGGCTCCATTTTCCTAACATAGAATAGCTGCAAAGAAATTTGATTGTAATTCAATTAAAAAAATTAAATTAGCTTATCAAAACTTAACTAACTAATAATTTTTGTTCAACATAACTAAATTTATCAAATTAAAACCAGCAACTATACTTGTCAAAACTAACAAACATAACATTAAAAGTTAATTAACTTATCATAAAAATTAATAGAACTCATTAAATGAAAACAAATGACAAAACTTATGAGCATATAACGACAAAACTTATCATAAACACAACCAAACTCGTATAATAAAAAACAACAATGAATTTGACTTTTGGAAATGGTTAATTATTGGTTAAATTTAGTTTAGTGTGGAACTTTATTTTATTAAACTTAATAGGTTTATGAAGATTTTACACAATTTTTTTCTTGTTAAAATTAATGAGCAAATCAGTGAAAACGTAATTGATTAGGGTAAAACTTACTATATTTATATATATAATTGAAAGTTTGAGGTCTAAATTGATCAACTTAATAAGTTTTAGAATCAAAATAGTTTTTTTTTAAATGAAAACAAAATGGTCATAAAGTGGTAAAATTGATTTTCTCTCTCTCTTTCAATATGGGGAGGAGAATCAAACTTCTAACTTCAAGGTTAATAGTACATTCTTTATACTAGTTGAGTTATGCTTATTATGACAAATATTAATTCTCTTATGCATTTAATGAATTATAAATCATATATATAATATTGGAAATTGACAAAATTTTAGAAAAAAAATGGCATTAGATATATATATTTTTCTTTGAAATTTATGAATTTTGTTTAAGTTATTTGATTGTTAATTTATTCATTGGTCAAACTTATTTTTATATAAATCTTTATGTTATTGAAATTAAAAAGTTATGTTAGGCTGAGTTTAGCTCAACGTAATTGACATGACCTTTTTTTCTTAAAGATTGGAGTTCGATTTTCATCTCCATAATTGCTATACTCAAAGAAAAAAAAAGTTTATAAAGATTTTTTATTTACACATTTTTTTTGGTTTAAATCATTGAAGGAATGATAAAAAATGAAATCAATCAAAGTAAAAGGTATTACATTAATTTAATGTAGTAGATTTAATGTTAGTCTACTACGAACCAGGAAGCTCTTAGAGGAGCTATTAGTAGGGAACATTTTGCTACCATTTCGGTCTTGAATACAGACCTAATTTTCATCGTTTTTCATCCTAGTTAAACGATGACTTTCGAAGTACCGATGTATTGTCTACGATTGATTCTTACTTCCATTATATATATTTGGTTAAAATGCAACCAAATATATATAATTGTGGCTAGGTTCAAAATTGATTTATTTTGCCCATCTCTTAGTAGACAAAATAGTCAATTTTTATAAATTTGAAATCTAAAATGAACAAAATAAACAGAAAAAATAATTGTGGCTGCTGGGATTCGAGCCCAGGTCTCCACGGCCACAACGTGGAATTCTCACCACTAAACTACAGCCACATTTGTGGTATCACGATACTTTTTTTTAAAACTTATATTATCTTATTATTAGTAATAAGTTTCAATATGAAATCCAAAATACGCTAGAGCCCGTTGTATTAAATTTCCATCGACATTTCAATATTTCATCGATACTTCTACATTTATATGAGTTTAACACCGATATTTTTATTATATCGTATAAAAATTCATGAAAAATAAAAAATAAGCAATAAAAAATCGAGCAAAATATACTTTTGGTTTATGAGGTTTGGGGTGAGTGCCTATTTGGTCTCTCAAGTTTCAAAAGATACACTTTAGCCCCTGAAATTTTAAAATGGTTCTAAATGGTCCCTCAATTAATTTAACCGTTAGTTGACTAACGAAAAATGATATGACATGTTGAGGTATCAAATTAGATTCATAACTTTATTAAATTTATATTATATTTTAAATTGCATGTTTTTTTTTTTTTTTTTTTTTTTTAATACTCTCTCTATCTCTTCATCTTCTTCTTTCCCATCCTTTTCCTTCTCATCTTTTATAATGGAATCATCCTCCTCAATTCTCCTTCTCCCTTCCTTCGCTTTTCTTTTCTCTTTTTCACCATGGTAGTCGGAGATTCTTTACCTTCACATATAATTTAACTCCACCAAAACTTAAACTATAGCGGCCTTCGCCGAATTGCATTATTTAACATACAAAATCAAGTAATACAGTTCAAAATCAACCAAAATTTTAAAAGCATAATGTATATCTTTAATTGGGCTAAAGGGTTAAATTTCATCATTAATTGTTGCACACTTTAATTGAAGAAAATATCATAACCCTAAAAATGTTGCAAATCGCCAATTAGATGGAAGTTAAAAGAAAGTCAAATTGCAAAGCTTTCGTTAGTGAAAAAATAATTTAAAAAAACAAACAAAATAGAAGAAATTGAGAGTTGAAATGGATGGAGGAAGAGGAAGGTGAGGTAGAAATCTGGAAGTGGAACTATATGATGAGGCATTGAGTAGAGCTATTTCCAGAAGCTACACTTTTTGCCCAATATTGTTTTTGCACTTATTTTTTTCTCATGGAATGACGTTGATTTGTTTGCAAATCGTCTAATGGAAGTTTTCTTTCACCAATTACTTAAAATCCTTCATTTTCCCCCAAATTTCAAATCTATTACCCTGAGAATCCTTTTGATTCTCCTCATCATAAAAATTTAATTGCTCGAAATCACCCAAAATCGTCAGTTGCAAAGGAGGAAAAAAAAAAAACGAAGAAAAAGAAAGAGAAGGGAGTTGGATGATCCCGTGAGAGAAGGTATCGATGAGAATGAAAATGTTGGAGAACAAGAAGATGAAAGGATGGAAAGAGAAAGTTATAGAAAACGTAAAGAAAATAATTATAAAAAAAAAAATCATGTAATCTAAAATATAATACAAATTTAATAAACTTATCCACCTCATTTAAGATTTGATACCTCAGCATGCCATGTTATTTTTTCGTTAGTCTAACTAATGAATGGTCAAATTGATTGAGGGACCATTTAGAACCATTTTTAAAACCTCATGGACTAAAGTATATATTTTGAAACTTTAGGAACCAAATATACTCACCCCAAACCTTAGGGTCCAAAAGTGTATTTTACCTTAAAAAAAATCACTTATGTAAATATAATAATAAATAATAAAAAAGTTAACATGCTTAAAAATCATAAAATATTTTGTTATAATTTTTTTCTTTTTAGAAGTATCTGTTTACATTTCCGTAAAATTAAAACCTCGACATTTTAAACATTGATTACAACCACTTTTGAGTGTTGGATATTTATAATGTTGTTTAAGAAGTGAAAAAATGGGATGGATTTAATATGTGTAGATTAAATTAATTTGTGAAACTTTCAAATTGGATGATGTTTCATTTACAAATTTAACTTTCATATGTTAAAGTTGTACTTTCTTCCATTTAAATGCGCTGTGTTTGATTTTGATCAAGTAACAATTCAATTGAGTTAAAGTTTACAAATGTTTCTGTTCGACGAGATTTTCGAAGAAATTTAATTCGTGGAATATGAATTTTGTATTTATATTGATATCAGTATAATATAGTGAGTACAATCTCTAATACATAATCCTTTGATGCTTTCTCTCAAAAAATAAACTTTGCTTCTTGGGCTTGTTGATCTTCTTGAATGATCGACATTTGGGCTTGTTGATCTTCTTGAATGATCCGCCTTTGGGCTTGATGATCTTCTTGAAGGATCGACCTTTGGGCTTGATGATCTTCTTGGAGGATCGACTTTTAGGCTTGATGATCTTCTTGGATGATCGGCCTTTGGGCTTGATGATCGACTTAGATCGGCCTATGACTTGTTGATCTGCTTGGGTTGGCCTCGGGCTTGTTTCTGACTTTAAGAGCTTTCAGGAGTTTTAGCCTCCTAAGTCTTCAGTCTTCAGGTCTTTAGAACTTTAGAGGTTGAGAACTTTAATCTTCAGTTCTTTGGAACTTGAGAGTTTCAATTTTCAGAACTTGTGAGCTTGGGAGCTTCGTGTTGGACCGGTATGGCAACCCTAGAGGGGGGTGAATAGGGTTTTATTAAGCTAATTAAAACTTTTTACTAATGTGGGCCCAATGAAACAAATTAATACACTTTATACTAACAAGTAATTTAAACAAGAATTTCATGCAAATAAATTCAACCCAAAGTAATCAAGAAATTAAAAGCAATACTTTGAAGCACTCTATTTAATTCTAATAATAAGATTGGTAAAGGTATGCAAATTTAAGAACTACCAATCAAAGTAAACAAATATGACCAATTAATTTCAAGGAATAAAAGTTGCAATTAATTTCAAACAATAAACTATAATAGCAAATTAATTGCAAAATTAAATAGGAGAGGGATAGAGAAAATGACACCGGAAATTTATAGTGGTTCGGCACAACCGGCCTACATCCACTTCCCAAGCTCCTTTTGGGTATGTCACTAGAAACCTTGACTCTTTCCACGGCTTAGAGTCGAACCGCTACAATGTTCCTTTTCCGGGCGCAAGAACAAACCCGATCCTTTCCACGGTTGAGGATCAAACCGTTACAACAACTCTTTTTCCGGGATCAAGAGCAACCCTTACAAAAGTTTAGAAATGAAGAACAAGATGAGGAAAACTCTCTCAAAGAGTAGATTTACAAATTTGTAGCACTCAACAAATCAATCCTCACAATACAATAAATCTCTCTCAAGAATTAGATGAAAAGAAGAAAATTGAAGCTTGGTGAGAGAGCAACGATGGAAGCTTAATGAATTATGGAGGATTGTAAAATAATAAAAGTTGTAAAATTGTTGTTATAATTTTGGAGAAGATGAAGTGTTTAAAAAGAGAGAAAAGTTGTTGGAAACTACATTAAATTTGGACCATTAGATGTTGGCAAAAGAAAATTGAATGGTTGAGATTTAAACTCAACTAGCCATTAGACACACATATAAAATAATATAAAATTCATTTTCTTTTAAAGGCAACTAGCCGTTAGACACAAACATATAATAATATTAAATTTATTTTCTTTTTAAAACCATTCTTTTTAAAATTAACAAAAATCAAAAGCTCCATGTGTCACTTATCTATTTCTCCATTTGTCATCCTCTAGTAGGTCCACTTTGATGATTTGGCTGCCACGTCATCGACATCGGGTATTTTTCCGTTAAGCTTGTTCCAGCCATATCTTCTTCGTTTGAACTCCGATTTGAGTGATTCAAATTGCGTTGGAACCGTTGTTCCAAGCTCTACACAATGGACACTTCAAAACACTCAAATTGTTAATAAATAAAAGCAGGTTTGTTATCATCAAAACATTAATTAATTAATTAATTAAAATTAATTAATTTGAGATTAAAGGCCAAAAAGCCAACACTTCGGTCTTCAGATCTTGAGAACTTTGATCTTCAGTTCTTTGGAACTTGAGAACTTCAACATTCAATTATTCACATCTTCAGGAAGTTGCAAACTTGAGATCGATTAGAGCTTCAGTCTTCTATCTTGAGGTCGACCAGAGCTTCAGGGTCTTGAAATTTTCAGAGTTTTAGTTTTCAAGTTTTCAGCACTTGGTTGCCAAATGCTTCCAACCTTTTTTAAATGAAGGAGAATGACCTCTATTTATAGAGGATTTACATGAGTTTTAGGTGGGCTTGGGCTCAATATATTTTCTTTGGCCCAATCTTCTACCATGGGCTTGAATTGTTGTTGGACTTTAGACCCAAGCGACTTTAATTACTCGACCAGATCAAATTCATAATTTTCCACCATGGACTTGGGCTTTCGGTGTGATGACGTGGTGAAATTTGGTTGGCCGAAATTTCTCATTCAACAGTTTCAATTATGTATTTTAGAGAGTTATCAAGTTGTTAGCCTATAAATAGCAACTTGTTTCTTCATCATTTTGATTATCCCATTCCAATTTGAAGAATTCTTCTCTTTGTTTTTTCTTCTTCTTTTGATCATGAGTTTAGTTGAGAGAAAATACCTAAGAATGCTGCCAGATTTGCGTAATTTGAGATTCTTGTTATACTGGAATTAATTAGTTGTTATATCGTACTGAGACGATCGTTGAGATTTTTATAAATTTGTGGTTATTTCAGCTTATAACCTTTGCTATTCTATATAGTTTACTTTTGAGTTTGAACATTATTATTACATACAATATGTATTTAGTTGATATGTAATCAGTTTACTAGTGTTATTTTATTATTATAAATCGTTTTCCCAACATTGAGTCCTTGAATTACTTTTTTTATCTCTTGAAATATTATTTTCTATTATATTAATATCAGAAATCCAAATTAAAGAGCAATATTGGCAATTTATTGGAGAGGGTATAATAGAGATTTTGCTCATTCACGTTCAGGGAACGGTGGCGTTGCACGGCGGCGGAACCTTGACAACCTCCGGAGCCCTCATGCGCAAAATGGGATTCCGGTCGAAGAAATTTGCCGGTCGGAGTTCGAAGCCACCGGTAAGTGTGGGCATTATTGGAAATTCCTCTTGAACAGGGTTATGGTGAAACCCAATGGTGTGCCATAAAACTATGTCCTTGTTGTAGATATCCCTATTCCTGTTTCCAAACAACACCAAATCATATTATATCAAATTAAAATTTCACATTCCAAACATATTCTTTAAAATTATAGATCTATTCCTATAATTTATGTTTAATTTCAATTTGTCCTCTTAATTTTGAAAAATCCCCTATAAATTGTTTCTAAAACATAATTTTTTCACCCAATTTTTTCTTACCCCTAAACTTTAATTCAATCATTTTTCTAAGAAAAAAAACGATCAATTAATACAATCAAACAAGTTGTGATTAAAAAAAAAAAAAAAAAAAACAAGTGGAAATTATTGGGTTATTGCTACATAAATAAAAAATATCATTGTAAAGTTTGACTAAATGTATGTTTAAGATAATGAGAGCCTTAAAAAAAAATATTTTTTTGTTAAGGAAAAAACTTGGGTGCAGTGGAGCCCTTTGCTACATCCAATTAAAAATTGCCGCGTGGCAGTTTGTATTTTTTCAAAAAAAAAAAAGAACTTTTTATGTGTGTATGAAAATGAAGAGTATGGACTCTACTGCACCTAAGTATTGCTCCCTTTGTTAAATTAAAAACACTCATTTTTCAAACACTTTGAGAAAGAAAATTAATAAAGTGCTTCTTGTTGGTTACAGCCTCATGAAATTCTAACCAAACATGATATTTTTTTTTTAAAAAAATGTTAATATATACAATTTAAAAAGTTACAAGTTTAGTCTCTATGATTCATTTAACCTAAAAACTATATTTTATAAAACCGAGAATAGAATATTTTATATTAAATTACAAATTTAATCTCTATCATCTGAAGAAAATTTAAAATTTAGTCCAGATAGTTTTAAAAGATGAAAAGTTATCACTAACTTTTGAACGATCATAGAAACTAAACTCTAAGCCGAATTTATAATATAACCAACACTTTATTTGCATGTAAATTTTACCTATCAGTCCAAACTTTTAGAGTGTCATCACCTCGGCTTCGATCAGAATAAAGTCCAGCAGCCCAAATCTCAGATCTATTATAAGGAGTAACCCAAATATTATACTCAGACAAGGCTCCTCGAATCTGTGGGCAATCATCCGTTGCCAACAGTGGCGGAGTATCAGGCCCAGGAATCAATCGGTACCCAACTTGGTTACCAACTTCAGTCTCTTTATTTGGATTGACAATCAAATACTCAGCTGGCTCCATCAGCCGGAGTCTAGCGTCGAATTCCGTTTTGGCTGTCTCCTTCAAGACGGTCCAGTAGCTCTTCCTTGGCGTATCGCCGTCAATTTTCTTCTTTTTTAAGTTGGCTTTGATGAAAGAATTTTGTTGACCGTCGATGTCGAGATCCAAATAGTAAGTGAGGAAATGGTCATGGTTCACAGCCACTGTATTTGGTGCTACTAGAGTGCCAAATATGTCTTCTTTGATTTCTTTTGTGTGAGTGTATATTGTGGACTTCCCTTCTAGAATGCCTGTTAAACCCACCTGAAAATTGAAAGAAAAGAAAATGACAACCAAGTCTAAAATATTAGTAAATATAACACAATAAACTTTTTTTTTTTTTGTAAATATAACAAAAATCAGATTTAAGTCTCAGAGTTTATTAGTGATAGACAATATCGCTAATAGAAGTCTATTAGCAATAGAGTTTATCACGAATAGATTTTGCTATATTTGCCATTTTTAAAAAATGTTGCTACACACTTAATTGTTAACCATTAAAGTGTTACCAATTGCAATAGTACTTATACCTGAAAATTAAATAGGTTTTGATGGGTGTTTTTCGTTAAATTAAATTTCAAGTTTTTCGTTATTGAATAACATAGGGAGAAATGAGCGAGGGAAGAGGGAGAAAGAGGAGAGAAAAAAAATTTATTTAAAAAAGATGTCACGTCATGTTTGTTTTCATTAGCTATAATTAAGAAAAATTGACAATAACAACCAAAATGCTACCAAATTAAACTTAAAGTAATAGAAAGTATAATGTTTCTTTTAAAAAAGTTCAAACTTTGAAAGATTTAATTAATTAATGTACTTTTAAAAGTCTTTTTTTACAAGTATCTGTCGTTGTACTTGTACAATTTATTTAATACACTCAACATGATTTGTAAAGTCAATTTTTTTTTTAAGAATCATGTAGGTAATGCTGACCTCTTGTATAATTCTTAAAGATTTTATTAGTTATTATTATTAATCACTATTATAATGCAGAAAAAGGAGACAAGAGAAGACCCTTTTTTTTATTTAAAAAAAAAAAATATAGTACTACTCAAATTTTAATAGAATTATAGTGGATTAAATTTTTTTTTTTTTGACAATTGGTGGATAAGCATTAAAAGTTGGAATTATATATTCTTAAAAATAGAACTTAACTCCTCATGACTAGTCACCAAGAATCCTCTACTTAACCAACTATTAAGAAATTAGCAATTAAAAATTTCTTTGAACTTTGATCTTTTCTATAATGATGGCTAGCAAGTAGCAAAGAGATATTGTTAGACTATATATATTTTTAAAATATAAAGCCTTCATAAACTTAGTTATCTAACATAGTTTGATATAAATCTAATAATATTCAATTTTTTCTGGTTAAAAATATTATGATCAGACTTTTCATAAAAGTAAAAATTTAATCTCTAATAACAATTTAGTTAACGACTTAATTTTATTAGATTCACCTTAAATTTGATAGAACCACTAGTCTTGAGCTCCCAATCAAAAATATAATCATAGTTTCCCACCATAGAAACCATCCTTATCACCAAGCTCACATCTCGTCGCACTTCTCTAATCTGCACATCAAAACTCAAAAAAACATTCAAGATTTCGTCATATATTTCAAAAAATAAAATTAAAAATGAACACGAGTTGATAAAAAAAAAAAAAAAAAATCCCAACTTTAAAACATAAATCACATACGTCTTCGCCGGGAATTTCGAGCTCAGTGTGACGCCAAGCAACGCCGCCGGCGTACTTCTCGAAGACACAAACGGCGTTGGGAATTTTGACGGGAAGTCCATCTTGGCCGGCGTAGAAACCGTCGAAGAACACGGCGTTTGCTGGGCAGTCGGTGAAGGGTTCGAGCTCGACGGCGGAAAGGCCCAACCCAAACTCGCCGGCGTCCAAAAATGTCCGGTAAAACCATTCCTCGGTTGGGTCTTGGTAAGGGACAAAGAGCTCTGAGATTTGGGCTTTGTATAGCACTTGCCGTCGTCGCCGTTGTTCGATGTCGGCGATCGATGCCGATGATATTATAATCCCCGCTCGAACGTCGAAGCCCATGTGAAATTCCCAGTTTGCCCACCTTGCATATATCATCAAGCAATATTTTGTAATTTAAGTAAATTAATTGTTCAAACAATTTCAAATGCACTGAAAAAAATTTAATTTTATTAGGCAGTAAATTAGTGCTTGTTTCCTAAAATAGTAACTTTAGAAGTTGTTGGTTGGATGAGGGTAATGTGTACTAATTTTAAGAATAATAACTAAGTATGTAGTAATATTTTTAAAAATTATAAATATAGTAAAGTCTATTAGTGATAGAGTTTGTTATATTTGTAATTTTTTTAAAATGTTGCTAATTGCTATATTTACAAATGTTCTTTTTTTTTTGGCACTTAGTTGTTGATTGTTAGTTGAGTTAAACACACTTTGACACTTACGGTAGTTGTTAAAATATGAAGAATATACAACCATTAAAGTTTATAATTTAAATTTGCAATTCTAATCTTTAGAAATTATTTAAGGAGATAATAAATATTTATCTACTCAATTATTTTCAATTAGTCAACGCGACATAATTCCAAACCTTAAATTCATGATGTCTTAAATCTTAATTATAATAATAAGTTAGAAAATTTAAATAAATAATAATAAAATAATATACACGTCAACATGAACTTGTCTCTAGAAGGTCAACACTTAGCCTCTCGATTAGTCTATTGTGTTAATTAAGAGTTGTAACTTCTTTCTTTGGGATTAGTCCAATTATATTTCACATCCTTGTTTTGTGATTAAACCGTGTGGAAAACAAAATAAATATAATTGTTGTGTCCTTCTCTATTCTTTATTTTTCTATTTTTCCCACTTTCTAATCTTATTCCCTTCCTAGTAAAACTAAATTATAAAACAGAGAAAAACATCCATTTTTACCGTATATTTATCATGTTGTATCAAATAAAAGTAGTATTACAATTTTAACCCTTAATTCAATTCTAGCTAATTCACCTACAAATTTTAACAAAAAAAAAAAAAAAAATCTTCCTAAACTCATAAATTTCAATAGAATAAAGTTTTTACGCAAAAATAAGCTTTATAACTAATGCACAAATTAACCCTGAAATAACATTTTTAAAATTTATAAATTTTAACGAAAAAAATATTTTTATTGTTTCTTTTTAGAAATAAATGATCAATTTCAAATCATATTAAAGTTCTATAATTTTTAAATGCATAATATAAAATTTTTTTACCGGTACTTAGTGTGAAAACTTATCTAATGGTTAATATTGTAACACTCGTTTTAATTTAATATTAAAATTGATGAAATTGAAAGTTTAAAATTCAAATTGATTTAATCTAATAAGCTTAAAGTCAAAATCAATTTTTCCCTTAAAAAAGAAAAAGAAAAATACACTTAAATTTTGAGCCCCATCCCAATAAAATATCATAACTTTAAAAAGTTGCACTAATAATTTACCCTTCCAAAAAAAAAAATAAAAAATTCAAAACTACAATTATACATTTCTAGTAATTACATTATCATTAAAAAAAAAAAAAACTACACTACATTTGATTGACACTAAAAGAAATACTTGATAATTAGGATAGTTCTATATAATAAAATCATATAAATGTCATTTAATGACGTGCCAAATGTTCAATCATTTTTTTTAAAACGAAATCGATGTGGTTAAAGAAAATTGATAAAATTAAAAATTAAAAATCTAAATTGATATAACTTGAGAAGCTTAGGGTTAAAATATACTTTTTTTTCTTAAAAAAAAACACTTCAATTTTTATCTTCATTCCAATAAAATATCATAATTTAAAAAACTTGCACTAATAATTTACCCTTCCCAAAAAAAAAACAAGAACAAAAAAAAAAAAAAAACCTACAATTACACATTTCTAGTATTACATTATTTATCTATAAAAAGAAATTCATTCTTTAGCTGTAAAAGTACATAATAATTATGAGAGTTTTATATAATAAAACAATATAAATATATTATCTAATAACGTGTGAAAATGCTGAATAGAAAAAGTTCTGAAAGATAGAAAATCGACGCCGGGATAAAGAAACACCAACCTTATTTCATGGCCAGTAACATTGAAGGTAGGACCATCCGGTTGGTAAAGAGTGATGGACTTTGTCTCCGCCGCAAACGGCGGCTTAAACACGGAGGCTCTGTAATCGGTGGCCTGAGCTTTTGGAACAGGAAAAACATGGCGATCTCTATACTCAACAACCTTCAATATATCAAGATCCACCAGAGCTTCAATCCCTTCAATGGGCCTCACCCAAATATTTGGAGACCCTTCTTTGTAAAAATACAATACCTTAATCACTCTCTTTGTCTTCTCTTCCCCAAACCATCCTATGGTGAAAGTTGAAGCCACCACCTCTGAAATGTTTAGCCCCCTCTTCTTGATCGACGCGACCGCTGCCGGGTGTTTAATGGCAACCTCGATCGCCGTTTCTTGCTCCTCTAAATTCAGCACTGGATAACCCGTGCCCGTGTAGATTTTCTGAGAGAAAAGATTAAAATGTCGATATCAATACAAATGTTGAGATTTTATTTTTTTAAAGAGATTAAAATATTGATATCGATAGAAATATTGAAATATTCATAAATTTATGATTGGTAGGTTTTGTATCACATCCATTATCAATAGAAATATTGAAATATTCATAGATGAGACCAAATTAATAAACAAGGGTTAAATTTAAGTATTGTCATTCAACTTTCAATCCTTTATGTCTATCTAGTTAGTCACTAAATTTTAAAAAGTATTTAATAGGATCATACATTTAAATTTTGTGTCTAATAAATTTCTAAATTTTAAAAACTATCGAGTAGGTTAATTAAACTCTTGATTTTGTATCTAATTGATGTATAAATTTTAAATTTTGTGTTTAATAGATTCTTAAACCTTTTTACCCTCTTAAAATTTACATGCATCCTATAGTCTCATTAGAATAAAATTCAATTTTATTTCAATAGGTCAATTTTTTTTAATCCAACATGCCTTTGAAACAAGATTGAAAGTTGAGAGACTAATTAAATAATTTTTAACTTCAAGACCTATTAAAAGGTAAGGTAATTGTGATGAGTAACAATTTTAGGAAAAAAAAATTGTAAATATAGCAAAGTTTATCAGTGATAGACTTCTATCGCTATAGACTCTTATAGTCTATCAATAATAGATACCTAGACCATAAAATTCTATTAGCGATAGAAGTCTATCGCTGTTAGATTTTGTTATATTTGCAATTTTTTAAAAATGTTGCTATATATGCTAATACTTTGAATATGATTGATATATTTGCAACGGTTTCTAAAAGGTACAAGAAAGCTCAAAGACTAAAATTGGATCATTATATGAATTAACCCTGAAAATCACTCTTAGATTTTGATAGAACATCAAAAACAGATATTTTATTCCTTACGTGGGAGATGGTAAGATTGGTGTGTAAGTCAACGACGAGTTCATGAGTTTGCCCGTTGGCTCTGACTATGGCGAAGGCCCTACGGGGCAGTGGTTGATGTTTGTAAGGGTTTGATAGCCATGCAAGAACGGCGGGTTTGCTCGGCTCGTCTAAGTTGACGTAGTGGAACGTGAGCCTCGACGAATGGCCGAGCTCGGAAGCTTTGATAATGGCTGCAACTGTCTGTATTTCAGTTGGTGAAAGAGGGTCTAAAGGGTGATAAGAAACTATGGAAGGGATGAAAGAGCAAAAAAAGAGAAGAAATATTACTCGAACTGAAATGGCCATGGTTTAAGCAAATGAAAGAGAGTTTGATAATTTATTCAATCTCTTGCTCTATGTGTATGAAATGTTGATGTATTTATAAAGTTTTGAAGAATGTAGAGATTAATGATATAAAACATTAACTAATATGGAAATCTAATTTTTAATATGGAAATATAATTTTTTATCTCTAAGTTTTGGGTTTGGTTTCAATTTAGTTTTTAGGTTTCAAAATTTTGCACTTTTACCTTTGAGATTTGAGTTTTATTTTAATTTGGTCCCTACGTTTCAAAATTTACGTATTTAATCTCAATGCTTTTTACTAAATACTTCCTGCCTATTAATTATTTTAAAATAATTATGAAAAGAAATTTTAAAATTAATTTTTAGTTAATTATAATTTTTTGAAATTAATTAATAGACATCAACATTAAAAACTGAGAGGGCGTGAAAAATCAAGATTACAAGTGAAATTAATCTTAAAACTTAGGGACTAAATTGAAACAAAACCCAAATTTCTAAAATATAACATTTTAAACCTTAGAGACCAAATAGAAATTAAATCCAAAATTTTGGAACAAAAACGGTACTTTTTTCCAAAAAAAAAAAATTAGAATAACACATGGAGATGAATTATTTACATTTGTATATATAACATATTTTGATCATATATCTTAAAAGTTTAAATCATAACTGGTTATTAAATTAATTTGAACCAATCAAATGTGTATTATATTGGCATTTTTTAAGTGAATGTGTGTAACATTCATGGCTCTTTGCTAAAGAAATCATATAATTGAAAGAACAAGATCATTCGCTCCATCGAGATCAAGTTTAAATCAATCCATATAATAATAGTAGATACACATAAATAGGGTTCATTATTATTTTAAGTAATTTCAAGCAATGAATCAGACATGTTTAAGGCCAAACAAACAAGATATTTAATGAGCTATAAGCAATTAAATAGATATAATTTTATCTTTATGTGATGAAAAGATGAAAGCGATATAATATAAGGTCATTAAACGAAATATTAAATTAATGAATTAGCTCTATTCAAGAGTAGGTGTATGTGTAAATTAATGTATGTGTGCTATATTCAATGGTGTGTGCGCGTGAGCGCGTATTAATTGTTATTCTTTTCTTCTTTTTAAAAAAACTTATTATTCTTTTAATAAGTAAAAATAAAATTTCAACCCACATCTTACCAATAATAAAGAAGTGTGGAATTTGGAAAGGGTTAAGTTCTTCAATAATGTGTGGACAACATTAGGGTAGTTTGGACCTTTACATTTTTTAAAAAATAATGTAAATAAAAAAGAAATTTCATATTAGCACCCATGTGTAGTCCATATAAAAAATGTGTACCATATTTACATGATTTTTCATATGAACTCATGCACATAGTACATGAGTTTTCTTAGTTTTTTTTTCTTTTGTGATGGTGTGTGGGACTAGTTTTGGAGATTACAAAATCGTGAACTTCACCTAGTGTTGAGGATCCCACATTGAAAAAATTAAGGGACCTCACACACTCTTAATAAGTTACTCCTCTCAGAGCCAACGGGTATTCGGTCCAATAAAATAAAATTGAGATCTGATCAAGAATGGTGAACCCAAAAGAGGCACCATCTTGAGGAGAGGAGTAGCTCATCTATCTTATTAAGAGTGTGAGGCCGCTTAATTTTTCCAATGTGGGATCCTCAACACGCCCGAGATGGTGCCTCTTTTGGGTTCACCATTATTTGATACCTAGCTCCGCTAAATCGACTTAGGAGTCAATCGAGTACCACGTCCATATATGTTTATATACATATATATGTTTTAAGACTTTTATGAAAACACATTTATAAAAATTTAAGAGTGATTTTTGTAACTTTTATTTATGGTCTTTGTAACCTAAAATTTTGAAACAAACATAATAATTAATTAACCCAAACAAATTTTTTAACATAACATCAAATCAACTAAAATATTGTTTGTTTACATAAGTAGCTATCCATATATAAGTAATCTACTTGAATCCATTATTGAAATGATCTTTAGCTTTATGACTCAAAAAATACAACCAAAGCATAAAAAATAACTTAAAATTTAAATAAGTTGAGCAATTAGCACTATTATTATTATTTTCATCGACAGAAATGATGTTATGCCTACGCATTAAAAATTCGTAGGCAGAAATTAGCTCTGCCGATATTTTTTGTTGCGTTGGCAGAAAAAACTGTCGCGAGAGCCAAATATTCTGGTAGTGAATTAAGGTTAAACTTATCAAAAAGTCCAACTCAACATTCAAATTTAATCTCAAACACAATTTTAACTAATCTATAATTTCAACACATCTCATAAAAAAAGCTTGAATTTATTTAAACTTCATAAGCACTCATAAACATAATCCAATTAGAAAAATTATTATGAACAGAAAAATTATCAAACTATGTACAAACATAGAAAATTTTCACTGTCTATCAACGATAGACACGATAGAATTCTATCGTAGTCTATCGTTGATAGCCAGTAAAGATTCTATCGTTGATAATTAGAAAATTTTTCTATATCGATAAATTCATTTTTCTATATTTGAAAACAACTCAAAATAAATTATATGAGTTAAATTAATGCATATTGTTAGGAATTCATTTAAGTGGTCGAAAGTTGCAATGGTATTTAGTTAATTAGTTTTGATATCATTTTTTTTTAATTCATGGAAGTTAGATTGGGGGTGGATGTGTGTGGGTTTAGAAAATTCTTATGTTTTAGATAATTTAAGCGTTATGTTTTTGTGTTGATGTTTACGAAATTTGGATAAGTTAAATATTGTGGTAATATTGGACAGTAATTTTTTTTTTATATTTGTAAATATTTTTACTTACTTTTTTTTTTATATATAATCAGTGATTTTTATTATGTATTAATTCCTAAAATATGCATTGATTATATTAGTCACGGATATATATATAAAAAAAATTAACTAATATAATCGTAGCGACTTTTTACCATTTAAAAAAAGCATTGACACTTGAGCAACAAACACGTTTTTTATGATTTTTATTTGAATTTTTTATAAGTCATTGACGGTGGCTTAAAAGCATCAACTTAATTAATTAAATAGACCTAAGTTAAAGTTATCAAGAATTATTGATTACTTATAGAAAGCCAGAAGAGAAATGGAAGGTTTGGGGTGTTTATGGATGCTTTTGAAGTTAGGGTATGAATCGAGGATGGATATATGAAGGGATCAGAAGTACGTGCGCCCCTTAAGTGGTGACGTTTAATATATATATATATAGATAGATTTTCAATGAATATTAAATTTTTTTAATTATACTTAATATACATTTCGGTTCAAATTTACAACAATAGCTAGAAAATGGCCTAATGGTGTGTAGAGACATCAAATCTATGCAGCTAATGTTGTGGGATCAAATTATCTATATAAAGATTATTTTGAACTCCAATTTTATATCAAATAGATTTTAGAAATATTAAAAATATTTATTGATTTATTATGAAAAAAAAAAATTGTGTCTAATTGAATTTTAAGTTTTAAATTTTGTAGTTAATAGATAAATTATTTTTTTTTAAAAAATGTCTAATCATATCTATTAAGCACAAAGTTCAATTTTTTTAAGGCAAACACAAAGTTTAATTTAGTGTATAATATAACTTTTAATTTTTAACATTTTCAAATGTGTAAAAGACCTATTAGATGCATAATTGATGTTTTAGGTACTTTTTTAATACGATATTTTAAGAATCTATTAAACACAAAAATCGAGAATTTATGAACCTATTTGTTGAATGAGAAATTTTGGCTAACCAAATTTCGCCACATCATTACAACGAAAGTCCAAGCATATTGTGGAAATTATAAATTGGATTGGGTCGAATATTTAAAGTCGCTCGAGTCCAAAGTCCAACCCAATTCAAGCCCATTATGAAAATTTTTGGGCCAAATAAGATATTTGGCCCAAGCCCAAGCCCAATTTTTGAGCCCAAAAGCAATTGGACCCAAGCCCATGAAGACCAATAGAAACTCTATAAATAGACGCCTTACCTCCTCATTTTGGGGTTGGAACATTGGCAACGAAGTGCTAAAGTTCTAGAAGCTCTCAAGTTCTAAAGAATTCAAGACCAAAACTCTAAAGATCGGAAGATCGAAGCTCTCAAGCTCACAAGTTCTGAAGATTGAAGCTTTCAAGAATATTATTCTCCTAAAGCTATCAGAAGAACTGAATGCTGAAGCTTTGAAGCTTCCAAGATCAACTTCTACTCTTCTGAAGATCTAAAAACTAAAGCTCAGAAGACTTGTAGAAGATCAGAAGACTCTCTAAAGCTCTTAAAATCATAAACAAACTAGAAGCCGATCCAAACTGATCAACAAGCTAAAGGCTGATAAAAAATGATCATCCAAGATCAACAAGTTCGAAGACTGATCCTCTAAGAAGATCATCAAGCCTAAAGGTCGATCGATCAACAAACCCAAAGGCTGATCATCCCAGAAGATCATCAAATCCAAAGGCCAATCATCCAAGAAGATTATCAAGTCCAAAAGCCGATCATCTAAGAAGATCAACGAGCCCATATGATGATCATCCAAGAAGATCAACAAGCTTAAGGATTAAAGTTTACTTTTCAAGAGAAAACATCAAAAGATTATGTCTTAGAGATTGTACTCACTATCCTATACTTAAATCAATTCAAATATAAAGTTCACATTCCACGAATTAAATTTCTTCGAAAATCTCGTCGAACACTATTAAATATATTTTAAAATTTATGAACTATATATAAAAACAAATCTAGAATTTATAAGCTAAACTTCTAACTCTATATACATTTGTGCTCCGACATGAAATTCTGAATCGGTCACTAGTATGAATGTTAATATACTCACAATGCATCTTTTCCATCTCTTATACGCACTGTAACCCCTCTTTTCACTATATTTTTCTTTTTTCCCAAAACTGAAATAAACAATTAACACAAACTTAAATCAAACACCTCATAGAAACAGAACTCCAAGGATGATCAAAATAGAATCTAGACCTTAAAGTTTACATAAACATCAATTCTTTTTAATATAAACTGAACGTATATAGTATGATATAAACCTCAATAATATAGTATATATGTACTTTTTATTTAAACGTCAATATACATATAAACGTCAGTACACATGAATATGTACTTGGATATATATAATATAAACATCAATTCATTTTCATATAAACTGGATGTATATAGTATGATAAATATATACTATGGAGTTACATTCAATAATGTACCACTATTTATAGGATAAAACATACGTTCTTATATAAACACATAAACAATATGATAAATACATAATTCAATAATTGTTTCAAAGAGATTAATCACGCACATCAGCATAGGACACTAGTATTGATATGATATTAAATTTTTCTTCATTTATTAACTTAAGTTTTTGAGTCAATTGGTAATTTAAGATCATATCAAAAGTCAATTTTGAAGAGAGATGGGAGAACAAAATCCTAACCGTTATGGAAAGTACCACTCCATTTTTTTTCCTACTAATTTTTAATTTTACAGCCATTACCATCAAAACTAGTGGGCAACATTGTAAATTCATGGATAGTGTAAGCTTCAATGAACGCCCACGAATTGACAAAGCTGAAAATTTTAGAAATTTTTTGACATTTATTAAAATTGGGCTTCAAATTGCCCCATATATGTAGTTAACCAGTACCATTTAGTTAGAGGTATTCAATGGATTGGATTTAGGGTTGGGTTGAAACATTTCGCAGAATAAATTAGAGAAATTGGACGGAATGACAAATTTCAGGGGATCATCTTGATTTTTGGCAATTAATAAGATTTTTGGCAAAAGCATGCCGCGCATATGCCACATATTTTTGAAATCCCCTAATTGCCCTTTATGTGGTTAGATTACAAGTTTCAAATT
The DNA here is from genome assembly GCA_002890555.2 of Lagenaria siceraria. Classification (NCBI taxonomy): domain Eukaryota; kingdom Viridiplantae; phylum Streptophyta; class Magnoliopsida; order Cucurbitales; family Cucurbitaceae; genus Lagenaria; species Lagenaria siceraria. The sequence goes on from CM016488.1 coordinate 20,301,330, forward strand.
ACTGTGTAAGTGTAAAACTGTGTATCAATTGAAAATAGATACAGTCTAACTGGCATCGTCGATTATAAGAAATACAATGTATTTGGAATCATCACTTACATCATTTCAACCTAACCGATCTAGGAGATAAATGTGCCATATTTTTCTCTTTTGAATTTGAATTGTTAGTTGCAAATTAGATTTATTTTTATTTAATCATTTTGAATTTGAATTGTTAGTTGCATATTAGATTTGTTTTTATTTAATCAAAATTTCACTTTTCTATATATATATATATATATATATATAATCAAGTTTTTGTAAGTTAAAATAACATTAAAAAAAAAAAATGAAGAAACCTAAGTTTTAGGTTACCAATGCCCCACATAGCCGCTGAAATATATATATATATATTTAAAAAATTATATTTAATTAAGTTTTGTTAGTTAAAATAACATTAAAAAAGAAAAATAAAGAAACCTAAGTTTCTACCCTGTCGCACAAAGCCGCCGCCACCGTTCCCTTCCTTCGCGAGCTTCCTCCTTTGCGTGAAGAGCAACGTCATCGTCTGTGTCATTCCGCTTGACTACAGTTTACCGCAAGCCATTACGCCACATCCATCGACTGCCTCACACTGTTGTTTGTGTTGAGACTGCCCTCATTGCGGAGGGTAGCATCGATAAGTGTCATGGATCTTCCTCTCTCATTCACACTCTCCTCATTTTTTTTCAATATCTTTTTTGCCTCCGTTTATCCGATATCATCGCTATTTTTGTCATGTGGCCATAATAAGAATTGGCCAACAGTATCTAGGTTCTAGGTGAGTATCGAGGTTATTTTGTGGGTTTTTGTTAAAGTTTTGTTTTCTGGGATATGGTTGACTTCAATTAAATTAAGGATTATTTTGGAGTTTGGTGGGAATTTTAGCTGGTATCGAGCAAGGGGTGTTTGACGATGTTCAATTTAAATGTAATAATAGTACAATGTATTTGCTTAATAGTATAGTGTATTTGTGTTGTTCTGAATTTGTTTTAGTATGTGATGCTTGGTTTTATCAATTTTAGTGTGTGGGGGTAATTTGGATATTTGTTAATTAGAATTTTTTTAATTTAAAATTTGTTTTGCTATTTTTATGATTTTGAAATTTTTTTACTATTTTTCTAAATGAAACCTCAAAATTTGTTATTTGTCTTGTCAGCCCATAGGTAAAAAATAACATACTTTTTAAAATTAATAATAAATTTGAACTGGTTTGAATTATTTTAGGTGAACCAACCCAATACAAATGAGTTGATAGTCCAATCCAAACCTGGATTTTGTAATTTAGAAAATTGATGCCAACAAACAAAATTACTGTTCGACTTTAATTAATATATTGTCGTAATTCACAGAAAATTTTATTTAAAGTTGTCCGGATTGTAATAAATCTTAAGCCACCGAAGTTGTCTTTGTGTCACCCATACTATTGTGTGGACTTTCATTCTCTCTTTATTTTTTACTTTTTTACATTTATTTTAAAGTTAATATGTTAAAAAAATTAAATTTTTGATCTCTTGATAACGTATACTTTAATAAGTTGAATTATATATATTTATATTAATATTAAAGCTAGAGTGTTTGAGCCATCAATTTAAAGTTATAGTCCACCCCATGTTTTGAGCAATAATAGTTAGTGTTTCTAACTATTATAATTTACAATTAACTACCGTATTACTATTTCAAATCTCTCTTTGCTACCGTGTTTATTATTTACTACTCATCCTTTCTTTTTCTCTTTGTTGTAGTGTTTACTACTTTTTATCCTGACTAAAATAATCTTCACTCTAACCATACAGAATATTATAATTCAAACTATAAAAATAATATATACCTAAATATAGATTATTATATCTTACAAACTATTATAACCAATAGACTATAAGAACCAACTCAGTGTCTAAATCCCTTCTAGATATTTTCAAAATATGTGAATTGAAATTAAAAGGACAAAAATGATGCTTATCCCAAAACAACGACACCAAAGTGAAACAAACAAACAAAACAATAATAAAGACAAGCACACCAAAGTGGGGTGTACTATTTTTCTCGTGTTCCATCCATGCAGATTCTATATATCTCTTCCTCTAAAATTTTATCTAATTATTACTTATTTAGGGCTTGTTTGGATTAATTTTTTAAGTGTTTGTAAATATTTTGTTTGTACTTATAAATAAAAAGAGAGATGTGTTAGAATTTGGATCATAATTTAAATGGAGGAAAAAGAAAGAAAGAAAAATTAGGGTAGTTGTTTTCAAATGAGTTTTTTTTCCAACTCAAGACAAGTTCAAAGAATTTCATTGTTTTAGTGCTCAAATTTTCATATTTATGTTTGGATATATTTAGATATGAGAACACTTATCTTGTTTAAGTTATGATATTTAAGAAGAGAGGGAAAAAAAAGGTAATTGCATTGGGTAGCACTTTTAGAGATAATAATTAAGTGTATAATAATATTTTTAAAGAATTTGTAAATATAGCAAAATTTACTAATGATAGACTTCTATTGTTGATAGACTCCGACCAGTAATATGATCTATCACTAATAGACCCCTACTAGGGATATGATCTATCACCGATAGACTCTAAAAGCTAAATCTAAATTTTGTTATATCTGCAAATTCTTTTGTAGCATCGTGTTATATCTACTGATACTTTGGACTTGAATGCTATAGTTTAGGTCATACATGAGAGAGGAGAAATGAAAGAGGGAGGTGGTGGGTATTTCTTAAATTTTTTTTAAAGGTTAAGAATACTAATGCAATTTTTGAAACAAGGTACTTAGATGTTAAGGACAACGGACCTCCACAATGGTATGATATTATTCATTTAGACATAAACCCTCATGACTTTACTTTTGGTACCATCCAAAAAGCCTCATATCATTGGAGATAGTTGTCCTCACTAATATACCTATAATCATTCTCTTCCCTAACCAATATGAGATTTTGTTCGCACTCCTTAACATAAAAAACTTGTTAAAACATTTATCTCGTATATTATAATATGAGATTAATTGTCCTAGTTTTATTGTAATAGTTTTTATAAAACCTAATACCTCTTTTAATATAAGTAAAATCCATGATACTAAAGTTAATTAATATGGATTTCAAGTCCATTATCCCACAAAACAGAGAATTTATTATAACAAAGAAAAAGAAAAGGGTAGCTACTAGAATTCCTCAAAACGCAAGAGTAGTCTGTCGTTTTGAGGTTGAATTTGAGAAGGATTATTTAAGATTTATGGAGCCTTCATTTTGAGAATTGGATTTCTTTCAAAGAAATTTGTAGGTCGAAGTTCGAAGCCTCCAGTGAGGGTGGGCATTATTGGAAATTCATCTTGACTGGGATGATGGTGGAACCCTATTGTGTGCCATAACACAATATCCTTGTTGTTGATATCCCTATTCCTGTCCTCCCAAAATAATTATATTCATTACTAGGTTAATATTGTTTTTCAAAAATACTTTTTCATTGAACTAAAAAAAAAAGAATAATAAACGATACGTACCGTTGTGTTAAAATGCTAAGGGTCTTGTCACCGTGACTACGGTCGACGTACATACCACCAGCCCATTTCTCAGATCGATTATAAGGTGTAACCCATATATCATAATCACAAAGCGCTCCTCGAATTTGCGGATAATCATCTTCTGAAATGAGCAGAACAACCATTGGTCTTGGAATTAAACGATACCTAATAAAAAAATAAATAACGTAAATTATCAACTTGAATTTCATTGGATATCATTTTATTTTTTTAAATATTTTAAAATTTAGCTTATAAGAACAAGAACTTTATCTTCTAATTGAAGGTTTGAGGGTGTAATTGAAACTACTATCATACTAATTATTCTCTCATTTGTCAAAAGTTTAAAGGAGCCAAAAAAAAATTACCTTAAAGTTTCTTGGTATAATAGAATAGTAAATGAAATAGTAATCATTAAACAAATTAATTTTTGGATTAAATGGTGATTTAACTTACCCAACTTTGTTGCCTATTGCAGTTTTCTTATTTGGATTCACAATGTGCAGCTCCACCGGCTCGGTCGGTCGGAGTCTGGCATCCAGCTCCTTCTCTATCTCTTCCTCAACTGCCGACCAATCGCTCTTCCTTGGCGTCGAGCCGTCGGTTTTAAAACTCTTCAATTTAGTTTTGATAAAGGAATTTTCCTGTCCGTCGATGTCAAGATCTAGATAATATGTGATGAAATGGTCGTGGTTTATGCCCATTGTGTTTGGGGCTACTAATTGGCCATACATTTCCTCCTTTACCTCGCTTTGGTGCTTGTACGGTGTCGTTTTTCCTTCCATGATTCCCGTTAAACTCACCTATGAAAGAAGAAAGAAAAAGTTTTTTTCCTTCAATTCTGATTTTTGAATTTTTTTTCCTAAGATTCGATTATCTTTTTATTCTTTATTGTTTTTAGTTAAATAGTTTGGTTGTTGATTACTTTTTTTCTTCTTTTAATTTTTGTTTTATAAGATATGTTTTGTAAAACATTAATGATTCAGTTTTTTTAGTTCAACAATATAATTATACACTTTATAAATGTCAAAGATATATTAGATACAACGAAAAATATATTAAATATTTTTTAATTTATAAATTTACTATCTATTCAATAATGATTTCATTTTTTAATTTTGAAAATTAGACTTGTTTTTCCTAATTTATTTCCACAAAAACATTTAAACTCCTAATAAAAATCTTTTTCTTAGTTTTCAAAACTTAGCTTCAATTTTAAAAACAAACCAAATAAACTTATAGGTAAAAATAGTATTTATAAATAAGAATTAAAATATCTGTCAATACGTCCATATATCAGTAAATTAGAGGGCGTTCGATATTGAGCTTCGACATCCATCGATATAGATATTTTATCGATATATTCATGCATAGACAAATCTATAAAATTAAAATATCGATGTGGATATTAGTATTATCAAAATTTTAGAAAATAAAACTTTAATGTATTAGTATTACCGAAAGTTTGATAGTGCCACATTTTTTTAACTCCCAATCCAATATGTAATCATAGTTCCCAATCACCGTTATTGTCCTTATCACCAAGCTCACGTCCCGCCTCACTTCTCTTATCTGCAACTCAAATACATATATATATATAAATCTTTTAACTTTTTTATCAAAAAAAAAATAATAATAATAAATAAAAATTACCAGTTCTCCCGGAATTACACTCTCAGTGTGGCGCCAAGCAATATCTCCAGCATATTTCTCAAACATACAATACGCATTCTTTAACTTCACCAGCTTTCCGTCTTGGCTGCCGTGGAAGGAGTCGAAGAACACGGCGTTAGGAGGACAGTCGTGGAGGGGCTCGAGCGCCACTGCTGACAACCCCATCCCGAATTCTCCAGCGTCCATAAACGTCCAGTAATACCACTCCATCGTCGGGTCTTGGTATGGTACAAACAGCTCCGAGATGTGACCTCGGTATAGAACTTGTCGTTTGTTTTGTTGGTCGATGTCGTATATCGACGCTGCTGATATTATGACTCCCACTCGCATGTCAAAGCTTAGGTGAAAATCCCAATTCGCCCAACTGTTGAGAAATCAAAATTATAAACAAGTGAAATCAACAATCGACTCAAAAGTTTAAGTTATTAGATAAAACACGGTAAAAATAGTAAACATAATAATAAAGAGAAATTTGAAGTAGTAATATTGTAGTTAATTGTAGGTTATTATAATTGAAAATGCTAATTATTATAATTCGAGCTCTAAACATAACCCGTTCCACCTACTTAATAAATAATTTAATTTTTTACATCGTTGTTGAACTCAAAATAGTAATAATAATAAATAACAAAATAAACAAAAGTTGAAAATAATAAATAATAAAATAAACAAAAGTAATTTGTCTTTGTACATTGTAACAAATGCCCATGAAAGAGAAAAAAATAGTTGAGGGGTTTTTCTTTCCTACTACCATAATAGTAAGGAAAATTGTTGCGTATAGAAAAAAAACAAAAATAATTACACATATAGTAAAAAGTGCATCCCATACTTTTGTATTTTTTACTTTTTTTTTTCTATATGTGTAATTACTTTTGTTTTTTTTTTAATTTGTGAAAAGACCCCTAATAGAAAACTAACAAAAAAAAAATGATTTTTTTAAAAGTTGACTAGTCAAAATCTCAGAGTAATTTTCAAGCTCAACTTAAGGTCTGTTTGAATTGACTTTTTAAGTTTTTATAATAACAAAAAATATTAATTTTTTAAGTCTTTAGGAGAGAAAAAAAAGTGTTTATATACATTTAAAAAGTCAATCCAAATTGGCCCTTAAATTTTAACAAATTAAAGTCTATTTTTTTCCTCAAACAAACCTGACAGTGTACCCTTTAACCACAAAGCTAGGACCAAGCGGTTGATGAACATCAATCTGGTTGGTCTCCGGCACGAACGGCGGCCGCAAAGTGGAAGCATGGTACTCCGTTCCCTCACTCTTAGGCATAACAGAAATTTCAAGATCTTTAAATTCCGTCAACACCATATCATCAAGATCCACCATCGTTTCAACACCCTCAATCGGCCTCAACCAAACATTGACCGTTGATTCCTTATAAAAAAAACAAAACCTTCACAATCCTTTTCGTTTCACTTCGGGCCTCTCCAAACCACCCAATAGTAAAAATCGAGCCCACAACATCTGAAACATTCAACCCTCTTTTTTCAATTGACTTTATGAAAGGTGGGTGTTTGAGGGACAACTCAATTGCTTCTGATTGTTCTTCGAGGGTTAGGGTTGGGAAACCCGTGCCTTGGTATACATACTCTGATACAATCAAGCCTTTGCCATTGACTAGCCTCACGACAAACTCGTGAGTCTGCTTGTTTGCCCGTACGACGACAAAGGCTTGACGTGGCGGAGGTGAGGAACGGGGATTCGCTAGCCATGAGAGGACGACGGATTTGTTTGGCTCGTGGATGCCAATGTAGTGAAAAGTGAGGCGTCAAGCGAGGTTGTTGAATTTGGATTTGACTGTGGAGGTGACGATTTGAATCTCGGTCGGTCGGAGATAGAGAGTCGAATGGATGAGAGAAAATGGAAGAAATGGATGTGAAGAGGATGAGGAAGAGAATGGAGATTTTAAGAATTGAGAGAGCCATGGGAATAGAATTCATAAAGTAGTGTGTCTTGAGGTTTTTGCATGTTGGGAGTGGTTTATTTTAAGGCCATGTCAAATGAAGAAATTAACCTTCCTTTTTTTTTCTTCCTCTTTTTTGCAATGTCACTATTGTGTCCCACTAAGTGTTGTCAAATGAGAAAAAAAAATGTTGAGAGAAATTACTCAAATGTGGTATGTCCTATTTATGCACAATGTGTTCGTATCGTTTTGTTTTGAAAATAAAATTATTTGATGTGATTGTCATTGTGACACATGTTTGGAGCTAGATAAGTTAAAGTTAAATAGCATAAGTTCTCTTTAAAATGTCGATGTCGATGAAAATATTGAAATCTCAATTTTTATGAAAATGTCGAAATGAAAATTAAATATTGATAACATGTTGATATCAATAAATTTAGAAAATTATAAAAATAAAATTCTTTAATAATTATTATTCTATGTTTTCTATCCAAGTTTAACCTGCTTATTATTTATATTATATTAGTTGGAAGACTCATGCGATGTACGTGGCCTAAAACATTTATGATATAAATTTTATTATTTTGATTGATTGAGTTTAATTAGTAAAATGTTGTCATTTATATCAAAATTGTTGGATGTGGTAGAAATTTTTTTGGACTTAATTTTTAATGAAAAAACAATATTTTTGAATAAACAATACTTATAATTAAGTCTAGATTTTAAATATTTGACATGAATAAAAACAAAGAAAGAGAAGAAAACAAATTAGAGAAGTAAATAGATAAATAAAATTAAAATATATATGATGTAATTAAAAAAAAGGGTTGTTTTTAAATATAAAAAAATGAACTAAACTATTGATAAATACAAAAAAAAATTTACTGTCTGTCGCTAAATTCTATCGCGATCTATCACTAATAGACAATGAAAATTTTCTATATTTGTAAATAGTTTGATATTTTTTTGTTTGTCTATATTTTATTTTACATTTCTTCCCGAGAAACAAAAATCTTCCACTCTTAGCTAATTCCTGATCTCAATTTTCTTTTTCTTTTTTAATATAAACATACTTAATTATATATTACCTCAATTCTTATGCTATAAAAGAAGTATTTAATATAAAGGTTAATATAATTTTAAATTTTAAGCTCATATTTTTATGCTAAAAGATGGAAAATATTTAAGTACTACATTAGAGACAGTTTTCATACTATCAAGAAATATTTAATAATTGTGTGAGACTTAGTAAAATAAAATAATATATCATTTAATGACATGTCAGGTGTTGAATGACCAAAATGAACATAACACAACTAACATAATATTTGTATTAATCTTCGAAGTCAAAGATTCGATTCTCCCATCTTACATCATCCGTCTTTCAAGTAAGTCCATCAACAACACCAAAATAAGGGTTGTTGATTTGTTTAGTTGGGAATCTAAATTTTTTATGGAGTGGGCATTTGTATTATCACGTTTATTTTAAGATAATGTAAGATGATTGGGCTTCTAGAAATTTCTAGGCATCCTAAGATGTCCTTACGGAGGGCATCTCGAGAGTTTTGGATGCTCTCCTAAATCATGAATTTTCAGGATTCCTGTGTTGAGGCCATTTTCACATTTTACTTTTTTAACCTTTTTTTTCATATATATATATATAAAACTCTTCTTTATTTTTATTTTATAATTAAAATAAATACTGTTGATTGTGTATTTCACTCTCTTTGGTTATATTATAGTTGTTTTATTGTTTTTTAAGAAAGATAATCAAATTTAAATTTAAATGAATATTTATTTTATAAAAAAATTTTATATCAATATATATTATTTTGCTAATAAAACAATAAACTGTATTAATTTAAAAAGAAATTCAAATTAATAATAACAAATATGTTATATAAATTCAAATTATATTAAATTAATGAATTCTCGTAAGGGCACTTTTGTAAATTATGTAAATTTAAGTCATTTTCGAGTAGAAATCCTACCAAACAAACACTATTACCTACGTATTCCTAAATATATATCTTCAAAAATATTTCTACAAAACAAGCATTATTATTTAAGAATGTCTGATAGTACTAATTCTACCTCGAACGAAGTGAAAAATCCCCAATTAGCCTTCTCCTCATGCTCATAATAATTTTTCCAAACTTTAATTCCTTTCTACGATATGGATGTTTTAATATTTAAAATTTTCTTATTTTAAGATAATGTATAAAAAATTTATTGGAAATGACCTATTTAATATTGAAAAGTCTAAAAATTTTATATGGTTGAGAATCAATTTAAAATATTGTTAAATAGTAAATAAATTGTGAGAAAAAAATAAGTCGAGAATTTTTTCGTGTAGAATTCAATCCCACGAATTTTCTGCAAAGAACCTTGCAAAATTACAGATGATGTGGGAATTGAAATAGTGGGTGGGTTCTCTATTCGCACTCCACCACGTGGACATCTCTCGTATAGTGGAAATAAATTTACCATAGATTATAAAAGTGATATATATATATATATATATATATATTTCAAACCCACCGTATAAGGATAGTCATTCCTCGCAATTTCCCAAAATTTTTTCCCTAAAAGATCCCGGACTACTCAAAATTGGCAATTGGCAAGTTCCTATCCTCTTAAATTCAAATGACTTGCAAAAAATTGAAGTGGACATTATTTTGTGCTTATTCAGATCATTATTTAAACTCCGATATAACTACTTTTAGGAGGTTAAATTATTAATTTAGTCCTTAAATTTTTAAGCTTGTATATGTGTAAAAAATTTCTAGACTTTAAAATATGTTTAGTAAGTATTTGACATTTCAAAATTTTAAAAATTAGACACAAAATTAAAATTTCAAAAATTTATTTATATAAAATTAAAGATTTATTAAACATTTTGAAACTTATTAATCATTTTTCAAGCACTAAATTTGTAATAACATGTTTTTGAAAAAGTGTATTTATTTAAGATGAATAATAATTTATCTCACAAAAGGTCTTGAGAAGTGGGAAAAAGTAAACATGAGAAAAGTTGTACACGAAGTCCTTAAGATACAAAATAATGTATTGAAAAGGGCTTACAAACCTAAACTACACCGTTTTTGTTCAACTCACTCAAATGTCCAAATTATAAGTTGTCACGTGACAAACTTTTCTTTTTTTAAAGTATATAATAAATTTTGTTTCATTAAAATTGAAGGAGTTACATAAAAATGGATGTAATTTAGACTGCATCCAAGAATTATCCATAGAGCCCGTTTGGATGGATAAAGAAATTCTTATATTGGATTTAAACCACTCAATAGTGACTTGATAATACTGATAAGATATTAGTGAACCCCATTTCACCAACACCATTTCTCTACATCCACGCAGACACACAGGACCAGAAAAATAAATGTGACAAAATATTATGATCAAGGAAATATATTAAAGTCACGTGTTGCAATGGTTCAAAAATGTACTAGACCTACATTATTCTCAAAAGAAGAAAAAACAAACAAAACAAAAAAGGTCGGGACATTTGAAAATGATGGAACATTCCTGATGTGGGAATTTTTTTTGTCTCGATGGCTTTAATTTCACATCACCCTAAATTTGGAAAATAATGTAATATGACTCTCCATCATTGTCACAATGCGAGCGCATTAATTATTCATATTGTCTTTGCAATTTTGATGAGCGTAAAATTAAAGTCATCCAATGTGCTAGTGCTCCTTCCTTTCTCCTTTTCCTTTGTGCTTGTGCTCGCACTCAGGTTCAATTAATCTAATAAAATAATATTCCCATGCACATTAGAGCTCTTCCTCCCTCTCTCCCTTGCACTCCCGTTCTTTTTCATGCTTTGTTCTTTTGCTCGTTGCTTTAAGGAGTTATTTAGGGCTATGTTTGGAATGAGATTGAGTTGTAATGTAATTCAAAACTCAGGTTTAGATTGAGCGTTTTAAGCTCGATTTGTAACACTAAACTCATTTCGTTCCCACAGTTTTCAACACAACCCTCTCTTTTCTACTGTTTTCACTCTTCACGGTTCTATTTCTTTTCTGCCCTCGATTCTGCACACATTCTAATACTCCTCTGATTCAATAATACGATTTTAGGTCTAAGTTGATTAAAACAATACTCATTAGTTGTCGACTCACAATAAGCAAGTTAATCTAACCCTTTTTCTTCCTAATGATTTATTAATTACCTTGACGAAGGATAAATCTAAAGCATCGAGTCGCACAATCAAGAATTGTTTATCAAGCAATCACAAGATACTAACATTAACAATCAGTTTATTCAAGAGTAAGATCCATGAATAAGAGTATTTGAACAATTTGTAATGAAGAACAAGTCTCAGAATTAATCAAAAAGGGAAAAACTATCAAACCCGAACTAGAACACTAACTTTTAGCCCATAATCATCTTCTTAATCAATGGAAAGAAACTCCCAAACATTAATACAAATTGAGTGTGAAAATAGGGGAAGAATGAGGTAGAGAGAGTTTTGTAACGATTGGATCATTAACCTAAAAACGAAAATCCTTTTTATAAAATCGGTAGAGTGCCGCTGCTACACTTTTGCCAAGTGCTATGTTGTAGCGCCGTTGAGGCGCCTTAGTGCAGATGCCCCCCTCCCTTCCGCACACGTTAATCTTTGAAGCGTCACAGTGCTGCATTTTCTCGCTTCTGTGGGTCACACCGTGGAGCGTTGCGACACTCCACCTCCTACACGCCTACTACCTTTGGCGTCGCGTACAACACTGCACGGTTGAATTTTGGTAATTTTGACTCTTCTTGCCCGATTGACGCCTTCGATCGTCGTTTTGATCCGTTTTAGCTCCATTTTGACCTTAACGCTCAATTCTACCTCTTCAATGCCCAAGACCTGTAAGATCACTAAATAAACGTATAAAACTAAGGAACGATCTTGAATTAAGTAGAGTGGGATAGCATATTTTCGATGCTCTCAAGGTAAGTGGAAGTTTGGCTCAAAAGACCTAGTTCAAGACTTTGTTCAATTATTGGCTCTTTCAAACATACACTTGCTAACACTAAATTAATGGAGGTTCAAACCCTAAAAGGTACCTACACCTATTGCAAAGTAAAAATGCTTGTCTTTATCTATGTATTTTTATTTTTAAACTCTTAAAAATAGTAGGAGATTGTTGGTTAGTTTTTAATATTTTAATGTTTATTTTTATTATTTTTATTTATTTATTTACTTCCTATTTTAAGTAGTCAATTCCCTCTCCCTATCAAATAGGAAGTGGATCGACAGTTGTACTTAACTTGACCTCTTATAAGAATGGAAATCAACTTCCAAGTCCTGAAAGTAGAAAAAGTTTCTCTCTCTCTTAAAAGAAAAAAAAAGTGAGATGTCTTTCTTCCTCCATTTAGGAGTTTGATTTTAAGCAAAGAAGCAGTTAGGGTATCGTAAAAGTCGAGTTTGATTTTAAACATAAAAGCGTCTCAGTTAGGGTATAGTAAAAGTCTTAGTTGCTATCCAAAGTCTCTTAAAGGATTGTTGTATCTTCGGAGTATAGTGTGTCATATAATTCAATGCAATGAGGGCACATCTTCTCTATAGACTGCACTTATTGGCGTGCCTCGATCCATTAAATTATATGAAGTTTTAATCCCTTATTCATTTGTTATTTTAATTGTTATTGATTGATTTAAAAAATTTCTATTCCCCTAAAATTATTCCCAACGAATTAATATGATCTTAGTTGTGCTCTAACCAATAACAAAGGATCATCATTCATTATTTAAAAAAAAAAAAAAATAATAATGCAAATGGCATTAACCAACCAACTATTTAAGGCTTCCGCAAAAAAAAATGTACTTAAGCATGAACTAAAATATGGAACACTTTTGAGTTTGGAAAATTGGACTATATAGCATCATTTTAGGTTCCATTTGGGAGTATGGTAAAAACAGAATTCTTTCATAATTTTAGCAAAAAGGGCCTCCGTACACGTGATGATGACTTTATTTCATCCTAAAATACCATCAACACTATAAAGATTTAGAGCAGATCTTACCTAAAAATAAAATCTCTCTCTCCCTTTTTAAATCTCATATCTTCATCTTGTTTCAATTTTTTTCTTTATTCTTAGGATAGTAGTCTCTCTTTTCATATTACACCCCTCCCTTTCCATCGTCCCTCTCGCTCGACCTTCACGGTACCGTCAAAGCCATGAACACTACCGCCGAACTCATTCCCTTTCCCCGCCGAAGACTTCCATTAAAGTTTCAGTTTTTCTTGAAATTCGGCCATGGAGAAGGAGGAGAGAGAATAAGAGAGAAGAAAATGGACGAAGAAGGGGGAGAGAGAAATAAGAGAGATTAAAAATTAGATTTTTTTCCAACTCATCTTGTCATTCCAACCTCTAGTCATTTTTTTTAGTGATATTTTTTAATTAGAGGAACCTTTTAAGCTCATTCTTGAAAACTAAGAACTAAAATGGCTTATTTAAAATATAAAGGACTAAATGTACATATTCTTCAAACTTCAATGACCAAAAGAGTATTTTTTTGGGCCGACAAGACAAATAGAAAATTTGGAGGTTTCTTTTGGAAAAATAGAAAAAAAAATTCAAAATCATAAAAATAGCAAAAAAAAAATTAAAAATTAAAAAATTCTAACTAACAAATATCCAAACTACCCCACACACTCAAATTGATAAAACTAAACATCACATTGCTAAAACAAATTGAGAAAAGTGCAAATACACCGCACTATTAGCAAATAACACCCCTTGCTCAATAGCAACTAAAATTCCCACCAAACTCCAAAATAGTCCTTAATTTAATTGAAGCCAACTATATAATCCATAAAACAACTATGATACTCACCTACATATTGTTGGTCAATTCTTCTTATGGCCACATGACAACAAATGTATATGATAAATGGAGGCAAAAAAGATATCCAGAAAAAACGAGGAGAGAATGAATGCGAGAGGAAGATCCATGACACTTATCAATGCTACCGTTCACGAAAGCTCGCGAAGGAAGAGAAGGGTGACGGCTTTGTGCGACACGGTAGAAACTTAGGTTTCTTTATTGTTCTTTTTTTTTTTTTAATGTATTTTAACTTACAAAAACTTAATTAAATATATTTTTAAATATATATATATATATATATATATATATATTGGGGGTGGCTATGCGGGGCATTGGTAACCTAAAACTTAGTTTTTTTTTTTTTTTTTTAAATGTCATTTTAACTCACAAAATGTAAGGTAGAAATATATATATATATATAAAAGTGAAAATTTTCTTTTATATCTTAAATTCCAAATATCTAAATATCTTTTTTCATATCTTTTATAAATAATTATTTTCTCCAATAAATTTAAGTTTGTCCCTACAAATTCAAAATCAAAAGAAATACATTAAACTTTCAAGACTATGAAACTTACATTAAAAATCTCTAATTCAAAATTTTGAAAACTAAAATATTTTAATTTCATCTATTGTAAATCTAATTTATTAGATCCCAAACATTCATTAAACCCAAATTAAGCTAAATTTTGATTTTATCTAACCTACCACTTATTACAAAAACAAATAACAAAGACAAAATCCATAATTAAATTTGAATGAATGGAAAATAGCTATTTAACTTTATTTTACCAAGACAAATCTAGATTAGTTAAATCTTATAGCTTTGAATCAATTAGGGCAAATTTGGTTTAGTTTGAATCAATTTGTAGAGTAGTTTTCAAAATCTAATTTGAATATTAAAAATAAATTCGAATTTCAAAAGAGACAAAAATTACAAAATGGCACTATTCTCATTTTTGAAACTGAATATGTTAGATTATAATCTGATTAATTCGGTTATTATAATCTGATTAATCCGGTTATTAATCAAGCTCCCAATTACACTGTATTTATATCTTAATTATTAATCAAGTTGTTCACTTATACTGTATTTATATATTAGTTATTAATCAAGCTTTACACTTACACTATATTTATTTTCAAAAAGTGGTTATATCAAATCAAATCTTATATTAAACAATCAATTTAAAATACAAATTGGTGAAAAATTAGTTTAATTTATCTTTTGAATCCGTTAGGTTGGAATCTCATAACCGACTCTTTCCATTTACACTATATTTCTATTCATAATTATACACGAATAGCAATTAGACTGTATTTGAAAATATTATTATTCAACCATATCAAGGGCAACTTTGGAATTATAAAAGTATTTGTCATGTGAGCAGCATGTGTTTTGTCAAAATTCTTATTATTTCTGATTTTTGACAAAAATCAAAAGTATCTACCGAATTTTGCCATTTCCTCCAATTTCTCTATTTTTTTCCTAATCTTTATAATGGGCGGAAATTTGGCCTTTGTAACTGAACCTCAAGCCCATCCTTTTGCATGATGGACTGATTTTTGGGCTTTTAAATCGGATCTTTAGCCCAACAAGTTTATATTGAGACTCTCTTGAATGGCCTAAATAATAGACTAGTACTAAAAATAGACAAAAAAAAAAAAAAAAACATTAAAAATAGGGAAGTACAACTGTATAGCAATGTTTAAGCTTCTATATAGACGAATAGCAAAACAAAAATTTCCCACTTTATTTTAACCCTAAAATGCCCTTAGACGTATTTCCAGTTAGGGCTATCCTATTTTTTAAATTTCAATTTTATCTGATTTCCTCGAATTTCTTTCTTTCTTTTTTTTTTTTTTTTTTTTTTTTTGGGAGTTATTGAAATTGTATTGTATAGCAACTTTTAAGATTTCATTTGGAAGAATAAAAAAAAAAAAAAAAAAAAAAAATCATAACCCAAAATCTTCTCATGCGTATTTCCAATTACAGGGTAATTATATATCCACTTTCCAGATTTGAGTCCCAAAAACATATATTTGCCAAATTTTCGCCCCCCATCAATTTTGATTTGGTAATTTATAAAGAAAAAAAAAAGTAGATTCAAGCTTTTTATACTAAGCATCCTTTTGTTACGATTTTAAATATTCCTTTTATGATTAATCAATTTTTGAGTCTTATGGGTATTCTCGTCATTGATAATTAGTAATTAATAATCCTAAAAATTATTTTGCTAATTTTCTAATTTTAAAACTTTTTTTTTTCATTTTTTCCAATGAAACATTAAATTTTGCTATTAGACGCCCTTAAAAATATGGTCAAACATGTCTTTTCATATTTATCCTGAAACGTGATACATTTGCATTGCGCATTGTTTTCCCTTATCCAATCCACTAGTTTTGGTTGGTTTGAAAATTAAGATGGGTTAGTTTGGTTTCTTTTTTAGTGAACTCGAATACGTCGGTTCGGTTCGGTTCGTGGGTTAAGGAGTTAAAAAATCAGTTTGAACCAACCGACTCAAAATCATGCAGCAGCCCAAGCCCAATTTTATTTTTAGGGTTTATAATTTCTATTGTTTGTTGTTTTCTTCCAATCCCAGCCGTCAATATGTTTAGCATATTAGGGTTTAGGGTTTGACACGTAGCAAGTAGGGTATCGAGAACCTTTTCCTTATTTTTGTTTTTATTAATATGTTTTGTTACAGACTTTCTCAATCCTCACCTTTCATTCTGTTCATTCTGTTTTACTTTGTTTTTCATAGATGAAAACCATTGAGTTAATCTTGTTTGTGAATTTTACTAAAATTTGAAAAGTCCAATGGATTGCTGTTGTAGTCTTGCTTATAGATTTTGTGGATATTATACTCTTTTGGGTGGATTTTGATCATTATTATTTTGGAATCTTGCTTATGTTGTAGCGTTTTGAATATTTTATTAGTGAAGCATATTTTAATTTGACTTCATATTGTATTCTTTTATTTAATGAATATTAAATAGTTACGTGTTATCTCCATGGATAAAGTTCAAGAATAATGTTGAAGGGCAAAGTACCCTAAAAAACAGGGTATTAAAGAAAAAAATTGCAGAAATAGTGTTGAAGGGCAAAGTATAGACAAAAATGGGTAGTGGAACAAAATCGTGTACATGATTTTTATTTATTCTAGTCTCATGGCAGCTGTTGCTGTGTGGACCAAACTTGTGGACCGAGTACATGATTTTCATTAAGTTTTTTTTTTTTTTTTTTTTTTTAAATTTTTAATGAACAGTTTTCTTTATTACTTGTTTTGTTCTTTTTCTTTTATATCATACTCATTTGTTAGATTTAGTGTGTCTCGAGATAAAATGTAATTTTCATTAGTTCTTTTATTTCAAGATAGAAGTTCATATGAAGATAAAAATTTGAATTACAAGTCACTCATGTGCCACATAGTGGTCGTCTTCGTTGACATTGCAGACGATGAGGTACATGCACTTAAAAATGTTGTTGATGATGAATTAATTCATCGATATCTTGTTGGGTGACGACAGATGGATGTTCAACATGCGCATAATACTCCTGTTGATGGCCAGAAGTCTATGAGATGTCTGATCTAGGAGAAGTTAGAATTGGATCATGAAATATAAGAGGTTTCTGGTCAACTTGTTCCTCTAGAATGTCTTTGCCTTGTTGGCATTGTCGTCTTCGACGAATACTCAATGTCAGTCGTTATCTGCTAAATAATATTTTGTATATTTACCAAGTTTTGGTCACATATTGAACTCAATCCCGCCCACGTTTTCACTACCCTATTTCTGTCATTTGTTTCACCCCAACCCTATTTTTTTCCAAAAAAAAAATATTTAAATAACATTATTTTAAACAAAATTCTATCTTCCAACTTTATTAGGACATTAAACCTTTCGAATACAAGATCATGAGTAAAGAACTAAGATTCTCTTGAAATTTTTTGAAACAGAACCGATGGAACCAAACTAACCCAACCTATTTTTTACGGATTTGTTTGGTTTGGGTTTGTAACTAATAAGGGTTAGTTTAAGTCAGAGAAATACACCAACCAAAGCATAGACTTGAACCTAAAATATCCCAAAAATTCAACATAACTCAACCTACAAATACCCCTCGACACAGCAGCATTCGAAAGACTTTAACTATATTCTTTTAAGATTATGACACCAAAATAAAAGAGCGAAATTCAAAGTTATTCTAAAAAAAAAGGGCGAAATTCAAAGTTGAAGGAATATGGTTTAAATATGGTAAGATAAAAGGAATATGGTTAAAATTGCGAACTAAGAAAGATGATGTTCGAACGCTGTTGATGATTGAAATAAATAAGTTTAAAATTTGGTTAAAAAAGTATTGGATTTGTACTTTTAAGAATTTTCAAGTTTAATTTATATATTCTTTTAAAAAATTAATTAATATACATCTTAAATTTAATTTTTTAAAACATTTTTTTTAGAATAATTTACTAAATTTTCTTTTAGTGTATAGAAAAAAAAATCAAAAAATTAT
This sequence comes from Lagenaria siceraria, assembly GCA_002890555.2. Classification (NCBI taxonomy): domain Eukaryota; kingdom Viridiplantae; phylum Streptophyta; class Magnoliopsida; order Cucurbitales; family Cucurbitaceae; genus Lagenaria; species Lagenaria siceraria. The sequence continues at coordinate 20,319,814 of CM016488.1, forward strand.
GCAATAGTCTTTTACATTATTTTATTTGAATAAATGTTACTATTTGAAGAAAAATACAAATAGGAGTGTATGAAATTTTAAAGGATAAATAACGTGATTGTTCATTTAAACATATCGTCACTATTAGATCGTGATCTTTTATATTTATGGTCTAAATTATACCTATACACAAAAATATACATTACTTTATCATGCATTTCAAGTTGAATAACTATAATGTAGCAAAGGATGTGACGTTCCATTCAAACATATTTTCATTACTAAATCGTGATGTTTCTTATTTATGGTATAGATCACACCTATTACACAAAAAGATACATCATTTCTTCGTGTAACCATTTCAACTCAAATAGTTGTAATGAGGCCCAGAACATGACTTTTCATTCAACTATATCTCCACCGTTAGATCGCAATGTTTCATATTTATGGTATAGATTACACTTATACACGACAAGATATATAAGTTTGGTCCAGAAGAGTGGTAGCAAGGCAAAGGATGTGTCTATTTGTTTAATCATATCTTCACTGTTAGATCGCAATGTTTCATATCTATGATCTAGATTATAAAACGATACACCATTTCGTAGTGTAACCATTTCGACTTGAATAGTTATAACGAATGACAAAATATGCATATTATTAAATGAGGTAAGAACTACCTTTCATAGTCCATTTTATGTATAGTACATGTGAGTATTTCTACAATAAATTTTAGAAACATATTATATATATTTTTTTTTTTTGCATGAAATTATTATTAGTATTTCAACTAATTTTGAAAATCTAAATGTAAGATTTATAATGAATGATAAAATATACATTATTAAATGACGTAAAAATTATCTCTCATAGTCTTTTATGTATAGTACATAGTGAATATTTCCAATATAGATTGAAACATAATATATTTTCATGAAAATTATTATTAGTATTTCAACTAATTTTGAATAAGTAAATTTAAGATTTATTAAAAATACTAGAATTAAAATTAGACTCCTTTTTCTACAATAAAATTAGACATCCAAAAATAAGTTCCAAAGTATTTGAGACAAAATATTATTTTAATCTTCCAGTGTTAATGTATTAAAATAAATATTTTAGAAAGTTTTTGTAAAAAAAAAATATTCGATCCGTCTGCTTTTATCTTGCTTCTTCTTCCTCTTCTTCGTCTCTTCATTCCAACTCTCTGTTTTTCTCTGTTTCTCTCTGTTTTCCTTCAATTTCACGTCCATGGCTTCTTCTTTGGACTGCATCCTTTTCGGTAACTTCATCTTCTTCTTCTCTATCTTCCATTTCCATAATTTAAGATTTAAGATTTTGTAACTCTGTGTTTTTCATACAGATTTGGATGACACTCTGTACCCCTACAACACTGGAATTGCTGATGCTGTCAACAAAAACATTGAAGGTCTCAGAACTCTGTTTTGTTTCTTCCCACGTTTTTGTTGGGTTTTCTTTAAAGTTTAAATTTATGGATTCAAGATTTTGAGTCGTAATGTTGGTTTTTGACAGATTTGCTCATTCAGAAATGTGGAATCCCAGAAATTAAAGCTCCCATTCTTCGGAAAGAGCTTTTCGAAACATACGGCGGCAACTTGGCTGGTTTGCGAGTAATTTCTTTAATTAACCATTTTAATCTATGTTGTTACATTTTAATTTAAATGAGATGTTTTTTCTTTGATAAATTATACAAAATACTCAAACTTTGTATTTGTGCCAAAAACAATATCTTTCAATTTTCAAAAAATTCAAAAATACCATTAAACATCTAAAAAGAGTTCAACGATATACTAATCATAAGATTTAGATAGAAACCATGAGTGTTTTGGGTAAAAAATATCTCTAAATTTTCAAAAGTTTCAAAAAGACCATTAAACTTAAATAAAAGTTAAAAATTACTTTAATGTTACTATATGAACAGTAATGGTTAATACTACCTTACTTTTCTATTTCCTCTCTTTTTTTTCTCTTGTCTCTTCTCTAATACTCTCTTACTCTCCTTTTCGTTAACTGTTTGACATTTGTTTATTTAAAAGAAATTAAATAAATAGAATTGTCCACTTTGATTAAGGTATTAGACTATAACAAGAAAAAAAAAAAGAATAATGGAAACATTAAGGGATCTTACTTCAATGTTTTAACAATGTTGTATGTCATAATTGAGCATGTGTTAGTTGAACAATGTTGTATATAATTTGTATTTGGCTACTTATTGTGTTGGTATGTTTTAAAGGGAAATTTTAATTTTGAAATTTTGTGAGATTTTGTGGGATCTTATGTTTTAACTTAAAGTTTTGATTTTTATTTTCGTTGATAAAAAAATCGGTGTAAGAATTGAATAAATATGAAAAAATGAGAATATCTTTATTAAAAAAAATGATGATATCTATATAATTTCTTTTATAATTGGTTCTTTTCAAACTCAAGAAAACTTCAAACAAATTGATCACTATATATACTAACGGTAGAAGCATTTTTAAGCTTTTTTTTTTTTTAATGTTAGAGTTATTTTTGCAACGAGATATTAATGTTTCTGTTCATATACTAACAATAAGGATACTTTTTAACGTTTTTTAAAAGTTTAAGGGTATTTTTTATACATTTGAAAGTTCAAAGGTATTTTTGAAACAAAACACTAACTCTTTTCATCCAAAACTAACGGTAAACATATTTTTGAACCATTTTTTTACATTTAAATGTATTTTTGAAACTTTTGGAAGTTCAATAAACATTGTTAAAATTTATGGTGCAATTTCTACTTTGCTGAAAGTTCTACAACCATCAACATAACTTTCACCACATACCTTGCATAGCCACCAAGTAAATACATGTGCGCAAAGGTTTGGAATCACTAACATCATACATCCTCTATCATGGTAAAATGGATATACTATAAGGATGAATTTTGTCTTCTTCAGAGAAAGTTATTGTTTCCCTTGACAAGAAAGACAACATTAACATCCAACCTAGAGCCCTTTGACCAACTTGCTATGTTTTTCATGTGCTCATACTGTTTGTATTCCTGACAGCCTTTTTTCTGCTCGAAGACTTTCTTCTTTGACCATTGGACCATCATCACCACTTAACTTGCACTTGTGTAACCCAAATTATATTAATGCATCTTTGTCTTGCACTTGCCACAAGTTGAAGTTGATCATTCCTTCAAATTTCTCTACATCAACTTTTATTAGACTCATAAAGCTTGACACATTTGCTTCACTCCTAGCAAATCTACCAATAGTGAACAATCCACACTATTCACAATACCATAGCACGTTTCTAGATATTTTTTTTTCTGATGTGGAAGCTAAGACAATGTTGCAACCACATAGCATACTCAAGAATTCAAAAAACTACGAACCTAAAGTTTTGGTACCAGTTGTGAGGAAAAACCTTCCCTTACTATCACAGAAATAAGTAAAAATAATTGACAAATTAAAAGAAACACAAGAATTTTTTGGGGACTCCAAACTCGATGAAAAACTACGGCTCACCAGAAAGAAATCCATATGTGAAAAATTGTTACAGTCACACAAAATTTTCTCCCCGACCCAATTACAAGAGCAGTCTTTTAAAGTTTTTATGTCACTCACACCTTTTTTCTCATTTCAAACTAGAGAATACAAAAAGGGAATTTAACTAGTATTAGCACACTCAAATTTTTCTAATTGGGACAACTTAAAACCAAAGTCATACACTTCTTTTATAGTATTTTAAGTTCATCACTTCTTTGAACTTTTTAATGTAGGATTACTATTCTTTTATATTTTGCAACCCACAGTCTCTCATGAAGAGTCGTAAGTTTCTAAATTAAAAAAAAAAATATTCACATCTTCCAATAAATTTTTTTATAGAGGAGACATATTAGAACATTTATGACATCAATTGTTAATATAAAGAAAAACACACAATAGAAGACTTGAATCTACCAAAAAAAAGAATTTATCTTCAACCTTATTTCTCAATATTTACTCAGATTTCTTCTTGTAATACTCCTAATAATCCCCATTAAAGAAACTACTATCATAAACTATTGACTTCTTTTTTTTTTTTTTTTTTTGTATATTAAATTTTCTACAGGCGTTGGGCTTTGACATCCATCCAGATGATTACCATGGGTAAGCCAAAATTTTAAAAAAAGAAAAACACTGATTTACAAAAATCATCAACTGTAACGTTTATTTTGATGAGTTGGTTTGTCAGTTTCGTGCATGGTAGGTTGGCATACGAGTGGATCAAATCAGACCTTAAGCTCCGACGGCTCTTACTCACTATTCCTCTACGAAGAATCGTAAGTTTTAATTACAATTTACAAACTAATCCATGTTAATATGATGGAAAATTAGCGAAGATCGAAAACTAATGTAATTCTTTTCAATTAATTAATAGATATCAAGTACAAAAAATGAGTATTTTGCAAAATATATATATATTAAGAACAAAATCAGAAATTTTGAAACTTGAGGACTACGTGGAAGCAAAAGTTAAATATATAACATTTTGAAACTTAGGTAACCAAATAAATACAATCCAAAAATTTAAAAAAAAAAAGAAAAAAAACTAAATTCAAAATTTAGATATATCAAGTGATCCTTTTTAAAAAAAATTAATATTGATGATCACTTATTGGATCTGTAGATATTTACAAATTCTGATATAAAGCACACAACTAAAGTGCTCGCCCGACTCGGCCTAGAGAATTGCTTTGAGAAGATCATATGTTTTGAGACGATGAATCGGAACCTTTTCAAGGCGACTCAGTCGAAAGAGTTTCCAGTCCTCCTAAAACCATCGATAGATGCTATAAGAATCGCTCTTGACGTCGCCAACGTCAATCCCCATCGAACGGTACGTCGTTACGGATTAAAATTGTGATATTTTGTGACAAAAGTCAGTCTCAGTTTCAGTGTGGTTTGATGATTTGTGTTGTCGTTGTTTGCCAGTTGTTTCTTGACGACAACGTGCGCAACATCGCTGCTGGAAAAGCCCTCGGCCTTCGTACCGTTTTGGTAAGAAATTTCTTTTCCCGTCTTTTAATTTCTGTTTTACCACATTTTCCAAATATTTATTTGTTTTTTACTTTTAAAATTGTGAGAATATCTTTAAAAGATTAAATTTAATTAGTCTAATCTATTAGTTAAAATTTTCGGGTACAAGGATGATTCAACCTAATATCGGTGTAGAGGTTATGTGTTCAAACTATTTTAATATAATTTCATTATTAAGAATATTGATATTTACTTTTTAAGACGATTTTTAAGTCCATAAATAGAATTTATTATTATTCATCAAACTTAAACTTTTAGGTTCAATAATAATTTAATATTTAATAACTAAACTTTAAACTTTTAAGAAATAACTTTTTTGGCTCTCATTTTATATTAGTTGTGAATGAAATATATGAATGACATGATTTATCATATGTGAACATGTGCGTGTTAGACTTAAATAAGTTCATTAAGATATAATTATTAGGTTAAAAAATATTTTTGGTCCCTAAACTTTTATGAAATTAACAATTTAGTCCCTCAATTTTGATTTGCAACGATTTAATCCTTCTACTTTCAATGTTGTAACAATTTAGTCCCCGAACTTTAGTATGTAACAATTTAGTCATTATACTTTCAAATTTGTAACAATTTAGTCCTTATACTTTCAAATTTGTAACAATTTAGTCCCTAACATAAAATAAATTATCAAAATTAGATGTCAATTTTTATTATTTTATGATGTAGACCTTGTATTTTATAAAAATATTGAGTCTCTAATTAGTTTATTAGTTCATTTATGCAAGAAATCTCATTAAATTTTAACACTATTTTCTACAATAAAAGACTAAATTGTTACAAATTTTAAAGTACAAGGACTAAAGGCCCGTTTGGATTGACTTTCCTAAACGTTTATAAACACTTTTTTTTTTTTGCACTTATAAACACTTAGAAAGTCCATCCAAACAGGCTTTAAATTGTTATCTAGTAAAGTTTATGGACTAAATTGTAACAAAATTGAAAGTTTAAGGACTAAATCATTATAAATCAAAGTTCAGAGACTGAAAGTTTAGGGATTAAAAGTGATCACATTAGTTTTTTTTTAATCAAAATGAGTATAGCTCAACTGATATAGAACTTGCACAATTAATTTTAAAGTTGGAAGTTTGGTTTCCCACCATATTTTATGTGTATATATATATATTATTTTTTAAAAATTTTATTTCTTAAAACTTCATTAATTTAAAGATATTCATTCTAAAGATTTGAATATTGAAATGTAATAAATTTGATGATTGAAGAATGAAAACGTGATTTTTTAAGTAGTGTAATCTAACCATATCTTTTCTTTTCCTACTTTGTTCTCTACGGGGTGGTTGTGTTACACATGTTGTCTTTTTTAGAATAAAAAATGATAAAGAATATGTTCGATTAATTTTAAAAATAAATAAATAAATAAAATGAAATTGCTTAATTATTACTTTGATAATCACGTGTAAATAATCTTAATATTCTAAGTGATCAAGAATTGTCTAGAAGCTTCCCTTCCTTTAAGTGTGTGAGAAAAATATATATCTGAAATGACACGTGACATCTCCTTGTTTGTTACAAGAAAATATCCTCATGAATAAGTAAGAAAATTTTTAATACTATGCATCGTATGGAAAATAAAATATATCACCCTAATAACATATTAAATGTTGAATAGAAAGAGTATGTATTTCTATATACTAAAAAAATTTCTCCATTTAAGTGAGAACGTGGAATCATCATCATATTCTAATTGTTAAAATGAATATAACTCAACTGATATAAAGTTCATACGTATTATTGACTTTGAGATTAGAGGTTTGGTTCTTTTACCCAGATGATAAGAAAAATTACTCATCCTATTCTAATTATTTCTAATGAATGTCATCTAAATAGTGGAGCCACATGATTAATATCCACTCGAAACATAATGTACTACCAAATGTAAATTAACAATAGAATCCTTGTTAAATGAGGTGTTTGCATAAGCAGTAACAAAAATATGTATTTTTAAATGTAAAAGTTTTAATATTTGTAGATTACATGTTAAATAACATGCAAGTTTAGTTCATAAATTTTTTTTTTCTTTGAGCATAATTCAGAGCCTTTAATAACAAGTTAATGTGTTTCTCAACTTTGAATTTTGTGTTCAGTTGTTTTTTTATTATATTCAAGAAAAAATTTTAAAAAAAGTTTGATCTAATATATATAATAAAATTTTATATCTTTTAAGACCTAAACTTTGGAACTCAAAAAAGACCTATGCTTTGAAGTTTGGTCTAGTATGTTCGTGGATTAAAAAAGTGTTGGATATGTCAATGACTCATTAAAAATAAAATTAAAAATTTAAGAACCTATTAGATATTTTTTTAGGTTTAATGACTTATTAAACACAAAATTCAAAATTCAAAAACCAAATAAATACAAAATTAAATGTAGGGGTATACATGGGTGGGGTTGAGGGAGTTCTTTGGATCAACCCAAAAATTTGGTTTAGTTATTTTGCGTACCTGAAAAACCTGAATAGAGTCTCTGATACAACTCAACCCAAATACTTAAATTTATTTACAACACATGACTAATAACTAAAATCTTATAAAACATAAATATCAAATACCAAATATTCATGATATATTAAAAACTTTAAATAAAGACAAACATTGTAACAATCCTAAATGAAAAGCACAAAAAATTCAACATAAAACTAAACTCTAAAAATTCGAGTTGGATTGGGTAAACCATAAATTTTTTTTTTATTCAACTCGAGACTTAATCCAACCGGACAAAAATAGAAGAAAAAACTTAATTCAACCCGAGAACAAAACTAACCCAATTCAACACAAATTTGGGTAGTCCAAGTTGTAATCATTTGAATACTCTTAATTAAAAGTTTAATGGCTAAATTTGAAATTTAATATAATTTCTGTCATGTGATTAAATGAAGGTGGGGAAATCAGTGAAAAGCAAGGAGGCGGATTACGTAGTGGATACCGTACATAATCTGGTACAAGTACTTCCAGAGATATGGGTAAGTGTAGAATCAAATAGTAATGGTGAAATGATCAATGGGAGCTGAGGCGAAGTTGTTTCCATTCATATGGCAACACGTGTCAGTGCTTAAATTATTTTGACGATATTACCCTACATAAGTAAAATGTGTCTAAAAAAAAGTAAAATATATCTCCTGCAATGTTATTTACCGTTAGGCAGGGTGTTAGTAAAAATCCTTTGCCCATGTAATGGTGGCATATATGACAATCTATTTTTAACTTTTAATCAATTTCTTGTGTCTGTCTGTCCTTTTGAAAACAATATAAAATAAATATAAATAAAAATAAAAACCCGTCTCTGTCAACTAGAATTAATATTAATTCTTTTTTATTTGGGTATTTTGTTTTTCTAGGGAAAATATCTATATGTCGTGTTTATTTGAAGGAAATTTTAGATGAGTTTGATTTTTTTTTTATGTCAGTGAAATATAGAAATTTGAACTTCGGCCTTTCAGAAAATGTCTACATTTCAATTATTGTTGAGTTAATGTTCACTTGGTTTAGTTTTTTAGTATAACGGTTCAAATGTTTGAAAATCACAATCTAATTTTTAATGTTCATTTTGTTTTGTTAAATTAAAATTGGAGCAAAAACTTAATTCAGAGGTAAAATTGCAACACTTTTCAAAGTGTAAGGTTAATATTTCTCCAAAGTTTATTGTCACTTATAAAATTGTTGTTAAATTATACACCGACACACTTTTAAAATTTAATGTTAAAAATATACAATATTGGATTTTTCATTTTTTCCTTGCATTTAGGAACCATTTTTTTTTTAGAATCTAAGATTTTCATGTTGAGTATCTTATCGCGTTTGTTTTGCAGTAATGTAAGATATAAGACATCTCCAAGAGTTTTGGATGTCCTCTTGAAACATTGGTTTCCAAGATTATCTTGTTGAGGGCATCATCTTTTTATTTTTTTACCATTCATTTTTTTCTTCATATTTATTTGTATTTTATAATTAAAAAATAAATATTATTGATCATATATACCACTCTTCTTAGTTATATTGTAGTTGTTATATTTTTTATAAACATTTTAAATTTATATTACATTTTAATTTATAACCAAATCTTAAATTAATATATATATATATATATATATATATATATATATATATATATATTATTTTGTTGAGAAAATAATATATAAAAAAATCCAACCATATTAATTTAAAAAGAAAGTTACATAAATTTAAATTACAATAATTAATTATAAATTAATGAATAATTGTAAAGACATTATTGAAATATTATATAAATTTTAGATATTTATTTATTTATTATAAATTTGATGAAACAAACATATTTATCTAAGTGTTTCCAGCTGTCTAAAAAGAAATATTCATACACAATAAATGTCCAACATTTATAGTTCCTGGACATCTATAATACTATTGTTATGAATTATTACAACATTTAGACAGTTTCTATATTTTAGTATTACAACATTGACCTTACTTTTTTTGGTTTAATTAAATTAAAGGTTTATTTGGTGGGTCCAGCACCTTTTTTTAAGATCACTGAGTCATTGATGAGAAAATAAAAAGAGCCAAATTCAAAGTTGAAGGAATATAATTTAAATATGTAAAAGAATAATATAATTTAAATAATTGCGAATAACGATAATGTTGGATTGCTGTTGCTGAATGCTGACCTGCCTATCCAACCACTCCCTATCTATCTCAAAATTTTAAATATTTTATTAAATTCTTTTAATTTTATATCTAAACACACAAACCAAAATTATTGTATTTTTTTCAAGTTCATTGACTTAGTAAATATCTTCAAATTTTGGAGATCAAAAATGTTGAAATAAATGGTATAAGAACATTCGTGTAGTTTGTAGAGTTGCATTGTTTCGTGAACGGACATGTCTTTTCCTAATTAACTAATTTGAAGAAGAGACATGACTTTTTTAAATGGCCAGGAATAATCTATAAATATGTCTCTTCTTCAAATTTTAGAGCCACATTCATGTGTTTCAAAAACTTTTAAACAAACGCTTTTCTCCCATAAAACCCTTCTCCCTTTTGAAATTTCCACAAAGTATTAGTCCGTTGGATCTTGTGGACGAGGTACTGCTTTCATAAGAAAAGTAACTTGTTAAAATACTAGAGTGAGTAAAATTATCTTAAGGAGACAATGTAAACTCGTGGGGCTCAAATACTCTCTAGTATACAAGGTTATATACTTTTTAATTTTTTGTGATACTATTCATATAACAATATATATATATATATATATGAAGTTTGGTTTTGTAAGATAAATATTTAGAAGGTTCGATAATCAAAATGGCATAATTTTCAAATTTTTAAATACCAATATTAGATTTAAGCTATGTATTGAAATTTCACATAAGACACAAAATTAAACGCGTACAACATTCAATTTTATGCATAAAAAATGGTTAAAATTTTTTAAAAAAAATATTGAATATGTTAAATACAAAGTTAAAAGTTCAGAAATCTAATTGACATTTTTAAAGTTTAGAATTTATTGGAGACAAAATTGAAAATTTATAGGCCTAGTGGAATCTTTTAAAGTTCATGAACCAATTAGATACTCACATAAAATTTAAGCACCTAATTTGTACTTTTGCCCTTACATTTAGATTGAAAATTACACTATTATATTCGTTTTGTGCTATCTTAGTGTGAAAACACTATAGCCACATATATCATAAATCATAATGTGCAATGTCATAAAAATCAATAAGTTAGTCAGTTAGAGTATATCTTAGAGTATAAGACACTAAGAGTGTGTTTAGCCCAAAAAGTCGGGAAGTAGGAGTATTGAACTTTATTTCTCGTTTGGTGCAAGAAGTTGGTGGGTCCCATTACTAAAAAATAGTTGATGGGTCCGATTACTAAAAAATATCTTTATATATTATCAACTCCTTACACTGTGGGTCTCAAGAGTTTACAACTCTTTAAACTTCATAACTCTTCACTTCTCACCCCAAATAATCTCTAAAGGTCTACTTGATAGCGTTCATATTTTTTATTTCCGTTTTATATTTTTAAGAAATAGACTTGTTGGTAATTTATCACATTTCTTGTTTTTTAAAATTTAAAAAATATTTTATAATATTTGGACTAAAGTTTATAAACTAGTTTCTCTAAGTTTCATTTTTATTTTATATTTTGGCATTCCAACATTATATTAGTATTGGTGTCGGTTGTGTTGGTTGATGGGGCCATTTTGTTATCCTCTTCCGTTCAAGTCCCGCAAAATGCAATTTAACTTTTTTATTTTTATTTTCTCTTAATTTTGTCTTAGGTATATATATATATTACTTTCATCTTGAATTATGAAAATTTCAATATTTAAATGTATATATTATTTTAATTTCCAATTTTTCGATATTTGTATTTAAATATTATTTAATATTATAAATATGCATATTTGTGTATTATTTTAATTTTCCATTTTTTTTTGTTTACATTTAAAACCCGTCAGAATTTTACCATATAAATTTTTTTATCTTAACTTTGTGATATGTATATTTATATATTAAATTTTATTTTTGAATTTTGAATTTTTCAATATTTAAATTTATATATTATTTTTAATTTCCATTTTCAATATATTTAAATATTATTAAAATTTTGTGGCACATTTACGTATTATTTTAGTTTTGAATTTTTTTTAGGACATTACAGAATTCTACGATATATAACTATCGTACTAACCAACCACTACATTTATATAATAATATAATTGAGTTAAATATGGTTTGTCGTCATTTAAGGTGAATGATTAGAGTGAAAAATAATATCGTAGATTAAATTTGAGCAACGTTTGAAGAATAAAATGACTATATTATTGTTTTTTTAGACAAACTATATTATTGTTGTTGTTAATCTTTTACCAGTACTTATTTGTATGAGTTGTTTTTAAATAGAGAAAAATGAGTCAAACTATTTATAAATATAGAAAAATTTTACTATCTATCAGCGATGGATGGCGAAAGAATTCTATCACGGTCTATGGCTAAGTAGACAGTGAAGTTGTTTTATATTTATAAATAGTTTTATATTTTTTCTATTTATAGTAATTTTTTTTTATATTTTAATGCATGTTATTGACTTTTTATATTTTATAATAAAATTATATTTAAACTATAAAATAACTAAAAAGGTAAGAAAAAAATACAAGAAACAAAAAGAAATTATCAAACAAGTTTTTTCTTTTTTTCAAGAAACAAGAAACATATATAGTTATCAAACATATTAAGTTTTCTAATTCTTAAAATATAGGAAACGAGAAACGAGAAACGAGAAATGAGAAACGGAAAACAAAAAAAATGATACATAAACGTTATCAAACGGAGCCTAATTATTATCTCAAAGATTAATGGTTGATGTAATCTTTTTCACCTTGCAATATTTAAACTCGAACAAATAAAAAATAAACAAATAACAAACAACAACAATAGTTGACACCAAAATATCAAACAAAACACAAAATAAAAAATAACCAAATAAACTATGCAGAGAAGGAACCAAAATATGATGGAGATAGATAATGATTTCCAACTCTTTTTGTAAAGGTTTATAAAGTCCAAAATAATATAGAAAAGTTTTATAATACAATATATTATATAGTATGAATACAATATCGACACATTCATTTCTATGAATTTCTAATAGTATTTTCCTACACAACTAAATAAAAGTAATTTTAATATGTATATTTAATAATATTCGTTTCAAATATTTTATTTGGAATTATTGATTACTTTCGTACATATAATAAAATTTAAAAGATAAAAAGTCATAAGGTTAGCAATGGGGTTACGTAACACACATAAAAGCCACAAAACCCACGTCCCATCGCCAATTAATAATTGAACACCCAAATTTCTTGCTTAATGGGGTTAGCCAATTAATTAAGAATGTTTTTACTTTATAATAATAAGCTAAGTTCAATTATTTAGGAATACGTCATTGCTAAATGTGATTGAATAAAAAGACAAATGAAAGCTTTCGTTTTCTTAACACCTCCTCCCAAGCAAGAGCTAGTGATTATCGATAAGTGAAGCAATAATAGCAAATATATAATAGAGTTAATTTCATTTTATCATTTAAATTATTTTTCATATTTTGAAAATGATGGGTTTAGATTTTCTTTTGATTCATCAACTTTTATATTTGTCTTATTTTGTTTTGTTTAAGTTAAACACATCAAGTTTAGAATTGATTTGGAGTAACGAACGACGATAAATGCTAAGTTATACAAAATTACAAATTAAATCATATAAAAGTTATAATAAAGAATTAAGAGACCAAATGTTAAATGATACGTAATTCTTCTTTTGAAGTTAGAGGTTAATAAAATCTTTCATACACTACTTGTTGTACTAAAACAATTGTAAAATTAATCATCACATTAAAGGATCAGTCATCTGTTTGTTTTAAAATCAATATAACCTACTTTAGATGAATATAGATAGACATCTTTAAAGAACTTTATTTTTTAAAAAAAAAATAAAAAATTTAAGGATGTCAAGGAATATTTACATAACTAATTTTTTTTTTTTTTGGCATGATTTCTGAATAGGAAAAATGTCTTGAAATGATTTGTTATTTTAATTATTTTTATATTAATTTAATATAATAAAATTTATATAATATTTTAGTATCTTTATTCTATTGATATGAATTCCATATATATTAATTTTAAATTTTTTTAAAACTAGTTAATTTATATCATTTTAAAAATTTTATGAAAAGAAATTATTTTGAAGATGTCGATTTAGAGTTGAAAGGCTTGAATGACAATTATGTATAGAAAAATTTCTACATATAGAAAAAATGTTGAACTATTTACAAAAAAAAAATAGTAAAAAAAATATTGATAGACTTTTATCAACATCTACAGTAATAGACTTCTATCATTTCTATCATTGATAGACTCTGATAGATTTCTATCAGCGTCTATCACAACTATATCTAAAAATTTTGCTATTTTGTGTAAATAGTTTCTCTTATTTTTCTATTTTTAAAAATTTTCCTTATGTATATAGTTGATAGTATTTATTTTAATTAAGAAGGATGCAAATAAAGGAGGGGTAAAATAGTAACAAGAAGGTGTCTTCAACATGAGAGTCTTGAAAATCCCATATTTCAAAAGGACATCCAAAATTTTTGAGATGCCTCATAAAAGCATCTTATATGATACCCAGATACTCGAGCATTTTTAGATGCTTAGATATCTTACACTATTGCAAGGACAAATGAGGTAATCTTTAATTCCCATGAAATAAATAACCCGTTAAATGTTGGTCAAATCCCCTCACAACAACTAGTCTTGAGAAAAGTAAAAACAAAAAAGGTACCTCAAAATCAAGGTTTACAAATTTGAACCGATGGTCCTAAAACTCTCAAGATTATTAGGCACATAAAGTCAAGTCAATCTGAGCACAACTCTCTTTTGACTAAGACGTCAAAGTTTCAAATTCCTCAAGCTCACACGTTGCATTGAACTACTTTTTTTTATATAGAAAAAACAAGAGGCAAATAAACTAAGGTTACATTATAAATTAGTCCTTAAACTATTAAATATGTGACTAAAATGTCCTTAAACATTTAATTTTGTGTTTAATAGGTCATTAACATATTAAAAAATTATAAATTAATTGATATATTAAATATAAAATTAAAATTTATGTCGCATTCAATTTTATGTCAAATAGGATAGTAAATTTTAAAAAATGTTGAATATATATATAACATAAAATTAAAAGTTGAAAAATCTATTAAATGATTTTTAAAGTTTATGAACCAAATAAACACATAAATCTAAAAAATCATAAATCTATTAGAGGCACATTTGAATTGATATACTTTATACGAATATTGAGAGATCAATTAAAAATGGTTAAATTACAATGTTAGATCTTTATGTTTAGTCAACAGCCCTTGGTCCCTCACAAAGTATACATGTCCTTACTATATTGACACATACATGACTTTTTGGGTTAATATTTGATAATTTTGAGACCATTTGTGATACTTACCTAATTTATAATAACCAAATTCAAACTATGTAAAGTAAAAACTATATATAAATTGAATTATATTGAAACTCTTGAAGTGGCAAAAGTGGGCATATAATGTTAGGAAGGACTTATTAAAAAAAAAAAAAAACATCACACATTAGAAGTTTTAAAAAATTTAACGTCACATTTTGACCAAAACGTTATAAATTTAATATTATGATAGTTATCAATTTTATAAACCTGCAATGTTTATAATTTATCTATATATAGAGATTAAAAATTGGTTTTGAAAGAGATTTTCTTCCTCTTTATTTGTCATATCTTTAAATTTTTTTTTCTTGAGCAAAAGTTAGTTTGATTAATTCCAACTCTTTTTTTACGAGTGCTCGTCTGTTAAGAGTGTCGTGTTAACTTTAGAGAGCAATCGACATGAGAGGATTAGCACTGAGGTCGTGTCACAATTGCTCTTTCAAGACAGTAGTTATTCTACGGCACAATAATCGATTTATTCGACACTCCATCCATACACATAATTTAATAGTAATTTATATGTACATATTTTTTGAAGTTAGAGATTCAAATTTTTATATATCATTTATCGTATAAAAAAAACATTTAAAACAGGAAAGACTAAATTAAAAACCGCTCAAATTATATAAATCAAAATGGTAATGAAAAATTAAAAATAGTTGAAACGAATTGAAGTGATTCAATTCCAGGGATATTATCCATTTTCTTGTTCAACTTAACATCATCCATCATATATATAATATTAAAGTCTACAAAAAAAAAAAAAAAAAAAAAAAAAGATTGAAAATTAAGAGTTGAAAATTTATAAAGAATAAAAAGAAAAATTAAAAGACGAATTAAATTTATTTAATGCCACAAGCTCATTATCATTAGTATAATTAAACATAACGAAAATGAAATTAAAAGTAAACAGGCGGATTTTGAGTTGCTTTGGCTAGCCGCAAAGTCGCACGTGGGTGGTTGTGCTTTGTCCGAAACTTCGAGTTGGACACGTGCTTCAAAACGGCGTAGGTTCGTCTCGTCCTAACCTTGATCAGCTTTCAACGTCAAACTGCGTGGCTGGGCCCCATTCCAACTAAGGCACACCAAATGGAGAAAATATCTATAAATAATTCTAACCTAACTATGTGATTGATAATTTTACATCGTTATAGTATTTTGTTATAATTTGTTGTTGGCTATCAATATGTGACTATTCCAATCGAACATGTTCTAAGGTAAGTAAATGGAGTAGCCAATACTTTAGTCCGTCATCGTGCACTACGAAAATTAGATGGAGAATATGCTAGTTTGGATCTGACATATGTACACCTTATATTGTAATGAGAAGAAACTCTTATAACACTGTTGAATATGTGGTATAGGAAAAAAAACAAAAAAATAACACATGTTTTGTCGGTTTTCTTTTAAAAATAATTGCACTATTGAATGTGTGATGGAAAAACAATGAAAAGGGTTTCAAGAAAATTTGAGTGTTCGAGAAGATCAACAATTCAACAAACACAAGTACTCCAATTCAACTGAGTTCATAGTTTTGTTTAGTTAAAAATTAATTTGAGATAAATTAAAAAAAAATTTCTCAGACTATCGTGTTCTTGTGTATGAGGAACCTAATAAAACCAACCTAGTTTGGAGAAATATATAATCAGAAAATTTTCAACCCACTTTAATATCTAACTCAAATGCATTTTAAACCAAACTTAAACAAAATGAGTTAGGTTGGTTATTTAGAGTTTTCAAAATGTTGGCTTTTAAAAACATATTTGATTCAATGTATATTTAAAAGTTAGTCAGCTTTAATACCTCTTTCTTTTCATCTGTGAGTGTCTGAAACAGCTTACGCGTATCTTGACTAATCTCATAGGGCAATCCACCTGACTCTACAACATCTGGGTGTCAAAGAAACTCGTAGGATATTAAGTTATACGACTTTTATAAACTACGAAGACGTGTGAGTCTTGATCGAAACTTGTTGAAACTGTACCAATTCAATCCAAATTTTATAAGTTGGTTATAGTTGTATTCACAATTTAAAATGGTTGCTTGAATTATAGAAACCTATGACGTAAAACTAATGAATTGGGTTCATAATATCAGAAAATTCAATTCAACTTAACTCATGAATGCCTTTAAGAGATAGATAGATTACAACAATTGCATTACTGTTTTGGTCCTTATACCTTTAAAACGTTCATTTTAATTTGTTGACTTTTTTTTTTTAAAAAAAAAAAAAAGTTGTCATTTTGATCCTTATTTACAAAATTCAACATAAATTTTATACACAATCGAAACTTATAACTTACATCTTAAGAAATTTTGTGAATGAAATGTCATGCTAAAGTTTTGATTGAATGACGAAATGATTAAAATGATCATGTTTTTTAAAAGACCATAAACTAAAACATATATTTTGAAAGTACAAATGTCAAAATAGTACTTAAACCTAATTCTTTTTACGTCGGAGTAAAAAAGAAGTTTAAAATAGATTTAAATACTACTTTGATCCTCATACTTTTAGTTTTCGTTTATTTTGCTCTCTATAATTTCAAAATATTCTTTTTGTTCATTCTACTTTCAACTTTGGTTCATTTTGGTTATTGTATTTACAAAATGCTCATTTTAGTTCTCTTATTTTTTACTTAGATAATGAACCTTTTGAAAGTATAATGACAAAAAATGAACAAAAAAAAAATTTAAAATATATAAATAAAAAAGAGTATTTAAATCTTTAAAATAATAATAAAAACGAGGAGTCTGAGTCAGCATTGTCACACATGTTTATCCAAGCGCGTTATCTCTTCCCCCTTTTCCTATATATATTCTACTTCTCCTCCCTCCCTTCTTCGCTCCCTCTGTTTTTCTATTGCTCCTTCTTCATCTCTGTTTTCCTCTGTTTCTCACTGTTTTCACCCATGGCTTCTTCTTTCGACTGCCTCATTTTTGGTACTTTCTTCTTCTTCTTCTTCTTCTTCTTCTTCTTCTTCTTCATTTCCAAGATTTGAAGGTTCAAGATTTTGTGACTCTGTTTTCTTTTTCATACAGACTTAGATGACACTCTGTACCCATTCAACACTGGAATTGCTGCTGCTTGCAAGAAAAATATTGAAGGTCGCAAACAACTGTTTAGTTTTAACTTAAAGATTATATTATTAGTTTGTAAACAATTGGATTTTTAGGGTTCTTGAAGATTAATTTGAGTAGTGAAATTGGGTATTTGACAGATTTTCTCATCGAGAAATGTGGATTCCCAAAAACCCAAGCTCCCATTCTTCGAACAGAGCTTTTCAAAACATACGGCAGCACCCTGGCTGGTTTGCGAGTAATTTCCTCATCATTAACAAATTAAAATCTTGATTACAGTAACCATAGTTCTAAAACTATGTGCTAATTTCCTTTTCTAACAGGCATTAGGCTATGACATCCAAGCCGATGATTACCATGGGTAAGCTTTTATTCAAATAATAATGATTTAAATTAATTTTTGTTTGGGAAAAAGACAATCGATGACTCAATAATTGTCCAATAAAAACGTAAAGTTTTGTTATTTATGGTTTGTTAGTTTCGTGCACGGGAGGTTGCCGTACGATCGGATCAAACAAGACTTTCAGCTCCGGCGTCTCTTACTCGCCATTCCTCACAGAAAAATCGTAAGTTTAAGTTACGACTTATAAACCAATTTAGACTTTGGTTGTACCAATTTATTTATTTATTTATTTATTTTTATTTTTTTTAAGATTTGGTTAAAATTTTTTTAATGAGTATCATTAAACTCTCAAATTTTCATAAACGAATTTTTATAAAATAAACTAAAATTGTGTGACTTTAAAAAGAAATCTTTAACTAAGAGTTTAAATTGATATAATTATAAAAATTTAGAAATTTGGTTGATCTAATTATAAATTTCAACGTAATAGATGGTGTAAAATACTTGATACAACTATTAGTTTAAAGTTTAAATTGATATAACCCCTATAATTTAGAAGTATAAATTGATATTTTTTGTTATTTTTTAAAAATTAATGTTAATAATCACTTGTTGGATCGGTAGATATTCACAAATTCCGATATGAACCACGCAACTGAAGTCCTCGGCCGACTCGGTTTAGAGGATTGTTTTGAGAAGATCATATGTTTTGAGACGATGAACCCAAATCTTCCAAAGGCGACTCGGCCAAACGAGTTTCCAATTCTTTTGAAGCCGTCGATGGACGCCATGAGAATCGCACTTGATGTCGCCGATGTTAACCCCCGTCGCACGGTATGTCGTCGCATAATAAAATTTGTGAGAAAAGTCAGTCTCCACCACGGACGTTTGTTTAGTTGTTGGTTGATTTGTCTTGTCGTTGTTTACAGTTGTTTTTTGACGACAACGTCCGCAACATCGCTGCCGGAAAAGCCCTCGGCCTCCGTACCGTTTTGGTAAGAAATTCCCTTTCTCCCAGTCTTTTAAACGTGTTAAATTTCTATTTTGATACCTACCACAATTTATTTTGTTTTGATGCTTAAATTTCTAAAAATTTAATTTTCCTTCAAATATTTGTTTAGTTTTTACTTTTAAAATTGTGAAAGCTATTAACTTAAGCTTACGTGTGTAGTAATAATTCAATATGTAATTAAAACAAAAAAGTCATGTATTTAAACTCTCGTTAATTAGGTAATTTTATATCCAATTAACAATCATAATTATTGTAACCTATTTGCTTATGATTTTAGGTTTAATAGTAATTTAACAAAAAAATCTAATAAAAATCATTATTCTTTTTTATCCTCATTTTATCATCAATCATGTTTAGATATAAGAGGCAGTTGTAAATATAGAAATCAGGCCTAAAGTATTTGTAAATGTAGCACAATGAAAAAGAATTTGCAGATATAGCAAAATTTAGATTTTACTTTCGAAATTTGGCAGTGATAAACCATGTCACTCATAGGGGTCTATCAATGATATACCATATCGTTGGTAAGAGTATATTAGTGATAGACCATATCGCTGGTAGGAGTCTATTAGCAATAAGTCTATTACTAATAGATTTTGCTATATTTGCAATTTTTTTTAAAATGTTGCTATACACTTAATTATTCTTCCTAAAAGTGATACCCAACGCAATTACTCTATATATAAATGATATGATTTCTAACCTATCGATTTTTGGAGTTACATAGTTCACTTAGATGCTTCATAATTATAAAATATTCATTTTAAAGATTTCACTACTGAAAAAGAAGATATTTTATATTTGGAGCATCAACATGAGATTTTTTTTTTTTTTTTTTTTGAAAAAGAAAAAAAGTCATGAGTTTTATTAAGTAGTATAATTAATATTCCACATCATTTATTTTCCTATGTAGTTGTTATTAACATTTTGTCTTTTTCAGAATAAAAAATTTGATGATAACTCTATTTAAATAATGAAAAATGCTAAATTATTACTTTGATAATCACATGCAAATAATCTTTTGATATTATAAGTGATCAAGAAGTTGTCTAACAGCTTACCTTCCTTTAATTTGTGTGTAGTGGAAAGTGAATTTATTCCGATTAATGGAAAAAAAAATATATTTTTTAAATGTCACGTGGCATCTACTCGTTTGTTATTCCAAAAGTACGGCCTATCCTATATTTTTTACAGATCTCATCCAAATAGTGGAGCCACGTCATTTATATCCACTCGAAAGATAATTTTAAATTAAATTTAAATTACAAAAGGATTTTCTTTTTTTTGCAACTTTCTCTTCTCATTCTTATTATTATTTACAGGTATTTGCATAAATGGTATACAAATAAATATGTACTTTCAAAATTTTTAAATAAATTAAAATTTTGAAAAATAAAAATATTAAACTATTTACAAATATAGAAAAACTTCAATATTTATTGGAGTGATAGACAATAAAAACTTTCCATATTTATAAATAGATTGACTCAGTTTTCTATATTTGAAAACAACCCCTAAGATTTTATAACAAACAATGTACTCATATCAAACTAAAATTAAATCGTGAAATAAAATATTATTAACATAAAAATTTAGTCTATTAACTTTCTCTATATTCGTATGTTTTTAAACTTTAAAAATGTCAATTAGATCCCCCATTTTTTGAAATTTTTGTCCAATAGTCTTTTGCATGTTCAAAGTTTTTAAATATTAGTTGATTTAATATATATAAAATTGAATTTTATGTCTAATAGAAGCTTAAATTTTCATTATTCTTTTTTTATACACTCCTAGATTATTATTATTTTTTAAATGTTGAACGCGTCAATGACTTGTGAAACATAAAATTGAAGATTAATTAAAAACTTATTAGACATTATTTAAAGTTGAGTTTTATGTATTGAACACAAAATTGAAACTTTATGAACCAAGTACAAAATTATATAACATAAACTAATGATATTTAGTGAAAATTTTTAATTTGTTGAAAAATGTAATTTATATGGTGTCGTTTTTTTGTTAAATGAAGGTGGGGAAGACAGTAAAAAGTAAGGAGGCAGATTACGTGGTGGAAACCGTGCATAATCTAGTACAAGCAGTTCCAGAGATATGGGTGAGCGCAGAATCGGACGATGATGATGAAATGATCAATCGGAGCCGAAACGATGTCGATTCCATTCTCATGGCGACACCTGTCGGTGCTTAAATTATTTTGATGAAATCCGGTTTTGTACATAAGTGATCGGTTTGGTCAAATGTATAAATCCTTAGTTGGGTGTTAATGAATGTAGAGAATCCTTTGCCCCATGCAATAATGGCATATATAAATAAGTATATGAAAGTATATATTTTCAATAAATGTTAATCAATTTCTTGTCTCTGTCAATAAGAATTAATTTTAATTTTTTTTGCATTGTCCCAGAGAAGAATCTTGTGGTATTATTTTGTTGTTCAACTTTCAAGTAGATGCTATTGTTTTTTATTTGTGTCTTTTTTTTTAGAGAAAATATTTATGTGGTTTATTTGGTTTACGATTTTAAAGAAATCTCAAAATAAATGATGTCTGGAATAATATATTTGATTTTGGAAAATCAAAGAAGATTGTATTTAGTTGTACCTAAAAATGTTAACATAAATTTATGGAGACACATTAAATATGTATTTAATTAGTTTATAAAATTATAAGTATTTGTAGATCAAATACTTACACTAATTAATTTAAAAGTAAAACGGATTAATTAGAGAAATTTTTAAAAATAGAAAAACAAGGAAAACTATTTACACAAAATAACAAAATTTTTAGATAGTTGTGATAGACGTTAATAGAAGTCTATCAGGGTCTATCAGTAATAGAAATGATAGAAGTCTATCATTGATAGATGCTGATAGAAGTCTATCAATATCTATCAGTATTTTTTTTTTTGCTATTTTCTGTAAATAGTTTGAAATTTTTTCTATCTGTGAAAATTTTCCGATTAATTATTGTATTTCAATGAAGATCCTTTTTTACATTATTTTTATATACATATATCATAAAAATAAATTAAATAAAGAGCAGTTTTCAAATATAGAAAAATAAGTCAAATTATTTACAAATATAAAAAAAATTTCACTGTCTATCAGCAATAGACTGCGATTGAATTCTATCCCAGTCTAAACCTTAAATCCTAAACTTTATTCTATCGCTTGAACGATAGAGAGCGATAGAAGCTTATCACGATCTATCTTCTATCGCTAATATATAGTAAAATCTTTCTATATTTGTAAATAGTTTGATATATTTTTTTTGTTTATAATAATTTCCCTTAAATAAATAGCTAAAAAAAGAAAGGGAGAAAGAGAGAACTCATACTTTTATGAAGTATAAAAATACTTTTATACATGAAATCAGTAAAGGGCAATACTTTGGTGCATTCTAAGGTGCACTCATCTTTATGCATTCCACTATCATTACGCACATCGAAAGATAATTTAAATATTACAAAAATAAATAAGAAGAATATCAAAATATGATTGGACAATTTAGTAGAATGCACAAAGATAGGTGCTAGTCAGAAATTACATTATTTCTATATCCAATCTCATAAATCTTAGGCCAAACAGATCTCCTGAGGTAATTTTGAAAGTTCTTCCATAAAAATAGTAAAATAGGTGTATATATATAATTGAAAGATGAAAATAAAACATAATTTATTATTCAAATCCAATTTATAGCCTAACAGAATCTCAAGAAAAAGAAGAAAAAAAGTTAATGAAGGGTTTTTCAAATGGAAATGCTATTTGGTATTCCTCTGGCATTGAGGCCTTCTTCTTCATAGTAATTGGAGGTATTAGGGAACAGAAATGTGTAAGGCATTTTCACAGGCCCAACTCGATTCCTCCATTTTTCTTCATTGTTCATCCTCATAATCTTCTCTTCAATCTCCCTAAGCCGATCCCCAAATCTCTCAAACGCCGCCACTGCTTCTTCATCCTTAGTCCAATCCGCCGTATCTCTTTGCCCCAGATAAATTTCATCCACCGAATGTCGAGATAAGCTCTCAATCAGCGACACCCCCAATATCGTTTGTAATTGCGCCGTTATCGTCTTCAAGTAGGCTAACTCCGGGTCCGTTTCCAGCTCTCTAAACTCCGGCGTCCCTGGTTCCGGCATGAACCGCCGACTCACTGTCGGCCGGTTCGGGAGGTACCCAGCGTAGGGGTATTGTCCGAAGTTCACAGCGGCGTGGAGGGCTGATGCTATCCAGATGATGATGGTGCATGATTGGATTAAGTCTTCCCTTGTGTTCATTTTAGGCCACCATGGTTTGTCTTTCAAATCCCCATGGCCGACAGTGCGAAGCTCTGTCCACCATGATTGAACTTCTGTGTCTTCTTGAACCATTTCATCTGATTTGTAATAGATTGAAGAATAATCTCTAACCCATTTCTCTATTGCAGACCAGATCTCGAGTCCATCGACGGCATAAGGGTAATCCTCTATTAGAAGCTTGAGGCCATGGGGGCTCCTTGGATCAGGAATTGCTACTCCTCTGCAAATGGGGTAAGCGAATTTTAATTTCAGACTCATGTTTATGAAATTTAGGAACATGGGAAATTGATTTTAACTGAAAATGAACACAACCCACCTCTTGATTAGATCAGTTGGGAGAGCTTGGTCTGTGAAAACCCAGTTCTTATAAAGAACAGCTGACATTTCTAAGGCGTATTTTCCTGGGAAGACGGTGGTTTCAAGAATTCCACCAGCATTGATGAGAACTTGTCTGGCCATGGCGTTAATGTTCATTGTGTCCCTGAAGTGTGGATGAAGAAGCTTATAGATTGGGTGCACAACACTTAATTGTCTGTTTGTTGCAATGATGAATGGCTCTATCACAGCATGAGTGTTTAACCTGCAAGTGCAGGAAATTTGAGTTATTTAGAGTTTTAGTTCAGGAAGATAATCGATCTTGTATATTGATTTGATTGTTCTAGCATTTTAGGTTATAATACCAATGGCTGATCAACTGGTGATATCCAGAATCGTTCACGGCGACATAAGCTTTAGCCAACTGCCAAACAGATCCCTCGACGCCTTGTTCTGCTGGAGTGAAAACTTTGCTCACAGCTCCATGATGATAACCTTGAGGGTGGGGTAGACTTAGTTCAATTGCTAATGGCTTCAAGATGCCATTGTCCTGCAGAAGGAGGATCGTTCGGGTAGTGTATGTCTTTGTGGATGTTGAGTTAATTCTACTGATGTATGGCATCAGTGAATCATGATGATCCAGAATGAACAACTTGTTCATTTCCAAAGCCTGATCATCAAGAAACATTAGATCAAGATATTAAAAGGAAAAAGTTCTTATGGTTGTAGTTTAAGGAGATGAATGGAGTATGTGCAGTACCTGATCAACAGTGAGCCCATTCAAGTGTTCTGCTATGTGTTCTTCTGTTATGGAACTGTTCTGCTTTCCATATGCTTTAGAATCCAACTTGCTGGCTGGAGGAAACTCCTACAAAGCAACATTTTAAAGTGAATTATGGGTGAAAGAAGCCTTGGAAATTTAGTAAATGAAGTTACGGATTTGAAGCATGTCGTACTTCGAGTCGACGAATCATAACCGGGTTCACTCCAGCAAGCATTTCTCGTCCAAACTCTTCGTCTGTCCTCCAAGCTGTTTTGTTCTCTGGAATTGCAATGCCAAAGTAATAATTTAGTATTCTAGTAGAGATTTTCGAACCTAGAGTTCGATCGGAGTGAGAGTATAGATCATATTTGTATACCTTTGATGACATCGGGCACCGGAAACTTCAGAAATTGGCGGCCATCGGAACGCATCAGTTCCCTAAACAACTGCCAAGGAACTAGTTCCCTTAAGGTGCCTAATACTTCAGTTGGTAGTCTCATTCCTCCTTCATAAAGATCCAGAACATCTTGGAAGGAATCAAACTCATTAATAGTTTTATCACATAAAGATTTGATCTCTGGAATCAATGTCTGAATAATTGACTTCACACCATAAGCTAGAAAATCTGATAATTTCAAATTCCGAAACCGCTCGTCCCGCGGCACGTAAATATCTAAACTCAATAAAGGTAACCTGCATTCACAGGATGGATCTGTAACAACAATAACCAGGTTGATAATTAGAATGGATCAATGTCCTGACTTCTCTGTTAGTAACAAGTCTTGCTAGCAAAGCATAAAGAAGATGAACATGAAAGAATTGATTTAAAGTCTATATCCTCAACCTGCTTTTGCTGGTTTTCGACCGGTACGTCCTCTTCGAGGATAAGGAAACTCCTTCGAGCCACCGAGAACAGTGCGGACATACTTTTTCCCCGAGTCTGGCATTCCAAGATCGTTGTAGTAAGCGTAATCGTAAACTCTATCCCACTCCTTAAGCTCACCAGTTCCATTTCCACGAAGGTTAACAAGTTCTTCTTCTCTATATTTCCGTAGTGACTCAGGTGTTTCACTTGGAAGATAAGTCTAACCAATGAACAAACAAAGTAATCTTCTGTTACTAAAAATAAAAATAAAAAATAAAAAAAATTGCAAATTTTTGAAAACCCAGAATGAAGAATTTAGGTAAGTCAACGAAAAAGAAAAATCATTGGCCATCTACATCAAAGTATTCTTTTCATGGTTTGATGAGGGTAAGAATTGATAGATACTTTATGCTTCTGCCTTCTTTCTTTTATTTATATATATGGAAATTACTATAAACAGAAAAAATATTCAACTTTGTTCTTTATCGCTCAAGTGATAGAATTCTATTGCGGTCTATCGGCGGATAGACAGTAAATTTTTTTATATAAATAATTGGCTCATTTTTCTATATTTGGAAACAGCTATATATATATATATATATATATATATATATATATATATATATATATTTTGAACACTTTTGGTATTCGAACTTACTAGAAATAACAATTTAACCCTTGAATTTTAGTTCGTAACAATTTTAATTATTGTACTTTGTAACAATTTAATCTCTATATTTTGATATTTGTAACCATTTAGTTTATATCATAAAAAAAATTATCAAAATTTAAATGTCAATTTTTATAGTTTAATAACTTAGTCTTTATAGTTTATAAACAAATTTGATCCCAATTAATTTAGGAAAATTTTCATAAATAGAAAAAATGTCAAACTATTTACAGAAAATAGCAAAAAAAAATACTGATAGACATTGATAGACTTCTATCATTTCTATCATTGATAGACTCTGATAGAAATCAGCGTCTATCACAACTATCTAAAAATTTTACTATTTTGTGTAAATAGTTTCTCTTATTTTTCTATTTTTAAAAATCCTTCATTAATTTATCAATCTACTAATATAAGAAATTTAATTAAATACTAATAATATTTTTACGATAAACACTAAACGATTAGAAATTGTAAAGTACATGAACTAAATGAATTAAATTGTTACTTATTAAAATTTAGAGACTAAATTGTTACAAATTTAAAAGTACTAAATCATTTAAAAACTAAAATTTATGAATTAAATTGTTTCTTTCATAAAAGTTAACGAATAATATTTTTTTTAACCCCTTTTTCTCCTTTTGAATGGTAAATGAGGAGGATTCAAATCTTTATCCTTTAGAGGGGGTATTTGATACCTAAACCTCATTGGTTATTCTTCTGCAATTGACTTCATATGGAAGAAAACAGCAAAAAAAAAAAAAAAAAAAAAAAAAAAAAAAAAAAAAAAAAAAGTGAAAAAGATATTAAAAGTATTAAACTACAAGTTTAGTAAACTATCAAGTTTTTATTTAAAATATTTCTTTTAACTCCAAAATTATTTCTAATAAGTTTGTATCTTACAAGTTTTTATCTCTAAAAATGTCTAGTAGGTGTATAAAATTTTTAAAAAAACGTTTGAATAGGTCAAGACTCTATTAGACACGAAATTTATATATTTTTACAATTTGAAAAATTTTGGAACTGAACTTGTAGTTTAGTCTATTAAAAATTGATCGAGAACAAAAGATGGCTAGCTCAATGCCTATTAAAGTAATAATAAGTTAATAATAATAATAATAATAATAATAATAATAATAATAATAATAATAAAGGACTTCCTTTAAAAGGAATAATAAGTAATCAACATTTAGAATATTTAAAAAGAAAAAGCAAATCCATCTTGATCTAAACTTAATTATAAAGGGATTTGATAAGCTTTCTCGAAATCATACTTCACGTTTACATGCACTAACAAAATAACAATTACAAAATAATCTAATCCATAAAGGCTTAAGAACTCCATGGTCGAATCCCTTTAACCCATTATGAAAAAGATTCTGTCTCACTCTTATTCTACACCCATCTTTATCTTCTTAATCAATTTTCTTAACATCGAAATAATAATAATAATAAAATAAAACCATTTTAATTAATCTTCGAGTAATTTTTTTTATTTGGAATAATTTAAACTTTTCAAAATTTAAGAATATAATTATTTAATGAACGAGAAAAGAAAAGTAGGTAACTCGAGAAAAGTTTTACCTTATTTGAGAAAAAGACACGGTCGCAAGTATAACGATGAGCAGGATAAACCCAAGAGTTGCAAACAAAATGAACATAGCCATAGCCAGGAACATCATGCAAAGTTACTGTCTTCAAGTAAAATTGGCTAGAATGATGGTTTCTAATGATAAAAGCTCCTGGTACTCCCATTCTCTCTTCCCATTCAAAGAAAACTGTCAACTCAATCTCGTCCGCCGTTAACGACGGCTTCACTGTCGAGATCCACTTCTCCAAATTTGCTGTCTTCCCTATTTTTGCTTCTCCTAATCTATCTGCTACGTCATTATATCACAAATCAACCCAAAAGTTTAAACTAGTAAAGTTATAGTCACATGTGTAATTAATTAAGAAATTACCACCCAACTTGAACCTAAAAGTTTGAGATGGAAGGTCATAGTAGCAAATGACGAAATTACACGTTAAACTATCATTGAATGGAGAAAAAAATTGGTATGGTAATATGTTTTAGAGGTTGTATTGAACAGTATTATGGTAACAAAAATTAGAAAATTACTAGTTCTAATAACATGGTTAAACTCCAAAGTGTAAGTTGATAGGTTAGAATAAAAATTCTTAATCTTTAATCCAATGGTTTTTTTTTCTAATTAATTAGTTTTGATAAATTCGAACATTTTATCTCTCGGTGAAACATATTATCTAAACCTTTTTTTTAGTTTAAAAACAAATAAGGTAGAGAAATCCAAATCTCTTCTCTCTCGATCCAGAGTATATGGTCTTAACCAGTTGAGCTATGCTCAAAAATAACAAACAGCCTTAACAACTTTTAGAAAGGAGTGAGTTTGATATCAATCTTAAATCTTCATTGAACTACATATATAGTCATTAATGCAATGATTGTTTTTTTAAAAAAGTCAATTAAGGTTGAGAAATTCAAATCTCTAAACTCTTGGTAAAAGATATTGTTTGAACAATTTTTTTTTAGTTAAAAAAGATCTCTCGATTGAAAGTAAATGGTTTAACCTATTGAGCTATGCTCAAGACTAAACTAATAGGCCAAAGTAAAATCTTTAATAGTTTAGCTTCAATGTCATATTAAGAGAATGAGAAAGAAATAAGTGACTTTAAATCATCATTCAACTCAAAAGCAAAAACAAACGAACCTGATTGGGGAGGATTCTCACTAATGAGTTGAATGGTGACGCCTTTTCCAAAGAATTCATGAACTCGATCGAGAACCGAAGCCTTAACATCTTTGAAGTCAAGGACACACTTTTTCATAATAACCACGGTGCCTCGAATTCTCTTGCGGTCACCGTTGCCGCCGCCGCCGTACCCGAACTTGATGAGATTGCTAGAGAAAAAGGCTTCCAAGAGCTTCTGAAGCATCTCCACACCAGGACAGATTCCCATTTCTTAATAAAATGAAGAGAAACAGAGCAAAGAGGAAAGAAAGGAAGAGGTTGCAAAAATGGCAGTATATTACAACTCTATCTTCTTCAACAAGAAAGAAGAAAAGGAGAAAAGGGGTGAGAGAGAAAAGAAAATTACAAAGAAAAAGAAAAAAGTAGTTTATGAGAAAGATTTGTACCTACTTGATTGATCTGAAGCTCTCTGCCATTGCATTTTAACACAACAGCAAACACAGGGCCATTCTGGATTTTTTTTTTTTTATTCCACGTCATCCCTTTCTTAAATACCATTTATTTGTTCAATTTTAGTTCGTATACTTTTAAATATTCAATTTTAGTCCATGTAATGTAAATTATCTTAAACTTAGTTCTTCGAAATTAATTTTTTATCGAAATTGATTAAATAATAATAATAATTTTCATGCAAAGAAACACTATGTGTAAATGTCTTTTCAAAATTTATTAGTAAAAATGCTAATAAAAAAATCTACAATAAATTAGAAGTAGGAACTAAATTTAAGATTTACTGTAAGTATATAGACTTAAAATTAGACATTTGAAAGTATAAGGACTAAAATTGAACAAATTTCAAAGTAATTTCTAATTTGTTTAATTTTAATCTTTGTAACTTCAAATTTTCAATTTTAATACATTTTAAACTTAGTCTCTCGAAATTAATTTTATTAAAATTAGTTAAATAGTAATAATAGTTATTAAAAGAAAAATTATTTTAAATAAAAAAAATGGTAAAAATGTTTACAAATATAACAAAATTTCACTATCTATTTATAGACTACTATCTATGTCGTGATAGACTATCTATATAGTAGTCTATAGCGGCCTATCGTAGATAGACAATGAAATTTTACTATATTTATAAATATTTTAGTTTATTTTTCTATATTTAAAAATAACATTTATTATTACCAGGTAAGAAAGTACAATATATAAATCTGTTTTCAAAATTTATAATTAAAATATTAATAGATAATAAAAAGGTTTTTAAGAAAATCAATAGTAAATTAATACTGTGTACTAGATTTAAGATTTATTAAAGATTAAAAAAAATATGGACTAAAATTGAATAAGTTCCAAAGTAGGGAGGATCAAATGGTAATTTAACATTTTTTTTTTCGTATTTTCTTGAGAATATTAATTTATTAATTTTAGCTATCAATTATTAGAAGTACAGGATCCCATATACGTATCCAAATCTATAATAGTCAGAAATTTTGTAATTTTGTGTGATTTTTTTAGAATATCTCTATTTCTATAATATAATTACAACTATAGTACACTTGCGAAAAATGGAATTCTCAGTATAGTATTTAATTTTGATTTTTTAAAAAAGAAATCAGCAATGAATGATAGAGTCATTTATTTATTAATTCACTAGTTAATTATCATAATTAGCAATGACGTGATTAGCATAATAGTTTAGGGTGGACTTAGATACGGATTAATTATCATACTTCTACTCGTTCGAACTGAAAATATATATATTTATTTAATCATTTATTATTCATCTTTTTGTCATATATATATATATATATATATATATATATATAAAATAGATTTATTTTTAATTTTACAATATGTATGTAAACTATTATTATATGTTAATGTTGTTAAACTAGACTCACTTCTACCTTTTGTATCCTTATGTTAATTTTTTTAAAAAGAAACTATTCATATATTATAAATTATATTGTTTTATTTCTCGAAAAGATAATTTTAAAGAAAATTATTATAAATAGAAAAAATATCAAATTATTTACAAATATAAAAAAAAAATTTACTATCTATCAACAATAGACTGCGATAGATGTCTATCGCTTGAGTAATAGAAGTCTATCGTGGTCTTTCACTAATAGACAATAAATTTTTTCTATATTTATAAATAGTTTAACTTATTTTTCTATATTTGAAAACTAACTCTAATTTTAATGGTTTCAAATCAATTTCTTAAAGAGTTTGACAAACAACTTCTAATCTAATCATTAAACTTAAATTAAACTAACCTTCTTTATCAAAACTCTGGGGTTGCCATCACTGCCATTTGTTCAATTTATTTTTTTTAGTTTTTAAAGGCTTTGCAAAGAGTTGAATATTGAATAATTTATTCCTTGAAAGTATAATTAGGGGAGGGAATTTGATTTGAAGCTATAAGAAATAGCAATAATGTTGAATTTGATTTTTGTGTAACCATGTTTGGTAGTTCTTAGGCTATTGTTTGTAATATGTATAGACTTGAAATAGTTTTTCTAAGAGAATTATATCAAAACTCAATTGTGAATTTATCAATGAAATGAAACGACAGATTGTGTTATGAAATTGTATCTAGTTTGCTAAAACATTTTTCGTGCATTGTATGGATTTTTTTTTTTTTTTTTTTTTGAAAAAATCAACCATCCAACAATTACAAAACCAACGAGGTTAAATTTGCCTTTGCCAAACAACATAACCAATCGAGAAAATTATCCTGCAAACAATGAGAATGAGACTCATTTGCCGCCCATCGAGCCAAACCATCTGCCACCAAATTTTGAGATCGTCGAACGTGATTAAACAATTAATTGACATAGGTGCTAAGAAGTATTGTACTATCAATTTTATACAGAATTTGGGTTACATTATGTTAATTCGTCTATTACATGCTTGAATCACAAATGATATCAATTCTAAACTGACATCTTATATTACAACGATAACGGATATTAAACATATATCTAAACATAATAGGTTGAATAAAAAAAAAAATATGTCAGTTTACAACTATATATGCATAAATTATATATATATATATATATATATATATATATATATATATATATATACGGCTCATTTAATGGATTTTGACTTCATTTATTTTTATTTTTTATGTTTATTTATTTATTAATTTATTTTTGCACGACCTATTTATTAAAGTTTTGAGTGAGGTTCCCCAAGGTGAAAAAAATATTATTTTATTTTTATCTCTTTTTTTCTTTAAACGTTTTTTTTTCCTTAGCTGGATCTGGATCTCTTTGGCCCTTTTTTTTCTCAAAAAAAAAAAAAAAAAAAAAAAAAAAAAAAAAAAAAAAAAAGAATAAAACTTTGGCTTCGTCAACTCTAAAAGTCTCTCAAATTAAAAATATTAACATCATTTAAATTTAAATACGACATTATCAAATTAAGCATGATTTAATTGATTGACGTAAATATCATTAATTATAAATTTAAAATTTCGAATCTCCAACGCTACACAAATTCTATTTATTGTACTTGAGTAATTTTATTTTAAATTAAAAGTTAACCCACAAAAGTTTATACTAGAAATAAATAATATCATATTATTTTTGGTAATATGTGAAAGGTTTTGTTTTCCCTATCAATTTTAATTTTTAATTATGTTCCCTATCAATAATAAGCAAGTCTTTTTTTTTTTTTTGTCTAATAATACTCGAGTCATTTAAATATATACGAAGTGTCATATCATAGTATATTTTTCATTATTTAAAAGAAAATTAAAAAACAAAACTATTTTTTTAAAAAGAGATAAGAACTAACTTGACTTTTAATTTATTATGTATATCATAATGTCGATTGAGACGTGGATATTAGGAAGATTCTAATATATAAAGAATTTGAGCACAAATTTAGTTCTATATTTTTCACTTTGGTTTTTTTTATAAAGTTTATTTTGATTTTTATATTTTTAAAATATTCATTTTGTTTTACGCACTTTCAAATTTGGTTCATTTTGATTCATGTATTTTGAAAATATTCTTTTTTTAAAAAAAAAAAAAACTTCAACATTGGTTCATTTTGATTTTTGGACTTTAAAAATAGACAATTTTAATCTCTTAAAAATAAAAATAAAAATGAAGAGACCAAAATTCCAAAATGGTAACTTTTTAAAAAGTACAATAACCCAAAGAAAACAAAGTTAAAAGTATAAAAATCAAAATGGATCTTTTGAAAATATAGGGATAAAAATAAATCAAAATAAAAAATATAAAGAATAAAGTAGTATTTATAGAATTAAATAAATTTTAAAATAATGGCAAGACCTATAATTTGGCTTAAATCCTAATGGTTAAAAAAATTAAAATTTGCTTTGAAAGGAGCGGCCAAGCATTTGGAAAGGAATTTGTCGTAATATTTAAAAATAGTTATATTTGTTGGAGTATTGAATACACTCAAAATTAATGACCATTTTCGCAAATATATAATTGTTTGGAGTTTGTACCAATAATTTTACATTAGCTTATAGAAATAGCGATTTAAAGTGAAACCAATTATAGATATATTATTTTAATTAGAAAAATTATTCTAAACAGAAAAAATATTAAATTATTTATAAATATATAAAATTTTTACTATCGATAAAATTTTATCGCTTCTTGTTGTCTATCGCTCCAGCGATAAAACTTTATCAGAGTCTTAATACAATTTTTCTATATTTGTAAATAATTTGACTAATTTTTCTATATTTAAAAATAATCTTATTAATTAAATACTTTAAATATAAAAAGATCTAATTTGGGTATTAGATGAAAACTTGCTTTTCGTTCACTTTTTACACTAACTCTGATTTTACCTATAGGAATAAGATTCCCTTTCTTAAATGACGTATAAAACTAGAAGTCTAGAATACAATGGTTTTTCAACAAAAATAAATAAATAAATAAATAAATACTAGAATACAAGGATTACTTTTTCTTTAACATTGCAAATTTTAAATTTTATTAAGAAAAGATTGTAATGTGAGACCAACTTCTTCAAATTTTAGTTTATATATATACTTTTGAGTAACTTTGTTTGGTAGATTGACAAATCATGCAACTTTCACCCTCTTGTATTTGGGATCAAATTTAAGTAGGCACATTCTTTTGTTAAATTATCTATGGTTTTTTAATTTTTATTTATTTTAAATAACAAATATTAACCGTATTTTTTCACTTTTTTAAAAATTTAAAATTTAATTCTTTTTATAGAATAAGTTAATTATTGTTGCTATCAAAGCTTGGTACCCACGATAAATTTATAGTGTTCATGAGGAAATCAGACGAACAACCTACACAGTAGAAAAAGCACTAGTTTGGTGTTTGGTCATCAAAGCTCTGATAATCAAGTTAGCAATCGTTTAGAGAAAAAGCTAGAGAATAAAGAATTCTGGATGTCTTCAATCGTACTTTAAATGTCTTGATCCCTTTTAATCATATAGAAAATGATATTGTAACGATATTGGACTGATTAATCTATCGAATAATTAATATTGACCATTACTAACTTAATTTAGTTGTTATAGATAATCTCATTGGTGGATCCATGTATATGTAGTTGGCCTAATAGACGAAACTTAGGCATAATCTGCTAATTATCGCCAACCTTAAGGGTTCACCTTCATGATGTTTATTGATCTTTTGATTCAACTTGCAGAGTTGATCTATTTTGTCTCTATGGTTGACTCTATGGGTCGGTCTACATACTTAGCTAATTATTCACTTCTCTTGGAATGACTCATTGGATCATCTTTGTAAGGCCACACACTTAGTCATATTTTTATCTATAATAATTATAATTTTTTTAAATTTTAAATTTAAATATTTTTTCTTTTCTTATAAAATAAAATTAATTTTGTTTAATTATGTTAAAGCCACACCGGTCCTATATTTCCTTTTATAACTACGTGAAACATATCGTGACAATTTATTGAATTGAGTTTTTTATAAGAAAATAAATATTTTTAATTTAGTATTTTTTAAAGAAAATAAAATTTTTCTCTGCCCATATTTTCTCATCTACATTTCAATTTTTCAAAGAAAAGTTGAAGAAGAGAAAAAGAAAAAAAAAATTGAGTTTTTATTTTATCCGAGAAGAAAAACCAATTAAATCTCATTATATAAAGAAGTTATAATTATTTTATGGGTTGTTTTTAAATAAGAAATGAACCAAAATATTTATAAATATAGTAAAATTTTAATGTCCATTTGTGATAGACTGCAATTTATAAATATTTAATGTTTATCTGACGCGGTCTATCGCAAATGAACATTAAAATTTTGTTATATTTATAAATATTTTGAGTATTTTATCATTTAAAATAATTTTTCTTATTTTATTTTATAACAAAAGAAAAAATTCTACTACTATTATTTTCTTATTTAAAATTTAAAATGGACAAAAAGTAAAAAATAAAAATTAAACAAAGTTATTTGTAAGAAAAAAAGTGCACCCTACTAGATTTGATTCCAAGCATTAAATTAGATCAAGTTTTTTCAAGAGACTAAGGCTCCATTTGAGATTGAGTTTGTAATAGTTGAGAGTGATTTTGGAAAAATCATAACCATTTTCCTTGTTTGGTAAATTGTCTAACGTTAAAAAGCGGATAGTAGTAACTTTTAGATTCAGCTTTTCTAAAAATTTGCTAATTTCTTAACCATTTAAATTAATATATTATACCAATATTCTTCCTATTAATATATTTTTCACATATATTTTTCAATTTTAATTGATTCAAGTTTTTTTTTTTTGTCAATTATTTTTATTAAAAAATTTAGATTAAACAAAATTAGTTGAAATTCAAGCCATATAAGATTTTAAAAAATATATTCTAATAAATTATAAAATAATTATCAATGTGAAAATAATTAAAATAATAAGCTTACTTTAGTTCATATAATTAATTTATCTAATACCATAACTAGTTTTCCTAATTTAAAATTAAAATTTATCAAATACTATATTACTTCCTTTCACAGCTGATTTTTCTTAAAGTAAAACTAACATTAATTATTTCAAAAGCTACAACAATTCCAAAGATAACCTAACTTGCATTGGAAATTAAATTAAATTAAAATTCGTCTCTTCAACGGACTTTATTTAAAACAACATAAGTTTTGAAAGTTATAGGCTATATATTTAATAACAAGTTTTAAAGTTTACCATATTAGAAAAGGAAAAAAAAAACTACTAGAAAACAATATGAAGTAAAACTTCTTTTTGTTTTTCTTTTTTTCTTTTAAATATTAGCAATTTAACTAATATAATAGTTATGCCAAATTTTACAAAAAAAAAAATAATAATAATACTTATGCCAATTGTAAAAAATAAATGTTTATATATATACATATAAAAATTAGGGATATTTTTTTTGTTAAAATTTTTATTGAAATTAAACAAGAAAGATAGAGGGGCATTGTTTTCTAATAATAGGTAGATGCTTAGCAAATAAGTTTGGCTAAACATTTTCTAATAATATTATCATAACATAAAAGTAATTTTTTTTTTTTTGACATGTCGACATTTTCATATATTCACGGGTTCAATATTAGCATGGAAAATAAATCAACATTTCTATTATATCGTAAAACTAGGAAATAGAACAAAAATATCAACAAAATATTTCTGATGTGAAGTTAAATATAATTATAATTAAAAAGACAACTTATTTATAAAAAATAAAATAAAATAATTAAAGAAAAAACATGAAAGGCCTATTTCTTATATAAATATTTTTATATATTTTTTATGTTTGAAATTTTTTTGAAATATCTAATCTGTTAATATTTCCATCCACATTAGAACATACCTATTATATTAGTTAATTTGTTATATTTTCTACGAACAAAAATTAAATTAAAATAAAAACAAACAAGTTTATTCCATATTGTTTTCTAGTTTTACACACTTAATTTATTTATTTTTGCTGAATGATATGCATATATACATATATACACTTCCCCACCAATTTTCCTTTGCCACCCATTTACCCCATAGACTAATTAAAGATACATTTCTTAGTATATATTTTATTTTTCTTTTTTCCTTTGTCAATGTTTAAAATTTTAAAATGTTTTAATAAACTACTTTTGCTTTTTTTAAAATAATAATTAAAAAAAAAATCTCACTTTCAATTATATTGAGGAAGAAAAAATGATTTTTTTTTTTAATACAAACAAAGAAAACTTTCGTTCAAAAGTTCAATTGGGTCAAACAATCTGTCTGAAAAAGCCTGTGAAAGTTGAAATTCTGAAAAAGTATTATGAATGTAGAAATTAAAGGCATTAATTTTCTCAATGATTTAGCATTCATAATATTTGGTTTTGCAATATTGGAGGAAAAAGAAAAAAAGAAAAAAGAAAAATCACTTTAGAGGTACATGTGCTTCTCGTTATTGGCCCCTCTCAATCAAAATGATATAAAATATATTATCTCAAAAAAGAAAAAAAAAATAATAATAATTTCATTTAAATTGGTCCCCTTCCCTCACTCTATCTTTATTTCCTAATAACTCCTCAAATGATTCAGAGTTTTTCATGGCCATTAGTTAAAGGTATTAATTTGTCACAGGGGATGGGAGCATGGGGAAATTTTTTGGACAAATTTAATGGAAAATTTTGCGGGGATGATGATCGACAAGACCGAAAAGTTATTATCATTGTCCTCATTCTACTCGTTGATATCTTCTAAAACTACTCGTTCGTACAGACGATCCATTTTTCGGATATTATATATTTTAGAGGTTAAACAATACATTTGTTTCAGAACTTTCATGAAACTAGCATTTTAACTCTAGAACTTTAGTTTGTAACAACTTAGTTTTTTTTCCTTTACTGCTAAATTTGTAATAATTTAGTTTGTAAACTTTGATATGCAACAATTTAGACATTGCTTATTAGATATTTGGTTTTTGAAAGTGACTAAGTATATAAACAATACTTAGCTTCCATTTATAAGTTTTTATGTTTTTCAAATATATTTTTTCACAAAAAAAAACTAAGGTTTTTTTTATAACTATTTTGATTTTTATTTTTGGAAATTGGCTAAGAATTGAAATGTTTCTTTAAGAAAGATGAAAACTATGGTAAAGAAATTGAGAGAAAAACTAAAACCAAATTGTTACTAAATAGGTTTTTAAGTCATTGAATTTTACCTGATAGACATTGATAGATTTTTATCAGCATCTATCAGTGATAGACTTCTATCATATTTATCACTAATAGACTCTGACAAACTTCTATCAACATCTATCGGTGATAGACTTCTATCATTTTTACCACTAGTAGACTCAGACAGACTTCTATCAGCATCTATCATAACTATCTAAAAATTTTGTTATTTTGTGTAAATAGTTTTCTTTATTTTTCTATTTTTAAAAATTTCCTTTTACAGATTTTTCTTAAGATCTCCCTTTAAAGGTTTTTGTCGGTATTTCCATTAGGGATATTGTGGTTTGGTTTGGTTTGGTTTGATTTTTTTTTTCAGCCATTGCAATATGTTGATATTTAAAATTTAAAAAAAAATCATTATAAATTATTGTTGAAAAAAAAAAAAGACACAACTCACGTGACATTAATGTCCCTATGTACTAATAAAATATAATAGATTCAAGAAGGTTGGATGGCCACCCATGCCCATGACTCTCCAACAACAAGATATCCAACAATTATTTTAGTCCCTACCTAATTTGGAATTATTGAATTTTGTCGCTATAATTCTACGTGTAAAAAAGAAGTGAATTTAGTTCAATAATAATCCACCTGCACACTCTTTCTTTTAAAATTAGAGGTGATTCTTCATCCTTATAATTTGTCGTAAAAAATTATTGTTTTAATAGATTTCTCAAACCATTTTTTATTTAACTAGATATTGGTAGTTTTCTTTGAAATGTTGAGAGAGTGAATGAACTTATGTTAAAAGAAAATTTTCATTATGAGATTAATCTAGAGGTGATGGATAGATTTGTAGTGTGTTTGATTGGTGATCCAAAAATAATAATTTGAAAAATAAGGTTATGTTTAGCAAGTCTTTGGTTTTTTGTTTTTGAAAATTATGCTTATAAACACTATTTTCACTTTATTGATTTCTTTATTCTATTATATACGTTTTTTATTAAAAAAAAATGTTAAAAAAAAAACAAGTCAAAAGTTTTGGAAACTGAAAAAATACTTTTTTTTTTTTTTAATGTAAAGTAGGGGTGTGGGATCGAATCTCAAACCTCGAGGTTGATAATAGAAGTTCATGCTAGTTTAGAAGAATAACTTTTAAAAACTTGTTTTTCTTTTTGATTTAGAATCAAATATTTAGTTTGGAAAGATGAAAACCATGGTAAAGAAGCTGCAAAAAAACAAGCATAATTTTCAAAAACCAAAAAACTAAGGTCGGTTTGATAACCATTTTGTTTCTTGGTTTTGGTTTTTGAAAATTAAGGACCGTTTGAACATGTTTATGTGGGTTGTTTTAGTGAATTTAAAGATATAAGAGTATATATTGATTAAAAAATAGTACACAGTTGTGGTGGGGAGATTTGAACTTCCGACATCAAATGAGGTACTACATATTAATTACCATTTAGTTATGCACATCGGACTAAATTAAATCAAATTAAAAGCTCGGAATGAGCAAAATCAAAATTAAAATCAAGTTGAATTAGAGAAGGAATGGGAATCATGATTTTTTTAATTTTTTTTTTATAACAATATGTGGAGAGATAAACTTTAAAACTTCAAGACTAATAGTACGCGTTCATGTTAGTTGAGTTATGCTTTGCTTATATTAGCGATGAAAAGAAGAATAATTGAAAGGGATATATATATATATATATTTCAAGGCTAAAGGGATAAGAAATTATGTAAAGAAAAATCATATGGACCACATGTGAAACCTTTTAATTGATTATTATTATGTTTTTGAAGAAAAAACAATTAAACTTTGCCCTCATTGAGAGGATTGTCTTAGATACCTCCATCCTTTTCTTGTTGGCAATGAAAGGGACTTATCCTATTCTGTCCTCTCAATTTTTACACTTTTACTTATCACACATTTTTGTTTATTTAATTTTATTAAATTATAATTATGATCATCAATTAAATCAAAATATTGCATTTTAGATTTAGATCGTTATTATAATAATTTTTTCTTACTTAGAAATTGATTTAAATTATTAATTTCACAGGAAGAATTTTCATTTAAATTTCTTTTCATTAAACTTCATAATATAAACAAAATAACTAATCTAACAAAATGTTTAATTGTCAATACGAGGTGGGACAGGGGGGAGACGGAGTGGAATGGAGAATACATTTTTCGTCTCTGTCTTTGTTTGGCTAATTAAAATTCTTTTCTTCCACTTTCTTTACCTAAATGAAGATTTCTGCTCCATAAGGGACGAGTCTCCAAAGGAGAAATGGACTTAAATAGGACCAATTGTACGGAGTAATGGCCTTATTCATCAACTCAAGAGTAATTGTCCTTATACTGGCAATTGATAAACCAATGGAGGACCAATTGGATGAGGAAGGTCCAATTCAAATTGTCCTTTCAAATAATGTCAAATACAATTTTTTTTTTTTTTCTTTCTTTCATTTTACAAAAGCAACACCTTAGAATTCATATTTATTCAAAAAAGAAATTAAACAAGGCAATTATGAAGCCATTGATCCAGAATCATTTTTAAATTAATTTAAGATAATACAAACACTATGTTTTGACATTTTTTTTTAGATATATTGCAACTAAACAAACTCGAGATTAAAATAGCTTTTAGGAAAGTTTAATAAACCCATTTTTTTTTAATTTTATAAAAAGGTGTTTTTAAAAATAAATAAATTATGTTTTAAAAGGTGTTTAAGTTAGAAGGAAGATTCACTCTTAGACAAAAGTTAGTTAAATTTTTTAAAAAAATTAACCAAAAAAAAAAGGAAAGAGGAAATCTATTCTTCTGAAAAATGTAGGATTGAAAATATTTGTGTTCTTAAATGGAGTGGGCCTAGGCCCAATTGGCAATAAAAGACAATCCAGTATGGGGCACATGCAATCCATTTGGGCTTTTTTTGGTCGGCCCATTATTTTGAAGTTTGGTCTTTCGCGTGCAACGCATGTGGTTAAATTTTGTTAAATTAAAATTTTTTATGGTAGAATTTGAATATTGAATGTATATATCATTTAAGCTTAAATAATAATTTTTTTTTTGCTCTGTTTAATAAGTATTTGACATAAATTTAGTAAGGATACAAATAGTTGCTAAAATTATATTTATTTTGTTTTTGGTTAGTTTACCATAAAAATAAAATAAACTGGACATAGATGAAAATTTTTTAAATATAAATTTTTATGGCGAATAAATATACTTTTCCTATAGATATTATGTGTATCAATAAGTAATTAATACATTTTTGGAATATAATTTTTATGCTAAATAAATATATGTCTGTTGATGTAGGATATTATGTGTGATCAATAAGTAATTAATAAATTTATATATTTTGAAAGCTTAAAAAATAAAACAAAAAATAATGGTTTAAATACATTATCTGAAAATAATTAAACATTCATAAAATCAACCCCTGACTTTGGGTTGAAAAATTCTAAGTAGTTTTTTTTATATATATATTTAACTCCATTTTTAAAGAAGTTAACAATAAATAGTCGTATATTTTACAATAAACAAATAAAAAATAGAATAGTTAACGTATAAAATCTTGGTTTGAAGATTTGAAAATTCATAAAATCTAAACAATAACAAACCTATTGAAAAATGAAAGCATCTAATTTTAATTTTAAACTAAAAATAAAACCCTTCATTTAAATTCTCAATTGAAATTAAAAAAAAAAAAAAAAACAATATGGCTAAAACATCACTTATGTTTTTTTTTCTTCTTAAAATCTCAAAAAATTTGAAGGTTGATAACAAATTTTGAAATAAGTTATATGTAGTTATTTTCAGAAGGAAAAACTAAAATATACCCATAATTTTGAGATGAAAAATTCCAAATAGTTTTTTGAGTTTTGTTTAACTTCATTTTCAAATAAAGTTATAAATAAAGAGTTATATCTCTTTATAATATATATATATATATATATATATATATAATTATTTGAAATACACAACTTGTTTTCAAGTTTTGATAGGTTTATAAAATCTAAAAAATAATGAAGCACCCATTTGTATTAAATAGTAAAAATAAAAGTCTTAATTTAGGTTCAATATCAACACACTTACATTTTTTTCTTAATATTTACTTACATTTTAAAATAAATAATCAGAAAATAATTATATTAAATGTTCTTAAAATTAAAAGAATAAAACAAAAGGGAATGGTTTAGATACAAAATCTTAGTTCATTAGCAAATATATATATATATTTATTGAACATTCATAAAATTAAATTACAAGGAAGAACTTCAAATCGTTTTTTAGTTATATTTCCATGCAATTTCAAATAGGTTATTGATAAATGATTATTATCTTCTTAAATTATTTAGATACATAAACTTGTTTTCAACCTTTTAACCTTCATAAAATGTAAAAATAATGAACATATCAAAGTCAACATTCAATAAAAAAAACCCTTAGGCAAAAAGTGAAAAGCATAAATAAAAAAATATTATAACCAAATTCTGGTTTGTTTTAAGAACAATTTTTTTTTGGAGGAAAACATTATAAAAAAAAGTAATAAACAAATTATCAAAATTAAACTTATCACATGAACTAAAAAATATATATAATATTTTCTCTCAATGAAATAAAATATTTTTTCGTAAAAATTAAAAAATAGAAAACTTCTTTTGATGATTTTTTTTCACTATCCAATCTAAAAAAAAAACTAGTGATTAAAAACAATATCAAAATAAAATGATTTTTTTTTATATAAAAAAGTAAAATTGTTTAGATATAGAATTTTGATTTCAAAATTTGAACGTTCAAAAAAGATATAACACACCTTCTTCTTCTTTTTTAATTATTTATACGAATTGTATAAAGAATTGATTAATAGTGTATAATATTTTATAAATATTAAATATTTTTTTATTTAAAAAGAATTGTATTCTGTCTTTGCCCACGAGGCTTAATAATATTCCTTTTTAAAATAAAAAAAAAATAATTCTTTATACAAATTGATTGGTATAATTGAGATGGAGAATGAAAATCGTTCAAGATATGTTATAACTTAGAACTTATGGAGATATTTTTCTTGAGCCAAGCTAAGTTGACTATTCATATTTGAGAAGTAACACAATGAAGATAATTATATAAATGCACGTCGACAAGTCTACTTTATGAGATCTCAAATTTGATATGATTCGAATAATTGTGTTCATGCTATGTCGATAAGTTAGTAATTGTGTTAAATAAATTCATGAAACTTATAAGAATTTTTTATATGATTGGATAGAGTAGAATTTTGTTATATTATCAATTCAAATAATGTCAATGTCATTGTGTGAACAAAAGCATGGTAAGTATAGGTATACATAGATTGGGTTAAGTTGGGCTGAGGGTGTTTTTTTGGACCAACTCAAAATTTCGGGTTGGTTGAATTGGCAACCTAAAAGACCCGAATAAAGTCTTCGATACACACAGTTGGAGTTGTCCGATTATAACTTTTTTATTTTTAATTTAAAACGTAAATTTATTTACAACACATATGACTAATAACTAAAATCTTATAAATTAAAATGTTAAATACCAAATATGTATTTTGTTTATTACGAACTGTAAACAAAGACAAACATCATAATAATTCTAAAAGAAAAATATTAAAAATTCACAAATTCATCAATCTAAAGTAATCAAACTTTTTTTATATATATATAATTCGGATTGGGTTAGGTGGTCCGAATTATTTAAACAACCTACATAAGGGTTTATTTATTTATTTATTTATTTATTTATTCTCTTACAAAATCATTAGTGTTCTTTTTTTAGAATAAAGTTTTGATTTTTATTTTCAATACTTTGGGTCTCCTTTTGAAGTTGGGCATTGCAAGTAGAAACGTACAAGCAAACTACAATTCTTGTATTGCATAATAGGGACTCCTTTCCCTTCTCTTTCATCCCATGTTTAACCCTTTTCTCCTCAAATTTAGTCCCAAATTTTTTAAAATTTAATCTATTAAGTATATAATTTAAAATTTAATATTTAATTTGATATCTAATAGATTCATTATTTAAAAAATAAATAAATATAATACGTCAATGACCTATTAGGAGTTTAGAGATTTAAAAGATATGAAATTGAATGTGACAT
Source organism: Lagenaria siceraria (assembly GCA_002890555.2). Lineage (NCBI taxonomy): Eukaryota > Viridiplantae > Streptophyta > Magnoliopsida > Cucurbitales > Cucurbitaceae > Lagenaria > Lagenaria siceraria. The sequence continues at coordinate 20,364,272 of CM016488.1, forward strand.
CTTAAATACAAACATGAAAGTTTAGAGACTAGAGTTGGAATTTAATTGAACCAAAATTTTATTAACGTGACCTTGACATTTAGGCTCTATTTGGAGTTGTTGTAGCTTTTATAACAATAGTTTTTCAATTGTGTTTTTAGAAATATTAATTGTAAAATGAAGTAAATTAATGTTTTGTAAATTTTAGCTTTGAGCCTCAAAAGGTAGGTTATAGTGTTTAATAAATATGTTAATTGTTAGGATTAACAATAATGACTAGAAAGACTCACTATCAAAATTTGCACAATTTTTTATTTATTTTTTTTTTTTATGATTTATGGTTTTAAATAATTATTCAAAATATTACGTTAGCTTTGAACTTAAATTTATATTTTGTTTGTTTAAAATTATTTGTTAAATATAAGAGCAATACATGCAGTTTTTTCTTTTAAAAAAAAGTGATATGATTGAAAAAAATTGGTGATATTGAACCACTACAGAACATAATCCATTTTAATTTAGAATTAATAAAATTGAAAATTTACTACGATGTATATGCTTTTAAAAGCTAGTAGAGAACTCTTAAAAAAAAAAAAAAAAAAAAAAAAAAAAAAAAAAAAAAAAAAAAAAAAAAACTACAGAACATATTTTAAAATGTGTGAGAATGATGTGAAATTAAAAAAGCAATTTTGACAAATTCATTCACAAAAAATGCATCAAATACTCTTCTAAAAGAAATCTTATCAAACACTTGAAGCAATTAAAATTTTATATAATCAATTTTAGAGCAATCTCAAATACAACCTTAAATATTAGTTTAAGAGATAAATTTTACAAATCAACGAAAGGTAAACTATTTTTTCCATAGAATTAATAGGATAAAAGATAAACTTAAAAGTTAAGTTTTTAAAATTGTTTATATATATATATACACAAGTGACAATTACTATTGAAATATAATTTAAGGCATCATATTATTATTCGTTGTTTTTTTTTATAATATTTATTTTGTTTACGCTATTAAACTCTGTACGTATTGTTCCTTTTTAGATTGGATTTAGAATGACTTTCTCCCTACTGAATAAAAATAATGAATAATAAATTTTAAAAGTTTTGAATTTGTAAGTAATTTTTTGGACACAAAATTAAATGATCAAATAAATACATATACATAATTCATGCCAGGACTAAACTTACGGACTACATAATTCAAGCCAGTACTAAACTTATAATGAGGAGTAATTACATTTTAAAATAATTACAAATATAGTAAAATCTATCTTACAATCCTACTAGTCATATGATAGACCATACTCCGAAAAATAAATTTAAATTTTGCTAAATCGAATAATATCTGCGTTCTATAATATAAATTAAACATATTTTTTTTTATACCACATTGATTCTAATTGACGTATATGTTCCGCCAACATATTATTTATATTAATAAATTAATAAATTACAATTACAAGAAACAAATGCGAATCAAAATATTATTTCAAAAGGGAAAATCAAATATTTTTCTCAAAATGTGGGGAAAATGAATATTGATTTAGGCAAAACCAAGGGTTGGGATCTTGAAGGGGAGTGAAAAAAAAGGAGAGCGATAATCTCTGCAGAGCCCGATCTTGGTTCAAAAACGTCTTCAAAGAGCAGATCTTTGTTTCTCGATCTGCTATAACAGATGCTAACTTTCGATTTTTCTCTATCCCTTTTTTCCTCTTCATTTTCCTCATGATGCTCTTCGATCTCTGATCTGGGTGTTACCCTTTCTCTTTTATATAAGAGAATAATAATACGATTTGGAAGAGTAGAACAATTTTTTCTTTTTCTTTTTGTTTCTCTCCTTCTTATAATTTCAGTTTGCGGAATGGGGACTGTTGAAGAAGCAGCTTCCATTGCTTCTCGTGATTCTGAAGTATCAATTTCAGGCAAGTCTTCTTCTATCTCGTAATTTCTCTTTTTATTCGGCCCCGAAATATTGACATAAGAAAAGTTTAAGGAATTAGGGCCATCTAATTTGAAAGGTTGTTTTTAATCATTTACTATTTCATTGATGGATTTTGATGCTACACTCGTATTCGCAAGAAGGGAATTTTTATGAGAGACTTAGAGGCTGGTGATTGGCTGAAGTGTGTTAATGAAGTGATTCATCATGGGCAATTAGGGGCTTTGATTGATTGGCTATATTAGTTAATTGCAAACGAACGTGGAATCATGAATACTAGTTCTGGATCTATTGGAGTTCCAAAAGTGAATTGAATTTGGGTCTTGCTTCTTCAGTTTGATCTATGTTTCAGGATTTATCGTTTTAGTTGTTGCTTTCACTTGACTTTTTATGGAACTAATGAGAACTAAATATTCTCTCGGACTAACCTAACTTGGGATCCTTCACGTTGTATTTTATATTACCTGATGAAGTTGCTAATTTGCAGAACTACGTAGAAAGCAGAAACAAGAACTTGAAAATTTGACATTGGTGAATCAACCATTCAAAACATTGAAGTTTTTCATTTTGGGTGTTCTTCAATATAGTAAACGCTCAATCGCATACATTTTAGCGAAAGGTGGTTGGCTTTTGCTTTTAAACTTGATTATTGGGGCAGCTGGAATTCTGATTTTGACTATTGAAGGGCCACATGAGAAGGTATCTCTGCCTTTCAAATTCTTGCTAGCTTCACATATTCATCCATTTGAGCAAAATGTGTGTATATGTATGAATCTTATATTCACTCATTTCAACAATGCGTGTGCATTTTATGCATCTGCAAGTACTATTTCATTTAGGATAAACCATGATAGTCTTTTCATGATGACATTTTGAAGTGTCTTTTTGGTTTTCTATTTGTATATTTGGTGATTTGATATGCTCTATTGGAATGGTAGCCTTCTGGATGTATATTCTATATTTTATCAACATTTATCTAGGTCTTTTATTCTCAAGCCAATACATTTTACATGGGCACTATCTCTAATTTTAGGCTGTACCATCCCAAATATGTGAAGTTCTAATCAAATTAGTGCCCTCCTTATGATATTTTTTTTTAATCATGGGTTTCTATAATTGATGATCGTTGTGTATTTAAATTCCTGCCTATTTGTATAGGCTTTTGAGAGTTGCTATATTTATACCCATGAAAATTCTGCAAGCAAAGGTTATACAGCATATATTTAATGAATCAATCTTGTGTGATGAGACTGAGGCATGTGCTATTTTATGGGGTTTTGGATAGAGAAAAACAACATAATATTTAGAGGAGGTGAGGTTTATTATGACAGTGTTTGGTCTCTTGTTAGATTCTCTATTTCTCTTTGGGCCTCTATTTCTAGGCTCTTTTGTAACTATCTGTATGGCCTTATTTTTCTTGACTAGTGCCGTCTTATAGTCTAGCTTCTTTTTGTGGTCTTTTTCTTTTTGATATACCTATGTATTTTTTTTTCTTAATGAAAATCAAGTTTCTTCATTAAAAAAGGAAAAAAAAAAGGTCAATCCAGTAGAAATGCCAAGGTACAGAAGAGGTCGGAGAAGAGATGTAGCTGTCCTAATAAAACTGTTTGATTAAAGTGTGGATATGTCTCTTCATAAATGACCTTGTTATGCTTTTATATTCAGGAAGTGAATTTATTTCCGTCCTTGAAATTATTGGCTTTTTCCTATTAATATGTCCACTGCCTTCCAGTTTTCAGGCAATCATTTTATCAAATAAATCCTGTGTGTTTTGCAGCATGTTGCGGAGATTGTGAAATACTTTGACTACGGCTTGTGGTGGGTGATCCTTGGAGTTGCATCATCAATTGGCCTTGGTAATTAATGTCGTTTGATTTAAGTGATGGTTGGCAGTGCTAATTATTGTCTCTTCTTTGGAAGAGAACTTTTTTCTGTGATATTTAGATTGCAATTTTCTGTTGTTATCAAGATTGTATTGAAGTGTTATTTCACTCCCTATCATTTACTTTCAGGGTCTGGTCTGCATACTTTTGTCCTTTATCTGGGGCCTCATATTGGGTTTTTCACAATAAAGGCAGTGCAGTGTGGTCGAGTGGACTTGAAGAGTGCCACGTATGACACAATTCAATTAAAAAGAGGCCCATCATGGCTCGAGAAGGATTGTTCCGAATTTGGACCTCCAATCTTCACATCACGAGTCCCACTCAGCAGCATATTGCCAATGGTTCAGGTGGAAGCGATTCTGTGGGGTATTGGGACTGCCCTAGGAGAGCTTCCTCCTTATTTTATCTCAAGGGCAGGTATGAGAAAATGAGTGCTCACTAGTATTCGTTAAAAGTCATAATGTCGATACTTTTGGTGAGATGACAACCAATTGAGTATTTTGATATTTAAGGTTAAATTACAAATTTGGTACCTATGGTTTGAATAAAGTTAGAAGTTAGTCTCCATGGTTTTAGAGTTTAGTTCCTATGGTTTGATATAACTTCTTATATAGTCCATGTGGTTTGATAAAATCCTCCTAAATAATCCCTACCATGGGGACTATTTAAGAAGCTTTTATCAAACCATAGGGATTATATTCTAATTATAAACCATAAGGACTAAAGTCCAACTTCTTCCAAACTATAGGGACCAAATTTGCAATTTATCCAATATTTCATCTTCTCTTATCCAATTTTTAGGTGGGTGGAAGTTATCCATGTAAAAACTGTTTGTAATACTGAAAGAGAACATAAAAATGTTCCTATAGAACTTTTTGTTGATCCTAAATAGTCAACTTTTTTGTTTTGTAGTTTATTATTTTTCTAGTGATGTTTACATAATTCTTGATAATGGGGTTGACATCATTGATTCCTCTTGAATAATACTAGATGGTATAGAAGCATGATTATGAGAAAATGCATTCATAATTTATAAACATATTGATTACTTTAGTTGAATGTCTATTGTGGTCTTAAATGGTTAAAACTTTTTTGTGATCTTTTTCCCAGTGGGAGACAATTTTTAATATATAATCTAATATACCAACACCAGGCATTCAAACTTTATAAACATATTGATTATTTAGTTGAATGTTTAGTGTGATCTTAAATGGTTAAAACCTTTTTGTGATCCTTTCCCATGGGTGATACAAAATTCTCTCACCACAGACCTTTCATGATATTAACAATTGGAAAGCTCTCCCCTAGTTTATGTTGGTGCATGATCCCTCTTCTCCTAGTCCCTAGGATGAATTATGTTCTTTTTTATGGCAATAATACAATATTGTTACTTAAAGAAAAATAATCTTGATAATTGGTGATATGCTATCATAGTTAGAAACTATTGGCCAAGAAATTTAGCTTCGAGGTTATAGTGTAGGTAAGTTTTAGCATATGATTAACTGGCTATGGGTAATGTTGCATTTCTTTCTGAAACCTTCCTTTTGTCAAGATGATGATACAGAATTATGAAAGAGCAGAATGTATTGGCAAATAGGAGCTTGCTCCAGCTTTTACTTTTGAACTTGCCGATTAGTGCTATGTTTTAGACCAACAACAATACTACTCTGAAATTGTCCAGTTGCAAAATAACATGTTCTAGTATGTTTATTGCTTTTCTGCTGTACTTTTCTTAGCATTGCTGCTATGCTTTTCATATCCAAGTTTTCACCTTTTGCGTTCAAATATATTTCTTCCATTATGCAGCACGCCTCTCTGGTGGCAGATCAGAAGCAATGGAAGAACTAGATGCCTCTTCAAGGGAAAGTAACGGATTCATTCCAACATATTTAAATAGAGTGAAGCGATGGTTCCTTTCACATGCTCAACATTTGAATTTCCTTTCTATTCTACTGCTTGCTTCGGTTAGTTATGACTTTATTCTCTTCTGTTACTCATTTGATTTTTCTTTGCCAGCCTTCCAATTAGGGGATGGAAGTATAACATTATTGGCTTGCTAGTTTCTTATGATTTTTCTCCCTTCATCTTAAGTTATATTTTACACGGGCATATTGGTCAAAGGAACACATTGTAAAGCAAAATACATTTGGGTGGCAACTGGCAACCTCCTCCCTAGGATATTAAATATCTTATTTGCATTTCGAGAGTTGTCTCATGGGATAAATTTTCATGTAAGGTAGTCTTAATGCCCGGAGTTGTTAGGGGGAAAACTCTACTTGGATTTGTATCTTTTGGTTTTGGCCTTGTTGCAGTACACTGTTATTCAGAGAGAGGAAAGGGAAAACAAAACTATGTAAAATGACTCAAACAGAAAACATTAGATGGATTTTTGAGACAATAAGTGCAGGTTTTACGTGTGCGTTTCGATCCAGTACACAAATGTTTATAGAGCCCAACTACTCCAATGATTTTCTTGAAGATACCTGTCAGCAAGTTTAGTAAAAATAATGAGAATAGTTTTTATAAATATGGAATGTTCACTTCTTTGGCATTTATTGTGATTTTGCTGCTGTTATTTAAATGTTGTTGACTTTAGCTTCTTAAATTTGGAGAAAAGAAAAGTATGCTAATTTCTGAGTCAGCATATTTAATATCAATATTACAATAGCTTCTGATCTTCACTGATTATCTTTCAGATTCCAAATCCTCTGTTTGACTTAGCTGGCATTATGTGTGGACAATTTGGAATTCCTTTCTGGGAATTTTTCTTCGCTACGCTGGTTGGAAAAGCAATTATCAAAACTCACATTCAGGTTTGTGAAGGTTCTATTTTTTGTTGTTTAAAATTAGATGACTCGGTTTGCAAGGAGCTAAATTATCAGACTTTGTGAAATAGACACCAGCACATGGTTCTGTGTATCATTTGATATAACTTGGTGTTTATTATGTCCTTCTGTGCAGACCATTTTCATCATTGCCGTTTGTAACAATCAACTTCTCGATTGGATAGAAAACGAATTAATATGGATACTCAGCTTTGTGCCTGGATTTTCATCTATCTTGCCTGGGTTGATTGCGAAGCTCAATGCAGTCAAAGCGAAGTATCTGAAAGCCCCATCTCATGCGATGACCGCTAATCCCAAGGTAACTCTTGGAAAAATCTATAAATTTCTTTGCCTGAGCTTGTCTTGCTTAAATGATCCATTGTCACATTCAGGCCAAGAAGTGGGACTTCTCAGTTTCTTCCATCTGGAACACTATAGTATGGCTCATGATCATGAACTTCTCTATCAAGATTATGACTTCAACTGCCCAAAGGTACTTGAAGAAACAACAAGACAAGGAGCTGGCTGCTTTGACGAACAAACTTCCTGCATCGGCATGCTCAAATTAACCCGATCCTAATGTGTCATCTCTTTCATCTCTCATATAATTTACTAAGATTTAGCATCAGTCCTGTTGATTCGAGTGATCGAGAATATGTCTGGAGAGAAACATTGGTTTAGAAAGCTGTATAGAATAGGAAGGCATTTTGGAGAAACAGCAAAGGTACAAGCTTTAATATGATAATGTAGGCTCATCATAAACCCAGTTCTGATTGTGGGGGAGGGAACCATTATTTTGGGTAATTATATTTTAATTTACCCACTGTTAGTTAACCATTGGAAAGATACATTATTATTCTTTCTTTATCCCAGACATATTTTCACTCATTACTTGAATTATGATTAATCACTCATTCTAATCTCTCTATCCCAGCTGTTGTGTTCTTAAATAGTAAGTTAAGAATTCTCCAATTATGAAACTTAGTAGTGGCTATGAAGTGGGTATCTAATATTGATGTTTGATAGACAAACCACTACGATGACATCTTCTTTAATTGAATAATGTTCTCATGATTCATCTTTATCTTGGAAAATCCATTAACTTCAAAATATATTTATATTTTTAAAAATTAATATTATCCTTAAACTTTTCATAAACATTTAGTAATATTAAAGTTGTCAAATATCAATCAGAACCATTAAAAAATAATAAAAACTTTCAATTGGATCAATTTTAATTTAAACTTAAATAAGTTTTACAATTGTAACTATTTAATAAGCATCTATTGACATAGCTAATTTATTTTTATTGAAAATTTTTAATTTTGGGATGTTATTCAATAATTAATTTGTGCATTGATCAAACTTATTTTTTTACAAAATTTTATTTATTAAAACTAATGAATGCTTAAATTAAATTGAAGGTTAAAATTGCAATATTTATTTGGTGAAATTATAAGCAAGTAAATATTGAAGTTTTTTTTTTTTTTTTTTTTTTCATTTTCATTTTTTTTAAAAAATAATTTATCCCCTTTAAGATTTGCAGTTGCTTGGGAACTGTGAAGTTTGTAAGAGGAGCGTGATTACAGGTTATTTCACGTGGGAAAGATCAAGAGGCGGTTTTGATATTTGTCTTATTATGAAATTCTTTTTTAATTATTAATCAACTTCTGATATAAGATTTTTGTTTGATTTAATTATTTGGCTTACGTGACACAAAACATTATTGTTTTTATTATTTTAAAACAACAATAAAGTTTAAATATTAGCTATGGAAGCACGATGTAGCATTTAAATTTTTAATATCATAATTTTATAATTAAGTTGATCCCACCAATCATGGCCCAAACTTATGATGCTGTTAATGCACGTAAAACAATATAATTTATGATTTTAAACAATGTCTTTAAGTAATGACTATCAATTAGACACCTAATATTTAAATATCATACTTTTTAAAACAATTTGGTGACAAACTTACTTTTTGTTGCTGAACTTAGTTGAATTTGTTATGGTGGTCTTGTTTGATAAAAAATTTGATTTTAATTAATTTGGTCGAGTGCAATGGTAAAAAAAAAAATCGTTAAAGATTTGAAAAGCTAAAGTCATGTTTGATGGTTTTGGTTTAATTCTACAAATTACTTCTGAACTTTTGTCTTTTGTTAAAAAAAAATAAAAATAAAAAATTGTTCTTTCAATTTTCAAAGTTGTAATCCACCACCATTCACATGCATTTCAAAAGTACATTGGAAGTAAAAAAATTTAAAATTTTGGACAAAAATTCTAAAAAATTTAACTAAACTTGTTTTTGTTTTTAGAATTTGACTAAGAATTCAAATATCTATTTAGGAAAGATGAAAAATTAAGATTAAGAAATTGTGAGAAAACAAATATAATTTTCAAAAACTAAAAACTAAATAGTTATCAAACGGGTGTTAGCCTTTAGTTTTGTATTTTTGGCTTTTAATAATTAAGCTTATGAATACTACCTCGGTCTATAGATTCTTTTAATTTTGTTATCTACCTTTTATAAATATTTTCAAAATCTAAACTAAGTTTTGAAAACTAAAAAGAATGATTTTTATTTTCAAAATTTAGATAAGAATTCAAAAGTTTTTTTTTTAAAGAAAAGTGAAAATCAATGTTAACTAGTTATCTAATGCCATTAAACAAATACAAAATTTAGAAGTAAAATTGGTATGCTAAGTCTTATTTTTTATTTTTATAATAAAAACATATTAACCATGACAAAATTAGATATAAAGGAGGCTTCCCATAGAACAAAAGAAACTCTATGAGGAAGCCAATCACCCAAAAAAAAAAAAATCTCAAGATATATCGCTAAGAGAAGAAGAGTTAAAAAATAAATCTCGAAAATTTTACCTGAGAAGTAAGGAAAAGAATATCCTCAACAACGTTTGACATCTTAGAAAACTCAACCTCCAAAGGAGATAAAGACTCTGCAAATCTGTCTCTAATGCATCTCATACCTTCGAGAGATTTTATCGACTATTTCCATTACACAACCTTGAAACCTACTCAATAGAAGACCTTCAAAAGTCTCGAACGATTCAACCATGTTTCCTTTATCCTTCACTCGCTTCAAGATGCATTAGTATTAAGCTTCCAACAACCAACTAAATTCAAAAGTTACCTGCAAACAAAAGTTTTATTCATATATAATACGTAATAACATTAATACCATGATCAATGAGTTCATATAAACATAAATTAATTAAATCTCACAACTTTGTTAAAGAACTTGCAAAAGTGAATTTTTTTTATTAAAATAAAAAAGGAAATAGCATCATCATCATGTGACGTATGGTTGTGTACATATTTAAATTTTAATAAATAATAATTATTTAGTGAAAATAAAGAGTATTGAACTTGTCCAATTACCCAAAGTGGAGAACTTTGGTGATTTCATTGTCAAGAAGCATTAATAATCTTAGCAACAAAATTATTCAAAATCCAATGACATAATAATATCTATAAAAAAAAAAAAAAAAAAAAAAAATCACTTTTCCCTCCAAATATATATATAATTTACAAATGTCTCACATGATGCCACATGATGCTAACCATTATTAGCATATCAACCTTCTAAAATAGTGCCATCACACATCAAAACTATTTCAAATCATTCTTTTTTTTTTTCTTTTTTTTAATGATTATCTCACAATTCTTTGTTACTATTTTTAAAAGCAAGGTTGCTTTCTCTCTCTCTCACACATCAGACTTGTTTGTTCAATTGTTCTATTTCAAAAAAAAAAAAAAAATATTATTTTTGGCCTTTGGGTGACTTGTAATGATTATTGTGCTACAACTATTTGTACATTAAACTAATTAAAATGTCATTGCTATGTTTTCTAAGAAAATTAATGCTTTGTTGAATTTTTAGAAAGGAAGAAAATGGCATTCAATATTTCATTAATAGCGTCAATGATAAGTATTTAATCAACTTTTTAAATTTCACATGAATACATACAACTTAGGAGAATTTTTAAAAATAGAAAAATAAGAAAAATTATTTATCTAAAATAGTAAAAATTTTAGATAATTGTGATAGATGTTGATAGAAGTCTATTAGAGTCTCAGTGATAAAAATGATAAAAGTTTATCACTGAGATAGATCAATGTCTATCAGTTTTTTTTTTTTTTTTTTTTTGCTATTTTATGTAAATAATTTAACATTTTTTTTTATCTGTGAAAATTTCTTTAACACTCTTGAATTTAAATTTTATCTTAAAATATTTAAATCTAGTTTCTCTAACTTTCAAAAAAAATCATTTTAATATCTAAACTTTTTTGAAAAAAAGAAACCATTTTACTTCTAATTGTTATATCCACTTCAACCATCTTATGTGGCATTATTATTCCACATAGCACACTAATAATGCTATATACCTCACATATTAATAGGAAGAATCAAATCTATTAACTTTTTAACACTTGAGTAGGGCAGGGATACATGAAAGAAAAGAAACTACGTCTAAAATAATGAGAAAGACCCTATTAATATATAAGTGTGGTAAGAAAGGCTATATAAAATTGATACTTTCAACCTATATTAACGAGGTGAAAATTTCTTAATGGTAGCTCAATTATATAAAACTCCAAAGCTAAACATGTTTAGCTTTAACAATCATATATATATATATATATATATATATATGTTAGACGACCTCTTGAAAATCATTTTATAAAAAAGTGAATAAAAATAAAGTACGTTAAAAGGACTCGTGCTAATATGCGGGGTTAGTTTTCACCATGCAAGTTATTCGAGATAAATAAGGTGACATGTCGAATTTAGAAATGATGTAATGGAATTGATATCATTGTGTGTTGAATTCATATTTTAACTAGTCCAAATCCTTAGCTTGAAGCATTACATTAACCAAGTTACCCAACTATAATATTTACAATTTTAATTTTAGGTTGACTTATCGTTATTGTCAGCCTCTGTAGTTTCAAAAAATCTTAAAATTAATTTCAACGATTAGTTAATAATGATATCGACATTGTATCTTACGATTTGTTAATAATGATATCCGCATTGTATTTTCTCCTAAATGAAAATTATAATTATCATTTTATTAAATTTGATAAAAAAAATAACTTGAATGTTAGAAGAAAAATTAATTATAATAGAAAGTAAAAAGGCAGAAAAAGGGGCAGAAGAAGAACACCCTGGAAAGTTGGTACGGCAAATGGGAGCGACAATTGTGGCTGTCTTTATGTCTTATGTCTATGTAACTGAGTGGGACACATATCAACCCTTCAAAAGCCCCACAATTATAAAAATACCCCTACATTATAATCACAACCAAACATGTATAACTATTATTAATTAATTAAAATTATTTAATCCGAGTCAAAAGTCAATTGATCCCTGAAGTAATTAACAGATATTATAGGAGTATAATCAAGATTACTGAAGAATCAGAAGGGTATTAGAATGTGTGTAAAATCGAGAGCGAAATGAAAATGAGATCGTGAAATATGAAAACGATGGAAAAGATGATTAGATTGAAAACTGCCGAACGAAATGAGTTTAGTATTACAAATTGGGTCTAAAACGCTCCATCAAAACATGGATTTTGGATTACATTACATTGTAAACTCATTGCATTACGAGTGCCCAAACGCTCCCCCTATATGTTGGAAATTCAAATTCTCATATTAAAATTGTAAAAAAAAAAAAAAGTTGTTTAATATGTAGGTGTCTAAATTTTAATTCTTTTAAAAAATATATATATATAATTAAACAAAATTTTCCTAAACTTTGAGCTAAGTTTTTCTAGATTTTATAGAAGTTTCAGTTTGTTCCAAAAAAAAAAAAAATACAATTCGAGGGTTTTCTTATTAAAATGAAAATAAAAATACAATCATGCTAAATTTTCATTTGAAAAAGAAAAAAGAAGAAGAAGAAGAATTTTCTAAAACAAATATCAAACGTCAAAATAAAAATAATAATACTTTTAGAATTTTGAGACAAAAATTAAAACGTAAAATAATATTTGTTGAATAGGGGAAAAGTAAAAGAAAGGCGATGGTTGAAAAATGAAAAAAAGTTTAATTATGTAGGCGTGGGGGCCACCGAAAGAAAATGGTGGGGTCAGTTTCCATTGATTTTGGGGCATTGGATTGATTTTAAATTTTGTATTGGTGTTAGAAAAAAAAATATATATATAATTTGGTGGGTGGATATTTAACTTTTTGTATGATAATATAAATATTTATGAAATGTAATGTTGTAATGTAAATATAAAGTAATGTTTGAAAATTATCTAATTAAAAAAAAAGTAATGTTGAAATTGATGTGTACTGTATAGGAATTCGGAATAGGAATAATGAGAATGGATTTTTGGTTTGACAAAAGATTCGGCGCTTTTTTTTTTTATTATTATTATTTTTAAATTTTTTTACAACACAGTCCTTGTCTTTCATTTTGATTTTGCCACATACTTTGTCTTTTTTGTGGTCCCCACTCCTTAAAAAAAACATTTCTAAGAGTGGGACCCACTTTTACAATTTTTTAAAATTAAAAATTTTATATATTATATATATTAGTGAAGTTGGTTTAGTTGGTGCACTTTTGTTGTGGTATCCCAACATTTTGGATGGTCATTCCCTAAGCAATCTCATCTCCACCGTCCGATCTCCTTCTATATCTCTCTCATGATCGTAATAATAAATGTACTATTAATTAAACATTTAAATTAAACCTAATTCTTTCTCCCAAATTTTAATTTGGTTAAATTATAAATTTAGTCTATTTAAAGAAAAATTAAGAATTTAGTTCCTATAATTTAATAAAATCTTCCTAAATTTAAAATTTAATTTCTATAGTTTGATAAAATCTTCCTAAATAGTCTCTAACGTAAAGACTATTTATGAAATTTTTTTAAATTATAAAGACTATTTATGAACATTTATTAACTTATATGGATTAAATTCTAAATTATACATACTTAAATTCTAATTTTCTTCAAACAATGGGATCAAATTTATAATTCTAATTTTCTCCAAACAATGGGACCAAATTTATAATTTAGTATTTCTTTTTTTATTATAATTGGTTAAGTTTTCTAAGTATAAAGAAAGTCCTTTAAAAGTTTTTTCTTTTAAAAAAAATGAATTTATAATTTAAGTTGCAGTAGTATATGAAAATGGAAATTGATTGTATTTATAAGTAAATTAATTTCAAAGGAAGGCAAAGTTTTTTGACAACTCGTATAGTGATAAAATAAAATGTTGTTATTTGTAACATAGTGGTGTAAATTGAAGTTGATAAAATTTTATATCAGTTAAGAGACGCTATAAAATATAAGGATTTGAATTTCTAATTTTAAGAAAAAAAGTATACGTCAATTACTGCTATTACTAAACTATAAGTAAATAATTCGACAAATGAATGGATTGGATTGAATTGAAAAATGAAAAGATTTGTACAAGTTATACCTTTCGTCACCAGTTTGTGGAAAGTCATTAGGTATGAATGTGTTAGATATCTATGGCCGGTTGTGGGCAGAAGGGATTCAAACCCCCCGATATCGCGGTTCGTAACCACATGCTCTAATCCTATGAGCTACATGCTCCACTTCGTTTCCACTGGATCTGTTCCCGAGAGTACCCTAAAAAAGGAATTGTTCTTCTCCCTAACTATTTGCCATTTCGAGTTAAGAAGATACGAAAGCGTCTCTCTATAAAAACGAAAAGACATCATTTTCACTAATATAAATGTTAGTCAAAGAAATAATTGTTTGTCAAGATGCTGATAAAGTCCCAACACTGAAAGTACATATTATGTTTGATGAAATAATTAGAGAAGATTATGAGTAATGAGAAAGGATGATGTATCCGTTGATAAATGAATCTCTACAATGAAATCCTAAAGTAAACTAATTTATGATATCCCATCTAAACAGTTAGGTGAGAGTTTATATCATTTTAAAGTTGTTAAATTATATAAAAATATTTATCAACTAATTTTAACAATATATTTTTAAATTAAATAAATGAAAACTATCTTAATTGTATGTATATAGTTGTAAATAATTTTAAAGAAAATTATTATGAACAAAAAAAATACAAACTATTTATAGATATAGAAAATTTTTTACTGTCTATCAACAATAGACAGCGATAGAATTCTATCATTTGAGCGATAGACTTCTATCGTTGTCTATCACTCAAGCGATAGAACTCAATTGCGGTCTATTAGTGGTCTATCGCTGATAAGCAGTAAAAGTTTTCTGTATTGGTAAATAGTTTACCTCATTTTTCTATATTTGAAAATAACCCTAATTTTAATTAAGATATATTTTTAAATTAAATAAATAAAAACAAAAATATTAATCGTATATATAATTGTAAATAGTATCATTTACATCTTCTAATCGACATCACTTAACAAGTCAATTTCTAAAAATAAATAAATATTTTTTTATAACAAAATTAAAAAAAGATTATGACTAAAACAACACGTTTCAAAGTTTTGAAACATCATTAAAATTTACCCCAAATGTTATAGTAATTTTGTATAATTAAGCTATTAAATTTCTTTTTTTGTTTTGAAAATGTATATACATTTCATATAAGTTTAGTGATGTTATATATAAAGATATGGTCTTTTGGTTGTTTGGTGATGTGTACTAATTTATGATGATTGGTCCACCAAGCAAATAGTAATAATAAATAAATAAATAAAAATGGGGACCTCTCCTAATATTTGAATAGTAAGGTTATATTCCAATGCCCACAATTAGTGTCACACATTAATACTTGCCAAAAAAAAAGTGTATATAACTAACTAATAATGATTTTTAGCTAAGGCTTTGAAAATATACAACAAATCTTTGATTTCCACATGGGTGTGAAAGCCTATAAGAAGCTACTTCCCCAAATATGCTTTCATTGTCGTCAAGTATTTAGTTTTTTTTCTTTAATTACCATTTTGCCTTCATTATTTTTAATTTTTTTAAAAATAAAATAGGGTGGAGAAATTCGAACCAGATACCCTTTTGGTCGCTAACCCATATTGTATGTCAATTAAATGATCATTTTTGCTAGTGTTTTAGTATATGAACCTTTATTTAGTTAGAAAAAAATAATTCTTTTACTACAAAAAATTTACCTTCGCAAGTAATTTTAATAAAATATCTAACAAACTTTTTTCTTTTATTATTATTTTAAGGCATGAAATTAGATTTATTGTTCTACCTATAGTAGTAAATTTTCATCAATATAGCTTTGATATCGACATGAAGGGTAAATTGAATTTTCCATTATATCGTAGAAAAATCAACGAAACATAAAAAACAATCAACATAATGTCACTAATGTAAATATAATATAAATAATAGACATGTTGATTTGTTTAAACATCATAAAATATTTATTTATTAATTTATTTATTTTTTTTTTTTTTATAACTTTTCTAGAAATTTTTGTAAAATTAGGATTTTGATATTTCGGTCGACATCAATATTTTAAACCTTAGTTCTACCTAAATCAATTAAGTCAAGTTCATTGAGTCCCTTCATTAGCATTACCATGTAAGTTTGAAGTAAAAGGTCAAAGGTCTCATCAATGTTTGTTTTCATTATAAAGTCAAAGTAAGCCCTAGAAGCCATAAAGTCTGTAATGATCAAGGAACTAGCTATAGCTTGATTGCATAGATATGAAATTTAGGATGACTTTTCATGTGGCTTTATCTACTACAAAACATATTATTTTTTCATGTACATGAAAAATTAACATATTATGTTAGGTATTTGAGGGAATAGGTTTTTCAAAAAAATTAATCGTGAATAAAATAATCAATAATATGAAATAGGTAATATGACAGACTTATGATGAATAAAACATGTCATAAAAAAATGCTTACGATGAGAATTAACTAATTCATCATATATAGCTAGCTTGTTAGTCTAGTAGTAGATGATTGACAAAAGAATTATAATAAAACTTAATTTAAATTTTTTTTTTTTTTTTTTTTTGAGAAGTTTCTCATGTTGTTTATATATATATATATTAATTTTCAAATTAATAGACGAAAACATTGACTTAAAGTTGGGCAAACCTTCCAACCTAGTTTTTCAAAATTATTGCAATGAAGTTGCTTTAAATAGTAATGTACAAACATAAAGAAGCTTTTGTATTCAATATTCTTTAAAACTTATTTCATATAATTTTAAATTTCTTTATTTATTTTCTTTATTAAAAAAATACTAAATAGTTATAGAAATCAGTTTTGGTCTTTAATTGATTTTCTCATATTGAAAAATTGATAGAAAATACAAACCACATGTTCCAAAATCCAACACAAAAGTTGATACGGTTGGGTTTTATGCCCTAAAACTCGTAGATAGTAAATGTTGTATTTTGAACGTCATTAATAAATGGTTATTCATTATGATTCAATAAATGTTATTGATTATTTTATCTTGTTTTAATAACCCTAAAATCCAATAAACGAACATTCTAGGCTGTTTTATGAGTCTTGAACAATATGTAGAGACATATAGAGATCAATGTTCAAGTTACAGCCTAAAGGGTCTATAGTATAAGGATAGGGCTGGGTACCTTATCCTGGTAACACTATGATACGACCCACTTTGTATTTGATACAAACGCAGTGATTCAACGCGTTCGTGTAGGAGACATGCGAGTGGGGGTATCCTATGCAATGAGTTTGCATAAGACTGGACCACGAAATAGTAACCACTAGATATAACTCCGTTGACTGGTTAGGTTTCTATTTCAATAGGTTGACCTAGGCAACTTAGTCTTAATCTTGAGTTTATTATGAACTCCTGTTCACGAGGGATTGTCCTTTGATTTGTATGGGTGAGAGTGGCCCGTTTGCCGACTCGATATGCCTACCAGTTTGGGGACAAGACTAAGTGGGGAGCTAGGAACATAATTATACAAGATGGATTTCACTCCTTCCCGACTTTAGGGTAAGTAGATAAGTGTTCCCTTAAGTGGTGTCTCCGGGACTTGAACAAAGGGTCCTACCCTCTCATTGGCCCGAGAGGGGTTTCTGTTTGATGGTTGTACCATAAACAGGTTGTTCATTAGAGGAGCACTGGTACTTAAAGATTTAGAAGTAACCCAGGGGTATAACGGTAATTTGACCCAGCTGGTGTTACGAACACTTGTGAAGGACTAACTTGCTGTTATTAGTCTATATCCGTGGACACAGAAATATATCTACAGTGAGAACAGTGCAGCTGTGGGTCTTTAGTGGAGTGTACCCACAGTTAACGAATATTGATTAATGTGGTTAATGAGTTTAGCCCGTTAATCTCATATCGTTGGAGCTTCTGATCTGTAGGTCCATTAGGTCCCCTTCCTAGCTCGTAAAGAATATTGAGGAAATTTATTCTTGGATGAAATTTGAAAAGTTCAAATTTACTAAGGGAAAAGTATAATGTATAATGATACATTATAATATAAAGTTTATTTTACAAATTAAACTTTATAGTATAAATATAATTTTGGATATGATTCAAAGTTAATTTGTAAGAGAATTAAATATTTGAAATTGTTCAAATGTTATTTTAATATGAATTAGATATATATTAAAACTATAGGTTAAAATTAATGCGCATTAGATGTACATTAAAACTATAGGTTATGAGATAAATGTATTTGAATTTGATTCAAATGCAAGTTAAAATTAAATATTTGATATTTAATTTAGTAATTAATTAATTGGAGAATTAATTAGTTATTTAATTTAATCTAATTTAATTAAATTTGATTTAATTAAATTAATTGAATTAAAACTATAGGTTATGTGAGAGATGTTCATTTAAATATGATTTAAATGAATTGGTTAATTAAATTAGATTTAATTAATTATTAATTATTTTATTATTAATTATTAATTTAATTAATTAATATTAAATAAGAGTTAATATTGTTGTAACTCCCACGTAGGGGAGTTACTTAATACGTGGGATAACACCCACGTTTTCCATTTTCTCTCGCTTCCTTAGCTCCTAACAGAAAAAAATGAGATGGTTCATTCTCTCTAAAAAAATCTCTAAGAATTCTCTGCGTACTATTTTTTCCCTTGGCCAAAAAGGTTCCCACAAACCTTTACTCAAGATTCAAAGAAAAAGGAAAGTCTCCAAGTGGTGGTGACACAACGCGTAAGTTTTTTTCTTCTCTGATAATTTTTTTTTATTCAACATGCTTAACCTAGATTATTTTAGACTTTTTTTTTACCAATGTAGAAGTTTTTCAAAATTTTAAAATTAATTTTGAGATAGGGTTATGATATGTTTCCGCTGCGCTTGGGTTTTAATCCGAGCAGATACATGAGTCTTAATTAATAAAATACACAAGTCCTTATCTAATACAAAAAATATAGAAACCTAAAGAAAATGATGTTTACCCAAAATTTAGGGACAAAAAGTATAGAATATTTGAAAATATAAAAAGAAAAAAAAATTGAAATTAGCATGAATTTTTGGTTAACATCAAATAACACTAAAAAAAGTTAGGGTATTTGCAATCAACTTGGAAACTTTAATTGGTTAAACATATACATCTTCACTAAAGTAAGCATAGTTAAACATTAATTGGTATATAATTATTTTCTTGAAATCGGAGTCTAAAATTTCTATGCCCATTTTTTTTTACTAAAAAAAGACATACATCTTCCAAAGATTAAAAGTCCACATCTCCATCTCATCCGTTGTTAAACTCAAGAAATAAAAAATAAAAATAAAATTTGAACCATTTTATTTGATTCCAAAATTAGTACTCCGCCTCTAATTCACATTATTTATTTAAATACCACACTCAATTAATCTCAACACAATATTACTATTATGTTTGAGTTTAATTATGTGAATTTAAATCTTTAACCTTGTTGTTGGTAAAATTCAAAACAAGAGAAAACGCACTTGACATTCACGTAATAACAACGGTAAATTTGTAATTTAGAAAAGAGAGGACCTACAAAACAGAAAAATGACTCTGATACCAAAGAAATGAAGAACTGTAGAATGAAGAAGAAGCAAGAAGTTTAAGTCTTCGATTAAGTTTTTAGATATCTCATATGAAGTTATAATAGTATATTTATATGGAAGAATAACATGGAGTTTATCTTTTCCTCATAGAATTAAATGATATAAATTTTTCTTATCATACACAAATTAAGATTAAATTTAATTGACTCAATGATTAGTTGGTCATGGGTCAACTTTTCATCATGTTTAAAAAAATATATTTAATTATAGTCACTTTTAAATTAAAACGTTAGAACAAAAAGATACAAAATGGTTAAAAGTTAAAATGCATAAGGTAAATGGACAAAAGTCTCATGAATATTCTCAATCCCTATTCCCTAGTACCAACCATCCGTACAGATTTTGGTGGGCCTTTACCACATTAACAAGTTTTATGTATTAAAAAAAAAAAGGTATTTTTACTGTTTTTCTTTTTCTAAAAACAATGAAGTTTGTCACTTAGGTAAAAAACTATGATACCAATCAATATATTAATTATGCATATATACATTTTCATAATTGACTGCTCAAATTAAATTAGGTACTAAATATCACATAGCATATTGAAAACTAAGTTGATTGTAATATAGTTCGATAATAATTGGTATCTACTTCTTTTTTAAAATTAATTAATTATTAAATAGAATATTAGTGATTTGAAAATAAAAATTATAAAATATATATCAACGAAAAATATAATCATTGTATTTCATTTTTTTCATTATTTTCATATATATATATATATATATATATTTGGTAACACATTTAGAAATTGAATCCGAATTAAACAATTGGTTCAATATGTGTTTGAAAACAATTCAAAAACTATAAAGATAGTATTTTATATTATACATATTTATATTGAATGTTTTCAAATATAGAAAAATAAATCAAATTATTTACAATTATAGAAAAAAGTTTATCGCTAATAGACAGTGAATTTTTTTATATTTATAAATAGTTTGATATTTTTTCAGTTTATAGTAATTTTCTTATGTAATATTCTTTTAATGTAATTGTGCATTTTAAAATTTTAAATTCACAAATCTAAATATTTTCAAAACATAAAATATTACTATTTGAATCACATCATTCAAAAACCAGTTTTTAAAAAAATGGTACGAATATTCCTTGAAAATTATTTGATTTAAAAACATAAAACATAGTTTGATAGTGGATACCAAATAAATAGCATGATATCAAATTTAGATAGAAAATAAAAGATGGAATCAAAATTTATATTGTTTTTCATTTTGAGACATAAATGTCCCGTCATTGATTATTTGAGTAGTTTATGACAATAGTCCCACCAAGCATGTAGCAAGTTCCCTTGTATGTAGGTTTCTTTTAATGTGCAATAGTTTATTCAATGCCCTTTCTTTATGATACATTTCTCATCCAAAAGGGGAAAAATAAAATTAAACATATAAAGGTAACTTTCATTTTTATAACATATTTACTCTATAGATTTTAAAGGATTCATTTGAAGGGTACATGACAAACGTCTATTCTTAAAATAACTATACTCTATATATCTGTCAGTGATATAAAAGGGCAATAATAATAATAATAATAATAATACTTGAGCTCATCTTGAGTTATACCCATCTTTTTGCGGTTCACTCAAATATTCAATTCACAAGTCGTCACGATGCGAACTATTCTTTTTTTTAAGTATTTGTTTATTTTGTGATGAAAGGAAATGTTGCACCCAAGTATTACTCAAAATAATTTAACGTAAACAAGTCTAAATACGTACACAAAAACATTCGTTACTATATTTACAAATTTGAAAATGTGAATCACCACCTACTAAAGTTTTTTTTTTTAAAACTCATACAAACACAGTCATCAGAAGTACAACAAATTCAACTCTGCACTCCAGACACTGTAATCAGATTCTCAGTAATTCAAATTTCAAACAACAAAATCCACCGTAATCAAATTCTCAGTAATCTTGATTATATTATAGCTCCTCAAACAACCACATACCCATTAGTGAATGTTTCTTATCTAAAATGTATACATTATTTAAGTAGAAACTTTATCTTTCTAGATTTGGATACACACAATAGTTACATAAGATAATGATGAAGTTATCATATTAAATTAGTTCTTCTACATTATTGTAAATTATGTACTAAACTAATAATATTTTAAAATGAAAAGTTTGTGGGTAAAAGGGTATCTTTGGATGTCAGAAAAGATATAAATTTCAGCAATAGTCTAGAGGACAAAATGGTCATATTTTGAATAGATTCTCTAATGAAATTGGGTCCCACCTCCCTACCAAGATGAAAAACAATGTGTCTTCCTTTTTCCCTTTCACTTTCAACATCACCAAAGGATAAAGAAAGGAGCATTCATGTAACACACACATCTTCAACTTTGTTGCAATGTTGATTACTACAATCTCTGCCTTTTTTTTCTTTTTTTTTTTTTTACTTCTTTATTTATTTACCTTCTTTAGTACTATAATAATTCATATTCTTTTCCTTTTTTTTTTTCTTATGTATTACAATTCAAACATGATGAAATACTCTACACTTTCAAACTCTTTGTTACATATTAAGATAATTAACTTTGTTATAATTACTAAATCTTGTGAAAGTGAGCTCAGCTCGAGGGTAATTGACATGATCTTCTTTCCTCAAGGTTGGAGATTAAGTCCCCCATCTCCTTAATCGTTGTACTCAAAACTAAAATCCTCAATCTTAGAATATAATTACTGTTAGTATGTAATTTTGACTACCAAAGAATCTCATTCCGATTTGATGTCTCATCCTTTACACTCTGAAGCTTAAGTTTTTATTTCAAACTAATATTGATACCAACTGTCACAATCGCACGTCGACTGGTTCGCTAAACGATTGTGCGGTAATTGTTCTTGCCCACGAACAAATCAGCCAATTCGAATTTGGATCGCCTACGGCACATCGAGTACCTCTCATAATCGTCACCCCCATTTCTAGAGAAAACGAGTTTAGAGGAAAAGGTTTTTGCAAACGTTTGAAAGCATGAGAAAAGAAGTTTGTCGTAAGGCTAGAAAGCAAAAACGACAACAACGGCTCAATAGCTTACAACTTTGGGTATATGAATAAGACTGACAAGTTGGAGTAAATTATGTTCCTTTATAAAGGAGTGTCCTTATCTCTTATAAGAAGATAGTACTAGTATCAACTAAAATTTAAAATATTAATATCGATGAAAATATCAACTTTAGTCTCGATGTGGTTTGATACTTTTAAGAAAGCTATTGAGCCGTTATTTTTTTATACGATTGAAGACAAAAAGATTCAAACCACAAATTTCATATTTTTATAATATAATAAAAATGTCGATCCAACGTCAAACCCATAGGTTTATGTAAAAATATGGACG
This sequence comes from Lagenaria siceraria, assembly GCA_002890555.2. Classification (NCBI taxonomy): domain Eukaryota; kingdom Viridiplantae; phylum Streptophyta; class Magnoliopsida; order Cucurbitales; family Cucurbitaceae; genus Lagenaria; species Lagenaria siceraria. The sequence goes on from CM016488.1 coordinate 20,387,322, forward strand.
ACATGTTGATAAAAATTTAACGTCTGCCGATGATTATCTTGTTAATTAGGTTATGAATTCGAAAGGTGAAATTTAAAGTTAAAAGATAAGATAAGATTTGAATGATAGTGATAGGTGAAGAGTAATTTTAGCATTTTTAATAAGAATGAAAAAGAAAATAGATATTAGGAAGACACGTGCAAGAGTATCTTATTAGGTTATAATGAGGGAAACAAACATGTCAGAAAATGTATGTCCCATCTTGACCTTGACTGTTGTGAAAAAGGCCCCACTTCACTTCCCTCCATCACAATCCCAATTGCCCACTGTCATCACCTAATCACCATTTTCTTTTTTTCTTTTTTTCTTTTTTTTTTTGTCATAAATACAAATTTTGTTCTTCAAATCAAACATTTAAATTGCTTTCTCCACACAAAAACAGATATAAAAGATAAAGTGAGTTATGTTGTATCAGTATTATCTATATATATATATCTAAACTCTGTCACACAGCGACGAGTGAGATATTGACAACAAAAGAAGGCACTCCTTTTCCACAATCTTCTTCTGTGGACACTACCATTTTTCTCACTTTCTTTCTTTAACTGTTTCCCTAAGCATCTTATGCAAGTAACATACATAAAAAGACTAATAAAAGGTCCACATATTTCCATAAACATCACCCACTATTCATATACACAGCTTTCCTGCTTTTCCCACCCATTATCTCAGATTTCACATTAAAAACTTCTTACTTTTTGTGTAACTAGAAAGAATGGGTCAGTGAAAACAAGGGAGGCAACAGCCTTTTTTGTTTTTGTTTTTGTTTTAAATCAAAAAAATTTGAGGGCTAACCATTACATGTGCCAAACATATACAACTACCACCCTCTTTTCCTTCACTGCACATATATATGTTAAAGAGATGCTGTTTCTAAGGGATCTTAAAGAGAGAAATAATCCTCAAAAAAGGGAATGAAATCAAATATTTAAGGAAGAAAAAGAACCTCCACCATTACAATCCACCCAAAGGGAAGGAAAGGAAAGGAAAGGATATCTTGCTTTTCCTCTCTCCTTTCATTCCATTATCATCATGGTAACCACTGCAAAGTGCTGTGCTGTGTTGTGTTTTGCTTCAAAGATTCTTTTCTTTGGATTGTCTTTCCTCTCCCCATCCAGACCAAACCATATTTTATCAGACCATTAATATCATCAATCAACCCAGACAGATAACTGAACAACCCACATTTGAGGCCAATCTCAAATGAAGGACAATATTTCCCACTTCCTCTCACAGTTTTTTTTTTCCCAAAATTGTGGGTTCAAGAGTCCGACAAGCATTCAGACTGCCGCTGTTTTAGCTATTTGAACTTCCATTTCTTCTCAGGCTGCCATAAGATATGCCCACTATTATTTCCCCGGGCAAGAAAACGCAATTCGTAAGTCTACAGTCCCGATTTGAAATAATAGCTGGATGGGTTGGTTAAGAACAAGAGCCATAAATCCTCTACCCACCCGCAGGTTGTTTTTGCTCTGTCGATTTCACTTGCACTGCAGCAGTATGCACGTAAGGAAAACCTGCAGGTACAAGTTGATGAGGATTACCGGAGGACTGTGCAGCAGTAAACTGAGCAGGATGGAGAATGGCTTGTGTGGGTAAGCCACCACCTTTCATATTGTTAGCCGCGGCAGCAGCAGCAGCAACAGCCTTTGCAGGATCCGTAGTACTGCTGCCTCCTAGTGTAACAGGGTGGCACAGGGATAGCATTCCATTGGAGGATGTTCCTCCCGAGCCCTGCGATTGTGATTGCTGCTCAGGACGACGTCTCGGAAGATAATAACCACTTGGAGGTGAAACAGTTGCACTGCTACTTGAATGGGAAACTTGTTGCATGTAAGGGAAGAGTAACTGTGCTTGCTGCAATGTTTGCTTCGCCAAATGTTGCTGTTGCTGCTGCTGCTGCGACTGTTGGGATAATTTATTTCCAGAACTTGAAGAGGTCATTTGATTATTGCCAAGAATTGACGTAACATTCCTCCCACCAACAGGAGATGACTTCTGGGGGGGCATAGATGTAGGATTCTTTGTCTGCTGCGAGGATAAAGAAGATGATTGACCAACTTTGTGGCCCATAGAACCGGAGGTAGCAGTCCGCGGGCTTCCACCAGCACCTTTTGAGATCGAAGAATTAGTTGGTGAACCAATCATTCCAGGTGATGGTGATTGATTACTGCTTGCAGGTTGCTGTCCTTGCAATTGTGTTGTAGATTTTGAGTTAGCTGCAAAAGAAATCTGAGAGTGGTTTGGCTGTGGACGGCCCTGCTGTTGGGGATGATTTTTGATAGATGATGTATTTGATGAAGACAGAGGGGGGGTTTGAACCTGAGAAGAGGTGGTTCTTACAGAATTTTTCCACTGAGGAGATTGAGCAGGACTATTGCTGTTACTTTGGACAAGATTTTGAGAAAAAGAAGACAATGCATTAGGAAACTTTGCTGCCATTGAAGACGCAGGAGGGTGCTCAGCATAAACATTGCCATTACTTGTTGATGTTTTGGTCCTTGCTGCTGCAGCTGCAGCTGCATATTGCTGTTGCTTTTGGAGCTGAATTATCTGCTGTTGCTGTTGCTGCTGCTGATTTCGCTGCAGTGGATGCTGAGAACCACACATGTTTACAGTGCCCATCCCAGAGGGCATTCCGGAACCTGAAGCTCTAGCAGTAGAACCAAGGTTAAGAGTTCTTGCAGAGCTGTCAACAACAGCGGCCCCAGCTGGTATTGTAGAAAGTGATGTCTCGGCTAAATCAGATCTAGAGAAGGCAATGGACTGACCAACAGTTGGAGGAGCTTTCACAGACATGTTTTTTCTCTCATCTTCCCCAACAGATGAATGTGTGGTTTTTCCTTCCTCGGTTACACGATAATTCTTTTTCTGCTGAGCAACCTGTGCGGCAGCAGCAGCAGCCATAATCTGATGATACCCCTGCCTGGTGATCTCAGGAAGACTTTGAAAAATAGGATGATTCGGTGATATGGATGAAAGGTCAAGTCCAGGAGCAGAGGGCGCCCCGTTGGGAGGAGCAAAAGACAAAGGAATAGTTTGAGATTGTTCCAGACTCTTTGAACCCTGTGACTGTTGTTGGGGCTGCTGTTTCTTGTCATTAGGTGCCCCACCAGCAGCCGCCATGGATGCAGGAGTCATCAAAGCAAAATTGGGAGTGTGCATTGGCATCGGAAAATTCGGACCATAGACACTCAGATTACCAAGATTTCCTCGACTATCAGCAGTCGACGGGCTATCTTCACCACCAATCTCAGACTCAAGTTGCCTTGTTTGATGAGAACCATGGTTCTGCTGCTGCTGTGGCTGCTGTGATTGAGAAGGCTGATTTCTGGATGCAGGAAAGCCTTGAAAGTTCCCACTGACACTGCTCCCATGTGGCCTCTGCTGCTGCTGATTAGATAGGTTCTTCTGAGACGACGAGGAACCATTCGCAGTATTAGCATTTTGAAGTCCCTGTTGATTAGGATGAGACTGAGGTGGCGGTTGCTGCTGAAGCTGTGAAGGATGAAGCATTTGTGAAGAATAAAACGACCCATTGAAAAAAGGCATTGAATGAGCGTGGGTTCCTCTATATGCAGGCGGTGCCCCAACGTGTGCTGGAATTGGGTACGTATATCCATTGTTCTGCAAAATGGCTAAATACTGTGGTTCATTGCCAGGCACACCCGAATAGTTGAAACTCATTGCTGGTGCAGCAATTGCTGCAGCGGCTGAGGAACTAACAGAGGCAGGATTCGAAGCATTTGAAGCCACACTGCCGTTGGCATTCCCACTAGGAGAAGGAGACTTCACAGAAACAGGCCGAACAGAAGTGGCTACAGCTGCCTGTTGCTGACTCAGTGGGAGAAGGAAAGTAGGGCCATGCTGAAATTCAACAAAAGCAGCGAAATTCAGCATAAAGCAGAAGTGGAAGAGAAGACAGAAACAAAATTAATTGGAGAGAGTTATACCAGGATATTACTAGGTGCTCCCGGGGGCAGAGCTTGCTGAAGCAAAATTTGCTTCCTCTGAGAGGCATCCACAGCGTTAACAGCTTGAGAGCCCCTATCCTTTCCAGAATGACCCGAGAATATTCCAAGGCCCTGGCCCTTATCCTGCATTGCATTTATCCCGCTTTTTGGAAGATTTACTTGCAAATCTGGAGAGGGCACGATGCTGTGTGTACCATGCTTGGGCCCAAACAAGGAAGCAGAACCTGCTGCTGCTGGCCAAAACGGATTCATCCGCGCAATTTGCTGGTGATACAATATATTCCGAGCAACATAAAAATGTGTAGCACACCTCTTCGGCCGGGGTTGAGGAAAAAGCAAATTTGGCGGCTGTTAAAAGCCAAACAAGGATAGATTAGGAGGGGGGGAAAATTAACAGTAGAAAAAGTAAAAAGAATAAAGTTTCAGAATAATGCAGAAAGAACTACCTGCATAGCAGCAGTAGGCAAAGCGCTTCCATCAACAGACACAACTCCTGGTAGCGGTGCCACATATCTGCCCAAAAACGACAGCGTCATTCCAATGGGAGTAGAACAAAAAAAAGGCACCAATTTATACCGCTAGCTAATAAGCATTGTAAGATCCAAATAACACACAACAGATTGTGGCGACCGTACCCCATCGTAGGCAGCCCACTTGGCCAGCCAGGTAGAGACATGGGCAAAGGAAGAGAGCTGGCTTGTACTGAACAAGATAAATGAAAAAACAACATTGAATCAGCAACCCATTTGGACCAAAACCAGAAAGGGAAAGGCAGGAAGGGGGTGACTGGGATTTGAAATAGGAACCTACCGGCAGATCCAGGCTTTTCCGAGCCGGATTGCAACGGCTGTTTTGGAACATGCTGGTGGAGCTTGTTGGTGCCTACATTTGCAGTGACACCATCTCTATCAGTCGTCTTCTCTAAATCAAGCTGAAGGTCAATATTTCTATCTTTGCAGACAATGGGTTTCTTTGAATCAGCTTCTTCAGGTGGTATAACTTTGGACTCCACATTCACCGCCTCTTTAGCCCCAAGTCTGATTGTTCCTTTGTCTTCTTCCTTTATCAGAGGCTTCATTTCCTACATAAATGTAAGCCAAACTCGATTATATACAATTAATTTCAACATGGGCCATAGCTTTTAAGCAAGTGGGGAGAAGAAGGTAGGGGTGGCCCCGCTTACCGTGTCTGCATCTATGACCATAGGTTTAGCATCTACGGCCACAAAATCAATCTCACCATCTCTTTCTGGAGAAGCTCGTAATGGTGGAGGAGCCTGTACAACACAAGGACGAAAAGTCCAATTTCCATATTTTAAAAAAAATAAATAATAAAAAATGACTGAGAATATTCCTTTTTTTATTTTAGAAGAAGAAAAAGAAGAAGAAGATTATCTTCACCATCAGATCTATCTTGTACTTATCATCCCGCTGGTTCTCAACATCGAAGGTTGATGAATTTCTGTACACATACCAAAAAGGGAAGAAAATGAATTTAATTTAGCAAGTCTGGAAAGAAAATGACTCTTTTTTTTATTAATTTGGCTGATGATGCTTACGATTTAGTCGCTGTCATATCCTCTCGCTTATCTTCCAATCTAGGGCCATTTGATTCCTTCAGGGGAGATTGGGGTTCTTCCTTGCTTGTACCCAAATCTTTACCTTCTGATTCTTCAGTCAATGGCTTAGAATTGGACAAGGCACTGGCTGTTTCCACCTTCATAGATTCTGGATGGGACTCTGATGTTGGTGGTAAGGCCTGAGAATTACCAGATTCGTTTGAAACTACGCCATTTTCAACTGCAGATCCTGCAACTTTTTCCACATTTGATGAAGGGATCTCGGCGTTGGTGGGTTGATCGGCCTCCGCTTTGGCTGCTGACGAAATGGGGCTATTCCGGAGGCTGAAAGTCGCGGCGTTTTCATCGTCGTACTTCACTGGACGCGGTCTTTTCCTCTTGGGTGCTGTAAAATTTCACATCAGATACGTAAAAAACAAAAAATTGCGTCAGTTTCTAAAAAAAACTTGAAAAACTGTTGTTGCTGAAAAAGGAAAAGGAGAATAATCTGACGAGTGATTTCAGAGCTCTTACCCCAAAAATAAACATTAAAAAAATACTCACCGGTGGCTGATATCGGAGTGACAGAAATGGAATTTTGAGGCAAAGAGGAAGGTGTAGGCAAAGCAGAAGAAGAGTTAGAAATCGGCGATGAAACTCTGGATTTGGCATCGGTGGTTGATTTCGGATCGAACTTCATCGAATCAGTAGTAGAAGGTTCTTGTTTGGGAGGAGCTTGAGGTTGTCTCATCATACCGTACAAGACTTCAGCAATCTCGATCTCGATCTCGTCTTGAGCCATGGATGATGGTTTTGAGGAGGATTTGAGCGGCCGGAGTTTAGGTCCGGTTTGCTTCTACAACAGCAGACGGCTCGTCAGATACCCCCTTTTTCCCCCAAAAACAGAATCAGAAAAGATATAAACGTAGTAGTAGATGTAGAAGTAAGACCAAAGACCGACCAGCTTCTTCCTCACCGAAGCATTGGAAGAAGAAGGCGAGGCTGGAGGCTGAAGCGTCACCATTGGTGTAAGACTTGGCCTCACTGGCGATGTTGAAGCCTGCCGGTGAATGGCTTCAGTGACCGTTCCGCTGCCCGCCGCTGCTGGCCAACATTCATGAGACCGCTTCGTCGAGGCTGAAACAAACACAAAAAACCAGAAAAAAGAAAATCGTCAGAATCACCAGAATCCCTCTTTATGACCTAGGGCAGCGAAATCCATGCCAGTTGGTTTTCTGTACCTGACCGGGCTTTTCTCGGCACCGACACACCAATCATTTCATCGGCGGCTTTCCACGACGGTGCTGCTCTAAAACTCTTCGCCGGTGGATAACTCTTCCGATGGTTCAAAATCGCAGCCGGATTCGGCGGAAGCATTCTGACGGATGCTCCACCACCAGCACCAGCACCAGCACCACCATCATCGTCTTCCTCATCCTCTTCGTCGTTTACACTCTCCTCAGAACTATCTTCCCCTCCATCTTCCCTATTGCTACCGCCATGAATCAATCTATCAGCTCTTCTCCTCTTGCTCCTGCTAAGCCGATCTCTATCACGGTCTCGATCTCTGTCTCTATCCCTATCTCGATCTCGATCTTTCTTCCCGCTGCCTCGATCTCTCAATCTCACGGTATCCTGTAACTCCAGTGGTCCATCATCCTCTACAGAGAAACGCGAAAAATTAGTACAAATCAAAATCGAAGAAAAGAATGATGATTATAAGTGTGATTAATCATCGGAAAGAGTTAGATCTGAGAAAATTGAGACCTGGAGAGTCACGAAGACTACCACTCCTGTATCTCCGTCTAGAGAGCCCGTTGGAGGCCGCCATGTTCGTCGTCGTCCTTCTAGCTTCTCTGTTCCTATCCATATCAGATACGATTCGATTCTTTTCCCCTTCCACCGAATCAACTATACCCGAAGACTAATCTCATCCCTCAGCCCCCAAAAGAAAACCCTAACTGAAAAAATCGCCGGAAGAAAAACACCAAAAATTCCAGATTCCCGGCTGAAAACCGGTAGAGAAATCGAAGAAGAAGAAAAGAAGAAAACAAAGATTTGTCCACTAAAGAAACCTATCTATGTGCAGAAGAAGAAAAATCGTAGCTTTTTGCTTATCTAATCCCTTCAATCTATATTATCTGGAGCTTGTTAGTTCTTCTTTTTCTCTCTCTATCTCTTCTCCTTTTTTTTTTCCTCTCCCCCACCCCTTCAAACTCTGTCCTCTTTCTTGCTCTTGCTCTATTTCACTTAAAGCGAAACCCACACCCAGGCTCTCTCAACGGCTACGATTGAGCCTCCCCAAACGCCAAGATATCCTCACCGTCTATTCCCGACAGATCCTCCGGTCACTATTTGAGTATATGCCAACATGGCAAAATCCTACACGTTCAATTCACTCGGGGCAGCGATGGGACCCTTACTTTATCATGAAACAGCCACGTGTCACTGTCTTTTCTTCCCTTCCAAGCTTTCATATTTACTCGCTACCGCTTTCCTATTTTATTCCCCTTTTTTTCAGTATCCTAATTAGTTATATTTAAATTTTACAAAAAGGAAAAACAATTTTGAATTTGCTTTTTTTTTTTTGATTTAAAATTGTTTCCCCTCAGAACTCAGATACAGTGATGAGAGAGAGAGATGTAGGCCACGATCGTAGTTTTAGGGGTTCCTTGAATTTTTCCAAAAGATGTGACGATGACTGGCTATAGCCGGTAGCGAAGACGTTGGTAAAAGCAACACGACGATCGCAAGGAATCTAGGTGGCCGCAGAAAATATCGTTTCAACCGGTCAAGTTCATTATTCGGTTTCCACGTTTTCATTTTTTCCATTTTCTTTTTTTTTAATTAAATTAAATTGTCGATATTTCGAGAAATTGATTAGTGGGGGCCACGTGAAAAGCACTTCCTGTTGGTGAAAAATCAACCGTCCCGATCTCTTTTATCACCGTAATCACCACTGTTTCCATCGTTGGATCACTATCTGACGTAGCCATCTTGTCCCTTTTTCTAAACATTGAAATAAAATTAAACCCTAAACCAGTTTGATTCGACGCCGAGCTGGCACCGAACCAAACAGGCCCCTCCGTGTCGATCAGCGCGCCGTGTTTTCACCGTCCGATCGTCCTCATCCCACGGCCCTGCTTCCACTTGAGACCGGGAAGGAAACTCTGAGTCACGGTCGCGGAATTTCCGAGAACCCATGGGCCCCACTTGTACACTTCTTTATTATATTAATATTTAATAATTTCCTTTCCCCCTCCCTCTTGGCCTATTGTCACGTTCGCCTTATGTGGCAGCTATGATGACGTGTCCTTGGTCCCACCTTCTTATTTATTTTTCCATCTCGCGGTCAAATTTCTGTATTTTATTTACTTCCTAATCCTTCCACAGTAATAGTTTAAATTAAATAAACAAAAGGAAAAAAAATATATAAAAGTGAAAAGACCAACCAACCAAGTCTACAAGGGGGAGAGTCTGAGCAATTACTCTAGCTACGTGTCATTCTGTGATTGGGTACATTCTATCCGCTTACTGCATAAGCACCCACCTCGGATCTTCATCCATTTCCCGTGCTCACATGCGGGTAAATAACGAAATATCTAATACAATATCACGGCCACGATAACCACACACGCCTGTCACGCAAACCCACTCAACAGTCCCGTACGTTTTGGCAACGTGGAAGGATACGCGACGTCCATAGCCTTGTGTGAGATTTTTATAGAGCAAGGAGGCGGTGGGGTTAGCATTACTCGATTAAAAAATTAATATTTTTGTGTAAGAAGAGAGTAGCCACGTAGGAAATAATATACCCCACCGGAAAAGGGTAAGATGGGCCCACCATTATCTCTTTTTTTTTTTCATCCCCAATTTGTCGGTTAGTAAGGTTTTTAAAAATAAAAATTACATATTATTATGGTTGTATTGTATTTGTAATTTAAAATTAAAAAAGAAATGCCACGTGTATACAGAATGTGAGAAATGATAGCACCTCCGTGGCAATCTTTATAACCGTATGTGTAACCCTAGCCGTCACCACCAAGCCCTAACCCTGCGGCAATTGGTATCCATAATTTTAGCTTTTCAAGTTAGAAATGAATAATAATAAATCACAAAGTATGGTCCTTCAAATCTTCCTGTTTTGTTTTGTGTTTAATAAATATTTCTGTACGCAATTTTTTAAAAAAATAAATAATAATGACTATTATATGATTGTGATAATTGTTAAGATTTGTCAAGGTCCAATGTCTACTAGTAAATCTAAATCCATCAAGTATTGAGATGAGTCATAGAAGACAGAGTGTTTCAAAAGAAAAATGTCGACATCTCGGATAAGACCGATTAACCAAGTAAGTCGATATATACCAATTAGAAAATAATCAAATTGCGTCGCACCCTACAACCTCAAGCATTAAAAACAATTCTGACACTGTCGGCATTACATGTAACCAAAAGCAATTGTTAGAGGAATGACCTATACATAGCCTCATTCGACGACTATAAAGGGTAAGAGTAAGTAATCTCCCAATGAAAGCCCCTAACGTTTAGTTGAACTATACACTATATGTACTATCTTATGTATCAGAGTGTAATAGGCTCCGCACCACACCAGTGCAAGTATCTCTTACACAATTCAACTCTAAACGTCGATATCCGATCGCCAACAATAATAAATATCTATCTAAATGTCAATATTCCTATAATTTGATAGTTAGACATCAACTTATAGTAAATCAACATTTTTATTATAAGATCAAAACATATTAAATAATAATGATAATAATAAACAAAATATCACCGATGTGAATATCTTATAAATTATAAACCATCTAACTTGTTTAAAATGTGTAGGCTATTTATTTACTAGTTTAAATATTATTTTTTAATTATTTGGTTTTATAATTTTTTTTTTAAATAAATATTTTTCAACCGAGATTCCATAAAATTGAATAACTCAACATTTTAAAATTCGTCTACAATGCATAAAGTTGAAATTTTTAATCTTTGTCTAATAACTTTATATTTTTTAAAAAAATAATGTGAAACTATTTAACATAAAAACTTGTTAGATATAAAATCAATTTTTTTTTTTAATTTTAGATACCTATTTAATACAAATTTAAAATTTCAAAGTTTAAACGTATGGTTTAACCAAAAGGACAAGTAAATAAAATTCTAAAAAAACAATTAAAAAAAACTATGAAGAAAGAGAGAAAGACTCTGACAATTTATTATTTTATTTCTTCATGTTCTTTTTCCCTTTTTTTAATATAGTATTGTCCAATGCATTATTATAATAATGACACGCTCCATTCAATTTTTAATTACCCTCCTATGTCCTAATACAAAATTAGGGAATATGCTTCTTTTTCCCCTTCTCATTTTACTCTTTTTTATTATTATTGTATCGTATTTGTATCCATCGACTCATAACACACACATATAACAAAATTTGTAATATAATTAAATAAATGTATAAATTAATTCACTCTTGAAAAATTAAATTAAACTTCTAATTTTAAAATTGATATAATATGTTTAATATTTATGCACGTTTTTGTGATAAGTCTTTAAAATTACTAAATGCCTTAATAAAAATTTCATTAAAGAAATAAATACGACAATGAAACATTTAATGAATAAACTTATTTGAAGATTTATGTATTAAAACTTAGGTGGAAATTTAAAAGCATTTTAAGAATGTAAAACTAAAAGTATTTAATTGTTTTTCTCTCTATGGTAAGTATATCTGGATGATAAATTTTTTGTACCAAATTTCAGTGTAACTATTACTTTGTCTTTAATATTTTTTATAATAATTATACGTACGATCATAAATTACATTTAGAATTATCATTTAACAAATAAATATTTTTGTATTAGATGAAAAAGAAACATTACCATAATTTTTTTTTTAAGAGAGAAGAAAATACCATATTATACAAGATGTCTATATGAGAAATAAAAAAAAACAACTAATTAACAAATAAAATAAAGATGTTTAGCTCGTTATTTTAAATCAACAGTCCTCTATTTTTTATTTTTTTTAGTACTCCTATCATTTAATATTAATACTATAAAATTGCAAAATTGGATCTTATACATCTATCATGTCACGTCATTAGGAAATAAATAATAACAATGAGACCATTCAAACTATATATTATTGTTAATATTAACTACAATCGATTTATATACCCAAAAAAATAATAATAACCACCAAGAATATACCCTCTAAATAAAACAAACTTATTGAAAACATTTTAAAATATGAAGATAATATTGTCGGTTAAAATTTCTTTGACATTTTCCACTTTTTTCCTAAAAGAAGACAAATGCAAAATTAATTGCTTACTCATTATATTATTTGTCAAGTATTATTATTATTTTTTTTAGAAAGATTTGTCGAGTATTATATATTCATTGTATTTGTTTCGAAAAATTCCTACAAACTGAAAAAATATCAAACTATTTATAAATATAGAAGAATTTAACTGTCTTTAATCGATAGACCACGATAAAATGTAGAATTCTATCACGGTTTATGGCGGATAGATAGTAAAATTTTTCTATACTTGTAAATGATTTAACTCATTTTTCTATATTTTAAAACAACTCATTTGTTTTTTACCATAACGTTGACTAAATTTATTATTTCAGTCAAAGTAAACTCAGTTCAACGATAATTGATGTGCATGCGCTTGAGATCGAAAAGTTCAATTATCCATTTTTAATTGTTGTATTGAAAAATAATTGTTATTTTTATTTACACAAGCTTTATGAGGCAACACTAATCTAAAAATAGTTCTACCACGATCTTGATTAACCAGCACAATAAAATGTGCTCACTTAACATATTTAATAAATATTTGTTGCCTTATAATATGTCATTTTAGATTAAAGAATAAGAAGAATTGGATTATATTTTCAAACATTTTAAAACTAAAATTGACATTTTAAAAATTATAGTGAGTGATTATAATAAATTGTTAAAAAAAATGTGAGACCAGCGTTTAAAATAATAATGGCAGATAAACAAATCAAAATAACTTTTCTTTAAAGATAAAATGAATTAAATTTTAAATAAAAATATAGTTTTAAAATTAAAAGAAAAATAAAAGAAACTAGTTTAATGGTAATAGATTGGAAACAGCTCAGAATCAATATAATAATAATATAATTATTATTATTATTATATTATATGAGACTCCACGTAGTTTTCGGAAATCATCGATAAAAAAGAAAAAATAAAAAGAATTATATGCTATATCATAAAAGTTGAATACTAAGTAGGTTTAAATCTCACATTACATTTTCAAGTTATTCTATTTTAGTTTAATTTTTTCTAAATGTTTGTGTTTTAGTGTGGTACTTGAACTAAAAAAAAGGTCATTCGGGTTATTCTTATGTTACTTTTTTACTCCCATCGTCTCTAATTCATTTAAAGTGAAATTGCGTTCATATTAATATAGTAATACACATATTCAAAGTTGTGTCATAAAATTTTTAAAGGACTAAAATAGACTTTTTACATTACTTTATTTGTTTTAAAAGACTTGCTAATACACGAGTTTTTACACCATGTTCGATCTTTATTCATATGCTTCATACTATCACTTTTGAAGTACAGGCTGAGTCATTACAAGGAAGACTACTACTTATTGATATAACCTATAAATAGTAACTATCTATTAATGTTTTAATCATTTATTAATCATACATGCAAATTTTCATGATCCCTCTTTTTCGTATATATATATATGATCTCGAATCATTAATTTAGTTATCCTCTACTTGGACTTCTCAAAAATATACATTTTTAAACCTTATAGGCTAAAATAAAATAAACTTAAAAATTCAAAGGTCAAAATACGATTTAGGGTCAAATACTATTTTAGTTTTTGTACTTTAGATTTTAGTCCATCTTAGTTCCTAACTTCCTACACTTTTAATTGTTGAATTTTAGTCTTTATACTTTCAACAAATTTTAAAATTAGTTTCTGCATTTAGCTTCTTATTGATTTTTTTTATAAGTAAATGGAGTCACTATGATCATCTCTTTTATAGATTGTGAAAATATATTTTCATAGAGTGTCGTTTGTTGTGTGAAAATTATTAGGTTAAAATACCACTATGGTCTATATATTTTAGAGCTCGTTCAAATTTAGTCGTTGTATTTTCAACAAAATGTTGTCATACATTTCAATTGCAACAACTAATTGATGTGTTGTTAAAAATCGTTGTAATAAGATAAATCCTTGCAACATAGGTAAACCCGTGGTAAAAAAAAAAAAAATCAAGTAAAATTGATGTGTTGTTAAAAATCGTTTTCTTGTCGTGGTTGCTGGTCTTTTTTTTTCCTTTTTTTTAATTAATAAAATTTATTGTTATTATTGTTTAGCCAATTTCGATTGAAAAATATTATGGATAACTAAATTTAAGAGTTTTTTTTGGCATTGAGTTAGTTATTATAATAATAGTTTGTAGATTATAATAATTTGTGTTTTGAGCTTAATTTAAATTATAATAGTTAGTGATTGGAGGTGTAGGTTATTCTTGTCCGAATTTTTTTCTACTTTTTTTTAATATACAAGTAATGGTATATTAACCAAATTATCATCAATGTTTAACTAAATTTGAAAAGAATTTAACTATGAAAGACTAAATTTAAGATTTATTGAAGGAAAATTATTATAAAAAAAATTATTTACAAATATAGAAAAAATTCACTGCTTATTAACAATTGACTTCTAATCTATCGCTACGACACATTATTGAAAATACATGAATTAAAATTAGATAAGTAAAAGTAGATGAAGTAAAATGGAATAAAATCCAAAGTAAATAAAAATAGTATTTTATTTATTAATCATATGTGTGAAGATTGGAGTACGGGTCTAAAGGTGGGTTGGCATGTAGGGGATTGTGTGGATATAAATCTGCAACGTGCTAAAAGGGGTCCACCGGATCAAAATTTTGGTAATATTCTGTTGAAATATTTGACGGGTTAATATTGTGGGGCTCAGTTTGTATTGTATAGTAAAATAAATTAAAAAGACCTTTTTTTTTAAATTAAAAAAACAATAATAAAGTAAAATAAAAGGCCCACGGAACTTCATTAATTACATTTTAAATCATATATCTATGTTTTCCCTCTCCATGCGCCATTGATGTTAAAAAAATAATGTTTGCAGCATTATGGTAATTTTTTAATTTCGTTAATAGCAATATCGTTCTCAACATTTTTTTTTCCTTCTTTAAGCTTTACTTGAAGTAAGCATTACCTTCAAATTTTTTGCTTCAAACATCTCTCTCTTCAATTGTAGGTCTAGGAGGAGATATCACATTTGTCTCTCTCTCTTGTTTAACATATATCGATCTTCTTCTTTTTTGTTTAACATACATCCTCTTCTTTAGCGATGATTTAATATTGAAAAGGCGATAGGATGACTCTTCACCCGATATATGGATGTCACACAGAAAGCATTGACAACGACTTTAACAACAAAAATACAAATGACTAAAAAAAAAGTAAAGACGCATAGAAGTTGGTAATCCAGTTCGGTGATAAACCACCTACGTCTGAGGGCACAATGTGTCCAGAAAAGCTAATCCACTAATATTAAAAAGTTAAGCAGTTTACAACGTAGTACTTATTTGTAATCCACAACTCCTTCATAAGTTAATCCACTCAAGTGACCTTGGGCTAAGTATATTAATATTAGCTTCTAACACTTCGGTACCTGACAGTGTGTGAGACTCCTCTCATGATGTATCTTTCCTCATGTTAGTGAACTCTCTTCATACCGATGAACCTTAGGATCCCCCTAAGGTGGAGAACTTCCTTCTCCGAAGTTGAGTCGTAGGTTACCCTTAAGACTGAGAATCCTTTCTCTCCAGCAACTATGACTTAGACTTCCCCTAAGTCTGTGAGAAACTTCAAAGTGTTGCGCTCCAATAGATGAAAAACTTACGCAGCGAAATGGTTATCAAAGAGCCATAACACCATCTTGAGCTAATCGACCGTTCAAAAGTAAATCCATTTGCTCATAAGAAAATATTATGCAGCTTACCCTAAAAAGTCAGCCATCATTCCTTTAAAAATCGAATTCTAGAAAGGAAACAAATCCCAGTAAAGAATAAGAATGTCGCCGATCAATAAAGGAAAGTATTGGGCTAAAAATTACTGTCGAAAATTTTCAGATAAAGAAAGTATTCTGCAGGAAAAACTTATGATGACAAAAACATATGTTAAGGCTTTATTTGAGACATCTGCATAACTACTGCCTTAGGAAAAATTATATAGGGCCAACAACCAAAACTCAAACAAATATTACTGTAATTGTTTTTATATACTTTTGTAGCTTTTTATTTTTTCTTTTTCTTTTTTATATTCATCTATTGATTCTCACATATTGAAGAGGCAGATAAGAAAAGCTTTTGAGGTCCGAGAGATTTGTCAAAGTTCAAGCAATTTTGAGATCAGCAGATTGACAAATAAGAGAGACTATTTAAGCGTTTGTAGTTTTGTTCACTTGTTAATTTTTGCAAATGCACACCAATGAGTGGGTGTATAGTAAAATAATTTACTATCTTTTTACATGCTTTTGTACTTTTTTCTCTTTTCAAATTTATCGTAAATGCATGCAAAATCATTTTTGTATAATTTTGAAATAATTTGTAATATCAAAATAAAGTTTAAAATCAAGAGAAAGATAATTACAAATCTTAAAAAAATTGTTTTGTTTATGTACGCATAAAAAATAACAATGTTTTGTTTTAAATTAGTTTTTCAACAAATTTTCTTTATACAAAAAAATAGAAATATAATATTTTCCTTTTAAGTTAAAATTTAAAACTAAGAAAATAATCTAATCATCAAAATTAAAATAAATAAAATATAGACAAAAATAAAATGGTTTAATTTGAAGGTTTAAATTAATAGTGTAATCATATCATCCAATAAACTTATGAAGGATTATCATATATTTTTTTAAAATCTTCACGTGTAGCTTCTAAGTTGTTGTTTTTTTTTTCTTTTTCCAAACTCTGTTATTCATATATCAAAAGTTGTATTATTAGACTTTTATATTTAAATTTTGTTTTAAATTTTACATAACACGTGCAACGGACGTGTTATCCAACTAGTACTATTAGAAAGAGTTATAGGGAAGAAATCTTTGATTTTCCATTTTGCCCCTTTAGTTGATGGTTATAAAAATATTTTAGATAATTTTACATTTAAATTATTAAATAAAATTTTTTCCTTATTTTTGTTATTCGCGTGTTAAATTTTAAAAAATAACAAATAAAAAAGATTGTCTCTATTTTTTTTTTTTTTTTTGCATTCATACAGTTAAATGATGTAGATTAGAAAAAATCATACCTTAAATGATAGTTGATGTGTTTTTTTTTAATTCAAAGAGGATTATCATGAAATTAAAAAAAAACTAAATAATGATATTTTGGTTTAAATTAAAGTTTGAAATTAAGAAGATTAATCAAATCACACCAAACAAAATAAATAAATAAAATATTTTTTAAATTAAGAGACGATTATCACAAAATTTAAAAAAAGAACGAAAATAAATATTTTAATTTAAATTATATTTTAAAATTAAGAGGATAATCAAATCATCCAAATCAAAATGAAAAATATTTTTTTAACTAAGAGATAATTTTCACGAAATTTTAAAAGACTTGATTTTGTGAAAAATAAATAAATTAACCAAAGGATCTTTTCAATAAAGTAAATAATTACATATTTTCTGAAATTATTCAAATATTTATTTTATTTAACCTATATATATATATATAACTTGCGCGAAAGTCGTCAACGATAATACTCTAATAAGGGCGTATTAAAGTCGACGACATTAGCACTTTAGAAAAATTGCAGGGTATTAAGGCTTGACTAAGAATCTCGAAAGGGCTCAACCTATGTTAGTGGCAGAGTGGCGGGAGTGTCCTGACGAATTAGTAAAGCTTTGATTTATTTGAACTGGAAAACGGATGTGTGCTAGTAGCGCGACTCACTTTACTTTTGTTAAAAGTATGTGCTTTTCCTTAGTTGGGTTGGAGGAAGGAATAGGACATTTCCATCGTGAAAGATTCAATCTAGTCACATGTTCTCTTATGGCTACCTTGTTACGACTTCACTCTAGTTGAAGACCCATCGTGATATGCACCAATAAAGACCACCAAAAGCCTCACATATACATACATGTATACCCTCCAATTCAAGGCTATAAAACATGTGTGAGGTGGGTACTATTCAAACTAGTAAATCTCAAGTGTGAGCGAAAATTAAATTGACTTGAAAAAAAATCTTTCTAGGAATTGATATATATAAATATAATACTTGATTAAATAAAATTTCAAAGTCCAACAAAGCATTAATTGTTTTGTTTCCACATTAACCAATGACTCATAATAATAATAAATAACAATATAAATATTATTATTATTATTATATATATATATATATATATATTATATTAAAATGACAAAACTTATATAATCAACTTTGATATATGAGGTTGAATCTCTCACTTGCATATTTTTTTTAGAAAATAAAATTGTTGTAGTTGGAATTAAAGCGTTTTAATATGATAGAATGGTAATTGTATTTAATTTTCTATTCGATTATCAACTCTAATTGGTTTTTTCTTTTTTTTTTTTTTTTTTTACCTCTGAAAGGAGAGAATCGGACCTTTAATCTTGAAATCGAAAGTACAAGTTTTTATATCAATTGAGTTGAGCTATATTTATTTTTAATATGATGAATCATTTTTTTAATTTACAATTTCAATAAACTTGCAACCTAAATTTGATACAATATATTCATACAATATTGAAATTTACTAAGGTTAAATATCATTTTGGTCCCGATACTTTAAAAATTATTTAATTTTAGTCTATTTACTTTCAATGGTTTAATTTTAGTCTCCAGTGCTAATTTATTACTGACTTTTAAAAGAAATTTTGTTATTTAATGACATTTTTTACTATCAAATTTTAAAACACATTCATATATGAAAAATTAGTATAAAAAAATATCAAATAGTTTGACTCTTTTTTTTATATTTGAAAACAACCTTTCATATATGATATTTATTTGCGTGAAAATTATTATTATTATTTAATCAATTTTGGTAAAAATTAATTTCAAATGACTAAATTTACGATTTATTGAGAGTATGAGGACAAAATTTGGACAATTAAAAATATATGGACTAAAATTAAATAAACTTTAAAATATCAAAACCAAAATGGTATTTTAACCCGTATGCTGATTAATTATAGTGCAATGGTTTATACCATTTTTCAATAT
This sequence comes from Lagenaria siceraria, assembly GCA_002890555.2. Classification (NCBI taxonomy): domain Eukaryota; kingdom Viridiplantae; phylum Streptophyta; class Magnoliopsida; order Cucurbitales; family Cucurbitaceae; genus Lagenaria; species Lagenaria siceraria. The sequence goes on from CM016488.1 coordinate 20,406,229, forward strand.
GATATTCCACATAAAAAGAAAAATAAAAGTTTTATCTCATCGCTAGGCAACAAATTTGGCTGAATAATTTAGGAATTGTAATAATTTAGAATATTTAGAATATGAATATTTTTAAAACCTAACTTTGCCATGATTAGTGAATTCTTTTATGAATATTAAAATATTCAGTTTAAAATTGGTGGTGGCACGCGACAAAGCCCCATTCACGATCTCCATCAAAACCAAATAAAATTAATAAAAATAAAATAAAAGGAATTTTCTTTTTTACTAAATAAATCTTTTATGATAAATCTTCGCGCGTGTGAGATGCCACGTGGGTATGACCCCACGTGCGACTAAAGGAGGGAAAACGTAGGGTAGTTGGATGTTATCTACCGAAGACTTTTTAATTAAGGTCCTCCGTTACTCATGATGCCACGTGTCGATTAATCAGTGGACTGTCTTTTTCATTGCATCACTCCCCCTGGTGCTGTGTTTTTCAACATTGGAATTTCCCATTTTACTTTTTAATAATAAAATATTTTACTTTTTTTTTTTAATTTAAAAAAAAGGTTTTGAAAATATATGATTATTAGGTGATATTTAATTTGATTGGGAAAAATGTGAATTTTCTTTCGCTAAAATACAATATACTTTAACACAACCAAGTTGTATATTTAATGTAAAAAAGTAAAAAGTAGATTTGAATTTACTTATAATGCGATATTTTTAATTAATGAAGAAAAGTTTCGTTGAGGAATTTAATAATTAAGATTCATTGTGTTGAACATTAAAAATAATTTTACTTTGTTTACCTTGTATATTTAAGGCATTAGTCATTTTTAATGTACTACATTAAATTTTGTTTGTAGTGGAAAGATCTAAAATCCTAGATGATAGATAAATATTGCTTTTAGGTTGAATATTTATCATGTAATTTTATTAATCTAAATTATTACTTTCATTTAACGTAATTAAAATTTTTATGGTAGAAAATAACTTCTTTTAAATGTATAGAGGAATTTTAACCACAAATTTTTTTTTTTTTTTCTTGTTAACACATATTTTACATCAGTTAATTTTATTGAATGATTAGACTATGATTCAAGTTCTTGAATGTTCTCAATGGAGTTCTTAACAACTTAACAAATTATTATACACATTCTTCATAAAAAAAATTATTAAACACGAAAATAAAAGTTTGTGAATCAATCAACTTAACAAATTATTTTATAAAGTTTAGAAACTAAGTTAAATACAATTTTAAAAATTTGCACAATATAAATTATAATTTTAACTTCAAAATTTTATTGGCTCATATTTACTCAAGTTGAATGTGAACTTATTAAGTTCAAAATTACAAACCTTTACCTTATGATATGTATTACAATTTGCCATGATCTTTTTTGTTAAAATTTTAATATAGCACCTAAATTTTTTATAAATACTAATTTTATAATTAACATTAAATTTTAAAGCATATTTTTAAATTTTATAACAAATTCACTACATATGATTTTAAATACAAGTCACCACATAGTAAAAATATTATAATTAATGACAAGGATACTCAAAAAAAGGCATAAGTTGTAACTTTAAGTATTGAGACATCATTTAATCCAACATTACATAATTGAAACCAACACATACATATATAAGCCCTATATATATATATATATAAATAAAGACAATCTAATTCAATATTAGGTACACAAGAATTATTGGATTTTAAGATGAGGAATAAAAAGTTAAGGACAAAACTTTAGGCAGCCCCATAAAGGACAGCCCTATGCCCTAGCTAATACAAAATATTGGTAAATTTCATTGTCCTATGTGAAGCTATTTTAAATTTCTATGGTCATCTTTGGTAAAATTTCATTTTTTAGTTTTTAATTTTTAAGATTCATTCTTGTTTTGTTTCAATTTTTTAGTTTCATTTTCACATTTATTAAAGAAACACCTGAACTACTAATTAAATACTAAAAACAAAGTTTTTGAAAACTTTTTTTGTTTTGTTATTTTTTTGAAAATTTAGCTTGATTTTTTCAAAATATTAGAATAACTAAAAAAAAACGTGAAAAGAACTTATGAATATAAGTAACATTTTTAGGGTTGATTTTATAAAAAGCCTAAATGGTTATTAAATGAGACCTAATATATTCTTATAAACAATTGTGTGGTTAGATTTAGCGATTGAGAAATAGTAATGTTATACGGTGTAATATAAGGTTGTCTATCTAGTATATCAAAATCTCCAAAATTATTCAGAAACTAAGCATTATAGAATTAGGCAATATGAATTATGTTTTATCTTGTCAGATTAATATGTGTTTGGTAAATATGTTTTTCAAATTTGTTTATAGATTATGTTATCTAAAAGTATAAATTCTGAAATCAACGTTTTTATATTTTTATTGTATCTAGATCGAAATTTTCGTCAACTTTATTATTTAATTGAGACATTGATATTTTCATCGACATCGACATTTAAAACCGGTTAGAAACGTGTGTGAAAGGGGTAAAAAAGGGAATTTTACCATGAACGTCTCTACGAAGACTAAGAGGCAACTATCTTATCTCCATTGAATATGGGCTTAGGGAAAAGATTGTCAGAGCCATATGGGCCACAAACCAGTTACAATTCTTTTGATGGGCCTCCACTGTTTGTAACAAAGCCGACATGTCGATTGGATATATTAATTATTAAATAACTTCTAATATTTGTAAAATTGGCCGAAAGTGGAGACAGCACCGACCGCGACATCTAAAGCTAAATTAAAAACAATTACTTTAATTTAAATTAAGGTTAGTGTTATTTTTAGTCAATTTATGTCGTAATTGTGAAGTTGTAAACTTTTAATTAAACATCCTCTTTTGCTATCCTCACTTTTTGCCAACATCAACTTTCTTTCCAATTCTTTTTACAAATTTGTATGGATCAACTTTCGAAAGCTATAGCATCATGTTTGTAAGAAGTTAATAAGATATAAAATCGATATTTTTTAGTCTTGAATCGAAAAAAGAATGAAGTTTACAACCACACTTTTAATAATTAAGGTAATTGCAACGTGTAACACTTTTAAGGTTAATATATAATTAAGTATATAACAACATTTTCAAAAAATTGTAAATATAGCTAAACCAATTAGTGATAGACTTTTATCAGTGATAAGCTCTATCGCTGATAGATCAGCGATATAGTTTATCATTGATAGACTTGGAGAATTTAATCTAAATTTTGTTATATTTGTAAATTCTTTTGTATTGTGTTATATCTGTTAACACTTTTGGCTTGATTGCTACATTTGCAACTTCTCATAATAATTAGGGCTGAATGTTAAGTTGAAATAACTCATAAGACAAAATATTGAGTGGAGTTAATAAAACATAAACAAAATTGATGTTTTTTTTTTTTTGGTTTTCTATTTTTAAAATTTATGTTTGTTTCCTCAATTTTTTTTTTAGTTTTTTTAATCTTATTTAAAACACATTTGGATATTAAGTTGATTTTTCTTTAAAAAAAAGTTTTTCAAAACTACTTTTTAAAATTTTTAAAAAGAATTTTGAAAAATAAGTAATAAAGTAAGAAAAAATATAGGTGAAAGTAGTATCTATAAACTTGATTTTTTTAAAATTAAAAATACAAAATAAAAAAGATTATCAAATGAGTCTTCGGTTTTTGAAAAATAAGCTTATAAATACTCCTTAAATTTATTTGTTTTATTAATATTTTTGGTAACCGATTAACAATTCAACGAATTAAAAAAAAAGTGACAAACATAAGAAGAAATTGTGAGAAAACTAAAATAAATTTTAGAAACAAAAAAGACTAAAAATGAAATTGATATAAATTTTTCTACTACTTTCACAATTTGCTTTTCCATCCAATAATTGTAGGTGTTTTTAGTAGGAGATTTGAACCTATGATGACCGATCTTGAAGGAAGAAATATATGTCAATTACCATTGAGTTATGTTCACTTTGACTAGTAATAATAGAGTTTTGATTCTAATCTAATTAATTGGTTGATTTTTTTAAATCATGATAAGTTAAATTAGGTTGAATGACGAAATGTTTAATCAAAAGTTGAATACTAAGAGTGTAATAAAAAGTTAAAAAATCGAAAAATCAAACCAGGATTGGTTTGATTTTTCGTATGAAATTGGACATCTTGGTTTGTATTTAGAAAATATAAAAAATTATTGCTTCATATATTTACTTTTTATTATTATTATTTTTTAAAAAATTAGTCAAAACCAAAATAAACTGAGGGTATAAGTATACCATAACCTTCGGTTTCTTTTAGTATATTAATTATTATGGTGCATGAATATTTGTTGTTAAAAAAAGTCAAGAAAAAAAAAACAAAAGCACTTAATTTCAGTATATAGAAAAAGAAATAGGTTCAGTTGTAATTTGAGAAGAGCAAAAAGAAGTAATTCAATAATAAAAAAGTGAAAATAAAAATAAAAGATTGGAATAATAAAAAAAAAAAAGAAAAAGCCAAAAATCAATAAACAAACAGATAATAAAGCAAACCGAATAAAAATTAATCTATTGGTCTTTTTCTTATTGTACACTGATTTGGTTCCCTTCTTTATAAAAATTGATTGTTTTGGTTATTGGTCGGCCCCAAAACCAACAAAATCAGATAGACTTTCACTCCTATTGAATGCATATAATTTCTTCCTCAAATTGAGATAAATAAGTAGAGTGAGGTGCAGACATACTTCTCAGAGTACCATGACACTACAACTTAGAGTAGAGTTAACACTCTCAAAGAGACATTATGTTAGTTCCAGTTAGCCAATAAACCTTAGTGTTCCCAATTGAAATAATATTTTTCTCTTTACTTTAAATAAGATGTGATCGAATCAACATAGTGATGATTGATATTTTAGATGAATTGATATAACTTTAGTGTGTTATCTTTTTTATCCCTATATCTTATCTTCGTCATTGTTATAGTTTACACAAACTTCTAACGAAACAAACTTGGTTCTGTAATTATAACATAATGTAAACCTAACATATGATATTCAAATCACAATCACTGACATCATAAAGTTTTGTTACCATATATGATTTATGAGTGTGATTAACTTTGACAATAGTGTGTAATAGTTTGGTTGGTGTCACAATGATTTGCAAATTTAGAAAATTTGGACCTGAAAGTTAGGAAAACTTTAGATTTTTAGCAGTTATCAAGGTTGTCCATAAATATGAGTGATATGTTTGCTTATATAGGCAAAGTGTGTTGGATTTAATAACCTAGACAAATGTTGGGTATTTGTAAATGTTGTTGGTAGTTTATAAAATTTGTTATGGATTCTTATCCATCCAACAAGAAACAAATATTTAGTGGTGAGTCAACTCAATAGCCAAATTCTAACTTTTCAATAGGGCTACAAAATAATATATGAAGTTAGAGCTCAAATCAAATCAACTTTTCAAAAATCATGACCCATAATTCCTTATAATTTTTACTCTTACAAGAATTTACATGATTGTTTTTTTTTCGTTTTAATCCACACGTCGAAAATCGATGTTTTTTTTTTTACAAGTTGAAGGTTCAAAATCTTACTTCTATATATGTTGAACTAAAAAATAAACAAATTAAAAGAGACAAATTATTTTTACGTCCATAATATATCAACCAAGTCGAGCATAGCTAAGTGATTAACAAATGAATGTTTATTAGAATTCGATAAAGGATCACATATAACGGGAATAATAGATCATCGTAAAAATATATACCATTATTACATTCCTAAATAATCTTCCTATGAATCAAAAGATCCTATATATATATATATATATATATATATATATATATATATATTTGTTAAAAAAAACACTTTTGGTCCCTCAAATTCCATGAAATTAAACAACATTTCAGTCTAACGTTAGTTTGTAGTACTTTAAGATCTGTAACAACTTAATCATTAAACTTTAGTACGTATAACAATTTAGTCTCTATACATTAAAAATTAATTTAGATAATTAATGCAAGAATTCAAATCTCTACTATGAAAAATTCCATCAAAATTGGGTGTAAAGTTTATCATGTAATGACTTTGGTCTTTATAATTTATGAACACATTTTATCCTCAATCAATTTATCAATTCATGGAGAGCTAAGTTGTTACAAAATTTAATGACTAAATTGTTACATAGTAGTTAAAAATATAAAGACTAAATTACTATGAGCTAAAGGTCAAGAACCGAAAATACTTTTTAACCAAATAATTCCCATACTATATATTCCTTCATTTTACCTTACGTGGGACTTTGATCATACTCTCAAGTCTCAACAATACACAACTCCATTTCCAAGAATTTTAGGTTGCACATAACTAAGTTTTTTAGATTTGAACAATTTTTTTTTTTTTTTGGCTAATCTCAAAAAGTTTATCTACACTTCTACGTCGGTATAAAGTACAATTAGTCTAATTCATTTACTTAATTAACTCAACAACTTCTCTCTATTGTTGTGCTGTGGAACGACCACTGCCTTGAAAGCAATTGTAACACAACTTCAATGCTAATCGTCTCACGCCGTTGCTTTTGAAGGTTAACACAACTCTCTTAACAGATGAGCACTCATAGGAAAATAGATGAAATTAATAAGAAACTTTGCTTAGAGAGATTTTTAGAGAAGAGAAAATACAAATCCGATTTTGAAGAACTTGTTTAACCTTTTTGTAAAGAATAAATCAACGTTTCATATCTAAAAAATCAATTTCAAATCTATTAAATATAAGGGTAAATAGAAGTGTTAGTACCACTCTAAACACTTTTTATAAGTCTACATAAAGGTATTTATATACATACACATACGACTTATAAACCTTTCATTGTGGGACAAAACAAAGAATATTTTTTGACAAGTCATTCTCAACACTTTGTAATCAATATCGTACGAATAAGAATACTATTCTTTTTAAGAACCCAAAATCTTAATTCTTTTTTCATTATAAATTGAAGTTCATATAGTCAAACTACACCCCTAAAATCATCTCAAGAAATGAACTAACACAAAAACAACAAAATTTCAAGATGATAAAGTATCGCCAACATTCAAGTTGGGAGTTTTCAAAGTTAAAACACAGACAAGCACACAAAGTAATAGAACACAAATTGGGTCTTTTTTTTTTTCTTTTTCTTTTTCTTTTTTTTTTACATCGAACAATCAATTAAATAGCAAAAATAATGCCTTTTTTTACAGTCAAAGCAAAAATGCTTTAATTTGGTGTGTTCAAATTCAACCATTGAATTCAAAGAAAAACGAGTCAAGTACTTAGGGGACGCCGCCGCCCCTGCCGCTGTCCTTTTTCTTTTTTTTTTTTTGAAACTTTTTAGTTCATATTCTTGTGATACACCAACCAATAATCTTTATCCCAATCTTATCCATATTAAAAATTCTCAATCTAAAAAAGTAAATTAATTAAAATAGATAATCATTTTGGTTATTTAACCACTTTCAATATATCTAATTTAATACTTTAAATTTCGTCTTTAAAATTTTTAAATTCACGTCTATTTGATCTCTGTTTAATAATTCTCCAAACTTTTAATTTTGTATCTAATAAGTCCTTCAACTTTTAATTTTGTATCCAGTAAGTTAGTAAACTTTTAAAAAATAATGTCGAATATGTCAAAGACCTACTAGACACAAATTTTAAAATTCAAAGATTTACTAGACACAAAATATACTAGACACTTTTTAAGTCTTAAAGATTTATTGAATACAAAATTAAAAATTCGAAAATCTATTAGACACTTTTTATAGTTTAAAGATTATAAAAATATGTAATTTAATCTGAAAAAGATAATAATTTTGGTCATTGTTATTGTTTTGCTATCTATTACCCTCTAACCTAATACTTGCTACGATTAACTTATTATAATAAATTGTCTCATTTTAGTGTTATAAAGGGTGTAAAAATATTTTCTATTATATATATCAAATATATTAAAATTTTGTTTTTTCTTTCTAAGGGCCTACATGCACGTGCATCAGGTGCCTTATTTTTGTTTTTTTTTTTTCTTTTAAATTATTATTTTGATGAAAAAATCACAAATAAATGGAGAATTAGGCATGTTTTTCTTTCCCTTTATGCTTTACATGGAAGCTTCTTCTTCTAATTATTATTTTTTAATAAAAAATTTCAGTAATGTGTATAATCAGGAAACAAAATCAGACGGCTGCCGCTAATTGGATATTGTGAGAACGTGAAATTTGAAAGTCAACATTTAATTTTTCTCCTCTTGGGCACTGGCTAGCTGCCTAATACTCCCTAATTAATTTCTTAAAAACCTTAATTATTTTTATTATAATAGCTTTATATTATTTTGACTTTGTTGCATTTTAAAAACACTCAATAATAAATATGTTGATATTTTGTTTATTCATTCCATCTGAATTATATATATATATATATATATATATATATATATATATATATATATATATATATATATATATATTAGAATACTTCATCTGAATTATTATTCCCATAAATTTTGAATGAATTTTAAATGATTCAGTGAACAAATAAAATATGAGGTACTTTCATTTCTTCATTCAATCTGAGTTATTATTGCCATAATTAAACTTTAAGAAGCTTTCAAATTATGTATTTTGTCAATGTATATTTTGATTTTTTTTAAAAAAATTGTAAAGCTTTTAACTCCATCTAATTTTAAAATTAGGTTAAAATACGATTTTGGTCCTCATACTTTAAAGTTTGTTCAATTTAATTTTCCATGCATGAAAATAAAATAGTGAATATGTTTTCAAAATTTATAGTGAAAATGCTATAGACAACATTTTTTTTAAATCAACAATAAATTAGAATTGGGGATTAAATTTAAACTTTATAGAAAGTATAGGAACTAAAATTGAATTAAAAGTACATGAACTAAAATTGAACAAATTTCAAAGTATAGAAACTAAAATGATATTTAAATATCATTACTATAATCATAGATTGTGACCAATTAACGTGATCGTTAAATATTTTTACTTTGGGCTTGTTTTAATTTTATTTTATTTTTCATTTAATTAAAAACTATGTTAGATTTGAAGTAACAAAGTAATTAGAGATAAACTTGTGTTGATATTTGAAAGGAACTTATTTATCTCATTCAACTTAAAATGCATTATTATATGAGCTGTTTTTAAATATAACGAATGAGTCAACCTATTTATAAATATAGCAAAATGTCATGATAGTGATAGAAATTGATATATAGACATATATTAGTGTCTATCACTATCTAGAAAAGATAAAATACTAATTTATATAATATTTCATAAACTTAATTCATTTTTGTTAAATTAAAATATGTATTATATTATCTAATGTATTAAAATACATGATATTACAAAATAGTAATCATACAAATTTTCTAACATAAGGTATGTTCATAAATTAATTAGTAGATAGTTTATATATAAGTAAATATATAATAACTAGACAACTATTTTTATGGTTTGTAAATATATTATCAAATATATTTCAAGCAATTGTTCAAATTGTAATCTAATTATGAATCTACTACTCAATACATATCAACCGAAAACGCATGAAATACAATTATGTTTTTGTTGATTCCGAATTTTTATTTTTATTTTTAGATTGTCTAAACAGGCTGTTAGATGGCCAAATTGATAGCGTGTGTAACACATTTTATGACAATAAAATTCATTGAAAAATTATTATTTAAAAGATAATTAATATAACTGTATCGAAACATTTTAATACCAAGACTTGGCGACCTATAAAATATGAAAAATTATTGCAAAATTCTCTATTAAAATCGACACATGTTGAAATGATTCTTTATAATTAAATAAATGAAATAATTGGACCATACAATAAAATGGTGAGATTCAAAAAGAAAAAAAAAATGATTTGCATTCACATTAAATAAACAAAAGACACACATTTATTTACGAGTTTTGTTATTGACATATCCTCGACATGAAAAGTCAGAAACTCAACCTTGTCTTGTCGACGTCTTTTTACTGAAAATCAAAGCAAAATTTTTCCAAATATATTAAATAATTAGAGTGATCATACGGATTTTTGGTTTTCCATTTGACCAATTTAATCAACAAATTTGAGTATAAAGATGAAAATTTGGCTTCTTCCACCGACGTGTCGTTTCCTGTGTATCCTCAAGACTATTCTATGAAACGACATACAATTTCTATTCCCTTTCACATTATATATTTTCTTTTTCTGAAATTTAAAATTCCCCCATGTTATTACTCATAATAATTTACTGGAAAAAATATATATAAGAAGTGAATTTCAACGAAGTTGTTGGAATTGACTTACGTGGACTCACCCCAATGGAAAAAATGTTTTAATTAATTATTTATCAATAAGAAAAAACTTACATTCTCACTCTTCATTTTTATCTTTAAATATTAATCTTAAATATAATGTATGCTCAGTAATAAATACTTTTTTTTCTCTAAAAAAATCATTTTAAAAAAATATATAATATGTATTAAAAGGGATAACTACGTTAAAAAAAAAAAAAAAAAAAAAGAAAAAGGATTTTGGGCCGACCTTCACCTCGATGTCGGGAACCTAATTTATTTAATGGGGTGTGAAAAAAACAGGAAGATACCTAAGTCAAACCTTACTATAAATATATTGTTGTAATTTCACTCTCTTACTAACTACACTTTTTACTCATTCCTATTTTGTTTCAAAGTATTTGTGACAAACATCACATTAATGTGCAAATTTTCTTTTTTTTTTGTAAGCCACTATTATTCTCTTTTTCAAATAAATTCACTAATGGAAAAATCAAATATATATATAACAAATTCCCTATTATTGTTGTAAACCCATAAATAAATAAATTAATTGGAACTCCTATTTTTGTAGGTAACAATTATTATTCTTATTGAAAAAAAGAAGATTTTTAACACTCAAGACTTTATATGTTGAATTTTGAAGTCACACACACGGTTTATCCAAACGTAAAATATTTTGGTTGACTAGCCGTCTACGATAAACTTCAGCCGTCCAAATCACCACGTGGAAAGATCCTAGCGACGGCCTCCGACCTCCTTCTATCTACTTTCTCTCTCATCGTCGCCTATAAAATCCCAATTCCCACCTCCATCAAAATTCAACCAAAATTTTCAGTCTCTTCTTCATTCAAATTTGCTATCTCCTTTTTCTCTGCATTATTTCTTAGTTCCTTCTATTTTACTTCGCCACCATGCCTGCCGGAGGATTCTCCACCGTGCCCGGCGGCGTCGAATTTGAAGCCAAAATCACTCCCATCGTCATCATTTCTTGTATAATGGCCGCCACCGGAGGCCTCATGTTCGGTTATGACGTCGGTGTTTCTGGTGAGCAAATCTTTCTCTAAAAAAATTTATTCAATAGAGTCGCCACAATATAACTTTTTCCTCCCAATTACAATATTTTAGATTACGTTATTCTAGCTTTTATTGAATTATTAATTTCTCCTTCAATTCCTATAAACCATTAAATTTCGGAATAGGATTATTATTACTATAATCAATGACTTTTTTTTTTTTTTCTTTTAAGAAGAAAGTCAAAAGGGTGTTTGTTCTTTGTTTGGTGAGACTCTACGTAAAGTACCCTTACCTAAGAAAAACTTTTTTTTTTCTTTAAAAAAGGGAAAAGGGGTTATTTTTCCATATGTGAAACCCAAAAAATTCAATGCTAGTTAAAAAAATTACACATTTAATCACTTGAATTTTGAGATTTTTGTTTATTTAATTTCGGATAGATTTCAAACAAATTTACATGTTTGTATTTAATAGATTTTTGACAAATTTAAAAGTTTTTAAAAGTTAATTAATCTATTACGTACAATATTTATCTACTAAATACATGTATTTTAAAATTTTTGAAAGCGTGAAAATTTAGGACTGAATTTATAATTTCTTTGGAAAGAAAAAAAAAGAAAATAATTTTCTTAACATTTATTTTATTTATATGTGTTACGTTATTAAGAAAAAGATTTAATTGTTAGGTGGGGTAACGTCGATGCCGTCATTTTTGAAAAAATTCTTCCCGGTGGTTCTCCGGAGAGTCGAAGAGGGCGGCGACAGTAACTATTGCAAATACGATAACCAAGGCCTTCAACTATTTACATCATCCTTATATCTAGCCGGATTAACCTCCACCTTCTTCGCCTCTTATACCACGCGCCGCCTCGGCCGCCGCCCCACCATGTTAATCGCCGGTATATTTTTCATACTCGGCACCGTCCTCAACGCCGCCGCCCAAAACATCGAAATGCTCATCATTGGTCGAATTTTGCTTGGTTGTGGTGTCGGTTTCGCCAATCAGGTATTTTTTTTTAAAAAAATAATCATGCCATTTTATTTATTTTCTCTTTATTTCCATCCATTATCATGGGAGTGCTAGCCATTTTCTTTGACATATAATACAAATTAAAAAAAAAAAAGATTATTTGAAATTGAAAAATTAATGTTACCAAGGGAATCGTTTGAAAATGAGGGCTCCGATCCACTATGTTAGTGAATCATGTGACTCCAAAGAATCGGAAATAAGATTTGGTCTTCCACTTAATAATTTAATGTTAGTTAATTTATAAGTTTAGTGCCTCTAATTTTATTTATTTAATCCCTCAACTCAAAAAAATATCTAATAATTCTTTAATTTCGTTTAACATTTTGGTATTTGATTAGATGTAATATTTAATTTTATATTTAATAAGTTAGTTATCTTTTATTAAAAAAGTAAAATAAATTCAGACGTTTATTAGATATATTCTTTTTAAATTTCAAATTAAATAGACACAAATTTAATAATTTAAACTAATTTGTGGTATAAAATTTATGATATCCTTAGTTTATTCTTAGCCTCCTAAAAGTCAGTTTTGTCTTCTTATTGCATCATATATTTGACAATTTTGTAGTGGTGGGATAATAGCCTCTTTAATTTTGTCCATCTTACATTTAGATAAAAAAAAAAAAGGAAAAATTTATATATATTATAAATGAAAAAAGAATTAACTTTCAAATTAATGAGAGAAGAGAACCAACCAAATGAGCCAATTTTTTTTTTTTTTTTGTGAATCTTCTCTTTCCCTTTTGCTTTCCAAATCATTTTCTCTCTCTCGAAAGTCGTTTTGTCTTTGAGTTGAATAACGTGATTCTTTGGCCACCTTTTTGATTCCCTCATAATTTATTTTTCATTTGTATTTATTTATTATTATTATTATTTTGTCTTGTGTGAAGGTGTATGATTTTTTTAAATAATTAACCATAGATTTTTATATTAATGGTTAATTAAATTTAACTCTTCCCAATTGTTTAAGTTTAATATTTATTAAGGCTACCCATCTAATCTTGGTTCTTTAATAGCATCTTTGCTAGGTGCTTTTGACTATTGAATTTAAATTAAAAAAAAAACTTTTATTTTGTCTTAAATTTATGTATATAAACTTAGTTTTTTAAAATCTTATAGTAAAATTAATTTTATAAATTATTGAATACTCTAATAGTAGAAATAACTTTGTTTTAACTTTATTATCACTAGATAAACTCTAAACTTTTATTTAAAATAATGAGTCAATGTCACATTGCTTTATAATATAAAAAATCCTTAGACTGATTTTGAAATAATTGTATTTGTAAATTGTAATATAATTTCTTTAAACAGATGGTTTTGAATTCAAATGAGTGAATATAAAATGAAATAAAAAAAAAAGATATCCACGAACAAAACACGAGATATTTATACTGAATTTTTTAATTAACATGCATGAATGCAAAAATAAATTATTGTAGATTTAAAATAATAAAATGAAAGGTTAGCTGGCAGGCAGGAATTACGGTAGGTACCATCTAGGGAGGGAAATTAAATGGTAATTTATTATTAATTTTAATGAGGTCTAATCTAAAATAAATAAATAAATATGAATATTATGAAATTTGATTTTTTTTTGTTGGAAATAATTACAGGCAGTGCCACTATTTCTATCGGAAATTGCACCAACGAGAATACGTGGCGGACTTAATATATTATTCCAACTTAACGTCACCATTGGTATCCTTTTCGCAAGTCTCATCAACTACGGAACTGCCAAGTCAGTCTCTTTCTCCTTATTCAAACTTTTTTTTTTCTTTTATTATTTATTTTTAAATACACGTGTCATTTCTCAGATGCATAGTTGGAAGGTCCAATTTAATAAATTTAATGTATTAAATAGACTTGTAGACTCCATTTTAAAATAAAAATCAAATTTTCTTTTCTCTTTTGAAATATCAAGTACAATCCACGTATTTCTTATAGGAGTGAACTAATAATAATAATAATAATAATAATAAAAAGTATATTGGAAAGTAATTTTAAAACGACTAAAATTATTTTTGTTATTTTTAAAATTACCGTAAAACATGTTTTTAATCTTTCAAAAATAAATTTTGATGATTAAAAATTATATTTAAAAGTATAAAATTAAAAGTTAAATTAATTTTGAGCGTTAAAATATTTTCGAGTGATTAATAAATTGATTTTTATTTAGTTCAATCTAATATTAGTTTGGTTCTCAATTTCTGACATTTTTTCCTTTCTATCTTTGTTTTGAAGGTGTGTCTTTTGCTATTTTTAATTAAAATTGAGCGATCTATTTATTTTTTTATTAATTAAGATTCGACATTTTAAAAGTGTATACATATACTCTCAATTTGATTTGATTTTGATTGGATTTTTAATAAAAAAAATTGTTAATGCTTTTTAGTTTTATCCAAATACAAATAAAAAATTCGATTTTAAACTAGAAAACAAAATCAAACAATTAAATTGGTTTGATTCGGTTCAACTTTTTTTTTTTTGGTTCTTCATTTTCATTATACACACATATAATTAAATTCATCAAACTTGATCTTTTTTAGAAAAAGAAATGCAAAGTTGTTAATTAACATTATTACTAACAAACCAATTTATGATGAAAATTAAATTCAGAATCAAAGACGGATGGGGATGGAGACTATCATTAGGATTGGCCGGAGTTCCCGCCGGTTTACTCACAATCGGAGCTCTATTAGTAGTGGAAACCCCAAACAGTTTGATCGAACGGGGTCGTTTAGAAGAAGGAAAAGCCATTCTAAGAAAAATTAGAGGAACCGAAAATGTCGAACCGGAGTTTTTAGAGTTGGTCGAAGCGAGCCGGATCGCAAAAGAAGTGAAACACCCATTTAGAAACTTGCTCAAGCGGCGGAACCAACCGCAGCTCATCATCGCCGTCGCACTCCAAATCTTCCAGCAACTCACCGGAATTAATGCCATTATGTTCTACGCGCCGGTGTTGTTTAGCACTTTGGGTTTTAAGAGCGACGCCGCCCTTTACTCCGCCGTCATCACCGGAGCTGTTAACGTTGTTTCTACTGTTGTCTCCATCTACTCTGTTGATAAGCTTGGTCGGCGCATTCTTTTGCTTGAGGCTGGTGTTCAGATGTTCATTTCTCAGGTATGTCTAAGATCTTTTTTTTTTTTTTTTTTTTTTTTTTTTTTTTTTTTTTAAATTTAAATTTAAATTGTTTAATAATTAGTTTTTATATTTTCAATTTTTGATCTAAGAAATCTTGTTTTTTAAAATTCATAGGTCTATTCAAACTTGATTTGAAAGTTTATGAAAATCAGTTATTTTTCAAAAATTTTGAATACATCATGAATTATCAATCTATTAAACACATCATGGAAGGTTGGGTTAAACTATAAATTTAGTCATTGAGCTTTGAAGTTTGTATTTGTTTAGTCTTTGAACTTTCAAAATTACAAATTTAATCTCTTGACTTTTTTTATATATTTTTTTAAATTCATAAATTTAGGATTTATTAGATATTTTTTTTAAGTTTAAGTATCTATCTAGTATTTTTCAAAATTTATGGATTTATTAAAAACAAAATTAAGAGTTTAAAGATTTATTAGACAATTTTAAAATTTTCGATACCTTTAAGACGCAAGAGAGAATAATTAGTCATTTTCTAAAACACTATTAGGACCTTTTAGTTCATATATAAACCTTGTAACTTCATAATTAAAACTAAAATGTGCCATGAATGAACAGGTGGTGATCGCAGTAATTTTGGGAATCAAAGTGAAAGATGATACGAACAATCTACACAACGCACTAGCCATAGTGGTGGTGGTAATGGTTTGCACATTTGTGTCTTCTTTCGCTTGGTCATGGGGTCCTTTGGGATGGTTAATTCCAAGTGAAACCTTCCCTTTAGAAACCCGATCGGTGGGGCAGAGCATCACTGTGTGTGTTAATCTCCTTTTCACTTTCGCCATTGCTCAGGCCTTCCTCTCCATGCTTTGCCACTTCAAGTTCGGCATCTTCCTTTTCTTCTCTGGTTGGGTTCTCGTCATGTCTATCTTCGTTTTGTTTTTGCTGCCAGAGACCAAGAACGTTCCCATTGAAGAGATGACAGAGAGGGTTTGGAAGCAACACTGGCTCTGGAAGAGGTTTATGGATGACAACGGCGAGGATCAAAAACGTCGTCGTCATGCAGAGGAAACTGTAAAGCCGATTGGGTCTGTGAAGAATGGGACAAGTAATGGTAATGGATTTGATTCTGTTTCGTATCAGTTATAATTTGTGATTTTGGAATCAATAATATTTACCTACTAGTCGAGTTAAAAAGACAAGCTAACGAAAAAGTTTGTCATATAGTAAACTGTAGTTCAACCACAATGGTGGATTGTAAAAAAGTGAATGCAACTCGATTAGTGGATAAATATTTTTATTTTGGATTAGGTGAATTGGTTAGTTAGTTAGTTGGGGGTATCAATATGTTTGTTGTTAGTTATTGTTATTTGGTTTCTCTTTTATTTAAATTATTTTTATTGTGGAAAACAGAAAACAGAAAAGTAATTTATTTAATTAACTAATTTGCAATTATTTTATGTTGTTTGGAAAGTTATCGAAGTGGGGGAGCTTGTATTTTGCTCTCTTTAAATTTTATTCATGTTTACATTTGTCTTATTATGAATACTTTTGTTGTTCTGTAAATATAATTTTTTTTTTGTCTGGTTGGATACATTCATGAATGTTCAATCCTAATGGAGATAACTTCTTTCGAACACTGCTATTTGTTGATACCAAAATTTGGTACTAATATTAAATTTGTAATTATAATCACAAAAACTCGAACAATTACCTAACGAAATGGTGATCTTGCATAGATATAGTGCTTAGCTACATCAACATTTTTGACAATCAAATCAGTACCAATTTTGATAGAGAGCTTATGAAGTATAGAACTCAAAGTCGTATTTTTTGGTGTACATCAAACGTAATGTGCTCTCTTGTTTATATAAACATATCATTTTGTAATTTGTTGGGTCATTAATTGGACTATTACTAACTTAATTATTGTACTTTTTCTTGTTAATCCAGACTCTAAAGGAATTGGTTATCTTTCCTTAAATGGTTAGAATTTGTTGGTGAACCTAAGTTCGTGTAATTGGTCCCGAGAGTAGAACTCTTAGGTCCTTAAAAGCCTAAGTTCGTGCCTCTCCCTCTCATATGCCTAAACTTGAGCACCCATGGACCGATCCATCAACCCATCTTACCACTATGTGACGACCTCCCTTGTTTCTAAAGTTGGTTATTATATTATCCCTTGGAATGACTCATTGAGTCATCTCCTTAAGCTTACATACTTAGCCAAATAAGACATCTCTTGGAATGACCCTTTGGATCATCCCTTAAGCTTAGGCACCTTACCAAATAAGGTAATAAATATCCTCTCTTGGAAGGATCCACTGGATCATCTCTTTAGGTTTAGATACTTAACCAAATAAACACTCACTCTTGGAATGACTCCTTATTGACCTCTTGGTTTACTTCCTTATACCTGGCAGACACTTAGCCAAATAAGCACTTATTCTTGGAATGACCCATATTGGATCACTGTTGGTCATTCCAAGAGAAGATGTTTATTTGAGTTAATCAATTTCACCCATTACATTATTGTAATTAGGTTTGGGTTAATCATAAAAGAGCTTGTTTGAGATTTCTTATTTGAGTATTTCCTAGTTGAAATTGGGACTATCGTTGAGGATATCCATCTTTTTCATTTTGTTGATAACTTTGGAGAACATATCATTCAATGCTCTTTGGTCTAAAAAGATATTTTTTCATATAATATTCTCCCCGTCATTTGTGCCATTGAGGTTTGAGGCTTTATATATAATCAAATAAAGTAATGTTGTGAATAAGAATAAAGAGACCATAGATTTGTAATTTGGTTAATTATTTCATAATACAGAATTCAAAATAATATTATACATAATTTTTTAGGAAATATATTATACATATATTTAAAGAAATGACATTATACATAATTATGTATATGAAATCTCTATTTCATTTATTTTGTTAGATTTTTCTTCATTAAGAACGCACTGATCTAATTGCTTGATTTTTGGGCAATTACTATTAAAGTGCTGAAACTTTGGTTCTTAAACTAACTAAACTTTGATTATCTTTTGTCATAAAACTATTTTGGACATATAAGAGCCTATGAATTGATATTGATTATAGTTTTTTGTTCCAAAAAATTAAACTCCAGCATTAGCAATTTCTATGTGTTTGTAATTTACTTATTATTATTATTATTATTATTATTATTATTATTATTTTAAATAATAAACTGATCATTTTTACTTCTTAGAGATATATAAAGTTATATTTTGTTGCACTTTTAACAATTATCGTCCCTTATAACTTAAAGTTATCGAATTTTTCTAAAACTATTTTCTACGTTGAGAGTTTGCTTAAGTTAACCGCTTTTACCCATGAAACGTTGTCTATCCCTAAGACCTTACCCAATAATCAATTATTACATTAGGTCTTACTACTTTTAATGATATATCAATTAAATTTGATCATACTTTTAATGATTTCCTTTTCAAATAAAAAAAGCATCAAATTCCTCTCCAATAAACATCCGATATTATAATTGTTATGAGTCATTTTGGATCAAGAATCACAAGCTCGGAAGAGTAGAACATTAATGATAAAATCAGAATAATAGTAATCACGTGAGAGCCAGAGGAGTGCAAGAAACGGGCCAAGGTCAGGTGAATCTCCTTGTCCGAATTTTTCCATCAACAATTGTTGCCGCCTATGGGGACAAGTGTTGCAATAAAAAAAATAAATTTGAGGTCACGCTAGGTGTTCGAGGGAAGAATAAACTGACAAGATGAAAACGATATGATACCAACTAGAAGTCTGAAAAATCACCCTTGCATTACAAGCTTGCCTTGACCTCATCCCCTAGAAAAGAGGCAGGGCAGAATTCTGAAATCAAGAATGAAATGAAAATATAGATGACCAAGTCGAGGATCTTTTTAAAGTAGGTTTTATTAGAGAAGTCAATCATCCTGAATGGATCTCTAATGTGGTATTAGTTAAGAAGGCGAATGAAAAGTGGTTAATCTTTATTAATTTTACAATCTAATAAAGCTTGCCCTAAAGATAACTTTATTTATCGATTTAAATAAAAACTTGCCTAAAGAATCTAAATAAACCCTTACCACATATTACATTATGAGATATGTTATAAAATTTGAGGAGCAAAACGAGACACCATGGGAACACGAATATTGGAAAATTATAATATTTGAAAATAATAAATAAAATTTAGAAAAATAAAAGTAGAAACATAAGAAAATATAGAAATTAAAAGTGGATCAAAATTAAGTATTTTCTCTTTGAATTTTTTTCACCAAATTGCATGTCTACAAAATCTACAAAAACCACTATTTATGTGTATTTGACAACTAGGAGTGGAACTACTTGAACACTAAGGATATGAGTCATAAGATACATGGATATTTTGGTATTAGACACACGAGATAATAAAAGATAAGACATTTGGCCTTTTAGAATACTAAAATGACATCTATTTTTGCTTATAACATTTATAATAAGATATACCCATGATTTGTATTTATATTTGTTTTTTTTATTCCAAAAACATGACTAAATCACTAAGGTTCACCACTTTTTTAAACATTTGAGAACTTCATCCACATAACTAGTCGCATCAAGAATAATTTTGATTTGGAATATTGAGTAAAATTATCTTTAATTATCTTCATATTGATATTGATGTGTGATATACATCATGTCTAAATCATTATAAAGATACGTCTCTCTTAATTTAAGCTTATTTTCATTGAGACTGTTGTTCTTATTCATAAATCTATAATCTTCTTTACTTCTAATTAATATATATGTTTTTTGTGGGTCCCACATTTACAAATAACGTCGTATCTACCTTATTTATCATAATCTCTCACAACGAACTCAATAGGTGACAATAGTTCTTCACCAAATTATAAATTCACATTGTGTGTGATATGTGCCTCTCATGATCAATGGGTGATGGTGATGAGAATTACGATCAAATTATGTTTGTTTGGACCAAAGCCAAAATCTCAAGTTGTAGACAAATCAATATGCAAAGAAGTTGGTGAATCATATCAACACAATATAATTTTTTTAAAAAAAAATTGAACAAAAAGCAGCTTCTACTAATTAATTGTTGCTCTAACTTAAAGACAACATCTTGTATGTGGCTCCAAATATGCCTCAATAAGCACTAAAAAGACACTTCAATCATTTGATTTTTTCCTTTTATTTCTTTTAAGAAAAGAGACATTAACCCCAAATACCAAAATGGTCAAATTCAAATTTGGTGCAAAAAAATTGGTTTGAAAACACTTTTCAAACCTGAACTTTTATAGATGTAACAATTTTAGACTCTAAACTCGAGTGGGTAACAATTTAGTCTCTATTCCTTTTAGTCTATAACAATTTAATCTTATCATAAAAAAAAATCTCTTCAAAATTAAGTGTAAATTTTTATTAACTAAGGATATAATCTTTATAATTTATAAACAAATTTGACTCCAATAAATTTATGCTACATGTGTTAAAATTTTCATTCAATCTGAAGATAACAAATTGACTAGAAATATTTTTTTTTATTAAAGTTTAAGGACTAAATTATTATTGATTTGAAAGTACATGGACCAAATTAAAGTTTAAGGACTAAATTGTTACTTTCATAAAAATTTATGAACCAAAACTATTTTTTTAACCTACAAAATTTCTTACTAGTTGCCCATCCCAATTGAGTGGGTAAAAATATGATATTCTCTTAAGGAAAAACTTAGGTGCAGCCGGGCTACACCCATCTTTTGTGCAGCCCGACTGCCATCCAATTAGAATGTGCCACGTGACACTTTTCTTTTTTAAAATTATATATATATTTAAAATTTTTTATTTGTGTGGTAAAGAAGAGGAGAGCATGGTTTTAGGTACATCCTGAGATGCACCTAATCATTGTTCATTCTCTTAAAGATACGACTTTGTATAAAAAAAAAAAAAAATCTTTTATTCATAATTTACCATAAAAGAAACCTTTTATTAAAATATTAAATAAAAAAATTATGTATCCATAATACTAGTAATTTTCTAACTAATAATTTGAACAATTTTTTAATTTTAAAAAAATGTAACAACTTACCAGCAGGGTTTTTAAACATTCCATTCTTTCCTTTGAAGTTTTTCAACTCCAACACTTTAACGGCCCAACCAAAAGTTTGGAAAGGAAAGAGTTTGTTTTTATTTTTATTTTATTGAAAAAAGGAAAGGAAATAATCATAAAAACTGATAAATCATATTAAATTCATATTTCCATGTAAAGTCAGAATGATGACAACCATCAATATTTCCCTTTTTAATTTTTTTTGTGAAAGATCCAATGGCTGAATTAAAACGCTTCCTTCTTTTACTGCAAATAATAAATAAAATTCTGATTAGCTAATTCAAAATTATGGTTAAAAATTAAATGACTCTTAATTAATGTTCATTATTATTCGATTGTGGCCCTTTTCAGTTTCATGTACTGAATTTTCATTGGTTGATAATGTGAAAATAATATATATATATATATATATATATATATATATTTTTTTTTTTAATGAATGACATGCCACCTATTCTCTTCATAATTACCTTTTCTTCTCAACTATCACTTTCCCAAAGTCTAAATTTCTTTTTAATAGATATTGGAAATATATATATATTAATTAACTTTTCATTTGGTCCACAAATTTATTAAAGATTATATTTTTAGTTCATAAATTTTTTGTTTGATTCTAATTTATTTCGTTGGTTTCAAAATGTTCCATTTTAATTTTGTAATTTAAATTTTGTTTGATCTTGGTCCCTAAATTTCAAGATTAATACTTTTAACATCAACTTTTTACTAAATATTTACTTCGGTTAATGTTTATTAATTAATTTTAAAGAATTAAAAGTATTATTACTATTTTTGAATCGCTATTAAATTTAATTTTAAAATTTTACTCCCTAATTATTTTTAATTAATTAATAAACATTAATGTTAAATGAATATTTTTTAAAAAGCGGAATTAAAAGTGTAAAATTTAAAATTTAAAGACTAAATTGAAACTAAACTCAAACCATGGAGTAAAATTACAACATTTTAAAACTTAAATACTAAATTAAAATTAAATTCAATTTGAAATCATTTTAAACATTGGAACCAAATAAAAATTAAATCGGACAAAAAGTTATTATTCTTTTCTTTCTCACGAGTTAAAATTAAAATAAAGTGAATAAAAGGGAAAGATTGAAATAAAGAAACTTTCTTAGATTCTAAGATCCAATGTCCAAAATGGGGTCACCACCAAACAGAAAAATGTTAATATTAAAAGAAAAAAAGAAGCTGAATTATTATTATTTTTTTCCTAAAAGAACCCACAACAGATCAAAAGAGATTTTTTTTTTCTTTATATATAAATTAAGATGATGGGGGAAGGAACAGCCTTTTTCAAGCTATATATATATATATATATATATATATATATATATTATCCATCCATCTTTAGTTAAAAAAACCCATTTTGAGCGAAAGTGATAAAGTTGAGAGAAGGAAAATGGGTTTTGCGGCGGCGGCGACGGCGGCGGCGTTGGTGGTGGTGATGACAATGATACCGGAGATGGCAGTGGCGGCGGTTTATAACGTTGGCGACGCCGCCGGATGGACTATCATCGGCGGTGTTGACTACAAGCAATGGGCTGCTACTAAGACTTTCCGGCTCGGCGATGTCATCGGTAACTTTCTTATGAAGAACATTATTTATTTTCTTAATTTCTCTCTCTTTTTTGTTTGGAACTTAAAAGTTTTGGAATATAAAAAATGAAAACCCATTTTCATGTTTTTTTCCCTTTAATTTTCATGCTTTTTTATTGCCCAAATTTCTCTTTTCTATTTTACATATGATTTTTAAGCGAATAAGCCATTGAAAATTAGATTTCACCTTTAAAGACATGCTTTGCAATTTCTCAACTCTATGAAATTTGGTTGCCTTACAACATTTTTTTTTGGCTGAATTACAATATCCTTTAGTTTTTTTTATTTGTTTTAAAAAATACCTCTAATATGCCAAAGTTTAACTCAACTATAATTAACATCTTCCTTCTTAAAAATTGAAGGTTTGATTCTCTATCTTCATAGTTGTTTTATACCTCTATTGTTTTAAATGTTGCAAATATTATTTTTAATATTTTGTAAAGTTTCAAAAACTATTTTAGAGTAGAAATCAGAATTAAGGGTGTGTTGGTATAACTTTTCAAGTGTTTAATTTTGAAAATAAATCATTTTAGAAAAAAAATAAAAAAAATAAGGAAAACTATTTACACAAAATAAAAAAAATTTAGATAGTTTTGATAGACTCAATAGAAGTCTATCAATATCTATCAATAATATATTTTTTTTATTTTCGGTAAATAGTTTGATAATTTTTATATCTCTGAAAATCTTTCCAATATTTACTCTTTTTTTTTTTTTACTTTAAGATTTTTGGTTGCATGTGAGAGGGTGTATTTTTTTTTTTTTTTTTGCCATTTCCGACAAAAAAAAAAAGATAGGTTTGGAGAATGGAAAATAGGGTTGAAAGAAACTTCCAAAAAATAAGACAAAAAAGGGGAAGGGGAAGGGGAAGGGGAAGGGAGAGCACCCACCAACAGCAATTAGTTGGGCTACAAGCATGTGATAGTGGGCCACACTTAATGGGCCTTGTAGGGCCCATTTGTACAAGCTTTTCCACCCACTCACTCACGCCTTCATTATTATTACAACTTCTTCCTTTTCCCTTTTTTTATTCACTTTTTTTTTTCTTTTTCCTTTTCGAATTCCATAATTGTCCTTTTTGTATACCCATTTTGCATTCTTTATGTTTCTATCACTGGTGAAAAATATTGGCTTCTTTACCTTTACAATAGAATATTATAGTTTCAAATTATATTTTTTTTTTGTTCAACATGTATTATTTGTTATTATTCTCACTCATATTCAAATACTTTTAAATATTCTATTTTTGCTTATTAACTTTCTTTAATTTTCATTTTTAGTCTTTATCTTTTACTTTTTAAATTTTCATTTTTTACTTGGCAAAAACTTTAAAGTTAAACTACCAATTTTACTAGTTGAACTTTTATTTTCTGTTAAAATAGGTTTTTGAAATTTAAAAATAATTTATTAGGTTTTTAAATTTTCTATTTGGTATCCAATAGACTCCTAGCAAATCAACATTTTTCTAAAATTTATGAACATTTGTATCTATAAGCCATTAAACTTTTAATTTAAAATCTAATATTTTTGTAAAATTTTAAATAATGTCAAATTTGTCAATATCCCATCAGGAACTTATTAACGGTTTAATGTCTAGCAACCTAATATACACAAATCTAAAAGTTCAAAAACTAAACTTTAACCAAAACTTTAATATACTATACATTTATGAATTTTATTGTCTATCTGTGATAGAATTCTATATTGAAATTTTTCTATATTTGTAAATAATTTGATTTTTTTTATAATAATTTTTCTTTTTATATCCGTGAGTGTTTGGACTAGTTTACAGACATCTCAACTAAATTATCAAATTTAAATCTTTTATTTATTATTAGGTCAACTTATTAAATTTTATATTTAAGAATTATTATTCGATTGAATTTTATGAATAGAAAAATGATTGAAATGATGGGGTTTGTTTCAGTATTCAAGTACAATGCCCAATTTCACAATGTAATGAGAGTAACGCATGGGATGTACAAATCATGCAATGTCTCACGCCCAATTGAAACTCACACTTCCGGCAACGATTCCATCACTATTCAAACCACAGGCCATCACTTTTTCCTTTGCGGCGTTCCCGGCCACTGCCAGGCCGGCCAGAAGGTCGACATCAATGTCCAACGCCCCACTTCCACCGCCGCTGCCCCTCAGCCCTCCGCCTTCGCCTCCCCCTCCGTTCCCATTGCCCACACCCCCGCCGCACCGGCACCCAAAGCTGCCGCTCCTCGCCTCGCCGCTGGATTTGCGCTGTTGCTTTTGGCCTTCTCTGTTTTAGCGATTGGGGTTCCTGCTCTTGCTTAGCAAACTTTTCTGCTGCCTTTTTTTTTTCAATAAGTTGCAGAGTCTTTTTTTTTTTTTTTTGGTAGAAGATTTTTGTATTTTGTAGTGTCAGTTTGTTATTGTTTTCTTTCTTTATATACATATGTTTTTCTAATTTTTGAAGAATAATTGTACTTTGGAAATAATGAAAATGGTCATTTCATCCTCAGTAGATTATGGTTAATTAGTTAATTTGTAAAATAAGAATTAAATGCATCTATCAAACTTTGAAATTATTCTCTCTTCAACCCTCTAATCTGTCGATCAAATGTATAATATATAACCAATTGGCCTAATAATTCTTACTTGGTTTAGTTGAATATTTTCTATATTTTTTTTATTACAACAAAAGAATTATAGTTCATATACATCCAAATAAATAAATCATATAAATTAAAGATTATTACACAATAAGAAAAGCATATTGATTACTAATTTGTAATCTTATAAAACTTTCCCCCAAAAAATACTTATAAAAAAGTTAAAAATGTTATAAATATTTGAATTAGATATAGATGTTCATAGATTTTATATGCTTAGATATTATTTTCAATATCTTTCTCTTTATCTTCTCCTTGTATTTAGCTTTTCCATATCTTGTAAACTCTATAAATAGTGGTCATTGGGACATTTGAGAAACACAATTGAATAAAAAATACATTCAGTCTCTATTTTCTCTTCTCTCTACTTTGTTCTTTATTATCTTGTTTTATAACACGTTATCAGCACGAAACTCTACCACTTCAAAGATTGAGACTCTACCACTTTAAAGATTGGTTTTGGATTTGATTTATTGGAATACCAAGAACGCTAAAGGCTACAAGGTATTTAAAACTAATAAGGTGAGTATTTTATTTTAATATCATATATGTGATTTATGTGTTTGCAAATTGATTGCTATGGTACATTTAGCATTAGTTTTATATTTGATTAAATTGTATTGGATTTGCGATTTGATTAACACATGAAATTCATTGAATTGCAAATTTGCAACCAAATTTAGTTTGAAGTTAATTAAGAAGAAATCTTTTGATATCAAATTGTGTTATTATGAATGACATTCATTGTTAAAATTTTGGGTTCATGCATATTTATGTTGGATAAATATATATTGTCAACTTAAGTTTATTTGAAGTATATGCATATATTGGTGTTGAGTAAGTAAAAGAGTTTTGACTGGCCAACTTTTCAAAGCACTTGGGTTTTTAGAATATCTAAAATAGATGAAAAATATAATATCTTGAATTTAAACTATAGTAATTCAAATTGTCTTCAATTTCTTAAAGCTACCATAGTCATATTTGCTATTTAACTTTATTTGTGCATTTGATATATGGTTTACATTGTTCAACTAATTCTAAGCATTGATATTCATGTGGTTGTTGTAACCTGGTTATGTGGATGTCTATTAGGTGTGATCTCCACTAAACCTAGTTGAATCAAATCTTGAAGTTTAGTTAATTTGAAGATTTAGAATTCTAATTATGATAATTTAAATTGTCCTCAATCTCTTATGACTATATTATGCATGTTTAAAATTGTTAGCAATCATGCATCTTATTTTTAAGTTTTATCTTTGAAAGATTTGGTTAAGATATTTTCCTAATTAGTTTATATTTTCATATCTTTAAATATAATTATTATATAGGTGAAAAATTAAATTAAGATATTTATTTTCTTAATTGGATTACATATTTGTTGTTAAGATTTGAATTTCTTTTAAATAAAGATATGATTAACTCCTATTAATATTACCTTTTATTTGTTAAGATTGTCTTTTGATAAATATTATATTTATTTTGAAAAATTTAAGATATTAAAGATTATTTCTTAAAGTGGATTTGTTTTAATAAGATAATTAATTCACTTAGATTCATTAATCTATTAATTAAAAGTTTAATTAAAAGATTAATGAATTAAAAATAAAAATTGACTCTAAGGAACTCTCTCTAAGGATTGTTCTGGCTAGGCTGAGGTATTTAAGCTGACCGTGAGGGAACACCTATACCTAGGAACTAACCTGAGAGTTGAATTAGTCAAATTTTATTTTTCATGCTAATATTGAAATTTATTTGATTGTTGAATATTTAAATTATTTTCATGTGGATTTTGTAAACTTTAAAATTTTATATATAGCTTTACCATGACAAGTCTTACCAAATTAGAGTTCTTAGCTCTTGATATCAATGGTAACAATTATTTATCATGGGTACTTGATGCTGAAATTCATTTGGATGCCATGAATCTTGGAGAAACAATTAAGGAAATACGACTTCTAGTCAAGAAAAGGCGAAAGCCATGATTTTCCTTCGACATCATCTTCATAAGGGGCTAAAGATTGAATATCTTACAGTAAAAGATCCATATGTTCTATGGAAAAGTTTAAAGGAAAGGTATGGTCATAAAAAAAACAGTAATTCTTCCTAAAGCTCGTTATGATTGGATGCACCTAAGGTTGCAAGATTTTAAATCAGTAAGTGATTATAATGCCGCACTATTTAAAATTAGTTCAAAATTGTTGTTATGCGAAGAAAAAATTATTGATGAAGATATGTTAGAAAAGACATTTTCTACATTTCATGTCTCGAATATGCTCATGCAGCAGCAATATCGAGAAATAGGTTTTAAAAAGTATTCTGAACTTATATCATGTCTTCTTGTGGCTGAACAAAATGAGCTATTAATGAAAAACCATGAGTCTCGACCAACTGGAGCAACACCATTCCCTGAAGCGAATGCTATAATTTTAAATAATCATGGTCGAGGTCGTGGTCAAGGTCGTGACCGCAGTAGAGGAAGAAATAACTATTCTTTTCGTGACAATAATTATTCAAATTTCAAGAAAATCACAAATACTGATGATCAAAGAAGAAAAACTCCATAAAATAAGAGCTTTAAAAGTGTTGAAAATCAATGCTTCCGATGTGGTGTGAAGGGGCATTGGTCTCGTACCTGTCGTACGTCCAAACACTTAGTTGATCTCTATCAAGCCTCATTAAAGGAGAAAGGAAAAAAATGTGGAAGCAAATTTTGCATATCAAGATGATGTATTTGACCCTTCCAACATGACGCATTTGGATGTTGCTTATTTTTTTTAAGTCTCTTGAAGAGAAAATTGATGTTATTGAAGGAGTAGCAAATACTTCATTTGATTATGATAATGTCCAAAAGTAGTTTTGTTTTAGTTTTCTCTTTCTTTTACATTTGCAAGCTAATTTTTGAATGAATTCTCTCATGGTAAAATTTGAAAGTTATGCATAATAGTTCATTACTTTCCTAAAGCTAATTGTGATTCAATGCACCTGAAGTTGCATGAATCAAAATAAGCTTCTGATTTATGCAAAATAATAAATTTTGACCATTTAATATCATTCCTTGACGTGAATGTTGCAATATTTAATAATTGTGATTGAAATAATCTTAATAGAGGAATAAGTAATTATTCTATTAAAACCACACATGTTTATATGAGAATTTCAAATATGATGCAAAAGAGACAATGATCTTATACCTGTCGTACATTAAGAGTCTTTTTGAAAAATTAAAATCCTTAATAATAAAAAGGAAGACAATGTGTGGTATAGAAAATTTTGAGAATTTATTTGAATCTCTTGAAGAGATCATAACTTATCATTTTAACCCCTAAATATGATGATATTTAGATGTTACAAGTTTTTAGAATCTCCTGAAGAGATTATTATTCTTTTTTACTCACTTGTATTTGAGATATTTGGTTTTCTTTTAAATCTCCTGAAGAGAAAATAATAATTAATAATATTTATGTTTTGCATATATTACATCTATGCATATGATACTTAGAAGTAGACAATACATTTTCTAAAATTCAAATGCTTGAAGCGAAAATTCAAATATGATATATATAAAGTCCTGTAGACTTGACTAAATATTTTATGGTTTTATTGGCGCATCCAGTTGATGGTCACATATATGTTTATTATCTTCAAAACCTTACATCTGCAAGGTTCGTTGCTCAAATAATTAAGTGTACAATTTCATGATTTTGAAATTAAACATTTTGTTTTGATAATGCTAGTGAGTTTGCATCCCAACATTTGATAATTGATTGGGATAATTGTTGAACATCCTGTAGTTTATGTTCAAATAGCAAAACTTCTAAATCTGTATGAGATCACATTGTTATGTATGCTCTAAACCAATAGCTTATGAGCTCATGGCCAGAAGCCAAATATATTTATGTGTGCAAATATGTAGTAAATGTTTAAATTGTTCCACAACAACAATTATGATGATGGATCAATTAAAATGAGTCCTCAAAAGAGGTTATGAATCTATGTTGCAATTGATTTCACATCAATCTTTAGACCCCTGATGGGTGATATATTTACTACACAATTTACTAGTTGTCATTAATGAGACAAATTTTCCAACATTAGGGGGAGGAATTAAGAAGTTGGAAAAACAAATTGAATGAAATGTATAAGTATTGTCTCATTTTGATCATCATACATATCAATTTGAACGAGAAGTTCAAAAGCTAATTCATTTGCAAAATATTGCAAATCAAATGCTAGATGCAGTTATAGAACAACATTTACAGTTGCAAGAAAGTGACCAAGTTATATGAAATGGTTGTAAATGCACCATCTAAAATTAATATCCCAATGTAACAAGTTGTCAATACTGATGAGTCTTTAACACGCCTGAAGCATGATAGACACATGGGTTCCAAAGATAAAGATCCTCGAAAAAAGCCGTCAATGATCAAAATGACTCAGTTAAGAATATGGATATTCCAGAAGAAATCCTGAATATGAGTACTCATAAGAATCTTGAAGTAAAAGAGGATGACAAAGAGATCTCGATAAAATATGTCATGACAAGAAAAAGATGGAATCATACTTAAATAAGTTGACAACATTTTTGCATACAATGTTGCTCACAATATTATTTATGAAAATGAGTATACTACGATATATATTGAAAAATGTCGCGACATAGAAAAGATTGACTTATGTGGAAAGAAACAATCCAATAGAAATAAACTTATTTTTCAAATTGTGAGAACTAGTAGTTCAAACATTAGAGAATGTCAAACATGTGGGATACAAGTGAATATTTGTAAGAAAGACAAATAGAATGTGGTCACATAATATAATGCGAGACAAGTTCCACAATAATTCTCGCAAAGAAATGGTATTGATTATAATGAGACATAATCTTCTATGTTGGATACAATACCATGAGATATCTAATTTATTTGGTTGTGTATGAAAAATTTAACATACATCTCATGGATGTAGTCATTATACATTTATATGAATCTCTTAATAATTATATCCCTGAAGGATTAAAAAAATCACAACCTGAGATTTACTATATATTATTTATTTGATCATGAACTCTTGAAGAGATTTCAAAAGCAAATAGAGTTTCTTAAGAAATAAATTGAGATGATATGTTTTGCCTTAGCTTGCAATAGCAGATAAAATTGCATCAATTTATACATATAAGATCTTATATGAACTAGTTTCATCAATGAACATTCCTACCATGGTTCATTTAGGTGTGAAAAAGTTATAACATCTGATATCAGAAAGATAATGAAGAACTTTAGGTCCCGAAGAACCATAATTTTGATAAATAAGTGCACTTATATCTTTACTAGTTTATACGCTACCTGTCGTAGCATAATTATAATATTTCTTCAAAGAAATATATTAGAATAGAGTTAAACGTATGTTATGTTTTTATTTGAGAATTAGTTTACATGGATTTATTTTATTCTCATAAATCTAATTGTGATCTATTTTATTGGGAAGATGCATGTTACTTATCTAACCATAAAAACTAAATCTTAAACATGTTACTTAGTACGGAGAGAAGAATTCTTATATTATGACAACTTATGAAGCAAATCATAACAACTACTTTAAATCATGTTATAATCTTGATGATGTATGAAGCAAGCCAATAGTAATCCTTATATGAAGATGATAAAGCATAAAGTACCGACATCACTACTCAACGAATTTTTTCAAAAGACAACTTGAGAGACTTATTGACGAAGGTGTTTTCTGCAACAACATTTAAGGAGTTAACACATACAACTGTATGTGACAACCAAGAGTATCAAGTGATGTTTTCATGAGGGGGAGTAAATGTGTTGCACTCTTTTTCCCTTGACTATGGTTTTGTCCCACTGGGTTTTCCTAGCAAGGTTTTTAATGAGGCGGCAGTTACTAAAGTATACGAATAATGTACTCTTTTTCCTTCACTAGATTTTTATTCCATTGGGTTTTTCCTAGTAAGGTTTTAACGAGGCATATATTCTATACACTATGGACATCTAAAGGGGGGTGTTATAAATATTTGAATTAGATATAGATGTCCATAGATTTTATATCCTTAGATATTATTTCCAATGTCTTTCCCTTTATCTTCTCCTTGTATTTAGCTTTTCCATATCTTGTAAACTCTATAAATAGTGGTCATTGGGACCTTTGAGAAACACAATTGAATAGAGAATACATTCAGTCTTTACTTTCTCTTCTCTCTACTTTGTTCTTTATTATCTTGTTTTATAACAAAAAAAAAACATTTTGGTCCCAAATTTTCCCTAATTGGTAATAATTTAGTATATGAAGTAACAATTTAGTCCAAGTACTTCATAATTTGTAATGATTTAATCCTTATTGTAAAAAATTTGTAGGATTTAAAAAAAAATTATACATGTGGATCAATAACTGATCCAATATCAAGATTTTTAATAAAGTATAAATAATGTCATTAAGTACTAAAAATTGACACTAAATTTTGATGAAATTTTCATGATAGGAACAAAATTGAAACAAATTTCAAAATACTTTAAATTGTTACTTTCATCAACATTCAAGGACCAAAAATGTTTTTAAACCATAGTATAAATCTAGTTTTTTAGTTCAACTTAGACCATATATGAGAGTGAAAATTCAACTTCGTCAAGGTTAAAGATTCTTAACAAATTCAAAAATTGAGTTATAAAAATGCATGTTTGTAAAATAAAAGAAAAAGAAAACGACACAAAAAAAAAAATTGTACGAATAACCCAAAACTTGTTTTCAAAATGCCAAATGACCCGCATTTTCAAAAAAATGTTAAATGACCCTTTACTGACCTCAAGTTCGGATGAAATTACCAAAATGAACTTGCACACGCAAAAAAACATATCTCACTCTCGCGCTCGTCTTCTTTTCCTCACTCACAATCACTCCCATCTCTCTTGCTCTCGCTCACTCACGCTCATCAGAGTTGGTCTCGTTGTGCCAAAGAAAAAAAGAAGAAGAAGCCGAAGAAGAAGTTGCGGAAGACAAAAAGAGAAAGGGAGAAAGACGAGCGCTAGAGAAGGAAAAAGGAAAAAAAATCAAGAAATGAAAGACAATATCGTAACTTCACATGAACATGACTTCACCAAAGAGTCGACATTATTCTTTCAAAAATTAGGTCATTTTCCATTTTTGACCTTTAAAATAAGTTTTTTATGCAATTAAACCTAAAAGAAATGATCCCAATATGTATTTATATAACAAAAGAAAAACATATTTATAGAAAATGTAATAAATTCATGTAAAAATTCCTTTAAAAAAGTACATAAAGGACACAATGTTAGGTTTCTTCACGCCTATTTCTCCAACTTTTATATTATAAAGATGGAGACAGGACAGGATAAGGTAGAGGAGTGGAGGATGTATTCTCCCATTTTCATACCTAAAATTAATTTGAGGGAACAAAAAAAAAAAAGAAAAAGAAAAAGAAAAAGACTTTTCATTCCCATTATCATGTGTTTCTTTTTCTCATCTCTCAAATAAAAGGGAAAACTTTTCCCAAGTATCATGACTTTATCCCAATCCCAAACAAAGATTCCCCATTCCCAAATCTTGAATAACAAAACTTGTTCAGAGGCTCATCCCCACCACAGATTTCACTGAGACAGCTTCCCAAGTTTTTTTTTTTTTTTTGGGTACATCCATCCCTTGTCTCCATCTCAAATCCTTTACATTTCTGATTTTTCCCATTCCCAAATGTCCCTATAAAGTCCAGTCACATCAATCCAGCACATTTTCATAGCCTGATACTAAGGTATAATAATGTCAAAAACAAAAATAAACTATGCAAGCAACTCTACAATATTCCAAAAAGTTACCTCAGCCATTTCTTTTTTCTATCTTTACATTCTATGATACAATACAATGCTGCAGATACCTGGCTTGGGCTTGGAATCCCAACCGGCAAACAATAAAGAATTATATTTCCTAATGGGAATATGAAGAGAGCTTAAACTAGTAATAATCTCACCATCTTAATCTTTGCAGCTGCTACATGATATTTATCATCCATCTGTGTTATTGACCAAAAGTCCATTAAGAAGTGGGCTCTCTACATCCCCATTCCTTGTATGTATTCTTCTATCTGGACGACGAGCTCTGCCATTTTCACAATATTGAAGATTATTAAGTTGAGTTTGAAGAGATTATACAATTGGTAGGATTTTTCTACATTACTTCATTTGGCACATTAGACGAACTCGTTTTGACAGCGACTAAAGTGAGTAAATCATAAGAATCAAGCATCAAGGCCTCCATTCCAAACAGACATTTTCAAGCACTTAGGTCACAATCTTGGAAGTCTTACAGAATGCTAGACATCTGGGTCAGAGTGAGTAGATGCATCCTTTTTAAGAGGTTTACTTTAAACCCAACTTTAGAAGCTATTGGAATATATGTATGTCACAGACTTCTCAATGAGCATAACATTCCTGTTGTAAATATCTATTTTGGTAGACAAGTAAAGCATCATAGACAGTCAGAGACCTTACACTAGTCGATTGTAGTTCCATTGCATCCGAATCTTCGCTATCCTGCACGGAGGTGTTTGTATCTTATTAATGTCCAGACTTGTGTATTTGAAATATTAAACGTGGCAAGGCAGCTAAACTACCTCTATCAACAAATCCTTTCGAGTAATCAAGCCAACCACATTTGATGGACGGGGAACAACAAATGCATGCCTCAGACCTAGTTGCCGGAAAAGATTATATACCTATGCCATTGCAAAATACAACATTTGAATTCTCAGATTATGGAAACCACAATTCCCTCAAAAATGATA
Source organism: Lagenaria siceraria (assembly GCA_002890555.2). NCBI lineage: Eukaryota > Viridiplantae > Streptophyta > Magnoliopsida > Cucurbitales > Cucurbitaceae > Lagenaria > Lagenaria siceraria. Next base: position 20,440,877 of record CM016488.1, read on the forward strand.
AATAACATATAACTAAACGAAACTATCAAGCAAATAAAATTTTAACCTTTGTCAGAGACATATCCTCGGGGACAATATATGGAGATGGGTTCAGATATGGAAGTAGATCGATGTACATTTCCAAGTCCTCTGAACTAAGATTTATATCATCGATAGAAATTCCTTTACTGGAAGCAGGTTTCACAAATTCACTGAAATTGTGCCTGAAATTCCACAATAATAAGTCAGAGCTAAATGGAAAAGTGAGAATAACCCATCCATTATAATCTCAGGGCTCTGATCAAGTATCCATTTACCTGCTTGATATGGATCCTCTTGGATCAGATGGCAGGGGACTGTGCTGAAAATCTACTTTGGACTGCAGAAGTCCTAATAAGTAACTGCATCAACCAATCATATAGTAAGGATTTATGGGATGCTTGAATCATACCCCCCCCCCCCCCCCCCCAAAAAAAAAAAAAAAAAAAAACCAATAAAAAGAAAGAAAAGAAGAGTGGGTGTCCTGTCAATTCACCCTATACCTTCTAAGCATTAGTCCAATGACACGCGTTTCTCCATTTCGAGAGTAATCAATCACCTAAGGGGCAAGAAGCACAGCCTTAAGAATAAGTGAATAGTCGAGGAGAAAAAGAAGAATTTAGCTATGCTCACAGGAAAACCATTATGTCTGTTGCTCCGTAGAATACTAACAACGTCAGCAACCTTAACAACACGGGGGAAGGAGACAACCTTCAAATGGAGAAAACAACGTATTGGTAAGTAAGAATCTAATACTATACAGATTATCCGAAAGAATTATAGATAAGCCACTCGTTTCAATTATTTTGAACCACACAAATTGTCCTCCATGCACATACTTTACCCAAAACTCTATTTTTCCTTTTCTTGATATAGCATTTTTTTTTTCTCATGGGCTCCAATGAAACATCTTTTCCTGGATAACACTCTGTACTCAATATACTACGAAAGGAGTTTCAGGAATAAGCAAGATCACCCTTTTTCCACAGGCCTCCCTTGCTGTAATTTTCCGCATCTGGTACTTTGGTCTTGATTCCAGTAATGGAATGCCCCTCAACTGGGCTTGCTCTTCATACAGGCCTTCATTAAAGGCATCACCAACAGCCTGAAGTGATTATATAAATAAGAAGCTTTCACGTCCACCCATGAATAAGAAAATATATGTATATGTTTACTTACCTTGGACATCAGAAGTACAAGCATGATGAGAGGTAAAAATTTCAAATTGTTTGAAATTTCAACCATGATGACACACAGAGACACTGTCATTCGCATAGAGCCTCCTAGAAAAGATGCAGCACCCAACAAAGCATATCTAGAAAACCAGTAAGATTTGGAAGAATGTTAAAGATTTTTATCATATGAAGGTAGAATAAAAATCTTCTTTCAAATAAGATATGTGTATATATATAAACAAGCACAAACGTAAACTATTGTAAAACACAGCAGCCCTCCCCACCCACAAAAAAAAAAAAAAAAAAAAAAACGTTTGTAGACAAGTTCAATATTAACATTGCCTATTCCACTCTGGCCTCTCCAGAAAACATAGTCCTTGAATCGGTGATTTTCTTTTTCCCATGGCTCTCTCTTTCTTGAAATTGTCGCAATTTTCTATTTGCCAATGCACTGGATCTTCCATGATTTCATTTGCCAAAGATTAACCTTTGATTTGTGTTACCCTAAACCATAAGTTTTGTTTTCAAAGCTCTTTTATGATTTTTGTCAATCAAGTCTATTTTTGTAATCCCCTTTAGCTCTCGAGAAAGTTTGTCTAGCCTTTTGTGCTCCTTTTCACTGGAATACAGTTTGTTTCTAGAATGGATTCTTGGCTAGAAAAAAGGTTGTAGACACTGGCCCTATTAATTTCCCCCTTTTCCTTCTTATTTTGGTATTTCAAATGAATTCCATTGACAAGCAAATGACCCACATGGCTTTATTTGGAAGAAAAAAAATGGCAGGCCAAAATCATCATAGCCCGCATGTTTTCCAGCACTCTCTCAGTAACATATTAATTAAAATAGAGCATAGCATAAGTAAAGACTCACGTTCCCTCTTCAATGTTGGGCTTCTTGTAGAAACTAACCACAAACTTTCCAACCAAACGTCCATACGTAGATCCAATCATTATACCAGGAACAAATTGACCAGCAGGAACTGCAGTACCAAATGTCACGACAGCTAAAGTATAAAACATAACCTGAAAATTAGAAGAGTGGACGGAAGATTTTAAAACAATCATATACTTAAGTTCCTCATAACATAGCACAACTTAGTGATTTTATTCTTTATCAATTCTTAAATGAAGGATATTTTCAATAAGATAATGAAAATATGAGTAGGAACAACAAAGGAGCATGTGAATTGTGAACAAAGAAAATTATGTATAACTAAGTGAATATGGTTACCAGAAAGGTCAATAAACTCCGTGCACTGAATTCATGCATTGTTTTTGCACTGAACAAATTCCTTATGGCATCATCCTGGAAAAATAATATATAGCGAAACCAAGAAGGTAAAACAAATATTATTCAGGGAAATGGAAACGCTCGGCAGAAATTTGAGAATGAAAAAAGAAAAACCTGGGTGTTAAAGAAGATGGTTGCAAGGTCATTGTATTCATTGTCCTTACTGCAATAAAACTGGAAAAAAAAAAAAAAAAAAAAAAAAAAAGAAGCAACAAAGAGGCAAATTTTAGTGCCAAACAACTCCTAGTGCGCATAGCTCCTATTAAACGAGGGATGATTAGCTACCTCTTTAAACTGATTAAGACGATATGAGATTAGTATTGCATTACATGCACTTACGAGGATGAGGAATTAACAACAAAAGATGAGCGATACTGATTCTTACATTAACATAATTCCCATACGTTCCTGGAGGCCTTGGGCACTCATTTCCCAGTTCAGGATCAGGTTTGGGGCATGGAGTACATTGCCTTAGAAGTGGTAGTCCGAAGGAAATAATTGATGTCAATACTGAGATGAGACAAGCCTCAATGATCTGGAATTTTTCAAGGGAGAAAATTTTGTTTTGAGTGTGAAATTGAAGTAATTGGGGAAGAAGAATTGCATGATGAAGAAACAATAGACACTGATCACCATTAAACTTTACCTTGACTCGGTTCCCCTTCTTGTGCAAATGGTTTCGTCGCCAATAAGTCATGTAAAGGGTAAGCTGGTTGAATAATGCTCCTAAAAGAATAACCAAAAGAATAAACATAAAACCTAATCCCTGGAAATTGGAAATTTATCTAGGCCAACTGAAAAGGTATGACTAAAATTACCAACCTAATAAACCTCCAATAATCCCAATCACAGTCATGGGCAACAACTCCCCAAAAGAGTAGTCCTCTTGGCCACTAAAAGTATAACCATCAGGAAATAGAAATTTAAAGGAAAAATAGGCATGCATGGAAGGCATGAATAGATTATAAACCTTACTCTGATATGTCCCATATTATGAAACCACCAGAACCAAAATGTCCACACTTCCCACTCTTACACCATCCCATAGCTGCACGCACCACAACAGCCACCACAGCAGAAGTGAAAAACACACGCCACAAAAGTTGACTCTTCCACCTTCAAAGTCAAATACAAAATTTACAAATGCAACTTTCTCAAGTCAATAATACTATACTCGTCAGACCATAAGGCCTCTACACACTCAAGCATGGACAAAAGAAAATAGTGTGAAGATAAATTAAGTTAATTAACAGCAGTATAGATTTGGTTAGTTTTTTCACTTGATCCCTATAGTTTCAAAATTAAGAACGCAGCCCCTGTAGATTAATAAATACTTGCTTTCAGGGCCGGAAATGTTTCGACTCCAACCCAAACTACAAGGATCTCAAAATATTATTTTGCTCATAAATTAACAAAGAGAGGAAAGAAACATTTTATAACTACATAAGTCAGCCTTCAAGCATGTTGAGAGGAAGAAATGTGTTTACCAAGAAGTTACTTCTTCCAGTGCAAATAATACACCGCCCACTGGAGCTCTAAAAGCTGCGGCAACTCCTGCTGCACACCCACAGGTTACCTTTCAAAATGTTAACCAAAAAAAGGGAGAAGAATCAGCTTATTTGCCTTTACGACCAATAATAGTTAGTACTATAAGGATGTGGGCTTAGCATAAAATTGTAAATAATTGTGCATAGAGAAAACCCATTAAAAGCTATCACGTTGATGTAGCCTAAGTAGCCTCAAGGAGTAATCCTCCAAGAATCAAGCTTGTGAATCTTTTATTAGAATGATAATATGCTTCATACAAAAGGGGAAGACTCATATTTATAGAGTTTATTATAAGTGGGGAGTAAAAAGGGAATTAACCTAGAATAACCATATTCTTCCTACATCATTCTACCCCTCCAAAAAGAAAACTCATCCTCGAGTTTTAAAAAGAAAAATGAGGCAAACAAGGAATAAAATAAATTCATCCAATGGCATATGGACAAACCAACATCCTACATTTTGAACAAAAATATTATGATTAAAGAGGTAAATCTGAGACTAAAGATCCAACATTGCCACCAAAAGATGAACTTCTCCATCGGCCATATACCTAAAAAAGATGTTTCCATCAAGCTTATTCAAAGCCGTAAATGTAATCGTAGGACCAATCACCAAAAAAATCAGCTTCCGAAGAGAACCCCTAAAGAACTTCTCAATAGTTCGCTTCAAGTTCTTCGACGTTTTGGTGATCGATTTCTAACACAATTAGTGTGTCGTTGTTCTTGCTTTATTTTTTGACTTCCACCTCGACGTTTAGAGTTTCGATGTTCGATAACTCTTCCCATCTTCTTCGTTGGAATTTTCTTCTTCACTTGAGACTACTTTTGAATCAACATCTTCAAATTCTTCTTTTTCTTCTACTTCATTCGTGTGATTTTTGCTCCAACCACCTCTGTCAACTACATGGGTCTCAACAAAATTTTCTCCAAATTTATCTTCAAGATTTTTTATTTGAAAAGTTTCCAACTTTGATTCTTTGTTTTTTCTTCAATATACAAAATCAGTCATTTCTTAAAGTCTTGCAAATGAATTGATAATTGATCTATACTTTGAGTTATTTTTCCCAATGAACATTGGATTTCTTTTGTTGTTTTCTTTATTTTCTCTAATGCTATAGGATCAAAGTAGTTATTTTGTTGGATTCTTGAATATGTTTCAATCTCATAGTTGTTGTAGAACTAGTTCTTGGGTTTTCTTGAATAGGAATCAGCCTTTCTTAGTCATGTTTCATAACCAAAAAAGTAATTTTGAGTCTTGAACGTTTTTCTTGGGCTCTAAAAAACCATTCTTGATCATTATTTAATTTTCTTCTTTCTTATGAACTTGAATTTTAAAGGGTCCCCCTAAATATATGTGGGTTGTTTGGCAACGAGCACAACACTCAAAGCTCCCTTTTGCGATCAGAGTCGCCAAGAGTTTTCCAGTCTATCACCGGCAGCACCAGTCAGTTGCTCTGATACCAAATTGATGTAGCCTCAAGAAGTAATCCTCCAAGAATCAAGCTTGTGAATCTTTTATTAGAATGATAGCGTGTTTCATATAAATGGGGAAGAATCATATTTAGATAGTTTATTATAAGTGGGGGTAAAAAGGAAATTAACCTAGAATAACCATATTCTTCCTACATCACAAGCTCTCCTGAGTACCATACATAAAACTAAGACAAATAACAATTAAACAATATGTGTATAGAATCATGCAGAAAGTAACATTAAATCATCGCTTGTTTTAGAAAGGTGGACAGCTAGAACATACAATCAAAATGCTTAAAACAACTTACAAGATCACGACGATCCCGATCACTCTTGAACACTTGTAACCACCTGGAATTTAGATGATATTTAGAAGATCCACCCTGATTTCAAAATTAAAAGACAAGAAAAAAATCATTATTTTCACTAACCATACTTATAATTCATCTCAAAGGATTTTCTTTCTAACTCATAGGATATGGTGGTGGAAGGATGTAATGAGGTCACAACCACTTGACATGACCTATTTTGGATATTCATCAAACATTTTTTTAAAAAATTAAAACAAATTTCATTGAGAAAAAATGAAAGAATACAAGGACATACAAAAAACCCAAGCCCACCAAAGAAGGGAACTCCACTAAAGAAAAGAACTCTAGCTATACAAAATAGGTTCCATAGAATAGTTAAGAAAAGTCTTTGAAACCGAGACCCAGAGGGAAACATAGAATCTGACAAGAGACCAAATATCACTAGGATCCCTTCCTCTAAACACTTAAAAGTCTGCAACTCAGAAATCTGCCTATTGCAAACAATAACTTTCACCCTAAACTCTGCAAAACCACACTAATGATTTCAGAGCTTTCAGGTAAGAAAACTGATGGTATGTAAGTGCATGTGGACATATTTCTTTCTATAGGTCAACCAAGTCAGGAGACAGTTTTTGGGGCCCTTGAACATCATGAATTAAAGTATTGGAATAACAATAAAACTTTTTCTGTAAATGGGACGTAAACATAAATAGACAAAACCAAGTTAAACCAAACATGGATTAATAAAATCTACTTTCTCGTTGGATTCTGAAAATATCAATTGTCACAAGAGTACTACTCCAAGAAATTTGTGCTGGCTTACTTGTCCTAACAAAGAAGCAATACAGGCGCCTGTATGCACAAGAGGCCCTTCTTTGCCTAAAGCCAATCCACCTCCCACTGAACCAATGCTTCCAAATATCTGACATATACCAAGATTATGAAAGGAAAAAATGAGAAATCTTAAAAAAGATATCTGCACAAAGTTTCAACTATAAGGACACCAGGGGTACCAATTATACCTTTCCAATTAAGGTTCTGAAGAAAAGGACACCATGAATGTCAATTCCTGTTCATTTGAACAAAAGAAATACTTTCAGACGCCCAAAAAAATTGTTAATTTTACTGGGGGAGGAGGGAAATGAAGAGCCACCAATAATATGACATACCATTCAAATAGCCCTTGATTTCAGGTATGCCAGATCCAGCTGCTGCAGGAGCAAAGTGTGTGACTATATATACAGATGAAAATACTAGACCCAAGTTGATTGCTAAGTATACTATAAAACCAGCCACATATGACTTTTGAATTAGGGCAAATGTCAATGAAAATTTCCAGCCAGCAAAGTTCTCAACAGCCATATTTATGAAAACTGCAGCCAATCCTGTGCCTGAATGCAGCCAAGAGGAATCATTAAGTTGATATCAAGAAAAAACAACCATACGGTTTTGCCGATTGAATTAGATTATGCATAAACAAAACCATGAAATGTCCAATGCTTTCAGTTCAATCACTTTTCTTTCACTCCATTTATGGAGTACTACTAAAAATTACATTATAACTTAGATTAAAATCTCCAACTAAACAAAGGATCATATTACCCACATAAATCAGACAAATTCGCTTATTTCATCCATAAATTTATATGATGAGTATAATAACTGAGTATATTTGACTTTGTAAGCATGAGTAATAGTAAATAGTAGTATGGAGATTTTGTTTAAAGTAAAAGGAAACTGTCCTCATACCAATGCCAATGAACAAAGCATACAGCCACTTAACTGCCACACTATAGCCAACAAATAATTTCCCTCTTTGCGCCTACAGAACACCAAACACACATCGTGAGAAGAAGCATAAAAACAGCATCCGGTCAAGCACCATTTCATAATAAAGAATTATTTTTCAACCGAACACAAAAAAATTGAAGTAATCATAATTTTGCAAAGACCACCAAAAACAAAACAGAATGAAAGTACCTGCTCATCCCAGTAAGCATAATTCTCGATGACCTCATAATCAAGGCTTTCGACGCCACCCCCATCGTTCTTCTTCAAGAAACTTAGAAGGTCATCCTCATTTTCGTCGGTGTTCGGAAGACGAGACCACATGTTTTTTGCTCTGTCCATCCCATTTTGTAGCTGATTCGACAGCATGGTGTATCAATTCTGATCCAATTCTGAAACAGCTCAAATGAACCCTAATTTTGACTACAATCAAACCCAAAAACCCGAAATTTGTAATGGATTGGAAATCAGAGAGAGCCGCAAAATAGTGGGTCGGATTAAAAAATAAAGAAAAATGAAATCTAGAGGAAAGAATCCCTGAAAAGGACGAATCGAGATCGTAATAAAGGAGATTGAAGCTGAAGAAGTGGGGAATTAAAAAAGAAACTGAGTTGGGTATAGAACTATATCTGTGGATCGCCCTGTTCTTAGCGTTCAATCGACTCAAAAGGAAGTAGAAATTAATTAGAAAGAAGATTGAGAATTAAGGTTTGGAATCAACAGTAAATCAACTTACATGGACGACACTCAAACAACACAACACACAATACCACCCAAATTTTAAAAAATTAAAAAAAAAAAAAAAAAAAAAAAAATCAATTATACGTGTAAGATTAAATTATAAAAAAAAAAAAGTGATCTTTTCAAATATAGAAAAATGAACCAAACTATTTACAAATATATAAATTTTTTACCAAGATAGATTGCGATAGAAATAGACAGTAAATTTTTTATATATTTGTAGTTAGTTTCATATTTTTTATATTTAGAGTAATTTCTCAAAAAAACGTCCTTAAAAATGTATCCTTTGTTTTTAAAATAGTTTTATACTTTCAAAAGTTGCAATATATTTTCTAAATTTTCATAAATGAATCAAAAGTATCATTGGAGTAAAAATTCTTTAAAGTTTTAGATAAAAATTGAAATATAAAATTGTGTGACAATGACTTAGGACAAAAATTTAGATCATCACATCATTTAAGTTATTACCACACACAGTTTCAAGTCTTGATTTTTATTTGAAATTCTAAAAGAATTATATTTTAAAGGTACTTTTGAAATGCTTAAGAAAGTTGAAGGGTAAAATTTCAACTTTTGAAAGTATAAGAGTATTTTGTTTTTAAAACAAATGACACAATTTAAGGGTATTTGTTATAATTTAGTCTATATCTAGTATATTAATTAGTTTGTAAATTTTTTTAATATGATAGGAACTACTATGTACAAAATTAAAAGTTTAGAATCCTATTAGATATTTTTATAGTTTAAAAACTTTTAGTAGCAGAATTGAAAGTTTGGGGCCTATTAGATATCTTTTTAAGTTCATAATTTTTAGCACTAGCTTGAAAGTCTTGAGACTAAACTTGTTATTTAACCTACATGATTTTATTATTATTTTTCTTAAAGGAATAAATTTATATCATAATCATTGGAGTTATATCGAGTAAAGCTCTAACTAATAACTGTAACAATTAAATTTTGGAACGTTCATAAGTGTATCAATTTACATCTATGTTACATTCCATTGAAAAACAACATCAATTGCCATGTATGAAAGCATATAATTGTACTAATTGAAATTCTTACATTTGTATAAGTGAACCAATTTAGACCATTTATTTAAAAATCGTTTATGCATCAAATTTCGCAAGTAGTTAGACTTCTTCAAACATCGATTAGCAAAATGAGTTGTAAGTGTAACTAGTAAGAAATCAGACATACAATACATAGCGATTTGAACTATACTCACATTAAAAAAAAGTGCGCGTATGACAATCATTTTAATTTTATTTTATAAGTTGAAAATTTGAATTTCCATCCTAGTATGACAATCTTATCCTTTTCCCTTCTTTTAACTTAGTAAATGTGAGATTAGAGATTGAACCATTAACATTTGAGATAGTAATTAGTGTCTTATCCATTGAGCTATGCTCAAATTGATTAGTGTTAGTCTAATTTTAAGGATATAGTTAGAAGTATACAATCACCCAAAATTAATTGTTTGATAAGTTCTTATTATTTCACATCAAAGTAAATTTAGTAGTAATTCACATGTATTTTCTTTTCCTACCTTACCTCAAATCACACACATAAAAGAAGTGGAAAAAAAACTTTATCATTTCATTAAAGTTCCACTAGGACTTTAGTTTGGAAAAATTAAATGTCCATGACGTTAACGAATTATCAAAGCGAGCAAGTTGTTCATAAATGCAACACATTATCTTAGAATAAATTAATTCAACTAAAAATAATTATTAAAAGGACTATGGAGAAAAAAAGGCTTACTGAAAGAGTTGTTTTGTAAGAGAATTTCCAAGAAGGCATGTCGCAGTCCTGAGTATTTTTTGTTTTCTTTTCTCTTTTTTCATTCTTAAGACTGACTTAAGAGGTCATTTTCTCACTTAAAAAAAAAAATTATATATGCTATGTTCTATCTCAGTCAAATGATTAATATTTTCCAATAAATTCCAAATCTGTAGTAGAGCTATCAAAATATAATAATACCAAAATACAATTCAACAAGGAGAAAGCTCCTAATGCAATATGGTCCAAGGCTTGGCTTTTGCTCTTCTTCGGCAAATACTGAATTATGGGCCACTTCAGAAAGTACCTTGTTGAACCTTTGGATTTGGGTTTGTAATTGTTAGGTTTAGTTTGCAAAAAACAAAAAACAAAAAACTTTTAAAAAAATTACTTGAAAAATCATTCCATACAGATCTTAAGAGCTCCGTATTGAATTTGCTATCTCTTGGCCTAAGACTTCGAACTTCATAGTTCATAGAATAAATAGTTAAACTTCACCTAGAAATGGACAAACTTTGGACAAACCATTTCTTTTCATATTTATTTATGAACATTGTGTGCATTTTATATAAGAACATTGAACTAAATGGCCTATTTGCTTGTTGTAGGTAATGTTAGGTCATTAGATAACCAATGTTAGTTAGGTCATTGGAAATATCTTTTGTGATGCTCACATTGCAAATTTCAGGTACCCAAAAAAAGAATTCACCCAGTTTTTTCGGCTATTTTACCATTAGTATTGGGAGAAGTATAAGAAGATTATGGTACTGAACCTGAAAACATTAAACAACAAGATTACAATGGTCGAAATATGGCCTTGATTTGTAACTCATTAGGAAACATTGTGTCGGTAGCTTTGTACGGACTTTTAGTACATTTTGTTCCATAATTTCTCTACCCTGGTACTTCTGTTCCAACATTACAGAAATCATTACTATTTTAATAAGTATTACATCATGTAGAAATGACGATTTAAACCTCAGAAATCCTCATTATAGAAATCATCTATGAATTTTGTATGATACCAACCCAATTCACTAGTACTTTTGTTCCAACACTATAGAAATCATCACTATTGCAAGTATTACAACACGTAGAGGTGAAGATTTGAACTCCTAATTTTTCTATCGAGAATATATGCCCTAATTCATATGAAAAAATCCAACCTCTGACATTTGACAGTTTTCCTGTCAAAGATACATGGAGTTGATATTTATCCCCCTTTTTTAAGACAAAGTATGCATATGTTGATTAGCTCCAACATTATTATTGAATGACTTTAAAAACATGAAGGAATCAAAAGAGCCAAGGACTTATAAGAGAGAGAGAGAGCAGACCAGAAGTGAGCCTTTTTTGTATAACCATCCGTTCGCCAATTGAATACTAGTCTTCCTCTTCCTACTGTACTTGTAAAGCACTGTCTTGCACGTGGAAAGGGAATGAGAACCATTCATGTTAAACCTTCCAACATACTCATAACTCACACTATAACCTAAGCAACTGTCAGGATTTAACTATTGAAGACTGGACGTAAAATCACAAATATGTTATGCTTTCCCATCATTTCACTACCACTGGGTTTCATCTTTATCCTGCTTTCCCTTTAGAATAGCTCCATCAACTGCTGGGCCACGTCTGCATTTTAGCAAGAGTGCAAAAGACAAACCACTTCAAATTCAAAACTACAGACAAACATCGAGAACAAGCCTAGGAAAGTAAAACAAGAATTATACCCACAAAAAACCTTACAACAAGCCCTAGCAAAAACCTACTCCTATTTGGGTTAAAAAACCAAACCCAGTAGTATAATTACAGAACTTTCTGTCCATATCACTCAATATCCACGTTTATCAAGCACCAGTGCGATAAACATCTTGTCTTTAGTTTTAAATTTCTGTTTTAAAATTTTTAGTTTCTCTTTAACAATTTTCTTCAGGAAAATTATTATAAACAGAAAAAATATCAAACTATTTACAAATATAGAAAAATTTCACTGTCTATCGGCGGCGATAGAAGTCTATCACGATCTAAGTGAAATTTTTCTATATTTGTAAATGGTTTGGCTCATTTATTTATATTTGAAAACAACCATTTTCTTTATTATGTAACTTATCATTTGAGTTTTAACAACGTTAGTCAAACTCCAGATACTGCAAAAGTAGGATTGATTCATGAGATTGTTTTCAAAACAAATATTCTGTTTTCTTTAACAAATATGGGTAACTTTCTAAGAGATTTTCTCCTACTTTTCAGTAGCTTATTTTCAAGGACGATATGTTTATACTAATAATTAAATTTGTTAAACTAAAATCAGACTTGTGAATTATCATTTTTCAACTACAAAATAATCTTGATCTCTGAACACTAGATTTAAAAAGCAGCTTTCAATAATAAAAACATTTAAACAAGTACCTGATTTTGTTCTATACATATGGCTAAGATTTCAAAACTGGTTTTTCTTAGTGAAAATAAAAAAGAAAAGGTTGGTGTTATCACTCAATTGCTTAAATATATTAGGACAGGAAAAAATATTCAGAAGTTCTTTGAGATACCTTGGAGAATAGCTGGCGTTGCTTGGAACTCTTGCAAGATATTTTGATAAGGAGCAAAGTCCATATTCAATAGCTTGGCAGACAGATATGCAGCTCCAGCAGCTATCTGGTGGGGTTTAAACTGAAGCCAGAGTGAGGTCCTCAGCCTAAAAAAAAAAAAAGACCACATATCAGCCTCGCATACAACTACCGCTACTACCATCACTTGTTGAAGAACGCATCAAACAGTTAAACAAACCATCTGGGTCCATTACTAAATAGGATGGCAATGTCTAACAGTACTTCAAAACAGAAAAAACATCAGCTCCAAATACATAACTGTATGTAACAATAAAAACTAAGAGCAGGAGCAAAGTAATTTCAAGCATTCACTTCAAATGAATAAAAGCAAGTCGTTTCTTCTTACCAACTAAAAAGCAGCAACTCAGGTAGAATATTTCCAAGAATCTCTGGAAGATTGCCGATAGTATCATTATCATATGATATATGTTATACCCCATATACAGATTACATCAAACTCCCAGGTAAATTTGGCAGCAGGGGCTTTTGATTCCAGAGACTAATGCAACCCAAACTAAAAGACAGGAGGTTGTGGCATATTGCAAACAATCAAACTTCTCAAAGCAACCCACCATCTTCAGCTCTAAACGACGTAAATGTTGATCTGGACTGGAATGTCATCAAGCACTCTCATCTCATCGTGCTTGAAAGCATGCAAGCTAACCCCACTCACAGATACAACCCAAAATTCCCACCGTTGTACAAAATACAGATGAGAAGAAAAGATAATTCTTCCACACACATATATAAATTGCATGTACGTAAATAAATATATAGTGTACTGGTCATTACATTTTTCTGCTTATCAGCATGAGTTGTTTTGTCTGTACTCTGTAGGTAAGAACTCAGGTTTATGGAAAATTGCATCTATCGTAAAGCTTGTACTTGAATTAGAGGTAATTTTGTTCCAAGACTTTAGGCCGGGACATTGGTTTTGTTCTTCTCTTTTGGTTGGGAACAACACAGGTGGGGGAGGGTGGGGTTTTTACAGACACGGGAAGTTGCGTCTATTCTAATGTTTGTACCTTGAAGGTAATTTTGCTCAGTCTTTGGGTAGGACGTGGTTCTTTTATCTGTTTTGGTGGGTGGGCGGGCAGGAGAGGGTGGAATTTCAATGGACAAAGCTACCATTACATGTGCATGCAGATCACAAGTTATTTATTTGATGATCGTGATTCTGATCATCATGATATATATTGGAACAAACATCACCTGAGTGGAATTAAATTTATAATTTTTAAGTCCAACAAATTGAATGCAAAACCTTGATGTCACTGAATATTTCAAAAGTTTACACCTTCAGGATTTCCTAAAATCACAACATATAAAATGACTGGTCAATAGATACATCATAACAAAAAAAAATTTACAGATTCATTCAAATAATCTTCACCAGTGCAGGATGAAATAGGCCAGGCATGCATTTTTCCAACTATAGGTCAGTGCTAAATTTTTACAACATACATTAAAAAGTTTCAAAGTCATGAATAACAGAATAAACTATTAAAAATAAAAGCCAAAACAGAGAGAGAAAGGAGTTCAATCCTCCATAGAAACCAAATGAGGGAAATTGAAACAAATTCACAATAGTTTCAAATTTTTAATAGCTTACAAAATCCAGGAAGGCAAATAACAAGAAAACGGTATTTATTTGACAACAGGAGGACCACAGAAAAGACCAATCAGTTGAATGTCCATTGGTATGATGATCGTTAAGAGAATTTTAAAAAATAAAAAATAAAATAAATAAAACAGTTCCTTAAGCATTCCAAAATTGCTAAGAGATGTAGATATTCACATGATTTTTAAAAGATACACCAAAAGCAAAAGGGGCCAGAATACACCAAAAGCAATATGTGAAAATGCAGGGACAAGAAAAAATAGAACTCCTATGAGAAGGGAAAAAAAGCCATAAAAGTTTTACATATCAGCAAATAAATTTCAAAATCAAATCATCCCAATGTAAAATGTAAGGAAATTACTATAAACAGAAAAAATATCAAATTATTTACAAATATAGAAAAATTTCACTGTCTATCAACGATAGACCGCGATAGAATTCTATCGCTGATAGATAATAAAAGAAATTTATATTTGTAAATGGTTTGGCTCATTTTTCTATATTTGAAAACAACCCTAAAATGTATTTGTCATAAAATAATGTCAGTATTATACGATTTATGTGAAACAACAAAACTTCAGGTTTCATTGTGATGGAACTACAAACGACAGAGAAAAAACACTATCTTCAAGAAAATAAGTTTAAGAAGTTTCAGTCATATATTCTATATCAATCAAGGATGGGATAAAAATGGAAAATGAAGGGGCATACACAGTAAAGGAAACAAGTCTGCCGGCCTCTATATAAGAATGCATGCATTTTATCTTCTCTTTGTGAGAGGGAGAGATCCAAAATCATTTTATTTTAATTTTTTTAAGGATCTTCCACAGTTTACATTCTATGCCTATCAAGATATCCCATATCCCCGATCAAAATCCGCCCATCTTGAACCAGTCAAAGTAACACCAGATATGAGTTCCACCCTCTCTGACTCAAAATTATGATAATACCAAATGATAATTTACCAAGTATAGACAGCGGTCAGCAAATATACGACTTACAAACATAAGTTGGCGCAAATTTAAGGTTTTCAACTGAAGGGCTTACTTGTATACGTGCTAATGGAACATCAAGAACCCAGTGACTTGACATGTTTTTTTTCTTTATATTTTGAGTTCAACATGGGGGTGGAGAGATTCAGATCTCAAACCTTTTAGTTGAGGGTAGACACTTTATGTTAGTCAAGCTAAGCTCACTTTAGCAACTTGACATGTTATTTATGTCATAGGTACACTTGATTTTTGAAACTTGAAAGGCAAGACCAAGAACAATTTTATCATAGAACTAAACCCCTATTGGGACTTATTCTGAGCTGAATAGAAGTGCGTCCAAAGAAGTTGATCAGAAAAAAATTCTCTACTCGACTCACTTGACCATCCATCATAGGTAAATAAGAACGAAAACAAAATTATTGGCAGCGATTCTCTAGGTTATAAAGACAAAGGCTAGCAGATCCAATCTCATGAGCAGGCCCTTTCTGAGTCAAAAAGTTCATAAGTATAAAACTCCGTATCTTTCAAGGTATAGGTAAATGAATGGCCAAGAGAGGACGCTCCAGGGAGAGAAGGAAAATATATTTTTTTGTTAAGAAAAGATAGAAAGTGACGCAGTAGGCTCATTGGCAATCATTAGCACCAAGTACCAAGTTGATGGGGTTTATTCATGGTTAAAACTACTTCACTTGTAAAACAAAAGTTTCCATGAACAGCATATCAATCCGCCAGCTAAGTATATCAAATAGGCGAGCATGCTAATCGTGCATAGATCCTGCAAATTATACGCATGCCAGAAGAATCAATAATTCATAGTAGGATAAATGTGCAAGGGTAGCTCGCTCTAACAAGAAAACAATTGACACAAGTAACAAACCATTTTGATCCCCAAAGGGAAAGAAGATCACCAGTGCATCCTCTTTCATGTCACAATCAACGCCAAAATTCAAGAAATCTGTCATTCCACTGAGGTTCTTGCACCCATATATCCCAAATCTAATTTTTAACGCTACATCATTGACCTACTTTTCACAACGGAAAGGGCATGCTTACTAAATAGACTAGACAATCCAGAAAGATTCCTGAAGCAGTTGCAAGGACAAAATAATTGCAGAGAAGCAATAAATTGCAAGATCTCTATCTTGCAGGTACAAACATATTGCATGTTAATTCTCTTAACACTATTAAATCAAATGGACGGGTGGAATAAATAAAAAGTGATGAACTTACCCTTCACTGATCAAGTTCAGTGCAAGATTCACCAAGATCGACTGTGAAAGACCTATCTTATTAAGAACAGACATAAGAGGAGCATAGGGATGTTGTACGTTGAGTTCAAAGTTTAGAGTAGTCAGTATCAATTGCTCAGCCTCAGTTACTCTTTCACGATATTGCTCAAACCAATCCTGTTCAAGATGCATATTAAGATGTCATTATGATGGTATTCATAATTTGCAAAGAGAAAAGAATCGTGGAATATTAATGATCAACAACTTGGAAGATAAAACTTGTAAGAAATGATGTCATAATATAGTGATTTTTTTTTGTAAGAAATGATTTTTCATAATATAGTGCTTTTGATAAGTACAGTTTAGTGACTATCACACTCTTATTAATTTACCAGGATTGTTTATTATAATTTTACCATTTGTCATATTGAAGCCTAATCAGATGAACAAAAAAACATACGGACATTGGAGAACAAAGAAAATGAAGGTTTTGTAGATATTTTATCCTCGAAAATCATTGTGATTGTATTCTAACATATCTTAGGAGAAAATTCTTCACAAAGAACATACTATGGAAAGGATAAGCAAGAAAATATAAAAGAGTCATAGACAATGAAGATTTCTGAGGATACTCACAACAGGGAGCATGTAAGATAAGACATTAAAATCCTGTTTGTGCAGAATTTCACATGAAGCTCGCAAGACATTGTTCAAAGGCCGTGGTGTCTCCTCTGATTTTGCAGCAAGGAAGAGTGCAGATGTGGCAATCAACTGCAACAGTGGTGAGTAAACAAAATGAACCAATTAATGCAAAATAATCACATCACGAAATAAGAATGTAGAATAAATTGATACAATCAATATGAAGACTAGATTGGTGTACTCTATCATTACTGCTAAAATGAGACTAGAAAAGAAAAAGATCATCCAATATGCACTTATGTTCCACAAAGTGGTATGGATAAAACAGAAGAGAGGGAATAGGAAGAGGAGAAAATAGTAGCAAAATTCTCAAATCTAAATCATTAGCTACAGTAACAAATGTAGGGAGCATAAATTATTACTCTCTCCAAAGGAATTTCAGTAACAGAGAAATTTATCCAAAGACTAAAAAGCCTTGAATATCTCATGGACCATCAAACATAGAATCTAGAAGTTAATTATATTTTGAGATTAATGAATGTGAACGTTGCTCTTCTAGAGACTCTAGAGCCTTTAAGCAAAAGAACTTACAAATCTATCATGACAAGCATGTGACCTTCGAACAAAAAACCGATGGCATAGAATCATCGCAGTGCCAATGGTAGTCTGAGGTCTGCAAGAAACAACGACAAGTGTTAATAACTCAACGAGGCCCACCAATGGGAGGAAACCTCAAATATTGTTTTATTGGTAAGTTAATAAATAATACATTCACTGAACTAAGAAATAATTATCAGAGATTTAAATTACTTACAACTCAAGCTGCAAACCAAGACTCTGAAGGAAGGCACAATATGTGTACCGCAGATGCGTTTCACGTATTGTGTCAATACCATCTTTTCTTGAAGGTGAACATCTCTCAATCTCATCTCTGGACATAAAAAAAGGCTCATCGTCTTCCATTATTGTGCGATCTCGTTTACAGCTGGCAGATGTCGAGACATCATTGTTGGATCTTGGAGGAGGGTGGACCAAATTGCTATAGATTGAAGGTCCATTATCATATGTCCTTGCCTGCCAATGATACCTCCCACTATCCTCCCAACGTGAAGCAGAAAACTTCCTCCTCTTAAAAGACTGAGAGTTATGAGGCTTGATGGAGTTCAAAGCATCAGGTCTTGCATAAATAGACCTATCAACCTGATCTTTATACTGCCCCAAGAATTCAAAATGGTTGCTGCTATAGCCATGATCATAATAACTGCTCCTACTTGTCTTTGGATGGTGGTTTCTGACATCATATCGATTCAGGGTGGCCCAGTAATCATCATTAACCATCCCTCCTTGAGAACTGAAATTCCGAACACGAGCCATTCTTCCTGAGCAGAACAATAGCCCACCCCAAGACACACAAAATAAAGGTAAGGAATAATATCAAGTTTCACAGAAAACACGCTAACTAAAATCATTCAAGCTGCATACTATCAAGTTGCATGTACTTATTTTTTAGAGGAGAAAGGGTTTCATTGATTAATAAAATAGAAGAGTCAAAACACTCTAAACACCAAAATGTGAAGTAACAAAATTAAGTTGCATGTATTGATCATTTAATTGTGACTTCCAACAGCACAAGAGGCTACTATAGAAGAAATAGAGAGGAGAATTCATGACTTCTAAGCTAATATTTGTGTTAGATGTACAAGATTAAATATGCCTTCACCCATTAGCTTAACTTTTGGGTCAATCCGGCGATTTAAGATGGTATCAGAGCAGGTTGGTTCAGGGAGGTCTTGTGTTCAAGCCCCTGCATTGTTGTTTCCTCCCCATTTAATATTGATTTCCACTTGTTGAGTCTTTACCATATTTCAAGCCCACAAGTGAGGGGGAGTGTTAGATGTATAAGACTATATATGCCTTCACCCATTAGCTTAAGCTTTTGGATCAATCGACAATTTAAGAATCTATTAATAAAAGTTACATAACAAATGAGCATCACCATTCAAAATCTATATTCTTTCTTTTAAGTTTAATCTATTTACCACAAAATTTTCTTCAACGCTCGGGGGCAAAAAAAGGTGAAAAACACATAAAATTATGATACTGCCAACAGCTCAAAAAAAAAAAAAAAAACGTGGACAGCCCTCTACGGCCTACTCATTTTTCTGGGAGTCTACAAAAGATCAGGAACCATTAAACAAGGTTATTTTTTTTATAGAGAAGACAATCAAATAAACATTTCATTTTTCTAAAAAAGAATTCCCAGTGAACTTTTTCTAAATTTTACAATTGAACTTTTTATATATATAATCTTTCAATTTTCAAAACTTAGGGGGCAAAGTAGAAAAGTCTAAAACGAACTGAGAGGGACAACCCCCTCCCTCCCTCCTTCTTTCTTCGCTCCGGTTTGCGCGCTTAAGAGTCCCCTATCGCATAAATATTTTGGGAAGCATGAAGATCTCAAGTTACGTCAATTGACGACGAATATTTGTTCGTAATACTCACGCAAAATTGTATGATAGGAACATACAAATGCATGCATCTGGCAATCTACAGGATACAAGCGTCACATCATGGAACAAGATCTTGTCTAAATCATAAAAATTAAAATCAAGGAAGAAAGCAGATCATAAATCCCATAATACCGCGAAAACTATCATCAACGAGGTCCCGTAAACACAGAATCAAATCCAGGCCAAAAACAAATCAAGAAATCGTGGAAATAAAACAGCGAAATTAAATGAATTTTATACCGAAACAGAAGAGATGAATCCTGGAAAGTTATCCGTGATCTTGTTGCAGTAGCGATGGAGGATTAGGAAGATGGAGAGAGAAGAAAATTTGAAGAAAAGGAAGAGGAGTTGTTCAACGAGGAATAAGAGAAAAAGAAGAAGATGAATTCAGAATTGTGAGGGAATCGGAAGCTGTTTCAATTTCATCCAAATATTCTTGGTGGGGGACTAGGGAGGCTTCCTTTTTCTTTTTCTTTTGTTCTTTTTCTTTATTATTATTATTATTTATTTTTAAATTTTTTGTGAGCTGACGGTGAGGTCCACTTTTCCACCCAACCCCAAATGGGATCGTCTGCAAAATAGGCTGGGCCTGGTTCTCTATAACAAATTGGGCCCATATAAAGCCCATCTTCAAAATTATATGGAAATGATGTGAAATTAAATAGAACCCTAAACACATCTTCCAACAAGATTTCCAAAATATATTATGACGAAAGTACCCTCGAGTATAATTCTAGACTTTTAAACTAAATTAAATGCTACATAAAAGGAGTATATATAGGCTACAAAAAAAGGAGTATTTCAATGAAGATAAATATGTTTAGTTTAATTCAAAATCAAATTTACAATACCTTAAAAAGGTAATTGATGATCCCAAATCAAAATTTTGATATGAGAACTATATATAAAAACGTTTCTAATTTCAATTCGTTAGGATTTTTATATCACTAAAATTAGTATTTTTGTTTCTTTTTTACTTAATTCTTCTATATTGGTTCATTTTAGAAATAAATTGTGAATAAAAATGTGAGGAAAAGCAATGATTTTATTTCAGACCACCACCGTTCTTCCTTTCGTTGCCCTTGCCAACAAATTTGGTCTCCTCGATTTTGTCGTTCCTAATTTTTCCTGTTTGAAACGATTCTCCCATTTCTATCGACCTTCTTTCATTCCTCTATCTTCCCGGACAATTCACCACACTCGATAAGTTCCCTAATTTGTCATCAAAGAAGGTATTTCCCTCTATTCCAACTTAAATATATGTAAATAGAGCGTAACATATCGTAAAAATGGTGAGATTTGAAATATAGTTTCTTAGGATTTGAAATATAGTTTCTTAGGGATTCTTGTGGCTGTCAACAATCTTATCTAAAATATATACGGTTAAATATTACTTTAGTCCTTCTACTGGTGACTTTTGTTTATTTTGGTCCATATACTTTCAACTTTGGCTCATTTTGGTCTTTAACTTGAAAAAAAAAAAAAAGTGACCACTTTTATCCTTTAAAAAGGGACTAAAACGAACAATTTGAAAGTATAAAGACTAAAAGGAACTAAAACAAGAAAAATATAAAGACTAAAGTAGTATTTAAATCAACTATATAAATTACAATGTCGACCGGTATATGAAGGTATGATGGATACTTTTTTTAATTTAGTATGGTAGACACCTATACAAGAGGGATGTATAAGTTATATGTTTGCGCTTGTGCATGTGGGGTTGTTTGCATACGTTGATATATACACCTATATGGTAGATATTGCTCAGATATATCATGGATAAAATCGATAATAAAGATATCCACCCTCATCTCCTATAAATGTGGTAGCTATAAATCTCAATAGCAATATATTTTAGCCATTTTTCATTTTAACTTTTTTCTTTTAGCTATTCTTCACAATTGCCCACTTTTTTAAAAAATATTTCAAATAGCTTTATTTTTTTATTCATGATTTTCACATTCTTAATTTTGAATGTTTTTATTATGTAATTTATTTTGAATTTGGCCAATTTGAAGACTGAAAATAGGATATTCACCACACAAATCTTTTCTAAATTGAAAATTTAAGTAAAAATAAATATTTGATTTTAAGGCAGAGCAGCGTTCTCTTCCTAGGTTTTTGTTAAAATTCTATAATTACATGAAATGTCTAACCAAAATTAATTTTGTAATTTTATAAAACAAACATAATTGAGACTTAGTAGGGTTCTCTCTATGAATTTATTGAATTCATGAATACATGAAAATTCTTCTGCAAATAAAAATATTTTAAAAAAATTAATTTGAGAAAAAGTAGTATTCTTTTCCTGAGTTTTATTTGTTTAAAATTTCATAAATACATGAAATTTCTTCCTAAATTAAAATTTGAAATTTGAAATCATTTTCATAAACTTAACAATTTTAATTTCAATAATTAATAACAAATTTTAATTTAAAAAAAAGGATTGAGTAGTGTTCTCTTTTTAAAAGTTATTAAATTTATTAGATACATGAAATTTCTTACCAAGTGTTTGATGATGGAGATTAGAAAAACCAAAGACTTGATATTCTAATATTCATGAGATGAATGGAATTATTTTGGGAATCCAAAATAAGTTTTCAATTTTCTTATAGCTTTAATCTCATTCATAATTGTTAATTCATGTTTTATTTTTAAAATGTAAACTAATAAACATGAGATATTTGAAAACAAAGCAAATGACATTTTGTGGACCTTTATTAATGTGTTAATTGAATAATAAAAGATGAAATTTTGTAACCGTTTTTATAGATGTTGCACAGTGCTAAAATCTTTCTTATACACAAATGACTCATAACTTATACCTCACTTTAAATAGACTAATACATTTATTTTTTTTTTAAATTAGGCGACCAATCACACTTTTAATATGATTGAAGGCGACTCCAAAACTCTTTTAATTTAAGAGACTCCTAAAAGAAGACGTCGGCCACTCTGCATCACGATCACGTTACGATAGTAATAAAAAATATTTACAATATATTTTAGGTTGATTTTATTAATTTTATGCTTTTGTGTATGACCCTATTTTTATTGGTGAATGATGATAAAAAAGGGTTATACATCTCGCTTTAACTAAAAGTGTTCAAGTGGTGGTTCAACATTGGCGCCAAACCTCACTTTTTTAGGGGCTATTTCTAAAGAGGCAGAATCAATGGCGAACTGCTAGACTATAGGAGTTCTGTGGGTGTCCAGCTTACTTGTTATACAATTAAAGATTTAATTTTTTAAACTTGTGTTTTGTGAGCCTAAAATATCGGGTTATATGTTTGGCTAATTTTGGAGTTTACCCATCTTGAAAGCCCTAGGTTTTCTTTTCTATGATATGGGTATGACCTAAGGAGGAGGAGAGGGAGAAAAACACACAGAAAAAGGAAGAGGAAAAAGAAACAACAATGCAGTTCGGTTTTCAGCGACAACTTCCACAAAGTTGTTGATTAACGAAGTTTCAATCGTTGATCTCTTATCTATGAAAGTATTGGTGGGTTGTGAATCTTTGTATGACTGATTTGGATTCTTTTTCTCTCAATTTTATCATAATAAGAGACGTCGACAAGAGTAGACTCCTCACAAGTCCAGTGGTTTTTACTCTTCACATCGAAGGAGTTTTCCACGTATAATTCGTGTGTTATTAATTTGCTTTTAGTCTTTCAAAATTTTATGGTTTATTGTTGTCCACTGTTTGGTTGATTGTCTTGGAGGTGATTCTAATGGGTCATTGATATATTATTTGGATCATATTCTTTCAATGAACAACGAATGTTTTGTTGAGCCACACTTGAACGTGAGTAATGTTGCTAGTGGTGGCCTTAGTGATTATGGGTTGGGGATGCAAAGTAACCAACCTAGTTGATTGTCCTTCTAGACCGTCATAGTTTATGCATGCATTACTACAATTTTGAAGGACAATTTGTTGAATGAACTTGAATTTTCTTTTCACTATCATCAAACAAAAAAAAAAATGTAAGCAAATTTTTTATAGCGATTTCAAAACCTAGAAATATGATATGACCCAAGATTGACACGGACAATGTTAGGTCAGTTTGGTTATATACAAAAAAACTATGCTCGACCTAATCCACCTACACCCCTTACAAATTTTATCCTTTAATAGGTTTTCATTTGAAATTTAATTTTATCCTTTAATAGGTTTTCATTTGAAATTTTGTTACAAAAATATTTTCATATGCTTTTAATAAATTATAAAACATATGTTTGACAAGAAAATGAAGATTTCAAAAAAAGAAAAAGAAAAAGAAAAAGAACTACATTTTTGTTAGATTTCGGGAGATTGAGTAGAGAATATAAATTAAAACAAATCCTTTGAAATACCCTTTAGTTTAAGCATTTTTTTAAACAAAATATTTTCAATATTTTTTTCTTAAATAGCAACTTTTTTTTTTGTTGCATTGCATTAAAAAAATGGTTATGGTAATTATAAATATATTTTTTTAATAATCATTAAAGAGTATTTTTTTTTTATAATTTATTTCTTAAAGTTTTCTTCGAAATAACTTTTAAAAATTAATCTAAATTTTTTAAAGAATTATTTTCAAATATAGAAATATGAGCCAAAATATTTATAAATATAGAAAAAATTTTAAAGTCTATCGTGGTCTGATACACTTCTATCACGGAGCGATAGACTGCGATGAATTTCTATCGCTCTAGACAGTGAAATTTTTCTATATTGTAAATAATTTGATATTTTTTCTATTTATAATAATTTCTTTTTCTAAACTTCTTTTTATTTATCGATTTTTTTCCAAAAAAAAATACAATCTCCTAAAATCTTTTTTTTTTTTAATGAAATTCTCCTAAAATATTTTCAAATATTATATTAAACACACCTTAAATTGTTAACCTTTTTGTAAATGTTCTTGTAAAAAATTGATTTGGCCTAAAAAGCATTTTAGTAAAAATGAAACTTCTCCGAAAATAAAAACCATATCAATTTTGGCTTTTGAATGACGGGAAGAGCTGCCGGTGATCAGTAGGAATCTAAATGGTTTTTATTCGAATTAATTAAGGTAAAATTTTGCAATTAAAAATAAAAATTACATAAATCTCAATTTTTAATTCGACCGACGAGATGTATTGCACAGAAGTGGCAGGCACAGTTAATTGGATTGAGAAGTTTCCTATATTTCCTCCTTAAGAATAATTGTTATTATTTTATTTTTAAAATTAACTTTTAATAATAGCTGGGATTTCCATTTTTTCCCCCTAAAAATATTTCCATCTCAAGTACTTTACTATAAATAATATTCAATAAAACAGCACTGCAAAAAAAGCCTTTTTCCACCTAAATAGTGCATATTGAATCACATTATGTGTCACGTGATAGGCATAACCCTTTTTCAATTTGCAACTCTTTGAGACCAAACACAAAAGCTTGAAATATTGCCTTTACAAATTACAAAAGGAAAGAAAAAAAATGAGAAATTCAAGTTTTTTAATTTTTACTCCTTGTCATTTTTCCAACTTTAAACGACAAGGGTCGTTCTCTTTTTAACTGATCTGTGAAAAATGAGAAAGTCAAACTCCACATGATATAAATTAGATCTTAGTAATTTTGGTTTTTTTTGTTTTTATGTGTTCGAATCTTTGTTTTTAAATTTGCCTTGTTATATTTTTTTTTTAATTTAAAAAATAAACTAGATTCTAAATGGTGATAACATTCGTCTATTGTAAGGGGAGATGAAAACTAAAAAATAATAATATTAAGTTAATAACACGTATAATAATACTATGCAATATGGTTAAATATACACAAACAAACATTAACTCGCACTACAAACACAAGCATGATTCGTTTGGTATAAACAACATATTCTCGACTAAAAAGTCAGAAGTTCGAATTTCTCACTCCATGTTTTGTTGGAACTAGAAAAGTATGAACTCACATTAGTTAATAGATTTACGTAGTAATAAACAATATCTTCGTTATTTTAATTACTTATAAAAATAAAGAAGATCATTACACATTATAAACATATATAGAAAAATAATATTATAACTATAACAAACAAACAAAAGTTAATTTAAATAGATCTTACAACGTAAGTAATCTCTTCTAACTTAATACTTTTTTTTTTCTTTAATACAATATTTTATAAATAAGAAAAAGGAAAAGTGGGTACTAAATTAAAAACCCACCCTAGATTTGATCCGTTTAATTAATGTTCATGCTAGACCCAATGACTCTTCCAACAAGGGAAAGGTTGAATAATTTTTAATCCATAAAATTTAAAATAAAAACATTAAAGTAACAAGCTTTTATAGGCAGAGGAGAGTGACGAAAAAGTCTTTGGTAGTTGTAAGAAAAAGGAAAAAAAACTAAAAATACGATAAAGAGAATTAATTATTTTGATAGCAAAAGAAGTGTGCATTAATTACTGTAGCCAGCCTCACGTAGGCATGTGATTGAGTATTGATCTCCCACCCTCACTCCCATTTCCCAATTATTATTATAAAAAATAATTTTTTTAAATAAAAAAACCACATACTTCATGAACTTTTAATCACTTTTTAACCTATGAAATTTTATGTTCTTAAAAAAAACAAAAGTATGAAGTTTTTCAATTAAACTTTTGAATGTTTTATAGAATATTGCAAAATATATAAAATGTGTGTGAATTATAAAGAATCATTCAAATCAAATATTCGAATGGGTATAATTGTTAAATTTTAACCTCACACGTTAAATTAATTAAATCTTCCAAATTTTATCTAGTTTTCTTAATTTCATTAAATTTGGAAATTATAATATTAACCATTAAAAAGTTTTTTTTTTCTTTTCTAAATCAATATTGCTTTCTCATTTAAATAGTTCAACAAGAGAGGTATATAGAGATTTGAATCTTCTGACTTGAAAAAAATTATATGTCAATTATTGTTGAACTATGAATATGATTCTTTGGTGAAAGGTATAAACAATAATTTTATATGTAGTTCGAGAATATACATAGAACATTTAAGCTTATATTTTCTCGACCAATAGGTAGATTTAAATCTCTACACTACATGTTAGTTTAACTTAGAAAAATAATTTAATTAGAACAAAATACTTACAATTTAGATGTGGTTGGTGCATTTTATAATCTTGTAAATAATATTTAATTACAAAAACTTTGTAAGCTTAGAAGGCAACAACAATTCATATGCTACAGATATTTTTATTTTCGAAATTTTTCAAAAGAAGAAAGAAAATTAGATTAAGACATTACAAAGTTAGAAAGTTACAACCCCATCATGATCTTTCCCCACCTTTCACGTTTTCGCCACGTGACTTTCTATCCCACCATTCGCCACTGACACCTGTCTTAAACAATTCCCAACCCCCCATGTGAAAGCGACTACTCATTTCCACGGCGGCGCGTGTCCTTCAATCTTTACACTCGCGCGTTGGGATACCCCTCCTTTATTCACACTATATCAACCAACTCTTTCTTCTTCCTCTCTGTTCACTCTGTTTGTGTGAGTGTGCGTGTGTTTCTCTCTCTTCCTCTTCTCTCTCTAGTCCATCATGTAGCAGAGAAACGATGGGGAAACGGACGGCGAAAAGTTCGAGATCCCAAACGCTACCGTCATCACCGTCGCACTCGTTCTCTTCTTCTTCATCCTCCGATTTCGAATTCACGGTCTCTGTTTCGCCCCGTCAAGCTTCTACCGCGCTCTGTCCTGCCGATGAACTCTTCTACAAAGGTCAGTTGCTTCCTCTCCATCTCTCCCCTCGTCTCTCCATGGTCAGAACGCTGATTCTCGCCTCCTCCAGTACGTCGTCTTCTTCCGACACTAACAGCACCACCGCGTCGCGCGATTCCACCGGAAGTTCCACCGAGTCTCACTCCTCCTTCAGCAGCGATATCGTGCTTCTCGCTGATTGTGATTCCTCTAGACCTAGCTCCGTCACTGAGGACGAAGAGTTCAGAGCACGATTCGGTATCAATACGATCAAAAATCACAACAACAATAACTCAACTCCGATTAAGAAGAGCAAATACTTCTCGCTATCGAGATTTTCATCGGTGTTCAGAAAAGAATCGACAAAGAATAATCCAGAATCTGAAACTGTATCTGGATCGCACGTTAAGAAAATCAGCTCCTCGGCAAAGGAAGTTTTCAGGAAGTATTTAAACAAAGTTAAGCCGTTATATGGAAAAATTTCACAGAAACAACAACAGCAACAGGAATGGAAGACAAAAACGGATAGATCTGGTAAAGAGGATAAATCATCAGACATGGAGTTTACAAGCAATAACTCAGGAAAAGAAAACGGATCGAGAACGCTATCGCACTCATTTTCCGGTAATTTGAGATATCCGAGAAAAAGAAATATTGCGTCGAGTTGTCCATCGTCGATTAGGTCATCGCCTAGTCATTCCGGCATTCTATCGTCTCGGAATGGATTATCAAGCATGTATCCAACTAATAGAATCGGAACGACGACAAACTACAGCAGCAACACGTCGTCAATGGAGGAATTGCAGAGTGCGATTCAAGGTGCAATCGCTCACTGCAAAAACTCCATGGTGGAAAGCAAGAGGAGGACAACGACGACGATGAGTAACGAGATTTGATTAATGAAATAATTAATTAACTTTTTTTTTTTGGTTTAACTAATTAAATGTTAATTAATTAGAGACTTGTTTGTGTCTGTACTGTAGTGTCACATCTGTGCTTGCTTTTAGGAGGAACTCCTCGTTTGAAATTCTTGTAATTTTCTCTTTTTTTTTTTTCGCATGGCATGTTCTTGTGTTTTTATTTGACATTAGAATCTAATCAAGTATTGTGACTGTAGCCTTGGAAACTGTAATCAACTTTTAAGTTTTTCTGATTGATTTTTACGTTTTAAGTTCTTACACTATTTTAATGGTACGATTCTACCTGATTAAAGGCCTTGAGAGCCAGAGCGTTAAATGTTGACCACGTGGCGGAATTTATTTGGTTGCGTGACAATCTAAAATTCACCGGTTGTCATGTTAGCATAATCACGCGGTCAACGTGCTCCTCCTTGAATTTACAGTAAAACAGAAACTATTTGAGTTTTTATTTTCTTTTTTAATTTTTTTTTTAAGGAATACAGCCTTGAAAATTGAAATTATACAACACAAAAAGCTTTGACTTCTGTACATTTTAACTTTCTTCACTTTGCCTTGTTTTTATTTTTATTATTTTTTTATTTTTAAGCATTTTTTAAGGTTAAATTACTAACGTAGTCATACAATTGTGAGAATGGTAAATTTCCGTTGAATCTATATTCATTTTAGAGTAATTTAAACATTTTGTAGTGTAAAGACAATAAAAATTAATATGAGTTTGGCAAAAAGAGTCTTATATTAATAAAAACGTTGTTCTTACTTTTCACTGTAAATATTTCTAGTCCTTGTCAATAGGAATATTAACATTTAAATAAGAAATGGAGATGATAACATAAATAATGTTTCAACCCATTAAAATACCTTTTGCATTTGATTGAGACAGGCCAAAATCAGTATTAAAAAACTAATGTAATTTAGAAGATCAAATGAGATCAAGATATTAGATTACGTTAGATTTTAAAATTGATTAAGGTTGTACAAAGATAGACTAATAATGTCAAATTTTGAGGTGCTTAAAAACGAGTACTTAAAAAGTCTTTCTGAATAACTTTTAAATGTAATGAAAGTTAGATGATTTAGACGTTTTTTTTTTCTCCTTTTCCCACAATTTCTATGAAAGCCCGAAGCCCAATAATCAATTTGATTGGTTAATTTGAATAATACCTAGAACCATTCCTATTATTTTTACTATAAAGTAAAAAAAAGTATATTTTGATTTTACATGTAGATGTTATCATAAAGATGTAGACAAGACAATGAGTTATATATTGTGAAATATCAATTTTGAAAATGAAACAATAAAAATAAAATAGTGGTTTTGTTTTGCATGAGATTTGGAAAATGGAAATGGGAAGGACATAAATGCAATTAATGAAGATTCACTGATGAGTTGAGAATTATTAAAAAGGGCTCAGCCTTTTTCTTTTTCCTCGGAATATGTTGAAGCCTGTTATCATGATTCCATTCTTCCATCACTTTTCATAAAACCCATCACCTTTCTCCGTCTTCGCTCTAATGATTACAGTATTTCCCAATAATTCCATATTATTCTTCCTATATACATTCCAAAAGGTTTAATTTTAATTTATCATTAAATTACAAATTTATATTACAATTTCACTATTGAGATTTGAGTTTGGTTTCGATTCAACTCCTAAGTCTCAAAATTTATATTTTTAAGTTTTATTTTTTACTATATTATACTCACTTGATATTTGGCGTTAATGTCTATAACATTAATTTAAAATACTTATGAAGTGGAATTTCAAATTTGATTTTAATAGTGATAAAAAAAATAGTAAAACTTAATTAAGTATAATTCTTTTAAATTAATTAATAAACATTAATGCTAAACACTGAAGGTAAGTATTTAGTAAAATTATCAAAGTTAAAAGTGTAAATCTTGAAATATAGGGACCAAATTGAAATAAACTTTAAACTGTACAAGTAAAATAGTAATATTTTAAAACTTAGATACTAAATTAAAATCAGACTCAAAACTTAAGGACTAAAAGGGTAATATTTTGAAATGTAAAGATTAAATGAAAAACTAGACCTAAAACCTGAGGAGCGAAAATATATTTTTCCCTACAAAAATATCATCAATTAGTCACCCATATAAATATAAGTATTCATATTAAAATATATATAAGAAAAATAAAAATGTCAATTTCGTATTTATCCATTAACATTTTAGATTGTATTCTTTGATTTTTCAATTAAAAAAAAAAGTGATCTATATTAATTCTTCCAACTTTTTAAAAGTAATCATTTAAAAACCAGGTTTATCTTGAGAGTTTAGGGAAATTGCTACTTTCAACCTGACGAAATTTTCATCTTTCAAAATAAACCCTATTAAATTACAATTTTTTTAATTGATTTAATTTCGCTGTTTATTCACATATTTTTTTTAAGTCACCTATTTTTTTTAAGGTTTGCACATTACTCATTTCAACGAAAAGAAAAAGAATAAAAAAAATTAAAAAATTAATATAAACACAAAAAATATCAAACTATTTATAATTATAGAAAAATTGAATTTATCGCGGTCTATTTCTAATAGACAGTAACATTTTTTTATATTTCTAAATAGTTTGACTATTTTTTTTATATTCGAAAACATCCCTAAAAAATCTATTGAAATAACTCTGTGAAAAGATAAAAACATAATTAAAACTTACTGAAGATTATTTTATATAAATTACATAGATCCTATGGTGTGTTAAGTTAATAATTAGAAGAAAACATCTCTTGGGAAAAAAAGTAATAAATAAGAATCATGTTGAATTTTTTTAATAAGAAGTATATTAAAAAAAATGGTGTAATGAATAGGAATTTTAATAATAATAACTAAATGTATCAACATTTTAAAAAAATTACAAATATAGCAAAGTTTATCAATGATGGTTGATAGACTCTTATGGTCTATTAGTAATAGATCATCTAGACTATAAAAGTTTATTGCGATAGAAATTTATTATTGATAGACTTTGTTATATTTACAATTATTTAAAAATATTATTATATATACTAATATTTTATGTGAGACAAAATTTAAGTTTTAAGTTTTGATTTGAAGGAAAATTGAAAAACTTTAAACTTAAACTTACGGGACTTTCCATAAGAATTGGGATAGTTTAATGGTTTTTTTTAGTTTAACTTCATTGTTAAAAATAAAATAATTAAAAAAAAAGCTCTTAAACCACCAATTCTTAGGGAAATTCCTATAAGAAATAGTTTCTTTAAACATCAATTCTTATGGAAAAGTCTGGTAAGAAATAGTTTTTTAAATAATTAAGCCTTCAACCACAAATTCTTACATGAATTTCTAGTAAGAAATGGTTTCTATAACTAAGTTAAAGAAAAACTAAAACCAATTTTTACGGTAAGTTCTTAAAATTTCAACTTTTATAGTAAAAATTTGGTAAAAATTTGGTTGAAATCTCGATACAAAATTAGTAAGAAACTACATAAAAATGGTTAAAAATTTAGAAAAATGAAATATAGACATCTTAAAAACTTTTTTTTTTCAAATTTTTACCAACAACAAATCTACCACAAATATTAGTTAGAACTTATCAAAAACATGGAAACAAACAAAATGGAAAACTGAAGTTGGATATGAAAATTTGTGTTAGATAAATTAGGTAAAGATAAAACTGAACGCAATTAAATGAAGAACAAAATGATAATTTCATTATGTGGAACCCTCCACTTAAAATCTAAAAAAAATAAGAAAGATGTTAAAAAAATAGCTTTTAAAAAGTTAGTTTTGAAATATAAAAATCTTTTTAGGTTAAAAATAACAATTTTTTAGGTAGGTAATGTTCACTATCCCACCGACATTCATAATATTGTACTTTATTTATTTTATTTTATTTTATTATTATTATTTTTTAATGTAATCTTTGTTTATCTTGGTTTCAAAAATAAATATATAAACAAACAAACAAATCTACACTACTTTTAGGCCCTTGCAATTTACCCTAGTAAAATATCCCTCCCTTAAGCAATCAAGGAAATAGAAATATGTCATTAAAAAATAATTTATATTTTTCAATTATAATTACTTTTTATTTACTTAATTTGCAAGGGTATTCTGTCATTGGGAAAAAAAAAGTGAAACCTCAAGGCATAAAGTTAAAGACATAATAAAACTTGATAAGAAATCAATACAAGCATACTAACTATGAAAATACACATAATAAAAAAGATAACACAAAACAAGTAATTTAGGTCATTCATCGATACGAGCTTGGTTGAGTTGGTAAAAATTACCAACTCAATGATTGACCCACTATCTTTAAATATTGGTAGAGTTGAGTTGGTTATTTTTATCAACCCACCCAACTCTCCCTTTCTCCGATGTTTTCAATGTCTCCACCCGTCGGCCACCGCTGGCAACTACTGCTATCACTCTTCGGTGACCAACTCCGACGGCCTCCTTCCTGCAATCAACTTCGATGGCCAACTTCATGCCCCGACAACCACCTCCAATAATCAACTCCGACGACAACCATCTATGACAACCAACACTGACATTCACCTCAGGTGATCAACAACTTCGACGATCACCTCGGGCGACCAACTCCAAGACCACTAACTTTTTCGTTCATCTTCCACGACTAACTCTAATAACCAACTCAACCGATAGTATACTAAAAAAACAAAAACAAAAAAACTCAGCTGACAGAAGTGTTTTTAAATATAAAATTGAAATTATTAACTTATAGTGTTTAATAGTCATTTTCAAAGTAATTTGATATTGAGGGATAGTCTGAGGATGATTTAATCATCCTTATAGACCTACTTGTCATGGACATCCACAATACTGTTTCTTAACAGTTTGACCTAGGAAGAGGTATTGTTTGGTAGGATTCACACTTGACTATCTTAATGAACAATATTTTTTTTGTATGTATGAAATCGACTTATTGTTGGTATATATATATATATATATATATATTTGTGAACATGTAAATAGACACTTGATGACAACCCTATTATTTGTGCATGTTCAACTAATAAGTTTCACGATCGTTATAGTATATTGTATCATTGTTGATTATATAAATAATAATATTTTGTCTACACTAATGCAATAATTAGATGCCGAAAATTGTAAAATATATTTTTATTTATTGAGTTCGCATAAGAAATGAGTGTTAAGAATTTGGAAAAATATGTGTAATTGAATGGTGGAACAAAAAATTATTAACCACTCAGTTCAACTCTGTACATCAAACACAAACAATTATTACCAACTCAACTCAATTCTGCGAGCCAAACACACAATTTATTTATTTATTTTTTAAAAATTAAACTTATAAACATCGCTTCCATCTATTTAATTCTGTATTTGTTGTCTACATTTTAAGTGTATTTTCAAAATTCTAAGCCGAATTCTAAAATCTAAGGCCTCGTTTGATAACCATTTCATTTTGTGTTTGGTTTTTTTGAAAATTAAGCTTATTTGCTCTCAGTTTCTTACAAAATGATTTGCATACTTCTTAAATAAAAGAGTTGAATTCTTAGCCAACTTCAAAAAAAAAAAAAAAAAAACAAAAACAAGTTTTCAAAAACTACTTTTTTTTTTTTAGCTATCAAAAAATTGATTTGATCTTTCAAAACATGAGTAAAAAGTACATAACAAAGCTAGAAATGTAAAGGTAAAATGAGTGTTTATAGATTTAATTTTCAAAAACTATAAACCAAAAATTAAATGGTTACCAAACGAAATCTAAAAAGATAGTTTTTAAAAACTTATTTCTTATATTGAAAATTGACTAAGAATTTTAATGTTTACATAGAAAAAACGCAATTTTTTTTATTGTCAAGACACATTAGACCAACGAAAAAAGACATCCAAATTACACATAATCTAAAAATTACGAAAAGAAACTCGAGATAAGATCCATGAACCCAAAGATTACTTAAGAATAAAGGTATGTGCAAATGCCAGAAAAAAAAAACTCATTTATTGCATGTCACTGGATATGAAATGATGTAATTAATGTAAGATGAAATGTATTGCTTTAAGATTTAATTATTGTTTAGTTATATAGTGAGAAAATTATTATTAATTTGATAAATGAAAATAAAATTCTACAAAAAGGTAGCTATCATAGCCCAAATAATGCATTTTTGGAATTGGTGTTCGTCCATTACACGGCAAATTGAAGCTTATCAATTAGTTTTAGCCAACGCCCACTCTTAATTTCATTCCCTCAATTAGTAATTCAATAATTAATGACAAGATGTTTACAAGATTTGATTTCGGCTTTCGGATCTAAATTATTTCTTTATAATTATAAAGTTGTCGTGATTTAAATATAACATCTATTATTTTAAATACCATACCGCTTCCTATATTTATAATTTTTTTATATCAATTTAATAATTGTATAAATTTAAATACTGTTATGGGTGAATTTTAGTCTAAGGATAAAATAAAATAAAATGAAATAAGAAAGGATTTGATCTTGCTTACGATTAGGAAAATCTCATATCTTAATCTTGGTAGGTTTAGATCAAATCCTCTATAAATATACTCTAAGACTCTATTAAAACTTCTGACTTCTTCCCTATTCTATAATTCTCTTACTAATTTAGGCATCATATCATTTTAGGTTCTTTAGGTTCTCTCTTCCCTTATAAATTCAACTGATAAATTAAACTGATGATGTCACGTCAGATGCGTTTCCCCTGTCCGTCCTAAATTTTGCATCAACAGTTTGGCGTCGTCTGTCGGGAATGTGAGTACTCTACCTATGCAAAATTGAGAATCTTTGCAAAAATCAAAGAAAATCAAGGTCACGATGACTCAATTCTCATGATCTATAAAGCCTTAAAAAAAAGAGAGATTTTGAGCGAATAGTAGCAGCACTAGCGACTCTGCCGATCAGACACAGTCGTCGTCATCAGCTTGCCGCCTCATCTTCATCTGCACCGCCGACCACAATTTACGCTCGTCAATGTGCAGAAGACTCGCATTCATGCCACACCCAAATTCACTTTTGCGTTGAGCAGGTTCCCGTTCATGTTAGATCTTCGTCTGCTGCACCTTGTCACCATCTCATACATAGATTCGTGTGTAGCTTGGTGCTTTAGTCACCACCCACTCCTAACTCTATTGCGGACACCATCGATCGACGCCAAATTGATCGCCGCCACCAACTTTCTATCGTTTATATGCGGATTTGCCATCGTTCAGGCCCTTCCAACGAACGTCGTTCAAATTAGTAGCTGTCGTTCAAATCTGCACATTCATGCAGTCGTTATCGAGGCAATTACAAGCTCATTCAAGAATTGAAGCAACATAAGACAAAGTTATGCATAAAAGCTCCACCATTAATATTACTTGCTCCAGGAAAGAAAAATCAGAAGCTACAACATTATCTTTAATTGGAATTTTGCAAATATCAAAGAATATTGAAGAACCCAAGTGAAGGAAGCTACCAACAGTTACACAATTACACTTAAAAGCAACAATTTAGAAGATCTCTATAGAAACCATTCATAAAAGAGAGTTATCATGGGAAACCCATTGGGGCTCAAACAATTTTTTAGTAGAATTATTTGGTGGAAAACTGGAGGCTGGCCACCCATGATTGAAACCAAGGGTAACTACATAGAAGCCAAATTGTCCCTTAGAAATCGATTACCATCTTTCTAGAGAAAATCGGTTATCATCTTTCTAGAGAAAATCTCAAGCTCCAAGGATGGTCATTCGCTGACCACGTCATCTCTCAAAAACTAACTCCAAAGAGGGCCATTTGCTGGCCACATTATCTCCTAGAAATTGATCATCATCTTTCTAGGGAAATCTCAAGCTCCCAAGAATGCCATTTGTTGGCTATCTCACCTCTCAGAAATCGATGTTCATCTTTTTCGAGAAGGTGCTTATAATCTTAAGGAAATCGATTTTCATCTTTCTGACAAGATTCTAATCAAATCTGGAGGAACTCAAAACTCGACCCTATTGACAGGGTATCATGGGTCATTCCCAGGATAATCTAGGGACCACCCTGGAACACCGCCAAGGTAACTCTAGGGCCTAGAGCACCGTCCAAAGAAGTACCAAACATCAACATTACAGGTTTGATAGCCAACCGACGGAGTCATTGAAGCAATATAAAGTTAGAGTAATTATACTCCCAAATTGAGTTCGTAATGTTTAACACATAATTGTGATTAGCCAAACTTCGAAATCCAATCTGGGAGTGGGGGCTAATGTTATGGGTGGATTTTAGTCCAAGGATAAAATAAAAAGAAATAGGAAAGGATTTGATCTTGCTTAGGATTAGGAAAATCTCATATCCTAATAATAGTAGGTTTAAGATAAATACTAGATCAAATCCTCTATAAATACACCATACTG
The DNA here is from genome assembly GCA_002890555.2 of Lagenaria siceraria. Classification (NCBI taxonomy): domain Eukaryota; kingdom Viridiplantae; phylum Streptophyta; class Magnoliopsida; order Cucurbitales; family Cucurbitaceae; genus Lagenaria; species Lagenaria siceraria. The sequence continues at coordinate 20,477,612 of CM016488.1, forward strand.
GCTCCATCAAAGGTAACTTAAAACTTCTGACTTCTTCCATATTCTATAATTCTCTTACTGACTTAGGTATTGAAGCCTTTTTTCTTTGTTTTGCAGGTCATCTCTTCCCTAAATTACAAACTCAACTGATAATGTCACGTGAGAGTCAGGTGTATTTCCCCTCTCCCAAATTTTGCATCAACAAATACTAAACTTTTTTAAGTGTGTTGATTAACACTCTCATTCAAACTTAATTTGAAAAATATTGTACGAAATATATAATTGTTTCAATTAAATTTTTAAATTGTTAAAAGTAAATCAATTTAGACAATTTTATTAAGATTGCACATTTGAAAAGTGTCTATACATTTAGGGGGTGTTTGGAGAGCTAGAAAATCAGGATTACTGGAAATAAGAGAAGTGTTGGAAAACATGAGTAACCGAAGACAGAACGAAAATGAGATTGTGAGACATGAAAATGATGAGAAAGATGGTTGGATTGAAAACTTTCGGAACAAAATGAGTTTTGTATTACAAATCGGACCCAAAACGCTCAATTCAAACATGAATTTTATATTACATTACATTACATTCTCATCCCATTACAGGCCACCAAACACCTCCTTAGTTCTTACACCTGTATACATTTAGTTCTTACACGCGTGTATAACTTTTTCAAATGTTAGATCAATAAAATAGACGATCAGAATTGATGCATGAAATTTTTTTAAAAGAAAATCTTTATTGAAAGTCTAAAATTATTCGCTTATAAAAATTAATTTAGAGGTTTAATTGATAAAATTATAAGTGTCACATAATGTTTATCCAAACATAACATAATTGAGAGTGTAAATTGATACACTAATGAAAGTTTATAATTTAAATTGATACAATTGTGAATCGATTATTTTAATTGATATAATCAAGTTTTAGATGTGTAAATTGCTACTTTCTATTTTTCTTTCTTTCTTTTTTTTTGAGTGAATTTTAGTGATTAGTAATAGTTGATGTAGACTTTCTTTTCTAAAGTCGGAAGTTCAATCTTTCATCTCACTAATTATTATTCTAAAATAATAAAATCATATATATAAAAATTATTATTAATAATAATAACAATAATAAATCAACGGCTTCGATTAGAAAAAAAAAACAAATTATTGGTTCTGTAACCGAATTTGGCTGCGTAAGAAAGAAAAATAGTACTTTATTTATTGCACGAGGAAAGAGGGATTTTATTATTATTATTATTATTATTAAATTCAAGTTATGGATGTAAAAATTTGAACATTGAGAACAAATATTTTAATAGTTGAATGGCATTGAAGTTTTATGAAAAGTGGTTGAACCTTATAGGCCTTCATTATTTAATTCATTTTAACTCTAATTAATAAATATATTTGTACTAACATGAAGATATATTCCAACGTCATTAATCATCTTTAAAAATTGAAGGTTGATTTAAAATTTTTAATGACGAACAATGTGACGTATTGTACCTGTTTGAAAATAATTAAAGGGTGTTTGAGCCACCGATTACATAAGTCAGTGTGAAATAAATTAACTCCACTAACTTCAACAGTTTTCACTATTGAAATTTAATTTTTTATCTTCTTTTATTTCTCTTTCCCTTCTTTTAATGTTTATTCAGTCTAAACAATTATGCACTCCAAACACAGATTTGTTAATTTTAAAATAGTAACTCTAAACTTTAGAATTCAACCAACTTAATAACTTTTAATAAAGAAGAAACAATTAATAAGTGTTTTTGAGGCAGGCAAAATATAGTTGTAATTAAAATAAAATGTTTGGTATAGTTTTGTAATTAAATTAAAATAATTGATATCTCAAAAGATCAATGGCCGAATAAAAGTTGCGACTTAAACGCCGTCGTTGTAGAAATTAGACTATAGATAAAGAACAGAACGGTGTCGTTTTAAAATGAAAAGAATCGGGTTCGGATCTGTGTAAACGGATAATGTACGGCAATACGGCGGGGAAGACGGTGGAGTTGACGGAAGAAATGATAACAAAACTGTCGGAAAGTGATCAGAAAAAAGAAAAAGAAAAAAAAAAGTTGAAAAGACGGATCGAAGAGAAAAACAGATAATGTTTGTGAGAAAAAAAAATAAAAAATGGAAAGAAATTTGGATATGGGACCATTATTCATTGTGTATGATTTGGGAATAAACCATACTTTTGTGCATTTTGGCTCTTTTTATTATTATTACGAAGAAATTTTTTAAAAATAGAAAAATAAGGAAATTTGTTTACAGAAAATATCAAATTTTTTAAATAGTTATGAAAAACGTTGATAGAAGTCTATCAGAGTCTGTCAGTAATAGAAATGATAGAAATCTTTGCTGATATATGCCTATAGAAGTCTATCAATATCTATTAATATATATTTTTTTTTATTATTTTTGGTAAATAGTTTGATATTTTTTTTTCTATTTGTGAAAATTTGTCTTCTTCTTATTATTATTATTTATCATCCATCCATACTGATTGATTGTTATGACAACCTCCTTTGAAAAATTATAAGGTAGACCACGAGAAAAATTATAGTATTATGGTAATACAAGAAATTTTCATATTACCTTTAACTCCTTTTTTTTTTTTGCCATAACAAAAATACTTAGAATTTGTTGGGTAATTATTTGATTTTTTTCTTTTTAATTTTTGAAAATTAAGCTTAAAAACACCCTTACAACCTCTAAATTTTTTGCTTTGTTAGCTACTTTCTACCAATCTTTTTAAAAATCAAGTCACTTTTTTAAAACTAAACAAAATAGCTTTCATTTTTAGAATTTGGCTAAGAGTTGAACTCTTTTATTAAGCAAGATACATGTCAAACCATTGCAATAAATTGAGAGGAAATAGACTTAATTTTTAAAAACAAAAGACAAATAGTTACCAAATGGGCCTTAATAGTTATATGAGACACTTATAATTAATAAAATAATATATATCATTATAATTTATAATAACATGTCGAATTTTGAGTGGAAGGAGTATGTGTAACTGTAGTATTAGAATTTTTTTTTCAAGGTCCTCTGCCATTAAGAGAATATTTATGAATGAAAAATTATAGTATAAACAAAGAGAGTATCATACTTCGTACTAAATTTTTTTTTCATCCCTTCAGTACAACTCACTCCAGCCATGTTGTGATGACATAAACAAATGACAATCAAAGAATAAGAACAATAAAATAAAATCAACAATCAAAGAATAAAAAAAATAAAAAAAAGTCAATACAGATTTACGTCGTTTACTAATCGTGTTATAAACAAATCAAGATAAGAAAGAAAGTTTATATATGAAATCCTTCTTAATAAATTCAAGACATTTAAACCTCAAGACGAAAAAAGCTAAAAAATATTTAAGAAGAAGAAAGAAAAATTTATCAAGTAATAAATTGTAGTTGAGCACATTGTGGACCAGAAAGGAATTTTGGTACGAATGACCTTTTTTCAGGGGCCCAAATAAAAAATAGCCCAAGGTTAAAAAATGAATAAAAAATGGTCTTGCTGACGCCAATCACATGCGGAAGTACATATTTGACCTCAAAACGCACGCAAGAGCCTGACTCTCGCTTGTTCCTTTCGCTCTAGTTCCTCACTCCTTCTCTAGTTCCTCATCAAACACGACAATTTTTTTTCCGATTTTTTTCTTTGTTTGGATTCTTCCTCTAGTTTATCACTCTCAATTCTCACTCCTTCCTCTAGTTCCTCATCAGACACAATTGCAATTTTTTTTCTTGAAGGGCTAAAAAAAATACATAATGAAGAAGAAGAAGAAAAAAAAATGTAGGGAAAAATGGAAGAAGAAGATGAACGCAAAAAAAAAAAAAGCACATATTTTTCCCCAAATCGAGCCGCTGCAAAACGAAGAAATAGACAGAAATACATTTGGGGTTAAAGTGGTAATTTCTCATGGTACTGACATAAGCAAAGGGCCAAAATTTATTTGTTTTCAAATTTGAAGTTAATTTTTATTTGGGCCCAATAAAGGGGCCCTCTGTGCAATTCTTTCACTAAAAAAAAAAAGAAGATAAATAAATAAGTGCATTTTTTTATTAAAAAAATGGGATTGAATTTGAATGAAAAAGTGGGGTTAAAAATTAAAGGGCAAAATGCATTTTTGGTCCATGAGGTTTGAGGTTGTTGTCTATTTGTTTCCCTAAAGTTTCAAAAAGAACACTTTAATCACTTAGGTTTGAAAAATACTTCTAAATGGTACATGAGTTAATTTGACTGTTAGTTGACTAACGGAAAAGTGATATGAAAAGTTGAGTTACAAACTTTAAATGAGGTGGCAAATTTTTTACTAATTTTTATATTATTTTTTAATTAGATAGATTTTCCTTTTCTTTCTTTTTTTTCTCTTTCCCTTTTCCTTTCATGGGTTCCTTCACCTTCTTTGCAAAAAAAAAAAAAAAAGAGAACGAAAAATAAAAATCTAAAAGGATGAACTCTAATTTCCGAAATAAAAAATAAAACAAAAAAGCGTCACTCCTTTAGCTTTAGTTGATTCGTAAGAAAAACAAGAAGGAAGCAAGCAGATCAAAAGCAAAGAAAGAAGGCATATAGAAAAATCTTTAAAATGTTTTTCTCTTCCATGTCTCTCCCTCTTTCTCTCGAATGTCATATTTGTTATTTGACTCTCTGAAAAGAGTAAAAAACAAAAATCCTAAAAAAGAACTATTGCATAAATATTTTTTTAAAATAAAAAATAATAATAAGTTGATTATTTTTCTTCCTTAATGATGGGTGTGATCAGTGTATAAACGAAGAGGTAGGTTTCAAAAGAGGAGTGGAGGGAGAAAGAAAGGAGAAGGAGGAGAGAGAAGAAAAAAAGAAAAAGAAAAAATCTACCTAATCAAAAAAATAATATAAAAATTGTTAATTAAATATGTCATGTCACTTTTTTATTAGTCAACTAACTATCAAATTAACTCAGGGACCATTTAGAAGCATTTTTCAAACTTCAGGAACTAAAGTGTTCCTTTTGAAACTTCAGGAACTAAATAAACAACAATTTCAAATTTCATAGACTAATAATGTAAACGAAAGAGTTGAGATTTTGGAGGGGACAGTTTGGAGTTTATGGCAATTGGTGTTGGTTCTGTACTGTTCCATCAATGTCGTCAGCCTATGCTCTCATAATCATAAAATCATAAAAGCCCTAAAACATGGTGCAATTTTCTAGTACCAATTCCCCCTTCATAATTTACTCTCTATTATTATTTTAGGGGTTGTGAATCATTGTACAACCCTATGTTGCCTTCAAATCGAGGTGGTTGACTATATTATGAATAAACTTACAAACAAGTTACTCATATTGGTGTAATGTAATACACCAATAATATTGTTGTATACATCTATAGTTATCGAACCTCTCTTCTATTTGTAAATTTTCTCATTGTCTTACATCATGATTGTACTTGAATATAATGCTTATAAAAATTATAGAGATCGAGGACCAACACATAGCTAGGTTGCTTGTTCATCGGCTTAGTTCAATGCCCTCCTCGACTTTGTCATTATGAGAGGGTCTTATCGAGATTAGTTGCACAAGTATTCCACATAGTATCGAAGGACCTAGGCTTTTAAGGCTCTAGATTATTATTATTTTAAGTACAATAAAATCGGGGCATTTAAAACCTCAGACCTTTTAGTCGTTAACATATCTATATATTAGTCAAGCTATGCTGCTTTAGTTAAGAGTTTAGATCTTACCCACAACAAAATTGATTGTTTTTTCTTTTAACCATTATATTCTTTGGCAACACTATCTTAGAACCACAAACTTATTCAACTTGTGACTTATAATAAATTTGGGTTTGTTAGGATAATTATAAAACTTTTTGTTTGTGTAGCAAATGTGTATATAAAAGACCATGTTATAGAAACTTAACTAAATGGACACATTAGCAAAATTTACCTATAAGATATATATAGACTCAGGAGTATTTATCTTAATTAGCTCTAAACTACACAAATTTACTTAACTTCCTAGTTTAATTATGAACCAAATATTGTATTAGGAGATTAAGAGGTTTGAAATTCATATTAACATACAACTTAAAACTTTTTTCAAAAGTTCATATATCATAATCACTCATAGTTGGCAAAGATTTCAGACACACATATATTATTAGAAAAAGACTGGACAATAATAGGTTAAAATTGAAATGGAGTGGATATATATATATATATAAATATATAATTAGGGAAAATAAAACAGAATAATTAAGTAATAGGAAAAGAGATAATTAGAATGAAGTTTGGTATTGGGTATATGCTTTGATGATTAAGACAGTGAGAAGATGCCAAAACAAAGTGCTTCATTGGTTTAAGAGATCTCTGTTCAGTTAAGTAATGGGTTAATTAAGAAAAACATCAAAATCAAAACTAATTATTTGGTTCTTAAAAACCCCACTAAAAAGACAATTTATGATGGCATTTTCAAATGGGTTTGATATTTTATAGCCTAATTTATAACAAACATCAACTTTACCATTTATTTAAAAAATATCCTTTCAATATTATTCTTAAACTTTAGTAAACGTTTTAAAACTATCATTACAAATAAAAATTCTTAGAATTTTTAACAAAAATCGCCACTTATTACTACATGCCGCCGACGATGACCTAAAATAATGGGGTGATTAAATTTTTTTTTATAGACTGTTAATGATCATACCATTCATATCTCAAATGTTTGTCTAAAATTTTAACGAATTTCTACTCCAAGGATATTTTTGACACATTTTAAAAAATTCAAAGGTATTATTACTACTTTTAAAAGTATATAAGTATTTTTGAAACAAATGGTAAAATTCGAGATCATTTTTTTTTATATAATTTAACCTATTTTATAAGCGTAGTATTAAATTTCCGTCGATATGTCGATATTTTCATAGATATTTTCACGTTTCCATTGGTTTGATATCGACATAAGGGGTTAATCGATATTTCCATTATATCGTAGAAAAATCTGCGAAACACAAAAAATAAGCATCAAAATGTTACTAATATAAATATAATATAAATAATAGACAGGATTACTTATTTGAAAATAATAAAATGTTTATTTACTAATTTAAATTTTTTGTTTTTATAATTTTTCTAGAAATATCCATCGAAATCGATATTTTATTGATATTTCTATAGAAATTTCTATAAAATTAGGACCTCAATATTTCTATCGACATAGATATTTTAAATTTGGTTTATAAGCGAGATTTGTTCCTTATTAAAAAAAAAAATGAGAGGCCAATATGGCAAAACAAAAGAAATTTGAAGGGACAAGTGATTGCATTTTTGGGGTATGTGTCCCTCCAATTTTATAATTAAAAAGGACATTTTCACATGGCTACATGTTCCTCTCATCCCATTCTTCTCAAATAGGGTAAAGAGAGTTTCTCCATTCAACACAATCAAAATTTTGACAAAATAATTACCTTGTTTGTATATGGTTTGTCAAACATATTTTAATATCTAGATTTTGTGTTTTTAGCTACTTACTATCTTTCTTATGATATTCTTTCTATTGGATACTATACCCTTTTGTTGTTAATGGACAAAAATATGTTTATATATAAACTATTTCTTTATTTATCACTCGTTTAGCCATTTTCTTCTGTTTGACACTTTTACGTTCATAGTATTAAACTTTCATTGACATGTCATCACTTCCATAGATTCGACATCGACGTAAAGAATGATTCGACATATTTATTATATCATAAAATTTTTAATGCAACATAAAAAAATAAGCAATAAAATGTTCTTAGTGTGAATATAATATAAATAATACACATTTTTGCTTATTTAAAAAACAGGAATATCTATCGACATCGATATTTTCATTGACATCAACATTTTAAACTTTGTCTACCTACAAAATCGAGACGTTTAAATATTTCCTTGAAATTAGTTGCATGTATTCTTAAAAAATACAACCATTATGTCACATGAATGTTAAAATGACAACAATTCTCGTAGCGATAAATACAAAATTGAAAGCTTAAAAACCAATGAATATAACCTTGAAAACCCCATACTTATTAGTACTATTTGAAAGAACAAGGATTAAGTTAACAAAATGGTTAAACTTTATAATATGATACTTTAACCTGAAAACTTCTCTTAATTTTCAATTTACTATCGTAAGAGTCATAGATCAAAGATTAACCAAAAATTAGTCTCAAATTTTAAGTACCAAACTAACTAAAATGTAAATTTAAAATTAAATTAAACAATCATCCGGTGTCGTGGTGTAGTTGGTTATCACGACAGTCTAACACACTGAAGGTCTCCGGTTCGAGTCCGGGCGACGCCAATAATTTGTATTTTAATTTTTAGACATTTTTTTTTAAAATTTCGTTTTGGGCCATTTGTTTATGGTCATGGCCCACTAAGAAACCAACAAAGTCCACTAAGGCCCACAAAATCAAGTTTCTGTTCCGTTGATTATTACAAATCTTCAAGCATTACCCGAAAGAGTTGACTTTGACCAACCGCCATTGGTACATTAAAGTCGAAAAGGCTATTTGGAAATTAAAATACATCTCTAATGGTAGTACAGCTCCAATTTCGAAGACAACAAATTTACTTATTAATTTATGTTCACTCAATTGTTTTTTAATAAAGAAGATTATTACTAAAAACCAATGTCATTAATAATTTTAGAAAGATATTGTACTCATTATTTGAAATAAAATTGTGAAATTAAAATAAATATCTTAATTATCAAATAAATCATTCGAATAATTGAATAAAATATTTTCAGCACGACTAAGTTTTAGAGAAAACTCTTCATCAATTCATTTTTTTTATAAAAAAAACTTTGTTTATAATTTTATAGAAATTTCAATTTTATAATTTGCTTATTAAATTGATAAAATGAGTTATGACATAATAATTTTAAAAAGTAGTTTTGAATTCTTTTGAAACAAAGCATAACAATTGTGATGTTAGAGATTAAAACCTTTGCTTTACAAATTTCTTAAACATTAAAATATGTTCAAATTAGACGAATAATGACAGATTTTAAAGAGTGCAATTCATTTTAATAAGAATAGCCAAGGTTCAAATTTCTTTATTCTTTTTAAATCACTGACCTCTGCATTATAATGATGATCACACTTTAATCCAAAACAATTATGGACATTAAATTAATGAATTGAATTAATTAAATTCTGACAAAGAAAAGCTGTAATATTAGTGTCTCCTCTCAATAATGGAGCAAAAGAGAAGGAATAGCACATAAAAGAGAGCTTGGAACATTGTGCTATGCTCATAGAGATAATCAAAACAAAACTCTATTTTTTTAATTTTAATATTAGTTTAATAATAGAATAACCCAAAATTAAGCCCTATATTTATTAGCTGTCTGGATTTTAATCAAAGCTTCCAAATCTTAACCGAACCTTTTAATATTAATTCATCTCACCCCCACTTTTTTTATTTTTAAGATTTTAATGTGTAAATGACAAGAAAGCCCATGGTTAGGGTGGAAAATGAGATGAAAAGCATAAGAAGAGAGGGGGTAAAGAAGGGTATTTTCAGTAAAATGAATAATCACATGGCTTGAAAATTAAAATTACACTCATGTGATGTGACCACATGGATGCTTCAGACTCCTTCCATTTTACATGTTGAATGTTGAGTCAAACCAAGCAAAAATCTTTTTTTTTTTTTTTTTTTTTTTTTTTTTTTTTTTTTTCTCTCTCTCTACATAATTATTTTAGTATTAGTGGTTTTAATCAATCATAGTACTTAATTATAGCTTTCAACCTTTTCTTCCTCTTTTTCCTCCATGTTTTATAGCTTTTAGCAAAATATATAAAGCTTTTGGAGCGTTGCAAAAACAAAAAGTTCAATACATTTGATTATTATAGTAAAGTTTATAATATTTCCTTTTCTTTCTTTTTTTTTCTCCATAAAGAAAACTTCAAATTTTATATGTTAATTTTGTTTCTGAATATTCATTTATTTCCTTTTTGACAAATATAACTAAGATGAGAACTTTGAGATTTTTAAAATTAAATTTGTGCCTATAGCAAAAATCTAAACGAAAAGTTTATGAACCACTATGAAGGTATTAAGAATGCTGAGTTGATTATTATAATTGGTAGGTTATAATAGTCTATAAGTTATTATAGTATGTGTTTGGGATACAGACTATTTTAGTTTGAGTTATAATAATTTGTGTTTAGAGTACAAACTATTTTAATATGAGTAGGAAATAGTAAACATTGTAATAAAAAGAGATTTGAAATAGTAATATTGTAGTTAATTGTAGATTATAATAGTTAAAAATACCAACTATTATAATTGGAGCTCCAAACATGACCACTCCAACTTCAAGTTAGTGGTCCAAACACCCCCTATAAGATTTCGAGTGACAACAACCAAAACAAAGGTTAAAATGGTCCGACATCATTGACTCCATTACTAACTAGCTAATAGTTAGAAGGGGTAAGAAAATTCATTTCAAACCATGAATATAAACGTTTAATAAACTCAAGTTATATCAATTTGATCCATCTCTAAAGGGTGAAAGGCTAAAGATTGAAATCCTAAAGCATAGAATGGATTCTCACTAGTTGGGAAAGAGACATAGGATAATATGTAATAATGTTAGAACGTGGGATTGTATTTTTATTCTAATAAAAGAGAATCAAGTGGAAGATAACAGGGGAGTTTATAGAAGTTTGCCATGCAAAAGAATAGTAATTTATATATTTGCTAAAGAGGACCTTTTTGTCAGGTAGCTCCCTAGAGCCCTAGGTGTCCATGTGCTCTTTGCTTTCATATCATAAACTCCACTCTCTTTAACCTACACACCTTCCTTGTTTCGGCTTCACCAGACCACTTTTGCTTGTTTATTAATCTCCCTTCAAACATCTACTTTTTCCTTACACAATTTTCCTTCAAACATCTATAAATCCCCCATTTCCAAACTCAAAGCTCATTTACCCAACTTTCCCACCTCTGACACAATCATTTTCTTTCCCCATTTCCCGGAATCCAAACACCCACCTAGAGAGAAAAAGAAAAAGAAAAAGAGAAAAATGGTTTCAATAGGCAGTGGTGGTCGTGGTAGTGTTCAAGCATCAACGCCATCATCACCACCACCACCCACAGAACCAAATTCCAGTCCTAGGATATCTTTCTCTTCTGAATTTCTTGATGAAAGCAACTTCATTTCCATCACTCCAAATTCCCAGATAGAGAGAGATCAAGAAATTTGTGAGAGACAGAAGAAGGATAGATCAGAGAAGCTGGGATGGAGTGCTGATTTTGAGTTTCTTTCTAATAAAGTTAGTAGTCACTCCATGATTACAGCTGATGAGCTTTTCTTTGAAGGGAAGCTTCTTCCATTTTGGCAAATGCAGCAAGCTGAGCGGCTTAACAAAATCAGTCTGAAATCTCCAAAAGATGTAGATGAAGAAGACTTGGTGGAAATAGAGGTAAACAAGGAGGCAGAGAACAAAGTGAATTGGTTTCTCGACGACGACCCGTCTCCCAGACCACCAAAATGCACTGTTCTCTGGAAAGAACTGCTGAGGTTGAAGAAGCAACGCGCTTCATCTGCACTGTCGCCATCTTCTTCTTCATCCTCGTCGTCTTCCTCTTCCAGGTCCATGGCTGATGCAGCCACAACAGAGGAAGGCAAGGAAGGGACAACAGGAAACAAAGAGAAGAACGTAAAGAGGATAAAGAAGGGTTTGGAAAGGACAAGATCAGCCAGTATAAGAATAAGGCCTATGATTAATGTGCCAATCTGCACACAGGTGAAGAGCAGTGTTTTGCCACCCTTGTTTCCACTTAAGAAAGGAAGATTTGATAGATGAGAAGATGAAATTAGACGCTAAAGTCAGCAGCTCAAGATCTCATCAACTCTAGTCCAGCGTGTTAATCTCCCTCTTCCCCCCCTCTGTATCGTCATTTCTTGACAAATTTTTTCAACTTTCTGTCTGTGTATGGATTAATGTTGATTATTGCGGTGGATCTAATAATCTACGATTGTAAATGCTGACCTCTAGTTTTTGTTTGTTGGTATTCCTTGATTAATCAAATTATGCTTTTTTGGTTCCACATACCTTTTTGGTGTAAACTTTATCTTTGTCCTCCTGAATAGCAAAATTTGGTAGTGAACAGTTCGACGTCACATGCCTGATGCAGCAGCCTCGGATCAGTGGGTCACCCACATTTCAGTACAATACAATAGCAGTATTCAGAATGGAACCTGGGTCCAAAATTATCTTCAATTGTTAAAACAGTTAGTTATTCTTAAAAAGGCATCAGATCTCATATTAAAAAGCTAAATTAAATGATTCAAATAAATGGGGGGTAAATATCTGTATACAGATCCAACCTGAACCTGAATGGCTTTTTGTAAGAAATTAAATGGTCCTAGAGGCTCCATGTATTGATCATAGAGACTCCATAACTTTGATGGCTCAATAATACCCCCACCATTTATGAATTGCGAAGCAGTGGTGCAGAAGCTGTATCTGCACATCTGACATTGATTCAAAAGAGTATGCATGTTTTAAAATCCAATTAATTTCGTGTAGAGGAGATGTGGCTAGAGTAATCTATCAGACGAAACTGCCAGATGGGCAGGACAAATGATTTAATAAAGATGAATACAGAAGAAACAAGTGAAAGCGACAAATGAAGCGGAAGCATACTGATACAGCTAAGCCCGGTTTGACTGCAATAGCAAACAGAGTGGATCAGCTACAACACCCATTAAATTAAACGACCAAGGGGAGGGTATTCACTGGGAGGAACAGAACCACATCATAATACAGGAAATATAGCAAAGCTGAGAAGTCTATATCGAGCCCAAAATCATATTATTAACAACAATTATACATGGGCAATAATTTGCACACAATTAAGGAATGGGAGAACAGTAATCTCGGTCTGTGAGTACACGAGCTGATTGAACGTGGACAATAAATCAAAGAATAAAGTCACTTGGACCATCCGGGTATGGAAACTCGTACAGTTTACAACAAAGAAGGCTATCGCACAAATTTCTATTCCACAATTGCAGGCTAATGGGTAGGCCAGTTTCCTTGAAGAACTTACAGGGAAAAATGTTTAACTGTTCTTTCCCAAAAACTACTATACACGAACAAACAATTAGCTTTCAGGTGAAGGGGGAAAAAAAAAAAGAAAAAAGAAAAGCTAAGAAGGAGGTGGCGGCCCCAATAGATGGTTTCCTGGAAGAATCCTGATAAACCAAATTACAAAAGTTAGGAAAAAGTGTAAACCTGGTAAAATTTGATGTAAAAGTTTTTGGGCAGTTAACAAGTACCTAAGATCCAGTCTTTCATTATTCGTAAGACTTTGAGGAACTTCACCAGTCAAATTATTATTGTATAAGAACCTAGAACAAGAGGAAATCAAGCCAAGTAAACAAGAACCTAATTAATTGCTGTTAAACTTACCATTCAATAAAAAAATTTATAAATGTTCATACAAGTCATGAAGTCACAAAAAGATACACTAAAATTTCCAAATAAAACTTATTTAAGAATAAGTATGATAAAGACATAAGATGATCAGAAGAACAGAGAAAATGTGAAAATCCTACAAGACTTGCAGAGATGAGTGTTGATCAAATTGCATGATATATTTCAAGGATCCAGACAAGACGAGAACGACAATTAAACCAGAGGATAGGTGGTCCTCCAGAAAGAACAAGATGGATAAATGAAGATTTTGAAAAGTAAAACGTGCAACACTATGGTTATTGTTTGTAATTTTTGCAACCATCTTTATCTTTACAAGAATCAATTAGTTCCTTTAGCACCTTATCAGTTTGCCTCTTGAACACAGCGTTGTATCTACAAAAGTTACTAGCATTCTTTACATATTTTCATCAACATGTCATAACCAAACAAACCACAATTAACTATGTTCCAAATAATCTGAAACACATGAGAGCAAATTATCCCTACTCTACGGATATATATTTCCTGTTCAACCCAAAAGAAGGTGCCCACTACTTAAGTCATATTATGACCTAACTTATGAATCAAACAACGAACATTCAGCCTGAAAAGTTATACGTTTGAAACTACTATGCAATGGCCATGCAGTCAGAAGCAAGAGAATTATACATCAACAAGTTTGCAGCAGAACAGCAAACTCCAACAGAGACAAATAATTTTACAGAATTTGTCAGATGCACGCAACTTCTATACTAAAAATTTTCCTGAGCCAAGGGACAGCACGGAATCTTTCAGCAATAAAATCATACAAGTGAACTTACAGTTCCTGCAAGCGAGACAGATTTCCAAGTGACGATGGAATCTCTCCACTGAAATTATTATCTTCCAAATGCCTTCACAGGAAGCAAATACAAATTCAATAATTTTGACATAAGTTGAAAAGGAAAAGTTAATCTGTTAACAAGATAAATCCACAAACAAAATTGATAAATGTCAAACACTATATTCAGGGAACCAACTCTATCGAGATCTTCAGGGCAGGTAATGTCCATTATATACTATGAACTGCTAAGTGATAAAACAGAATATTATAGCCCCCTTGTCACGCCACAAACAAAAGAAAAGGAGGAAAGAAAACTTTTTTACAGATGTGGAACCATGTCAACACTTCAATGCTATCGCTCATGATATATTTTCATATGCAAATTTTCAATCCTCTTCAGGCGTCCAATAAGAAATGGAATAAAAAGGATAAGTCCAGAACATACACTATTTCCAACAACTTCAGAGCACTGAGATCCGGAATAGGTCCAGACAAACTGTTGTTTCCAAGCCAGCTGCATAAGGAAAGAACTGGAAATTAGAAAACTTCATTATTCAAATCCATTAACTTAAAAGTTCTAGCATAATACTAACATTCCAGACAATGCAGTAAGATTGGCAATGCTAGGTGATAAGGATCCTGAAAGGTCCATACTCGTAAGGTTTCTGAAATCAGGAAAAGAGAATCAGTTTGTTAACATGAAGTGAATATGAAATGTAAAATTTTAAAAACAACAAAGAGTCCAAACTCACAAGGTAATCACACGGATTCGAGAACCTTCAGAACACGTAATTCCTGTCCAGCGATATTGTTGGGGGAAGCATGGATCGCCAATCCAATCAGTTGGGGGATTTTTCAGACTCCTTTTTATTCTCTCCAGATTGATAACTGTGATAAGAAAAATAATCAATATTATGATGGTTACAATTAACCAAAATAAACATCAAGAGACCAGCAAATTATATACAACATACTAATTAGCAATGGAAAACAATCGCACATATTGCTGAATACACTTAAAAGCACATGTGATAAATCATGAATGAAATGAAGGACCACCAACAGACAATGTCTAGTAAAATAAAATGTCAACTTTTTCCTCTTCCCTTAATCTCCCATGCTTAATTCTAGATCTATTTCCTTTGGCATTGACAAACCCCATGAGCAGTCACAAGGCATCTAAAATGACTTCATTCTAATTTCATGAAGGAACCGAAAAAGACTAAAAACAGCATATATGATTAAGTTCAAGTTGATCTCCCCTTTTACAAACATCATGAAAAAGCTATGAAATGTAATTAGACATATACCCATATGCTTCCCTTAAAGACGGCTGGCACATATCACACACACACGCACAGACATATATATTTAAGAAACAAATATAAAACAAAAAAGTTACATACCATCTCTTACAAGAGTTCTTCCTTCAAGGGGCACAACGTGAAAAAGTTCTCCACCATTGATCAATGGGCCAAGTTTTGACTGAGGAGAGGGAGTCAAGGTTATCTTTGTTGGACCATGAAGAGGCCACCGACTTGCAAAAACAACATGACCTGCCGAAGTTGCATTTAGATCATGGTAATATGTTATACCGTTCAGACTTATGCTAAACACCCTTGAGTTATCTGATGATGAAGGATGATCATTAGCAAAGTATAGAGCAATGTAATATGTGAAATTTGTTTCTGGAAGAGAAATAAGAGGCCAGTTCAACTCCAATGGTTCCAGGTTATCAGTCCTCAGCTCCGTTTCAAATATCTTAGACGGAGGGAGATTCCATATACCAGAGGCAGATACAGTTCTATTGGTTACATTCCGATTGTTATTCCCAAATGGTTGCCAAAACCGATCAAATTGGTCATCAGGATGCCTATTAATTCCAAAAAGAAAATGCAGAAAAGAATAAGAAAAAAGGGAATCGGCAGACACAAGTCAAAGACATTCTAGCTAGAAACTATCAATTCAAAATCCAGAAACTTGAAAAGAAAAGTAATTGCAGAAATAAGACACAAAAGACAATAAATGTATCAAGGCATCTAGCTTAGAGAACAAGGGATTCGAATTCAATTCAATTCAAAAAACAGATTCAATTCAATCCCCATAGTACGAAAACATCAAAGAAGCTCAATAGATCAAATCCATGCTGTTAATACCAATTTCTCTCCCCCCCTTTCTAACACATACCGTAAGTTGGATCCAGTGTATCCAAAACTGTGCCTAGCAACCAAACGCAAGCCATGGTTGACGAAATCCGTGGTATTATAAAGAGATTCCCCCAACAAGACAACCTCCAAGGCAGAAATAAAAGGGTCAGAATCCGTATACGTATTAGAACCAATGCACAGACTAATGGACTTCCCCTTGGCCTCGAAAACCCCTTCGTAATACGACGTCAAACCCTTATCATAATCCTCGGTAGTATTCACCACGCTCCAAACAGTCCCATCAACAATCTGATCGAAAACCGGTGGCGAATCAAGGCCGTTAACTCCACCATAGTAGTACGTAGTTCTAACCATATACCTTCGAGTACGAAAAACAGGTCCGACAACATAGCAAAATTTCCGATTAAGAGCCCTAGGAAAGGAACGAACAGTGGAAAGCGTAGGGTCAAGAACGGGGTCAGTGATGTTCTTGTTGAATCCAGCGAAGACGAAGGCGGCGTCGGGCTGCCAGGTTCGGCCATCGAGTGTGGTGGGAGAAGTGGAGCCGCAATCGATGAAATAGCCTGAAAACAGAGGAGGAAAGTGAGACGAAAGAGAAGAAGAGATCAGTAGAGATGAGAGTTGAAAATGGAGTTACCGCTGAGGGAATGAGAAGAGGGGAAGAAGGAGAGGAAGAGGAAGAGGAGGAAGAGGAAAGGAGAAATCGCCATGGGAGAGAGAAATTGAAGGATGCAAGAAAAGAATAGGGACGGCGGTGGAGTCTCTGAATGGTGGAGTTGGGGAAGAGGAAGGAATTAGTTGAGTATCCATTTCATCAACGCGGGAAATCTTGGGCCAGGTCAGATATGGCGGTTATTATTTTATTCTTCTTACTTTTTTTTCTTAATATTCTTTTTTTTGTTGGGTTATATATATATATAAACCTTGGAGTTTGTTGCAATTTAAACTTGAAATAATAATGGTATAAATTTAGACCTTAAATTTTGTGAGTGTATTAATTAATTTAGTCATAGTTTGGAAAACATTAGGTGAAATATATAATTGTTTTAATTTAAAATCTAAATTTGTTTGAAGTGATTCAATTTATACCATTTATTCAATTCTTACACATGTGTAGACTTCTTCAAATGTCAAGTTAATAAAATGGGCGATTGATGCATGGACAATTTTTAAAGAAAATTTTAATTGGGATTTTAAAGTTTAAAGATTTATAATTGAGAAAATTTTAAGTCTCAAACAATGTTTATCCAAATGAAGATGTAAATTGATACACTTTTATGACTTTAAATTAATGCAATTATTAGTTCAAAATTTAAATTGATATAGTCCCAAATTTAATGGTGTAAATTGATACTTTGTTTCTTTTCTTTAAAAAAAATACAACACAAAAATAAAAATACAGAGAAACAAAAGAAGGCATATCTTTCTCACAAATAAGTCCATAAAAAAAAAAAAAACAATCATCTTATGTTTAAAAATATTTTTAGTTTTGGAATTTTTAAGAAACAAACAATTTAGTCCATAAACTTTAATTTGTAACAATTTAGTTTATGTATTTTCAATATCGTAATAATTTAGTCATTGGACTTAATAAGTAATAATTTAGTCTTTATCTTTTAAAATAATTAAATTTTAAATGTTAAAATTACACCGAATAAATTAAAAATAAGATCTCATAACAAGAGTCTATTTTTAAAATTATTATTATGATGGATTAATGTCAGATGAGTAAGTATGAAAATAGTAAGGTAGGTTAAATTCGGTACATCTTATCCAATAAAGAAAAGATATTTGTCAATTAATGAGTTTAATTGATCTCTTCAAAAAGAATTTTTTTAAACAAGACAAAATGGTTACCTGTAGGTCCAGTAGCTGGTGGAGTTGTTATTGGCTGACTGGTTCCCACGATCACGCATAAATGGCACTTCATAATAAGTGGGTCCCTGATTAACTTGATCAGCCGTTGATCTTCGTTGACTAAACATTCAATGAGGGTCCCATCTTCACGACCATATGCGCATGTTAGTAGTCTTTGACTTGTTTGAGCGCACGTTAGAGTCTTCGTTTGAATGAGTAAGTGGTCAGCGTTTTCGTCACACGGTGGCTCTGTACTTGTACGAAAATGATATGCATTTTAAAAAAAATTAATAAAAGATTGTTTTATTTTAAATTAATTTGATTAATATGATTTATGTTTTTTTTTCTATTTTTCTAATTTTTTTAGTTCAACCATTAATTACTAATTTTGATTTATTTGGAATTTTGCTTACTGTATTTTGACTTTGGACACCTATTTTAATGCATACTGAATAAAAGACACACCTAATTAAATTCTCTGACTTTAATATGAATGACAGAGTTTAAAATGTACTAAATAGTTTGCTAAAAAAAAAAAAAAGAAAAAAAAGAGTTCTTATAGTTTTTTTTCCTTCCTTTTTATAAAACGAAGTCTCTCATATCTTTTTCAACTTCCAAAGCAAAAGCATGTTTTTTTTAAAAGATAGTTTATTTTTTTAGTTAAAAATTATATATATAAAGAAAAATCATAGGTAAAAGTAATATTTATCTTGATTTTCAAAAACTAAAAATTAAAGCTCAATTTGGTAACCATTTCGTTTTTTGTTTTTTATTTTTAAAAATTAAGCATATTTTCTCTTATTTTCTTACAATGGTTTGCAACTTTTCTGAGTACAAGTGTTAAATTCTTAGCTAAATTTAAAAAACAAACACAAATTTTTAAAAAACTATTTTTTTAGTTTTCAAATTTTGGTTTAGTTTTTGAAAATATGAGTAAAAAGTAAGTAAGAAAATAAGACATTTAAGAGAGAGATGAGTATTTGTAGGCTTAATTTTCAAAAACTAAAAATTAAAATCTAAATGATTATCAGACGAAATCTAAAAAACAAATAGTTATTAAATGAAGATTTGCTATCATCGTTGCCTAATATTTACTGCTCAATGCTTCACTGGGGCTATGTTTAATCTATACACATGTGAGCGCATTAAAATATAAACAATGGACCAAAATTGAGTTCAAAGACTAAAATAACCAAAAAAAAATTAGAAATTCAAGAAATGAAAAATAAAAAATGATATTTATCCTTAAAATAAATATTAAGGAGCCATCACTCGATATGGATAATGATTGGCAGATGGACCCAAAAGGCAAAAGGCCAAGGTGTAGCTTTTAATGTTGATGGCTTTGACTTGAAGCTATTGCAGGTCTCTAACTTGTAGGATCTATGAAATTTCAGAGAAGATTTAAGGCAGCAACATAATTGCAATTGAATATTAACAAACTAACATACAAAAATAAAAGGTAATTGGTGTGAAAAATGGGAACTATTTTCTAAGCATTTTCAGGTCAAAGCCTACATTAATTAAAGAGGCTTTATATTAATTAGAGAACAGTGGGTCAGAGAGAAGTATTTATATCAATATGTCTACACCTACATTGCTATATCAAGCAAACATGAGAAATTATACAAACATTGAATCGATGAGGAAGAGCTCTTGAGAACTGGCCATTCGCTTTAAAAAGAGAGAACTGTCATTCATTTCTTGTTCTTCAATCAGCTAGGATGAAGTTCACCTATGGAGTATCAGTTGCTGAGCCGAACCCTGCTAGCGAAGCTGAAGCTAATGGCACTCTTTTCTCGTTAACAGGATCTACCTTGATGTTTCGAATCTCTAATCAAGCCCATCCGTTTCCTCTTCCATTGGAGTTATGTCTAGAATCTGATGAACCTTGGACATAGCTTGACCGCTTCTTCTTGTGTGTTTTCCATGTTATTACACATCGACTCCATTCACTTCCTGACTCGGCCAGGAATTCGTGTTTTCTAATACTTACCCCTTCAGACTTCTGTCTCTTGGGGGTTGATTCTAAACCAGAATTGTCTTCACTTGTCCCCTCACTCATTACAGGTACGTTATCATCAAATTCTACCAGCTTATCCTCTGCCCTTGTGCTGGTAATATTGCTGGTTGATGCACTGCCTTCACGTGAGGGAGTCTCTCTTCTATTTCCTTTCATTGAAAGGGTTGGAATTTCTCCATTTTCCACAGCCTTCATCCACTGCAAATCACTCAGTGTATCAGCATAAATCACCTCCTTTCTTTTTCGTTTTCCAGAGACGCCGAAAATTTCTGAACCCTTGTTCTTCTCTTCATTACCGTCAGGTACTGAGTATACCCACTCAGGTACCTCGTGTTCTTCCATCAAACGAGATCTATATTTCTCCTTCTGTCTTCTTTCTTCGTCCATTTTCTCAAACAGCCAAAATTCTTCGTCTGATCGAGCTGCAAGGCGATTGATTTCTCTCTCACTCGGCACATCAGTGCCAAGTGCGCTAGTTCCTCTGCGCATAATCTCCTCCAACATCTCTCTCCGGTCTTGAGCTGGAAGAAACAAATGGAGGGAGAACAAAGTCAATGGAAAACCAAAAAAGTAAATAAAATAAATAAAAAAAACCCAAAGGCAGTGTAAATGAGCCATCAAGAAATTCGAGGAAATTTGAGAGAGAGAGAAAGAGTGAAAATGTCGTATATTCAATTTTCTGCTTGACAATAAAAATTGGGAACCTCTCAAGTACAAAACAAAAAGAAACAAAATAAAGGATTCAATCACTAGTTTTGAACCAAATGGCATCACAGTAGGTAATTAGATTTAAAAAATAACAAACCTGTTGAAGTTGTGTTGAAAAGTCCAGCCTGGATAACCTTGGCATCGATCCCCATCTTCTGTTTTGCACGCTCCAGGATAACCTCTTCAACTGATCCAACACTAACCAGGACAAACACCCTTACTTCCTTCTTTTGTCCAATACGATGAGCTCGATCCTCTGCCTGCTGGTCCATTTGAGGATTCCAATCACTGTCAAAGATAATAACAGTGTCCGCAGTTTGTAAGTTCAAACCTAAACCACCGGCCCGAGTACTCAAGAGAAACATGAAGAATGGGGATTCTGGAGCATTAAATTGCTTCACTAAAGCCCCTCTTTCTTCAGTTTTCGTTGAACCATCAAGTCGCAGATATTTAAACTCATGGAGCTGAAGATAAATTTCAAGAATGTCCATAAGACGAGTCATTTGTGAGAAAAGCAAGACTCTATGCCCAGCTCTATGTAGCTTTGGGAGTAAACGATCCAGTAGTTCAAATTTCCCAGAAGCTCTGACGATCTCCTCCTTGCGCCAAATATTATAATCTCCCAAAATAAAAAGATATGGATGATTACAACACTTCCTCAGCTGCATCGTTAAATTTTGTAGGGACTTTGATTTGCCAGAACCTGCCAAGCAAATAGTTATTAGTTAAAGCTGTAAAAAAACTTAAAATACACTCTAATCAAATAAGGTATATAAGTTCAGAAGGACAACAAAGATATTCAAACCAAAATATACAGCGTCATAAGAGCTAATATAAGAATTTAGATAGCATTTTAAAAGCTGATGACATTGTTTGCGCTGCAACACAGTGCCTAGTTGAATAGAAAAATAGATGAAATTCCCAAGCTATGCATATATAGCATACCAGTGTCAACTCTGCCAATAGAAGTGACTTGTTGATAGTATACTTTCTGCCATGCTGACATATCACATTTTAGTATGACCTGTGACTTTTCAGGTAGATACTTTTCCACCTCATCCTTTTTCCTCCTCAATATGAATGGCCTAATAACCTAAAGAGAAGTATATTAGAAAGGCAGACAAAAATGAAAAATGAAAAATTAACTCAAACGTGGAGTGGAGAAAAGCGAATCGACAATGCTCACATGATGCAGACGGCGAATAATCAATAGCTCCTCTTCATCTGTCAGAGTAACATCACTCCGATCTGCAAATGGTGCATTAAACCACTCCTGGAAGTTCTGGACAGAATTAAATATATGTGGCAGGAGAAAATTAAGCAGGGACCATAGTTCCTGCAAACTGTTCTGGATAGGTGTACCAGTTAAGAGAAGTCTACGTTTGATCTGGTAGCTGCAAACAAGGAAATGTTTCAAATCTATAGAACTCCAAATTCTAGATTTTAATCCATGAAGGGTAAAGATTTGAAGGAAAGTTAAGGCATGATTTTTTAGAATTCAAGGACACAATTGTACAACCTATAGAACAAATTTTGTTCAAGTAAGGTTGTAAATTAAGTCATGTTTTTGAAAAAAGTATCTTCTGCAGTTAAAAAAGAACTAACTAAACAAGCTCTTCCGGGAAAAGTATAATTCAGTAAAAGAGAAAGAGACTTTAACATATGTTACTAAAATATTTCAAGCTTGGATAGGAAATAGTATTTGATATTACGAGGAGAAAATGCATCTCTATTACTAGTTTCATACCCCGCAAGTGTCTGTGCAAGAGCACAATCACGATTTTTCAGCCGATGGCCTTCATCAACAATCATATAATACCAGTGTATTTTCTTCAAAAATGATTTATCTCTCATAATGAGATCATAATGTGTAATCAAGACACAAAATTTTCCTTCACTCAATAGCTCCTCCTTTATAGCTTTTCTCTCCTCCTGACGTCCGTCATAAAGAACAGCAGCGATACTAGATAAGAAACAAAAAACAAGAATGATTCCAAAGTCAATTTACTCGTGCATATATACACATCTCTAGGATTCAAATTTGTCATTCCAATCTTAATATTGTATATTTTACAAGCTACAAAGACAGATATGTACAGCCAAGAGAACGAAAAGAATGTGCAGGGGAAGTGAGTGTAAAAGATGTTCTTCCGTACCTTGGGGCCCATGTTGTGAATTCATGAATCCAGTTTGGCAGTACTGCCTTGGGAGCAACTATTAAATGAGGTCCAGTCACATCCTTGTATTCCATGAGGTAAGCAATCAATGAGATTGTTTGTATTGTTTTTCCCAACCCCATTTCATCAGCCAATATTCCATTTAAATTGTTATTGAATAATGAAAGCATCCACTGAAGTCCTTCTATTTGGTAGGGCCTCAATTCTCCTCCTTGTAGCATGGAAGGCTGTTCAGTGACCTGTAGAATTGAATTATTAGTCAGATTTCCCGATTCATACAAAGTTTTAACAGTTCAGTGACATGCAGAATTATAGTTATTTGATTCTAAGTTCTTTTAAAACTCTTTGGAAATGTGTATTAAAAAAGAATGCTGAAATCAATTTAAAATAGCAAACCCACAAATAAATGGATGAAGTTGTAAAGGAGAGACAAGAAAATATAAAACAGAGTACGGAAAATCTGCAATGTTTTTGGAATCCCCAGGGGCAACGTCTGAGGAGGTCAGCAATATCTTATAAATGATCAGAATGTCGCTTGACCAGTCCTACTGACAAATACTTTTCCTGAATTGAATTTTCCTAAATGATCAGAATATTTCTACTGACGAACACCTTACATTCAGAAAATGAACTTCTTAATAGGATTTCAAGCGTTCACTAAATCCTGACTTCCACATAGTTTAACACGTGGATTATAGACCAGAGAAATGGATTTACCATATAAATTAAAACCCAATGCAATACATATGAATTTCTTGGGTACCTTTTCTTGAATTGAATGAATGGCAGAGTTATATTGTCGCTGTCCTTCAAGCAAATCACCACTTTCATCATTTCGGTCAGAATCAATGGCATCTAAATCTTCATCTATGAGTAGATCTTGAGGGGTTGCATTCTTTGAAGAATCCAACTCGGTTAAATCAACATCAGATTCATCCAAGGTCTCGATGCCATCAGAGAGTTTAGAATCTTTCTGTCTTTGAACGGCAGCACCCAAGTTTACAAGTAGTTTGTTTGTTTCTTCAAGAAGTGTTGTTAATCGCTCATTCTTGCTCTCCTTAACCAATCTCATGTAAGCTTCTTGATCATCTGCCTTTAGTGCTTGGAACCTCAGTTTTTCTGCTCTTGTAGCACGTTGTCTTTGTCTTCCATGCCATGCCTGTCCAAATATCATGTGATGGATCATTTTTCAAGGTGCAAGGTAATTGAAAGAATGTAGTCATCCTAACAATTTTTCTAAATCATTAATAATTTATGTTCACTCCAAGAAAAGAGAACGGTATTGCCAAGCTTGCATAATTGTAAAACTGATAGAACTAGAGCTGAAGTATTAGTTTATCGAAAAGAACAAGTTACAAAATTTTCAAGCATCTGTGAGGTTTGGCCTCCCTTCTCTACAATACACACCCTGCCTTCTACTCAGTTTAATCCATCTCCCAATAACAGCCGCTCCATGTAACTACCCAACAAGCTCAGTTCATTGTCCTAACCCCTTACTACCAGCCAGCCATAACTAACCCTCAAGTAAAATGCACCGCAGCCTACTTGTATCAGAATTTAAAGCACGGTTTCTAATAGAAAAATCTCCTCTTTGCAAAATCAAAATTCAGATAAGGACAGAATTTAAAGAGGCAATACCTGAATTCCGTCATTTCTCTGTTTCCGACGTTTTATAGAAGCTTGAATTTGCAAATGGAATTCACGTACAGCATTCAGTATCTCAGCAAAAAACTTTCTTTTCCTAGTCTCAATTTGGTTCTTCTCCTCCTCTTCTAACCTTGATGTCCTCTGCAAAAACAGGTTTATGCTATTTTAGTAGTATACAGCAAGCAATTTTATTGGAGATCATATATCTTTTCCTTTCTCATACTCAATCATATATTTTTCATAAGGGTTTCTTCAGCTAACACTTTCTCATAATCCTCAAAGTTTGCCATAACACTTGTTCGATAGGTTTAGGAAGTGATATTTCATTAGAACAAAGACGGAAAGGCGATGGAAAAAGGAAAACCAAGTTCATGGAATCGCAAAAATTCCTCGAGTTGGCATTATTTAAAGAAGCCCTGTACTGAAGAAAGTCCTAAATTTTGCGTCCCTTCCATAAAACGTATGAAAGAGAGTCTATGATTCCTTTCCAGCCAAAAGTTGGATGTGCCTTTTTAATCGGCTTTTAATAGCCAAAAACCAGTAGAATAACTGTTCAAGTAACAATCTAATAATATGATAAATATATCTCACACAGTGCATGGGGTCAAATATTCGGAGGAACATGAAAGGAAAACAGAATTGATCATCAGAGAAAAATAACCTCAGCATCTCGCTTTTTCCGCAATTGATCATCAGCTTCCATGGCAAAAGCATCGCCTACACCATATGGTGGACGGTGCAATCGCATCATGCCCCAATCAAACAATTGTTTGTCTGGATATGCACAAGTTGCTTGAAGCCAGTACTCTGAACTCACATCAGATCGTACCTTTTTTTGCAAATCTAGTAACTGCCATGAAATGACTAATCAATCAGTACCAAACAAAACTGTGTACATGCACGCCAAGTTATCGTCATCAACATCAATACTCAAGCTATGCAACAAATAACAACCAATATGGTAACTTTCTATTTTAATATCTGAGCAAAATTTTGATAATTGTTCAAAAAAAAAAAAAAAAAAACTAAGCGAAGATAAATCAACATTTTATAAGCAATCAAATCAAATGTGAAGAACATATTCTACAGCAAGATTACCTTTAATCCACACAGTTCAAGCAAGCACTTTGTCTGTAAGTCTTCCCCTCTACTTGAAGGTAATTCTGGTTCAATATTATTAAATGAATAAGTAACAAATAATGAACCATTTAATGCACCCTTAACCAACTGCAAATGTATAAAGACAGCTCCCAGTTTGGTAGTAGCATAGAGCAGTATAATTCATAACCGCTAATGCAGCACAACACATAATGTACTACTTCAATTCACAGGTTTTTCATCTCAAGTCATAATTTAACATTATACTATTTCCCGATTTTGGCATTAAGAACAATGACCACCAAACACAGCAAGAAAGAAAGTTCAAAACATCTCAAATTAATTCAATCACCTTCTAAATCATCCAACCGCCGTCGTACACGACCTCGATACCGCTCTTCTCTTGACTGTTCCAGCCCAGAACCAGATACAAAATTCGAACGTTGCTTCGCCAAAGCATCTCCAAGGTCAGTCAATAGATCTTCTTGAACAGATTCTCCAACCTCCTCCTCCTAAACAAGATTCAAAACGTTGCAGTACACAGCTCAAACACTAATACTCCAGTGCAACAATAACAGTCAGAAAAACAACACCCTAAGCCTTTTTTCTAGATTAATACCAATATAACCTAAATTTCCTATAAATTCATAACATAAGCTCAACCAAGATCTATCTATACATTAATAAAAACAATCCAAAACCTTCACAATCAGCATCCTGCATCAATTAAGCCACAACATAAAACATCTAGAAAAACGAAAGAACAGAACTCAAAGAAAGTAGAGGAAACCCTAAATGAAGAGGGATCGAGAATGAGTACCGAATGATTGAGAGGAGTGGGATCCTGGTGGTGAGGAGCTGAATAAATGGAAGAAACAGCTTCAAAGAGGTCGGGAGGAAGAGGAAGATTCCGGGAGAGTAAATTGAGAGCAGAGATGAGGGACCTGGTGGAATGAAGATGGTCGAGGGAAGTGAGGTCGGTGTCGAGATGAGCCATATTCATGGCGGGAGAGGAGGAGGAAGAAGAAGAAGAAGAAGAAGAAGGGGTTATTTATTTATATTTGACGGCTAATTTGAAGAATTAAAATTGGAAACAAAATTAAGAGAAAATTAAATAAAAATTAAAAAAATCTGGTGTCGCGCGTAAATTGCAAAATTCCTTTTTGCCTTTGGTTTCTTCCATCTTCTGTGATTTTCTTGTGCGTGCGCTTTGCCAGGAGCCTCAGCTACTACTTCCTCCTATTCTTTCTTTGGTTTGGTTTTATATAACTTCCGTAACCAAACAGCCCTCTTCCCCCTACTTGAAATGTCCATACTACCCTTCAAATATCCAATTTTGTTCCCTTTTAAAATAAGAAATCACTTTTTTATTTGATTTGGTAATTAGTATTTATATTTTCAAATTTATAACAATTTAAAGCATGTTTGGTAGTAAATTTGAAAACAAGAGATTTAATGAAAAGTATATTTCATGTTTTCAGATATGTATTTGATAAGAAATTTAGAAATTAAGTTCTAATTTAAACAATATTTGATACTATATTTATAAATCATAAAACTTACCTACTAAATATTAGTTCACAATAAATTATTATTAATTTATTTATGAACATGTTTTATATTAAAATAAATTTTGAATAATTATTATCTTGTAATATTATATAGTTTATAATACCTTATATAATATATATTTTAATTTTAATTTAAAAAATAATTGGGTTTACAATATTGCATACTTTATTTCTAAACGTTCTTATATTTATTTAATATAATTTTGCATTTTAAAATTTAAAATTCAAAATCTAGATACAATGAAAACATACCAATGGTATTTTCAGAATTGGCACTATTTGGTTCACATAATCTAAAAATAATTTTCATAAATTGAATCTGAAAACATATCATAACATATAAGGAATATATTGATATTTATTAAAAGTTCATGAATTAAATTGTTGCATATTTTGAAATATAGGAACTAAATCGTTACAAAGTGAATTTTAGGTACTAAATTATTACTTCCATGAAAGTTTAAGGACTAAAAGTGATATTTAACCTTCATTTTCCTTGTTAAACTTTTTTAAAGTTCGCATTGCATTGCATTGCATCTAAGGTTTTTTAATTTAAAAATAGATTAGAATACCATTTTGATCTTTTTTTTTTTCTTTGAGTACAGTAAGGGAGGGAGGATTCGAATTAACACATGCAATCTATGATGTTAGTCTATTGTTGATTTATATTTTTTAGAAAATAGTCTCTACTAGGACTTCTTTTATAAAATTTGAAAATATATTCGCATAGTATTTTTTTCATGTAAATTATGGGTGTTATTTAATTTATTTTAAATAAAAATAATAATTTTGAAAGACTAAATTTAAGATCAATTAAAAGTATGGGAACCAAATTTGAATAAGGACCAAAATAGTATTTAACTTTAAAATTATTTTAGTTCATTTACTTTCAACTTTCAACTTTTTTTTTTTAGTCGTTTATTTGTTTATTTTAGTCTATCTACTTTTAAAATATCCATTTTAGTTTTTGTATTTTAAAAAAAATAGTTTTAAAATATTTATGAGACGCGAAAATCAATATTACCCTTTATCAAAAGAATGGCATTTTTTAAACTAAACTCTTAAGGGTTTTTCTTTATTATTTGTTTAAATTTAGCCTTAAAAAAATCAAATTGACCAACTAAATTTACAATACTAGCACTACCCCAACTAATTTTACCTAACTATTGTACATTCTTAGTACTTCCATTACTAGTCAAAAATTATTTTCAACATCATATAAAAACCATCTTAATTACTATACCTGAACAAACGCAATAATTTATTTTATAGCTAAAATATTATTATTCCGAAGTTTATTCAAGTTTAGTCTATGTTATTTCAATTGTTCATATTTTATTCCTTATACTTTTAATAAATCTTAAATTTCGTTCTTCAAAGTTAATTTTTATCGAAATTGGTTAAATAATAACAATAATTTTTATAAAAAAAAAAATACAATATGTGAATATATTTTCAAGATTTAAATTAATAATAAATTAGCAATGAAGACTAAATTTAAGATATATAAAATATATGAAAAGTACCGAAACTAAATTGAACCATTGAAAGTACAAAGACTAAAATTGAATAGACTTTAAAATATAGGGATCGAAATGGTATCTTAACCTTTATTTTATTTATGTACATGCTAAATTTAAAGAGTTAATTTAAGAAAAATTAATCAATTTGACATAAAATTACAAAGCTGCAAGTGGGAAGTCAAAGATTCTTATGAGAACTTTCTTTGAAGTTTCTAAGATCACAAAATGAAAAGAAAAGATGTGAATGATTTTGGCAAGGCGTAATCCCATTTGGGTTTTCTTTGAAGGAACTTTGGAAGATTAGGCAAAATATAATAACCATTACTAAGTAAAATGCTGCTATAAGATTGTTGTAATACATAATTTATTTATGGTTCAACTTTACAAGTGATTCTATGAGAAACCTCAAAATCTAAGAAAATTATGGATGTATTATCTTTTGTACGCAGTGTTCTAGCCTCCCCCAACAAAAAATTGGCAATCTTTTCGGCTGAATTTTCTGCACTTGTGGAGTATTTCTCCCTAGCCTGTGCAGCAATTCGCAATCACTTGTTCAGTTGAAACAGAGATTAAAGAGACCACTCCAAAACAAAAGAAAAGAGGGGGAAAAAAATGGTACCTGAAGAACCAGCTGAATTGCCTTCTTCACACTAATAACATCCCAAAAGCCATCACTGTGATTATTGCAGAATCATAAGTTAAATAATTGTGTCTATTTTGGTCCATGAACGTTAAAAAGTGTCCACTAAGTTCTCAAACTTTCAATTTTGTGACCTATGAGTCCTTAAATTATCAATTTTGTCTAATAGGTCATTGATCTATTCAACATTTTTTAAAATTCATAGAACTACTAGATATGAAATTGAAAGTTTAGG
This sequence comes from Lagenaria siceraria, assembly GCA_002890555.2. NCBI lineage: Eukaryota > Viridiplantae > Streptophyta > Magnoliopsida > Cucurbitales > Cucurbitaceae > Lagenaria > Lagenaria siceraria. The sequence goes on from CM016488.1 coordinate 20,507,547, forward strand.
GTCTCATTAGACATAAAACTCAGTTTTATATCTAGTAGAACAATTAATTTTTAAAATTTTTAAAATTCAGTGATCTAGATTCTAGAGTCAAAATTGAAAATGGAAAGACTAAACTTGTAATTTAACGTTTTGAATAAAAGCCAGCATGGATTCAACTCAGTTCCCCAATCCCCCCATTTTTTTTCATGGCATTTACTGTTTACTATAACAGAAGAAGGGGTCATATTGATCGCAAGTAAAATCACCTTGCCATCACTGCAAAAGCTTTGCTTCCTTGATCTACATGGACAACTTCACTTATATAAGGTTCTGAACTGAAACGATTGTCTTGTTGTTTAAGAAACTTGTCACCAAGCATCCTTGCAAGGTTCAAGCCTGAGGCAGGGAGGCAAGGTATGAGCAACATGGCTAACATTCAAAAAATAACAATTTGGTAGTGTGAAGGACAATTTTTTCGTTACCGCACAAACGTGTCTCTCCATCTTTCAATGGTTCTCCTGCTTGTTCTATTCGGAGTCTTTCTGAAGAGCTAGTTATTCTGTGATCTTCTGTCATCTTCATCTGCTTCCCATGAACACTGGAAAAAGAACAATTAGTCAAAAAAAAAAAAACCTTATCCAGGAATGGTGAAAAACTAACTTTTTTCTTTTCTTTTCTTTTCTTTTGAATTAATCACGAGTAATTTAAGAGTGATTAAAAATAAGAAAGGATGGGGAAGTAAGTGAAGATGAAGTGGTCAAAAGCTCATTTAAGTAAACACTAATTGGAACTGCATTTCTGCTCACAGAAACGGCCATAATTTTCTACCTCACAACAGAAACAAATTGAAATCCTTTCAAGGAACTATAAGATGTCCATATCCTTATTTCTTTCACTCTATCTAAAATTCTCGCGTGTGAGAGTATAAAATGCCCATGAACTGTCCATTGTTATTATTATTTTTTATCCCCTATGGCATACAAATTACTGCCTGTCGATAAGCCATCATTTTGGTAACCCATTAATTAAATAAATAAAACTATAAACACATACTTCAGAACACAAGCAGAGTCCCCAACATTTGCACATTGCACAAAGTAATTTTCATCATTATCGGCCCATACTAAAAGCACCGTGGCAGTACAACCCTGCAAAGAAATTGGTTAGACCCATTAATACTAAACAAATTGTTGCCAACGACACTAACAAAGCTAAAAATAATAATAAATAAACAATCCCTTTGCACATACAGAGAGATTCTATACTGATAAAAAAAATCTATCATTCATAAATTAGCATTTCTCATACAAATTCATTATTTTACACAAGTTTAATATAGCATAGTTTGAACGATGTATTTTTGTCATGTACAGGTAGAAAATTCCTTGAAAAAGGGCATTGCTGCCGTGTCTATGCACCCTATGTCATGCTTCTATTGATAAAAACAAATATTTGGGACAAGAATAAAGAACTTAAAACAAAATACATATTAAAGCTCCACAACAAAATTCATCAAGGGAAAGTGAAGAAACCTCATAATAGTGATTCATGCAAGCCTCGGTCTGAGAAAATGCTTCTCTAAGAACATCTGAAGCATCACGAAGAGATACTACCCTCTCCCTTTTCAGTGGATCAGATAGAATTGTGGCAACCTTCTCTGGAAGAATCCTAGAAGTAAGAATATTAAAAATTAGTACAGTAGCAAGTAAAAGCCCACCACTCTGTGCTGGAAAATAACAGGAAACTACAACAAGTGTTCAAATATTTGATAAAGAATGAAAGGTATAAAAGGACAAACAAAGGAGCCCAACAAAACAAAGGGCACGAGGGATCCCAAAAGTAACTACTAAAAAGGGTTCATTACGAAAGTAATATTTATAACAGCAATGCTGAAGCTGAAAACAGATACTAACTCGCTAGCAGATTTGGCAGCCCCAACTCCACTATGTCCATCGCAGATACCAAAGAGTCCAAACTGCCAGATAAATGTCCATGCAAGGTAAGCTATTTCGGTATGCATGTTCTTAACCAAAAATATACACAAATTGCCAGCACCAAAACCTGATCAACCCCAGGAAGAGGCCATTGATAATAGCAAACATCTTCCATGGCAAGCTTCTTTCCACCTCGACGTAAAGCCATTGGATCTGAAGCCAAACCAACTCCAAAGGGAATATGGTTCTCAATCTGAGATGTAATATGAACCTGCCAAAGAGGTAAAATATAAAATATTAACTAAATCAAGGTTAAGAGTTCAAAATCAAAATTTCCTCCCAGCTCAAATATAATGGAACCAATTTAAGGAATCAAGAAGGAAAAGCCAACATTACAAGAAGTCCCTTCAGTTGGTGTTAATCAAGGAAGAATTGTCATTTGCCAAAATTTAAATTTAAATTTAATTTAAAAAAAAAAAAAAAAAAAAAAAAAAAAAAAAAAAAAACACCAATATTTACAGAGAGCTCCAGAAGGAGACAAGTCTATGATATCCAACAGCCATAAAATTTAACATGCTAAAATTTATTTCCACCGAGACCTCCTAGTGGTCCTGTCCATCAATAGCATTTTCCTATAAAACTCTCTTTTCTTTCGAAGGGATGTCCAACAAAAAGTTGCTAAAGAGCTGAAGAAACTGGTCGAGAAAATCACCAAGTCATATTGAAATCTTGCAAGAGAGAAACCCATAGCATTTAAGTAAAGGAACAGTTATGCAATAGTTGGTTTCCAGTATCCCCTTTCCTTTTGCAAATATAACATAATATATGTCATCTGCTAGGGAAAATGTATTAGAGATGCCCTTTCTGACATAATCATAAAATTTCATGGTCAGACATGTGCAGATGTTCCTGGAAAGGAGTTCCATATGCTCATTGAAAAAAATATTAATCTCTTCAGCATTGTGATAGAAACAGATAGCTCTATATATTACTATAATGTCACATAACAACTACCTAACTCTACAACATTTGGTGTTGAGAAACTTGTAAGATTTTTAAATATCCTGTATAGGTGGCTCCACGGTTGGAACCCATGACCTCTAAAAACATATGGCTTTACACTTTTCTATTCCCACAATTAAGCCAACGCATGATGATTACTACTATAATGAGAAAAATCTATATGAAGTAACAAATACAGGGGCAAGTCAACTTACATACACTTTGGAGGTTGTACCAAGAGTTATAACATCTCCACTCGTAAGCTCAACTGGGTCACCCCAATGTCTACTTCCAGACTCAGGATTGTTGATTGATTGAGAATTTAATAAGGTCCCATTTAAGCTACCCAGGTCCACAAGCTCCCATTTCATATTCTGCATACAAATTAATAGTTTGGTAATAAGAAGAATAGCACACGCGTAAGACAAACTTAAATGTAGATTGTAATTAGGTGATGAACAACTATAGGAATATGTACATTTAGATTCCATTTTATCAAGGCATGCTTCCCTGAGACTTCTGAATCCTTCAGCTGTAAATCACTAGGAGGTACTCTTCCAAGAGTCAATGGGAGCCTAGACGTGTTTGCAGAATGTATTGAATAACGCACTCCACGAGAAGGACCGGAGGTGACCTCCAAAGTGAGGTAACTTCCTGCACTTCTAACAGAAAGATATGAAGGTATGTTTTACATACTCGCATACATTACATTTGATAATAGCCTCACTGAATAAACAAATGAGATGAGAAATTACTTCCATGTGAGATATCTTGACTTGCAATTTCGTGGAGTTGATCACTTTCCAGGCTCAGTTTTGCATGCTTTTGAACTTCTGGAATCTGGTTTGCGAAGTGAGTACGCTTAAGGGTTTGACCAACTGATATAACTTCTAAAGGATCGGGAACTACATCTTGAACCAATCTATCACCTGAGAGAAATGAATAGATCACCCAAGAAAATGAAGAATTAATAAACCATACACAGTGAGAAAGATGCTTGAGGGAAATTGACACAGCAGAGTCAAATACCCTGATTTAAATGGGGAGATAAAGGTGGCAGTCTTTGTTTATGAATCAGTCCATGTAATCTCGGGGACCGAAAATGTCCATCAGTTTGAAGTGCACCCTCCAGATCATAATCTCTGGGAAGCTCACCGAATTGGTTTTGAGTGACATCCGCAGCATCAGAGACAAGGGGTCTCTCAAGGTCAGGAACCTGAAAGAAAACATGGGAGGTAGCGATATGTAAAGAAAATCAAGAAGATGGTAGCCTCATATATTATATAACTAATAATATATGATCTTAGCAACTATGATCGCATCGCATGATATCCTTATCATTTTTAAAAAAAAATAAAGGAGATAAAAAGATCACTGGGTATTCTACCTTTCAGAAATTGGGGAAAAAAAATAATAATCAAATAACAGAAGATTTTAATCACTATTCTAGAAACTAACATCTTTTACCAATTTTTGAAAGCTTGAATATAAAGTGGCTTTTTCATATTTTAAGAATCTCAAAATCAAAATTTCGCCTGATAAATGCCAAAGAAACGAGGATAAATCAAGTCAATCAAGACTCAGAACATGTTGTCATCAATTATCATTCCGTTGCTAGGAGGCAGACAGGTGGGTGAGGGTGACGAGAGTTAAAAAAATCATATTTTAGAGAGCAGAATCTCATAAGAGCTGAATCCAGCTATTAGGAAGCGAAGGACGGAGCTCGCTAAAGGAAGCCATATACACACAATCATTAGCTATACACAACAGAAGAACCACTGATTATTTTCACACAACAGATTCCAATTATTCACTCCAACATTTCCAGATGAATATCACCCCGCTCAAACAAAATCCAGAAAAGATACAATTACAAAACCAATGCCCACGAAAGAAAAAAAATCGAGCCAAACAATCAACACCCATCAATTTAAAATTCACCCACATCATGGGAAATGAACACATCAATCCAAAAAAAAAAAAAGTACAAGAAACATCCAACTAAACCCCCAGAAGCCTGATCGCATCATAACCCAACTCAAAAAAACCTCTAAAAACTTCCATACATCAAAGTGCAAACCAAAAACAACATTGGCCAAACCAAACGCAACAAGAAATCATATCATTCCAATTCAAATTCTACAACGTATCCGAAATAAATCGGCACCATTACATAAATAATGCTAGAAGGGAAAGGAACAACAGAAACGTATAAAAACAAAAGGAGATAAAACTGATTGGTGAGGGGGAAAAACCTTGATTGTGCGAGAACGGGAATAGGAAAAGAAACGCCATGGTTTGCAGGCAATGAGGAGGAGGAGGAGGATGAGAAGCAACATAAGGAGAAGAACAACGACAATGCTCCCTGGTATCGCCATCGTCATCGCTCTCTCTCCCCTGTGAGGAAACAGATTTGCCTGGCCCTGGGGTTTTCGCGAGAAGGTCGCTTTGAAATGGTCGCACTCCCACATCGCTGTAAATCAAAATTTTCCATTTCTTGCTTTAGCAAATTATTAAAAACGATTAGTTTTAATTTCAATTTAGTCCCTTTTAACTTGTAAGTTTATCCTAATCAAGTCCCTAACTTTTTAAAATATACATTTTTTTTATTCCAAACTTTCAAATTTAGAAAAATTAAAGGAAAATTACTATAAATAAAAAACTATCAAACTATTTACAAATATATAAAAAATTCACTGTCTATCAGCGATAGATCATGTTGTCTATCGTTGATAGACAGTAAAAATTTTCTATATTTGTAAATAGTTTCTCTATCGCTGATAAACAATAAAATTTTTCTTATATTTGTAAATAGTTTAACTCATTTTTCTATATTTGAAAACATCTCTTAAATTTATTCTATTTTAATCTTTAAATTTTTTAAAATTAGATAACAATTTAGTTTTTAGTTTTTTTTTAATATATATTTCAATTCTTAGTCAAATGCTAAAAACAAAAACACGTTTTTGAAATTGAAATTTCTTTAGCATATTAGTACACATTTCCAAGCTTTGTAATTAAATTTTAAAAAAAATAGAAGAAGGACAAGAACAAAAATAATTATTTGTTGAAAATATTAGAAATTAAATACATATTTTAAAAGTTCAAAAATAAAATAGAACAAATATAAAATTTGAAGGACTAAAATGACATTTTGAGAATTTAAATGACCAAAGTAGAATAAATTAATTTAGAATTTAGGAACAAAATATGGTTTGAGCCAAATTTATAACAATTCATCATTTTACATTAAATTAACTTGCTTTCTTTCGTAGAGAAACTCATCCACTTTCATTAAATTTTAATTCCTTCTGTTTTAGGAAAAATCGGAATTTGTTTTTTTTTTCGAGAATATTATTACATCACAAATTTAGGTGAGATTCAATTAAACGGGCCCTTTAAGAAAACTACAAACACACACGTTTGTGAAGAGTAAAGCAATTAAAAAAGATAAAACTTGAGAGAAAACATATAAATGTGATTTTTTAAAGTTAAAAATATTATTTCAGTAGGTGTATTTTGAAGTTTGTTCGAATTTAATTATTATATTTTTAAATATTCAATTTTAGTATGGTATTTTCAATCAAACTTAAATTTAGTCACTTAAAATTAATTTATATCTAAATTATTTAAATAGCGATAATAATTTCAATACAAGAAAATATTATATGTGAATGAATATGTTTTCAAAGTCTATAGTGAAAATGTTAGTAGATAATTAAAAAACTCATTAATAAACTAGCGGTATGAACTAAATCTAAGATTTATTAAAAGTACTATGATTAAATTTAGACATTTAAAAGTTTAGAAACTAAGACAGATACCAAAATGTTATTTTAACCATTTTTTTCTTTTTCATATTATTTGTCCAGAAAACCTTATTATTTTGATGTCTAGTTCTTGTACTAAAATTATATAAATATCTACATGGTCAAATTATAAAGTTAATCTTTTTTTAAGAATAAACATACAGTAGGTCCCAAACTTGAAAATTTGTATTTACTGGAATTTGAATCTCTACTATATTTCAAAAGTTTTAAAAATTAACGGATCAACAAAATAAATTTTAAAGTTGAGGGTTCTTTTAGTAACAACAACTCATTAAATACCCACATCATTCCACTTTAGAAATAAATGGTAGAACAGAAGCTTGAAATACATATTTTTAAACTCAAGAGAGCTCATAAGAGAACGTCGAATATGTAGATTTATTAACAACTTTGTTCTCTCCTCTCTAGGGACCTTATAAAAGTACATTATATATTGCAAAAGCGACCGAGCTAAAAGTTTTTTTTTAAAAAAAAAATAAATAAACACAAAAACACAAAACAAACAACCTCAAACAAATCAAAATTCAAAAGATTCAATAAATACAAATACATGTAGATATCAAAATTAAAGGCATGTGAATTTAAACTTCCAACATATGAATTGAAGTATAACTTACTTAAACAGGGATCTTAAAAACAGATCAAACAATTAACAAATTAGATTAATAGATTTTTTTGTTTTGTTTTGCTTAGCAAATCAAATACGATCGTGGCAAGTCGTGACAGCTGGGCCCCACAAATCATAATATGCTGATCGTGATTCACGGAATTCACAAGCGGGCCGATAAGTCCGGCCTGATGCTCGTGATACGGTTCTGGGCCAATTGGGCCTTTCCTTACAACCTAATGGGCCTCTTAAAATTTGGCCTTTTTATGATGAAAATTTATGATGAGAAATTATTGGGGATAACAAGATATTTTTCCATTTTAAAACAATTCAACTAATTCAACTGGAAATTGTGAAAACAAATATATCTCAACTTATTGTATATAAGTGATCAAGAATAAGTTCATCATTTTTTATACTATAAAAATATGAAAGAAAAACTATAAAGAAAATTTTAATTCAATAATATGTGGGATGGAGAGATTTGAATTTCTAACATCTTGGTCGATGACGTATGTTTTTATTATATTGTATGTGAATTTTAACTCCTACATGTCGATTAATTTTGAATTATGCCTGTGTTGAGATAAATTTGTTTGAATAGCTCCATTATCGTGACCTAATTCAACATTTGGTTATTTAGCATACTTTTTTTAAACTTATAAAGAAGATTTTTAGCCAAATAGTTTTATTTTCAAAATTTGTATGGTGTTCGCTTTATATGTAACCAATGTTTTTCCTTTCTCAAAATGCTAAAATATATTCAAAGTCATTTAAAGTACTTTTCTCAAAACTCACCCGTCGGTTAATTCTAAGGTTAAAAATTTTGATGTGAATGAAATATTTTATTGTTTTGAGAACAATTTTGTTTTAAAATATAATATTTATAGAACTAGTAGGTTTAAAATCTATCAATCTAGAAATCTAAGCCACGATAATATCATTTGGTAATTTTTTTTATACGAATATAACTCAACTGACATAAAATATGAACGATGTTAGAAATTTAAATCTCTCACTCAATATATTGCTGAATTAATCTTTTTATTTTTGAAAAGATAATGTATAGTGAGAGTGTGGATGATTAACCACATGAATACTATTTAAAAAGAAAAAAAAATTTAGTACAACAACGGAGGATGAGAGAATTCAACCGACAACCTTTTAAGGAAGAAAGTCATATCAATTACTGAGAGCTAAGCTCACATTAGCAATAAATTTTATTAATAACAACTTAAATAAAAGCAAATAATTTAATTTGTTAAAATTTGAAGGTGGTTAGATAGTCATTTTACAATGTTCTTAAAAGAGATAAAAAATGAAAAGTCTTATTTATTTTTTGTAATATAGTTAATTTTAAGGAAAGTTACTGTATTATAAATATAAAAAAATTTCACAGAGAATAAAAAATTTCTATATATATAAATATCTGCATAAAGCATCACCCACACGTAATATTAAATTTAAATTCTCGTGTTAGAAGAAAAAAAAAGGAAAAAAGAAAAAGAAACAAAGAAAATCATAAAGCAGTCCATATCAAATATTAATAATAGCAATAATCATAAAGAAATTCAATTCACATTTTCCATTTACTTCCAAAAAAGAATATTAAACCATCATCCTCTAATATGCAACATAAAAAACTTTATCTTCTTTTTAAAAAATCATCATAAATTTCAAATTTCCATAATAAACTTGAAATTATGCACTAAACTTCTTTTTTCTCACATCAATAATAAATAGAAACTATATACCAATCGAATCAATACTAGTCAACACAATAGAGTCAACCTTAAACAAAATTTAAATACTTTTTTTTAGGAAAAAAAATTTAAATACTAAAAAAACACACACACACTTTTTTATTAAAGGAAAAAAAAGGTTATAGATTTGTGAATAATACCTGATTGGTGGTAGGATGTGAATGGAGATCTTCAATTTGAACCATTCTTTAATTATTTTTTCATTTTTAAATGTTAAGAGAATAACCACATTTATAAAGCTATATTTCTCTTAAAAAATAATAATAATTATGAGGTTATTTGTTACAAACATAAAATACATACTAAGAATGGAAGTGGAAGGAATTTTGATACTAATTTTGATTACTCATTATTTATAAATGGAAGTGACATAAAGAATTTTGACCATGCATTAATTTTTAATCAAACTACCAAACATCTCTTTAATAACTTTGGCAGTTATTAATTTAATGCTAAATTAACGTTTGACTTTATTATTTTGTTAATTTTTGTTTTCTAATATTTTGAATATAATTGGCAAAAGTTTTTTTCTCCTCTTTTCAAAAAAAAGAAAAGTTTTTTGTTTCCTTTCCAAATTCTGACATTCTTTTTCTTAAAAAGAAGTATATTTAGAGATGAAATAAGGTTGAATTTGGAAAGATACTGGAATAACTTTTAATAATTTAGAGTGGAGGTAATTTTCAATTTCTAACAATTTAGAGACTAAAATTTTATGAATATCAATTTAGTTCTTATACTTTATAATAATTTAGTCTATATCGTGGAAATACTCTTAAAATTTTATGAAATTTGTTACACATATAGTTCGATATTAATTAATGGTCAAGTTTGTTTAAAAAATATAAAGACTAAGTTATTATATAATAAAAATTGAGAATTAAGTTCGATGAAATTTTTTGACTAAATTGTTATAAATTTTAAAGTAGGGAGACTTATAAGTTGTGTTTCTTTATTATGTTTGCCTAAAAAAATATATTAATGAAACTTTTGAAAGTTAAGGCTCCATTTGATAACTATTTGGTTTTTAGATTTTAGTTTTTGAAAATTAAGCCTACAAACAGCCCTCTCACCTCTAAATTTATGACTTTCTTATAAACTTTTTACCTATGTTTTAAAAATTCAAGTCAAAATTTGAAAACTAAAAAAAAATAGTTTTTAAAAATTTGTTATTGTTTTTAGAATTTAGTTAAGAATTCAACTTGTGTACTCAAGAAAAATGCAAACTATTGTAAGAAAAGTGCGAAGAAATAGACTTAATTTTCAAAAACTAAAAACAAAAAATGAAATAGTTACCAAAGGGACTTAAGGGGTATTTTTGAAACGAAGTATAAAATTGAAGAGTTATTTTCTATAATTTAGCCTAAAATATATTAACCTTCATAAGCTCCATCAAAAAGACAATGACAAAACTCTAGTTTACGACATATCGAATCTATTCATAGTATTGAGACACTACATGTTACAAACATCTCACACTCTCAGAAATATCCTTCAACATTGCACATCTCACTCTATAATGTTTAAAGCTAAAACCGTTTGTAATGTCGTGATAGTTATTAAATACATCATTATTTTTCATCGGTTTTGTGTGAGTTAAAAAATATAGTGATTGTACGACAATTTGAAAGAAAAAGAAGGGGTAACAATAAATTATGTCTATTAGACTCGTGAATGGGAGATAAAAAATTACTTAACTTTTCTTATTACTTTCTCTCAAAATATATATACATCCTCAATAATGTAAAATACCAATAAAGGAAATAACAAAAATAGTAACAAAATATAACATAATATTGTTATAACTAATATGTTTCCATCAAGTTGGGTTGTACAAATTAATAATAATAACCGACTTGGACAATTATAGAAAAATAAGCAGAAGCAGCAAGAGCTTTTGTAAAAATATCAGCAAGTTGATAATGAGACTGCACTAGTAAAAGCTTGAGAGAACCATCAGTAACTTTATCCCAAATGAAATGATAGTCAAGCTCTATGTGCTTAGTACGCTCATGGAAAATAGGATCGTAGTAAGGTGAACTACAACCTGATTGTCACAGAAAAATAGAGAGAAGATTGAACAATATGAATGCACAAATCATGAAGCAAAAAAGTTAACCACGCAATTTCACAAGCTCTAGCAACAAGAGCTCTGTACTCGACTTCAGCTGAAGAATGAAAAACAATATTTTTCTTTTTAGATTTCTATGAGACAAGAGAATCACCTAAAAATATACAAAAACCAAAGGTAGATTTTCGAGTGTCAAGGCAAGATACCCAATCAAAATTTACTAAAGCTCGTAATTAAAAATTTTTCATTAGAGATATAACAATTCCTTGACCATGTGACGACTTCAAATATCGTAACAAATAGTGAGCTGCAGCTAAATGTGATTTGCAAAAACGAGCAACAAACTAACTAAGCTTGTTAACAGCAAACACTATGTCTGGTATTGAGATGGTCAAATAAAGAAGTCTTCCAATTAACCTTCTATAAAAAGATGGATCCGACAACAAATCAACATCTAAATTTTTTAATTTGGCAGTAGGATCCATTGTGACTGGTTTGAGACTTAGAAGATCAACATCCTCCAAAATTTGTAAGGTATAATGTCGCTGAGATATAGAAATACCTTTAGATGAACGAGCTAGCTCAAAGTCCTAGAAAGTACTTCAGAGAACCAAGATTCTTGAGTTTAAACTGTTCACGTATCAAGTGTTTAAGCTGGTTGATGTGTTGTATATTGGCTCATGTAATGAAAATATCAACATATACTAAGAGAGCTATAAAATTGTCACCAATGTCATGAACAAATAAAGAGTAATCAGCCTTAGACTGTGTGAATCCAAGAGAAACCAAAGTATTAGAAAATTTAGTAAAACATTGCTTAGATACTTGCTTAAGGCCATAAATTGATTTCTTCAGTTTACACATAAGTTTTCCACCCACTACAACAAATTTGACTTTAGATATCAGTTGTCATTTAATAAATGATGACAGATGGACTCTATAATGACAGTTTGAAAAAAAAAAATATAGACCTTGAGAGAAAGAACCATGAAGTTTTCAGATGAACGGGCTAGCTCAAGTCCTAGAAATACACCATTTGTTATAGTGACCTTGAGAGAAAGATCCATGAGGTTTGTAACCAAGGGAAAGATCCATAAAAACTTCTTCCAACAAATCACTATGAAGAAAGGCATTATTGACATCTAGTTGCAAGAGAAGCCAATTATATGACACAACCAATGTAAGAAGAACTCGAACAGTGACTAACTTAGCAATTGGCGCGAGGGTTTTCAATAAAATCTAACCCTCTTGTTGAGTATATCCCTTTGCAACGAGTTTGACATTATATCTCTCAATAGAACCATCATATTGATGTTTTAACTTTATAGATCTATTTGCAATCAATAGTATGCTTGGATGGAGGTAAAGATACAACATCTCAAGTATTATTTTCTTCCATGGCTTGAAGTCCAAGACACATAGTTCCTTCCAATGATAAAAAGAAATGGCTTGATGGTAAAACTAAGGTTCATAATGGGAGGAAATGGCTATAGAAAAGGCTCGAAAATTTGGGGAAAGATGATCATAAGATAGAGTAGAATGAAGTTGATAACGGATGGAAGAAGAAATTAAAATAGAAGTACGAGCAAGGCTACATTGATAATCTTTTAAGTAGGACTCGAGTGGTTTTTCGAGGGATTATAGTAGGAGAATCAGAAGTTGTTGGTTGATTTAAAATAGAGGATTCATCCTGGTTTAAAAGAATATTTTAATATATTTTTTACCTATAAATGTTAATATTTGTTGTAATTTTTAGGGTTGTTTACGAATATAGAAAAATGAGCTAAACTATTTACAAATACGAATATAGAAAAATGAGCTAAACTATTTACAAATATAGAAAAATTGTATATTGCTGATAGGGAGTGAAATTATTCTATATTTATAAATAGTTTGATATTTTTTTTTTTGTTTATTATAATTCTCTTAATTTTTTCTATCTAATAATTTTTTTTTTTTTGTTAGGAATACTGTCTAATAAATTTTCATTTGAAAAATCATTTTAAAAAATAATTATTAGGTTTGTTCAATGAATTATAAAACATATGTCAAGGACGAAATTGACTTGACGTTGGTTAAACTCCTTAATTTTTCTAAACAGATCAATTTAGACTCTCAATTAAGATTTTTATGTGAAATTTGTCAATGCATCAATTCAAATCATTTATTTTATTAATTTGATATTTGAAGAAGTTTACACACGTGTAAGAATTTAATGGACGGATGATTTTCAAATGTAATAACAAATGGGGTTGGTTTCAATCATATATACTCTTTGAAGGTTGAAACTTTTTATTTTAACCCTTAAAGTTTATTTTGTTTTTCAAAACTAACCTTAAATGCTTTGCTGCTAAATTCATGAACGAAATTTTTTTTATGCATGCTTTGGCGAACAAATCCAAACACAAACAAGAAATAAATTTGAGGACTACGGTTAACAAAAAAAAAAAGGAATAACATAAAATTGGGGGCGTGGAATTGAAAGTAGGAAAATGATAATAGGTATGATTCACATTTGTGCCATGTATATTTATTCTTTTTTCTATGTATGTGTTGATATTTGATTACACAAGCAGATATAGAGTTTCTATATGTATGAATTGAATCGCAAAAACCCTACGATGTTGTTTTGAACAAACTTCAAACTTGAAAAAGTTAAAATGAAACTTTTCAAAATAGTTCATAGGTACAATTGAAACCAACTCAACTTAGGGATATTTTTTTTTATAATTTAACCATTTAATTATAAAGAATTGTGATCAGGCAAAAAAGTTAAGAGATCATGGGTTCAATCCATGGTGGTCATGCGGATTGTCCTATGAAATTAGTCGAGGTGCACGACCTGAACACTCACGAATATAAAAAAATTATAAAAAATTATAATAATGGGAGAGGGGGGAGAGAGAAAGAGAAAGAAAGCACTAGCATGGTCAACAAAGGTGAGAAGGAAATGCAATGCATAATGACTTTTTTGAGTAGTCCTTTGTTTTGAGCTATGAATTAGATTCTCTAGTCTTTCTCAATAAAGTCTATATTACAATATGAATTTCAATGGTAACTAAAAAATATATAAATAAAATAATTTAAAATCAAAGTGCTAACTTTATAGGGGGTTTTATTCAATTTACTCGAGGATCATGACGCATACTCCTCCATTATTATTTTATTTATTTTGTTAACTTTTGCCCAAAATAAACGATAGTAATCTAATGTGAAAACTGTGTGACTGTTTGCGAGTTTTTAAAAGTAAGTTTATTATACATTTAAAAAAAAAAAAGAAGAAAAACATCGCTTCATTAATTTCTTTTTTCAATTTCAATATGTTTATTTAAACAAATAATATATTTATTTTAAAAAATTGTGATTTCAAGTGAAAAACGACTTTGATTTTTACAAATAAGCCAAAAACTTATTGTTAGAATCAATTTTAAGGCCAAGTTTTATTTTGATGAAACCAAGGATGTTAACTTTTTCTCAATTTCAAAATTATAGTTATGTTACGGATAATTTTGGACTCTATGAAATAAAGGTCGAATTTGTCACTATTACGGATCAAGTTGGATAGAAATAAGACTCGAGATTTAATATCTAGCACAGGTCTTGGACAAGGCTTGCCATAATCCAAGGCACTGTGAGCCACATTCTTGACCCTCTGAGGATGAGGATAACCAGTTTGGCCTAAAGGCGTACAATGCATACGCGCACAATCCGAATTCGAGGAGGGAAGAGAAAAAACTTAGGCTTGAATCCAGGACATCCTAAAGCAACCTGCTCTGATACTATTTTAAATCGTTGATTGACCCAAAAGTTTAAGCTGATAGGTGAAGACAGCTTTAATATAATATCTAACATCCATAAAACTCTTATTCCAATTCAAAGTCTCTTGTTGACTTAGGCATAGGTGTTGTGACAACTATCACACTGATGTATAAATTCTTATTTTTAACCGACTGCATTGTCTCTAAATAACAAATTCATTGTTGAGCACGTTTGCAAATCAAGTGAGATCTTTTCTATCCAAATTTATGCATCAACAAGTTAAAATAGACACATTTCAATTTTGAAGGTTAAAGCTAAATATATAGGTAAAATAGAATTCCTAAACTTATTTTATTTATTTTTTTTAAAGAAAAATTTTTCTTTTAAATTACCGATTGATCTAAAAATTTAAGTTCAAAGGCGAAAGCAAATTTAATATTATATCAATATCTAGTGAACAATATTTTTAAATATTTGACAAAGGTATTAATAATCATATTTTAAATCATGGTTGGATGAGTTTTGATTTAAAAATCGTAGTTTTTTTTTCATTTAATAAAATTAAAAAATCGTACTTTATTTATGGATGGAAATAAGCCATTTGACTAGTAGATTAGTATAGATCAAATGATGCATGCAAAAAAAAAAAAAAAAAAAAAAAAAAAAAAAAACTTTAGATGGATGAATGAAAATATTATTTGTATTTCACTTACGGAATACAAGAATAATATATATATATATATATATATTAAATGAAAAATTAATCACTCGTATCAAATTAAGTGTACTCTAATTACTCTTTAAAAAAAAAGTGTATTCTAATTTCTACTTTACAAATAAGCACAGATCTCGAAAATCGCCCTACAAATAAAATACTAAAATTAAACATTCTTTGGCTTTTGATGCAAAATAATATGATTCTCTCCAATATACAAGTTTATTTTTCCTTTTTTTTTCTGGATAAATCATTTTCCATCGATTTTTTTAATTTATTCATACACTCACAATATGCTTTTTAAAAAAATTTAAATAGATTTTTCTCCAAAAAACCATGTTCTTGATTTTTCTAATTTTGTTAATTGGATTGGAGCTGTAAGTTGAATGGATTAGAACAAATAAAAATAGTATATACAACATGATAATATATTAACTAGTATGTGATATAATATAGTACAAAGCATATATTATATCATATATTTAATCCAAATTATGCCCACTTCATATAAAGTTAGGGGACATGCATACTTAAAAGTTTATAAAGTGTGTCAACTAAGGTAATATATATATAATATATAGTTGCCAAAGTATGTAATTAATTTATGTAATATATATTGTTGTAATGGCAAAGGGGGAGGATCCTAAACATCTATATAGGGAAGGTTAGCACAACCAGAAAGGTACTCTTTCAAGTGGGCTATGGTGTCCTACAAAAACAACTTTTTGAAGATGGGGAAAAAGTACATTCTTACCCTTTGCTTTTTCTTAATTTAACTTATATTTATAATAACATGTTTGAGAGTAATTTTAAAATAACTAAAATTACAGTAAAATATATTTCTAATTCTTCAGAACATATTTATTAATGATTGAAAATTGTATTTAAAAGTGTAAAATTGAAAATTAAATTAATTTTGAGTTATTAAAATGTGTTTTTAAATGATTTTAAAAATGACAAAAGTGATTTTAACAATTTTAAAATCACTCCTAAACATGCTTTAAGTTTAGTTTTAAACTTTTAAAGTTGTGTCCGTATATATGTGAATATTAAAATGTAGGTTTAAATATCAGTTTGGTTCTCCCTACTTTTAAGTTTCAATTTTAGTCTATGTATTTTCAATTATTCAATTTTAGTCATCATACTTTCAATAGATCTTAAATTTAGTCATTCAAAGTTAATGTTTACTAAAAGTGATTAAATAACAATAATAACTTTTGTGTAAAGAAATACAATATGTGAATATATTTTCAAAATTTGTAGTAAAAATGTTATTAAGTAACAAAACAAAATTAAAAATAATCAATAAACTAGCATTGGGGACTAGATTTAAGATTTATCGAGAGTACATGGACTAAAATTAAACAATTTTTAAAGTATAGAGACCAAAATAGTATTTTAACCTGAAAAATATCTAAAAGTAATAAGTTCTCTTGAATTTTCTATTTTGTATCTAATAAGGTTTCGAATCGAAGACATAAAGGTAACTAATATGTTATTGAATTTACTTTATTTAAAAAAATTAATTAAAGACAAAAATCAATTTTATTTATAATAAAATCATTGATTTCAAAAGTATCAAATGTATTAAGAACCTACTATGAAAATAAAAGTTAAAATTTCACTTTTAAATTTACTTAGTTTTACTTCAAATTAAATATTCTAATTATACTTGGACTTACAACTTTATGTTTAATTTTTAAGTCATTATTGTTATGTTCGTAATTCAATATTTTATACCTCCAAACATCTAAACTTGTTTGAATTCAACCATCACATAATCCTTAATTAATACATAGTTAAGTGTTATTTCACAACATAAACTTTAAAATTAGAAATATAATTAAAAATTAAGTAGCCTATTTGAAAAACATGATAAACATGACCTTAAAAGTTTAAGGCAAACTTTTTAAAAGGTATAACTCAACTTTGAAAGTTTAAAACATCAAAGTTGTATTTGAACTAATCTACATTTATATTAAAGTTGGTAATTCCAAATTTGACTGTCCATATAATTAATCATACTTTTTTTTGTATATGTATGTATGTATAAGAATTATCCTATATATCTCTTAAAAAAATTAAATTAAAAATCACTTTTAGTCTCTAAACTTTTATAAAAGTAACGATTTAGTCCTTTAATTTTGGTTTGTAACGATTTAGTCCCTAAACCTTCAATTTTATAACAATTTAGTCCCTAAATTTTACTATGTAACAATTTAGTCCTTGTACTTTCAATTTTGTAACAATTTAGTCTTTATTGTAAAAATAGCATTAAGATTTAATGAGATTTCTTGTATAAATGAACCAATAAACTAATTAGGGACTCAATATTTTCATAAAGTACAAGGTCTACATCATAAAATAAAAAAATTAACATCTAATTTTGATAATTGTTTTTATGTTAGGGACTAAGTTGTTACAAATTTGAAAGTACAAAGACTAAATTGAACATACTAAAGTTTGAGGACTAAATTGTTATAAAATTAAAAGTATATGGACTAAATCATTACAAACCAAAGTTCAGGGACTAAATTGTTACTTTCATAAAAGTTTAGGGACCAAAAATTTTTTTTAACAAAAAAAAAAATACTATCCTACAAATTTGCTAATAAATAAATAAAGGGAGACTAGGAGTCTACGGAATAATAAATACCATTTTGGTTTCTATATTTTCAATTGTCCAATTTTGGTCCTTGTACTTTTAATAAATCTTAAATTTAATTCTTATAATCAGTTTATTGTGAATTTTTTCATTACTTTTTATTTTTTATTAACATTTTCACTATCACTTTTGAAAATATATTCACATATTGTGTTTTTTTGCATGAAAATTATTATGATTATTTAATCAATTTTGATAAAAATCAACTTCGAGGGACTAAATTTAAGAGTTACTGAAAATACATGGACTAAAATTGAACATTTGAAAGTACATGAACTAAAATTAAACAAATTTCAGAATATAGAGACCAAAATGATATTTTAACCAGCGTAGCATACAAAGAAAAAGAAGATTTTTGGTGGTAGAATTAATCCTTGGTTTGGTGTCTTACTTTATGTTATAAAAGAGATTATTATTTGTAATGCCTATGTTCTATATAGGGTAATCTAATAGCTGTAAAAAGGGCTCTTTTTGCAAGGCAACAGGCAACAGCTAATGACATAAAGCATAACTTTTCTTCCATATGTTTTCCAAAATAAGGAAGTTTGTCCTTAAAGTATTCGTCTCACATTTACATCTTTCCATTATTACCCTTTATCACAAAAAGGAAATTGCTAATTAAAAAATGTTTTGGAGTTAGGTATAGTATAGGTAATTTAAGTAATTCCAAATTTAGGTGTGAAATTGAATAAGTAATTATGTAATTGATACTTTTAAGATCAAATTATTTTTACAATATTCTAATACATGTGAGTTGGATGATTCAAACTATTAGATAAACATGAAACTGCAACGAGATATATGTAACTCATGTATCTTTTACAGACTGTGAAGGTCTCTTCATTGTATTGAATATCTATTTGGACTTTTCATAACTCTGATACCATATTAAATAAACGTGAAGTTTCATTTCAAAACCAATTGATAATGATAATGAGATGAGTAACTCGTGTATCTCATAAAATGATTTAAAATCTGTTGAGAATGCGACTAAAGTCTCATATTGGCTAGATAAGAGAAAGATCACAAATTTATAAGTGAGAGACAACATCTCCTTTAGTACGAGGTATTTTGGGTAAAGCAAAAGATAAAGCCAATAGGACAATGCGATACTATTGTGTTATGTTGAGATATGTAGAGTCTCATCATCCTTAACAATTGATATCATAGCCATGTCCTTTGACCTAGCTGTATCGGTAAAATCTAACAAGGAAGTCACGACCTCAAATATGTAGCTAGCCATGGCGGTGATTTGTGGTTGAGGATCAATCGGACTAGCAGTGTATTCTAAAGAAAAGGATCAATTGACCTCGATAAGAGCTAAACAAATAGACAACTATTTGAGGAGAGACTTAGTGGTACCTTCTTTGAGGTTTTGTTTAGAACGCGACCAAAGTTCCACATTTGGCCTATTGAACAACATCTTCATTAGTATGAAGCCTTTTGGATGAAACAAAAAACAAAGCCATAAAGACTTACACCCAAAGTGAATAATATCAAACTATTGTAAAGATATACAGAGGATTTATTGTCCCTAACAAAACCTAACCTTGTATAAATTATCCAAAGTGCAATTAAATCAAATCATAATCTAGCGACAAAAAGCATGCCCAAATTTCTCACCAAAACACAAGACTCCAATCAAAGTAAATATTGAACACAACCATAAGAACCAACACTAAATTAGCATTACCTAGTAGCAATTGGCAAGCATGCACAAAAAACTTGCATCCTTTTCCCCCTGTTTCATGGTTTTCGTGACATGTAACATGTTGGTATCAACTTCAGTTTAACATTTAACACACACATGAAGTAGCTAATATCATAATTAACAGCGAAAAATTATTCTAAAGACAAAAAAACCGTCACAATATAACTTGCAGTATTGCACCACTGAATGCATGAGAGAGAATTGACAAATGTACTTCTAATTTATATTCCGTGGCTAATAAAGACATACATATATTCAAATCCACTAATATTTATTAAAAGACACCGACATTCTAACAGTTGTACTTCATTGAGTAAATTTTCTATCTCGACATGAACATGCAAAGAAATTCAAAAAGGAAAATAACGGCTTTCCAGGAAATCCCTCCATGAATGACATCCTAACCAGCTAGTCGATCGTTGAACTTGTTTCTTATTTTAGTCAGCAAGATCGGGAGAGAATCAAGGGAGTAACGATGAGTATGAATTTAGAGGGGAAAAACCCTAAATCCAATTTATAACAATTTTAATTACCTATTTTTTCACATTGATTGATCATTCTAAGAAATTTCTTAAATCATGTATGTACAAATATATAAACAAGATCCAATTTTGTAAATACCAGAAAGAGGAAGGCCATCAATGTCAAAGAAATAAATAGGGGAATCCCATTTGTTCCCTGTCCCTACTATTTTTGTTGTATTTTCTTTTGGAGGGAATGAGGATCAAACCTTCTGAATCTTCTCTCTCTTTCATATATGTTCACTTAATTACTTTGAAAAGACCTAATAGAAAGAATATTTGGATAAATTATCGAGAGGCTCAACATTTTTTCTTACAATTCACTTGAGTTTCCACTTTGATATTTCTATTAATTCCAAATTTTCATAAAAATCAAGTGTAAATTTTTATTACGTAACAATTTAGTTTTTATAATTTATAAATAAATTTGATTTTCGATCAGTTTATTAATCTATACGTGTAAAATTTTCATTAAATCATACTAATATTTTTCATGATGGGGACTAAATTGTTACAAATTGTAAAGTACGTGTGGTAAACTGTAACTTATTATAGTTTAAGAACTCAATCGTTACAAATTTAGAAGTATAGAGACTAAATCATTACAAATTAAAGTTCGTGAAATAAATTGTTACTTTCATCAAAGTTTCAATGATTAAAAGTATTATTTAACCTAAAGTTAAAATATATCTTAATCCTTGTACTTTTGATATCATATTCTATTTTAGTAATTGTACTTTCATAAATATCTAAGTTTAGTCTTTATATTATTATTTTTTTATAATATATAGGGTGGAGGATTGAACCTCTAAGGTTATCATACATAGTTGATGCCTATAGATCTATGTTCATTTTGACTAATAAATCTTAAAACTAACCTTAGAATTGATTATAATATCTTGTGTTATGGTGAAACTATCAACCATGTTTGTGTTTAAAACCTACAATAGGTCTAAAGTCTGAAAGTAGGGCAAGTGAAACAAGTTGGAGAAGCAAAACTTTGATGGTAAGATCGACCCACGGGTTTCAAAAGGATGAAATGTAGCACATAGGCCAGCCTAGATCTATGACTAAAGTACAAAGAATTGAACCTTGGGACGAGTTTAGGGGCCTATTCTTAGAGTGACCCTAGAAGCCAAGGCTTGAGGTCAAAATTCGACATTGATTCTTAGATCGACCATAGAGGCCAAACCCTACTCCAAGCTTGGTTTGAGGTGTGCGATGTGAATGTCTCAGCCAAACATGGTCACACCTCAACCATTTACTTAGCGTCGAACTATGTGGAGTTTGCCCAAGCCAATTTTAGCTCTTTCTCTTACTCTCTTATTAAGAGTATCCTTAAAATCGATCAATATAACAATAAATTCATTCTTCCATTACTCTACGGAACTTCTTTATAAATTAAGAAAAAATGAAGACAATGTGAAAGAGGTACATCTAAAATACACTTGAATATCATACTTTCTACTATTTAAGTTGTTCACAAACTCAATACTAATTTAGCATTAAAGTGTACGTAGCTTAACACTACACAGTTCCATTATTTTACAAACTTTAAGTTTGATTCCTGTTATACAAATTTACAGTAAATTTAAATTTAGATTTATTATAGAGATAAAAGCAACACATTTTTGTTTTAATTAAATGTGCTAAATCATGGAAAAGTAAATTTTTTTTTTTTTAAAAAAAAACACACACCATAAATATGGAGTAAAAATTAAATTTAAATTTACATTCTCCTCAAAGGATGTAGAAATATCTTAAGTAGGAAACTATGCTGGCAAAACCAACAACGTACAAGAGAATTTCTTGGTTGGATATTTTCCTCTTTGCGATAAACTCTCTATTTTATTCCATTGTTTGTTTTATTGTGTCAAAAACAAAACACATCATTTTTTCCAAAAAGAAAATAAAAATGGTACAATTCAAGTGGTGGCAAAAAAAAAAAAAAAAAAAAAAAAACCACTTTGTCACTTTTTGAAGCCCTACAAATCCCCCCCCTTCCCCCTTCACTCTTTCCCCATGCCCTTCTCCGATTTCCCTCTTCTCCCCTGTTCTCAAAAACCTTCATTTTAATGGCGACCATGGTTTACCGAAGCTTACAATCATGTCTCGACTCTAATCTCGTCGACCAAAGAACCTTCATTTTCCCACCCTTTGATCTCCCTTTAAAACCCCCCTTTCCCGACCCTTCTAATTCCTTAATCAATTCCGATCAATGCCAGATTCAAAATAATTCTCCCCCTGCCGGAATTCCCAGTTCTGGCGCCGGCAGCGGAGGCTGGACTTTCCTTCAATCCCTCGACGCCGGCCAGACTCCGGTGAGTAAATCAGAATCTGTTTATGTCCATCCACTTACTAAACGGTTTAACCCAACCGGCCTGAGCGAGAAAAGCTTGAAACTCTGTACTGAAAATTTGGGTAATGAAACCGGCAGCGATATAATCGAGAGTAATATTTTCTCGCCGGAGACTGACGGTGAGGATTTGCAGAGGAAATGGGAAAGAAAATCCCATTCTTATTCCAATTCCCATTCCCATTCCCATGAATTTCCGCCGCCGTTGACGACGTTTAGAGAAACAGAGTCGTTTAGGGTTATGCCCCACCGGGAAGAGGGGAGGCTCATAATTGCGGCGGTGAGATCTCCGGCGAGGCTGCCGTGTTTTCAGGCAGAGAGAAGTGGGGGGCGACTGAGGCTCTGTTTTGTAAAAACAGAGGAAAGTGAAGAAATGGACGGCGGCGATGAGGAGGTCGGAGATGAAACAGAGACGGTGACGATGATGAGTAATGAAGGAAATGGGGAGAACAATGGGCGAGTAAATTTGGAGCAATTTAGCATTGCTACTTTTTAATTGTATAAAAAATAAAAAATTTTCAAGTTTAATTTGTACTTCTTCATCCACAAAAGTTTAAGTTTAGTTTGTTTTTGTCCTATTTATATCAAAATCTTTGTCAATCATAATGACAAATATTAACCTAACCTAACAATCCAAACATTGCTTGGTGAATAAAACATTAATTATTATCTTAAAGCACGATAATTTGGTTTCACATATGCTTCTATAATCGTTGGAACTCAAAAAAGAATTTGAAGATTATTTCTTACTTTTTTTTTCTTTCAAAATTGACAGTTAAATCTCTTATTTCTGATTGTCAACGTGAGTATAACTAAACAAATATTTTCTTAAGATCGAAGGTTTAAACAAAATCTCTCGGTTCTAGTTCTACTCTTATTGAAGCCGAAAAAAGAAAATCAACTGTTAAAGCATTGAATACTAAAAATTGAAAGTCGAAATTTTCATTTTAAGATTTGTGACAGTAGTT
The DNA here is from genome assembly GCA_002890555.2 of Lagenaria siceraria. Lineage (NCBI taxonomy): Eukaryota > Viridiplantae > Streptophyta > Magnoliopsida > Cucurbitales > Cucurbitaceae > Lagenaria > Lagenaria siceraria. The sequence goes on from CM016488.1 coordinate 20,531,425, forward strand.
TTTTTTTAGTACAATGAGATTCGAACCACAAATCTCTTAGTCATTAATACATACTCATGTTAGTTGAACTAAACTCACTTCAGTGTAATAGTGCATTCTAATAATTGAAATGTTAATAAAAAATAAATAATAAAATAAGTAGAAAGTTAGTGATACATCTGGAAAATTTAAAAAAAAAATTAAAAATTAAATGAATATGATGGTCAAACTTTTGAGACTAAGAATATAAGTTTTTTTTTTTTTTTTTTAAACTATAAAAATCAACTTCGTGTTCAACCATAGGGAAAAAGCTTTTTATATTTATTATTATTCTTTTACAATATGTTGAGTGAGAATATTAAATTTACGATCTCAAAGTCGATAATATAAATTTTATATTAATTAAGATAAGGTTAATTAAATTAACTTGAGAGGAGGAGTAATTATTCAAACAATAATTTAAAAATTAAAATTAAAATTTTTAAAAATGGAGTAATTAAAAATGTCATAACATTGTGTTTTATTGTTTTGACTTTTTTTCTTCCTTTTTTTCTCTCTTTGTCTGTTCCATATATCCTTTTTGCTCTAAATTCCTTTGTCTCGTAGTCTATGCCTCGTGATAGATTGACAGCCGTTATTTTAATTTCTTTTATTTCTCTCTCATTTAAAAATAAAAATATTGAGTAACTAGGAAATTTTCTTTTATCCTTCAACGTTAATTTTGATTTATTTTGTCTAATAGAAATTACACTTAAAAAAACTTGACACATTTTTAAAACTAATCAAATCTTTAAAATATAGAAACTAACTAATTTACACTTCAAATTTCAATTCAATTAAATTAAAAGTTTAAAATTAAATTTGACCTATTAAAATCTATTTGAATAAAAAAATTTAAAATAATTATCATCTTACTATATGTAAACGTGAAAGATTCGAGTCTTTAACCTTTTGATTATCCATATAATTTAACTTGATTTTATTAATAGAAATATTTTTTTTTGAAAAATATATTAATAGAATTGTTAACCGTAGTATTAATATATCCTATCTACTTAAATCAAATTTATAAATATATGTTAGTTAAAAAATGAAAATTTTTGTGGAATGAATTATAACTTCTAAAATTTATAGAGAAATTACATTAGATAAAATTTTAAAAAAAATGTTGCAATTTTTCATTTGTTTTTTTTTTTTTAAATAATAGTATGAGACTGCATTTTTCTGTTGTGTTGTACATTACCCTTTTTTTTTTATTTGGACTATATTATGCTATTTTATTAAAATTTATAGCTAAACTTGAATATATACATATTTATTTTATACCTTTTTTCTCTTTGGAAAAGTTTATTTTATATTATTTATGTAATCTAATTTATAATTTTATTGCGATGAGGATGACGTTATTTTCTTTGTCTACTTTCAAGCCGTAGTAGATAATGAAAAGGAAACTTCTACCTCTTCTTCTTCTCCAAGTGGCAATATTATTATAACATCTTTTAATATTATTATTTATTTTTTTCTGTCCTCTTTTTAGTTTCCTTTTTATTCCATTGAATAAAACAACATTTCTTTTCAAGAATAATTTAACATTTTCACCGTTGCATTTTTCAGTCCAAATTAAAGGTTTGTTTGGACTAATTTTTTATGTATTTATAAATACTAGAGACACTTAAAAAGTTAATATAAATGCACATTAAAATTCATATATAATTTTGAGAATATGGTGAATATTTGAAATTTGATTTTCAGTTTTTATTATTTTTAAACTTATTCTTCTAAAATTTTCATATATATTAATAATATAACAATGAAAACATAAAAATATTGTTTTCAGAATTTGCACTGTTTTGATCACATAATCCAATTTTTTTTTTTTTTTAGAAACATAATTCGGGTTGTTTGCCAAACACATATTGGTTGCTGAAAACATAAAACAAAATCTAGATTGTCAACCAAATATACCCTTAAATTTTTTCGTTTCTCGTGGGGCCTCTAAATTTTGGTGGGGTTGATAAGTATGAAAAAAGATGGTAAGTATTTACTATTGTCATAGCGGTCTTAAAGCCAATGTTAAGGTCTAAGTTATATGAAAATGACAATAGAAATATCTATAAAATGTCGATATCGATAAATATTTCTAAAAAAATATAAATATAAAAGTTTATAAAAAAATATTTAAATTAATAAATAAACACTTCATCCATTTTAGATAAGACTAAATTTATAACTTGGTCTTGTATAATTGAAAAAAGAAAGCATAGGTTTAAATTTCTTCTTATTATTATTATAAAGTCCAAATTAATGATACTTTGTTGATACTTAGTTATATTTTGTTAATTTTTTATGATATAATAAAAATGTCGATTCATCTATCTCTTATATATATTGATGTCAAATCTATGAACATAATACAAATATTTATAAAAATATTGATACGTCGATGGAAATTTAAAACATCATCACTATGGTTTTATATGGAATTCTTAAAGTCAACTTTCAACTCATTTTAAATAATTACCAACAAAATTCATTTGACGTAAAATTGTATTTTCCAAATTTGTGCATATGTGTGTCATATATAAGTCAACTTCGCATAGGCTATGGAGATTGAAAGCAATCTAACGTCAAATCAATATTCAAATATTTATTTTTATAATTTTGGTGATAAATACAAAAATTCAACGGTACCTTAAAATGAAAAAAGAAAAAAAATTCAAATTCCATCAAATACTTTAACTTAAGATAATTAAATAATCCAACGTTCTTTAAAAATAAATAAATAAGGTTTCGTTGGGTAATCATTTCATTTTTTATTTTTTATTTTTGAAAATTAAGCCTATTTTCTTTCATTTTTTTACCATGGTTTGTATCAATCTTAGGTAGAAGAGTTGCATTCTTAGCCAAATTCAAAAAACAAAAGCAAATTTTTAAAAATTACTTTTTTTTTTTAGTTTTCAAAATTTGATTTGGTTTTTGAAAACATGGGTAAAAAGTAGATATCAAAACAAGAGATTTAGAGGTGGAAGAAGTGTTTATAAGCTTAATTTTAAAAAACAAAAAAAAAAAAAAAAACGAAATGGTTACCAAATGTGGCCTAAATAATCCAACGATCTTTCAAAGTATACTACAATTTCATCTTTCTACAGAAATAATAAATCATAAGTTTCCATCACAATTGATATACATGTTGACTTGTTGAGGGTTGCCCACGCAACACCTAAAGTCTACAGGCGGGTACAAGCCCAAAGAGAAATGGGAGGAGGCATAGGAGAACGTGCATTTCAAAAGAAAAAAGTCAAAGTCTCGAGGTTTGTGCCAATCAGCTGAGCCGATAAATATATACCAATTGAGAAATAACTAAGTTGCACTCTATCTGGCACCCTGTAGCCTCAAGCACCAGAAACAACCATGACATCTTCAAAGTTACATAACCACATGAGAGCCTCAATCCCAAAGGAGATAGTAAGTAGTCTCTCCAAAGGAGAACATTGACCTTACTTTTTGTGTGCTTAGTTGAATTATACACTTCTTATACTAACTTAACCATTAGAGTGTTGTAGGCTTGTCACCATATCAGCGTGAGGATCTTTTACTCAGGTAAACTCAAAAAGCGAGCTAGAGATTAAGCCCAAGAGAGACTTGCGACGACAATGAACCCGTGCAAGATTCGAACACCAACAATATATATCTGTACACATCATATATATATATATATATGTATATTTTAAATGTAATTGTATGCATGACCCTTGATAAATATGACCAACTCAAGTTTCCATAGGCTTTCAAAAAATTGTTGTTTTAGAAGCCTCCAACTCAATTCGTACGAGACATCTCACAATTTGTAGTGCATGTTTGGGAGTCTCTCCAACTCAGCTTACGTGCATCTTGGCTAATTTCATGAGATAAATACGTCTAGCTCTATAATATTTGGGTGTCAAAGGAACTCTTAAGATATTAAAATAATAGGTAAGTGACTACCATTAATAGAACTCATTTCTTCTAAGTCCTTCATTAAACTCATGACCTTTATTGAACACTAAGTCAGCTCATGATGGTTAAAATTTTGTTTAACTCACGTTGAATGGCAATGTTCTCCAGTCTTCCATCTGACAATATATCACGAGATTATCTCCTTACGTCACGATATTTATCATCAATATTCAAGCGATAACAATATTTTATTATTAGAAAAAGGGCACATGATAGAGAAAATTAGTAATGTGAGAGAATTATGAAGAATGACATTAGAGAAAGAGTTTGATGAAAGGAAGAGAAGTTTAAATCGTGGAATTAGGGCATCCATTCATTCACAATTCTAAGAGATAGGGTAATGCATATCTGCCAGCCAACTCCATCATTCACATTTCTCTTGGATTTTTTAAAAATAATAATAATAATAATAACAATAATAGTAATAATATAATAATAATAATAATAAGTCTTGGGTTGTAGGGAAAATTCCAAAATATTCCCATTTTCTTTTATATAACTCTACCACCCATCATCCATATCGAGATTACTTAAAGATACGGTCATGAAGTTTTTTTTTCTTATATATTTACAAGTTGAGAAGTTGTCGACGATAGTTGTAGTATAATATAAGTGATTGAACGATGATTTGGCATCTTGCAGATCTCTAGTACTATATTATACTAGACTATAGTGGACCTCAGGTTATTTTTAGATATTGTCGTGATATATGGTAAAATATATGAACGATAGTCGTATGAATTTTATTACAGGATATTGAAATTTTTTAAAAATTAACGAATATAGAACACGTGGATCAAAAAAGATATTTGGGACCCATAAAAATCAAAAGAAAATGTTAGATGATGTCAAAGAGGAAGACAAAGTTAGTGATGCAATGGAAAAAAAAAAAGCTTTAGGATTTAAAATTTGTTTTATTCATGAAATTATGATTTACGTAAGAGCATTTTGAATTTTTCTAATTTATTTTCCCAATAAATTCTTTCAATTATTTCTTCCAATCAAAGTCTTTTGGCAAATGCTGTCCACCAAGCTATTTTCATTTGATCCAATCCAATCCACTCTCGAATGTACCAGTAGTGAATCTCCACGTGTAAATTTGAATTTATTATTATTATTATTATTATTATTATTAAATTGCAAAAAGAAGCCCCCATACTGTTAGATATTTTGTAACGCACAACAAAAGACAATAATAATTAAATAATAATAAGAGAGTTGCAGAAACCATCTTATCAGAATGTTAAATAAAAAAGAAATAATTGTAAGTCCAACCATAAACTTGGAAAACTAACCAATTGAAATATTATTGATATTGAATAATATACAGAAATTACTATAAAAAAATATCAAACTATTTACAAATGTATAAAAATTTTTACTGTCTATCGCGATCTATCGCTGATAGACAGTGAAATTGTTCTATATTTATAGATAGTTTGACTAATTTTTCTATATTTGAAAACAACCCTGAAATATAATAGTGATGAATTAATCAGTATATCATTTAATCTTATGATAAAAAAAATCATTTTTGAAGTAATTTTTTTAGGAAAATTTTTAAAAATAGAAAAATAAGGAACTATTTACAGAAAATAACAAAATTTTTAGATAGTTGTAATAGACGTTGATAGAAGTCTATCAGGGTCTATCAGTGATAGAAATTATAGAAGTCTATCAATGTCTATCAGTGTTTTTTTTGCTACTTTCTATAAATAGTTTGACATTTTTTCTATATGTGAATTTTTTTTTTTTTAATCTTTGTCGGTTTGTTTTTAATAATCAGACGAAGAAAATATTAGAAAATATTCAAATCTTTCAATTTTTTTTTAAAAAAGTTTACAAATTAAATTTAAAATACTAAAGAAATTTATCTCAATAATAACAATTGGTGGATATTAGATTAATGGAATTAAAATGGAGGACTTTTTCTGTTTTAACAAAAGTGAAAGGAATTTGCTTACTTGATGGTTAAGACTAAGAATTTATAAAGCTATTTTTTTAGCTCTTGAAAATAAAAGTTCCATTATCTTCTCAAAGTATGGAAAAAGCTAATGTTACATCAGAAATTAATTGACCTAATTAACACTTTTCCTAAACTTTTCAACAATTTTCTCTCTCTTTATTTCCCCTTTTGGAAAGTGAAAAAAAATTAATTATATATTTGGTAATCAATCTAAAAACAGTGATTACAACAAAAGCAATGGCCTTAATTTTCTCCATAAGAATCAATTTCCTTAAATTATTTTGCAGACAATAAATTCATTGTAATCCACCATTATTAAAAACTATGTGCTAGAAATGAAATATTTTACTCATTTAAAACAAAGAAAGGAAATTAAATGTTACCATAGAAAGATATATATGACTTTTGAATGCATTATGTTGTTCAAAAATAGTTATAAACTTTTTAGGATAATCTTTCCATAATAATTACTATCATGATGAGTTACGCCCTCCTAAACAATAACTACTTTGTCTTAACAACTAATAATAATAACAATACATAAATAAAGATTTTTTTACGACGGTAAATAAATAAATGTTAAAAATATTATTTTGGTCCCTATATTTGAAATTATCTTAATTTTAGTTATTATACTTTCAAATATCTGATTTTACTTTTGGATAATTGTTTTAAATGACAAAACTACTGAAAATACAAAAAAAAAAAAAAAAAAAACTTTTTCAAACTGATAGACAATGATTGACTACTATCACTAACAGACTGATAAACTATTATAATCTATTAGTGTCTATCAATTATAGACCCAAGAGATGTCTATTACTGTCTATCACTCTCTATCTAATAGCATCTATCAGTTATAGACAATGATACCACTTTTTGCTATTTTACTATATTTGTAAATACATTGACTTATTTTGCTATATATGAAACAACCCTTTAGTTTTTGTACTTTTAATAAATCTTAAATTTAGTCTATATGACTAGTTTAGTGTTGTTTTTTAAATTCTTTTTATTTTTATTATCTACTAACACTTTCATTATACTTTTTTTTAAAACATATTCGCGTATTATATTTTCTTACATAAAAATTATTATTATTATTTAACCAATTTCTATAAAATTAAATTCGAATGACTATTTAAAATTGACGGAAAATATAAAAATTAAAAATAACTCCAAACTTTAAGTACCAAAATAGTATTTTTAACCAACATAAACAATATACATAAACATTATTTGTCATATTCGTCAAAATGAACACGTTCATCTATAATTGTCATATATATTTATTTCTCTGAAATTGAAGGTTCAAATTTTCATACCTCACTTGATGTACTATAAAAAAAACCATTATTCTAAACATTATGATTATTATAGTGTTATTTTTTACTTCTCTCAAAATCAAAATGAAAAAAGAAAAAAAAAAAAAAAAAACATAGAAGATGAATGATGAAGGGAGTCAATGAACATACAATAGACAGATGCATTTGAAAAGCACAAAAAAGAAAGGTTGGAAGAACTTTTAGGAGACTTTTCCTTTTTTTTTTTTTTTCCTTTTAACATAAGAAGGAAAAGAAAACATAAACCCACTTATTAGTGTCCTACCTTCACTTCCACTCTTTAGCTTTAATTCCATGCCAAAAACAAATATCTTTTATATATTTTGTCTTTCTTTCCTATTATCAATCAATACATGTCTTTTGCCTTTTTTTTCTTTCTAAAATCTAAAAGTAAAAAAAAAAAAAAAAAAATTGCCTTGATTTCCTTTCCAATAATCAAGGATCAGATGTCTCACAACATTATACTACTTAAAAAAATGTCCATATATAATACACACACAAACACAAACATATCTACATGTCTATCTATATTTTAATTAAATAATTCAAATGTATCTAACCACAATGAAATACTAAAAAGAAAAATTAAAATGTTTTTGCTAGATAGGGTAAACTTAATATGTATAATGAAAAATGTCATTAAAAAAAAAAAAAGAGGAATATATATATGCATGTATTAAAATTCTAGGGACATATATTCCCACAAACTAATTTATATATGTTTGTAGTTCAGAAACTTATTAGACACAACTAGTACAAAACGAAACTTGTAATCTAACCAAGTTTCATAATCCTTTTTCTTTATATCAACCTGCACCCTATATTTCATTTCAAACAAATAATAATAAAAGCTGATTTGTGAGACAAAAATTCAAAAGGATATTCTTAGAGTGGATTAGACAAAAATCCAAATGGTCCATTTTGCCGCCTAACACAAAAACACAAACAGAAACCAGAATTCTTGAATCCTAGGGCGCCTTCATAATTGTGGTTTGAACTGATGAACTCAACCACCACTATCTATCATTTTCCTACTATTTACCCATACTAATCACATGATTTCATATCTAATCAAATAATAGATTCAAATGGACCAAAAAGAAAAAAAGATGGACCCCTCCAAAGGCTTGGATTCAATCAATATACCAAAAGAACACCAGCAAAATAAGAGCAATTTTCTTTCACAAGGAAAGAGTCAGATTCTCTTTACAACCAAAATCTGCCCCCACCAAATCTCTCTATATGACCATTTGTAACCAAAAAATTCAACAAGTTTCTTGAACTGCATAGGGAATCAAAATTTAAAGTTGATACCAATATTCAAACCTGAAACTTCTGTCAGTTTGGTAAATTAATTCCTTTTTTTTTTTGGGGTAAAAGGGGAGATTACCTATCATCTAGACAATAGACAGAAGACACTTACATTACATGTTTTCATAAACTCTATTACTTCGTCACACTTGGAACATCAACTAAGAGACTCTCCTAGCCACAAATTTTCACCAATAATATAGAAGATAACAGGAACCACCATCACGGCGGTGTGGGGAATGTGGAAAGCTGGTGAGGTGGGGAAGAGGATGCAAATATTAATAATCAAATGAAAGAAGTGTAAATATACAACTTATCAGATTTTTCCAGTTGAAATGCCTGGACTCTTCCCTGTGAGATTGTGCTATGTGTTGAGAGACCATGAATAAGATTTGTAGAGCACCCACCTTTCTGAACATTGCTTGCTGGTGATGATAGTGTGTACATACATTTCTAACAATAGCAACGATGAGAAGGCACTTGTATCCCCTGCTGCATAGTACAATAGGCACACAATACTTAACTGCCAGGGGATGTGAGAATGAGATTCACCGTGATTTTTGTTCTTTTTACTCTCTGATCCTTGGAAGATGATGGTGTTAGTGAATTGCTCCTACAATTCCTCTCCGCATCATTTCTGCAATATGCAAGGCCTTTGCATCATCATTTCTGTATATAATTATGCAAAGATATGCACAGAAAAAACTAAAACCTAATACGATTACCATTCCATTTAACAACCTAATGTTAACGATCCTTTTCCAATAAATTGAATCTATATCTTAGTACACTATGGTTATTTTATTTGATTTGTTTGGTTGCTTTCCAAATTGTAAGTACATTATCTTATCGGGTGAACCTCCCTAGCCCTATGGGGCATTGAAGAATAAAAAATGCATTGGCCGTTCCCTGAGACTGAGTTGAGATGGAGCATCGACCACCCAGGGATGAGCATGGCTTATCAAGCTAGGTGTTAACGAAGCTGACACAGGTGTCTTATCCTTAATCCCAGTCAACTCATGGTATGGCACTGACACACATGTCAAGAAGAATAACATATAAATATCGGAAGGTCTTGTCAGCCAAATGATGCAATGAAAAACTCACACCCCCCAACACTTTGGCCCATCAATCGAAGAATATATCGGCCAAGTAGCCTACCACCTAGCTTTTTCACCAAGAGTCCGTCACCCACCTAGTCTTTTCATGTGTTCCAATGGAAGAAAGCTGACTTTTAGTGATTAGGCTTCTCGTTAATTAAGCATGAGGGAAAGTTAGTGTGTAAGTACTGACTTTTAGTGTAAAGGGGAGAGACTCTGGCCCTCTCTCCAAATAGTGTGTAATTTATGATTTATAGTAGGGATAGATAGCTCACATAAACGGAACCAACACAGATTCATTCAGACAAAACCCAACTTAATATCATAAGATTGAAGTAAACTAACCTCGCTTTCTTTTAAGTTCTTCCTCAAGCTCTTCTTTCCATTTCCTTTGTCTCTCAGAGAAACTGCAGGCAAGTTTTCCATTATTGACGGTTAAATTAACTTACCACACAAATAAAGTATACATATAAGCTAATAAATTACAACCTTGGTGTGGAAGAGTCTGGCTGGTTTTGAAGTAATTTGTTCCATTCCCCAAGTTGAGGCGACTGAATTTCCTGCAGAGCTCGATCTTGCAATATACTAGCTTGTTTTATACGGCTCTGACGGCTAGAACAGTTACCAGCATCAATTGATGAGAGTCTTTTACCACGCAACTTACTTGGTGACCCACATTTGGGAGGCAATTTCAAAAAATTAGATGCACTCTTGATATTCTCAATTCCAACTGTTCCTAAGGCATTAGCTGCATTAACTGTGCTGCGGAACTCTTCGTATAAAGGTGTTTGCAGCTTCTTCAGTTCTACAGCCTAATGTTTATTTCAGAGGATAAATATTAATTCTGATGTAAGAAAAGAAACATCATGCTGCATTGTGCAAGCTTAATAAAGACTACAATAATTCCATTGCTAAGATATATCTTGGAGAACATAAGTACCTTCTCATCCAGGAAGGCTTTAATCTTTGATTCCGTAACCTCTTCATCATCCTCAGCTGCTGACTGACCACATGGAAAAGTGAAGTCATTCCCCTTGCCAGTTTGAACGCCAGACAATTCCATTAAATTGCCTCCCAACTCTGAGCTCTCATCCAAGTCATCAGTGGGTTCACACATAGGATTGAAACTCTGGTAAAAATGAAAAGATGCTCATTCTTCTTGGTGTTACTAAAAACAAAAAATACCACAATCAGAGAATCAATATATACCTTATTCAAATCAGTTGATGATATAATAGATTTGTACTTCATTGATGAACTAGCAAACAGATCTTTATCATCTATCTGGCACATGTCATCCTCAAAATTGCTTGAGCCCCAGTTGGACCGTGACCCATAGTTCCCAGAAAATACAGAAGAGCACCTCAAGCTACCCATTTCACAAATATCTTTCAACCCCTCACAGGTTGAACGTTGGATTGTAGACTTTTTACTGCACATGGGCAACAAAAATCATCAGTCTAGAGTGCACAGTTTGACAGCAGGCAACAAAAGTCATCAACTAAACCCAGAAATTTAACAATCATCAATTGAGGTCCTTACAGATCATTAGAGTTCAGCCTAGAATCAGCCATCTGTTTCCCAGATTCCTGCAATAGCAATATGATGTTAAGATGGGATGGTAAAACCATTGAAGAAACTAAAGTTATTCAGCAACTATACAAACCACAGAAGAGGCACGGACTGCCGCAACAGGTTCTTGATACTCGCATGAGACAAATGGATGCTACATATGCAAAGAAAATGGGTAAGAATAGAGCTACTTTCTCAAATACAGATAAATACATGTCTTGACCAATTGATAAGAAACACCTAAATAATTCAGATATACCTGCAGCAAGTCTGATGCAGTAGGCCTTGAGTTTGGTTCCCTGTGAGCACATTTGAACAGTTATAATTGGATGAAGTTAAACTAAACGAGAACAGAGTAGATGTTTCAATCAATCTTATTGATGATGAAGCTATAATTGACTCTTCCAGGGAAAAAAAGGTCTTAGTGAATAGCAAAAGTTAGAGTTTCGGAAGTACTCTTGTAGACACTTTAACAGAAAATCTTTAGCCTCAGCAGATAGATGCTCAGGAATGGGTGGATGGGACTTAGTATTCCCTATATGGAAAAGAGCAGCAACCTGAAAATAACATTCACTCAATTGATAAAATATTCAAAGGAAATGTAAGCACATACATGCATATTAAAGTAAATTCACTTGCTAACCTCTTGATACTGTTGGCTCCATGGAGGTTTCCCTGTTGCCATTTCAATAACAGTACACCCCACACTCCATATATCAGCAGAACTAAGACATCAAAAAGAAGAGCAAGGGTTCTAAATATTAGTTTCTTAATAAGAAAACTTCATGTTTTTCTTCTACTACTTTTGTTATATCTCCATTATTTCAGATTAAGCTTTATTTAGCACATTTTCATATCTCCCCTGCACTACAACATACTGGTCCACATCAATGGTATGGTTTAGATTTCAACACATTTATATTCTTCCTATGCATTAAAACCGATGTCCACGTCAATGGCATGGAGTGAAACAGTGAAAGCCAGTAAGACTGTTCACCATAGGATGACGATTCTTACAAGCTATGTCCAGTCTGGAGAATAACTTCAGGAGCCATCCAATATGGAGTACCCTTCATTGATTTGGCTCCATTTATAGTTGCCTGCATAAATGCTAATTATTATGCTAAGAATGCTAATAATCAATTTCGATAACTAAATTAGATAAACAATGGGCAATACCAGCTCAACCACTTTCTTGGATGCACCAAAATCTGCAAGTTTAATACACCCCTTATTGTCTACAAGAATATTTGCACCCTATGTCAAGTAATACATTATTCCGTTAATTTTTATTCAAAGAAAAGAAAAAGAAAAAGAAAATAGAAGGTTAAAAGTTACAACTCCTCCTCCTCAAAAAGGGGTTTCATTATCACCTTTATATCCCTATGCATGATGCCGTTCTTATGAAGGTACTCAAGCCCTAATAATAGCTGCTTCGTGTAGGTCTTTATAACCTAATTTAGAAAAAATCAATGACTATTAGCAAAATTTCAATATTAAGTTCATTCTGTTTCAATACTGAGAGGTTCAAAGACTAAAGATACAAATATGCAATCACTTACAGACTCGGGGAAAGACCCAAATTTCCCTAACAGAGATGATATTGATCCTCCAGGAACAAACTCCAATAGAATATTTAATGAATCTTCCTCTCTAGCAGTTCCCAGATATCTCTAAAATCACAAGAAGGAAAATAAGCAAGAAGCTACCACAACTCAAGAATCAAAGACTAGTAAATTCCGCTTACCACAATATTGGGGTGAGAAAGATTCTTCAAAAGCCTCACTTCCTCCTCCAGCTCCCGTATGTGAGCCTGAATAGTTATGTTAAACAGAAAGTGTGAGAGTGTGTTCGTTCAATTCAATTCGAACAAAGAAAAGTACAGAAGAATTTCTATCTAATTTCAACTGCAAGTCATCCACATCAAGAAAACTTCAAATTACTAAACGTTCTCACTTGCGCTTTCTCCCTTGAAGCACTATTGGCCGCAATTGAGACCTGCAACCGACGCAGAGGAATTTAAGAATAAAAATTTCAAAACGGATTACAACTAAAAGAACTTCATAAACAAAATCTACAATAACTGACTTGTTTGACTGCAAGAAGCTCTCCAGAATCGAGATTCATCCCCATATAAACTCGACCAAAAGCACCACATCCGATCAACTCTCCCTTCCGCCACCAAATCGGAGGCGCATCTTCCTTCGCAACCGGAGGCAGAGCCCGCAGTGACTGCTTAGAAAACAGTCCATTTCGAGATTTACGGATGCTGGAGCCGATCTTCTCGACAAGGCAACCGAACCTCCCACCGTCGTCACCGTCGGGAGCTAGAAATACCAAGGATCGACGAACAGATCCGAAGAAATCTTGCATCGTCGTGAAGACTCTCAGATAGCTAGAAGTTGATGGAATCTGTGTAGAGATGGAACTGGGGGAAATGAATGTCTAGGGTTCTATGAGACCGATTCTAACTGTGGTAGAGTGGGAATTTGAATGGAGAAAACAACGGTCGAATTTCTATTTTCAAAATTAAATAATTTGACGAAATTGATATCTTTGAGATTGTGCACTAATTTTTGAGGTTTTTGCATATCTGACCCTCTACTTTTTGTATTTTATATTTTCTTCGTCCTCGAAGTTTCCTTTGTTGTGCGCTAATTTCCCCCGTCTACATGTCATTAATTAATTTATTATATATGGATAAAGGAGTTTAGTATAATTAATAGGGAAAATATTAATTTATGCTCTTAAACTTTAGGGTTGCATCAAAAGTTTGTATCGATTTAGAGTTGTTTGGATTGACTTACAAAAAATGATATTTTAAAAAAAGTTATTTTCATTTAAACACTTTTATAAAAATTGTTTAAAATAAAAACCCTCATGTGTTTGACAACTCTTTCTTAAAAGTGTTTTTACATACGAGTTTGTTTGGTTTGTTATATACTAAAAGCGTATTTATTAATATCAAATTACTATAAATGACGACTATAAAATACTATGAACCAATAATTTAAAATAATGGTCATTGGAGTTGTTTGTCTGGGGCGGCTACTAGAGTCGGTGGTGGTTGCCGGAATTTGACAATGGATGGTTGTCGCCTGTAACGACGGCCATAGTTGGTCGTTGGAGATGGTTGCTGGAAGTTTCACCGGAGTATATGTTGTGATGGTGGTCTCCGGAGGGTAGTGGTAGCCACGACAACATAGTGTAAGTGGGGTAGATGACTATTGAAGGCATTTTGGTAATTTTAAGAATTATATAAATTAGGGAGAAATTAACCATTAAACACTCAAAAATCATTTTTCTAAAAGTTAATTTTAGTGTTTTTTTTTCTAACTCAGCTTATTCCATAAACTCATTTTTTTCAAAAGCTATTTTCACTAGTTGCCAAACACTCCAACTTTTTCCAAAACAATTTTTCGTTTTCCAAAATTAGACACTAGAAATGTTAAATCCAACACACCCTTAAAATTTAAATTTTTGCAATGGTGTCAATTTTACACCCTTTGTTACATTCCGTTTGGATAAATATTGTGTGCGTCATATAATTTTATTAATTAAATTCATAAATTTTCATAAGCAAATCAATTTAGACTCTTTGTTAGGATTTCCTTAGAAATAGTCCATACATTAATTTTCATTGTACATTTTATTAATCAGACATGTAAAGAAGTCTACGTGTAAGAATTGATGCATAGACATGCAAAAGTAATTTAATAATTGATCTAAATTGATTAACTTATAACAATTTAAGAGTTTAGTTGATACAATTATAAGTCTCATACGATAATTTTTTTTTAATGAAATCTAAAGAAAGGTGTAAATTGATATAAATACAAGAGTTTAGAGGTTAAATTGATATAATTATTAGAGATTCAATAGGCAGTAAAGAAGTTTTAATGAAAGCAGTGATGCAAGCAATTCCAACCTATACTATGAGTTGCTTCCAACTGCCTAAGAGTCTTTGTGATGAAATCGATCAGTTATATGCGATTGGTGGGGGTCTTGTGTGGACATAATAAGAATTCACTGACGTAGTTAGCGACGTTTGTACTTTAGGAAGGAGGAAGGTGGTCTCGAGCTTAGAGATCTTCTTCTATTCAACCAAGCTATGTTTGCCAAGCAAAGCTGGTGAATTTTAAAGTGCTCTAACTAGGGGTATTCAAATAACCCCAACAACGTGGACTACCCAATCCAAAATATAAGGGTTGGGTTTGGTTAAACTTTTTGTATTTTTTTTCGGGTTGAGTTGGTTCGCGGGTTGGCTAAAAAAATTTGGTTTGACCCAACCCAACCTAACCTAAATTACATATATATTAATGAAAAATAAATAAATTTCTCTTAGTTTAAACTTTGATTAGTTTGGATTGATGAATTTGTGAATTTTTAATATTTGTTTTTTTAGTTTTGTTATGATGTTTACCTTTGTTTAAAGTTTGTAATATTATAAATATTTAGTATTTAATATTTGAATTTTATGAAATTTTAGTTATTAGAAACAAACAAAGTAATTAGAAAATTTAATGGTTAAAAAGTGGAAAATAACTTTTAAAGTTATTCCAAATATTTCTTCTTTTTTCTTTTTTGAAAAAAATGAGAACTATATATATAACTATATATATAATAAAAACAAAAAAAAAATGTAACCTAAAATTTATTAAGAATGTAGTATGAGATAAACTAATGTGATTTTAATGAACCTATAAAAATTGAATGAATAGAATGTAAAAAGTTATAATAAATTAATTATTAATCAATTTTTTTATGTAATTATATTTAATTATAACATATGAAAACTTTGGTAATTAAAAAATTTTACAATTTTTCCCATTTCATTAGCTCTAATTTTTTTTTTTTTTACATTTATTTTCACAAAAGTTTGAAAACTTTGTTTTAAGGTTATTATAAAACTAATACATGTGATAAGATTACTTAATTAATTAATTAAGATTTTGATGATAGGGTACATTTTAAAAAATATTGACCAACTAAAAAATACATATCCTACATTTTTCTATCATTATAAAAAATTTCATATAATTACTTATATATAACTCAAAAATAACTCGGTATTTGTAAATTTTAATATATTTTTGTTAATAATAATGTTGATTTTTAATATTATATTTTTATATCTACAGATAATAAAAATATGTTTATCAATTTTATAACACGAAGTGATTTATAGTAAATGAAAATATAATTTTTTATTATAAAAAAAAATAAAGTAAAGATATACGTGTAATAGAGTAGTTGGAATAAAATGCATATTTATAAATATTAACTTTTACTTGAAATTTAAATAATAAATAAATGTTTATGAATAATTTAAAAATGGTAGATTTTTGGGAAATTTTCACAAATAGAAAAAATGTCAAACTATTTACAGAAAATAGCAAAAAAAACACTGATAGACTTCTATCAGCATCTATCAGTGATAGACTTCTATCATTTCTATTACTGATAGATCCTTATAGACTTCTATCAGCGTCTATCACAACTATTTAAAAATTTTGCTATTTTGTGTAAATAGTTTTATTTATTTTTTATTTTTAAAACTTCCCCTAGATTTTTCTACATGAATTTAATATTTATTTTTAAAAATTTATAATTATTAGTTATTAAATTAATTAAAAATATATTGATAAATTATTTAGAATAAAATTATAGGAGTATTTTCACAAATAGAAAAAAAATAAAACTAATTACACATATAGAAAAAAAAAGTGCAAAAAAAAAGTGGGAAAAAGAAAAGTATGAGATGCACTTTTTTCTATATGTGTAATTAGTTTTAAATTATATTCACATTAGCCATAATATATTAACAATTAAGCAGTAATATATTATAAAAATATTTTATCAAAATATTAAAGAAAAACATCTATTTTAAATTTTTTAAAATTAAAACACTAGTCTAATTAAATTGCAAATTTCTCCAAGAAAGCATCTTCTTCTATTTGGAACACCTTTCTAATTGGGAAGACAAATTGAAATCATTTTGAGCGTTTGTTTGAATAAGATAAATTTAAAAAAAAATTTCGCAGATAAAAAAAAAAGTCAAACTATTTACAAATAATTGCAAAAAAGAAAACTAATAAATTCATCTATCAGTAATAGACTTTTATAATTTCTATCACTGATAGACTCTGATAGACTTCTATCGCAACTATCTAAAAATTTTGCTATTTTGTGTAAATAATTTCCTTATCTTCTATTTTTAAAAATTCTCATAAATTAAAATCTAATATAAATATCAATTATCTCAGCAATTCTCAACCTATGTCACTTAAGATACACTTTTAGATATAGTATTTAAATAAGATAAGAAAACAATAAAATATTTGATAAAAGAGATAGAAATTAAAATATAATAAAATATAAAGATCAAAATATCCACGGAAAACGAAGAACCGAAGAAAGCTCTTGCTTTACTAATTTTTCTTTAAAATTCACAGGTAATTGAATTGAAATTCCGCAACCAAATTGGATTTAACTTTCGTTCATACAGAGTCCCATAAATTCACGATTCCGATTCCCAAGAAGATACGTATTCAACTGTTGCAGAACCATATATAATCCTTTGTGTCACTTTCATTTGCTTCCTCAGCCTGCAATCAGATCACCATACTAGCTTCCTTCAATTTCCTCTACCCACTTTCATGATTTAGCTTCATTTGTTGCTCTTTCCTCTTTTTTCCGGTGGGTGGGAATTGTGATGGGGTTTGATCTGGAGTCTCTGTCGGAGGCAACATCCGGAGCCATTGGAGCTCTGGTGAGTACCACCGTTTTATATCCTCTTGATACTTGCAAAACTAAGTATCAAGCTGAGAATCAGTCTCAACATCAGCGGAAGTACAGGTTTGTTGTTATCAATTTCATTATCTCTTTTCTTGCTCGCGCTTACGTTTCCCAAAATGTTAATTAGGTCGGGTTGAATCTATTATGTGTTATTGGTTTAGGTGAGGAAGTTCAATTTTTATATTCATGATCTTAACTGCTGCTGTTATGGATTTAGGGAATTTGATAAGTGAAATTCTATTGTCTTTGTCCGGGATAAACTTGTAGGGAAATAAAACATCTCTAGCGTATTCCAGGTTTAGGTGGCTCTCTGATTTTATAGATAATTTTGTTTGAGTTTAACAAAATGTGGGGTTGGTAGAGGTCTAAATCAGCTGAGCTTTACTTGGGTTACTTATTCATTAGATAATTCAAATGGTTCAATCACTAATTTCTCTAGGAAGCTCCACCCATATAAAACTAACTCAGGAACATTATGCGGGGATTCAAACCTCTTATGTTTTGGTCGAGATTATATGTTTAAACTAGTTAAACTATGCTGAGTTTGGCTTGTACTTGGGTCTTGAACTTAGGGTGTAGAATCGTGTTTCTATATACAAGTCCTTGCTATCAAGGTCAGTTGGACATTGATCCGTGTATTAGGCCCAGATGGAATTACATTATTCACTGTTAGAATGTTAGTGACGAAGAGGGGCCATGTATGTCTTTTTGATGGGTGAAAACTGGGAGATTCTCAATAATGTAGATCATTTGCATCTTTGAAGTTTGAACTATGTTGTCATTGCATTGGCCATGTGTTTTTCAATATTTTGATTTAGGTTGTACTGTGGTTTAAAATTACCGTTATAAACATGACTCAGTGCTATGGCAAGGTTTGATTCAAAGAGAAGTTTATGCAATATTACTCTTTTTGCCTTGTGCAGAAACATATCTGATGTGCTATGGGAAGCAATTTCAACTGGTCACGTGGGTTCGTTATACCAGGGTCTTGGCACAAAGAACTTCCAGTCATTTATTTCATCGTTCATCTACTTCTATGGATACAGCTTTTTAAAGAGAATCTACTTGAAGAGAAGTGGGAATAAAAAGATTGGAACAAGAGCAAATCTGATTGTTGCTGCAGCAGCTGGGGCTTGTACAGTTGTATTGACACAGGTGTAAATCACTAGCAACACTTTTTATTTACGTATATATTTATGTTCATTAAAAAGCCTCCGATTTTAGATGTTTTGTAATCAGTCTTTTTTTCATTAACCTCAACTGGAGATACCTTTTTTGTAGAGGTAATTTGCCAGAGATCCTTCTTCCTCTGGCCTCTAGGTTGTATTCATATAGCATAGCTCCATGACATTGAACTCATATCATATTGTTCTTCTGGCAATTTCCCATGAAATTGAGTGACCCAGTTTATGCTTTTTAGGAAAATCAGTGAGGGTGAAACTGCCACTAATTTCAATAGCTTCCTTGAACTCCCCCATCTTCCAGTGAATTATTTGTTGTTCTGATCAAGTAATCTTGGTTTATTTATCATTTCAGCCTCTGGATACAGCATCCTCTAGGATGCAGACAAGCGAGTTCGGGAAGTCAAAAGGACTCTGGAAGACTCTCACGGAGGGTACCTGGAGTGAAGCGTTTGATGGTCTCGGTATATCCCTTCTTTTGACATCAAACCCATCTATTCAGGTACTTGAGATTCCTTTTGATGATTTTACATATAAATCAGATGTAGAACTCATTTACTTCAATTACTGCTGCATACTTCTAGGGGATTTTTGCTCCAATATTCCAAATCAACATTGGTTTCATAGATTACATGGTGGTAGATCGGCTATATGCCATGCTTAGTTATATTTCATTTGATATTTTTCCCTGCATGGATACTAGATGAAAATGTTTGTAGATGTTGGAAGAAACTAACATATTATCATGTATGTATCACAGTATACCGTGTTTGATCAACTGAAACAAAGGTTGCTCAGGACTCAGCTGACGCGTGAATCGGGTATAGAGTCATCACCGGAAGCTCTTTCAGCCTTTTCTGCTTTTGTCCTTGGCGCCCTCTCGAAATGTGTTGCTACAATCTTGACATACCCTGCTATAAGGTAAAAGCTCAATTTGAGCTACCTTCTTGCTAGATTTTGTTTTAAATGTTCTGCCCCTTACCAGATTTTCTGGGGTATTATTGTCACACATCTGGATCTTTTCTTTCATGCTATAGTTCTGAAACCCTCTGCTTCCATTCAACGTCTGACATGTCATTAGATAATATATTATTTTATTTCATGAATCCACTCCATTCTTAAACACTTCATTTATGGCAAACAATGAATGAATGTAGGATAGACCGTAATATTAAAAATTTCTCCAATGCTTTGTTAAAAAATCAAGTAGTGAGGTTTGCATACAGGTGTAAGATTGTGATTCAGGCTGCAGAATCAGGTGAAGAAAAGAACGAGGACAAACAGCACGACGATAAAAAAACCGTGTCGGGTGCACTTAATACTATTTGGAAAAGGGAAGGCTTGCTAGGATTTTTCAAAGGATTACAAGCGCAAATACTGAAGACTGTATTGAGCTCTGCATTACTTTTGATGATAAAAGAGAAGGTTGCAAAGACGTCTTGGGTCATATTGCTTGCACTTAGAAAATATCTTTTTATTACCAATACAAGAAGATTAAAGGGTGCTTGAGTTTAAGCATTAGGTTTAAACTTTCTAAGCGATGTGAGTTCAATAACATTACCAGCAATAATTGTTTATTGTTATTATTATTATTTTTTCCAGTTTTTAATGGTAGGAATTAGGTCATAGATTCAAATTTAAACTCCAATATTTGTAATCTAATATCTAAGAAAAGGATTGGTTGAACATGTTATTTATATAATAATAATATTATTGTTATTATTTTTCTAAATTTAGCGATTAAGGAAAGCAAGTATCATTAACTTGTAAAAGCTCTGATCTAATAAGCTTAAAATTTTTAAGAAACTGACGAAAATAATTACCATTGTCTCGTTGCAATCCGAAAATAATAGGGAAACAAATAAGAGTTGTTCGTGAATTAGGTTGGGTTGGACTTTTTAGACTCAACCCAATTGTTTCGGTTGTAAATTTCTTACACATGTAAACCATTACTTAAAGTTTAGATACTAAATTATTACAAATTAGAAAGTATATAGATTAAATCATTATCAACTAAAGTTTTGCTACATCTTACATGTTTCCTTGACACCCAAATGTTATAGGATCGAGTTGTTCCGTGAGATTAGTCGAGATACGCGTAAGCTAACCACTCATAGATATTAAAAAAAAAAAAGTTTGTTAATTTCATGAAAGTTTAAAGACTAAAAAGTGTTTTTTTAACCAAGAAACTAAGTTCAAATTCTCAAGACAGAAAAACATATTTTACCCCAAGCACATATGGTCTGCTAGTTCTAACACAATACACTGTTCCAACACAAACCATATGCTGGATGAACAATATATATAATTAAATTGCATCTTCAAAAATGAGTTAAAGAAAGTATTACATGAGAAAATCCCGAAGCTCTTCCAATCTTTTGTCCACTTTCTCATTTTTGTGTGAAGAGGAAAATTTTCCATACATAGCTAAATTATAAACACATAGATGAGCAGGAAAATTACTTAGAACATGTAAAATACAAATATCATATTATAGTTTGTATTGTATCGTGTAGAAAAAGGGATCGGGTGATTATAAGTAGCAAAATCCAAGCAAGTCAAGGCAAAAAAATCCTCACAACAGCAAGACAAAAGAAAGAATCAAGAACAGCAACTGAGAGAACAAACCAATCTTAGAAACGAGAGTGGCTGTTGATCCTACTGCTGGCGCAAAACTTCCTTCTGCTGTGTTGGTGGTAAGAACAACGACGACCCAGTCGTCTTCAGTACCGATGCCGATTCCGGTGTACTTGGTATCGTTAAGTTTACCCGAGTACTGAGATTTTGTGAAGTTAGTGAGAACAAGATCAGCAACACGGTTTGGAACACAAGCAGGCATTATGGTGCCATCTCTTGTGTTGGAGATATTCAAATTGCATTTGGCTAACAGGTTTGGAAAGTCAGAAAACTGAGGTTCGGTTCCAGATATTGTGTTGGAACCTGTGGTGTTTGTACAAGGTTGATTCTTGAATTTCTCAGCAATTTCTTCAGCAAGGCAGTCTGCATTGTCGTTCTCGACCAGCGCTGTCAAGTTCAAGGACGCACGATAACTGTTGATGCTTCTATGAAGATCATCATCTGTAGAAATTTAGTGGCATTAATAAACGTCCAAAGGGAGATTGGAAATCAAACATAATGGATTTAAAGGAGCTGCTCTCTTTTCTATTTTCTAAAAACTTTCAGAGAGAGTCAGCTCCCTGAAATCTATTTAAGAAAGCAACCTAATAATGAACAATGCTTGTAAGGTCTCTGCAGAGGAATAACCACGGAACAAACCAAGATCTTTAACAGTTCTAAGGAAGGAGGAACACAGACAGACAGCGCTTGAAAATTTGTGAAATATACAAGATGAATATTCACAGTCATATCAAATGCTACCAGCTCCCTTAAGGGGTGTGCCAACTGCCAACGGTAAGGCCCCATTTAGTTTTTGTTTTTATTAAAATTGTTTGTTTTTCTCATGAAAATGATTTCATATTTTCAAAAGAAACATTCGAATACATATAGCCAAAATCTAAAAACAAAGAACTACTTTTTAAAAACTATATTTTTTTAGTTTTCAAAATTGGACTTCAAGTTTAAAAACACCATAAAAAGTAGACAACAAAACAAAGAAATCCACGGACCGGAGTAGTATTCATGAACTTAATTCTGAAAAGCGAAAAAACAAAAAAACAAAATAGTTATCAAACGAGGCTTTAAACGCTTGTTATCCTCTAGAGCTGGTTTTCAGGTGGGCGAAGCCTTGTTGAAGATTAGGCCATTGGCATAATGCTTGGAGTCATATCCAATTTACAGAAAAAAAAAAAAAAAAAAAGGAAAAAAATAAAAACGAAGAGACATCCTTCCAAATCTTAAGTAGAATGTCTCCTGATCAAAATAGTCTAAAATCTAGAGACTAATCATGGGTAATTGTAAATTGTAAAAGAACTTGCTATGCCATGGATGCATTATGGAAGTTGGTTGTTGTGCTAACAATCCCAAGGTTATGCTAAACTGGATAAATAAAAACTAACACAGATCAATAACTTGGCAGCCACGGTGTCCTAATTGATCTCATAAACAAGATTACCAATCCCAAAACAGACATCTAAACCCATAGTGATCTCCATGCAGAGCAAAAAACCACTTCCATTACAATAGATGAAAGATCAAACAAACAAGGAGAGTATGAAGACAGCACATTAAGATTTCATTTGTTCATCTGTGCTATTAATTGTGATTAGGTATTTCAATCTATTAGTTCTTCTATTGAAGGCTTAATGTACTGAGAAGAACAAGAGAAATTAACGAGAATTACTCAGTTTACACCATCGTTAAAGAGAGACTATTAGAAACACAAGTGTAAAAGATTACTTATCTCATGTGAATCCGCCTAATCCAGAGCGAGAAGAGATTGAATATTAAGAACAGAGAAAGAAAACTACAAAGAAAAGACGGCTGCCCATTTCAAAACACAACATGATCAAACAGAATCTCCCAAGAACAAAAAACCCCAGCAGCATCTAAACAATTATTAACGAACCCAGATCTCAAATGACAATGCATGATAAATCGAGATCTACAATGAAGAAAACAAACTAGGGGTCTTTGAATGTCGATTAAAGAATCAATTAGAATGAAAGTGAAAGAGAAAGAAAAGGATTACTACCGTCGCATTTGACAGGGTGATTGGAAACGAAAATGGAAGCAAGAAGCAAAGGGAGAAGAAAACAGAGTTGGGTTTTCGCCATTGTTGGAGAAGAAGAAAAGGGGGTCGAAATGGGAGCTGGAAAATGCAAAGAAAGAGGTAGAAAGAAGGAAGTTCGTAGGTCTGAGTAAGTTGTTGGAAGATGGGGATAGGCGTAGGCCTTTTTTGTTAGAGTGGAAGTGAAGCTACTTCAATGGCTACCGCCAACACGACTGCGTTTGGTGAGTCTTTCAGAGGTCCCACGAAGATATTCACGAATGGTCGCTTCCTTCCCCCATGGATTTTTGTTCTTTACTCCCTAATTTCTTTCTTTTTTTAAAATGGTATATAGCAAAATGACATAACAGATTTTCGAATATAACAAAATATCAGATTGAGTGATAATATTTGGCTATATTTGAAAATCAGTTATATCATTTTACTATATTTAAAAACAATCCTTAAAAAAGATATCATAGTTCATTATTTTAGTTTTTATTTCATTAATTTGAATTAGTTAAAATATTATTTTGAATGGTGACTTGTTCAATGTACTTTTAAATTTTTAATTTTAGTCTTTGTATTTTTAATAAACTTTAAATTTAGTCTCCCAAATTTAATTTTTATCAAAATTAGCTATGTGAAAACAATAATTTTCATTCTGAAAAATATAAATATAAATATGTTTTCAAAATTTAGAATGGATCAAAGGCTAATGAATAATAAACAAAAAAATTAAAAAAATATATTAAAATCAATAATAAACAAGAATAGGAACTAAAATTTAAGATTTCTTGAAAGTATATGAACTAAAATTAAAGTATAGAGATCAAAATGGTATTTTAACCATTTTAGTTTTATGCCTTCAATAAACTTTAAAATTAATCTTTGAAGTTAGTTTATTGTTAATTTTTTTGGAAAAAAAATAGTTTCGATTAGGATTCTCTTTATAAGATGTGAAAATATATTCACATAGTGTCTTTTGTAGTATGAAAATTAATATTATTATTAAGAATGGATAAACTTAGTTAAAATTGAGAAAAAAAATAATAATAATTAGATGTATTTTCGATCATTTATATGAATCGATTTTTATCAAAATCAGAGCATTATCATCATCTTTGTTTCAATTGAAAAATTCTTCAGTTGAAAACTTATACAGCATAGAGTGTTGATAAGGATTTTCATTCGTCACAATATCTGAAGGAAAATTGGGATGGTTCACTGCATCAGGGAATCCTTGAGTCTCCAAACAAAGTCCCGCATGAGCTTCATAGACAAACCCTCCTTTTCCTGTCATATTTTTTAGCCCATTGCCCGTGTAAAATTGTAATCCTTCGGCGGTGGTCCATAGTTCCAGTACTCGTCCGGACTTCCTCTCTCGTAGAGTAGCAGCTTTTTTCTTTTTTGTCCCTTTCGATCCATCTAGCACGTAGTAGATGTCGAACCCATTTGGTAATTTGTTCATATTGTTGCCAATGATTTGGGGCGTCAGAAAATCGTAGGGTGTTCCTTGAACCGCCCTAATTTCGCCTATCGGAATCATCTGGTTATCGACTGGAGTGATTTGGGATCCAAAGATTTGGACCTGATGAGAGAGAATATCCCCACTATTGTGCCCACCAAGGTTCCAATAGGCATGTTGCGCTAGGTTCACAGGAGTTGGTTGATTAAGAGTAATAGCTTTCATTTCTACAGCTAAATCTGTTTCTGAGAGGAGATAGTAGCTCACTGTGGCGATTAGGTCTCCTGGAAATCCTTCTTCTCCATTGAAACTTCTGTAAGCAAAATGAATCTGAGGATTAAGATCTTCAGGATTGTATCTGTTTACTTCCCAAATGACATGACTGAACCCTTTGGAGCCACCGTGAATGGTGTTGTTCCCATCGTTTGCTTCTAATCTGTATACGATTCCATTTAGGGTAAATCGTGCATTGCTTATTCTGTTGGCAACTCGTCCAACGATGGCGCCAAAGTTACCTTTTCGATGAATGTAATCCTGTATTGAGTCAAATCCAAGAACGATATCAGATAGATTTCCATATTTGTCTGGCACAATGACAGAGACAATAGAAGCACCGTAGTTAGTGAATTTCACACAAAAGTTCCCTTTTTTGAGCTCATATATCCCAATCTTTTGATTAGCGAAATGGCCATTAACATATCCTATAGAAACAAAAAGGATCACTTGGAACAACGTAAAAAACTTTCTCATGTTTTGATATGGAGGATGGAAGCTGAAGATTATATATTCTATGAACAATTGCAGATTGTTTTTTCTTTTTTTTCTTTTTATCTTTTTTCAGATTGGCATTAAATGTCTTAATTAACTGGTTAACAATTTATTTATTTATTTTTCTTTCTTGTCGTTATTTTACCCCAAAGAAACGCATTTGAAAGAAATTGTCACTCTTTTGATTATTAATTTTTTTTAAAAATTGGACTAGCTTTTTTTTTTTTTTTTTTTTTGGGAAATAATTCCTTGTTTTTTATTTTCTTTTTTGAGAAGTTATATTGTTCCATTAATTTCTCTCTAATTTCCATTGTTTTCTAAAAATTAGTCCTTCAATTCTTCAATTTTCTCTATCTTCTATTAACTCTTCTCTCCCCACAAAATCGTTCTTAAATCTTAGAAGACACAAATTCTATTTCTCTCTAAAAAGTTTTTCTTTTAAATGCTTTTATTCATTTATTATTATTATTCAACTTATTTTTTAAAATTAAAATCTGGACATAAATCTGAAAAAAAAAAATTAAAAGTTTTGTAAAACAGCTTCACCAAAAAGTTTAAAAATTGGGATTTTTTTTTTTCCAGATTTTTTCAAACTATAAAAAATGATTACTTTTAGGAATATAAAAATTAAAAAACATTAAAAAATCTAAATATATATTTCATTCCATCTTCTAATAAAAAACTATATTAGAAACGGTTAGAAAGTAACCGGCTGAATCGACTAGATGGATATTTTGCAGGTTAATTATTTCAAACTTAAAGTTTTCGAGAGTTGGACAAATTTGAAATAATTTTAAAGTTTGAAAGTTAAAATGAAAATTTTGAAATAAACAATAAGATCATTTAAACCTATCTCACTAAGCGTTCATTAAAATTTATCAATTATATCCATGTATATCACTCTTTTTACAACTCACCTTCATATCATTATTTGTCTTCATTTTAATGAATTTTTTTTTTTTTTTTTTTTTTTTTTTTTTTTTTATGAAACGGTTCTTTTGAGCAAGATTTAAAATATATTTACATAATATTTTTTGTGGTATAAAAATTATTGTTATTGTTATTATTTAATCACTTTTAATAAAAATTAACTTTGAAAGCCTAAAATTAAGATTTATTAAGGCCAGAGTGGTAAGATGGTATGATATTGTGGCTGCTGACACATTCATATATGAGTTCAATTAGATTCATTTTCGCTTAATTATTTAATATTTAAAATATAACATTATAATATTTTAAGTTTTTTTTTTCCTTTGGGACACAAAATTGCCAATTTTGTCCTTATAATCTTACATGTCTAATCACTTAAATGCCTAGATATATGAATTTCTAATAACCCTTGGTTTTGAGCCAAGACAAAAAGAATGGGGGCATGGGTTACCTCATCATCTCAATCAAAAGGCAACCATTTTATTTATTTGTTAATTTTATCCATTGTTTTGGGTGATTTCACATGGATAAGAACTCAAATTTCGAGATATACATCTTAACCAATTGAGTTATATTAATATAAGCTATAAAATTATTCTGTATGCTATATATAATTTTTAAACCTCGCTCATCGCATAAATGCAGTTTTTCTAAGTCTCGTTTTGGTAATCATTTTGTCTTTTTATTTTTGATTTTTGAAAACTAAGCCTATTTCCTCCTCATTTCTTACCATAATTTGTACAATGGTTGAGTTCTTAGCCAAATTTCAAAAAAAATAAATAAAATTGAAAGTTACTTTTTTTAGTTTTCAAAATTTGGCTTGATTTTTTAAACCATTGGTAAAAAGTAGATAACAAAAGAAGAAATTTGAAGGTGGAAGTAGTGTCATAGGCTTAATTTTAAAAAACAAAAAAATCAAATAGTTACAAAACGGGATCTTAGTTATCTTAACGTTCCATTTGTTTCAATTGATTTATCATAAAATTTCATACATGCATTTAATACTTTTGTTTGTTTCACATAATTTCACTTTCTAAAACCTAGGATATTATTATCCATGAAACTTTAAAATCCATCCGACACGAGACTTGTAATATCCTCCCTACATGTAGGATTTTTATATTAGAGAGATGGATAATAAAAATATAGCCTAATTAATTAATTAATATTAATTAATATGGATTAATCATCACTATTAATTTTAATTAATTATTATATATAAATATATTATTTAGATTCAATAGACTTGAGCTAATACATTTACCATTAACAATTTATATAAAATTTCATTATTAATTATATTCAAATTAATGTATATATTTATTTAGTTTGTTAGTAACTAAATTAAGTTTAATTCATGTTTAACATAAAAATAAGGGTTGTTTTCAAATATAGAATAATAAGTCAAATTATTTACAAATATAGAAAAAATTTACTGTCTATCAGCGATATACTGCAATAGCTATAGAATTCTATCGCTGATAGATAGTGAAATTTTTCTATATTTGTAAATAGTTTGATATTTTTTCTTTGTATAGTAATTTCCCTAAAAATAATCATTTAGTTTTATTTTAAGTGATTAAATAATTAATTAATATTACAATATATTAAATAATGCTAAATTTAATTTATAACTACATAAATTGTTCTTTTTACCTTTAATATACAAAATTGGCAAATCAATCATAAATATTTAACTTCCAAACATTAATTATCTTGATTATCCAAACACACACATTAATTATCCCAAACATTTAAATTACATATATTTAATATCCATACTATAAAACAATATATATTACAACAACACTCTACACGAATCTCTACAATGATATGATATCGTCCTCTTCGTTGGACATAAGTCATCATGATTTTGTTTTTGGTTTCACCTTAAGGACCTCATACCATTGAACCAAAGTCTCACACTAGTGTTCCACGTTAACTTAAAAGCTTTGGTGGGAGGGGAACTAATGCTAATGGTCTCGAATATAGTAGTCTCGCTTAGTCCAGGTGAGCTCTATTATTTTCTAACGAGACTAAGATAGAGTACAAGTATCAACTACCGATAAAAATTAATTAATTAATTGTTATCATCAAAATATTAATTAATTAATAAATTTGAGATTAAGGGCCAAAAACCTACAAATATGTCTTTATTAACACAGTTGCAGTATCAATATACAGCATAACTACAAGATACTTTTTAAATGATTCCGAATAACATCGTATCATTATGAAGATAAGTAAAACAGCCTATTGAGAAGACAAGAAATGGAAGAGAAACCTTGAGATTTCTTGAAAAATGAAAATTGGTGGAAGAAATTCAATTTGGATAAAAGGTGGACCCAAATCCTTATATTCACATTCATATCACTCAACATACAACCAAATACAAAACCTCCATTGCTATCTATATATTTCTTGAAAAATGAAAATTAGTGGATGAAATTCAATTTGGATAAAATGGACCCAAATCCTTATGCACAAACATGCATCACATATCATTCAAACATACAACCAAATATAAAACCTCCATTGCTATCTATATATCCCATTCTCCCTGTCCACATCAAAACACTTCCATTCTTAATCTTCTTCTTCTTCTTCGATCAAGCATTGAGTCGGAATATGGTCGCTTGTGTCGCCGCTACGCACTTGCACGGTGCAATGGCATTGCAGAAAATCAGCAACTCCAACTTGCAGGTGAGGTTCTGTAATGGAGAATTCATGGGGAAGAAGCTTACATTGCAACAGAGGAAAAGAGATGTTAATTACATTCCAAATCTCAAATGGAAAGTTTGTATGTCGTCTCTTGTTGCCAATATAGCGGCTGAATCCAAGGTAAGTTAATGCAAGTCTCTTTCAAATTTTGTTCAATGTATTTTGGAGAAACAAATCTTCATTATCATACTACTAGTATTTGAGGTTTTAACGGTTTGGTTCGATGTAGTTGAGGGAATTGAACATGGAAAAACATGACTCGAGGACGGTGGTAGCGATTATACTGGGAGGTGGAGCAGGAACTCGTTTGTTCCCGCTCACCAAACAGAGAGCAAAACCGGCGGTGATTATAGACTCTTTTTTGAATCTCTGTGTTCTTATCGGATTATTGGTTTATTGTCGTGTCTTATCTTGAATTTTCTATAAACTTCAGGTTCCGATTGGTGGAGCTTACAGGCTGATTGATGTGCCGATGAGCAATTGTATAAACAGTGGAATCAACAAAGTTTACATTCTCACACAATTCAATTCTACATCACTCAATAGGCATCTCGCTCGTGCCTACAACTTTGGTAGTGGAGTCACCTTGGGAGACGGTTTTGTTGAGGTTATTTCTTAATTGTTCATGTGGATTCATCATTTTGTATTTTCTGGTGAATAAAAAAGTGAGGTGAAGGATTCTGATGAAATTCTTGTTGTTATCATTGTAGGTTCTAGCAGCGACTCAGACTCCGGGAGAGGCCGGGAAGCGGTGGTTCCAAGGGACTGCCGATGCCGTACGACAGTTCCATTGGCTTTTTGAGGTATTTAGAAACTACGATCGGTTCCTTCGTTTGTTAAATCGATCAAATTAAGAATGCATAAATTTAGGTAAATTTGAGAAAAATAATAATTAGATGCATTTTCGACTATTTTCATTTGTATGAATCAATTTTTATCAAAATTAGAGCATATCATCATCTTTGTTTCAATTGAAAAATTATTCGGTTGAAAACTTAAATAGCATAGAGTGTTCATAAGGGTTTTCTTTCGTAACAATATCTGAAGAGAAATTGGGATGGTTCACCGCATCAGGGAATCCTTGAGTTTCCAAACAAAGTCCTGCATGAGCTTCATAGATAAACCCTCCTTTTCCTGTCACATTTTTTAGCCCATTGCCCGTGTAAAATTGTAATCCTTCGGCGGTGGTCCATAGTTCCAATACTCGTCCGGACTTCCTATCTCGTAGAGTAGTAGCTTTTTTTTTTCTGTCCCTTTCAATCCATCTAGCACGTAGTAGATGTCGAACCCATTTGGTAATTTGTTCATATTGTTGCCAATGATTTAGGGTGTCAGAAAATCGTAGGGTGTTCCTTGGACCGTCCTAATTTCACCTGTAAGAATCATCTGGTTATCGACGGGAGTGATTTGGGATCCAAAGATTTGGACCTGGTGAGAGAGAATATCCCCACTATTGTGCCCACCAAGGTTCCAATAGGTATGTTGCGCTAGGTTCACAGGAGTTGGTTGATTCAAAATAATAACTTTCATTTCTACAGCTAACTCTGTTTCTGAGAGGATATAGTAGCTCACTGTGGCGATTAGGTCTCCTGGAAATCCTTCTTCTCCATTGAAACTTCTGTAAGCAAAATGAATCTGAAGATTAAGATCTTCAAGATTGTATCTATTTACTTCCCAAATGACATGGCTGAACTCTTTGGAGCCACCGTGAATGGTGTTGTTCCCATCATTTACTTCCAATCTGTATAAGGTTCCATTTAGGGTAAATCGAGCATTATTTATTCTATTGGCAACTCGTCCAACAATGGCGCCGAAGTTACCTTTTCGCTGAACATAATCCTGTGTTGAATCAAAACCAAGAACGATATCAGCTAGATTTTCATATCTATCTGGCACAACGACAGAGACAATAGAGGCACCATAATTAGTGAATTTCACAGAAAAGTTCCCTTGTTTGAGCTCATATACTCCAATATTTTGATTATCGATATCACCATTAACATATCCCATAGAAACAAAAAGGATCACTTGGAAGAATGTAAAAAACTTTCCCATGTTTTGACATGGAGGATGGAAGCTGAAGATTGTCTTTTCAATGAACAATTACAAATGTTTCTTTTTCCTTTTTCAGGTTGGCATTAAATGTTGGCAATAAATGTTGGCATTAAAGGTCTTGATTAATAGACTAACAATTTAATTGGGATGTTTGAGTAGTAGATGGCTACACAACATCAAAGTATTTGTCATATTTTAAACAAATTATAAAAATGAACCACTTTTGTTTTGGGAAATTATTATAAATAGAAAAACTACCAAACTATTTTCAAATATAATTTTTTTTTTTATTTATCAGCGATAGACTGCAATAAAATTCTATCGTTTGAGCACCAAGATAGAAGTCCATCGAAGTCTATCGTTGATAGATAGTAAATTTTTTTATATATTTGTAAATAGTTTGACTCATTTTTCTACGTTGTTTATTTAACTCAAAGAAACACATTTAAAAGAAATTGTCTCTCTTTTGATCGTTAATTTTTATTCAACTATCTTGTATTATTTTATTTTTTTGGGAAACAATTACCTTGTTTTTTATTTTCTTTGTTGAGAAGTTATATTGTCCCATTAATTCTCTAGCTTCAGTTGTTTCCTAAAAATTAGTCCTTCAATTCTTCCATTTTCTCTATCTTAAATTAATGTCTCTCCCCCTCAAAATTGTTCTTAAATCTTAGGACACACATATTCTATAATTTCTATTTCTCTCTAAAAACTTTTTCTTTTACTTGCTTTTATGTATTTATTTATTATTATTCAACTTATTTGTTTTAATTAAAATCTAGAGATATAACATAATAATAATAAAAGTTGTGTAAAACAGCTTCACCAAAAAATTTTAAAATTTGGTTGCTATTCTTTTTTTGAGATTTTCTCAAACTATAAAAGAGTGAATTATAAAAAATGATTACTTTTAAGAATATGAAAATTAAAAGATATTAAGAAATCTAAATATATATTTCATTGATCTTCTAATGAAAAACTATATTGAAAACGGTTCTAAAATCAAAGTGAATTGTGTTATAAAGTAACGGCAGAATAGACTAGACTGATGTTTTGCAGGTTAATTATTTCGAACTTAAGCCTTTAAGAGTTAGACAATTTTGAAATAATTTTAATGTATGGAAGTTAAAAATGAAACTTTTGAAATAACAAATTTAAACCTATCTCAAGAGTGAATTAAAATTTGTCAATTATGTTCATGTATACTACTCTTTTTATAACTCACCGTTATATCATAATTTCGTCTTCATTTTAACAAAAAAAAGTTGATGAAATTGTTCTTTTGAGTAAGATTTAAAATGTTGATGTGTCTTCATCAATTTTACAAAAATGTTGATGAAAATATTGATAAAATGTTGATATCGCTAGGTATTTTTAGGAAAAAAATTATAAAGACAAAAACTTTAAAATTTATATTAAAATTAGAAAATAGATATTTTACACTTTTCTAAAACAAGTTAAAATGTTTATTATTTATCTAGGGCAAATATTTAAACCACCTCTAAAGTATAGTTTTAACACTTGTGTAACTTTGAGGGCTCAATTTTTATTATTAAAAGTTTGAGGGTATAATTGCAACTACAATCATACTTTAGGTCGGGGTGGTTTTTACAATTTGTCCTTTATATTATAATCACATTATTGACATTTTGTTTCTTATCTTTTCATGTTTTATATTTTTTTTTACAATATTATGAAAATGTCGATATTTTTTAAGGGGATGTCAATAGAAATTTAATACATGCTTTTGAGAATTTTTTTTTTTTTTTTTAATTTTTAGAATCATACCTCTAACTTTGGAATCGGCAGTAGTACAAAGCGAAAAATAATTTTAAAGTTGAATAGAAGTGAAAATTTTCAAATTTTAAAGTAAATAAAGGGGTAATGATTAGGTGCACACGATCACATACATCTTTTTTAATTACATAAGAAAAAAATATCAATTTTTCAAAGAAAAAAAACTTCAATTAGTACCCCAATAAAAATAAAAATTTACCATGTAGCCATTTCTTTTTTGAAAATTGAATTGTTTTTATCTCTTTCGTTTTTTTTTTTTTTTTTTTTTTTGAATGAGAAGGTGCACCAAATAATTGGCTTTTAGAAAGAAAATTTTTATTTTCTAAAAGAATTGAGTTAAAAGGGAGGTTTAAAATACGGATGTCGAGAAAAATATGGAGGTTTTAATTTTACTAAAATTTTGATGTGATAAGATGTTGATTTCAATGAATATTTTTTGAAAAAATTATAAAATTATAAATATAAAAAATAAATTTAAATTAGTAAATAAACATTTTATGAAATATAAGCAAGTTAACCTATCTATTATTTATATTTTATTGATTATTTTTTATGTTTTATAGATTTTTCATAGAAATTTCAATTCACTCTCATGTGGATATCAACTTATGAAAACATGGAAATAATTTCTACGGAAAATATTACACATCAACGAAAATTTAATACTACTTTCAAAGGATATTGATTATAACATTGGATGGAGTGATAAATGGAGAAAGAAGAGAAGAGAAGAGAATATCTAAAAGAGCTACTTCATTTTACTGCAGGATGCAAGAAGCAAGGAAATTGAAGATGTGTTGATTCTTTCTGGGGATCACCTGTACCGAATGGACTACATGGATTTCGTTCAAGTAAGAAACAAATTCAGTTTCTTTGTTTTTCTCTCTTGTTCATACTACTCCAATCTCCTAGTTCAACCCTTTTTTTTTTTGTCCCGATCATCAGAATCATCGGCAGAGTGGTGCAGACATCACTCTTTCTTGTATTCCAATCGATGACAGGTATGCTGGATCACATTAGTTCTTTACATTCAGGTTGGTACCTTGATCTTCAATTCTAAATTTGTAATATAATACTATCAATTATTTTTCACTCAGTTGGATTATGAGCCTCTATTTCTTTACATTTCAAGGGAAATAATCCTTATATATATGTGTGTATGCCTTCTATCTTGTTCAAAATGAAGTCGAGCGTCAGATTTTGGGCTAATGAAGATCGACAATAGCGGAAGGGTTCTTTCATTCAGTGAAAAACCTAGAGGGAAAGACCTGAAGGCGATGGTAAAAACATAAAAACAGTAGTACAGTATATGACTGAGCTTTTTAATGGTTAGAAGCTAAAATGGTAAAATTTATTAAACATATACAGGAAGTGGACACCACAGTTTTAGGACTGTCAAAGGATGAGGCACTGAGAAAACCATACATAGCTTCTATGGGAGTTTATGTCTTCAAAAAGGAGATACTTCTAAACATTTTAAGGTTTCAACCACTTTTGTTTCATATGAATAAATCTCGCTTGCTTTTTGGTTTATATCAATTTAAACACATGGGACTCTAAATGCCAGAAATTGTTTGCGTTAGATGGCGCTTCCCAACTGCAAATGACTTCGGATCAGAGATAATCCCGTTCTCAGCAAGAGAATTCTTGATGAAGGTAGGCCTTATTGGAGATTTTTTGATGCTTTGGCTCGTTGTATGTATTAGATAAGCATGAGGTGCTATAATGAGAAGAGTAACTGGTGTATCATTGTATCTTATAAAGATTGTGATCAAGGCTATCAAGCCTCTCCATCTTTTCGATGTCGGATCTTCAACATACACGGGTCATTGCTTGCTTCCTAAATTTCATTGATTTAGAGTATGCAGCATTGAAACTTAGAAGTTGGTCTTGACTTTTGAATGTATATTTTGGTTGTTGAGTACTGGCATTATTCCTCTGCTTAAAGCTTGATCGATACATGTTTTGCAGGCATATCTGTTTAATGATTATTGGGAAGACATAGGGACTATTAGATCCTTCTTTGAGGCAAACCTTGCGCTGACAGAGCAGGTATGTACTAAAAGGATTCCTGCCGGGCTCCGTTGAATTAATTTGCTATCTAAGAACCCATTTGATAATGTATTAAATTCATTTTTAATCTTTTGTTTTTAAAATTTATGATTGTTATCTACCAATTTCCTTACCATGGTTGTCATTTCATGGAGAAATGTTTGAATTATTAATCAAATTTCTATAACAAAAACAAGTTCATAAAAACTATTATTTTTAGTTTTCAACACTTAGCTTGATTTTTGAAAATATTGGTAGAAAGTGGAGAACAAAACAAAGAAACTTATAGGTGAAAGTAATGTTTATAAGCTTGATTTTGAAAAGACTAATGATTATCAAATGAGGCTAAACTTTTTCTTATAAAGCAATCCAGATAAATCAGAGTTATGCAACAAAACATGCGTGAAGTTGAAGCTTGTTTGCTTGTTACCACTTCCTGTTTTTTACATTATTCAATGCTCTTGTTGGAAATAGGGACTCAACTTGCCTATTCAAGTATATTTTATAGAAAACATACAAATATACTTTAATTTCTGAACTGCGTTTCATGCTTCGAGGGGAAATATTTCATATATATTATCGTTCGAGAATAACGCCAAATTTATATCTTTCAGCCTCCAAGATTTAGTTTCTATGACGAAACAAAGCCGATCTAAACTTCAAAAACATACAAATATACTTTAATTTCTGAATTGCATTTCATGCTTCGAGGGGAAATATTTCATATATATTATCGTTAGAATAACGCAAAATTTATATCTTTCAGCCTCCAAGATTTAGTTTCTATGACGAAACAAAGCCAATCTACACTTCAAGAAGAAACCTACCTCCCACAAAGATTGACAATTGCAAGGTTAGCAGTCGATAAATAGAATGAATACAGTCTTGTCTGTCGTTCTATTCCTTACCTTTGAAATTTTGTTCTCGGATCATGAACCAAATGGTGCTTTGTAATTTAGAATTTTTTTTTTATGTTCATATATCAAGAAATATGGTTTTATCTCAAACTGGGAGACTCACTTCATTCAACTTTGTCTTTACTAACTTCTATTCCATATCTTCAAATTTTCCATGCAGATTGTCGATTCAATCATATCTCATGGATGTTTCTTGACTAACAGTTTCATAGAGCACAGTGTCGTTGGTATCCGATCTCGCATAAACTCTAACGTGCACCTCAAGGTCTGTCTACATCTCACTCTGTAAGAAATACGAACGCTTCAATTTGGTTAACGTGTTTGTGTCCTGACAAGTGTCGGACACATATTGAACATTCCTGGCACAAGAAATTTGTGTTAGCCACTAGTTTTAGTCCAATATTTATTAGACATGTATTCATCACTTGTTAAGCATACTAAATAGACACAAAATAATATTGGACAAAAGCAATACATTTGGGTGTGTAATACATCAAATTAATCTTTTAGCATATAAATCCTTAAACATTGTTGACTTTGAATTTCCATCTTGTATAAAAATGATATATATTTTTAGATGTGTGCTTGTCATGTCGTGTTGTATTCGTGTCTCCTATTCGATTCACGCTTCTTAGAATGGAAGCTTGCTTATCACGATTGCAAAAACACATTTCTCTAACATTCACTTTGACAATTGCAATTTCTTACTGCAAAGTAAAGACAATCCCATCTCATATGCCTGTTTATGCAATCATGCGACTATCTTTCACTTGTTGACAATGAATGTATATTTGATTTGGCAAAAAAAGGAACTAAAATTACAGTGTGTGGAGCAGGACACAGTAATGCTTGGAGCTGACTTCTATGAAACTGATGGAGAA
Source organism: Lagenaria siceraria (assembly GCA_002890555.2). NCBI lineage: Eukaryota > Viridiplantae > Streptophyta > Magnoliopsida > Cucurbitales > Cucurbitaceae > Lagenaria > Lagenaria siceraria. The sequence continues at coordinate 20,568,926 of CM016488.1, forward strand.
GTTGCTGCACTTTTAGCTGAGGGAAGAGTGCCAATTGGAATTGGAGAAAATACAAAAATCAAGTAACAGTCCAAAATCTCTCCTTTGAATTTATTTCTGTTGCTGCTTTCTTGTTCTTATTAACCACTCTACAATTTCATGATGTGCAGGGACAGCATCATTGACAAAAATGCCAGAATAGGGAAGAATGTTGTTATTGCTAATTCAGAGGTACATGCTCTTAACCAGTTTACCTGAAACATTTTGTTTTATCTGTAGAAACGAGCTTCTGTAGATATATTTTGAAAAATCTTCTTACCCAGCAGCCTGAAAGAAGCACAAACAAAACAAATCAGTAGCTTCTTAAGATTAATTTAGGTTTATATAGTAGGTTGGTTCGTCTACTTCAAAATGTTCTATTTTATGTTAGAACTGTAATTGAACATAGTATCAAAATAAGAAATCTTGTGTTCGAACTTGTAGAATGTCATTTCCTCCTCAGTTAATATTAACATTCACTTGTTTGGTTTTCTACAAATTTTCAAGCTCCCTAGTGAAGGGAAGTTTGCCAACGTGAGCTTAGCTTAATGGTAATTGACATGCACTCCTCTTAAAGTCGGAGGTTTAAATTCTCATGCCTTACATTTGTTGTACTAAAAAAGCAAGGTGAATGATATGTTAAAGTATCAATAAATAAATTAAATTTACCCTAACCCACCAACTTCAACGTTTGGGTCCAGTGGTAGTTTAATATAGTTTATTTAAAAAAAATAAAAAAGTCGAGAGTCGGAGCTTCACTTCCCTATATCTATGGGCACTTGCACCTACCTCAAGGCTCCCCAACTTGGAGACATCAAAAGATTTTAGTATTAAACTCACTCGGGTGTTCAAACATGAGACTTCTAAGTCAATATACCAAGAGACCCCAACTCCTTGTCAATAGGACCTTCCTTTGGGGACAATAATTTAATATGGTATCAAAGCAAAAGGTCATATGTTCAAACTTCTATAATGTCATTTCTTCTCCAAGTGAGGGAGAGTGTTAAATATTGATAAAAATTTACTGTAAAAGCATAAAGTATGGTTCCATATGATGTAATGTGGAGTCGAATACACCTACTACAGAAATACACACCAAAGGGAAGAAAATGTCTTTACATTGCATAGTTTATAGAACAAAACATATAAAATGTGAAAGTAAAAATAGGATTTAAGATTATTATTAATGTTATCTTGTGACGATTGAAATGCAGGGCGTTCAAGAGGCAGATAGGTCTTCAGAAGGCTTTTACATCCGCTCTGGTATTACCATTATACTAAGGAACTCAGTAATTAAAGATGGCTTTGTCATATAGAAATTCTTCTTTTCCTTTTTTTTGGGCTGAAAACTTTTCAGAAATAGCATGTTGGTGGAGGGGGGCATTTTCCATATGTAAATGTAACATTAATGTCATCCCTTCCATGTCAGTCACACTCACATCTTTATAAATAATATGCACTTCAATATGGAGAATATGAGTCTTTAGAGCGGTTTGGTGGAGAATTTGAAAACATGAGATTCAATAAAAATAAAGTTGTATTTCATATTTTCAGATATATATTTAGTAGCAGATTCAGAAATTAGATTTTAATTTAAACAAATGTTTCAAATGTGTTTGATACTATATATTTATATATCATAAAACTAGTAGTAGTTACCTACTAATATTTAGTTGACAATAAACTATTTTTAATTTATTTATGAATGTGATTTATGTAAAAAAAAAATTATATGATTATTATTTTGTAATATTATATAATTTATAATACATTACATAATACATAGGGAAATTATTATAAACAGAACAAATATCAAATTATTTATAAATGTAGAAAAATTTCACTGTTTATTAGCGACAGACTGCGTAGATTTCCATCGTTGATAGACAGTAAAATTTTTCTATATTTGAAAATAGCTTGACTCATTTTTCTATATTTGAAAACAACCCTAATACATATTATGTTTTTTATAAAATGAATTGAGTTTATAATATCATATGTCATATTGTATTTCTAAATGTTTTTTATTTAATATAATTCTGCATTTGAAAATTTAAAATTTAAAATTTGGATAGAATGAAAATATAAAAATATTGTTTTCAGAATTTATACTGTTTGAAATTTTTGTTTTTAGATTTTTTTTTGTTTATTTTCTCATATTACTATGGTTTTCATATTTCTTAAAGAAACACGTGAATTTAAAAAAAAATAAATAAATAAATAAAAAAAAATAAAAAAGCTTTTTTCCTAAGAATTTTGAAGACATTTTTAAAAAGTAAATAACAAAAAAGAAACTCATGAGAGAAGTAGAAGCAAAAAAAAAAAAAAAAAAATCATGAGAAAGGGGACCAAATTTTATATTCTAACTTTATACATGTATTATGTATAGTCTTTTCTATTTGTAAAACTTTTAAATTCAAGTCAAGTTAGAGGCATCTCTTCCATTCTTTATTGCTCCACCCGGTTTCGATGTATTTAGAAAGACTATATTATAGGATTAGCAATCGTGGTCAAATCTTTAATTGATTAGGATTAGTATTAATTTCTTTTGTTTATTAGGATTAGTTTGCTTTCTCGTTCACTCTAAATAAAGAAATTGTCTTCATTGTATGGACAACTTTTTAATTGATAATAAAGAATTTGATTTGATTCTCGGAAAGAATTTTCCTTTTATCTCTTAGGCGGCTATATCAATATTGGTTGTATATATAACCTTTACATACTCTCTAACTTTTGATAACTTTTTTGAGATTCTCACTATATGTTTGATTTTTCATTGGTCTTTGAGATTATATCTCTCCCTACACTTTTATTAACTTTCTTGCATTATTCTAAAGTGAATCTAAGGGCCTGTTTGGTAGAGAATATGAAAACAGAAATTTGAAAACAACGGATTAAATGAAAACAGAGTTGTATTTCATGTTTTCAGATATGTGTTGTTGCATAATTCATAAATTGGATTCTAATTTAAACAATTGCAAACTAGTTTTAGTTGTTCATTAAATATCATTTGACAATAAACTATTATTAATTTATTTATAAATATTGGAAGAAGTTAAAATTTAGGACAATATATGAAGTTATATCAAACCATAGGAACTAAATTCTAAATTTTAAATTTTAAAACCATATGAACTAACTTATAACTTTATCCAAACTATTGGGACCAATTTTAGAATTTAATCTAATTTAAAATAATTACATAATACATATTTTAATTAAAAAAATTGAATTGAGTTTATAACCTGACGTACTATATTTCTAAATATTTTCATCTTTTTTTAATATAATTCTCCATTTTAAATTCTAAAATTCAAATTCTTGATACAATGAAAACATAAAAATGTTGTTCTCACAATTTAAATCACAAAATCAAGAAATAATTTTCAGAAATAAAATTTGAATTGTGTATGAAACACATTTTCGTTGATCTCAATAAATCTAAAAATATAAAAGAGAATTCAGATTACGAACCAAACCAACTCTAATAATATTTCTATGCCTGAAATCCTCAAAAGGGTGAGGAGGAGAGACATTAAAATGTCCAAATTTTTCCTTTTTTTTTTTTTTTTTTTTTTTAACTGTTTATTAAAAGAATGCAATTTGTTAGGGTAGAAAATGAGAGATTTTCCCACTTGTTATTTGCTATTAAGTCTATGGAAAAAAGAGGAATATAAAGTCTTGGCCTGCAGCACAATGGGTCCCACCTTTATTCAAACTTTATTCTGCCATTGACATTGATGTTTCCAAAAGACTTAAAAAAATCAACGGTCAGGATCCTCCACAGACATTTCATCTCTTTTTATTTATGTGCAAAACGTGTCGCTATTTGGTTGGCCTCTTTTCACATGTGATTTTGTGATTTCCTTTATACTAAGCTAAGCCCAATGTGTGACTCTGAATTTACGAATTTATGTAACCGTTAGTTGCAAATATAGTAATTAAGTTTAAAGTATCAGTGAATATAGAAAAATATAAAAAAATTTACAAATATAGCAAAATTTAGATCGAATTCTTAAAGTCTATCAGTGATAGAACATATCGCTAAGAGAAGTCTATCAGTAATAGGGTCTATCGCCGATAGATTTATATCTGTAATTCTTTAAAAAATATATTGCTATATATTTACAATTACCCTTCATGTAATATATTTTTAAATTCCTACAAGTCATGTTTAAAGTTTTGGAAATATAAATTTATATAGAATTGTTTTCAAATATAGAAAAATAAGTCAAACTATTTACAAATGTATAAAATTTTCATTGTCTATTAGCGATAGACCGTGATAGACTTTGTTGATAGATGGTGAAATTTTTCTATATTTATAAATAGTTTGATATTTATAATAATTTTTCATTCATTATATTATAATTCATCAAATATGAGATATGTGCTAATACTATTCAAAGTCTAATTTAAAACCCTTCAAAATTTTAAAATATGGTGATTAGTCTTTAGTTTAGAATCTTTATGTCATGAGATGACAATTGCCACAAGATCTAAACAAAAACAAACTAGTGTACAAGAAAGTGATTTCTTTTTTAAATAAAAAATATGCATAAATTTTTTATTTGTTAAATTTTGGAGTATATTTCAATTATATTTTTAAATTTTGAAAGTTTTGTTTTTAAACTTATTAATGGATTCAAAAACTTAAATTGATAATATAAATTTAATTTTTAGGGCAAATGTAAAAGTTTATGAGTAAATATGATACTATTCTCGAAGTCTAACTTAATTGAAATTTTGGTGATTTAACACATTATTATTATTATTGTAATTTAACTCATTTATTTATTTACAATTTATAACAATTGGCTCAACTATAATAATGCATTATTAATTTAAGACTCTATAAATAATTAGTTATTGGTCAATTTTCCACTTGTAAATTCATGCGGCTTAATTTTCCTTACCCTATTGTCAAAGAAAGGAGAGGAACCAAAAAAAAAAAAAAAATGTTGTACAAACAATAATAAATGGATGATTGGTCAAACTGATCAATAATAAATGTCTAATATAGATTTTTTTTTTTAAAAAAAAAAAAAAACAGAATAATATATTGGCAATTGGTATTTAACATAACTGCAAATAATACCATATATTCAACAAATAATTTATTGGTATTTGAAGATTTCGACAATTTAAAAAAAAAATAAAAAATTGAGAGAGAGAAAAAAAAATGAAGAAGAGAAGAACAAAAGTTCAAAATATATACAACATGGTATAAGATAGTATTAAATTTCTGTCGACATGTAGATATTTCTATGTTTTCATGAGTTCGATAACGAAATGAGCGGTGAATCAAAATTTTCATTATATCGTAGAAAAATTCACAAAATATAAAAAGTAATCAACAAAATATCACTAATGTAAATATAATATAAATAATAGACATATTAACTTATTTAAAAATTATAAAAAGTTTATTTATTAATTAATTTTTTTATATAACTTTTCCAGAAATATCGATTGAAATTAATATTTTATCGATATTTCTATCAAAACTTCCAAAAAATTAGGACATAAATATTTTCGTTGACATCGACATTTTAAATCTCGATTATAACCAAAGTTTAAAATGTCGATTGTCGATAGAAATGTCGAGGTATCAATTTTATGGAAATTTTGATAGAAATGTCGATAAAATGTCGATGTCGATTGAAATTGTTGGAGAGATTATAAAAATAAGAAAACATATTTAGATTAATAAATCAATGTTTTACCCTTTGTAAACAAGTTAAAATATCTATTATTTGTATTATATTCACATTAGTGTCTTTTTGTTACTTATTTCGTATGTTTTATGATTTTCTGTACGATATCATGAAAATGTCGATTTATCTCTTATTTTGATGTCGAATTTATAGAAATGTAAAAATATAGATAGAAATATCAACCTGTCGAATAAAATGTAATACCATGGTTATTACCAATTAATATTTTGAGAAAAAAAAATAATGAAATCAAAGAGAGTAATTATGACTAAACCTATTTTATCTCTGTCTCTATATTAAAAGGAGTTATGTAGGAAGAATTTTTACATGTCCATTTTGTCCATATATTTCCCATAAATTTCTATCTTGCCCTTTGTTGAGTGGTTGTGACTTTTAGAGGCTAGGTGTCCATTTGAAAGACACTCGGGTGACTTTTCCAATTTTTAACTTACAAAATAAATTTATATATTTTCTACATAGGGAGAATCTTTACCTGCTCTTTTTGCCTCTATATTTTTCATAAATTCTCATATTGTTCTTTTGTCGAATGGTTTGAGTGTAGGTGTTCGTTTGAAAGACAATGGAGATGATTTTTCCAATTTTTAGTTTACAAAAATAAATTTATATATTTAGAAAATAAAATCTTAGGCTAAGTAAGTGCAATTGATGTTGACAGGACGCAACCTATTAGGATATGATGCAATAGATGTCAATTGGATACATATGTTCAGGGTAAAAGTGGTTATACACATCGAATTGGTGCATTGACTCTTTCAATGTATATGTGAGATGCACATATAAAAGAAAAACAAAATAAAATACTTGCATTTACATTCTTAAAAAAATAATTTCATGAGACCCGAAGTTTAAAGAAAATACAAAAAAAAAAAAAGATTTAATTAAATGAAAGTGGTAATTGATACGGGAAACAATTTTTCCTTTCTTGTAACTTCATAGTAGATATATAATGACATTAGAATAAAATTTAGTACATTATATATATTACAATATTAGAATATTAACATCTTAATTCGGTAATTTAATCACTAAAACAATTTTCTCTCTTTGTACTAGATAGAAGTTTTTTTTTTTTTTTTTTTTGAAAAAAACTATAATATGAGAACATTAAAATAAAAATTGTTACATTATCTAACTTTTAAAAGTTGATGGTAACAAAAACAAAATTGTATAATATTTATTTATTATATACTAAAAAATTACTATTTAAAAAAAAACTAGACATATAAGATTTTATATGCATTGCACGTGTTTCTTGACTAGTTGTAATAAAAGATCATATATATTCAGTCTAATAAATCTATAAATTTGTCAACTTAAGTGGCCAAAATACACGTTATCAATCAAAATGTTAGAGGTTTGAATTATCACCTTTCGTATGTTGTTGAACTAAGAAAAATATATGTAAATTTTAAGAAGTGTCTAATACCGATATTTAAACTGACAAAAATATCTAATAAATCATTCCATTCTTAAAGGAATTTTTTTTTTTTTTTGTAATGTAAAGGAACTTAATGGACGAAATATTAAAAGTGTAAGAGCTACTAAGACAATTTTAAACTTTAATAACCTATAAGACGCTACTTTAAAAGTTTAAGGTTTATTTACAAATTTAATTCTTAATCTTTCACATTTAAAATTAATAGGTCATTAAACTTTAAGAAGTATATATCAAGTCATCGAAGATTGAACTTTCAATTCTAATAAGTTCTTGAACTTTAAATATGTCAAACAGATTTTTAAAACTTGTAATTTTAGGCCTAGTAGGATCCCTACACAAATTCGATTTTTTTTCAAAATCAATAAAAAATTAAAGTTTGTGTTTAATATGATATTAAATTTTCAATATCAAATACGTGTCTAATTTTTTTTAAAAAAAAGTTGAAATACCATTGTGGTCCCTATACTTTTAATTGTCCAACTTTAGTCTTAGTACTTTCAATAAATCTTAAACTTAGTCCTTGTATTGTTAATAAATCTTAAACTTAGTCCTTATACTGTTAATAAATCTTAAACTTAGTCCTCCAAAGTTAATTTTGATCAAAATTGGTTATATAATAATAATTTTCAACCCAGAAAAAAAATGCTATGCCAATATATTTTCACAATTTCTAAAAAGAATGTTGATAGAAACTATATTTTTTTCTTAAGAAAAAAAACCACAATAAACTAACTACTCAAGTCCGCTTAGATTGACTTGAGAAAAAAAGTGTTTTTAAAAAAACTCATTTTAATTTAAACTCATTTGATAAAAACTGTTTAAAATATACTAAAAAAAATCTAATTTAAGTGGTTGCCAAACATTTCAATTTTTTTTTTCCAAAGTGACTTATTTTTTAAATCAAACAGTTGAAAATGTATTCCCAACACATCCTAAATTTAAGATTTATCGAAAACATATAAACTAAAATTATACATTTAAAAGTACATGAACCAAAATGAAACAAAACTCAAAATTGAGAGGAAAAAAAATTAATCTTAAAAATATTTTGAATAGGCCAACGAGACATTTATAAACTTATTATTAAACATTTTTTTACGCTTAGAAATCTAGAAAGATATTTCTTAAAGGTTAGAGCTTATAATTTAGGGAAATTACTATAAACAGAAAAAATATCAAACTATTTACAAATATAAAAAAATTTCACTATCTATCATTGATAGACCGTAATAGAATTCTATCATTTTCTATCGCTCAAGCAAATGAATTCTATCGCTTGAGCGATAGAAAGCGATAGAATTCTATCGCAGTCTATCACTAATAGACGGTAAATTTTTTTTATATTTGTAAATAGTTTGACTCATTTTTCTATATTTGAAAAGAGTCCTATAATTTAAGCGATTTAAGTAAAGTTTAGGAGTAAATTTAAAATAAAAAAAAAAAGGAAAAAAAAAAAGCCACTTAGATAAAAGTAAAACTAAAATGAAATTTGTTAAAAAAAAGATTGGGGAAAAGGGAGTTTTTTGAGAGCAGACTGGTTCCACTTCCACCAAACCGTATGAATCGGTTTGTTTGCTGCAAAGTTCTTCAGATTTTTCCTCGTCTCCCAATAACTCTCTTCTTTGACCATTCTCTCTCTTTCTTTCTCTACACATTTCTAGGTTTCTGTTTTCCCCAATTCCCTCTTCTAAAATCCTTCCTTCCTTCCTTCTCCCCTTTGATTTTGTCTGCACTCCATGGCCAATTTCCCTTCTTCTTCCTCTCAGATTCCCAAAGCTCTTTCAGCTTCTGCTGCTTCCGATGATGCTTTTGATGACGCTTGCTGTATTTGCCTCGACCCATTTACCTCCGATGATCCCGCCACTGTAAGTTCATCACTCAACTTCCTCTTTCTTCACTGCAGATTATAATTTTGTTCAATACTTCTAATGGGGTTTGCGTATTTGAGCTGTTTTTCTGTTCTGAAGGAACATTCAGTTTCTTCTTTTTGGAGATCGTGTTACCTTACCCTGTTTTGCATCTCCAAAATGGAACAGGGTTTTTTTCTTTTTTCTTTTTTCTTTTGAAGTGTTTGATCATCTGAGAATGAAAGGAGGAGACCTTGTTTTTGGGAGAAAATTGTGAAGTGTACTTATTTAGTTTATGCTTAATCTGTGTTGTAGTGTATCTTTTTTGTGCAAATGGGTCTTGATTTTATAAGCTTGGTCTTATTTGAATCATCAACTACCAAATGTACAATGTCATTCTCAATTCCTCACTGGATGCTTTTTGTATAATCTCCAATTGGAAGTTTACAGGATGATTTTCTTCTACCCTGCATATAACTAATGAAAAGAATCTCTTGCTAGAAGAAGCGCTACTGACTTGGGCTGGCTCTTACTTTTACTCTTGGCAATTAGTTTCTTGACTAACATTCATTCGTGTCTTAAGAGAAGGGTTGTGTGCTTTCTACGACCTTACTTTAACAGGATCTATTTTATAGGTTGTACAACTGTGTCCTTGAGTTCTAAGGTGTCCTTGAGTTCTAAGGTGTTGTGCTTTCTCGTTTATTAGTATGAACCAATGAAGTGCTACTGTAGAATGTAGGTGAGTAGATTTCTGATGATGTTTCAACTTGTGTTCTGGGATTCTTTTGTTTTCTATCAAACTACTTTGTTTGTACAACGACATGATATAATTTAGTGTACATATTTTGAATAAAAAACTTATTCATCATGACTGGGATGTTTAAATACGATACAGAATTTGTAAGTAGATGAGTGAGACTGAGATTGGCTGTCCAAGTGAATGATCCATATTACTAAGCTGAGATCTGATGAAGCGATTTCTTCACTCCCTCTTGCTAAGGGGGTTTTGTCTCAAAGATATTGCTGGTCCATTCTAGGTGTTTTATATGGCTTTTATGTTTGCATTAACTGTGTCTATTGTTCAAATTTCAGATTACCAGTTGCAAGCATGAATATCATCTCCAATGTATTCTTGATTGGTAGGCTTCTTGAAGAGTTTTTTTTTTAATCCGATCTTCTAAAAATAGGTTGATGCAAATCTTACTTTTCGGGTATGATTTTTTCAGGTCTCAAAGAAGCAATGAATGCCCAATCTGTTGCCAGTTGCTAGTGTTGAAGGATCCTGTTGGGTATGTAGCTTTTGACATAGAAACCAGAAAGTTCATTTCCTTTCGCATTTTCCTCCCAATTCTCATGCCTTGCTCCATTTCTCTTGATCTATCTACTGAATGAAAATGACGTATTCTACAGCCAGGAGCTTCTAGCAGCCATGGCTAGTGAAAGGCTTTTAAAGTCGAGAAGCTTGTCTTCTGCTGCTTCCACTTCTTTGCATTTCCACGAAAACTTTGATATTGATCACGTGAGTAGTTTTAATAAATCTGACAATCTATTGGACTTATGCATAATTGTTGCTTCTATGAAGATCAACCATTATTAAGCAGCAAAATTGATTCCTTCAGGACTCCGCTCACTCAGATGACTCTGACTTTGATGACCTGATTATGCAGCATCTTGCTGCTGCAGCTAGCAGAGCTCGGAATGTTCATAGAAGGGAGAGGCAAAGACATTTTGGACTTGGGCCTTCACAAGTTACCTCTGCATGTCCAGAAGAGGTTCCAATGTCACCACGATTTCAAGATGCAACTCCAACTTCACCTAATAGTGATTCACCATCTCCCGGTTCCCCGTTGTCTGTTGGCCAAACTGGAATTAGTAAAATCTCGCCTAGGTACATTACATCCCTGGATTAATGTATCTAGTACATTCTTTGCTCCTTCTGAATACAAACCATAATTAACTTAAATTTTAAGTTGGTTTCTTATCCTTGGGATGAAAAACTTAACAGTAACAGAGATAGTGCCTCGCTAGTATTCTATCAAGAAATTTTTTCTTCCCTTGATTGCAACCTTAAATTCTCAAGATTCCCTCAGGCTTCAAAACAAGCAAAGCTTTCGTTTGTTTTACTGTCTAACATGCATCAACCTTCTTTGTCATATAGGGTTATATTGCTGCCACCGTCTGGTAGCCAACAGAAAACAGACCAATCTGAGGGGATCTCTTTCCCAGATTCCATCAAATCCAAATGGTCTGCTACTTCTACAAAGTAAGTGTAATGGAGTTTGGTTCTGTTAAATAAGTTTCAAGATTTCTAAATCTGTACCAATACAGGTACAAGGAATCAATCTTGCGAAGCACTCAAGGTATTAAGGAGAAACTGCTTGCTCGTAACAGCTCCGTGAAGGTGCTAAGCAGAGGAGTAAAGCGTGAAGTGAGTGCTGGGATTGCTGGCGTTGCTCGAATGATTGATCGCCTAGATTTGACTCCAAAAGGGAATGCTGCTTCTATTTCCTTCTTCAGCTGCAGTGGGGGTACATCAAACTCCTTGAAAGGAAAGAACGTTGTGCAAGAGAGTGCTGTCACTGATGGTTCAGTTAAAATTGATAGAATATCTACTGGTTCACCTTCACAGGTTTCCCCTACCGTTCCAAGCTCCATTGAAGCTTCTTTAGCTCAGGTAATTCACTTTACGTCGTTAGAGGATATTCAACACAAACGAGTATCAAGCTATACCTGTTTTCAGGTTAACTTTGTAAAAGACTTTCGCTTAATCATGCTTGATATATACTTGAAGCACATATTATACTTGTGTGAAAACCTCTCCACAATTTATGTTTTTTAATGTATTTATTGATTATCATTCATCTCTTTGGCAGAGAGGAGATTGAAGTGTGGATGTTAGGATTTGATTCATCTAGTTGAACATCTTATCAACTCAACTCAATAGAATGCACACTGCGGCAAGCGACGTGTTACGATTTAGCCAACATCCTTGTTGGTTTGCGTCCTGCGTTTTCATCTTCTTCTTTTTATAAATCTACTAATGAAAAAAGGTGTAATTTTCGTAGTAATTCTCTATATAATATATTTTATGTAATGATGTTGATCTGCTTCATGATACTCTATTTCTATGTGGATGAGTTTCTTTCTATCTCTTTGAGATTGGGACTGAAGTTTTCATTATCAATGGAAGCTTTGACTGAATGGAGGCAACTCATTGGGATACAAATGCTTCTTTTGAAGCGAAGAACATAAAAAGGAAGCCAACCTAAGTGTAATGCCAAGGGGAATTTGGGTTAGGGGTGGAAGTTGAGATTGTAAATCTCTATCAAACCTACCAAACTACATTGGTTGAATTTTATTTCATTTATTTATTTGTTTTTTATCAGCCATTAAATTAACATGTAGGGCCTTGATGATGTTTTTTCACAACTTAATTCCCTTGCCAATTTTGCAACTTGTAATATTAGAATTGTTCTCATCTTTTCACATATCCTCACATTTTCATAGATGAGATATGAATCAACATTTTCATTGTATCTTAAAAAAAACAAGCAAAAAAAAATGTAAATATAAGGAGATTTTTTAAAAAATAGAAAAAGAAAGAAAATATTTATACAAAATAACAAAATTTTTAGATAGTTGTGATAGACGCTGATAGAAGTCTGTGAAAATTTCCTAGGGTAATGTAATTGTTTTAAATAACATAATTGACCGTGACAGACTACTATCATCTATTACTGTTGATCAATTATAAGGGTGAGTGTTTTTGTTATTTTTATAGAAAAAAATCACTTTAAATTGAATTGCGGATTGACAAGGAATGTGTTCAAAAGGAACAAACAAAAAAATAAGTAAACATATTATGCTTTAGGACTTTGGCTTTGGATGATGTGCAAGAATAAATTCTTTTCTCCCATCGGTGGTGATTGCAACATTTGAAAAAATTGATTCCTCCAATCTCTTTTGAGCTGGAAAGAGATTAGTCTTTTAATGAAATAGTTTGAATACAGTAGGGTTGAAAAGAACTCTTGAAATTCTTCTCATGGAGGCTTTTGGATAGATTCTTTTGGATTTATTGTTAATTTAACAATAGTGAAATTAATAATAATAGAGATTTCACTGTATAAAATTCATTTATTTTTTGGGGAGAACAAAAAATTCTTCATTTATTTTTGCGGAGAACAAACGATTCCAGAGAATTTACGGAGATTGAGTTCCTTGTAAAGAATTATTATTCTCGTTTTTTTTTTCAAATTTAATCTCAACCAAATAGAATAAATTCTTTAATTTTCAATATAATTTCTATATAAAGAAAAAAAAATCTTGAATGTCTTAATAAAAACAATAACATACCATATGCAAAGATGTAATAAAATGTTGAATCATTATTTTTAAAAGTTTAAATTTCATAAAACATTATCCACATCCCTATTCTTGTTTAGCTAATTGATTTATTTATGAGTATGATTTATGTTAAAAATATATAATTACTACTTTTTAAAAAATGAGTTGAGTTTATTGACATCAAGGATCACAATATCGATGTCAATATTGATATCGACATTTCAATTTTACAGATATATGGATGGATATATCAACAAAATTTCGATATCGATGAATATTTCTGTAAATCACGAATTTTATAAAATTTATTTAGATTAATAATTAAGTTATTTTTACTCCCAAACTAAGTTATGGATATTGTTATTAGTATTTTTGTTCATATTGAATTAAATAGGTGATATTTTTATGTGTTACAAGTATTAATAAAAGATATTGGAGATATCCATGGATATTTAATATCGATATCAAACCCTTTGATTTACGAATATATCGATATATCGACATATCCACGAATATTTTCATCATTGCATGAAATATTGTATTTCTAATTGTTTTTATCTTTATTTAATATAATTTTACATTTTAAAATTAAAATTCAAAATTTAGATCCAACGAAAACATAAAAATGTTGTTTTCAAAATTTGCACTGTTTGGATCACAAAATTCGAAAATAGTTTTCAAAAACATAATTCAGGTTTTCTGTCAAACACATATTTGTTGAACTCAATGAATCTGAAAATATAAAATAGAATCTGAATTCTCTATCAAATCCGAATGATGATTTTGTCTATAACCCTAAGCTGGAAGTTGAAAAAAAAGTGAGTGGTTCAAAAAAATCAAATTCTCTCACCATACTTCTATTACAATACTTTAAAAAAGAATATATATTCGTAGAGATTAAAATAAAAAAAAATTTAATCCCCTGAACTTTGAATAATATTCTATTTTAGTTCTTAAACTTTAAAAAATGTTTGTTTTAGTCCCTAAACTTTGAATATTATTTTATTTTGGTCGCTAAACTTGCAAAAAATATTTGTTTTGGTCCTTGAACTTTTAAAAAGTGTTTATTTTAACCCCTGATATATTTAGATTTTATCAACTTTTTAATAAAATGTATAGGTGATTTGTATTTTTAGATGACTAAGCTACCAAATAAGTTTGCTATGCTAAAAATCTAGAAATTCAATTTTGAATAAGGTGGCAAAGCGGGAGAATTTGAAAGACATTTTTAGTTCAAAATTTTGGTCGGGCGTGTTGGTTGTTGGCATTTTACTTCACCTTCATCTTGCTCAATACATGTAGAGCTTAATCATCCAAAAATACAAGCTCTCTCATATTTCTATTGAAGAGTTAACATAATTTTAATAATAGAGACTAAAATAAACATTTTTTAAAAGTTTATGAACTAAAACAAATCGTCTTTGAAAATTTAGAGACCAAAACAGAATAAGATTCAAAATTCAGAGACTTGAATAGGATTTAAACCAATAAAAAACTATTAGTAAAGGTTTCCTCTTATATCCATTTTCACACTGATTTACCAGCCATAAGAATTGGATAAGGAAATTAAATCAACTTGATTCTGACATTTCACTTGATCAATTTTATGTAATAATAGAATCAGATGATGAAAATAGAATCAGATGATGAAATCAAGACCAATCCAGTTCAAATCTAAAACTTACTCCACACCCTCAACTGGAGAAGATCTAGACCTAAATTTGCATGGATTTGGCCAAGGTTCTCTTGATTCCTATCGTTTATTCCCGTTCATGGTTAGAGTTTAGGGTTTAGGGTTCATATTCCAATCAAAAAGTGCTGGTTTGGACTGAAGAATTCTCGTTTCTGTATTTGCCAGTTTCTGAATCCAAGTTCGAACATTAAATATATGAAGAACAATAAGTGAAAGCCAAACATCCAAGGATCCAAGCAATTGTCACTTGGGATTTACTTCAGAAAGACAACCAAAAAAAGAAAAAGAAAAAAAAAAAAAAAAGCACCTCTGGAATACATAACTCATCTACACGAATGGTCTTATTCGGAATCCAAGAGCTTGTGTTGGTTGCTATGGAAACTGACTCTAAATTTGGTTCAAAATGACCTCTGCCCCAGTAACCTTAAAGTCAGATGGAGCTTCCTCTACGTTTAGAGCCTTAACTTTTCCATCTACAACATATGCTGACCATCTAAAAACAAGAAGAATGTCAAACAGTGTACAAAATGTCTACCTAGTTCCATCTAAAACTTAAATACCTTCCCCAAGTTCAGTTTGATAACCATTTGATTTTTGAAAATTGTGTTTTATTTTCTCTACAATGATTTACATATTTCTCAAAGAAACATTTGAATTCATATCTAAATCCTACATACAGAAACAAGTTTTTTAAAATTGCTTTTTTAGTTGTCAAAACTTTGCTCAAATTATCAAAACATCCTTAAAAAGTAGATAACACAAAGAGACCAATATTTGTAAGCTTAATTCTCAAAAATCAAAAACTAAAAACCAAATGGATATTAAACGGGGCTTAAATAATCACAATCTAGAAATTTCTTGGCATGTCAAAGACAATATTGATCATACCTTTGAGAACGGGGACCGAGCAAAGCAACAGAAAGATCTTTATCCAGTTCCAGGCTCTTGTGAAATCTCCCATCGAAGTCCCCAAAAAATTGTATCTATATAGGAATAAAGAAGATAATTACAGGAATAAGTGATGAAAATCAGAATAGGCCATAATAATTAGGAAGGAAAGTAGTTCCTACTTACAAATAACCAAATTACACACCAAGTAAAGAAAATTATGCAGTTTTCGAATAATTTTGGTCAAGGAAGCTTACAGCATCTTTCGCTTCAAGTTTCTCAGCCCAGCCATTGAGAGTATATGGATCATTAACAGACACACAAATAACAGAATCAATTCCTTTAGCCTTGAAGTCATCAATTTTATTCTTGTAACTAGGAACATGCTGCTGGGAACAAACTCCTGTATATGCACCCTGGGAATTGGAATAACAACTGTAAAATGTGCATCATATAATTAACTTATTTAACAGTGAAAAAACCCAGAGACAGAGCAGTTATATCTACTCTACGTTCATCAAAGATTGAATATATATGACTTACAAGTTACAAGCAAGTTTCAACAAAATGACATGATTACTCGCTTAAACAGAACAAAAAAATTTAACGTTATACTTCAAAATGCTAAATGTTGTTAATAATAACAAGCAGCTTGTTTCCATTTTTTCAATTTTCCAGATAGAAAGAACAGATTTTTCACTCCTAATTTCCTAACCAAGGAAATAAATAAGCTATCCAAGTCCCATAGGATAACTCCAACTGATAAAAACTAGAATAGAGATCCCCAGGATTCAAATCTCCATACTACCAAAACGTTTGTCAAGTCTTAAATGGTCAATTGACCTAAAAACTTAAAATGATGGGTGAAGGAAAATTTAATATCATATTATCCCAATGAGTGGAAATCAATATTAATTGGGGAGGAAATAACATTATGGAGGTTTCAATACATGACCTCTCTAAACAACTTGGCTCTGATACCATCTTAAATAGTCAATTGACCCAAAAGCTTGCAAATTTAATATCATATTATCTAACATTAATGGAGAAAAAATAGAGGGGGGGGGGGGGGGGGGGGGGGGAGGGGGAATATGTACTATCACAATAAATCACGTAATGTTGATAATTCTTTAAATTGTAGAGTTTTCTACCGAAGTACAAAATAAAGATTATATATTCTCTGGTTTAATTTCGTGGTACAAAATTTAACAATTCTTCTTCCTTACTGTCCGATCAATCTTTTAGAGGTCAGAAATGAAAGGTAAACCATGAAACACAGTTACTGATCCCTAAAATAAATGCTCATTTCCCTAATGGATGAAGGCATTGATCATGAAAGTTCTTGTCCCGATCAAAGAGCACACCACGTTGAAAAAGAGATGAAGACATATACGTCGGCAAATATTTGGTACAGAATTCATGATTTCCATAGCATATATATACTATTGTAAGAGACTGAATAGATTGACTTACAGGAAGCCCAAAGATGACGACCTTCTTGCCCTGAAATATCATGACCAATGAATCAATAAGATAAAGACTGAGTAGACTAAAATTATCATTCAAAGTAAAGCGTAAAACATAACATTTAAGCTCAAATGTGGCCTTTAACGCCTTCAATTTCATAAATAACAAATATTTTTTTAATGAAGAAGCACAAGAATATCTAAAAAAAATTAACACACAATCAATTGAAGAACAAACCTTGAAAATGTCTTTAAGCGGAGTCGTCGAGAACTTGGAGGAGACACCTTCGTCCCAACTCCGAGCCTTCTGGAGAGAAACATCCGGTGCAGCGGAGACGATGTCAGTTCCGACCGCCACCGCCGCAAAGGCTCGCGATGAAGCTCCGATTCGCATAGATTCAACCAGCGAGCTCATTGCGGAGGCGCTGACTCGCTTCAGAATCGCGGACGCCATGGATAAGCCTAGCTGATACGTCAACTATCAAATTGAAGAATGCTACCCGGTGGCTGTGAATTCGTTGACGATCGACAGATTTGGCCGGAAAATTGGAAGGAAATGGCGTAGCGTACTCATTTCAACTGGGCTTGAAGAACACGTTATTTTGGTAAGAGTATGGGCTTTAATTGGTGAATCATTGGGCTACATGCTAGGCCCATATCAGAACTGGGCCACAATGGAAGCCCAAATGCTCGCGATTTTGGGTCTAGTTTTAGGGACATATATGTGTCCAATTTTTAGGAATAATTACATTTATGTCCTTACATTTTGAGTCTAGTTTCCATTTGATCCCTAAATTTTCAAATGTTACACTTTTAGTTCTTAAGTTTTGAATTTGGTTTCAATTTATTCCTTAGGTTTCAAAATGTTACAACCTTATCATTGAAATTTGAGTTTTGTTTCAATTTGATCTTTAAGTTTCAGGATTTACACATTTAACCTCGTTTTATCACTAAATATTCACTTTCCATCTTTAGTATTAATGTCTATTAATTAATTTAAAAGATTTAAAAGAATTGTAATTAATTAAATTTTACTATTTTATTTACTATTAAAGTTAAATTTAAAATTTCACTTCAAAATTACTTTAAATTAATTAGTAGACACTAACGCTAAAGACTGAAAATGAGTATTTAGTAAAAAAATTTGAGGTTAAAATTGTTAAAGACAAAATTGAAAAAAAAAAAAAGATACTCAAATCTTAAGGGTAAAATTGTAACACTAAGAAACTTAGATACTAAATTGAAATCAAACTCAAAACTTTATAACTAAGCCCCATTTGGTAATCATTTCAGTTTTCGTTTTTTGCTTTTGAAAATTAAGCTTATTTTTCTCTGATTTTCTTATAATGGTGTGCATTTTCTTGAGTACAAGATTTGAATTTTTAGCCAAATTCCAAAAACAAAATCAAGTTTAAAAAAGGGAGTTTTAAAAATAGAAAAATAAGGTAAACTATTTACACAAAATAACAAAATTTTTAAATAGTTGTGATAGATACTGATAGAAGTCTATCAAGATCTATCAGTGATAGAAATGATAGAAGTCTATCACTGATAGATGCTGATAGAAGTCTATCAATGTCTATCAGTATTTTTTTTTTTTTTTTGCTATTTTATGTAAATAGTTTGACATTTTTTTTATTTGTGAAAATTTCCCTTTTAAAAAACTACCTTTTTTTTAGTTTTCAAAATTTGACTTGATTTTTTAAAACATGGGTAAAAAGTAGATAAGAAAGCAAGAAATATAGAGATGAGATGGGTCCCGTTTGGTAACTATTTGGTTTTTTGTTTTTGTTTTTTAAAATTAAGCTTATAGACATTACTTCCACCTCCAAATTTCTTTCTTTGGTATCTATTTTTTTACCAATAGTTTAAAAAACCAAGGCAAATTTTGAAAACTAAAAAAAAATAGTTTTTACAAACTTGTTTTTGTTTTTGGAATTTGGCTAAGAATTCAATCATCGCATTTAAGAAAGATGCAAATATTTGTTAAAAATGAAGAGGGAATATGCTTAATTTTTAAAAACTAAAAAGTAAAAACAAAATGGTTACCAAACGACGTCTAAACTAAAAATTAGAAAGCATATGTGATATTATTTACAACTATATATAGAAGATAAGATCTTTGTTACCATTTACTTTATATCAAAATTATTGTAAAAATTATTTACTACAAAATCAATTTTTATACATCAATTGTCATGTTAATTTACGTGAAGAATTTTATAGATTAATGTCACTTTATATGCCTTTTAATTATTACTTATTAGTTGTCACATCAATTTACATAAAATAATATATTTTTTTTGAAACAAATTTAAAAATTTGAAAATAAAACATGAAACTTTTCCAAGTCTGGAGGCATAATTATGTATAAATAGAAAATTTTGATTAACCGACAAATAGAGAGAAAGGGGAGAATTAAGAGGAGAGGTTTTAAGGGATGAGATCTCTTGGGATTCAAACAAAATGAGAGATAAAATATCCATGGAGATTTTTTTTTTCTTTTTTTCATTTTTCATTTTTTTCTTTTTTATAATTTACAAAAATAACATCATCTTAAATTAAAAGGTTGAATTAGGCAAAGAAAGTACTATAATTGAGTAGGCCATACTTTTTTTTTTTTTTAAGTACAACAATGGAGACATTATGCTATAAATTTGTATATACAAAAAAAAGTGTATGTTAATTACTATAAAATTGTGTCCGTTTTTGTAAGTAGACCATAACCGAGTCGTCATAGTGGACTCAAATATAACTTTTAAAAAACATTAATAGATCTAAATCTTTTATCATCTTTTATTCATTCATGAAAAAGAAATAGACAATCTAAAATTCTATGTAGCTTTATTTCATAAGTGATGTTACCAACATATCACTATCACACACGATTTTATTAAATAATTAAATATTAATATAGAACTACAACTTAAAATAATTAGAGATTATAGATCATTTATGAGCTCAGCCTTTCTTGGGCTTACAATAATAAGTTGAAGAGGGTTGATGATTGAGCCTCTTGTTTTCTGATTTGATTCTATAGCCGGTGCCATTTCTTTGCTTCCTCTTAGGCGGTGGTAACCGCGTTGGAATGAAAACTCCAGTGCCTTTGCTCTCCCTTACTAAATCGTTCTCGTAATCCACCAGTAATGGTAATTGCCTGGGTCGAAGTTGGTTTACTGTTCTAGTTAAGTCCTGAAACATTAATAATAGGTCGAATTACAAGTCTGAACCCTAAATTATTATAAATCCTTTGAATCGTGAATTAGCTTCTTAAGCACAACCGACATTGACTTCATGGGTATCTCACCATCCAAACTCATGAAACTCATTGTTTCTAAACCTTAAACTTTGTAACCTTGTACCTTGCCCAAACTTGGTCTTGTTAAACCCTCTGTCTAAATTGCAAACTTATCAAATCTCGGCTTAAGTTGAACTCAAGCCCCAATACCTCATTTCGTTTTCGTCTAATTAAATTTGTATTTTAAATAGTTTTTAATAGGTCAAACATATCTAAAACTTTAGTAATGGTAAATATTCAATTTAAGTATTAATTTTTTAAAACATTCTTGCTCCCTAAACTTTTAAGTTCGTGTTTCATATTAGTTTAGCACTTATTATATTTAATTTTGAGAACTGTTTCGTAACCATAAACAAAGAGCACTAACTAACTTATCAAACAATAAACAAACACAAACATAAAAATTCAAATCTAATAACAAGTACACAATTCTAAAAGCGAAGTACTAACTTTATAACCAAAAGAGGTAAACGAGGGAGGTAAAACAAACCGTATGAACGATCGGAAGCTCATCGTCGTCCATAATGAGAAGCGAAATCCTTCTAGTAAGCTCTGCAAACAACAAATCATCATTTTCTACTCCAATTTCCATCTCAAAGGCTAAAACAAAGCCAAAAAGAAGAGGAAAAGGGAAGTAAAAAAAAAAAAAAAAAACTCCACTTGGGTTTTGCTTCATTTCCACTAGATTTAAATAGAGGGAAAAGAAAAAAGTGAACATAAGAGAGAAAAATGTAGATAGGCAAGTGGGGGACACAAAGAGAAGAAGCCAGCTAGGAAAATTTGTCTATGAAAAAACACATAAAAGAAAAGACAAAATTGAAACTGAAAATTTGATGTGTATTATGTTATGTTATCCAATTGGAGTGAAGAAAGGAAGAAGACATAGGTTTAAGTGTAAAGGATCTAATCCAAAGCTCTATCTTTTGTTCCTTATTGGTTGAGGGAGTGTGGTGATGAGGATTGTCCTTAAAATGGGCCTCTGACACACTCACATTGTCCACATATTATTAAGGAAATTTGAAATTTTTAAATTTTGCACACCACAAATAATATGTTTGTTTGTGTTCTTTGTTGTTTGTCTATGACAAAAATAGTGTAAAGGGTTGAAGGGATAAATAGATGGGTATGGCTCGAAATTGATGTAACCAAGCTTGTTGTTTGTTAAGAACAATACTTGAATACGTACGAGTAAGTAAAAAGTTTTTACTTAGTTACTTCTTGATGTGATATGTTTTATTTGCTCAAAAATTTAGTGAATGCTACTAATCAATTAAATGCAATTGAAATAAGAATAAAAATAAGTCACGTGAAAAAGTAAAGGAGAGCTTTTACTTATTTGTAATGTTGGTAACTTTTCTTTTATGATTTTTTTTTTTTTTTTTTTTTTTTTTTTGAAAAGTGATACTACATAAAGTTAACTAGCACCGATGACAAAACAATCTCAATCATCTTTCAATGCAAAGGACAACCACTCATGAACTCAAAAACCCAAGAACCCGTAAAGTCTTTCACAGAAGAAGACTCATACAAAACAACATCTCCCTCTCCAGCTCAGCACTGACTTGAGCAAGACGATGTGCAATAGAATCTCTGAAACGATTACAAAAAGAAAAAATAAACTAGCCTAAAGTTTGGGCTAAAACAAAAATATCATCCACAATTTTACAAATTTCAATAAAGTTACAATCTTATCCGTTCAGCAGTTTTACCACTTCAAGGGCGTCCGGATCTACTAAAACCACATCTGACCTTCTCGAAAATAAAGCAGAGCATTGCTGAAGACTCTCATAGGTCACCCGAGCTTCAAGAACCTTTATGCTCTAATAGTATGGAACTCTTAAGAAGCCAGCACCCAAGGGGAGATCTGAGGGAGTCACGAACCACCTATCCAAGGCCTTTGAGTTAAGAGAATCACTCCAAGATGTGTAAAGATGCATTCACATTCAGCTTCCATCCACCTGAAGGATGTGGAGTCCAAGAAACATGACTCACAAGCTTTTTCCCTTGCAAAAACAAAACTGAATTCGAATCAAGCTTAATCCATCGATCAATAATCACTTTGTCATTTGTTTAAAAAATACTCATTTTTTCTAAAGTTGTAATATTACCTTGTAAACATTACAAAACTACCCTCCCCAAGTAGATGTTCATTAGCATGTTGAACGAAAATTGAGACCTAGAATGGTGTGAGTGGTGATTTGGAAGGAAGAAAAACCGGAATCATATATCATTTCAAGTACCAATTTTCATTTAACATTCTAAAGAATTTCTACTCCAACAACAGTTTTCAAATGTTTATGAAACGTCAGGATAATATTACTGCTTTTGAAAGAGTAGAAATGTTTTTTTAAACAAAAGGTAAAGTTCAAGAGTATTTTTATGACTCGACCTATAAATTTAATATCTATGATCTGTGTGTGTGATATATCAAATAAAAAAGAGAAGTTGGTAGTCAATTCTTAGAGAAATAATTTGACAATACTAGTTGACAATTGTACATTATTAGATGTACGATAGAGAATTCAAAAGGAACTACACTTTAACCATTAGAGAACCGACTAATATGAAACGAAATTTACACTCAATTATTATTATTGAATAGTCATATAGAATTTTTGCTTAAAATAATGTTTAGATACTAATTGAAAGTACCAAATTGTTGTAGAAATGTATGTGAATTGACAAGATTCTCAATGAGAGGCTTTTATAGCTGTGAAATGGGGGGGGCCTTTGTTTCCATGAATTTAGATAAATTTTTTGGAGTTTAGAGGGGACAGAAAACCTTCCTAATGATGTCTAAAGCTTTTGTTTTCTTTACCTTAAATATATGAATGATAAGATCTATTGGGTTTAATCAGCCAACTCATTCAATACTCTGAATTTGTTCCCTTCAAGTTTGGTGAAGAAATTATGCTAATTTTGGGCTGCCAATTTCTAGGTTCATTGTTCTTGAATTTCTTATTTTCTAAATGCATACATAATCTTGTTCTTGAAAAACCATTTCTCAACTCTTTCTCCACTGCAAAAAATTCAACACATTGAGAAAAATGGTTTAAATGTTTTAAGCATACTAGTTTTCCTCAAGATTTGAGTTATAGGCTTAATTATTAAAAAAAAAAAAAAAACAAAAAAAACAAAAATCTCCACTTCATTCTTAAGGTGTAATATTACCGTTGTCACTTCATAAACGTTTTAAAAACAAAGATCCGTTAGAATGTTAGATAAAATTGGGACTTAAAATGTCATACTTCCTCCCAGTTTACCCTTTGAACTTATTACTTAAACTACTTTACTTCCGAATTTGGCCATCCGAATCGCTCTAAATCTCCTGGAATCAACCAAACACTCCTCAAACCCCTATTTTTTTGACGAGCAGATTCAAATTCCAAAATCAAAACTTCCAGGTAATAACAATCAAATCAACTTCCATGGAACGTTAGAGGGATCTTAGAAGTAACTTACCTTAAATTATGGAGCTTCGAATTAGCCTCTAAGTCCACGAATTTGCTAAAAACTCGAGAGCCCCTGTTTTTCGTCCACTCCGGCCACCACTGTGAATCTTCTTTTTCCTTACTTTTCTGGCAACGATTCTTCAATTAAAGCCTTACACGCGCTTCTTCCTTACTTCTACTTTACTTTAGTCCAATTTTGCCCAAAAATTCCTCACAAAAACACCCTCGATTTACTTTTTTCTCTTCTTCCTCTTTTTTGCTCCGGTCACACCCAAAAACGAATTTCTCAGCTTCTCTCTTGGTTTCCAACTTAAATTTAAGGCTCAACACGTGCTTAGCTAACCACGTCATCACCTCTAAGCCATCCAATAAGAAAAATCTCATGGAAGCACCTCAATTTCTCAAGAATTTCCTTAAAATCTCTTTTTTCCTCTTCCGCTCAGGTCTTCTTCGTTTTCTTACCCTTCTTCACAAATTTCTCTTCAATTTTCAGTCCAAACCAAGTTAACAAATCTTAACCATCCCAAATTTACCTTTGCAACTAAAAAATTTCCAAAATTTCACCATTTACAAAAGGTTGACTTTTTTTTGTTAACTTTGATCCTTTGACTTTGACTTGTCCCAAGCATGTCTACTTCAGCCTCAAATGTCCTACACAAGCTCCATTAAGTTCGTTATGCTCAAATTTATACCTCACATCCTTACCTTCTTTTCCTTTATGAAAAGAATACCGGTCCAATTCTTTTTAATTTCTTACTATATCTCTTAACAACATTTTGAAATCAAACTTAATTTCGAGTTCCCGAGTTCAATCTCAACTTATAAGTTTCCTAGCATTTTCAAGAAGAGAGGGCTTACATAAAATGGGCGTGTCAGTGTTTGATTCTCAATTTTTGTTATGATCACCAACACATCATTTTCATCCAACATTCTAGTATATTTATATTCCAGTGATATTTTTGGAATATTAGCATATTTATAATCATAGTTTTGAAATATTTATGAAAGATTAAGAACAATATTGTAAATATTTTTTAAATAAATGGGAAAGGTTAGAGATATTTTCTGTAATTTAACTCACAAATAAATTTATGGGCTATTTTGAGTTGGAACTATTCAATCAAATCATAATAGCCCAAAGAGAGAACAATTGTTTGAGAATTGGGACATTAAAACCCTGCTAGGTTTTATACAGTGATCCAATCCAATCCAATTAATGGGGGCTCAGCAGAGCCCATTACCAAAGCACAACTTATCTGATAAATTTGAAAGAATGGAAGCCCTTACTAGTGAAAAACATATATTTTTTTTCATTGTAATATTACAAATTTAGCATTAAATATGTACAAAATGTCCATTAAATTAATTTTAAAAAGGAGGAAAAATTCTATTCTGTTTATTCTTCCAAGTAAGCCCCCTGTCTGTCCAAAAATTTTGGCTACCTCCAAAACTAATGAAGAATGTTGTGTTGGCCTTTCTCTGGTTATCATTTCTGTAAGCAAATTTAATCACTTTGCTTTTCACTTCTCTGTAAAGCTTCCATAATCAATCATCTTCGGTAACTCGAAACTTTTCTCGCAAAAGAAGGCGATCAACCTACTCAATATGTCCAAACTATGAAATAACAGGATACCTATTTGGCATCAAAATCCTTCTGCTTCAATGAGGTTTATGTGGCCTGAGAAGTTGAAGACTTCCATTCATGCTTCAAGAGCAGTGCATAAAGAAGTTCATTCCACACATCAGGAACCCCAGGCAAACACCAGTGACTGCAGTCCTGTCGATGAGGAGGTGCAGGACCGACATCACGACTGAGGTAGTATAGAGACGAATGCCCGTCCTTTCTCTGTGCAGTCATTCGAGTTACGTTTAACATCTCTAGTTTAGTTGAATTTGGAGTGGTTGGGTAACTTGATAGGATGGAATTAGCTATCCGAAAATGTGACCAGGTTTCGGGAGGAACAAGCGAAGAACCGAGCTCTGGCAAAGCTTCCAAATGACAGCTACCACCATTCCTCCAATCTCCACCTCTGCACAATTTGCACATCTCATTTATAAAGCCAGACAGAATCCACATAAAGCTCCACTACTTAACATTTGTTTTCTAATGTGTTTAAGATTTATCAGAGAAACAGGAGACATAAATCTCACGAACTTACCGAAAATGTACAGGGGCAAACATTCGAAAGAAGACGGTCGTTTTCTTCGAGTTAAGTTCTTTGTTGATCCAGTGCATCACAGTCTTGAGTGACTGCTGATATGCATCTTCAATCTTCATTTCCATCTTAACCTCCTTCCCTTCTTGGAAGTAACAGCCTCTGCTCATACATCCAAAAAAGACTCATCATTCGTTGAGAAAAACTTGGAAATGGTAACAGTAAGAAGCTCGAAAACGCAGTCGAAAACATTACCCTCTTATGGTCTTCTCGTAGTTCCACCAATGCCCAGTATTAAATACCAAAATATCGGCATCTCGCCACTTGGCTGAGAACCAATCCATCTGATCTAGTTTAAGAGTAGTCTTGATCTCTTGAGAAGCTCCAGAAGGAGGTCGACTCTGCAAGACGAGAAATGGAGCTCTGTAGTATTCAACTGTGCAGTTGAAATCCTTGAACTGGAACACCAAGAATCCTTTGTGCTTCGTAATTGGACTACCATTCACTTCATAGATGGATTCTTTGTTTGGAACTGCAGATGATAGCATACACAAAAGAGATTCCCATTGGTTTCTTCCAATCGAGTCACCGACAAATACCACCCGTTTGTTTCGCATTTTCTCCAACATTAACGTTGCATTGAACCTGATAGTTCGTAAATCCAATTAAATTTAAGAAAGATTTGAAAACCTACCTTCAATTATCGAACTTCCCATCTCGCCCTCAAATTTTCAAATAGAGTAATTACCACCTTAAACATAAACCATTGCATATCCGTATAACCAGTGACTAATAAGTGGCAACTTGAAAACTACACAAACCACACAACTAAAAGGATAACGACAGGTCAATCCCCAAACTATAAGATTTCAACATGGTTGCATTAACACTAATCACTAACAGAGTTATAACAGTAGATTTCAATTGCCACAAATTCATATGATCAAAAATTAAAAGTGCTGTTGCTCAACTTGCAAATTCAAGGGTGCAATTGTATAGACTGATAGCAGAAGTGGTTTTGCAAATTTTCTATAACTAAGGGGCATTTTTGGACTTTGGAGATATTTTTAAATAGTTTACTTAAATTATTTTTGTCAGGTTAAAAATCACTCCCAAATATATCGTTAGTTGCCAACAAGAGCTTAGTTTAACTGATGTTTGTATGTGCTAAGGATAAGGACCAAGAGGTCTGTGGTTTAAATCTCCCCACCCTTATTTGTACGCAAAAGAAAAAAAAAACATGTCATTAGTTATTCAATATGAATTTAATGTTCAATTACACACTTTTAAACTCGACTTTTATATAATCAAATGCGATTTTGAATGATTAAGATTTTAACCATTTCAAAATCAACATGCCCCTTAGTAAGCAAACTAACAAGACACTAGTTTACGAAATCGTCATCAATAATTAACAAGGCAACAATCTTTCACAAATTCGTACATAAACTATAGTTTGTCTTTACTACATAGCAAAATCCCTTTTTCAAATCCATCCAAAGCTTCACGGGTTAAAATCAGTCAACAGAACAGAAAAAAAGAAAAGGACAAATATCGCAAACGAGTGAAAAGCATAAAACAGGTAGGGAGCCACTGAAGTAGAATCATCACCCAAAAGAAAATTTCAAACTCAAAGCAGAATTCAGACCTTGTAATAATCATCTACACAATTCAAATAAATAAATTGGACTAACAAGAGATTGTCTCAATCAGATAACGAATTGAAATGAAATTGTGATTACTCTTCCTCAATTTATTGACGGCATGCTACAGTATCGTATTAATCTAACAAAAAATTTGATGAATCGAG
This sequence comes from Lagenaria siceraria, assembly GCA_002890555.2. NCBI lineage: Eukaryota > Viridiplantae > Streptophyta > Magnoliopsida > Cucurbitales > Cucurbitaceae > Lagenaria > Lagenaria siceraria. The sequence goes on from CM016488.1 coordinate 20,597,074, forward strand.
AGTTTTTTTAGTTGAAAATTTTACCTGGGCAAGTTGCAAAACTTGGGTTGCCATCTCCATTTGGTGTAGAACAAATCAGGGCGGCCATTTTCAGAGCAGCGAAAGCCTTGGTCCACGAATGGACAGTTCTTGGACTCATACAAAGGATAAGAATCATCCCAAACCCAATCCCCATCAAACAAATCACACCCATTTCCCTCTTCAGAAAGAAACTCAACCTTCCGATTCAGACCCAAATTAGCATTTCTCAGCCAAACAAATCTCTCTGATCGAAGAGGAAACACAAACCCTTTTGAAGCAGTTCTATAATCCAAGAAAAAGAAGCTACAAATAAAACAAGCAGACACAAAAAAGAACCCCAAAACCCCAAGAGAAGGCTCGAATAGTCTCAAACGCTTCAGTTTATTACAAACTTCACTAAACGGCATGGCTTCAAAATCAATCACAGAAGGGGTTTTAGACATTGAAGAAGCTTAAACCAAGATCAAAACCCAACCCCAAGTTTTCGATTCGAAAAAAACTGAAAGATTCCCACAAGCAAACAGGGAAGGAGAGGAAATGAAATAATCATGAAATCCAATTTGTGGGTCTCTCTGCTTTGCTTGGTAGGTCAGTTAAGAGAAGTAATGAATATAAGAGAAAGAGGAAAAAAGGGGAAATGGGTGTCAAGGAAGCAAGGAAGCATTCATGGAGGAACAATAAACAACAAAAATCTTCTTCCCCCACTTTACCTTTTTTGCTGTTTTCCCCCTTTAAGAACAGAGAATAATGAAATGAGTGGAAATAGAAGAAGAAGATTAAGTGGAACAACTTCAAAATCAAAAACCCATCTGAGATTTTGAAGAAGAAGAAGGAAGAAAGTGGGGAAGAAGAAGTGGGGTGGGGTTAGAAAGTGGTGTGGTTGCTTACTGTTATTTTGTTAATGGGAAGTGAGAGAAAGAGAGAGGGGATTTGATTGGCATACTCGTGGGTAACGGATAGCCGGAGGAGAAACTAATTCCACCATCACTAACAGAGCGTGAAAATTAGTCAAATTAGCACAAAGTTTAAATTTCTTAAATTGCAACTTTAGCCCCTCAACCTTTTAAAATTAACTACTTAGTACGTTTTTTAACTTTTCATTTTAGGGTTTAGTAGGTTCACGAAGTTTAAATTGCAGAAGAGAATTAAATTATTCTCGTAAATAAGAAGATTCAAGGTAGTACCGGTGATTAATCGATATCAACAATCATGGATTGACATATTAGTAAATAGAAGGCATGATATTAAAGGGCTATGAGAGATTTGATATCTTACGAGTTTCCTTGACACCCAAATGTTGTAAGGTTAGGCGGGTTATCTCATGAGATTAGTCGAGATGCGCCTAAGCTAGCTTGGACACTCATGGATGAAAAAAAATTTGGTTAAAATACCATTTTGATCCTTGTACCAACAATCATAGATTGACATAGTAGTAAATGGAAGGCATGACTTTAATAAAGGCTATGAGAGATTTGATATCTTACGAGTTTCCTTGACACCCAAATATTATAGGATCAGGCGGGTTATCTTGTGAGATTAGTCGAGGTGTGCCTAAGCTAGCTTAGACACTCACGGATAAAAAAAATGGGTTAACTTATCATTTTGGTTCGTGTACTTTCAAATTATATGGACTAAAATTACACATTTGAATGTATAGGCACTAAAATTGAACATACTCAAAAATATAGGACCAAAATGATATTTTAATAAATTTATAATTAAAAAAATTAATCGATATCTCCATCCTTTTTATAAGTACTCATGGAACGTAGTTTACTAGCCTAATATAAATATAAATATCAATAGCAAGATTTGTAATTTTGTTTGAAAGTAACAAAAATATATTAATTATTTATAAAGAATTTAAATTATTTATTTACATAGGTAAGTATGTAAATGCTAAGAGGTTAAATTGGTCAAAGATTTATTACAGATTTTTTAAAGGTTAATGATTTTATTTAAACATAAACTTGAAATTTTAGAGATTATTTTTGTTCTTTTTTAAAAATTAGGGATTAAATTGTGAAAGTTAAACTTTGAGGTTGAACCATGTGTTATATATTTACAAATTTACAATCCTATGTTCAAGTTTTCAATTTGATTAATCAACCCTTTAAATCGACTAAATTGTTGTAATTAAGTTCTTAAATATTTTTTTAGCGAATTAAATTCTTAAATGTTTAAAATTACACAAATCAATTTTGAATTGTCAACATTGTAAATATCAATATTGAGAAGCGTATAAATTTAATGAACAACTTAAGAAAAAAATAATTAAATAAAAAAAATTACACTAATATATAAAAAAAGATATAATTGTTTTACACCTTTAAACAGATTTATAATATTTAAATTAAATCCATGATATTTTTGCTAATATTATTTTATATTTCATCAAAAAAAAATATATTCAAAGTTATAATTTAGGTTAAATTCCAACTTTTACTTCTTGAACTTTGAGGTTTATGACTATATCGTCTCAAAATTTTTAAATTTTTTAAATTTTATAAATTTACTATATACAAAATTAAAATTTCATAACTTCATTAGTCCGTCAATTGACTTTTTAAAATTTTAAAATTTTAAATTTTTTAAAATTTGTCAATCATCTATAAAATATTTTTGAAGATCAATAAGCTAAATGACACAAACGTCAAAGTTTAATTATTAATTTATCTTTTATGCCGATGTCCTAAATGTCTTAACAAAAATTTATTGGTTCCTTTTTTTTCTTTTTATAACATAAGTATTATAAAGGAAAAATACATAAATAAAGCGGTAACCTTTTCTCTTATTGGTCGTGTAGCGCACGGATTTGTTAGGCGCGTGGGGAGATGTTCTTGCCTTAATCCAAAGTTCGGACAACGCTTTGGCTGTAAAGCCATTTTACTATAATACCGTTTTTTTTGCCTTTTTCTAAAATATATATTTTTTATTTTGTTATTTTTCAAAAATAAAAACAATAAAATAATTAAAACGAGATGCATCGACGCGTCGGGAAGACGTGAACCACCAACAGCGAGATAACTAAGCCCATACTTCTTTTAATTTCCTATTAAATTAAATATTTTTATTAAAAAATCATTTTTTAATATATTAATACAAAAGTGAAATAATCTTTAAAAAAAAGGTTGAATTCTCTTTTAAAAAATGACGAGGACATAATATTATAAGATATAAATATATTAAAACACTAGCATGTTCTTTAAAATTTTATATTAATATTTAGATTTTATTGTTAATAACTCTCTCTAATTTATTATAATTTTAGAAAGGAAATGAAAGGTATGAGTTAATCTGAGCATATCAATAACCCTTTTAAGAATCAAATATTAAATTCATAACCATAATCTTATATTATATACATAGAAATTAACTTTTTTATTTTATTTTTTTAAAAAGTATGTTTTTTTAGCTAGGTTTTTATTTCGTGACATAATTGATAGCATTTCCTTTTATTCCTTTTTTATACTGGATAAATATGCTCATTTGATAAATTCATTTATTTCTCATATCTTGTTTCTATTGAAATTTAATCCAAATTTAAATTGTTTTCAAATATAGAAAAATAAGTCAAACTATTTACAAATATAAAAAAAAAAAAAAATTTACTACTATTGGTGATAGATTGTGATGGGCGATAAAATTCGATAGAAGTCTATTGTAGTTTATCGCTGATAGACCGTGAATTTTTTTTATATATTTATAAATAGTTTGATATTTTTTCTATTTATAATAATTTTCCTCAAAATTGTATGTTACCATCTTTTCCCCAATTCATCAAAACAGTAAAATTACTTTCCTCTTATATTTCGCCTTGTTTTAAAAAAAATAATTTTGTCTTATAATTTACAGGAAAAAAACGGAAGAGGTATTAAAATACATTTTTTTTTACTATTGTCATAAAAAGAAACAAAATAGGTCAAACTATCATCTTAGTTCCAAGACTTTAAAGTTTATTAAATTTTAGTTTTTATAGTTTTAATAAATCTTAAATTTAGTCACTAAAGTTTTTTTTTTTTTATCTAAATCAGCCAACAATAATTTTATGCAAGAAAATACAATATGTTTGATATGTTTCCAAAATTAATATTGCAAATGTAAAAACTTAATATACCATGCATTTTTTTAAAAAAATTAACAATAAACTATTAATTGAAATTAATTGTGAGGATAGAGATTGAAATTATATATATATATATATATATATATATAAAAGTAGAATGACTAAAACTAAATTACTTTAAATAAGAAAATATTTAAAAATAACTATAAAATAAATCAGAAATTGTCAGCTTTTATAAAACGTTTTCAAACTTGTTTTTCAAGTCATAACATAATAATTATTCTTAAAAAAAGTCATACCTCAATTACTTTTCTTCATTAGCTTATTGTTTACAACTTTACATTCATAGGCTTCCTAGTCTCTTTTTAATAAATTCTTTTTAATGTCTTGGTTAAATGTATTCTCTCTTACTACTCTTTAGCCAATTTAATCCATTTCATTAAAAAAAAAAAAAAAAAACTACTGTTTTTAAATATTTCATAAATCTTAATTTAATAGTTTACTAGACACAAAATTAAAGACTTAATAATTTATTAAACACACCTTAAAGTTGAACACAATTGTAAGTATGACTAAAATTGTAATTTATTATAAAAATTGTGTTACTAACTACCTAATAAGTAACAATGCATTTGAGAATTACCTTAAGATTTAGGATAAAAAAAAATTTATTGTTATTTTAGTGCAACAACAGGGAGCGATAATTTGGCAAAATAAGGAAGGATTAATTAGTAAAAAAAAACTATTATTTTAAATATTATAATTTTTACACAATAGTTATACATGTCGTAAAAAATGAACCTAACTTAATAGTAATTGACGTGCAATTATTTTTAAGGTTGAAGGTTTGATCCCTACCTTACAATTATTGTATTTAAAAGAAAGAAAAACTCGCATGTTCAACTTTTAATATAATTTGTTTCTTTAATGAAACTAATATCGACACAAATTAAAACATAGTAGTGAAATATGTTTATTTATCTTTATTTCTTTTAGTTTAACATTAAGAATTTAATTCTTTTTGGGAAAAAAAAACATGAACAAGTTAATATGTAGCCATAAAAATTCGAAATTTTGACCAATTAATTAATTAATGTTTAAATATGAAATGAATACCTCGTTGTCCAAATCTTATAGGTTTTTCTAAATTTTAATTATTAACTTAAAATACTCAATTTTTATGTTTGAGGAATTAGTAATTCTCAATCATTCTATAGAAAGAAATTGCTGAATTCGTTAACAAAAAAATAATTGACAGGTCCTCAATTAAACTCTCATTTTAGTAACATATTTAAACACGTAGGCATAGTAATTAAATATATCACTACTACATAAAATTTAGAGTTATTTTTAAATATAGAAAAATGAACTAAAATATTTATAAATATAGCAAAATATCATTTTTATTAGTGATTGCTACTAATAGACTACTATTATCATTGACTGACTGACTGACAGTGACATTTTTATTATATTTGAAAATACTTTTAATAATTTTATCATTTAAAATAAATACCATAAAATTTAACCTATCTATTAAAAATATTATTTTTCTTTGATGTGTTATAAATTATAGTGACATGCCTTTATATCTAAAAATTAATAACTCTAATTGATATTTAAAGAAAGAAAAGAAAAGGCAAACTTAAAAAATTTTAATTGAGTAGGGATCAAATTGTGAAAAGTTTAAAAGATTATTAATAAAATGAAAATGGAGAGAGAGGAAAAAGAAAACCCCTGTCGTCCAAATCTAAGGTCTTGGAATTAGGATTTCTTAATTTAAAAGGAGTCATTTTTTTTTTTTTGATGTAACATTAAGGCATCGATATAAACAAATAATATATTTATATATATATATATATATATATATTCGTTAAGATCCATGATAATCATTATAATTAACTAAATCCCCGACATGTCACGATCTGCCTAGCTGACCTTTTAATCAAATCATATTATTTAACTTTTATTCTTTTTTCTTCATTTAATACACGATAAGGTCGGTTTTATTTATTTATTTATGTGTATAATTTAAGGAAGAATATGTATATATATGTATAGATATATAAATTTATGAGTATATTTTATTGAAGATCGCTCAAGGCAAGGCTCAAAGTTCACGAGTGGGTTATAAGTGGCAGATCTAAAACTTCATGTCACAGAACACAAATGTATATAAAATTAAAAGTTTAGCATATAAATTTATCGATTTTGTGTATATATAGTGTCTAAACTTTCAAAAATGTATAATAGGTCTCTGAATTCTCAATTTATGTATTTAATCTTAAAATATCAATTATGCATCTAATAGGTCTCTTAAATATTATATTAAGCATTAAATTTAATTGTGTTCTTAATAGGTATAGTTATACATATTTTAAAAATGAATTTATCTGTTAACTACAAAATTTAAAACTTGTTCAATTACACACAAACTATTTTTTTTTTGTCTTATAAAATAATCAATTTTAATATTTCGAAGATATGTTAGATATAAAATCAAAATTTATCAATTTATTAGGCATTTTTAAGGACTAGAGTCAAAATTGAAAGTTTAGGAATTTATTGGTAACGAGTGTTAAGATTGAAGGGACTAAACTTATTTTAACTTTCATATAAATGTAAATTTTTGTATATTTGTATATGTATAGGAGAGAAAATTAAAATGGAATCAAGTATTTTGGAACTATAAAATTAAAATATTATATATTTTTTTTTAAAAAAAAATAAAATGTAAATATATTTAGAGAATAATTCATTTATATATATATATATTAGAAATATGAATTGTGTTCAAAATTAAAATGAAAATTGCACTTCTCACGATTTGAATGTTGAGCTTGACCACCACCTTTCTGAAAGTCAATGCGCCTCCATGCCACTTAAACATTACATAGGGAAATTGTCAAAATTAGCACCAAAAAATTTCTATCTTTCAAAACTAGTATATTTTTTTAAAATCCTTTCAAAACTAGTACATTTTTTAAAACCGGTAGTTTTTCTCAGTACATTTCGGTTGAGATCGACCACGAAATTTAAATAAAAAGTTAATTTTTTCATCTTATCGATTGTTTTAGGTTTCTCAATAAAAGCTCACACCGAATGAATTGAGATTCTCTTAATATTTTCAAATATTTGGTAATTTTTATACCAAATCTTACTTCTTTTTTAAATTTCTTCAAATTCGTTTTCTTTATCAAATCTTATATTAAAATTTTCAAATCTTTCGCCCAATTTATGTTTCAATTATCTGAATTTCCAAATTTTCAAATGGATTTACCAATTATCTAAATTAATTTTCAAAATAGGTCTTGCAGTGTCATTTTTTAATTTTGGGAAAGATCAAATTTTGCGAAAATATTTGAAAAAATTATGTAGATCTTAGTTCATCCCGAGCAAAATTTGATCAAGAAAGCCGATCTCGATGTTCATCGCAGGCAAAATTGTATCGAGAAAGCCAAAAAAAATCGATAGTTTTGGGCTTTCTCGGTACAATTTTGCCCGAGATCAACCGAGATGCATATAATTTTTTCAAATATTATGCAATCTTTCTAATTCTTACCTCTTTTCAAATTTTCTCTTATAATCTTTTTCCCAAATCTCATATAAAATAATCTTACAAATCTTATGCCCCATTTATGTTTACACGAATTTTCAAATTGATTTACCGATTATCAAAATGAATTTACAATTATCTTTTCAAAATTTTTGTAATATTTGACAGTGTGTTTTTTAAATTTTGGAAAGATTATGTAAGATTTGGAAAAATTATGTGAATCTCGGTCCTCATCCTGACCGAGATTAATTGAGAAAGCCCAAAGGAATAGATAGTTTGAATATAGGTTCAAATTGTTAACTTTTTATAGAAATCTTAGTGGTCGATCTTGGCCGAGAAAAACTATTTAACGAGTTTTCAAAAAGCGAGTTAGTTGTAAAAAGTGAAACTGAAAAAATGTTATTTTTGACAATTTCTCCGGTACCTAACTAATGGTTTATTTATTAAACGAATAAGATATATTACATATAACTACAATATATTTAATGAAAAATCAATATATGTATATATAGAACATCGCCATTTGAAGAAAATTTCATTTGCCACTTGGTCCAAGCCTAAAGATAAAAGTCAGTGCCTTAGGGTTTAGGTCAAACAGTCGAGTCAGTGAATATATATCAATAAAAAAATAACCGGGTTGCGTTCAGTCTGACATCCTGCGACCTCGAGCACTAGAAACAATCTTGACATCGCCTGAGTTACACTTAATCGAATGCGACTGTGAGAAGAAGGACATTATAAATAACCTCATTCGACGATCTCAAAGGAAAAAAATAAGTAATCTTCAAAGGAGATACCTAGCCTTATTTATTGTGTGCTTAGTTAAATTATACATTCTATTTACGTTTTAGGCATCGAAATGTGGTAGACTCGACACGACACTGATGCAAATATCTCTTAGGCAAGTCAACTCAAAAAACAAGATAAGACTAAGAGAAGTGGACTAAAGATTAAGCCCACGAAGATCCCACTACGACAACAGCACGAACGAGGTCTGAGTGCCAACATATTTATTGGTAAAATGTCATTCTACGAAGTCATAATATGTTTTATAATATTTTAACATCAAAATATAATGATCGATTTATCTTTTTTAGTTGAATAATTGTGAAATGGGAAATGAGTCATCCACTTTAAAAAATGTTTTGTTTTTAAAATTTACATTTAAATAGTAATGGGCATTTTATTTAGTGAATTGTGTTGACACAATTCAAAAAAAAAAAAAAAAAAAAAAAGTGAATGTATTAAATTAAAGTAATTTACTTTAAAGAAAGATATAACGAATAACGATTCATGTTTTTGTATGAGATATGTATTTTTTTTTTTTTTATTGTACGAAAAGTTCTAAATTGCTAAAAATTTAATTGTCTTTTTAAATGGGTCCAAACGAACAAAAAAAATTGTAATGTGATTTTCCTTCCAATAAATTAATTTCTTAAAAAAAATGTTAAATTAAAGTTCGATAATTTATATGTCTCTACGTACCAAGTGTTATTTTTATATTTGGTAATTTCTCTATTGTACATTTTACATGTATTTTTTTTTTGCCACGAATAGTTTGTTTTGTTATCAACTTATTCCCACAGTTTATTTTTAGCCTAGTGTTTATAGCATCATAAGCTAACTAGCACATATAAATTTTTCTCTTTTAAGTTTAACAAATTGGAGTGAGAAAATTTATACTTCTTAACTTCAATTCTTTTTGATCTAGACTCGAGGTATATATCATAATCAGCTTAACTATACTCAAATAGGCTCTTTAACACTACAAGTCCGTTGATGCAGATACCAGCCTTCTCCTCAAGAAGTGGTAGCATCTTGTGATGTCACATTTGCTATGCTTCCTGACTCTGAAAGTGCAGTGAGTATACTTTATCTTCAATCATTAGATTGTTTATTTTTTTTTTTCCTTTTCCCTTTTTAAATAGGAAACAATTTAGAATTTTGTGTAATAAGTTTTCTACAATCAGCAACCGCTGTCAAAAAATAATTGCAGAAATCCAAACATTTATTTATCCATTCACGAGGTAGACCAGCCGTGATACATATACTAATTTGCAGAAATCCAATTTAAGATTTTGTATATGAGAATTATGCATCATTCTCATACTGGTGGCTGTTTCAAATAGATCATATACTAATTTTCTTTCTCTAAAAATATAGAAGGGAGTATGTGCGCCAATATCTACCATAAAAGGGTCAAACCTATGAAATTTGCAAAAAGGAAAAACTCCATCCAAATAAAGTTACAAAAAACATAGATGATTTATTAAAGAAAGTGAAATATCTCACAGGACAAGAGTCAAGCACTAAATTACACCAATTATATATCAATTACATTATATTGGTGAATGTGGAATTGATAATGGGGTGAGGAATAAAAGCATATCCTCAACGCACTCTTTTTTCAACCTTAAATTAATGTAACCTCCCTTTGTAAATACTAGAAAGTATTGACAGGAATGCCTCCAAGCACATACTGCCACTAAGAAGATAAGAGATTGCTTTACCGAGTGGGAGGGTGGAGCACTCGATGTAAAATTTCACAAGGCCCATGATCTACAACCACCCTCTCCCCGCCCGAGAGTGAAAACACTACCCATGAGGGTGGTCGTAGATCACGGGCCCTCTAGCTTATCTATGGAAAGGTTGCTTAAAGTACGTACACACAAGCAAGAGAGAGAACGCACAAGCGATACTGGGCCTACCATCATAGAGACTTTAGCCACAAACCCCTAGATGGAAAGGAAAAATGAGGCGATCAAGAAAGTTTTCCCCCCTAAACAGGAGTGTGTTGCACGTGTGAAAATTATATTATAAATTCAAACAACAAAAAATTCTTGTATTACGATAAACATTAAAAAATAAAAAGAAATTGTAGTTACCCATTTATTTTTAACCATGAGTCTCAAACATATCGAGAAGCTCTTGTTTCTTGATACTTTTCAGCAAAACTTTTGTGAATGACACTTAATTTGAAATTCCAATTATTTTGGTACGGTCGATTTCAGTTCATAGATATGTTTGCAATTTCACAATAATATATCACCATGAGTAATTCAAACTTTAAAAAACAAACTATATATACATTGAACTTGAATCAATCCCGTTGACAAAAAAGAAAACAATTATTCTTTACTTAGCAATGAGCAACAATTATTCTTTACTTAGCAATGAGCTTCTTTCCAAATGCATGGAAATATTTATGAGGCAAGACCTATATATTATAATTTATCCTTTAGTTTTTTTATTATGGAATTTGAAAGTCTAAATTAACAAATTAAAAAAGTTTAAAAGAAATTATAAAAGGAAAAAAAACCAAAATCTTAAAAAAAAAAATCTTCCTATAAAAAAAAGTTTAGTAAATTAATTAACAGATCAAAAAATTAAAACGTGGAAATACATTAGAAAAAAACTTTGAAAAATTTTCACAGATAGAAAAAATATCAAACTATTTATATAAAATAGTAAAAAAAAAAAAAATTGATAGACTTTTATCAGCATTTATCAGTGACAGACTTCTATCATTTCTATCATTGATAGACCTTGATAGACTTCTATCAGCGTCTATCACAACTATCTAAAAATTTTGCTACTTTATGTAAATAGTTTTCTTTATTTTTCTATTTTTAAAAATTCTCCAAAAACCGTCCAAATTCTTCGTAAAAAAATAAAATGATTACTAAATTAATGAACATGAAATTAGAGAGGAAAAAAAAAAGACCTTCCAAATTCTTGCAAATTTCTTACCCTTGTGGCGTTTATTAAGTAGTTTCATTTTGTAAAAATAATAATAATAAATAAATAAATAAAAGGCCTTCCAAATTCAAGTATAAGGAAGAAAACGTTTAAGACTTTTTTAAAATTTTTAAATAACACTATTTAAAAATCTTAGATATTCTTAAAACAATACAAATATAATGACTAAAAAAATTCAAATATAATATTAAAGAAGTAATAGTTAATTAAAGGATGCATTTGAAATTAGAGAATTATTATTTGAATAAAAATGATTCTTCAAGATAAGATAAAATTTTACCTACAGAATTAAAATAATATATCATTAAGAATACTTTAAAAGATAATTAAGCAAACTATTATAATTATAATGGTAGTCTACACATTCAATAACAAAAAGAAAAAAAAAAGAAGAAGAAAAAGAAGAAGTATAGAATTACCTCTTCGATTCATCGGTAACCATGAGTTTGAATACATCTTAATCATTCTGCTTTCTTGATACTTCCTAACAATTATTTTGTGAATAACACTTGCTTTGAAAGTCCAATTATTCTGAAAATATCTTAGACTACATATTAGCGTATTCTCTACTGTACCTCCAATTTTAAATAATATATATCACTATGAGTAATTTTAAATGAAACTAAATAAACTATTTTCATTATAATTATGGTCTATAAACGAATTTTGGAAAAAAAAACTTTACATATGTGATGCAAGAGAACAATTCAAATCTTAAAACCAAATGAAAGGAAAAAAAAAAAGAAATAAGAAAGAAAAAACATTGAGAAATACCTTATAACTTCAATCAATTAAATGGACACAAAAAGGAATAAAAAAAATTGTTCTTTACTTGACAATGAGTTTATTTGCTAATGTATGGAGATATTTATTTTTTCATTATATAATTTGAAAAGGTTGATTAACTTATTAAAGAAAATTTAAAGAAATTAGGAAAAAAAAAACATAACCTTCTAAATTCTTTAGGTACAAAAACAAAGAGGTTTACTAAAGTATTTAACATATTAAAATGTATAAAGAAATTACAAAAAAAGAAAAACCTTCCAAATTCTTCCGAAGAGAAGTTCTACTAAATTAATGAAATTTAAAGAAATTAGAAAAGCAAAAAGCAAAAAAAAACCTTCCAAATTTAGAAAAAAAACACAAAATGTTTTAAATAACACATTATTTATTAATTTTAAAACTTCTTAATTACTCCAAATATAAATATTAAAAAAATAATAATTAATTAAGGGACACATTTAGAATAAGAGAATTATCATTGGGACAAAGTCAAAACAAAGTCAAGTTTTGAAAACTAAAAAAAAAAAAGAAAAAGTTTTAAAAGACTTATTTTTATTTTTGAAATTTGACTAATAATTCATCTCTGGTACATATGAAACATGAAAATCACATTAAAAAATCGAGAGAAAACAAACACAATTTTCAAAATCTTAAATAAAAAAATCAAATGATTATTAAATGGGACTTTATGAATTTATTAGATACAAGATAAAAAGTTTAAGGATTTAGTTTAAAAAAGTTAATGGATATAAAATTGAAAGATTAAAAATAATATATTAAAGAACAAACAATAAGAAAGGAAAGAAAAGGAAAGAAAAGGAAAGTAATGAACATGAAAAGGAAAAATAGATATTAAATTGTAATAAAATCATACAACTTAAATGAAGTGAGAAACTTTATGTTTTCTACACATTTATTTAGTTATCTAATAAATAAGGTTATTTTTAGAATAATTTTTAAAAATAGAAAAATAAGAGAAATAACATCTTTAAATAATTGTTATAAACGTTGGTAGAAGTTTATTAGGGTCTATAAGTGATAATGATAGAAGTCTACCACTAATAGATGAAAGTCTATCAATGTCTATCAGTGTTTTTTTTTCTATTTTTTGTAAATAGTTTGACATTTTTTCTATCTGTAAAAATTTCTTTTGTTTTTAAATATAGAAAAATAAGTCAATTTATTTACAAATATAGAAAAATTTTACTGTCTAATAGCGATAGACTACAATAGCATTCTATCGCTGATAGACAGTAAAATTTTTCTATATTTATAAATTGTTTGATATATTTTTTTTATACTAATTTTCGTAATAAATAATTAGAGCTTGCCAATTAATTAGGCCACATCATCATTTAGAAGTAAGAGCAAAAAGGCATTCAAATTCCAATAGAATTGTAGATTTGTGACACGTGTACAAACATAATAACAAAACACGCAAAAATTGATACTAAAATTACGACTATATTAATTGCCGACCCACAAACCATTTATTTCGGATCTCTGCTTCACGTTTTCTCTTCCCAACTTTTTTTTTCTCTCTTTTTTTTTTCTTTAACAAAATTGATAGTTTTGTAACTCTAAATTCTCAACTTAGTGAATTTTATTATGGTTAAATTATAAAAAGTCATTTTTATTTAAATATTAATATTTAAAATAAAAATACTTTTAGTTTTTCAAAAGTGTTTTTATATATAAACGTTGTTTGGTTTTCTATATACTAAAAGAATTTATTATAATATCAAAATACTATAAATGAAAACCATTAAATCTTATAAACTAATAATTTTAAAACACTTTTATTGACCAAGTTTCTTTTAGCATATGATCAATTTAATTGATTATTAGAGTTAGTCATTGGAGATAATTAATGTACTTGGTTGACATAGTTGGTCACTAGAGCTGGCCGTTGGAAGTGGTTGTTGTTTTAGTCAGTTGCCTGAAGGAGTCGTCGAAGTTGATCACTGAAGATGACCATTGGTAGTGGTGACTGCGAGAAGTGGCCGTCAGTGATGGTTGTGTGTCTGAGATGATTGGGAATAGTTATAAGAGAAAATAAAAATATATTCTCAAAGCTAATAAAGAATAACTTGGTTTAAAAGTATAAAACTAAAATTATACATTTAAATATTTATAAACTAAATTAAAATAGATGATAAAAGCATAAGAATCAAAATGTTATTTTTGACCTTAAAAAAACTATTGGAAAAGTTTGACTAGACTGAAACTTTTGTGAAATTAAAACTATACTCAAAAGGCTAATTTTGTAATTCTATTTTTCTTTCTTTTTGGGGAGAAAAAAATGAATTTAAGTAATTTTAGGGGGGGAAAAGGTATAAATAGAGGAGGTTACATTATGAATATGATATGGAAGAATATTTTGGAGACGTGAAGTGAAACTGCATGGCGTAAACATCACGTCTCCCATCAAATACGGGGCCCACGTCTTTTCTTCTTTTTTTTTTTTTTAAAAAAAAGAATAAATAAATTATTATGCTTGAAATACTGTTTCGTTTCTAATTTTAATTCTTGTAATTTTAATAAATTTTAAATGTAATTTATATATTTATAATAAATTTGTAAATGTAGTCATTTAAATTAATTTTTTTTATAAGAATAGACATACAAATATACATAAAAGGACTACTAGAATATTAATTTATATTCTACAACTAATTTTAAGATTTATTTAAAATGCATAAATTAAAATTTTACATTTGAAAGGAGAATGTGTAAAATTGAACACAACTGAAAATACGGAGGGCTAAAGTGAAATTTACTTATTTATTTATTATTATTTTGTTTAATTGAAGGCGGGTCCCGCACGTATTTATTAGTTAGAAGTCCAAACAATGGGCTGTTAGCTGAGTCATTTTCTCACTAAGGCCCGCGCTATTTACGGCAAATTCTTTTCATACTTTTTTTTTTTTCTTTTCAAGCCCCTCTCCTTTTTTCCGTCATTTCATTCTCAAATTAATTAAGCTATTTGTTTACATTTTTTTTCTTTTTTTTTTTTTTTAAAAAAGGTATTTTTGGTATTTCAACTTTCATGAACTTAAGAATTGGGTTGTCAACTTTAATAATTAACACTATATTATGAAATAAGTAACAATTTATTTTTATAATATCATCAAATTTAAGTGTTAATTATTAAATTTTGATTTCATAATATCACTTAATTCATTTATAATAAAGTTGATTTATGATCAATTTATCGAACTAAATATATAAGGAGTTCATTAAATCTTTAATACTATTTTTCAAGTTAAGGATTAAAGCATTACAATTTTTTTATAAAAAAAATCATCTTTATTTTTGAACTAGTTGTATTAATTTTCATAATATATTTTCAACTTTATCAAATTGCATTTCAAACTTAAGTATTGCAATTTTTCTCGGTAAATTTTTGTTTGATAGATATTTAAAAATAGTCTTCTCTTATACATGCATTCAATTGATTATAAAATTATAGTACAATATTGAATATGACTACGAAGAAAAACGACACTAGAGATAGAATTTTGTTGCAATTTTTGAGTTTTGGTGAAATTATTCTATCATTATTTTTTTACTTGATCAAACTAAAATTTGTGCAAAATTTGATAGTAGTATAATTAATGAGTTTTATTTTTTTTTATTATTATTATTATTATTTTTTGCTTTATTTTTTTCGTGAAAACTAGTGAGTGAATTAACTTAGTTGAAAAAGTACAAATTGTGCAATACTTATCTATGTCCAACTCCAGTTAATGAAATGCAAAATTTGGAGCAAGAATGGACACAAGTTGACAAAATTAAGAATACGAATTGATTTTTTCCCCAAAGTTTTTTAGGACACAATTATGAAATTTTCGTACGAATGGCCTAAAAATAAAGATATGTAACATTTTGCCTGGGTCGCTCCTCCTCCCTCCTAGTTCTTGCACTCATATTCAACTAATACAATACAATAATCCTCTCATATATTAAGGCTCATTTATATAGTTCATAACTTGGCAAATGAAGTATATTGAATTCATTAAAAAATAAAATCAATTTATACATGCACATACTTGCGGATGAAAGTTCAGCATGTAACCCAAGTGGCATATTAAGTTTGTTTTTAAAAAAAGTCTTAAACTTGTATGAGTGAATCATATTATGCCATCAATTCGGATTCCATCTTAAAATCGTTAATGCATCATTTATATATATATATATATATATATATATATATTACAAGAATTAACGTTAATACTAAAGAAAAGTGGTGAAATCAAATGGATAGTATGAGTTTGAAGTGATTTTGAGTTAATTTTAAGTAAAATTAAGTAAAAGTAGTTAAAAATCACAAGGAAAGTCCAAATTGATTTAGTCATAAAAATTTAAATTTAAATTGATACAATAATATATAAATTGATATTTTTTTATATAAAAAAATGCATTGTTAAACCAACATCTAGTTGGGCTGATCCAAAGTGACATCCAAAGTAGCATGAGCCAGCCCATATTGAGGCCCAATAAGGCCCTTGAAATGAGCTTGGAGAGTCTTCTCACTTTAGACCCCACAATTATAATTGGAAGCTAATTGAAGAAAATAGCAAACTTTTTGAACAAATTGAAGACGCTTTTATTAAACAAAAAGCCCAAACAGAACAGGTAGTGGCTATATATACATTGTCTTTGCCTTATCCAAAAAAAAAAAAAACTCATATTTACAGTACCCTTAAAACCAAACCATTCACCACATTATTACAAGAAACCCTTCATTCTTACCTTATTTTCCTTGAAGTAGATCTATGAAATCTCCATTGGAAAATTGTGATACCCTAAACCTGTGGCTGAAACAGCTGTTGGCCCCTCCACCTGAAAAGTCAAACATCCACCATAACCACAAAAACCAACACTTATCATTACAATGCTTTTTCACCCCCTCCTCCTTTCGATGAAATCTCGCCAAATGAAATGAAAAGACAACCACCTAATCTTGCTACATTTTGGTATTTAAACCGACAAACAACATACAGTAATCGTCCATATAAATTATGATTTGCAAATCCAACACTTGGCTCAATACATGTGACAATGTAAGCATTTTTTTTTTCAGGTAGATGAACAAAACATATGTTGATATGAGAATTTCATCAAATATATGAAAAATGACAAGGATTGAATACTCTCTTTCATGAAAGTTCAAAGAACATCATTTTGTTATCAAAATAGTTATGAAAGATGAGTAAGGAAAAGAGAAGATTTAAAGAATTGTTCAATTATTCAATGGGTGGGGAGCCTGTGTCATAAGAGTTTAATTTTTATACACTTGCTCATTGAAAAATGAGGTCCTAGAAATTTATTTATACACTACTTTATGCTATCTAAAGTCTAAAAGAAAGTGAATTATTTACTTTGTGGCTAAAGCACTTTCTAGTTCCATTGAGATCAGATCATTGCTATGGGCCTATGGGCATGTCTTTTTTCCCTCAATATGTGGTGGCAATCAAGTGCACTGTTAAATCATACTCTCTTTTTGACTCTTCAAAAATGTTCATCACTCAAAGATGGAGAAAATTTCTTATACTACGGTAGTATAAAATTTTTTCCATACTACCTCTATTTAGTGTGTGTCATGTCAACACGCTTTTAAAAATAAGGTGAGACTCCCTGACATCAATATAAATCCACAAATATTTATGAAAGCAAATTTATAGTGTAAATGTAGAAAGTATAGTACTACACTACGGGAATACTCGAAATTTTCCCCTCAAACACTCCAGAGGAAAAAAAGTTTGACACTGATACTCAATACTGACGGCCTCAATTATGCTTTCACTGAATCTCACACCCAATTTTGCATCCAATTTCCTAATTCTAGATGGAAAAATATCAAATTTGGCTCTCAAATTGCACCTTGACTTAGATAAGTGTTCCAAAAAATTGAAAAAAAAAAAAACAAAAAATAATAGAGACAAATGTTGTAATTTTAACCCTCTAATAAGTTATTAGAATAGATTATAGATGAATAAATATGAAATTGACAAAATTTTAGTGAAAAATGGCACTACAATTTTTTTCTTTTGAAATTTATGAATTTTGTAAAAATTATATCATGTCAAACTTATTTGTATGCAAAACGTTATTGTATTGAAATTAACAAGTTTATGAAAAACTTTGTCTTCTATTAAAATTAAAGGACAAATATTGCAATATTTATTCAAATTTAAAGTCTAATTTGATAAAATTAAAATTTAAGCCAATAAGATAGGTTCGAGAATGACACTTCATTCTAAATTGATTAAATTACAAATTTATGCCAATTTTATGTTAGTCTTTGGAAAATTCAATTTTTCTTTTTATTTTTCCAATTAATTTATAGATTATTATATAAATTTTCAATTTTGCTTAATTTTAAAAAATTGAAAAGTTGTAGAACTAAAGTTCCAATTTAGAAAGTTTCAACAAAATAGACATAACTTTTGAAGTATAAATATAAATTTGTAAGCTAAATTAACCAAATACCATTTATTTCAAAAAAAAATATATATTTATACTATAAAAAATTGCAATATTACCTCTCAACTTTCCTAAGCATTTCAAAACTACTTTTGAAGTTAGAATTTCAAACAAAAACCGCCACTTAAACGGTGTGGTGATGACCTAAAATGATGAGGTGATCCAAAATTCTATTCTAAACCACCGTTATACCATTTCATATCTCAATTTTTATCTAAAATTTTGTAAAAGGTCTATGAAAATTTAGGAGCAATATTGAAATTCAAAAGTATTTCTTATAATTTATTGAAATAATGAATTTGATAATGGCATACCTTGAATTTTGCTCCCCAGATCTCTTCTTCAGGAGCAGGTTCAGCAGTAATCTTGTTCTTCGGATTCTCATAACATCTCAATTCTCCCACCGCCGTCGAGAAGAAACATCCTGAAATTGAAAAAACAACGATTCCTCTAAATCCGTGCCCTAATTTTTCCTAATCATAAAAAAATCAAGCCCTAATTCTCCAAATTACCTTGAGGAAACGAAGCGAGGGATTTTCCACAAGCGCCTTTAAGAAGAGCAGCATCGTCAGCGAAGGCGACGTATCCATCGGCAGTGATTCCCCAATACAAAGGCACTTTCCCGATCTGATCCTGGCGAAACCAAAAAAAAAAAAAAAAAATCAAATCAAATCAGAAATCGGCACTCTGTAACTTCGAATTTGAAGAATCAATTAGGTAAAATGTTAGAAAAAGAAGAGTTACAGAGGCGACGAAGAGAGTGGAAGTGGAGTTGTCGAAGAGAATGAAGGCGAAACTGCCGGTGAGATGGCCGACGACATGGTCGGCTGGATATGGAGCTCGATCACGAAGAGCTTTGTAAGCTTCGATTACTAAGAGAACTTCATTGGTGGATTTAGGAAGGCCGTATTGGCTTCTCAAGCTCCCTAAATTGTCCAAGGCTCCTTCGAATAAGCAGAATATCTCCTCCTTCACTGCAAATGATCTGCATTTGCAATGCCCTTTATTTGGATTTTCATTTTCTATAATCCAATAATATTACATTTCGTATACATATTTAATTTTTTTTAAAAAGTAAAATAGAATTTACGAGTTTAGTCTGTTAATTTTAAGACTATGTTAATGAATGTCTAACAAAATTAATTCATCTATTAGATATATATAAATTTGAATCATATATTGTATTGCTAAATTTTTTTATTTTGTGTATAGTATACACGTAAATTTAAGAAATTTAAAAAATTTAAGGATTAAATTTGTAATTTTGAAAATTTATGTATCAAATAAACACATAATTCTAAGTCAAAAACTAAAATTTATAATTTAATAAAAAAAATTAATTATAATTTTTTTTAATAATTACAAGTTTAGTCCATAAACTTAAAAAAAATTTATTCTTAAATTTTTAAAAGTGTCTAATAAATTTATGAATTTTTAATTTTGTATAGAAAAAATTATTGAATCTTTAAAAAATATCTAATAGGTATTTAATTTTTCTAGTTACCAAATAGATTTCTAAACTTTTAATATTATGTCTATACAATTCTTAACCAATCCATTTAAAGCTCCATTAAACATAAAATTAATATACTATAATTTTGTATTTAATAAGTTTAATGTTGCTTAATAAGTTCTGGACTAATATACTATTTTTAGAAAGAAAAAAAAGAAGACGGTATCAGAAATCTTTTAAATATAAATTTGAAAATTTAAAAGCGTATTAGATATTAAGTTTTGAGACTAGAGACCTCCAAAAAAGTATTTTAGAGGTCCAAAAATCATATTAACAAAAATTTTAAATTGAGAAACTAACTTTTTTTTTTTTAGTTTTAATATTGCTTATAATAAACTTTTTAATTTTGTATTTAATAAGTTTAATGGTGCTTATAATAAGTTATCAATTTTTCTTTAATAATATTTAAAAATGAATTTCAACCTCTAATACTTTAAAGAGTCATATCTTGACGCCCTTAACTAGTAAAATCATGCTTAAAGTAAATATTATCACTTATAAATTAACTAACATACGGCAAATTTTATATATATATATCAACATTAAAAATAATCGAGATTAAATTGAAAATTGAACCCTACATTAACAAATATACCTTTTTAATTCCTAAAGATTAGAAGTGTTTGATATAACATTTTGTGTCTAACTTTAAACTACCTAATAAAACTCCGTACTTTAAATTTTGTGTCTAATTAATCCTCGTATTTAAAATTTTTGTATAAAATTAAAATTTATCTGATTTCCAATTTTGTATACAGTATGATCTCTTTTTTAAAAATGTTCTAACATGTCAATAATATATTCATAAATTAAGATTAAAGACTTGTTAAATATTTTTTAAAAAATAATTAAACACACAATTAAAAAATCTCCAAAATTTTTGGATGGACATAATATTTAGAGAAATTTTCACATATAAAAAAATGTCAATCTATTTACAAAAAATAACAAAAAAGAAATATTGATAGATATTGATAGACTTCTATTAGCATCTATAAGTAATAGGCTTCTATCATTTCTATCATTGATAGACCATGATAGATTTCTATCTACGTCTATCATAATTATCTAAAATTTTTATTATTTTGTGTGAATAATTTTCTTTATTTTCTATTTTTAAAATTTTTTATAATATTTATACTATCATCAATGTTGGATTCCACACCACATATATTGTCAAAAGAAAAAACATCCAAATTTTAAAAAATTTGAATCTAAAAAGAAATATTTATTGAACAACTTCCGAATTTTTTATTTTATTTTTAATTTAAAGAAGAAAAAAATTATCCCAATCCTAAATTTTAGGGCACCGACAACACCGTGCCCGAATATCTAATGCTTTGCTTATGACATTTTTTATATAATTATATACAAAAAAAAAAGAAAGAAAAAAGAAAATCATGAGTGAGACATAATTAAAGTCCCGATATCTTTCGGTTCAATGTACTGGAAAAAAAAAAGCATTTAAAGAAAAAAGAAAAAGAAAAGTCCCAATGGCTTTAGAAGATATTCGCAAGAAATTAAATGGCAATATTTATCCTTATCATATAAAAAGTAAAAAAAAAAAAAGTATTTATGTTTAAATAAATAAAATAATAATAATTAAAACGATATAAGTCCTATTTTCTTGAACTTTAAATGGTTTTGAAAATAACTATTTAGTATTAAGGTTTCTTTTTAAAGATCTATTTTACTTTCTTTAAAACATAACTAATTCACATTTGATATATATATATATATATATATATATATATATTTTACAATTACGTAGAGTAGAGAATCCAATCCACATATCTCGATATCGATAGAAAAGTTTATACCAGTTAAATTATACTCTGTAATTCACATTTATTACTTATTATAAGCTAATTTTATATGGTCTATTATATATTTATAATTTTGATGTGTCACATACCAAAAGTCATACGATATTGATGTGTCACTATAATGTGAGGGCAAAAAAATAAAAACTAATCTTTTCCCAAATTTAAAAATATAAAATAAATATAATTTCACTTTCCAGAAACTACCGAAATATTAAAAACTGGAATTATGCTTTGGGCCTGGAAAAGCTGTGAAGTGACAAAAACACCCTTGCAAATATATACACCACTTTTTTTTTTCTTTTTTAAATTAAAAAAATGATAAATGTCTTTTAGTTCAGATAAGTAGTGTTATTTTTCTGTCAAAAGTAAACTTAGGATTTTTTTTTTCTTTATTTTATTTTTATGTCACTCCAAATTTAATATCTAAAATGTCAATTTTATATTTACTAGACACAAGTGCCAATTTCAATTAAATTTGTATTCAATAAATCATTCGCATGTTCATTTTTTTTTATAATTAAAAACTTATTATTCGATATCAAATTAAAATTTTAGTTTCATAAGACACACAATTTAATCTTATAAACAGATAAGTTATTTTAATTAAAAAAAAACCCCACACTTACTACACACATAATTAAAAATTAAAAAAAATTTAAGTTTTCAGTTAGAATATAAATTTTGTGCCATTTGTGTCTATCGTTTTTTTAGAATATCTAATAATTCTCTAAAATATTCATTTTAAGATATAAATAAGATTTAAATATAAATTCTTTCTTCTAAACTTTTAATTTTAGGTCTAAAAAGTTCATAATTTTTTTTTTAATATTGAACACAAATTAAAATTCACCACAGAAAATTCAAAAGTTAATATTTACTGAGTTAAATTTATTGAGCAAAAAATTCGTGTTAAGGGAAAGCAGAGTGCCGCCCTACGACGGCGATTTGATCGGAGAATCTCCCGTACCTGGGGCGCAAGGGAGATTCGTTGTGGTGAGTGAAGGAGAGGTGGGCATGGTCGCCGATCTGGAGGGAGACGGCGGCAGCGTTGGAATCAGCGAACCGCTTCGCCAGCGCTGTCGACGATATCTTCGGCGACGGAGTCCGGCAGCCGGCGGCCACCAGTTCGTCCGGCGGCGACATAATCGAACTGCTAAATATGCCCAACATCTTTGCCTCGATCTGAGAAATCGAACTTCAAAGAAGAAAAATAAAATTTGATTTTGTAATTTTGAAGTGAAAAAAATTAATAAAAAAAGAGAAAAAAGAAAGATCGAAGCTCCGTAGCAGAAACGGGAAGTGGAATGAGAGAGTTAATGATTCTGGGCCCAAATTTATAGGGCTGTTTCGGGAGTGGAGGGTATTTTCGTACTTTCGCTTGTTTTATAATGATCTAAAAATTAAGCCATAAACTCTCCTCGTCCTGGGTCCCACATTGGATAATATTTTCTGCATAATTGCCAAAAAAATGTTGGATTTTTAACTTTGTATTGTCGTTTTTATTAATTTTCTTTTTTGTAATAAATTGGGAGTCAATTTTTAAATGAAAGTTGACGGTGGATCAATTTTCAATCTATTATTTCCATTTTGTCAAATTTTAAATACTTCAATTTCACAAATAAAAACTATGATCTCCCAAAAAAAAAAAAAAGAAGATCATTATGCAAATCAACAATCTCAAGTTTTTTTTTTTTTTTTTTCCTTCATAACCACATGTATAACTTAATGCCATTCAATTTAATCTCTCGTGCACACAGAATGATTCAAGTTTGACTCGAAGATAGCTTATAATAGGTGATCTATGTTTTTTTAGGCTAAATTATAAAAAATACCTATGAACTATACATTTTGTGTAAAAATATTTATGAACTTTCAAAAGTTTCAAAAATATGCTTAAACTTTAAAAAAATAGTTTAGAAATACCCTTGCTGTTAGTTTTGGATGGAAACCATTAAAGTTTTGTTTCAAAAATATAGTTGAACTTTTCTAAAGTTTCAAAGATACTCTTAACTAAAAAAAAGTTTTAAAATACCTTCATCCTAAGTATATGAACACAAACTGTTAATACGTCGTAGCAAAAATAACTTTAAAATTAAAAAGAAAAAAAGTTTATAATTGCCCCTAATATTAATATAGTGATCAATTTGTTTAAAGTTTTCTTAAGTTCTAAAAAAATGAATTTTAAAATAAATTATATAAATATTTTCATTTTTTTTTCCCATAGATACTCTTATTTTCTCTTAATTTTTCCATTCTTAACTTACACCAATTTTCACACCAACCAAATTCTTAAATTATATAGATATCCTTATTTCTTATTTTAGAATTTTGTGAGATTTTATGGAGTTTTATGTTTTAATTGAAAATTTTGGTCGGTGAGAAAATTGGTGGACGCTCAAAATTGTAAATCTAAGAGGAAAAGGAGAGTATCTATATGAAAAAAATGAGGATATCTTTATAATTTGTTTTAAAGTTCATTCTTTTTTAACTTAAGAAAACTTGTTAATTGATCACCATATTAATGTTAAATAGCAATTTAATTTTTTTTTATTTTAAAGTTATTTTTGCAATAAGGTATTAACAATTTATGTTCATAAACTTATAGTGAATGTATATTTTAACTTTTTTGAGTTAAGGGTACTTTTGAAACTTTTGAAAAGTTCAGGGATATTTTTTAAACAAAACTTTAACGATTTCCATTCAAAACTACTGCAGGGGTATTTTTAAACTCTTTTTGAAAGTTTAAGAGTATTTTTTAAAATTTTGAAAGTTCAAGAGTATTTTTTTTACACAAAGTGCATAGTTCAGAGATATTTTTTATAATTTAACATTTTTTTTAATGATAAAGTACAATTTATTTTGTTTTAGTTCAACAAAATAGAGAGTTGATAAATTGAGATTTCAATCTCTGATCTTTTAGACGATGGTACATAAATGATATCTAAGTGAAAGTGAACTATATTCATGTAGTAAATAAAACTTAATTGACATACAATATTCGGAAAAAACCTTATATTATTTGACTAAATATGAAAAATAACATTACAAAATTATACATATTTATATCAAAATAAAAATTTGAGATCA
Organism: Lagenaria siceraria; assembly: GCA_002890555.2. Lineage (NCBI taxonomy): Eukaryota > Viridiplantae > Streptophyta > Magnoliopsida > Cucurbitales > Cucurbitaceae > Lagenaria > Lagenaria siceraria. Next base: position 20,622,174 of record CM016488.1, read on the forward strand.
AAATTAAAAGTAAAGCAATGACAACTTTTAATCTATAAATGATAAACTAGTTAATAATAAGTTTTTTATAAAAAAAATAATAATAATTAATAATAATGATCCTAATTCACTTCCTTTACAAAGAAAAAAAAATTAAAGTTAATTTGATTGTATTTTTTAACCAAATTTAATTTGATTGTTAATTAATGGTATAGAAGTGATAAATATTAAAAACACAGTATAATGGTTTTTCCCCCCTAAACAGATAAAGAGGGATCTGGAAGAATCCTGGCTCATGTGGCTGGTGGGGTACGTAATTTTACTTTATTTATTTATTTATTTATTTATTATTATTAATTTATGTGGGGCAAGTAATTAAGTGCACAATAATCTACCGTCTTTCAGCAGCCACTAAGGATTTTTTTCCCTTGATTTTTCTCTCTTTTTATAAAAAAAAAAAAAAAAATTATGTGGGTTGAAGATCGAATTTCATTTGTGTTGAGCTTTATTGCGAGTCTTTGATGGACTTGACCTATCCAACTTGCTTTTCCTTCATTTGGCCTCGAGATATTCTGAATTGACCTACTTAAGAGATTCTTACATTAGTGTAGTATCAAGCCTACCTAATGTAGGAAGAATAGAATTATTCTAGGTTAATTCTTTTTTTATTCCTACTTGTAATAAGCTTTGTAAATACGAGTCTTTCTCTTTTGTATGAGTCATATTATCATTCTAATAAAAGATTGTTACTTATTGTTACTTATTAAGTTGAAGGACTAAACTATTACAAATTTAAAATTATAGAGATTAAATTGTTACCCGTTTAAACACTAAAGTGTTACTTTCTTTAAAATTATATATATATTATAATTTAACCTAAAAAAATAAGAGAAAAAAAAGTTGAGTGTGATTTGGGAAAGAGATGAGCGATATAGGACTAGGAGTTATAATGCAATCATTTTCCTATTGTTTTCTACAGAGTTGATGGTTTTAATTGAAAAGATTAGTGAATTTTACATTAGGGCATAATTGCAATTCTTAGCATGGTTGATTAAATTAAAGATTGAAACCCAAAATGACTACCTTGGGTATTTTGTCCATTGAAAGCTTTAGGTTTAATTTATTTTTTTTAGTTCTTGTATTCCAACTGAAATTTTAGAGATGATCTGTCACACAAAACATCCTGATTAATTCAGAGATAACAAACAGTAAATTCAGAATGAACACATAGAATTTGGTAATCCAGTTTGGCGATATACCACCTACGTCTAAGGGATAGTAAGTCCGTGGAAAGATACTTTTACTAATATTAAAGAGTCAAGCAATTACAACGTTGTAATTATCTGTAAATTTATAGAAAATATGTGACACACAAAACATTCAACTCAGTGAATGTTAACTTAGGCTCCCCTAAGTGTGAGGCTCCTTCTTAATGAAACTTAAGCTCTCCCTAAATATGAAAATATTAGTAAAGAAACACTTCGGCTACTCCTAAGTGTAAGACTCTTTCTCAAACGTAATTTTTTCACCTTCTTGTGAATGCACCTTCACTTGAAGAACTTAGGTTGCCCCTAAGTTTAAGTTTAAGAACTTTTTCATGAGTAATAATGTCTTAGACTCTCCCTAAGATAGAGAATTTCTTCTCAAGTGTTGAAGTCTTAGGCTCCCCTAAGACCAAGACAATCTTCTTTTAGCTGAATGAATTACAACAACTTCAAGATCAATGATCATTCAGAATCGAAGTTGTAACATTCGACCACCACAAAATCAAAAGATTTTCACAAAACGATGCAAAAGCGACAACCCTAAAAAGAACACAAACTTACTCTTAAATATGCAGAGCGGAAATTAGGAAAATAGCCCCATTCAAAATATGTAGAGCTTAAACAAGAAAAAAATCATAAAAAATAACTCCGCAGAATTTTTCAGATAAGAAAAATATAATCTGCAGGAATGACACTTATTATAGCAACAACTAAGGCAATTTCTGTGACCACTCGCGATAAAAAAAAAAAAAAAAATTAAACTTGCTAGCCTTGAACAAATATATATAGCCAATCACAAATCTTTAACAAACTTCCCGACTAATATTTTTTAAGACAGAACCACGAGAGCAGAAATCCAACAAAACGGGAGAGACTCCAACAGAAACAACTCAAAGAACAAGAGTCAAACAATCTTAAACAAATGTCGGTAACACCAAATATCTAACACCAACCTTAATTTTAAACCAACCAGTATGTTTTCAAGAATTTTATTGTCATTATAAAATATTGTTTATTGAATTTGAAATTTCCATATGTTACCATTATTAGGGGAAAATAACAGTGATAAATATTGACGTAGTTTTTGCTGTCTAAAATAAATTTAAAATTTTAATAAACAGTATAGGTTGAACTGTAAAATAGGATTAATCATGAATTTCTCTAAAAACAAAATATTATTTTAGAATTTATCGAAGTTTACATTAAAATCAATATAACTTATTAAATTATTCTTAACATGAACATTATTACTTACAGTCCGTGCACATAAAATTTGTACTATCGAAAAATGTAAGAATTTTTTGATAAAATATTAGAAGTGCAGTTGTCTCAGGTAGGTTAAATTAAAGAATGGGATAAACTCTAAGTCTATAAAAGGAGCCTATGTCTCTAGTTTTAATATGTCCTAGTTAGAAACACTTTAAGTTTAGTGTGTTAATTCTAATTAAATTCATTTTGTATGCTCTAGTTTGATAGTAAAAAAAAGGTGTAAGTAGTCGGAACTTTTGAGAAAGTGCTCTTGTAATTGGGATTGGGAGAGAGAACCATTTCTGTGTGATTGTAACAATTTTTCACATAGTGAATTTTTCTTGATCTGTGATTTTTCTTCGAGTTGGAAGTTTTCCACGTTAATTGTTGTGTTTCTATATTTATTGCTTACTTTTAATTTTTTATATATTTTTCTGTTTATTCTTACAGTAGGAAGTTTTCCAACCCTAGATAAATATACCCACAGAATAAATTCTCCAGCCGTGGCAACTTGAACTTCTCTTTTTCGTTTCTTTTATATATTTTTTAAATTACAGAATTTGCTTGACTTTATGAATAATATAATAATAAAAACAATTAATTTCGGCCCCGCTCAGAAGTCTTATAGCTCTTAAAAAAGTTGTTCATAATTGTGCTTCTAAAAGAAATTAGTCGTTATATATATAAAATAATCAGTATTCGAGATTTTTAAAATTGAAAAAAAAAAAAAATCCACCATATTATTAACTTGTTTTTAAATATAGAAAAATTAGTTAATTTATTTACAAATATAGCAAAACGTCATTATCTATTATTGATAGACAGTGACATATTGCTATATCTCAAAATACTTTTAATAATTTTGCTATATTAGAAAATGTAAAGAAGATTTCTAAACTATGAGAAATTCAAAACTCTCTTTCACTCTAGATTTGTACAAGTAAGAAGGATTTCATTCGGAATCCTTTAAAAGCAAATCTTGAATTTCATAGCAACTCAACGCTTCAAAGAGTTATCTAAAAACTTATGACTTTAGATGAAGATAAGACGAAGACGTGTCTCCAATACTCGTCAAGCGCATACGAAACTTGGCTTATCATTTTTAAAATTTAGAAACCTACTAACAGTTTATTAAAAAATAAAAGCTTGTATAAAATCATTGTAAAAGAAAATTAAATAAAACAACCGTAAGTTCAAAAACTAGATTTTAGTTTTAATATAAAAACGAAACAACTGGGAGCTTGAATTTAAAATATAGAGAGAAAAAAATATCAAAATTGACTCTTTTTTTTTTTAAATAAAGAAACTTTATTAGAGCGCCACGGGGGCAATATTTTGACAAGAGTCCTTTTGGACTAAAGATAACAACCACCTAGGGTAGTCTGAAGTCCAATTACGGTTAAGACCGTTCAATTTGGCAATTTTTGCGATACTATCAGCAACAGTATTACAAGAACGTTTACAGAAGGTAAAAGAAACTGACTCAAAGGCTTTCAACAAACTTCTAATATCATCAACCCAGCAATCCGAGTCTCTCGCGCTGTCACCGGACTCGTTCAAGAGGTTTAAAGCTTGAAGACAATCTGATTCTACTATCACCTTAGGGCAATGGAGAGAAGCTGCATACTGAAGACCCTCTCGGATAGCAAGCACCTCAGCTAATGGAGGTTCAAAATCCAGCTCAATCGACGAAGCTAAAGCTCCAACCAGGTGACCATTTGAATTTCTGATAATTGCTCCTAGACTTGTTGTTGAAAAACCTTGATTCCAGGCTGCATCTGTATTTAGTTTAAAAAAACCTTCAGGAGGTTTCCTCCAGACCAAAGACAGAGAATGGCTCTTTGTAGAGGCCTCCCAATCCTTCTCTTTAAACCCTCTGCTAGCCTTTAAAAACTTCTCATAGTAATTTAGAATCCAATTCTTTTTTATATCAAGACAAGGAATTGACTTCCCCATTCTGATATTATTCCTATCATTCCAAACAGCCCAACAAGCTACTGCAAAGATATTAAGATCTTCTAAGTTACAAGAAGAACAAAGCGATGACCATCTTTCTCTGAAGCATCCATTAAAATCACCAAGAGAAACCACATTAGGCAAGATAACATTCCAAAGAGGCTTCAAACGCGGACAACTGAAAAACGCGTGATCAGTAGATTCCACTCCATTGTGACAACTTGGGCAAAAGGGATCCAGATTGATCCCTTTGATGTGCAAATTTAGATTGGTTGGAATTACATCATAAATAGCCCTCCAGCAAATTTTTTTTATCTTCCTTGGAACCTTTAAACCCCATAACTTCTTTCATTGAGATTCCATAGAATTCCTGCTTGAAGATGCTTCTCTAATTATGGAGTCTAAGTAGACCTTATAACCACTCCTGACAGAGTACATGCCATTTTTCTCAAAGTGCCACATCAACTTATCCTGGTATTGATGTTCGTAGGGATTCTTCTAACCATCTCAACCTCATCGACTTGAAGGACCTTCCTCAATTTATCTACCTGTCAATTTCCTTCCTTATCCAGAAAGTCAGAGACAAAAACATGATCCAGATCACTTCTTCCTATAACTGGTCTGAAAGTAGAGCCTCTAGGGATCCACGGGTCCTTAAACATTCGAATAGAACGCCCATTGCCAACTCTAACTCTTAAAGCTTTCTTGATTATATCCCTTCCCCATAGTAAGCTTTTCCATAAAAAAGATGAATTGCTCCCTGAACTTGCTTCCATAATTGACTCATTCTGGAAATAAAGGCTTTTTAAAACTTTTGAAACAAGAAGGTTGGGCCTGGTTAGAAGTCTCCAAACTTGCTTTGCTATTAGTGCTTGGTTAAAACCAGTAAGATCTCTGAAGTTGAGGACTCCCAAAGCTTTGGGCAGACACATATCCAACCATTTCTTCCAATGAATTCTCCTTTTCTCTTCGGTAGTTCCCCACCAGAACCTCGCAAATCCTTTTGTTATTTCATCACACAACTTCTTTGGCAGCTGGAAAAGACTCATAGCATACGTGGGAAGGGCCTGCCCAACACTTTTAATCAATACTTCTTTCCCTGCCACCGAAAATAAAGATTTCTTCCAGCCTTGTAATTTAGACCAGACTCTATCCAAAATATATTGGAAATCCACTGATTTATTCTTGGAGAAAGACGAAGGAAGCCCAAGATAAAAACCCAGGTTATCCACTTTGCTAACTCCCAAGATGTTACTCAGGAAAGCGCCTTGGTCAGGATGAACATTTGGAGAAAATATAATTGCTGATTTGGAGAAGTTGATACTTTCTCCCGAGCCAGCTTCATAAAGTTTTAGGATTCTCTTTAAGCTTTGACAACTTCTTTCCTCAGCTTTGCAAAAAACCAAACTGTCATCAGCGAACAAGAGATGCGACACCAAGGGGCCATTATTCGGGAATTTAATTCCAGCTAGAACTCCATCTCATTTGCAACCTGCACAAGAGAAGACAAAGCTTCCGTTACTAGGAGAAAAAGATAGGGAGATAAAGGATTCCCTTGCCTAAGGCCTCTGCTTGGGGTAATGGATCCTTTAGGCTCTCCATTTAAAAGAACAAAAAATTTAACAGTAGAGATGCATTTCATAATAAGGTTTATCCATTTCAAGTCAAAACCAAGCCTGATCATCATTTTCTTCAGAAAATTCCATTCAACTCTATCATATGCCTTACGGATATCTAATTTTACTGTTGCTAAGCCCTCTTTGCCCTTCTTTCTGTTCTTTATCAAATGGAGACATTCATGACCCACCATGATATTATTTGAAATTGCTCTCCCAGGTATGAAAGCTGACTGAGAATTTGATATAATCTTATCTAAGCAGCTCTTAAGTCTGTTTGCCAAAACCTTTGTTACTATTTTATATTTGACATTGCACAAACTTATAGGTCTGAAATCACCCACTCTTAAAGGCTTTTTAACTTTTGGGATCAAAATAATGTTGGTATTATTCCAATACTCTATACTAGCTTCATTGTTTAAAATTTCTAAACAGTCCTTTATTGTAGAAGAACCAACAACACCTCAAAAACGTTGGAAAAAAATAGCAGGAAAGCCATCCGAACCAGGTGCTTTAGTTGGAAACATATGACTTATTGCTTGTTCTATCTCCTGTACAAAAAAGGCAGCAATAAGAGCTTCATTCATCTTCTTATCCACTCTTGGTTGCACATGCCCCAGAATTTCATCAATACACTCATCAGTCGGGGAAGAGGTTGTAAATAAATTTTGAAAATAATCGATGAAAGTATTTTCAATAACCATAGGATCTTCTGACCAACTTTCCTTAGTATCATAGATACCCTTGATTTCATTTCTTCTTTTTCTCAATGTGGCTTTTTTTGTGAAACCAACTAGAATTTTGATCGCCCCATCTTAACCAATCGTCTCTAGACCTTTGCTTTCAATATATCTCTTCTTTTTCCATTAGGTCATCCAATTCAAATTCAATCTCATGAATCTTTGTAAAATCAATATTTGGAAAGCAGTAATAGGCATCTTGAAGAGCCCTCTTACATTTAACAATTCTGTTTTTGAAATCCTCATTAAAGTTCTTACCCGAAATATTTAACACTGAAGCACATTGGGGTAAATTTTGGTTTAGACTAGAAGATAATGAGTCATCTTGATTCCAAACACCATTTTCTTGGATGATTTTCTTGCAATTCGGATGGGTAATCCAACACTCCTCAAACTTGAAGCTGTGAATCTTTCTTCTTTTCCTAGATTTATTCGGATGATGAAGAGAAAATTCAATTGGTCTATGATCAGAAGTTATCCAATCGAGATGTCTAAGAAACTTCCAAACAAGTTTTCTAAATTAACATTGCACAAAAAACGGTCAAATCTCTCCCAAATACCATTATCCTTTCTCCTGTTGCACCAAGTAAAGTCTGAACCAACAAAATCAATATCTTTTAAAGAACAATCGTCCAAGAATTCCCTGAATTGCTCCAAAAAGATGTTTTCTCTTTGAGTGCCACCAAATTTTTTTGCCTTCCTAAGGATCTCATTAAAATCCCCTCCCACAAGCCAAGCATGAGAGGAGTCATTGCAAAGCTTTCTTAAAAGTTGCCAGGTAAGACCTTTCTTGTTACTCTCAGGGTGATCGTAGATCCCAGTGAACCTAAAAGCAAGACCCTCCCAACTTACTTCAGAGTCTATATGATTTTGAGAGTACGATATACTTTCAAATCAACATAATCTGACCAAAGGAGGCATAAACCCCCTCTATAGCCTTCACTCTTAACTGTAAAGCAACCCAAAAAACCACCAACTCTCTTTACCCTGTAAATTATGTCTTCACCACACTTTGTTTCAGAAAGAAAAAGAATTTGGGGACGTCTTGATCTGATTAGATTAGACAAACACGGAATGCTCTAGGATTCCCCAATCCCCGAGCATTCCAACATAGGATTTTCATGGCTTTTGGCAGAGCTGCCTAGCAGACTCTGCCAAAGAACTTTGTCTATCTTCCAAAATGATAGGAAGGGAAGATTCCCTCATCTTTTTCCCCAAAGAAGCCTTCAATCTGTCTCCTTTCCTCTTCAAGTCCCCATTCAAATCTGTTTGTAAAGCAGGAATAACAATTTTTGATCTCGCCCTCCTCTTCCATGTTTTTTGTTTCTTGAAAATCAACGACTTATCCCCTTTAGAAGAAAGATTCGGACAAGAATCTTTTAGTTGGGAAGTAGGAAATGGCTCAGAAGTATTGTCAATGTCATTTTGATAAATCTGTTGATTCAATCTGTGATTAGGACCTTCTGGAATGAGGTTCAAGTCAAAAGCATTTTCCAGAGGAGGATGAATACTGGTTGTTCCATTCTCCTTGGAAATAAAAGCTTCCTTACTTGGACTTCCTTTTGGATCAGTGGTCCGAGGGAAATTAAGATTTAAGCCTACCGGATCTTCAGGTGAAGAAGCAGAGGGGGAGTCATCCTTTTCATCTTTAGAAGGGGAATTTTTCTTCCTACGCCTTTGGTTATTGCCTTGGAATCTTAGCCAGCTGCCATATTGAAAAGGTTCCAACTCCTGATCTTTCACAGGGAAAACATCACAGTCTTTAACAACATGTCCTAATTTCCCACAACCATAACAAAAGTCAGGAAGTCTTTCATATTTAACTTGAATCCACAGGCTTTCAAGACCTTCACCTTGATCAATCCAAATTCCCCTTCGAAGAGGTTTGGTAATGTCAATCTTGATTTTAATTCTGAGATTCACCCCAGCAAAAGTTATCTTGAACACAATCTGCATCCAAGAATTCTCCCAACGCATTTCCCAATTTTATGGCCATAAACTTGTTTTGAAAACCAAGAGGGATATCCATGAATCTAACCCAAAAAGCCATTTTCTCGAAAGCTAACTGCGATAACTTGACATTCGCTTTTGGAGTTTCTAGTAAAAGAAGAGAGTTTTCCAGTAACTAGGGACCAAGGTGAAATACCATTTCCTTGTCTTTTCTTGAATCAAATCTAAACAAGAAAAGGTTTTTCTTTAAACTCCCTACAGTAAAACCCAATCTCGTTCTCCACGCATTGGTAAACACATTCTTTATAATCCCTGGAACTATATTACGGTTCGTTAAAAGCTTCCCGACGAGGCAATGATCCAACGGCCATCAACTAGGGACTCTAGCTACGGATCAAAGGCAATCATGAGTTCTTTCTCTTCCTCTGAAAGCTGTAACTTTTTCAATCATCTAAGAGATCTTCCGAATCCATATTCAACAACCTAAGGATCTTACAGAAAAAGCAAAACACACCACAGTGGCTGACTTTCTTCCTCAGAAGGACGAGGATCTTGGAAAAGACCCTTTGTCATATCAAAATTGACTCTTAAAACTTATTTAAGTTATCAATTAATTTAATTTCAAATTTTCAATTTTGCCAAATCGTACCAGAAACAATATTGTTGTAGCTAGCAATTTTAACTTTAAAATTTAAAAAATGTCGCAATTTTTTTTATAAGTGTTTAATTCAAATATTGATTTTTTTTTTAAAAAAAAAACTCTTGCAAGTCAAATAAATAATAGGTACAATATGAACTGTTAAATCATCGATTGACCTAAAAGCTTAAGCTGATAGGTGAAGGATAAATTTAATATCATATCTTAACATGAACTTTCTAAGATTTTAGGGAAAAAGGGCATTAGATGTATTTTTTGAATTAAATATATGAATTTATTTTTTGATTAATTTTGTGCATTGGTCAAAGTTTTTTTTTTTTGGTTCAAAATTTTATTTTTATTGAAATTCATGGATTTATGAAGATTTTTACATTTTTTTATTTTTAAATTAGTAGTTGAATTAGTGAAGAATGAACAAACGAAAATTGCTTATTGAAGTTTAGAATCTAATTTGATGAAATTGAAAGTTTAGAGTCTAAATTAGTAAAACTTAACAAGTTTAGGGTCAATTTGAATTTTCTTTTAAAATATATGAAAAGTGTAAGGTTAATATATCATTTTGGTCTATATATATTGAAATTTGTTCAATTTCAGTCATTGTATTTTTTTAATGTCTAATTTTAGTCCATTCATTTTTATAAATCTTAAATTTTGTTCCTATCCATGTTTATTATTACCCTTTTTTTAAAAAAAAAAAAAAAACTTTTTGTTTTCTATTGACATTTTTACTATAAATTCTGAAAAATATATTCATATACTATATTTCATTGTTTAGAAATTTATTACTATTATTTAGCCAATTTTGATAAAAATTAACTTTGAGAGACTAAAATTTTAGATTTATTGAAAGTAAATGGATTTAAATTGAACAAACTTCAAAGTACATGGACCAAAATAATATTTTAACAAAGTTTAAATATTCCTTTAGTTAATGTACTATTGATTTGGAGAGTTTTTACCAATAGAAAAATAAGAAAAATTATTTATATAAAATAACAAAATTTTTAGATAGTTGTGATAGACACTGATAGAAGTCCATCGGATCGATTGGTGATAGACATGATAGAAGTTTATCAATATTTATCCGTGTTTTTTTTTTTTTTTTTTTGCTATTTTCTGTAAATAGTTTGACATTTTTTCTATATGTGAAAATTTCCTATTGATTTTAGTTTATTTTAGTCCCTATATTTAAAAATATTAATCTTGGTTTTGTATTTTTAAAATTGCTTCTTTTTTATATATATACACTTAAAAAGTGACCGTTTTGATCTATATTTACAAAATTTTAACATAAATTTAATTAATTTTAATTATTAATATTAATAATAAAATTTAATTAATTTTAATTCTCCTAATTATTTGAATTTAATTAATATACATTAATATTAAAGATAAAAAAATAATTATTTAATAAATAACTAAAGAGCGTAAAACTTGAAAATTAAAAATTGAAACAAAGTTCAAATATCAAACATAAAATTTAATTTTAAATTTATAGACTAAATTAAAATGGAACTAAAATAAACATTAGATTCAAAATTTAAAGATAAAAAGAGTCTTTTGTTAAAGGAAAAAAAAAACAAAAAAGGTGTGGGGCCCAGGAATCATTTTATCAGACGTAACAAATACGAAATTACAAAAAAGAGGATTTTTCTTATCTCTTGCTACCCATTTTGTCAGTCTTTTTTTATTCTTTTTACCTTTAATTATTACGACTATTATTACGTGCCGCCTGCGGGATTGGATTGGAATTGTGGTTAATTTAATTATGAATTTCTTTAATTTCTCCTTATTATATTCATTGCATAAAGAAAGTTAATGCAATTTTAACCCTAATAATTTACCCAATTAAAGAGAAAATATCGTTTTAGTCCTATCCTTTAAAATGTTACACATTTTTTCTTTAAATTTTGAATTTGATTTCAATTTAGTCTCTAAATTTCAAAACGTTACAAGGTTATTCTTGACATTTTATTATTGTTTCAATTTGGTCCCTAAGTTCAAGATTACACTTTTAATCTTGATTTTTAATTAAATAATCACCTTCATTTATCGACATTAATTATATTTATTGATTAATTTAAAATAATTTATGAAGTGAAAAATAGTGAAACTTAATTAATTATACTTCTTTTAAATTAATTAAGAGATATTAATACTAAAGATGGATAGCGAGTAATTAGTGAAAATTAAGGTTAAAAGAGTAAATCCTGAAACCTAAGAACCAATTTGAAACAAAACTCAAAATTTAGGGATAAAATTATGGTATTTTGAAACGTAGGGACTAAATTGAAATCAAACTCAAAATTTAAGGGACTAAATGTGTAACAATTTGAAATCTATGAATCAAATGGAAACCAAACCCAAAATCTTAGTGACTGAAAAAGTATTTTTTTTCCTATACTTAACTAGTTTCACATGTAAACATGAACTAAACTTGAACTTGAACTAACGACCAGACTACCACAAGCTTTTTTTATTAATGTTACAAAAATTAACTTTTTTATTATTAACTAGTTCATTTTATACTCTTAAACTCTTAGTTTGCTACACATCTTCGCTTTCAGACTGAAGTATTGGAGTATGTGTTATGTGTGGTAAATATAAATATGCAAATCTTTCTCTCTAATGTTTCACGTTTCTTCTCCCTCAAACAAATTTATTATTGTTTTGTCATGTGAAAGTCAAATGTGTTTCCTAAATAAATTTTGAAATCAACAATTATTATTACTATTTTACTTTCATGGTATATAAAATGTTTGTGAACTATGGAGTTGGTTTCATTATGCTCCAATCATCTTAGCTCTCTTTATCTGTCTACAAAATTTCGTCAATTTTTCATGAAAATTGTTAGATGATATGATATTAAATTTGTTTTCACTCATCAGTTTAAGTTTTTAAGTCAATCGACGATTTAAGAAGAATAATGCCAATACTCTTCTATAATAGCATGATCATCATCTTCTTGATATTTAGGGAGAGCTGCAAATGTTCAAGGGTTAAAATGAAGCTTTTAAAACAATGGAAGTATTTTATGTAGGCTCCTTTGATTATAATTTGGTTTTTTGTTTTCTATTTTTGAAATCTATGTTTGTTTGCTTCCAATAAGTTCTTGAGAATACGACCCCGTTTAATAACTATTTATTTTTTTGTTTTTTAAAGTTAAGCCTATAAACACTCATTCTAACTCTAAATTACTTGTTTTGTTATTTACTTTTTACCAATGTTTTAAAAAACAATCAAGTTAAATTTTGAAAACTAAAAAAAATAGTTTGTAAAAACTTGTATTTGTTTTTGAAATTTGACGAAGAATTCAACTCATATATTTAAAAAAAGATACAAATCATTATAAAAAAAATAAAAAAACATAATGATTACCAAATGAAATCTACCTCTTTTAATTTTCAAAACTTAATATAAAAACATACCAATAGAAATAAGGTTTATAAACTTAATTTTCAAAACTAAAAATAAAAAACAAAATAATTATTACACAGCATAATATATTTAATTTTTCTATGAATTATCTTATGTGATGTAACTTTTATAAATTAAAGGAAAAACGAGTGCTCTCTCTCTCTCTCTCTTTCCTATAAATAAAATATAAATTGACACGATTCATAAAACATTAATTATAACACATTATTTTAATTAGATGATGAAATGCACATGCTAGATTAATTTTTTTAGTCTTCACTTACTTCTACTATTTATTTTTCATATTCTTTTTTAGTTTAACCATCATCATTTAAATAAATAAATAATAATTTTATTTTTTAAATGATTGATAATTGATATTTTATCTACTAAATTATAGTCATTTTAAACCATCTATTCTCAAGATTTTTCTTAAGCTTCTAAATTAATCCAAGTCTAAAAAAATTTATTCAACAAAGTTTTTTTTTTTTTAAAAAAATATATGTTATCGAAAACTATTCAAGAAATTATACTACAAAATTTAATTATTAAAATTTTCATAGATAATTATAGAAAAATTGTTTTTTATTTTAACATTTTGTTCACAAGTTATTTCAAACATATTATAAATTATTTGATTGATTTAAATTAATTTAAAATAGAATATACATGTGAGACGTACTATAATAATAAGATTATACTTGTGATTACTTTAATATTAATTAATTAAAAGAAAACAGAATATATGCTGTTTTCTTGTTAGTTATTACGAGTTCATGTCATGGCTGCTGAAAGTTGTTAGAGATTTGAGCCGTTGGATGAACGTAGAATAATTCTTGCGTGGAACAGATCTGACAAGAAAGAAAATCTAGTAATATAAAAAAAATTATACTACTTTTATTTATTGTTTGACATAATAGACAGTAGAATTTAAGTATAACATGAGTTTAAAAAATAAATTAATATATTATTTAATGATGTATTTAAATTATGAATGAACGTAGTAGGTATTACCGTTCATATCTTGTCGTGGTCTTAGGCCCGTGGAAGAAGTTGCTTTTGGGCTTGTGAATCGTTTGGTTTGACCTGCAAGAGAACTCACCTCGGTGCGGTGTCGAATCAAATACATTTTGATGTCTAAGTTAGTCCAAGAAGTGTTAGAAGTGTTTAGTTCAACTAATCACTTAGGGTGTGTTTGGCCCAGAGAATTGAGAAGTAGGAGTTGTGAACTTCACTCTTTGTTTGGTCTAAGGAGTTGGTGGGTTCCACTACTAAAAAACATCAATTTTATATTTTATCAACTCCTTAGAGTTTGCTTACCCCTTTAGGTGAAAGGATGAGACTATTCATAGAGTCTGTTGTCTGACATCTCTTTGAGACATGTGCAATATCGTCTGTGTCAGTGTAGGTATAGTCTTCGAGGTTGCAGGCTTTCAATCACCAAGCTCAGTTCCAATATTACCCATTTAGTGATAGGGACCAAGCTCGACATGACTGGCCTAACAGTCAAGGCTTTGACTTTCTATTTGGGAACACGTGGACCCCAAGCGTACTCCTGGGATGCCTTAGGCTTGCGCTTACCCGTGGGTCTAGGCCTTTCCTAAAGAACCCTCAACAGTAGGTATGGTAGTACTAGAAATTTTATATACTGCCTCCATTTAATGACATGCCAAGTCTAATTGATAACGATTGAGTCTTTGTACTTTCAAATTTCTAACAATTTAGTCCATCAATTTTAATAAGTTACAACCAATTTAGTCTGATTTAGTTTCTAATGTGAAAAATATTATTAAGATTAAACGAGATTTCTTACACATGTAGATCGATAAGTCTAATTGAAAATTTTGTTTATAAACTATAAAGACTAAAGTCATCACATTATAAAAATGACACTTACTATTGATGAGATTTTTCATGATAAAACTAAACTATTACAAACTCAAAGTAAAGTGAGCAAATTCGTACTTATTAAAATCCAATGAGTAAATTGTTACAAATTTAAAGATACATTTCACCATCAACTAAAATTCAATGACTAAATTGTTAATTTAAAAAAAATTTAAGAACCAAAAGTGTTATTTACCCATAAATATATTAATTTCACTTTGCAATTAAAAATGGGTGAAAAGAAGTCACTCGTAACATAATTCGACTAAACTAAGACATTATATAATCGATATAAGACTTCGTTTGAAATTGCTATAACTTTTAAAATAATTGCTAATAATTGCGCTTTTTGTAAAATTTACTTGAATATGAAGTGTATTAGTGTTTGGTAAATTTCAGCTTTATACTTGAACATGTTGATTATTATATGTTTGGTAAATAAATATTAAATTATAGTATTTTAGATATAATAACTAAAATGGACTTAATATTATTATTTTTTATAATTTCTAATTATTAAATAATTGTTTAAAATAGATCTATAAAATAAATTTTAATTTTAATTGATAAATTTAAAAATTAAATTTTATTAAATATTACATCCGTTTTTAAGAGAATCTAAAAGCTAGTAAATAAATGGTTTTAAAAAGGGTGTGAAATGAATGTGAGATTTAGGAGTGATTTTAGTGGATTTAATCAAATGTTGTTTACCAAACGAAAAAGGTTAACATTTTGTTATAATCGCTTCTCTTTCTCTCAAAATCAATCGCAAACGCAACCTAAAATATATTTCACGATGATTTTGAAAATGACAAAAGTGATTTTAGTAATTTAAAAATCACTTCCAAATATGTTTTAAATATTAGAAGTTGGAAACTCTCAACATATAACTCAAGAGAAGAAAGAAAAAAAAAAATTCATAGAGAATTAAGGAGTAATTTTTTGTACTACTTTAAAAAGATTTCGATAGAAAAATAATTTTATTTTGTTGTTTTTGAGTTAATTTTAAATAGAATCAAATGAAAATGGTTATAAATTGTACTAATGAATTGTTTAATGATGAATGTTTGATTTAAAATAGTATGATAATTAGTTTTAAATTTTAATTAAAACAACTTATTTATTTTTTAAATACTAATAAAGAGAGACAAAGGAAAATGGGATTAAAGTAGGAAGAAAAGGGGGTTTTGTTAAAAATGGGAAGGAATTTCTAAAATGAAAGGGGCGCCCATGGTTTTTGCACCAAACCTATGGTTTCTAATTCTAATTTCTAACTTCAATTTTAATTTTCAACCTTTTTTATCACAAAATTTTCTCACAATAATAATAATAATAATAATAATAATAATAATAATAATAATAATAATAATAATAATAATAATAATAAAAGTTTAAATATTACTTTGGTCCCTCTACTTTTGGATTTGGTTCATTTTGGTCCTTGTACTTTTAAAATGTTCATTATGGTCTCTATAATTTCAACTTTGGTTCATTTTGGTCCTTGTACTCTCAAAATGTTCATTATGGTCTCTATACTTTCAATTTTGGTTCATTTTGATTATTGAATTTTAAAAAAGTGACAATTTTGATGCCTTAAAACTGAAGTAAAAATGAGAGTGAAAGGACCAAAATTGTCACTTTTTAAAAGTACAAGGACAAAAATGAACATTATAAAAGTACAAGGACCAAAGTTGAAAGTATAGGGACCAAAAAGAACATTTTAAAAATATAGAGACTAAAATGAATCAAAAACAAAAGTAGGGGACTAAAGTAGTATTTAAACTTAATAATAGTAATAATAAGACAAACAAACATTGATGAGTGGTCTGCAAGTTACATTTGATAGTGATTTGTTATTCTTTGAGGTTAAGTCACAATTTATTTACTGTAAAAAAAAAAAAAGACAATTTATTTCCAAGCTTCCATTTTAATTTTAGCCTCCATAAAAAAGGATAAGAAAAAAAAACATTTGAAAGTGATTTTTTATTCTTTGAAGGGCATATTTAGATATGATTTTGAAACGATTTGTTGTTTTCAAAATTATTTTTTAAAATTACTCAAAATTATTTTTTTTAACAATTCAAAATTAGTTTAGATGATTTTACATTTTTTAAACAAAACTTTTGTAACAACAAAATTACTTTTAAATGGTTAAAAACATTTTGGAGAGTGATTTTTAAATATAATAAAATTGATTTTAACTATTTCAAAAGTACTATGAGACTAATAAATGTTGGGAAATTGTTGTGTATAGAAAAAAAAACAAAAATAATTACACATATAGAAACACGTACACTCCATGCTTTTGTATTTTCCACTTTTTTTCTTTCTATATGTGTAATTATTTTTGTTTTTTTTCTATTTGTGAAAAGACCCCATAAATGTTTCTAAAAAAGTCCTTTTCATTTAAACACTTTTGATAAAAAAAAAAAAAAAAGTGATTAAAATAAAGACACTAATGACTTTCAAAATCGATTTTGAGTGGTTACCAAAACTTGTGTTTCTTTCAAAATGACTTATTTTTAAAATTAAACACTTGAAAAAATATTCCAAACACACCCTAAAACCTTGATGTTAGTCAAATCACTATTAAAAAAGAAAGAAAGAAAATCAACTATATATGTGTGTCAAACTAAAATCAAATATAGAAAATAATGCAACTACAAATTATTTCAAGTGGGCGGAGTTGGCTATTATTGTTCACTCTATGTTTGGGGCTCGATTAAAATATTTGATGTTTATTTTTATTATTACCGTATTTATTATTTCATACCCGCACTCCAAACACATACTATTATAATTTATAGGCTATAATAACCAAATCAACACTTCAAACATCTTTTAGAGATCCATAGAAATAAAAAATAATAATTAAATTTTAAATGTTAAATTATATAAAATACACTTAAATTATATTATGATAAAGTGATGTTTAAAATATAATATTAATGAAATATTCATTCAAATACTTGTTTATTTTACTATTCCCCTCATTTTTTATTTATTTATTTTGTTTTATGTTGAGGATAAAGTTTGGTATTGGTGTTCATCTTACCAACTCCAATTACATTACAAAATAAATCCAAGCAACCAAATTTACATTTACTTGTTGAATGCAAAAGTCTTTTATGAATATGTTTGAAAAAATAAACAATATTTAAAAAAAAAAAAATTAAGGTTGGAGATTCAAATTTTCTCGTATTTTATTTTTTTTACTTTTTTTTTAAAAAAAAAATCTAATTGTAAAAATTTTGTTTTATTTTTAAAAGTAAGCTTATAAATACTACGACCATTAGTAAATTTCTTTATTTTGTTATCTACTTCTTAAAGTGCTTTCAAACTCTAAACTAAGTTTTTGAAAACTAAAATATTTTCTTAAAAAAATGAAAATCATACGAAAAAATAAAAAGAAGAAAAAGTTGTTTTCAAATATAGAAAAATGAGCCAAAATATTTACAAATATAGAAAATTTTCATTGTCTATCAGCAATAGACCATAGACCGTGATAGACTTCCATCTTTGGGTGATAGTCCGTGATAGACTTCTAGCTTATTTGATATAATTATTTTGTTTTTAATTTTCTATTTTTGAAATTTATGTTTGTTTTCTTGTAAATTTCATAGTATGATTGTTAAATTTAGGAAAGAAACTCTTGAATTTTTAATCAAATGCTAAAAATAAAAATAAAATTTTAAAAACTATATATTTTAGTTTTCAAATTTTGGTTTGGTTTGGTTGTGGAAATATTAGGAGAAAGTAAATAGGAAAACAAAGAAACTTATAGCTAAAAATTGTGTTTATAAACTTAATTTTTAAGAACTAAATGGTTATCGCATATGATATTATTTAATATCAATTTCGTTTCTAATCTTCTATTTTTTAAATTTATGCTTATTTCTTACTAAATTTTTAATTATGATTTCTATTCTTGTTAAAGAAATACTTGAATTGATAAATTCATATTATAATTCTAAAAATAAACGACAATATTTTAAAAACTACTTCTTTAGTTTTTAAATTTTAACTTCATTTTTTAATACTTTAGTCTTTAATAAATAAACTTAATCTTAAAAAATCAAATGGTTTCGAGACCGATAAATAAACTAATGTTTGATTTTTTTTAAAAAAATATTGTGTTTGATCAAAGTATATTTGATTTTAGTTAATGCGCTTTCAAAGTATCGTTTTTGTCATATATTTTTACAAAGTAACCATCTTGATTTTTATTTATAAATTTCTACATAATATAAAAAAAACTCTATACTTTAATAAAAATAAATATAGAGTGACTGAAATGACCACTTTTAAAAGTATAGACTCTTCATTATAATCCTTAAATTTTAATAAGTAACAATTTAAGTCCATATAATTTTATCACTGTTAGATATTTATAATGAAGTGAAAGAAAATATTCTTGAATATTGAAACATAGAAACTGAATTTATTTATGTAGATTAAATCAGGGTTAAAAATTTCAAATTGGATTCAAACATTAAATTATATGATGTTCTATGTATAAATTTAATATATACAAAAGTTAAATGTGTAGTTTCTTTAATTTGAATGAGTTTTTTTTTTTTTTTTTTTTTGTCAAGTAACAACTCAAATGAGTTAAATTTGACAAATATTTCAATTTTTTATTTATTTTATTTGAAATTTTTTAAATTTTTTTTGGAGAGGTACTAAGTTGCTAGCTTATAAATAGCAACTTATTTCTTCATTTGTAGCTTCTTATTCCAATTTGAAGAGTTCTCTCTATTCTTTCTTTCTTTTGATTTTGAGTTTAAGTTGATAGCAAATATCCAAGAATTCTGGTAGATTGAGACGATCGCTATAGTCTGTTTACATCCCATGCGGAGAGAATAATTGTCTTACAGACAACGTTTATTAGAAGCATGACTCGACTATTTATTAAAGTTTTCACAAGATCTTGAGATTTTTTTTTTTTTTTTTTTTTTGTTATTTCCATTTACAAGCCTTATTATACCTTCTAACTTACTTTTGCTTTTGAATATAATTATTGTATACAATGTGTGTACTATAATTACTGTATTTAATTGAGATGTAATCATTTTGCTAGTGTTATTAATTTCTTATCCATTGTTTCTCGAACAAACAATTTATAATGCTTTAGTTTTATTGTGCAAAATATTATTAGTATTTAATGAAATTTTCTTACAAATTTATAAACTTATTGGGGTTCAAATTTATTTACAAATGTTAAATATTAAGTCGTTGCGTATTAAATATTGACACTTAATTTTGACGAAATTTATTACAATAGGGACTAAGTTGATGAAACTTATCACAATATAGACTAAATTATTGCAAATTTAAAAGTATAAGAATTTAATTTTAAAATTAAAGTGAACTTTAAAATATATATATTCTATTTTTAAGCTTTAAAGTTTTTAACAACCATTCATACAAGTTTAAAATATAAATAGTTAAAAGAAGTTCAAAATTTAAATTCTCTCACCCGATAATTATTCCCATGGAGAATCGGAGACTAAATGGGCTTTAGCTTTAGGCCCATTATCTATCCACTTGGACTTCTCGGCCCACTAATAGAAGACATTTTAGAACTTTGACATTTTTTTCTTTCTTTTTTAAACAAATTTTTTAACATTTATTTCAAAAGAAAACTAGAATCAAATCACTTCTCTTACAAGATTTTTACATGGATGATCTGCATTTCATTGTTAGTCTTGTTTGATCCGGGTTTTGAGGCAAAAGACAAGCAATCAACCTATACCACGACAACTCTCTCACAACTTCTGAACATGCCGAGGGGAAGAATACTATATGAAAAAACATATGTCTAGATCAAAGAACAAACCTAAGAGAATGTCAAAGCTGCAATAGAATGAGCAGAAATGTTCACCTCTCGAGAGATGTGACAAAAATGTTTAATATTAACAACATTCGCAACAAAAAAAATGTCCTCAATGAGAATCTCAATTTCAGCTAAAGAAACCTCCTCTCTAATGAGAAGATTAATGACTTCCAACGCATCTGACTCCGCTCCAATGGGGGACACTCTTTTAAAAATATATTTTTTATTATTTAAAAAGTTTGATCCAAATATGCCCCTAAGTTTGCTAATATTAAAAGCGAGTAAAGAGTGGAAAATGCCGTTTGCTAAAATATTTAGATATTTTGAAGTCTCTATTTGAAAGTACCTACCATGAGACCCAAATCGACCCAATGAACATGACTAGTGATTCATTTATTTGGATTCCACACCATTCAAAAATCAAATTATTTATAATGCTTAAATTGTATGCCCTTTATTTGGAATGTAAATCTACCTTTTGTAAAAATTGTAGTACGTAGTTCGCCACATAAAATATAGGTTTCACACATTCGAAATTTATATTATGAGATTACATAGCTCATAATAGGAGTGTGCATCAGTCGAAAAAGGGTCTCTCGCCCGATTATAGTTAGTTTTTTCAAAGTGTCTCACCGACATTTTCGCATGTTGTGTCAGTTTTGTCAGTTCGGTCGTCAGTTTAATCATCTTTTTAAAAAAAACCTATTTAATTGTATTATATATATATATATATATATATATATATATATAAATTAATAAATTAACTCATATTAATAAATATATTTTTAATACTTATACTAAAAATGAAATTGTGAAAGTTAGGGTTTTCTTTTCAATTTAACTTAAAATATATATATAAAAAAAAGATTAAAGTTATTAAAAGTTCAAAGTTAAACAAAAACATGAAATAAAAAATATTTTAAAAAAGGTATATGTATAAGTCGGTCGGTTTGCAATTTGTGCAAACCGACTCCGCCCCGATACATGGCCCTCCTCCGATTGATCGATGTCGGTTCAGTTGATTTTGTCCAATCAACTTGATTTTTCAGTTTGTCATGTACACTCCTAGCTCATGGAACTAATAAATTCATAATTTATAATATAAAAAATTTATTTTTTTTGGCTTAAACACTATTTGGTCCCATACTTTCAGTTTTGGTTCACTTTAGTTCTTGTACTTTAGGGTATATAGGCTTAAAGTATTCATTTTGGTTCTTGTATTTTCAAAATATTCATTTTGGTTCCTATCCTTTTAACTTTGGTTCATTTTAGTCCATATACTTTTTAAAATGTTCATTTTAGTCCTTTTATTTTTTTAATTTTTTTTAAAGGATTAAAATGATCACCTTTGAAAGTTCAAAGACTAAAAAAATTAAAGTAAGCATGAAACTAAAATAAATATTTTGGAAGTTTATGGACTAAAATGAAAAAAAAAATTAAAATTACATCCGAAAATTAAAATGAAGCAAAATTAGAAGTAAAGTATTTAATTTTTTAATAAAAGGAAATTATAATTCTACAAGGAAAAAAAATAATTTAAATTGAGTGATGAATAATTGGAGAGAAGTTTTAATAAGAGGATGTGACGCTAGGACTTGTTCTGGCACTGCATATTGATAAGCACTGAGCCACTTATATTATATCACTTCCGTACTCATGCCACGCCCATTCTTATCCTTTCATTTTCTTTAGCAATTTCCCCTTTTTGCCCTTGCAAACTTCCTTTACCGTGTCAGGACCAAGGATACTGGCTTGTCATTTTCATTTCTTTTTCCCACAAAGGCCATCCTCTATTATTCTAACAAAGATGCTTTCTTACGTCACTGCTTGGTTTTCTTTTTAAATATCAAATGCCACCAAACTCCATTCCCTACCCTTCACCTAACCATGGTTACTATTCTAACCTTAGTTTGTATTTATTTATATGTTCACACTATACTCCACCTCACACCCATCTACCTAACCATGGTTAGTATTTTCTCCTAAATATGAAATTTGAAAATAGTTGAAGTATTGTTTTTTAAGTTTTTTAAATGTGGTTAAATAAATCTTAAAATTTAGTTTTTATGATTTTTTTAAATAAAAATTAAATTTTTACTATAAAATTTGAAATTATTCATATATTATATATTCTTGCATTAATTATTTTTAATATTCAATATGTACATTTAACTCCAAAGTATATGGACTAAGATTGTATTTTAACCTAAGAAATTTTAAGGCTAATGTAGAGTTTGAAAGCAATATTTTCTTTCTAAAGAAATATGGAGTATAAAGATCTAAACTTCAATCTTAAAATAAGAAGATTTATATTCTTGTTTTTAAATAAAAGGTTTTTTTTTTCCATAGGTATTTCAAGAAGAAACATGTTTAAGATAGAGAAATAATTTTAAATGGCAAAACTATTAGAAATATTTATAAATATAGTAAAATGTTATAATATAAAAAGTAACATCCAACTATATTTATAAATATTTTAATTTATTTTAATGTATTTAAAAACAATCCTTTAAAATAATTAAATATGTAGATTTAAGATAATTGTAATTTGCTTTAGCACTTGTCTATATCTTTTAAGACTAATTTTGGGATATTCTAAAGAAAGAATAAAAAAAGGTTGATTTTAAAATAATTGAAAGCAATTTTGTCATCTTCAAAAGCAATTATATCTCAAAAGCATCATGTTTGGAGTAACATAATAATAGTGTTTTTATCTATTGAAAAGCACTTATAGAAATATTTATTAACCAAATGTTATATCCGAAAATTTATAAACCACATATCCAATTTTCAAATAGCATTTTTAATTAAGAAAAAAGAGAAACAAATAAAATAGGGAGAAGTTTCATGATTCAAATTCACACAACTAAAAATATAAACAACAAAAATCGGGTCTCAATTATAAATCTTTAAAATTAATTATCGAGTCATAATAAATAAAAAGTCAGGTGAAACTAGAAAAATAACATACAGATATCAAGATATTGCAAAAAAAAAAAAAAAAAAAAAAATTATATCCTCCATAGTACACAGCAAAATCCTAATTTTCAAAATTAATTTTTTTTTAAAAAAAACCCTCAAAATTTTACCCCTAATTTCAGTTTCATCTTCCCCAAATCAACCGGTTCTTTTCAGTAAATTTTCCGGCGAAAATTCCGAGCAAGATCTCTTCCTCTGCAACAAAGAGGAGCTAAATCCGAGCATGGAAGTTCCCATGTCGAAATCCAGAACGATATCTTCCATTTGATACCCTCCCAAAACGACGGCGTTTCTTGGCTTCAATCCACCATCGACAAACCCTAAACAGAAAGTTTCATCGTTAACCTTCACCATTGAATTTCTTCCATTGATTTTCCATCCAACCATCTCACTCTGCAAAATCAGTTCAATCTCTGGCACTTTTGGCCCTGTTGCCGTCATCTCCATGTTTTCCGATTCAAAACACGCCTCAAACGGCGCTACCGGCGCTACTTCTTTCATGTTCATCGCTGACGCTGCCGCCCTGAAAGCCGCCGTCAGAGAGTTAAAGATTGAACTCTCTAAGGCAGTGTACGGAACAACCGTGCTTAATCTCGTCCCTCCGCCTCCTCCGTCGCCTCTGCCGTCTAAATCGAGCAACGATTTGTTCAGATCGAGGCGGTTACCGTCGACTTTAATGGCTTTTACGTTGATGAAATACTCCGGCGACTGCGAGGCGTCGATTTTCTTAGTCAAAATCGGCGTGTAAGTCAAAGAACTCGAAATCTCAGATCCATAAACAGAGTCTTGACTTCCACTATCCGGAAAAACGACGCCGTTCGTCGACGAAAGACAGATAGAAAACCGCCGGTGAGAACCGAGCTCCGTCGCGATCTGAGCCGGAAGCGAGATTTGATTCCGGCCAAGCCCTAAAATCCCTTTAGCAGATTTCGCCAAACCTTGTAAAAGAAACCTCGGAGCACAAGAATGAAGAGCAACAATCACCGCCGCCGTTGACCGGTCCAAAGACCTCACCGCCACCGTATCCTCAACCAGAATCGCCTTCCCTTCCAAATCCCCAAACGGATTCTCAGCGATTACATCACACGCGCCACCAACAGACCCAGATCTACCCCCACCAGTGGCCGCAATACACTGAATGGAACGGCTGGGAATCGGACGGCTGGAAGAAGATCCACCACAAGCCATCCAGAGAAACTGACCGCCGAGATCGACAGCGAGATGGACAGGCTTAATTGGAGAGCCATGGTAAACAGTGGCTAAATACTGATTGGTAAGGGAATCTTTAGTAAGTGGAATGACCAGAGAGAAGGTACGGCCATGGAAGAGGGTTAAGAAACAGAGAAGAAGAAGAAGAAGAAGAAAGGAAGAATGGGGAACAGCCATGGAAATTTCTGGTACAGTCGGCGGAGATTCGCCGCGGATTGGGAATAGGTTAAAGAGAGAGAGAGTGAAGACTTTGAAAGAGGAAAATTTGGATAAGGGCCAGGTGGAGGAGTTTGTTTAAGAGAATATATTTATAAAATTTATGAATATAAATTAATTTTTTTTTTAAGTGAAATTCATATTATGAAGGAAAAATGAAGGGATGCTGAGGTGGAAATGAATTTGCAATCTTTTTGTGTCTATCTTCATTGGCCAAATTTTAGGTGAATGGTTTCTAACGAATCCATGTGCCAATTGTGCGTTTCTTTTTTTTTTGGGTACATTTATTTGTATTCTTCTTACATATTTGTTGTATTTGAGAATCGAGGAGATATTTTACTCGGGGTTTAAATTTTAATGGTTCAATCCAACTTAATTTAGTACATAAGATACTAATTTTTTTTTTTTTTTTTTTTTTTGAGGAATAGAATCTTTACTATCGAAATTAAGAGTACAATTTTTATGCTAATTGAGTTAGGATTGTGTTAGTAAAAAAATCGGTTAAAAATCACTTTTAATTTATAAACTTTTATAGGAGTAACAATTTAGTCATTGTATTTTCATTTTTATAACAATTTAGTCATTGAACTTCACTATGTAACAATTTAGTAAAAGTAGTATTTAAATCTAATGAGATTTCTTGCATAAATAAATTGAAAAACTAATTAGAGACTCAATATTTTTATAAAATAAAAAGTATACATCATAAAATAATAAAAATTGGCATCAAATTTTGATGAAATTTTTTATGTTAGGAACTTAATTGTTACAAATTTGAAAGTACGAGGACTAAATTTAAAAGTACAATGACTGAATTGGTAAAAACTAAAGTTTTGAAACTAAATTATTACTTTAATGAAAGCTTAGGAACGAGAAGCGTTTTTTAACCCAAACGAAATTCTATTGATATAAATAAAATTTACCTATTAACTAAATGTGATATCAATTGATTAGTATAAATAAATCACGTGCAAAAATGACTTGGGCTAAATGTGATACCAATTGATTAGTTAATTATTCAGCTTAATTACTCTATAAATATGAGATTAATTTTTGTATTGAGAATTTTAAATAATAATAAACATTCTTGTGCTAATTCTTAGAGTCTTTCTCCTTTGATTATTTTTTAGACAAATAATATTTGCAATGTGATTGTCTCTATATGATATGCCATATAGACCAATAATGCAGCTTTTTCATTGTGATCATCCTTGAATTACATTACTTTTACAAAAAGGCATATTTTTTAAGGATATTCCTTTGTAGCAACCATTTCTATACATAAATATATATGGGGTAATAGAGAACCACTAAAAAGGCCATGATTTCAACAAAATATTCTATATTTGGCAAATATCTAAGGGAAATTTCATAGAATGACCCATTTGGATAAAACTTCTCCACCAATGACCCACTCTAAAAAACTTTTCTATGATTGACCCTTTTGCTATGTGAAGTACCATTTTTACCCCTAACTTTTTAAAACATCTTTTTCTTCTTCTTCTCTTCAGCTGAACT
Source organism: Lagenaria siceraria (assembly GCA_002890555.2). Lineage (NCBI taxonomy): Eukaryota > Viridiplantae > Streptophyta > Magnoliopsida > Cucurbitales > Cucurbitaceae > Lagenaria > Lagenaria siceraria. The sequence continues at coordinate 20,648,648 of CM016488.1, forward strand.
CACAGTGAACTAAGTATCAACTTCTCATCTATTGAATGCAACACCTATATTGTACCAAAGCATTTATTTTCAACTAATATTCTACCAACAACATTGAATGCTATTAATATCAACAATGGAATATCACTATCACGGTTTATTCACTGGCAGTCGAACTCCCAAAGAATTTTCTCCCAAGGATAGCTCAGAGTTTCAGTCGAACATTCTCCCTGTCTGTCGCTTTCGACTTCGTTCTGTCTATTTTTTCTTTATATACAGATCAAAAAAATCTGTCCGAACCAAAGAACGCAGAATCGCCAGGTCAATGTAAGTGATTACGAAGATACATGTTTTCAGATCGCTCAAATCAGTGTAAGAGATCGCTGTGTAATTCATAAACGATCGCGTATTAACAAATACAAGATCATTTAAATAAACATATGTGATCGCTTATAGTGGATAAGCGATCGCCTACAAATCGATACGAGATCGCATAGAACTTGCTATGCGATCGCTTATACTTTGTTGTGCGATCGCATAGTAAATTGTATGCAATCTCATATCTAGTTGTAGGCGATCGCTTATTACATACTAAACGATCGTGTAGTAATGGAATGAGCGATCACGTACTTTATATAGGCGATCGTTTACCAAATTTGATGTTAAATCGCATATTTTAATTGCAACTCGAAACCAACTTGCGTGTTTTCTGATTGCAGACCAATGACACCAATTCGCATCTTTGTAAGGTTTGGTGGGGATTGGGATCAGTCCGGGAGAAACTATGTTGGAGGTCAGTTGAAAGGTTTGAAGGTTTGAAGGGATATAACGTGTAGTGAATTAGTAAGCACTCTACACCAACGATTGAACATTGATCCGTATATGCTGGACATACACATCAAATGTTGTTACAATCTATCGATGCAAGCTCCTCCAATGGACATAGTAGATGATGAAGACCTTAGCTTCTTTCTAGAAGCCACTGATGCATCCCAAATGCAATTATTTGTATCAGTTACACCCCATGAACCACATGGGTTGGACACAGGAGATATGTACCAGCAGTATAATCCAACGGCTCAGAATTTTGGGTTTTCACCCATTCCAACACACATTCCAACCATGTCTTTCCTAGGTGAAAATATAGAGCCGTGTAATTTGGGGATGACGAAAATGAAGATTAGATTGGTCAAAATATCCACTCTACATGTAGTCCGCAGTTAGATGCCGATGATGTACCAGAAACAAATTCAGCAGCACCAACCATTCCAACACCTTCCATTCACATTCCAACACCTTCCATTAATGTTCCAACACCAGCTGCTCCCATTCCATCTATGGCGATGCCTTCAGTTCAGATGCATTCCACTATGCCAACCCAACCGCTTGTAGACATACCATCAGACGGTCTATTATATGATGATCTCATCACAATACCACATGATTGTCTAAATGATGAGGATCTAAAGGTTGGTTAGATTTTCTTTTCGAAACACGATTTATCAATTAAATTATCAATACTTGCAATGAGAAAGAATTTTGACTTTCGTGTAAAGAAGTCTACGAAGAGCCTGCTAACAGTACAATTTTTTATAGAGGGTTGCAATTGGAGGGTACGTGCAAAAAGATTAGAAGGAAGTGAGTCATTTAAAGTGACTAAATATCCAAGCGTCCACACATGTGCACTTGAAATGAGAATTGGTAACCATCGACAAGCTAAAAGTTGAGTTATCGGACACCTGATCAAGTCCAAATACACCAGGTTGGTAGAACATATCGCCCAAGGGATATAATTGAAGACGTCCGACGAGATTATGGGGTGAATATAAGTTACCGGCGGGCCTACCGTGCAAGAGAGTATGCTTTGGTATTTGCAAAAGGGTCACCGGAGGGTTCATATGCCATTGTTCATGCGTACGGGGAGGCACTGAAACTTGCAAATCCAGGCACGGTATTCAAGGTTGAAGTGGAAGACGATCAATATTTTAAATACGTCTTCATGGCATTGGGTCCGTGTATCAGGGGTTTCTTGAACTGCATCCGCCTTGTAATCATGGTCGATGGTACTCATTTGCACGAGAAGTACAAAGGTATGTTGTTAATAGCAACATGTATCGATGACAATAACAACATATACCCCATTGCATTTGGTATTGTAGATATTGAGACGGATGCATCCTGGACTTGGTTCATGACTAACCTTAAGGCTTCCATTGGAGACATCGTAGATTTAGTTATTATATCAGATCGTCACAAATCCATTGGAAAGGCTATTTCAACCATATTTCCTGAAGCGTTTCATGCACTGTGTATATACCACATTAGGAATAATCTGGTGGATAAATTCAAGAATAAAGACATACTCTCATACTTTTACCTTGCCGCCAAAGTTTACAGGATGTTTGAGTTCGAGATATATTGGTCCAAGCTCCATCGATATACCGGGGTGACGACGTACCTTGAGGAGATTGGGTTACAACGGTGAGCAAGAGTGTATCAAGTCCATTGTAGGTATGACAAAATGACAACAAATATTGTAGAGTGCCTCAATGGAGTATTAAAAGATGCACGTGAGCTACCAATCACGAAGTTATTGGAGCACATCCGTGAGTGGCTTCAGGGTTGGTTCTACGTCCGACACACGCATGCAATTGCATGCACAACCATCGTATCTGATTATGCAATGTCCATTCTCAAAGAAGCAGAATTGAAGTCTAGAACATATCGGGTTCCTCCGGTGGACATGCATGTAATTAATGTCGATGATGGTTGTTTGGGTGGGTTGGTTGATTTTCATGCAAGGACGTGCACCTGCATGGAGTTCAATTGCATGGAGATCCCGTGCTCTCATGCAGTTGCTGCGGCGACCATTCAAACTATAAATGCGCAAACATTGTGTGGGAAGTGGTTTACCATCGAGTGTGTCGTTGCGACATATGCAGAACCAATCATGCCAGTTGGACATAGGCAAAAATGGGGACGAAGACCGGAGTTTGAAGAATTGGAACTTCTTCCACCACGAACGGTACCGACTGTCGGTCGACGTCAAACCGTTAGAATCCCTTCAACTGGCGAGGAGCCACGACAAATTCACGGGTGCACACGCTGTGGTCAGAGAGGTCACAACAAGAAAACATGCAGACAGACACTGATCACACCTGGAACGGGCTCATCTAGGTTGAATGACATGTAGGATCGCTGAGTGAATACATACGATCACTTAATATTAATTAAACGATCATTTAGTACTTGCTACGCGATCGCTCAATGTGTATTATGCGATCGTGTATTATAAACTGAACGATCATTTAATTAATATTAAGCGATCGTATACTTTATACTAAGCGATCGTTTACTTAAGAATATGCGATCGTTTGCTTTATACTAAGCGATTGTTCAATTAAATGTATGCGATCGTTTACGTTATATTAAGCGATCATTTAATTAATAGTATGCGATCGTTTACTTAATATTAAGCGATCTTGTAGTTAAACACATTTGTATTTATTTCACATGTATTTATTTGTTTGATAGTTTGTTTAATTACGTAACATTTAACAATTGTCATACTGTAAAACCAACATGTATTAACAATTGGGAAAATATACACAAATTTACCAAATGTATTTATTGGCTCATAATTCGGCAACATATTGTTTTCTAAATAAAGACATGTGTTCTTGCCTAAGACTACTATTACACTTCTTAGTTACAAGATACTCTACAAATTTTACACAAAAAATACGGCAATCCAATGATTTGCCATACTGGAGGGTAACCTTCGACCGTTTATATAGTGGTAAGCGATCGTGTATGATTATGTAAACGATCGTGTACTACAATTATAAGCGATATGTACTTACATCCCCAATAATCCATGTGTTCTTCTCCAGGGTCCTGAAGAAGTCCTTGGTCCGAAATGTATAGACCACTGTGCGCTCCTCGTCCTTCGTCTTTGGGTTGCTCCTCTACCTTCTATATGATACCCAAAGAACGTCTGACACTGGGAATAGCGGGTCATACGATCGGATCGTCCTCGTGGGAAAGTCAGGAACAGGGACCAGTTGGACTGACCTTACAATACCTGTTGGAGGTTTTAGTTCAGATGCCTCAGTTGTTGTTGACCCCACGAGTACATGAGACTCAGTTACCTGGGTTTCTTGGGTTGCTGGTGCCGATGGAATGGCTTCACTGATTGCCGTATCCTCGACATGTGCGACCAACGACTGGATTTCATTCTTCTCACCCGATACGGCTTTCTTTGCCCTCTTGATTTCTTCGGGTGAGAACTTGGATGACTTATTTCTTTTTCGACGTTCAGGTCGATCATTTCCATCCTGTGCATTAACAGTTAGTCAATAATTAAAGCAATATGGATAAACAAATGTGTAGTTAACTAATATACCTTCAAATCACCATCAGCAGTCTGGATGCTACTCCCCTCTGCGGCTGCATGTCGAAATGGGTCCTCAAGGTAAATGGCTGGGTTGGGACTTCTTCGACTGCAACCTCAACTAACGGCTGCACGGTTGGATCAGCATCAGCTTCGAGGGGGAGTTCTGTGGCAATTGCGAGGGGGAGTTCTGCCACAGGCTCCTCAACCGTGGTCTCATTGGGCACAGATGGCTCACCATATACTATGCGGTCGTTCACCCTATACTAAGCGATCGTTCACCCTATACTAAGCGATCATGTATGAGAAGATAAACGACCGTTTATTAAATACTCAACGATCTTTTATCTAAACCTACGCGATCGTGTGTCTACATCCTAAACGACCGTGTATTACACTCTATGCGATAAACCCTAAACCCCAGAGATCGAGTATCAAACTCTATGCGATAAACCCTAAACCCCAGAGATCGAGTATCAAACTCTATGCGATAAACCCTAAACCCCAGAGATCGTTTAATATAACTTGCACATACCTCTCGAAGAATGGAAGAGAAATGAGCGTTGAGTGATGATCGGGAATGGAAGAGACGATCGTGAATGGAAGAGACAATCGACGAGCAGCTCAGAAACGTTCGAAGAAGAAGACGAGCTTGAGAAAGAAACGGAAAACTTGAAAGCGTGATGAGCGTAAATGAGCGAGGAGGAAAGCCAAACGATCCTTTAGCCTTTTGGAATAGTAAGAGACGGGAGTGTGGGAGCGCGCTCCGAATTGTTTTAAAAAGTTAGGGGTAAAAATGGTACTTCACATAGCAAAAGGGTCAACCATAGAAAAGTTTTTTAGAGTGGGTCATTGGTGGAGAAGTTTTATCCAAATAGGTCATTTTATGAAATTTTCCAATATCAAGTGTATATATATATATTTTTCTAAATCAGATATAGTTAAGCAAAACGTTACTCTAGAAAAAGAGTACTTTGTCATTACTTGAATCTCGAAAAAATTAGGTCGAGTTCTTCTTGAATGTCATTGTTATCCTCTATGTCGTAATTTCAACCCAGATCTAACATGGTCTCGTCCCAAAGTATACAAAATTATGAGGTTATTTAACTCGATGTTGTTCTATTTTAACTCATCTCTAATCACTTTAGCTCTATAGTTCAAGTTCGAAATTTCGTTGAAGATTTTTTTATTGGAAGAAAGATGTAAGGCATTTACTATTATCCTACGAAATTTAGGAATTTTCCTTTTATCTCAATTCACACTCACTTAAAAAGATATCAAAAGGGTGAAAAGGATTTTGAAAAAGACAATGAAAAAAAAAACTTTTATTCTCTCTCTTCAAGGGATTTAACATGTATGTGGATGTTGAAAATTTAATCTCCCACCCCACCCATATTGTTTGTACTAAAATAAAATAGGTTTAAATACTACTTTAGTTCTTATACTTTTGATTTTTTGGTTTATTTTGGTTCTTATACTTTGAAATTGTTCATTTTTTCTCTATACTCTCCGCTTTGGTTCATTTTGGTCCCTATACTTTAAAAATGTTCATTTTAGTTATTGTACTTTTAACTTTGGTTCATTTTTGTCTTTATACTTTTAAAAAGTTGTCATTGTTGTCCCTTCATTTTCACTTTTAAAGGACTAGTATTTTTACCACGTGCAATGCACATGTGTGTTAAAATTATTGAATATTTTTTTTTTATGAAATATTGTTATTTTCCAAAATTACTTAGGATTAATGTTATAATTAATTTATTGCACCAAAAACGTTATATATTCTTCTAATACAATTTGCTTTTCTAATTATAATGTTTTAGTATCTAATGTTTGTGTTTTTTCAATTTCCTTTGCATGATTAACATTGCTTTTATTTTATTATAAACCTATCTAATACATATTAGTTATAGTGTGAGTAAGAAAAATTTTAGAGAATAAAGAAATAAACTCATGTAAGAGATTCTTATATAATTCCTCCAAATTTATTAGAAATTTGAAAGAATTTAAAGTTTTTCTTCTCTTAAATGGGCTAAATATGTAATATGTAAGGTTTGTTATTAGTCAATTCTAACATTCGATACTAAATTAAAAAATGTTTAAACACCACTTAAACTGAAATAATTAATTTAAAAAAACACTCAAACTATGAAAAAAAAAATATTAATGAGGATTAATGTGTAAAACATTAACACATCACATGTGCAATTAATTTTATAGTTTAACCGTTTCTATCGTTTTAATTTTTGTATGTATTGATTTTTATTTCATTTATTTTTTTTAGCAATTAATATCCAATTAACCCTACCTACAAAAATATTTACTTTTTCTTATTTAAAAAAAAAATATTTATTTCTTAAGAAAAAATTTAAATAAAATTTGATGATAACTTAATATTTTCATGTTTTTTTAAATGGAGTATAAAGTAGGGCTTTAAAGTAAAAATATGGGATAGATAGCCTTAAAAAACTATTAGTAATATATTATTAGTGTCAATGGCTTGTAAATTTAAAAACGATAAAGGAAAAAATAGTCCCAAAAAGAGCCTTAAAAAATTACTCCTTTTTAATATACTATTTATAGACATAGATTACTAAATTTTTTATTTTATCAAAAAAACATTATAAACAAAACAACACATTGATTATAGATAGAAAAAAAAAATTCTAGCTATACACTCATATTTCTACAATTAAATTTGTTCTCATTTTAATTGGTAGACAAAACACTATAATATATGTTAACAACCAAAAAGTATGTTGTTTGAATCCCCAACCTCTATCGTACTAAAAAATATATAAAAAGAAATATAAACCTAAAATTCAGGATATAGATACCACAAATGCATCATCATTTGCAAATGAATGTATCATTATCTTTCACATGCCTTGATAATTAAAGTAAGGGCAAAATGCACTTTTGGTCCCCGAGGTTTGGAGCTGAAGTTTATTTGGTCCCTGAGGTTTTAAAAGGTACACTTTAGTCCCTCACGTTAGCAAAATGATTCTAAGTGGTTCCTAACTTAACTTTAAACCAACGGAATGCTGACTGGACCGTTAAATGTTGACGTGGATGGGATGACAAGTTACTGGATTTAATTAGTTGACAAAATCATTAGTCTAGTTGGCAAATAATTAGAAACTTTTAACATATTAAAAAAATAAATAAAAAGACAGCAAAATCAGTTTAGTTTCTACGCTAGTTTTTTAGCCAATACCAATTGCAATATACCATTCATCTTTTCTAATCAGTTTTTTCTGCCAAGCACCATCGGCGTCCGCCTGCCACAATGAACAGATACCACTGTCGACCTCCACCAAACCTCACTTTCTTCGATTTCTTCAACCCAAATAAACTCTACCTTCTTAAGCATTGGTTTTTTTTTTCATCTACAAACAAGCAATGTCTTCTTCCCCAGTATTTCTCATCTTTTTATTGTAATAATTAGCATTTTTAAGATGAATAATCTATTGTGCTACAGAAGGCTTTTTACTATCATTAGTTGATGTACATGTACAATCGATGAAGCTTGGATAAAGTTCTCTATGTAGGAGCTAAGACTTTTAATTATCCTGTTAATGCAATGGTGTAAATATGGGAATGCTCACCTCCATTAGTACCCTTCTAACTGAAGGCGAGAAAAGATTTCTTTTTGCCCATGTCTTAGTGGGTTTGACCTCTGTTATAACTCGAATTTATTGGGGGATTAGTCCCATATCCATCAAGTTTAAAGTCTTATGATCTTTGGCAGTCCATCCCTCTGAGAAATTTGGAGAGGGGTGCTTGCAATTTTTTTTTTTTAATTGGACGAAAGATTGGTCAGAATTGTGGGATTGTAGAAGAAAATCTATATATATGTTTAGATTTAAGCCAAGAGATGGGTAGATTTTATTTGGGATGAAGAAAGTGTGGCCTCGCAGAAGTTGACGACGACTGTCAGATAGCAAGAATGGTAGATTGCGATTGGTATTGGTCTGAAAATATCCAAGAAAAAAGTGGGCACACTGGAAGAAGAAGAACAGCAGAAGAAAGCGTTAGGGTTGTTTATTAATTTTCTCAAATAATTTTTTCCTTCAAAATTAAAATTTAAAATTATTTGCCAACTCTCTTTTTTTTTCCTCAAAATTAAACAATTGATGTCATTGTTTATTAATTTTCTCAACAACGGCAGCAAGACTTTTTTTTTTCTTTTGTAGGAGAAGGCTCATGAGGAGGGTGGAGGAGAGAACGCAAAAAAATATCAAATTACTAATAAATAAATAAATCCAATTAAGTTTCATTTAATAAAAAAAATTCATTCAATTTTCCATGTCATTTTTTCGTTAGTCAACTAACGGTCAAGTTTAACGAAGGGACCATTTAGAACTATTTACCATACCTCAGAGACTAAAGTGTCACTTTTGAAACCTCAAGGACCAAATAGATATCAACACTAAACCTTAGGGATCAAAAATGTATTTTGCCCTTAAAGTAACTTTTAAAGCAATACATTGAGAGAATAAAATTGAAGAAATAGTGAAGTTTTTGGAGTTGGTGAATAAGGGTGATCCAGAACTGTCTTATTTATAGTAGTAGAATGTGAAGTTACAAAACTTTTTAAATTCCAAAACTTTAAAATTTGGTGTTTAATTAAATTAATGTATTAAAAGTAGGTAGTGGGGTGCATTAATTTAACATTAATAATAATAATGAAAAATTAAATCTAATTATTAAATTAATTAAAATGCAATCGGTAGATTTCTTTTTGGATGTAATCATGCTAAAAAAATCATGTTTTAAAAAATGACATAAGTATAATAAATAGAAATTTAGAAGGGTATAGTAGTCCAAAAAAGTTTTTTAAAAATCGTTGCTTTTTAATATATTATAGATTATAGATAGAAATGGTTACTTTTCTTAAAGTTCAAGGACCAAAATGAGTAGTACAAGAACAAAAATGAACATTTTTAAAGTAGAGGGACCAAAATGAACCAAAGTTGAAAGTATAGGGACCAAAATGAACATTTTGAAAATAAAGGAACCAAAATGAACTAAAACCAAAAGTATAGAGACTAAATTAGTATTTAAACCAATAAAATATATGTGCATATTTTTTGTTTCTGTTTTTTTTTAAAAAAAAAATAATGTATGCTTTTGTTTTCTTTTATTTGGAAACAAATAGTGTGCTTTTGTTATGTTATATAAATATTGGAACTAAATAGCAATGTAATGGACTAGTTTTAAAACTTGAATACCATACATTAGCTATGGAAAGACAAATAGGGATCATTTGCTAACCTTGGACTTTATTATTTTGTATTTATGCTTCATAGTTTTTTAGAATTGTAAGTATTTTGTAACATTTTTTTTTTTCTGTTTCTCATGTTCATAAATGTTTTTAAAACGAAAATAATAAAATATGACTCGTGTTTTAGGTTACCTATCTATTTTTTGTCGCAAAAAATTAACTTTTTAGTTCATAAGTTTTTGACAATAGATGTTTTTTTTTTTTTTTTTTTTTTTGTTTGGAAATAAGATGTTTTTGGTCTTTAGCGACCGTTTATTTTTTGAGAATGCAGATAACCATAATCTTTAAACGATCAAAATTATAGATGTCTAGAATTATAGATGTTGGGTATTCTTAGATAACCATGTTTGTTTTGTAGGAATGTTATTAAAGATATCTCAAAATATTTGGATAACTGTGTGTTATTAATTTGAATTTCTTTTTTAATTATTATAGTTGTATTATTTTATTTATTTTTATTTTTTTAACCAAATAATATATATTAATTTAAGATTTTTTGTAAAATAAATATTAATTTAAATTTGAACAATATATTTAACAAAATAAAATATGGCAATTACCATCAATTTAAGTTCATATTGATTTATATCATATAATTTATAATACATTACATAATACATATTATATTTTTTAAAAAAATGTTTTGAGTTTATAACATGATTGTATTGTGTTTATAAAATTTTTATTTTTATTTTATATAATTCTATATTTTAAAATTTAAAATTTAAAATCTAAATACAATAAAAATATAAAAATGTTGTCTTTAAAATTTGTACTGTTTTGATTCTATAATCCGAAAATTCTACTTAAGTTATTCGTACAAAAAGCTCCACAACTATCCATTTTTCTCGATTTATTTCTTTAATCAAGAAAGAAAATTATACTCAATATAAATTGTAATCAAACTCTGCCGCACAAATCAGGGTTGTTTGGATAAAAAGGTACTTCTAAAAAATAATTAAAAAAAGGGGTTGTTTTAAAAAAATTTAGGAAAATAAGGTAAAAAAATGGAAAATTTTCATAAATAAAAAAAAATGTCAAACTATTTACATAAAATAGCAAAAAAAAATACTGATAGACTTCTATCAGCATCTATCAGTGATAGACTTCTATCATTTCTATAACGGATAGATCTTGATAGACTTTATCAGCGTCTATCACAACTATTTAAAAATTTTGTTATTTTATATAAATATTTAACCTCATTTTTGTATTTTTAAAATTTCCTGTAAAAAATTCTCCACTAAGAGATGCATTTCAATTTGTTTCTTTTCTTTTTTTTTTTTTTGTTCGGTAGGCTGTTAGTACGTCACATCCTTTTTTTCTTTCTTTCTTTTTCTTTTTTATAAGTTTTTCTTTCACTTTTTTTTTTCGTTTTGTTTTCGTAGTAATTCATTATTGTTTTTATTAACCAATTTTATTTACAAGTTTTTTTTTAATATTTTTATTTTGAAATAAAATAAATGTTTAAATTTTATTGTGATCCCTGAACTTTGAATAATATTCTATTTTGGTCCCTAGACTTTTAAAAATATTTGTTTTAGTCCCTGAACTTTGAATATTATTTTATTTTAGTCCCCAAACTTTTAAAATGTTCGTTTAAGTCCTTAAACTTTTGAAAAATGCTTATTTTGGTCTCTACTATATTAAGATTTTGTTAACTCTTAAACAAAATGATGAGGTGACTTGTATTTTTTGATGACTAGGCTACCAAATAAGTTAGCTACGCTAATATTTAGAGTTTAAAGTTTGAACAAGGTGGCAAATTGGGAGAATTTAAAAGATATTTTTAGTTTAATATTTTGGTGTGTTGGTTATTGGTATTTTACTTCATCTTTATGTTGTTCAATACATCTAGATCGTAGTCATCAAAAAATACAAGCTCCCTCACATTTTTGTTGAAGAGTTAACATAAATTTTAATAATAGGGACTAAAATAAACACTTTTTAAAAAGTTCAATGACTAAAACGAACGTTTATGAAAGTTTAGGGACAAAAATAGAATAAGATTCAAAGTTCATGGATTAAAATAGGATTTAAACCTAAATTTGTTTGCAATATTTTTTTAATGTTTAAAAAATGAAAAGAATGTCATGTTTTGTTGTTTAAATATAAAAGATTTAAATTGAATGCTTAGTATGAGAAAATATTGAGCTCAAAAGAAGAAGTATGAAATTTAGATTTATGGGTTCATGAAATTGGTAATAAGTTGGAACTCTTTAGCCAATTAATCACTTATTTATCCATTAATCGAATCCATGCTGTAAAATGTTATATCAATTTAAGTTCATTGTAATTAGTTCCTTAGACTAATTTTAGGAATGCTTACCTTAAATTGAATTCCATTTAACTACCATCTTAGTACAAATAATTGTTTATGAGTATTTTTTTTGTCATATAATATTTAAAACAAAAATTGTTAATGTGTTCTTTTTTTATAAATTTTTTCACAATAGTTTCAATTCAACCCGGTCGACGATTCCACAACTCTATTTCGGACAATAGTTTCAATTTAATCCTATTTTTGTCCAAAAAAAAAAAATAATAATAATAATAATAAAAAATAAAAAAACATTATTTAAAAGAAAATTTCCAAAAGAAAGGGAAAAAAAGTGACATACTGGCAGCCTGCAGAGCAGATTAATAAAAAATAAAAAAATAAATAAAAAAAAGTGGCCTACAAAGAAGACAAATTTTTTGCCTTATTTTCCTAAATTTTTTCGGAACAACCCTTTTTCGTAATTATTTTATAAAACTACATTTTTTTATCCAATTAACCCCAAATCACAACTGCTGATTTAGTTTCGCGGTTTATTAGGAAAAAAAAAAAAGAAAAAATTATTCCTAAACGCAACAGAATCATTGGAGGTTGAATTCATATAAATGGTAAAATAAAAAAAAATAAAAAAATCAGAGCATTGTTCAGCCCCAGATAGTCGGATTCTCAATCGAAAAAACTCGAAAATTTTCCTGGTGAGTATTTCGATCGTCTTTTCCTTTTATAAATTTTCTATTAGGTATTTGATTCTATCTGGATTCTAGCTCAAATCACTCAATAGTTTCTACACTGGCTCATTAATTCGCTCTTCTCAATTAAAACTTCAAATTTCTTGAGTTATGATCGGGTCGTTTGATTGGATGCTTTGATTAGATACTTATGTCCACCAATCAAATTCACAGAGTAGGAAAACCACCATACGCTATTCATTGATAAGAGGAGAATCTGAAATTCTCGCGTTTGTGAATGGCTGCAAATCCATTTGTGTTTCTTTCAGTTGGAATTTGTTTATGCGGTTCAGCGAAGGGGTAGATTTGGGGATGTAATACTGACATGAAATGAGATTTTAAATAATTAGTTTCACTTCTGTTGCTAGCTCAGTTGGTTGGCGTTTGGGTCTTTGGCGTATTCAGTTTATTATCCTCGTTTTTCATTGAATCTTGTACAATCTTCATCATCTTGTACAGTTATTAAATGTTGTTGAATTTTAGGTCACGAGCTTATGATAATATATCTGATTTGAATCTGTGATCCTTATGTGCGATTCAAGTTTCAACTTAAAATAATGTTTAAACAGAGTAAATTGTGATGCTATTTAAAGCTTGTTGAGAAAAAATAGAAATCTCAAGTCAGCGTTCCTTTTTTGAAGGGGAAGGAAAAGAAAGAACTTATAGAACTTGGATTCTTTGGTTTTCTGCTATGGAAATGGATCGCGATGATTTGAGTATTCGATTATCTGCTATATGGAACATCATTGGTCTAAAGAGAAGCCTTAAAGACGACAGAATTCCTTGCCAAATTGAAGAGGTAATTCGAATTAGAAAAAAAAATAAAATTGTAATGGCTTTCGAAAGCAGTGCTTTTAGGTGTAATACTATTTTTGACAAGCATAGCACTTTAAAATATTTTTCAAATAGTACTTGTCATCATTCAAAAGTGATCAGAAATTCACCACCGATCTTTATGGCTGCTTAATTGTGCCTAATTATTTTAGTCGGTGGGTCGGACTCCTGGTTAAACTGCTTTCTGAAGCTGCTGTTCTTTGAGGTTTTTCAGGGTCTGTTCTTAGGCTCTGTTGGAGCTGCCCATAACAAAGATGAATTGAAGAAATTGAATATCACTCACATTTTAACCATTGCTTGTTCCTTGCCACCTGCTGATCCAAATGATTTTGTATGTAAAGTAGTTGGTGGTATGTAAAGTTCCAACTTCTATTTGGTACAACAGAATTTTTTACGGGCACGTTCCATAACTTTGTAGTTTTATCCAATGTTTGTCGGACGTTGCTATAGTTCTTCCCTATGGCCTATATATCATGCTTTAAAGAATGATTCAATCTGCATTTTTTCACAGCCAACGAGTATGTTACAGGATTAGTTCATTTCCAGTTGCATCTCCATCTTTTGAAAACAAAAATGTTTTTCCGCGTGCCATTATTCATGTAGGATATTCATTATCTATTTTATAAAACCGTGAATGATTTATAGTTTCATCGCCATTTAAACTTAATGTATTGAACTTGTGATTGTCATGATTCATAAGTTATCAGTGCTTATCATTGTAACAATTTATGACATCATATCGTTGCTTGCAATTGTCATGATTCATAACGTAAGTTATCAATGTTCATCGTTGTTTTTCTATCAAATAGAATTCCTACTGCTGACATCCAATGTTATTTCCTGTTGTGTTTAAATTGAGGTAGTCTTGGACACTAGAGATGCAGATATTAAACAGCACTTTGACGATTGTTTCAATTTTATCGATGAGGGAAGACAATCTGGTGGAGGGGTCTTAATTCATTGCTTTGCTGGAATATCCAGAAGGTGAATCTTTGGCACGGATTCTGTAAAGATTTTCCTCTCTCCTCTTAATCACAATATATTTTGTTTTCCTCCTTCCCAACTCATAGAGATAGAATTCATTGAATGTTCTGATTCAACAGTTAATTTTCTTGCATACCGACCTCATTTTTTATGCTAGATATAAACCTCTCTTATTTTCCATTGTAGTGTAACCATTACAGTTGCCTATCTGATGAAAAAGCGTGGTATGAATCTAACTCAAGCATTGGAACACGTCAAGAGTAGACGACCACAGGCAGCTCCAAACGTCAGTTTCATGGTTCAACTCAAGGACTTTGAAACAGCTCTTCAAGGTTGATTTTGTCCGATTGAAACTACACCTATTCGTTCTTCAATTTAAACTCTCCTTTAACTGAATCTGTGTGAATTCATCATATGTAGCTAGCAGAGTTGATGAGATGAAACTGTCAAATGTTTGAGTTGTCAGCAGCTACAGGTAACTTCTATTAACAACAGAACCATGTAAAACTCTTGAGACACTATAGAGCCTTGCAGTTTTCTTGTTACCATCAAAACTTCTATTAACAACAGAACCAGGTAAAACTCTTGAGACAATATAGAGCCTTGCAGTTTTCTTGTTACCATCAAAAGTAAATATATAATCATCTGAATATAGGATTTATATCGATTATGACTTTCTTACACGGATCTCGATTATTATTAGTAAAATGTATACAAAAGAGAAGAAAGTTGTCAAGTTTTTTCTCCTATTATGTGCACTTTTTGTGATTTACGAATTGCCATTGGAACCAGAATCTATAAAAATTTGGCAATTATACAAAGTACTTCTATTCCTATTCTTTTTAAAGTTCCAATCTTATCTCTAACCTTTCATAAACGTCTAAAAACTAATATTGGAGTAAAAATCCGTTAGAATATTGGACAAAAATTGAGACCTAGAATGAATTAAGAATGAAAATTGAGACCTAAATATTGCCACACCATTCTTGGCTGCCGCAACACTCATTTTAGGTCTCAATTTCCATTTAAAATTCTAACTTATTTCTACTTCAATGGTAGTTTTGAAACATTTATGATAGACAAGGGTTACAATTTTACAACTTTTGAAAGAATATAAATATTTTCGAAATAAAGAAAACCTTTGTAATGTAGCCTAAAATTCTAAATTGGGAAAAAGTTCATATTATGACCCCAGTTTATATATATAGTTTTCATTCAAAGAAAATATTTGACTCTTTATTTTCTTAATATAAATTTAATTTGTTAATCATATTTTCTCAGTTGATAATATTTATTAATTTTTATATAGGAAATGGACATTTTTCTCAAAAAATTTAACAAACAGTTTAAATGTTTTAGAATTTCAAAATGGATTTAATTTAATTTAATGTCAGCCCCATATAACAAAATTCTAGATATGCGTCTGTTAGCATTAACATAACTTTTTTTTTTCTCTTTGAGTTCCACTATTGAGAGTGCTGGGGATTTAATTATTGACTCTTGAAATGAGAATTGGTGTCCTACCTAATGAATTATGCTTAAGTTTACCATTAACCTTGAACTTAACTGATGATAAACTAATTTCCACATGAAAACTAAGCCAAAAAATTCTTTAAAAACTAATTAATAAATTATCCATTAGCTACAAAATGTCCTAACACTAGCTATAATAACTCAATTCTAACTACAGTTATGAAGTCTAGGGAGTTGTAAACTCCGGTAGCCCACAGTGTAAGGAGTTGATAAGTGTTTTTTAGTAGTGGAACCCACCAACTCCTTGGGCCAAACAAGGAGTGGAGTTCAATACTTCTATCTCTCAACTTCTTCGTCTTTCTAACTCCTTGGGTCAAACACACTCTAAATGTCCAAACCTATCATCTTAGTCAAGATATTGATAACCTCCTTGATAAGTTAATTTTTTTTCTTAATTATTATTTTTTATCCTTTTTCTTCCTTTCTTTTGTGAGTGATTGTGGTTCGAACTTTTGACCTCTTAGCATTTTTACTTCTAATTTGAACAGTCACAAATTAATCTATGTAGCTTGTATTAATCTTTCATTTTCTTAAATATACTATTACAAAATTATCCTCTCCACAGGGGGAGAAAGAGTGGACCAATCAAACGACAAATTGATAACACGGGCCTTGACTAGGCCCATATTCAAATGGTCTGTCTGGCATAGCAATCCACTGGACAGCCCAAATCCACTTTTGCTGGCCCATTAGCAGACATAGAGGTATAGTCTTGACTTATAGACAGAACACACACACATGACATTCCCCTTGCAATTGGAATATTTTCATTTTGCAAGGGACTTCCTTCAAAATAATTCACTTCTGCTTTTAAGTCCATATCATGTTTTCAATAATTATTTGGATAAGATTGCTAACTATTAAAAGTGTGTTTCCAACAGCAGCCAAAAATTAAAAATAATTGTTAAAATAGCCCATACTATATCTAGTTTGAGTAAATTAATTTCCTTGTCAGAGAGAATAACTCACCCTTTTTTTACCCTGCTTGTGAGTTAATTTTAATCTCTTTTTTCTTACTTTATCAAGTTTAACTCAGTGCAGTGAAATCACTTTAAAACACACATTTAATCACTTTGAAATTAATTTAATATTTGATTTCATATTTTTAAATATAATTTTCATAGCATGGACATATGTTTTAAATGATTAAAAACATGTTTTAGAGTGATTTTGAAAATGATAAAAATAGTTTTAATTATTTTAAAATCACTCTCAAACATGGCTTGAATTTTATTAGATTGTGAAATTGATATCCTAATTTTAAAAGATGTATGGCTAGATATGAGCATTATTTTTTAAAAAAAAATTATTATAAATAGAAAAAATATCAAACTATTTACAAATATAGAAATTTTTTACTAACTATCAACAATAGACTACAATAGACTTCTATTGCGTGAACAATAAAAATCTATCACGGTCTATCACTCAAGCGATAAAAGTTATCGTCTTTTTGGAATAAATTTTAGAATATGATTTTTTTTTTTTTGAACAGATTTAGAACATGATTTAAAATTTTGAAGTGTGAGAACTATTGAGAGGGAAATAATAGTGGAAAAAGGAGAGGAACCCACAAGGGAAAGGAATGTCTCTATCAAAGGAAGTGTGAAACTGCAAAAATTAAAAAATAAAAATAAAAATGGCGCGTTAATGATGGGAGTGTAATAATGAGGCGTGGTTGGTTGTATTTGCTATTTTGCTCCCTTATATGGGCCCCATCTCTTCCCTTATTGGGCCTTTCCCCTCGGCCCAGTTTCATTTTACTCAGTACCGACATTCCAATTTAAATCAAATAATTACCATTTTCCTCTTCGACATTCCTATCTCATAATAAGTCTTCAAATTTTAATGAATTTAAGCATAATTCAACTAGTTCAAGCATATGGTTAGATGCTTGAATCCTTCACTCTCACTCATTATAAACTCAAAAAACTGAAGATTTATTAGAATGAAAGTCTATTTAGGCTTAATTTTTAAAATTTAAAATTTTTGTTAGGAACTATATTTAGATACAAATTAAGAGATTGAAATAACGTAAAATAATAATAATTATTATTATAATGGGGGATGGAGGCATGTTTTTTTTTTTTGCAAATTTTCCCTTCCGAAAAAACCCTTAAAATAAAAACAAAAAGATTCCCGCGGCTTCAGAGGAGAGGAGAGAGAAAGAGAAAAGGTGGGACCCAGGAGGGACAGGCTAACTGACAACTTTCGCCGTTAGTAAAGCTTCCGTCATCGTTTCTCCACTTCCTTCTTCTTCTTCTTCCTCTGTCGCTGTGTTTTATTTTTTTTAATTACCCTTTTTGCCCCTTTTGGACTTTGCTCTTTTCTTTCCCTTCTTTCCGCTTCACCGTCTATACCTCTCGGCTCGGCTCGGCTCGACTCACTCACTTCCCCTTCATCACCCGCTCTTCTCTATTTTTTCTTTTTTTCTTTTTTCTTTTCGTATGTTAATTTAGTTTCTTTATGTCTATTATATTTTCATATTTACATTTCTTTAATTTAAAAAATTAAAAAAAAAAAAATCAATTTTTACTTCTAAACTTATCTTTTTATACCAATTTTCATTCTAAAATTTCAATTTCACTAAATTGAATGAATAACTTTACCAAAACTCACATTCCCTTAATAAAAAAAATTTAGCTATAATGTTGTTTTTTTCTGAAAATTTTCACAATTTTGTACACTAAAAATTGCAATTACAACTCTTATCTAAATTTGGGATGTAATTTAATGAAACTAGAAGTTTTGAGTAAAATTTAATTTCCTTTAACCTATTTTGATGCAAAATTTAAGCTAAACTCAAAAGTTAAAGCTAGTTAATTGTAGTGTCAATGTGAGTATAGTTCAACTCGTCAAGATTGGATTTAAATCCTCACTCCCATATATTAAACTTAAAAAAAAAAAAAAACCAGCAAGATTTTGTAAATCTATTATTTTAGAAATAGTAGTACAAGATATCTCTCTTTAATTTTTTATTGAATTAATATTAAATTCAAAAGTTTTAAACGTTATACGTTGTTAAGTCTTGAGAGTTGTTTAATAAAAGAACTCACTATATCACGATTTAATAAGTCATAAAATTGATATTTTTAATTGCGAAGTCTAGAATTAAATTTAAGAAACAAAAAGTAGAGTTACTCTTTAGGCCAAACATGCCTAAAACTTATAGACTAGGAAATGAATTTAAAATTTATACATTGTTTTTATTTCATTTTCCCCTTTATTTTGTACAATTTTTATTATTATCTATTTATTTAGGGAAAAAAACTTATTGAGAAAAACAAAAGTTAGAAAATTGAGGAAAAAAGAAAAATGAAGAAAAATGGCAGAGAATGAAAGGACAAAAGATTTAAATTGATTGTTGGGGGAAGAGAGCAGCTAATAAATCCAATAACTCTTACACATCACGACGTTTTCTTCTGTACTTTCCCCCCCTTTTCTTTTCTTTTCTATTCTTTTTTTTTTTTTTTCAATTTCTATTATATTTATTGTTTTTTTTTTATATATATATAATTTTGAAAAGTAAGAAAAAATCTCAGTGCCTATACCAATAACCAATCCTCTGTACTGTTCACTCATGCATTTGTGAGCATGACACAAATACCCCTCCCACACCACCCATGACATTGACACCACACTACACTTCTGAATAATCCCACCAAGGGTATTATGGTAATTTCAATATATCAATTTGGAGAAGAAAAAAAAATATATATATAGACCCTTCAATGAAAAATTTAAAATTATAGAGGGAATTAGATTTAGAATAGGAATAGGTGAGGATTTATAGGCCTTAACATTCAATTAGGTATCAGAGAGAATTTGCAAATGCTAGAAGTTTTAGGCAATGAAAATTCATATTTAGGCTGTCTTTCATTTAAATTCCTACTCTTATTTATTTATTTATTTTTAAATTTTAATTTTGAGTATTTATGTCCCAACAAGTTGACAATTTTATAATGGTTTAGATGCATGAAAAAGTTGGGACTTTGAATTTCCTAATCTCTCTCTCTCTCTCTCTCTCTCTCTAAAGAGATGTTTGACTCATAAAAGTTGGATTTTGTAACATGGATCTTAAAAAGTTTACATTTTTTTTGTGTGCTTAAATTCTAAATTTAAAGTATTTTGTTCAATAATCAGATTTTAAAAATTAAACTAGTAAACATTCTTCAACTCATAAATTTGTTTATTTTGTTATATTTTTTTTTTTTTACAAATTTAAAAATTTAAGCCAAGTTTTTAAAACTAAATAAAAAACTATATTTTCTTAATAAAAAAAATATGAGAAACAATCTCAAATTTAAAAAACTAGAAGTTTAAAACAAAATGGTTCGGTTATCAAATATGGTCTCAATCATTGAATTCTTAAAGTTGTATTAAATGACTTCCTAAAGTTGTATTAAATGAATTCCTAAACTTTTTTTAAAATTGTATTAAATGTTTAATAGTGTCTATGAAATCTCTAAACATTCAACTTTATGTCTTAACCTTAATTTAGGTATTTGAGATTTTCTAAAATTTATGAGCATATTATACACAAAATTAAACGATTAAGGTTAAGACACAAAATTGTAAGCCTGTGAATTTTACAAAATGTCTAATTGGTTCAGGACTTATTAGAGATAAAATTGAAAGTTAAATGACTATTCAAACATTCTTAAATTTCAATAATTTATCAGACATAAAATTGGAAGTTTACATACGTTTTAGACACTTTTTTTTTTTTTTTTTTTTAATTCAGAGGTCTATTAGATAAAGTTATAATTAAAACTAATTTTCTTTTTATGTGTATGTACAATCTAAACCCACAAGTTTTTTATATACCTATGATACTTTCAAATTTTAAAAATCCATACTTTATTAGAACTGTCCAAGTTAGTTTTCTTTTTTTTTTTTTTTTTTTTTTTTTTAATAATATGTTGAGTTGGAGAATCAAATTTATGACTTCAAGGTTGAATACTATGCCAGTTGAGTTATTTTAATCAATTTTAATCAAAAGTGTTCAAATAAAAATGAGTTTTTTTTAAAAATACTTTTTTCCTAATCAATTCAAACGGGCCAGATTTAGAGATTTAAAAAAATGGTGGGGATTCACACAACCACCACATTCCATGAAACTAAATCGGATTCTTTTCAGCATATGAATTAATATATATATATATATATATATATATATATATATAGTTGTAAAAAGTTAGGTTTCAATTGTATGTAGATGGAAGTACATGATAAATAAAATGTGGGATTTTAATATGCATCCTCAGCTGGCTCTCAATTGATTTCCTTTTTTTTTTCTTTTTATTTATAAAAAAGTATATATATTATGCAATATTGTAGTTAGGTCCCCAACTTTATGACATGTGATGCTTTAATAGTTTGATAGAGATTGGTATCTAAAATTTGAAAATATTAAATAATCATAGACTTCACATAGCTATATATGTTTAATATAAGCTGATCTTGACACCCTTCAAACTTAATTGTGTTTGTTATAGTTTGGGTAATGAATTCAATTTTTATAAAAGTAATCATTCATATTCAAAACCCATTTGACTTTTTTCTTTTTTTTTTTAATATATTTGTTCATGATGTCTATCTTTTAGATAGAAGATTGAAAGGTTTAACGGTTTCGTACGTCTGTTTTGGTAGAGAATCTGAAAACAAAAATTTAAAAACAGTGAATTCAATTAAAATAGAGTTGTATTTTGTATTTTCTATTACTTGAGCCAGTAAGTAACTTTTTTCTATATTTGTAAATATTTTTGCTCATTTTTCTATATTTGAAAACAACTCTTATTTATAACACATATTTTAATTTTTTTTAAAAATATATATATTGAGTTTATAACATGACATAATGTATTCTAGACGTTTTTATCTTTATTTAATATAATTATGCATTTTAAAATTTCAAATTTAAAATCTGAATATAATGAAAATATAAAAATGTTGTTATCAGAATTTACATTGTTTGGTTACAAAATCTGAATTATCTGTTAAATACATATTTGTTAAATTCAATGAATTTTAAAACTTAAAAGAGAATTTAGATTGCCAACCAAACAACTTATTACATACCTTTTATAAACATTAGGTAAACTTATCATTTAATTTATTATTTCTTAATTAGACTACAGTAATACTCTCATAAAACTTTACGAGAGTGACCATTTCTAGAAAATCCGACCTAAGACGATTGGAGAAGGCATAAACAACCTTTATATTATCAAACAAGAGCTAAACGTTGCAATTACCTTTTCCCATGAAACCCCAATCAAAATGAAAAGAAAATTCCAAACTCCAAACTCAAAGATTTGAAGACATATGTTGTTCTTGGGAAATATAAAGCAAAAAAGAAAGGGAATTGTGACAAATTATTATTATTTAATTAAAAAAAAAACAATATATTAATATAGAGTGAGGAGATACCAAACTTGAAGAGAGAGAGAATTAAGGGTTGGTTTTTAGGGAGTCTAAAGTCTTCAACATGGCCTCCATGTGATCTCACTGCCCCCCTTATTATTCCTTGATTTTTGAGCTTTCAATCCTTCCAAATTCTTTACTTTGACTTCTTACCCTTTAAATTCAATTTTATTCCCTTTTAATTATAAATCCCATTCGAGGATTTTTGAGACTCTAAAACCCTAATTCCCTTTATTATTTATTATTATCACTATTATTACTATTATTTAAAATAAAATAAAATAAAATAAGAGTATAATGGGTATTATTATTATTATTCTTATTGCTAAGAGTGGACAAATGTCCATAATTTGCAGACAAATTGGTCTGAATTTTTATAGTTTCCATGAGCCGACATGTCGGAAATGGGAGAGAGAGAAAGAATCTTCATATATATATATATATATATTATCTCATGTTTTCATATATTATTATTACTATATATTATATATTTCCTCCATATCCTCTTATCATCTCTTATTTCAAAATTTAACTCTGTGAGACACAAAGATTTTCTTCATATCCTCTCTCTCTTATTTCAATGGAGACAGAGAAAGAGAGACTGATTGGATCAGAAAATGTTTCAAATTATGGATTAATATATACCGTTTCAAAATTATAATATACTTCCATTAATGTTTTTTCGTTAAAAAAATATTTTTATCTCTAGACTTTAAGATTTGTAAATATTAATTTGTATCTTATCGAAAGATTAATACAATTCTTTCTATATGCATATTGATAGAAATTGATCAAGAACAATTATAGTGGTAAATTAGAAAATTCAAGTCGTTATAAAATTGATACTTAATTGTTTTATGTATATTATTACCAATTTTAAAATACAAAGAATAAGGTCCCGTTTGTTAAAAGTTGAAAATGAAACCAAACTTTCATTTTGCAGTTGAATTCTTAGCCAAATTTAAAAAACAAAAGCATGTTTTTAAAAATTATATTCTTTTTAGTTTTCAGAACTTAACTCAATGTTTTAAAACATTTATAAAAAGTATATGACAAAACAAGAAATTTAGAGGTGGAAGAAGTGTTTATAGGCTTAATTTTTTAAAACTAAAAATAGAAAATTAGATGGTTACTAAATGAGGTATTCTTAACTTTTTGTTTTCTGTATCTGGAAGAACTGTTGCTGGTCACTCGTTGTATCAGGCTGGGTGATTTGAAGCAGAAGTGGGGGAGGCTCAAGCTCTTTTGTTGGGTTTGTATTTGGTTGACGAAGTGGGTTGTGCTGATTTGTGGATTGAGTTTGACGTTGAAGTGGTGGTCAAGAAGATTCATTCAATGAACTTTGAGCTCTCACCTTATAGAGTTATCTAAGTTGAAATCTATTCTACTATGTTGAGAATGAGGGTTGGTGGGTTTAATTTTGCTCCTAGAGCTTGTAATATGGTGACCCATAATCTAGCGACCCATGCGTTTTTGTCTTCCTCTTCGGCTGTGTGGAATTATAATTTTCCTAATTGGCTTGGCCAGTTGGTCGAGGCCGAGAAGGATCAGATGGTTGTTTGATGTTTCTCTATTGCTTTGGTTCAAAAAAAAAAAATAGATTGTTTATTGATGACATTTTGTTTTAATTACTTTATTAGCCCTCGTGATTCAATCCCTTTTGTTATCTTTTATGTTTTAGGCTAAGGTTTATTGAATTTGTATATGCTATTAGTGTGTGATTATAGAGTTTAAGATGCGATGATTAAGTTTTTTAGCTCAATCGATAAGACACTAATTATTATCTCAATAATGAATAGTTTAGAGATCTTCTGATCCATAATTATTGTTGAACTAAAAAGATATTTTTATTAAATAGATTTAATTCTAGTGACTTATGAGTCATAGGAGAGTTAGGTACTACTTGAGTTGGAAATTAACAAATTAAATTAGGTTAAGATTAAAGTCAAATGCTTTATTAATTTGTCATTATTCAGAAATAAAAATAGGAGTGGAAGAATATAAATATCATCCATATTCTAAGTGAGAATTTGCTATTTCAGTGCTTTACAACTTTTATGAGTTATAAGACTTTTATAAATCCACTTTAATATATGTATGATGATTTATGCATGTGTCACACCAAGATTATACCAAAATTCAATGAAAATAATTAATCCATAGCTTTGAAGAAAAATAATACAAGATTTGAATCTTTGGATTGTTATGTATTTTTACTTCTTTTTGCCCTTTTGATTTCAACCTAACCAAAACATTAAAAAAATGGGAATTAAATATATATATATGTGTGTGTGTATGGAAATCATTTGTAGATGTATTTTGAGTTTATCCTTTCTAAACTTGTTGGCAAAGAAAAGGTATTAGCTTTAAAGCAAATCTTGATCTACTAGAAGCACGTGACTATCAACTTGAAAAAGAAAAAAAAAAATTAAGTTTAATTACAAATATAGCCGATATATTTTATGAGAAGTATGGATATTTCTTTCATTTATTGTTTGTCACAAGTATTTTTTTAAAAATAATGTAAGGTTTATCGGTATTAAAAAATATTATAGTGTAAATTTTACAATAATATTAAAAAAATTTCTGTTAAATCTCTAAAATGTTTTAGTTATGGGGTAGTCATTACCATTTTAATATCATAGACAAATTATTTCTATCTTACTCTGTCTATTCGAACTATTTAAACTAATGGACTTTAATTGACATGATGGAGTAGATAACTAAATAAAACTAATGCATATATTACATATGATAGCATTTAGTTAATGATGTTAATATAAAAGACTTAAAAGAAGGAAAATGTAATTTGAAGTCTTTTTATAACCTAGATATTTAATAGTTATAAACTAATTTAAAAATATATATAATATTAAATAATAATTTAAGAAATTACTATAAACAGAAAAATATCAAACTATTTATAAATATAGAAAAAATTTCACTGTCTATCAGCCATAGAAAAAAATAGAAGTCTATCGCTATCTATCGCTCAAGTAATAGAATTGTATCGTAGTGTATTGCTGATAAACATTAATTTATATATATTTGTAAATTGTTTGGCTCATTTTTCTATATTTGAAAACAACTCTAAGGTTAAATTATAAATTTGATCCCTATGGTTCGAAAAATTAGAATTTGGTCCCTATGATTTAATAAAATCCTTCAAAATAGTTCTTACCGTAGGGACTACCTTCATAAATAGTTCATATCGTATAAATGACAATTTATGAGGGTTTTATCAAACCATAATGATTATTTATAAAGTTTTATAAAATCATAAGGACTAAATTCTAATTTTCTCTAAATTATTTTGACCAAATTTGTAATTTAACTCTAATTTTATAAAGAAGGAAGGAAGATTAGTAATAATAATAAATAAATAAATAAAAAGGGAAAAAGGATAGAGTTTGGGCATGGGTTAAAATATGTATTGGTGGGCACTTTCCATTGCATGATTTGTCAATTGTCAATTGTGTCATGGAAACTCTTTAGTTGCTTTTTGTCTAAGTGGATTGACATTGAAAGGATATATCCTTAAGCATTAATATTATACATATAGCACACAAGTTGTTGTTGAAATAGTGCCCACCATTTTCTAACTTCAATTCCTTCTCCCTCAGTATATTAAAATAGTGCCCACCATTTTCTAACTTCAATTCCTTCTCCCTCTGTATATTAAATCCACTTTGATTTTTCACTTTAATGTGATTGATATCAACCTAACTTTTCGAAATATCATAAGTTGATGCACTTAATTTCAAAAAGAAAATTGAAAAATCGAATAAAACAAACCAATAATTTTCTATTTCAATATTGACTATCAATAATCCTCTGCTTCGTTAATTTTTTATTCACTTGATTTGATTAGTCCCTTCAATTTTAATTCTGTTGGATAATATCCATTGATTTGAAAAGTACTTTTACTCTATATATATATTTTAAAATTTCTTATTAAAGTTGTCTTTCTTTTTATACTCCGTCTTAGCCTTTTTGTACAAATTGTTGGTTTATATAATAATATACTCTTTAAACCAATTGATTCACACAATTACTTGTTCGAACAAGTAAATGACCCAAATTGGAATTACTATTATTATAAACAAATATAATATGGTAACAATGATACTACATTTGTAGTGAACTTTGAATTACCAATGTAAAATATAAGATTGGACTATTTTTAACCATTCTAATGTATGCCAAAATTAAATTCTAAAGTACTATGGACCTCCAAATATGTGTAAGATCACATGACCTAGCTAAATCTAAAATAGCTATATATGTGTGTGTGTGAAATGATTGTACTAGTTAAAGAATTTTAAAAAATTTCCTCTCTTGTGAGAAGATGTGATATATCTTATTGTCCTCTGATGCTATTGTGGTGAATATAATATGTGCATTCAACACTCCAACTCATCTTCCAAATTAACTTTTTCCTATTTATAGAAATTTTGGTATAAAATCACCAAAAAGTCTAATAGTTTTAGATCCAAACTCATATAAGCTTACATATATCGGAATACGAGCATAGTTCAACTATCGTAAAAATATCTAGTCTCGATTAAGAGATTAAAGGTCGAATTCATGCATAATGTTGAACTACCAAAAAAAAAGTATGATATATCAATTTATATCATGAAAATATATTAATATATTAAATCACAAGATATAGGTTCTTAAACTTTCAATTTTGTGTTTAATAAATCTATGAGCATTCAATTTTTGTGTCTAATAAGTCTTTAACATATTCAATATATTTTTTAAAATTTTTGAACATATTGGACACAAAAATAAAAGTTTAATGTTTTGTTAGACACATAATTCAATGGAAAATTACTATAAACAGAAAAAATATCGAACTATTTATAAATATAGAAAAATTTCATTGTCTATCAGCAAGAGATCGCGATAGAATTTTGTTGATAGAATTCTATCGCGGTCTATTGCTGATAGACAGTAAAAATTTTCTATATTTATAAATAGTTTTGCTCATTTTTCTATATTTGAAAATGTCTCTAATTCAATTATATATCTTATATATTGTTAATTTTAATTTTTATTGAATATGTTCGAGACCTACTGACACAAAATTGAAGGTTAGGGACCTAGATATAAAATTGAAAGTTTAGGAATCAATTAAATATTTTTACAACTTAAAAATCTATTAGACACAAATATGATTAGAGTTTACTTAACTAAACTTATAATTTAACATTATTAATTTAAATTCTTTTTGTAACATGGTTATTGTTTTGTAGCTCTCATGAGAAAGGACATAAGGAATAATCATATATATCTTTAAATTTCTTAAAGGGTTGAAGGCTTTTTGTTATTTCTTAATCTAATATCCCTAATTATGGTTTAAGACTTTTACTTTACAATTATTATATATAATAAGATTTTTTTTTCAAAATAAAGGGAAATATATGTCTTAGAATAATGGAATAAATGGGTGTTATGATTTCTCTCATGTTTAAAACTTTTGTTGGGATCTTAATCTTGCTTTCTTTAACTATTGTCAAAGTTATAAACATAATCATTTGTCCCATTGTTTCTATATAATCTTTTGCAAATCCTTTGACATGTGAGAGTGAACAGAAAAAAAAAAATATTATGTTCACGTCACAAATCAAATAAGCATTAGTCAAAGTTTTATTCGGTGTTTAAATAAAATCTATGTCGATTGAAGTGAAAGATTAACTTAAAAAAACATCTCACATCTTTAAATAAATCAAGAAGAGATAACTCATATACTACTTTTTTAAGTGTACTTAAACTATACTGTTTCTTATTGCTAGAAAATATAAAAATGATATATTATGTAACAATGACAGCAGATCATTACTTACATTTTATGAATATGAATAGAAATTGGCGCCAATAAAATGTACAATGTTATATATTTTTTTTAATTAAAGTTGCACATTCATGATTATAGAGGATGTATGTGTGATGATCGAGCTTAGTTCTTCTTCCATACATATACTTTTCTTTCTATAACCGATCTTTGAGATGGTAAAGTGTCTTATTCACATTAACATATACTAGTTGGATTGGCGAGAATGCTACTAAAATATAGATTTATACAAATTATCCATTTTTTCAAAGGGAGATTATTATAAACAGAAAAAATATCAAACTATTTACAAATATAGAAAAATTTCACTGTTTATCAGCGATAGACTTCTTTCAATCAAGCGATAGAATCTATTGCGGTTTATCGCTGATAAACAGTAAAAAAAATTTATATTTATAAATAGTTTGACTCATTTTTCAATATTTGAAAATAACCCCTTTTCAAATATGAATTACACAATTACTTGTTCGGATTGGCGAAAAAGGTTTGCATTGAAAGAAAATGCGTGAAAGATGAAATCAAGTCTCTTAGATAAACGAAAAGATGTTTAATTAGTTTAATTAATTAGGATTTTGATGTGTTTAGTTTTAATAACTAGATAGATGAAGGACAAAGCACATTGAAATTCAAAACCTTAATTAAAAAAAAAAAAAGTAACTAAGATATAGATGGACAAAAAGTACTTTAGTTAAGTTCTCAATAAATTAATTTATAAAAACCCAAATCAATATATAATATATAGAAAGAGTTGAAATATAATTAAAAGTGTTTGTTTCTTAGTTTTGGAAACATAAATAGAAAACATTTTGTCAAAAAACAAGCTTTAACTTTATGAAATATGATACTGTTTTAGAATTAGTGAAGAAAACTATTCCATCTTGCTAAAAGTTTGTAGTCCAATCATCTCAACATATATAATAAATATATATATATATATATACACACACACAAAACTTTGACCATGAAAAGGTTGCACATTCAAAAAGGTAAATGTTTGACTAAACGGCATAGTGTAGGGAATCCTCCACTTTACAGAGGAAACTTTTTTTTTTTTTTCCATTTTTCACACATTTTGGAAAGAAATGAAAGTTGGGCAATTTTTATTTTTAAAAAAATTCCAATAATCATCTTGGCCCATATACTCTATATAACAAGAGCAATAAAAGAACATGTACAACTCAAGAGACAATTCATCAACAAAAAAAAAAATAATAAATAAATAAAAAAAAAAGTTTCTTCTTTTTTTCAAGTCAAAATCTACCCTTATGTTTATTTTTCCTTAATTCATGGGGGAGAGATAAAGAATTAGAACATAAGAAAAAAAAATTTGAACATTGGGCCAAAGTTCATAGTGGAATTATATTAAGGGTGTGTTTAATTTAAAAAATAAGTCATTTTGAGAAAAATTGGAGTGTTTGGCAACCATTTAAAATAGATTTTAAAGTATATTTTAAACAGTTTTTATCAAAAGAGTTTAAATAAAAATGAATTTTTTGAAAAATACTTTTTTCTTGAGTCAATCCAAACCGGTCTTAAGGGTGTTTTTGGAATACATTTTCAAGTGTTTAATTTAAAAAACAAGTCATTTTAGAAAAAAATTAAAGTGTTTGACAACCACTCAAAATAGATTTTGAAGAAGATTTTAAACTATTTTTATTAAAAGAGTTTAAATAAAAATACTTTTTTTCTGAGTCAATTCAAACCGATAGTAACTACTATGAAATTGGTTTTGCGGAGTGGAAAATGCCATTGTTTTGTAGTGGAGGGATAAGAATTAGAGTTGAAAAAAGAGGGGGGAAATAGCCTTATTTCCTTCTTCCCATTTCTAGAAGATAGTGGAACTTCCACTTTAAGTATTATTACCAAAGTTTAGGTATACTTCAATCATACATATATCTTTCATAATCCTCATCTCTCTCAACCCATGAGAGTGATTCAACTTTTTCTTTTATAATAAATAAAGAAAAACAAGAATAAGAATTTCAACTTTTAACTTAGTCATATATTTATGTTTACAACATTTAATAACTATTTGGGAGTTATTTGGAGATAATTAGTTAGTTATTATAGTCCCCGAGTTATAATAGTCTGTGTTTGAAGTACAAATCATTTTAGTCTGGATTACAAATGACGAGAGAATATGGTTACAAGTAAATATTATAAACAATGAGGATTTTCAAATCGTTTTATTGTAGTTAAGTGCGAATTATAGTAATTGGAAATGGATGGTTGCAAATATAACAACTAAATTCAAAGTATTTGCATATATAACAACATTTTTAAAAAATTGCAAATATAGCAAAGTCTACCAGTGATAGACTTTGTTATATTTGCAATTTTTCTAAAATGTTGTTATACACTTGGTTATTATCCCTAAAATTACTACTCATTATAATTACTCAATTGAAAACTTAACTATTGAATGGGCTATAAACGGGTTATAATAGTTCAGTCCATCTAAAGCAAGTTGGAGGCTCAAACGCTCGCTTAATACCCATCTGAAATATCTAATAAAATCTCAAAATACACAAAATACATGCATGTACTTATTCAATTAAAAAAAGTATGTAAGTTGCTAACTAGAACCTAACTTAGTGAGTAAGTCACCTATTATTATGATTCAAAATTTTTTATAGTTCAAGTTCAAAACATTTCTTTTTAAAGTATGTTTTGTTACTTTTATAGACGTAACTGACTTTTCATCCCTTTAATGTATGATAATAGTGGTGTGAATTATATTCTTTTTATTTTTTTTCAACATTTTTTGAGAAAATTTTCATAAAATAAACGAGAAAAATAAGTGAGAAATTAAAATTTATATTAAAATCACAACATTTGTCCATATATGATTTAGTTTCAATCTAGTATTCTAAAAGTAGTTTGAGGTTAATTTAAATTTGTTTCCATATTTTGGTTAAGTTCTCACAAACCATCCTCAAAAGTCAAACCTTTACTAATTAAAAAAATTCATTTATTTTCTAACATTCATATCTAAACCTTAATATAAACAAAGATTAAATTGTTGATATTAATATAATATTGAGTTTTCAATTTTACAGATATATAGATAAAATATAATTATAAATGAATATTTAGATTACAAAAATTATTTAAATTAATAATTAAGTTATTTTTTCACTTTCAAACTATTAATATTCATATTCTTATTGAAACTAAAATAGGTGAGATTTTTTCTTTTATGTCGTAGGTGTAAATATAAGAAATTGAAAATGTGTTTATTTACGATGTATAATATTTGACCGTTAGATTAAACTAGTCTTTAAAAATTATAGGGATCAAACTGAAATTAAGCTAAAATATATGGACTATTTCGAAATTTAAAATACTAAATTGAAAAATTCATTCACAACCACGTGATCCAAATCTGCAATTTAACCCAAAAAGGAAAAAAAAAAATTGGAAGTAATTTGTAAAATAAAAAACATTTTCTAGGATCAAAGCGTGTGACGCGTGGGAGAAATCTTTCTCTTTTTTTTTTCTCAACTCCTTCTCGTCGTTCGATGGATGGGTACTTTTCATAATTATTCAATTCTTTAGGGGGTCTCGTTTCCATTCTTCCATGGTACGGACTTGCCAATTCATGTTTTACTTTTTCCCTACTCGTAATTATTATCTTTGAATTTCTAAGCCTTTAAAAACAAATAATAATAATAATAATAAACGTAATTATTAATCACATTTAACGGCGTTTAGCGGTCGTGAACTTTTGGGCCGAAATGTGGGGCCCAGCGAGTGGAGGCCAAAATGGATAATATTGTCCAAAGTGGGGTTTAATATATAATAATAGCTTTGATTTCCCACTCATTTACAATCTTATGGAAATGACCCATACATTTTAATTATTTCTATTTTTGACCTCTATTTCCTTTGTTCTTTGTGTTCACATTAAATAATAATAATAATAATAAAGCATGGTCATTTAAAGTTTGATGCGTGGGAGTTTAGCAAACTTATTTTTTCAATAATTCAAAGTTTATAAGCAACTAATTTTTGAGTTTGAGCTACCTTTAGGTTTCATAATATTTCAAAGATGTAATCAAATTTATGGAATAAGTGTAATAATTGTGGACATGGGAAGAAATCTTTTGGGTTTTTTTTAATATATAATCTTAATTAGTAACTATAATCATTACTTTAATTCTTTTTCATAGTGGTGGAATCTTATCTCACAAAAAAAAAAAAAAACAAATTTATCGACAAGATATTACCATCAAATTGCCAACATGGGTTTGTCTTAATAATTACTATCGATTGACCTTATTGGTAATCTAAAGAAAGTAAAAAGTAAAAAGAAACGCTCTAAAAAAATAGGTTCAAACTCCATGATTTGATCATTTAGGAAAGGTTGTTGTCTCACGTAAAATAGTAGAGAAATATAATTAAACTCAATTAAATAAAAGCATTTAACACAAACAGAAAGATTAGATAGTTTTGTCCTTAAAAGATGCTCATAGCTCGTTAATTAAGAGTGATGATTTTTTATATATATTTTGTATTTAAATATCTCACCCTTTTTAAATCAATTAAAAAGTTCTCAGTATATAAAAATACCAATAAATCAAATATTAAACGAGCATCCTTCTCATAGCTAGTGACAAATTCAAGAAAATTAAAACGTGACTAATGTTTATGATTTAAATTGAAGCAAATTGTTTCAAAATTGACTTGCATCTAAGTTCAACGAAATAATAAAAGTTCATTACATTATACAATGGATAAAGCATTTATCACCTTTTTCTAAGAGGAGATATTTGATTCTCTTCTCAAAATTCATTCAACTAAAAAAAAATGTGTAAATTGAATATCATTTTCCATTAAAAAAATAAAAAAGATTGAATTTAGAGGTGGTTTCTCTTTAAATATAAAATATGCTTGAGATTAAAGAATATTTGTGAATACTATGTTTGGTTGTACATGAAAATATAATCAGAATTTGATGAAAAAAATTATGTTTGTATTTATTTTATGAAATTAATCATATCACGGTAACTTTTCTAGTTTTTATAGATTAGTTAATAAAAAGCTCAAAATTAAGTAAAGACATTAAAAGATTAATTATTTAGTAATAAAAGAATCAATTTAATTAGATAGTTAATTAGAGGTACTATTAAAAATGAATATTTGTGCTGAGTTAATTTAACTAACATTTAAATTAATTAATTAATATTTATAACAAGTAAAATTAATTACAATGATTTAATATGTTTTTATCAATATAAATAGATTAAATAAATATATATTGTTTATTTGTTACAATAAATTATTTAATTTTAATTAACTAGAGTTCAGTATTATTAATTATAAATTTAATTCGAATAAAATTGATTTTAATTAAATAATATAAGAAAAATATAATAAACAATATATAAAAATGAAGATAAAAAACTGAATACAAAATTGAATACAAAATATGGTATGTGAATAATAAAAGTTAGGTATAAATATTACTTTGGTCCATGTAGTTTTGGTTTTGGTTCATCCTGGTCCCTTAACTCTTAAAATGTTCATTCTAATCCCTGAATTTTCATCTTTAGTTCATTTTGGTCTATATACTTTCACAACGTTCATTTTAGTCATTGAACTTTAAAAAAAATTGTCAGTTTGATACATTAGAAATGAAATAAAAATGAAAAAGAGAGACCAAAATAGTCACTTTTTAGAAGTATAAGGACCAAAATGAATATTATGAAAGTATAGGGACCAAAATGAACAAAAGTTAGAAGTATAGGGACCGGAATGAACCAAACCCAAAAGTACAAAGACCAAAGTAGTATTTAAACCTAAAATATTGAGAAAATAATTTAAAATTATGATATGTTAATAATTAGGGCTCTTTTTAAATATAGAAAAATGAGTCAAACTATTTACAAATATAAAAAATTTTACCGTCTATCACTGATAAACCGCGATAGAATTCTATCGTTTTCTATCGCTCAAGCGATAAAAAGCGGTAAAATTCTATCACTGTCTATCACTAATAGCGATAGAAAACGATAGAATTCTATCGCGGTCTATTAGTGATAGACAGTGAAATTTTTCTATATTTGTAAATAGTTTGATGTTTTTCTTATTTATAGTAATTTCTCTTATAATTAATTATCTAATCAAAATAAATTCTACAGAAAAATTATTTGATTATAAAGATTCAATAAGTAATTAGTTATAATTATCGAAAAATGAATTCTTGTAAAAACTCAATTTAACTGGTCATAATTAACTAATCAAATATATTTAAGAAATTGTTCACTAATTAATTAATAATTTAAGTAAATACGTAATTACATTCATGTAATCATTTTTATTAGTAAAAACAAATTAAGTGAGTATTTCATTGATTTATTAAATAAAATAATATTAACTAGGTTCAAAATAAAATTAATATAAAAAATGAGATCAAATAGAAAATACGCAGCTATAAAACGATAAAAAAAAAAACACTTTTTAGAAAGAAAAAAAAAGATGATACATAAGAATAAACGATTTTTACTTTTTGTGTACGTTAAAAAAATATTTTATATAAAACTATTTAATATTATTGGACCTACATAATTATTATAGAGTGTCGATGTATTAATAGTTAATGAAAGTAGTATTTATATTACAATAGTATTAGAAATTTGTCTAAATCTCAGATGAAAAGTGTGGGTTTTCTAGAGGAAGAGATAAAAATAAAAATAAAAAGGAAAAAGAAATCGGCGGCGAGTATTAGAATATTAGAGTAATAATAACATGCAACGTGGCAAAGAGATATTGGATGTTACAAAATGACATTCATTTCAACTATACCCAATAGGGAAACACCAGGCCCCACTTCAACCTTCACTTTCTCATTGCTCCCTCGTATTAAAGTCTAGTCCCCCTCGAAAATAAAAATAAACTTTTTTTATTTTTTAATTATTATGTTAAATTATAAATGTGATATTTCCAACTTTTACAATGCCCTATTAGTGTCTAAAAGTCATTCTTTTAATTAGAGTTTATTCTAATTTATTATTTTTTTTGTATTTTTTTAATCTAATTTTTATCTTTTTGTTTCTTTCCTTTGTTAGGACGGTTGGTATTTATTTAATCTTTCATTCATTTTTGTAAAATTAAACTGATTACTCAATATATTTTGATTAAGTTGATTATTCAATAATATACCAAAAAAAAAAACAACACTCGTTAATCTCGATGTACGAATTCGAATAATGAATAATGTTTTAGGACATGATTTCAACAACGTGTGTACGAATCACGTCTTTGACCTTTTGGTAGAAGTTGCAATGTCTAACCGATTGAGTTATAGTCAATGTTGATGCAAGAATCTGACTAACGAGTTGATTAGTTGTCTAGCAAATAAGATCTCATACTGGTTAGATTTTATGCTTAAACACGTTTTGATGCTTAAGTTAATTAGTAATTAGATCGAAGTGATACTAAGTTGAGTAAAAATAACATTGTGTCCCTTATTAGTGAGCTTAGTTCTCCTATTTATGCTTTCCCTTTCTGTCATGCACGTTAAAACCATACAACAAGTGGACTTGAATCAAGGAGGGAGGAAACGACAAAAGTTCGTCAACTCAATTCTCAGTGTCTCATAAGTCGAGTGGGCTACTCGCAATATCTCAATACTCAAATTCAACTCGATCTCAAAGAGCGATTAAATATATTTAATTCTCTTTGAGAGTTAATGGGCTAAGACATACAACCCCATAACACTCAAATTGACATGATTTAGAACAATGTGTTCAAGGGTTAAATCGACTAAATAAAACAAGAGTCGACATGTTTAAAAAAATGGACAAATAAAAGTTATTCTCACCTTCCATTTCGTCGAACTTTTCTAGTCTTAAACTCTTATTTCATCTACAACTAACTTGAATGCCACATCATGTCAAATTATTATGTGCTATAGTTTAATCAAACCTACACTATATATACAATCTAGCCATATTCGCAATAATCACTCATCAAAATCTTTTTAAGTTAGGAGATGTAAAATATAATACAAATAATTTTTTTTTTTTTTAATTTATAACTCAACCTTAAAAGTAGGGTGATAGTCGGTTTGGTTTGGTCGGTTTTGAGGTCAACCAAAAACTAAACCAAACCAATTGGTTTTCTAATGAAGAGATCCAAACCGATGTCCAATAAAATACAAAACCAACTGATTCGGTTTATCATTGGTTTGGTTTTTAGTTTTGACATTTTCTTTTTTTCTCTTCCAAAATTTAATTTTTAATTTTTAATTTTGTTTTGAATTTGTCATTTTTACTAACTTTAAATTAAAATTAGGTCCATTTGTTTTATAGATTGAAATTGTACTTTCTAAATAAATATCATACACACTCCATAATAGTTGATATTTTTTCTAAACAATAAATATATATGCATCATAATAATTAAAACGGTAAAAGATACCTAATATTGTTATAGTTTATTTTTAAGAGTATACATACCCTCTCGATTTTGTTCAGTTTCGATTGATTTTTCTAATCAAAATCCGATATGAACTAATATTTTGTTGGTTTTCTTCAAATAAAAACTAATATGTCCAATTTTATACTAAAAAATCAAACCAATGAATCTACGTTTAGATTGGTTTGGTTTAGTTTTTCCATTTTTTTTGTAACGTTCCTACTTAAAAAGATGAGGGAGAGAGAAAAAAATGGGTAAGAGTTTGTCTCATGTCCTACGAATGATTGGAAAAAATAAAATTAAAAAAAATGGAATGATGTTAGAAAAAAAAAGAAAAAGAAAACCTGTATAACAAGTAACGAAGAAGAGAAAAAGAAATTAAAGTGAAAGCTACAAACAGTAAGCAGTATATTTTGAATCTCTTTCTTTTGCTTCCTTTTTCCTTTTACTTTGCACAACTCACAATCCTCCGTTTTCATTCTCGGATCCTTTCCACATTCCTCACTACCCTCCGATTACCTTACACCCATTAATACGACACTACACTCAATAAATTTCTCGAATATTGTCATCGCCTTGTATTAAACCTTGTTTATTATGTATTCATAATCTATATATATATATATATATATATATATATATATATATATATATATATATTCAAAAAGGATCGTATACAAGTTTCGGTTAAAATCTCGAGAACTAAATGTAATAGGTCATTGGGTCATGAATATCAATAATATGAAAAATACAAAGGTTTCGAGATAACAATGAATGTCGTAGAAATATAATGTGACAAAAAATGAATAAAAAATAAGATTTAAACAATTCTTCAACTTTCCAGCTGTTAGTTTCATTGTGGTCTTTAACTGCTCTAGTTCTTAAATAACTTTCAAACTTATTCTATTTTAGTTTTTGAAATATATATAACTTTTAAAAAATAACTATTATGGCCTTCAAATATATTAAGTTTTTTAGATAATTAATGTAAGTATTAATAAGTAATATGAGCCTAATTTCAAGTTATAGGAAGTAGAAGAAAAATATTTGATTAGTGGATATTAGTTGAAAAAAATAAACATAAATTAAATTGATTATTTTTTAAAATTCATACACTAAATAGATATATTAAAAGTTGATTAAAGTAAAACAAACGTAAAAATTTAGAGATTAATCAAATTGATTTTTTTTAAAAAAAAAACAATCAAAATAGTACTTAAATTAAAAGTACGAGAATCAAAAGATGATTTAAAAACCTTAATTAAATT
Organism: Lagenaria siceraria; assembly: GCA_002890555.2. Classification (NCBI taxonomy): domain Eukaryota; kingdom Viridiplantae; phylum Streptophyta; class Magnoliopsida; order Cucurbitales; family Cucurbitaceae; genus Lagenaria; species Lagenaria siceraria. The sequence continues at coordinate 20,686,636 of CM016488.1, forward strand.
AATGTTTTTTTTTCTCCCTATTTTGAGAAGTAATTAAATTGATGGTTGTTTGGTTGTGTGAAATTGATTTCATGAGAGTCGACAACCGTACAAAATTACAAATCATGAAGTCTGAAAACACATTAATCTGACATCATTGACTTTATCGAAATATTCCTTCAATCTAACGGATCAGAACCCGAGTCCACACACTAGATCTGCTTCGCCGCGTTGCACAGAACAAAACTCTCTGAGCAATAATCAGGTGTTGCCGATCCACGTAGGGCTCCACATCAATAAACCCTCTGATTGGACAGATGGGTGAAGTGTTTAATCTTTGGTTATGATGATCAGCAGATGGGAGGCTTCTGATTGGTGGGCTCCATTTTTGACAAGACTAGACTATTTTCATCAAACAATCTCCACCGTTGGATCTTCCAATTTTTTTTATTTTAAAACTTTTTAGAAAGAGAGAGTGTTTAGTTAGGTGGTCAATATCAAATATGTACTATGAAGTTTGTCTTTGGAGCTTGTGATTGAACAAGATGATAGATTTCTAGCATCTATACTCTACTTCCATTTTGTTGATTGGGGTTCGGGATCGGAGGTTTTGCCGACTAAAGTTAACTCGAGAATAGTTTAACTAGTTAATATATGTATTCTCGATTAAAATATTAGATGTCTGAATCTTCATAACTCTACTTATGTTGAGAAATAAATAAATAAAAACTATTCTTAACTCTACTTATGTCTGAATCTTCATAACTCTACTTATGTTGAGAAATAAATAAATAAAAACTATTCTTTTCTCGTGCTCTCTCTTTATATATTGTTCTCTTTATTTAGAGGGTTTAACGAATTTTCTTATTTGGATTCACAGGAGTGATAAATTTGAAGTAATGGGTATTTTGATTATGTGGTATTAAAAATTATTAAAGGGTAAGGATAATAATCAAGTGTATAGCAACATTTTTAAAAAATTATAAATATAGCAAAGTCTATCGCTGATAGACTCTTATGATCTATCAGTGATAGATCACCTAGACAATAGAAGTCTATCACTAATAAACTTTGCTATATTTGCAATTTATTTAAAATGTTGCAATATATGCTAATACTTTGAATCAGATTATTATATTTGCAACTGTCCCATTATCGAATGAGATGAAAACATATATACCTCTCCACTTTTGATTTTGATGTTTCAATAAAAATTTGACATGATTTTGTTGAAATGATGATAACATTAAACTCATTTATGACTTGTCAAAATAACGTTGTTTAATTTCAGCTATACATAAGTTGAGTTTGAAATATTTTGTTTTAACTTAATTATGCTCTGATGAGTTTCATATGATATCTAATTTTGTTAACATTTTATCAATAAAAAGTAACAATATTAAAATTTACAACTTTTGTAAATAATAATAAAAAAAAATTTGAAGTATAGTTGTTCCACTTTAGAAGTTTTTTATTTTTTTATTTTTTAAGAATTTTGGTCATCCAATTCAATTTCTATTGACAATCATTCTACAAAATAATTCAAAATAACATCAAAATGACAAATGACAGCAATACAACCCATCTTATGAATCAACTCAAATGGCTGGTTGTATCAAGTCATAAGAAGTCCACCTCAAATCAATCTATAGTTTTTAACTATTTTTTCCACTTTACAATTACTCTTAAAATCAATTTTATTTTATGTCATAATACAACACAATAATAAATATAAGACTTATTCAATAATCAAACTTTAACACAAATCAAACTATAGGAACAATTCAATAAATAGTATCTCATTTATATTCCAACTTTTGAAAATTGCAAAAACTACCCTTAAGGTGGTAGTTGCAATTGTACCCTCAAACTTTCGATTATAAAAATTGAGTCAAATTTATACAAAGGTTAAAAATATTGGATCTTCAAACTTATTTTTTTTTTTTTAATTATTTTGGATTTAATTTCTACAACTATGATAGGTTTGAGAATCCTATTTTAACACTGGTATAAGTTTGATAACTCAATTTTTACAATTTAAAGTATGAGGGTGTAATTGCAAATACCACCATACTTCAGGGTAATTTTTGCAATTTACCCTATTTTAAATAAGCTTAAATTATATGTTCATCTTTCAAAGTCATTTCTAATAGATTGTTGATGAATTTTCAATTTTGTATATCTTGACCTATTAGACATTGTTTTAAAATTTATCGATATATTAGATACAATATCTAAAAGTCAACATTCTATTCAAGACAAAAGTCAATTTTTGTTTCTAAACAACCCATGATTAATTTTATAAAGGCTAAATAGGTTAAGAACTTTAATTCTAACTTCCCAAATATATTAGACAAGATTTAAATTTTAGAGATTTATTAAACACTTTTTAAATTTCATTTACTTATTTTAGACATAATTCTAAGGGTTTAGAGACTAAACTTTTATTTTAACCTCTGAACACTTAGGGGCTATTTGGGGCATGTATTGGAATGGGTTCGTTGTAATGTAATAAAAAATCCATGTTTGAGTTGAGCGTTTTGGGCCCGATTTGTGATATTAAACTCATTCGATTCCGACAATTTTTAACCAAATCCTCTTTCCCACCATTTTCACGTTTCACGATCTCTCATTTTCGTTCTGCCCTCGATACCTCACGCATTCTAACACTTTTCATTTCAGCCTCCCAAACAACCCCTTAGAATTATGTCTAGACTTATATTTTAACCTTTATAAAAATTACTCTTACATTATTTTTTAAATCATAAACCACTACACTTAAAAAAACCATACTATTTATTTATGAATATCAATAGGATGAAAGATTGATCTAATGTAACTAATATTTACAAGCAAGAGGTTCAACAAAATGGCTACATTATTCAATTGCCAATTAAGTACATAAAATAACTTTTTTTTTTCTTTTTAAGAATATTAAAATCTAAACTCTACAAAAAAAATTAAACCACAACTAATTGTTGATACATACTCATCGAAAAAATCATAAAACTTTTAGAATATAAATACCAGAAATTAAGTTAAGTTCAAGTTGAGAATGATACAAATAAATATAATAGATATGTTGAAACACAGAAAAAATGAAACAAACTATGTACAAATATAGAAAAATTTTAGTGTAGCATTTGATATTTTTTTTGTTTATAGTAATTTTCGTAAATATAAGTAGAAGATAATATAAAATGTTTGGAATTTTTTTGAACCAATGAAAATGGGAGAGAGAAAAAAGAAGGAGAAATGGGAGAATCCACAGAGGATCAGAGCTCATAGAGTGAGGTCCACCTCACAAAACTCCATCTCCAGGGGCATTGAAGGGAACAGTGAAGGTATTTAATTTTTGGGAAATCTACAAAAGAGAGGAAGCAAAAGCACATGAGACACTCTCACATAAAGGAATGACATAATAATAAATAATCATTTCTAAATCCTAATTTGGAATTGGCTATAAATTTTATGAGCCCACTTTTGTAATTTTCTTTAATTTTGCATTCTTTACCCTAAACTTTCATTATTTATCATCTTAACCACAATAAAAATGAGAAACCATAATTTAGAATAAACTAATTGAGATATAATAGAATAAATAAAAGGGAGGAAATTAAATGGAGAGATTTTACTGAATTAAAAACCATTCCCAAGTATAAGATAAGAGCATCTTCAAACTTCTAAATATTTTTCTTTTTTTTTTTTTTTTTTTTTTTTCATACTCTCCTGAAGAAAACTATAAACTGAACATTTTTAATCTGTCATGAAAACCAGAATTTCATCGCCATAATATTAGAGCTTTGATTATGGTGGCAAAGCTCTTCAAATTCTGGCTGAGTTTTTTTGTTCTTTTTTTTTCACTTTTTTCACATTACATTGCAGCTTGAAGTGTTTTCATCGCTGAAAAAGTGGGTGTAATTGTCGCCGTTGGGTGGTGGCGGAGGATATGGGTACGGGTACGGTGGCAGGTAGTTGACGGCGGGAGGTGGCCGCGCGTACATCATTGCTTGGTTTGCCATGGCGGCGCGTTGGTGGTTCATTGCAGCCATGTATTGTTGTTGCTGTTGGTATGGGTTGCCGGCTATTGCCTCCGCTGGTCCGGGAGCTCCTTGAAAATACGCGCTGCCGGGTCCTCCACCGTTCATGGCGGCCGCCGGGAGGCCTTGGACGGCCGGAATGGATCCCATTTGACTCATTTGCATGTTCCCCATTTGTGCCATTGGCATGTTCATGTTCATTGGCCGGCCGCCGTTGCCAACACCGCCGGCAGCCATTGCTCCTGCCGGCATCCCGTGAGGACCACCCATGCTCGGAAAACCGTGGGGACCACCACCGTTCATTACGTGACCCATTTCACCACCGGCCTTCTTTCCGCCGTTGCCATTATTAATAGGACCACCGCCGCCACTATTGCCGCCGTTCTTTTGAGCCCCACCATTATTATTACCGTTCTTAGCTTCACCGTTTTTGCCGCCATTTTTGCCAGCACCGCCACCGCCGCCTAGACTGTGATTCCCACCGCCACCGCCACCGGCTCCACCTCCGCCACCGCCACCGCCGGCACCGCCTTTCTTCCCTCCATTTCCCCCTTTACCGTCGTTTCCACCGCCCATTCCATTAATTGGAATTGGCATTGGCATTGGCATAGCTCCGCCACCGCCACCGCCACCGCCCTTCTTATCAGGTCCATTAGCAGCAGCCTTCTGAGCATTAATTAGTTGTTGCATATTCATATTCCCATTGATCATCGAAATCATGTCCGGCATCATGTTCGGCATCTGACCTCTACCGCCACCGCCTCCACCACCTCCGGCAACACCCGGCAACGGCTTCATTTTATTAGGAAGAGGAATATCATCCAAATCATCTTCAAGATCATCATCATCAAAGTCATCATCATCATAATCCTCATCGAAATCATCATCGGTCAGATCACCATCCTCCGGCAAATCGAACTTCACCGCCTTCTGATTTGCCGGAATCGGATCTTTAAACGGCGGCATTTTCATATCCTTCAACTGTGGTGGCAACATCTTCGGATCTTGAAACGGAAACCCATTCATCTGCTGCTGCAATTGCTGCAGCTGTTGAAGCTGCTGCGGCAGAATCTGCGGTGGCCCACCCCCACCACCACCTCCGCCGCCACCACCGCCCGATTTCGGCTGATTATTCCCACCCTTTGGAGGCCCCTGTTTATTATTCCCCCCACTTTTACCATTGTCAATCTGCAAATTTTTCATCTGATTCGAAAGATGGTTCTGTTGGCCGCCATTATTGTTGTTTGGATTTACCTTCGGAGCTCCCCAAAGCTCTGCATATTTCCCTGATTTCGAGAGCTTTTTAATCAGAGTAGCAGCGTCTACATTTCCAGAAACTGTTACCTTCCCTAGCTCTGCATCTATTTCCGTAGTGAAAACCCCTAGAGAAAAAGAAAAAAAACAAAACAAAACAAAATCACCATTAAAAATAAAAATAAAAACAGAGAACGAGAAATTGAAGCGAAACAGAAAGAAAAAGAGAACCCACCATCAATTTTCTGTAAGATTTTCTTCACTTTCTGCTTACACCCATCACAGTGGATATTCACTTTAAGAACACATTTCTGGAAAAAACAGAGACAAACAGAAAAAAAAAACCCCACAAAAAAAGAGCACAAGCATGATCATCATATAGAACTAAAAACATCATATTTCTTCACAAATCCAAACTGGGATTTCATATTTCTTGCAGAAAATCATAAAGGAAAATGAGGTTGGAGAAAAAGGGTTACCTGGATCTTTAAGAACTCTTCTTTACTCATTGCTTGGTCTCAGAAGGAAGAAACAGAGGAGAGTACAGAGTGATAATAATGGTGGAGAAAACAGAGGAATGAATGGTTGTGGATCTGACAGAATAATAAAGAGCAAAACAAAATGAAGATGAAGATGAAGAAGAAGAAGAAGAAGAAGGGTTAATTACATAGAACAATTTGTAAAGGGTTTTGATTTTGGTACCTTGTTTGAGGACCACAGTCATCAAATGCTTGAGAAAAAAACCAGAGAGAGAGAGAGAGAGAGAAAATGGAGGAGGAAGGAGAGAGGTTGTCCAAAGCCTTACTCTATCACTCTTATCTTCTTTTGGGGCTTTATTTATTAAATATTTATTGTTTTTTACAGACTCATTTTTTCTTTTTTTCTACTTTGTTGAGTTGAGAGAGCTTCTTCACATTTTTTGAAGCAGAGGAGTGACTGTGAGTGTTTGGAAGGAAAGAAAAATTATTTTAAAACAAATAACAGAAAGAAAGGCAAAAGAAAAATAAAATAAAATAAATAAAAAAGTAAGTGAAGAATGCTCAAAATTTCAACCACATTCGGCTCGGCTTCAGTTCATGAATTTGGCTCGGCTTCATGATAAGCCTCATACATACACTCATGCTCACAATTCAGATTTTTGCTATTTCCAATTATTATTATTATTTGGGTTATTTTTAAATATATAAAAATTTTACTTTTATATAGATATCCCACTTTATTTATGGCGCATAATTTTTTTTATATCGGTAAATAGTTTGATATTTTTTTTATTTATAGTAATTTTTCTTATTATTTTCTAAATAATGGATTGAATTATCATTTTTGTGTCTCCACTTGATATCATTAATTTTTTTTTATATGGTAAATAGTTTGATATTTTTTTTATTTATAGTAATTTTTCTTATTATTTTCTAAATAATGGATTGAATTATCGTTTTTGTCTCTCCATATTATGGTGAGATAATTTTTCCTCACTATTCAGTTAGTTTTGTTAGTCTTATTATGGTATCAGAAGAAATTCCCTCTTCCGTTGTCATCGACGAAATCTAACTACCCTCATGGCTGGAGATCAAGAACAGACGTTTGCAGCGGGCTCACCTTCTTCTTCTTTGATCTCATCTGAAGCCTCTCAGAGCCCTTACTTTCTTCATCATAGTGACACTTCCAACCTTGTCTTGGTTTCTGAATTGCTCACGGATGAAAACTACATCACATGGAGTCGCTCTATGCTGTTAGCCCTTTCCATTCGCAACAAGTTAGGGTTCATTGATGGAACTCTAACCCAACCGACTGGTCCCCTGCTCTCAGCATGGATTCGAAATAACCACATCGTGATTGCCTGGATCCTCAATTCTGTCTCGAAAGGTATTTCTTCAAGCATTCTTTTCTCTGATTCTGCAAGATCCATATGGCTTGATCTTAAAGAACGCTTTCAACGAAAGAACGGGCCTCGAATCTTCCAACTCAAACGCAGTCTAGCAACCCTTACTCAAGATCAGCACTCTGTCACCATGTATTTCTCACAATTGAAGAGCATATGGGATGAATATACCACATATCGACCTGCTTGTACTTGCGGAAAGTGTTCATGTGGTGGAACTAAAGATCTTGAAGAATTCCATCAATATGAATACCTTATGAGTTTTCTCATGGGTTTAAATGAGTCTTATGGCCCGGCGCGATCTCAAATACTTCTCATGGATCCACCTCCACCCGTTAACAAGGCTATGGCCTTAATTGCTCAGGAGGAACAACAACGCTCACTTCCAGTTCTCTCTCCATTATCTGCTAACCATATTGCGGCTGCTAAGGAAAGATCTTCCTCGAAAGATGGAAACTCGAATAATCCTTCTAGTCGCCAAAAGAAGGATCGACCAATCTGTACCAATTGTGGAATCTCTGGACATACAATAGATCGATGTTATCGTCTCCATGGATTCCCTCCTGGTTATCGCCAAAAAGGAGGGCAACGCAACCAGCAACAACATCAGACTTCTTCTACTCAGTTTACTGGGACTTCTCCTAGTAATACTGCAAATGTGGTGGCCAATAATGGTATCAGCACCAACTCAACTACTGGAGAATCTTCTACGGGATCGTCCAACACTCTTGCTCAGTGTCATGAGATTCTCACTATGTTACAGACCAAATTAGCAGCAGTTAAAACAGAATCTGATGCAACCACCAATTACCTTGCAGGTATTTGTACAAATATTTCTACACCTAACAATTCTTGGATAATGGATTCTGGTGCATCTGCACATATATGTTTCAATCGTACAGCCTTTACATCAATGTTGCCTGTTAACACATCAATTGTCTTGCCGGATACTACTTGCTTGCCTGTTCGTTATGCTGGTTCAGTATCTATATCTGACTCTCTACAGCTTCAGCATGTTCTGTTTGTACCTCAATTTCAGTATAACCTTCTATCCATCAGTGCCCTTACATCTGATAATTCTATTGTGGTTAACTTCTCCAATGATTGCTGTACAATCCAGGACAAGTCCACTTTGCGAACGATTGGCAAGGGTAAAATCAAAGATAGGCTGTATGTTTTGGATGAGTCTGGGACCAATTCTGCACAAGAAACTCCTGTTTGTGCAGCCTCGGTTGCCAAGATTTCAGCAGATACATGGCATTCCAGGCTTGGTCATCCATCTTTTAAACGTTTAAATAGTTTGAAACATGTTTTACATATTGATTCATGTTCTGATCAGCATAATGCACCATGTGTAGTTTGTCCATTAGCTAAACAAAAACGATTATCCTTTACATCGAATAATCATTTGTCTTTAGCTCCTTTTGACTTGATACATGCTGATATTTGGGGTCCTTTTGCTACACCTTCACATGCTGGTTACACTTATTTTCTCACCATAGTTGATGATTGCACACGATACACTTGGGTCTATATGTTAAGACGCAAGTCTGATGTCCTTACCATCATTCCTCAATTTTTCCAACTAATTCAGACACAGTATGGCAAATCTATAAAAGCCTTTCGTTCTGATAATGCACCAGAATTACTATTTGAAGAATTCTTTGCTAAAAAGGGTGTTGTTCATCAGTTCTCCTGTGTGGCTAGACCTGAACAAAATTCAGTAGTAGAAAGGAAACATCAGCATATCCTCAATGTTGCCCGTGCGCTATACTTTCAATCGAGAATACCCCTGTTTTTTTGGAGTGATTGTGTTTTAACTGCTGTTTACCTCATCAATAGAACTCCTTCAGAGTTTTTAAAGTGGAACACCCCTTATGCCTTGCTAAATGGAACCACGCCTGACTACTCAAACCTCAGAGTATTTGGCTGCCTTTGCTTTGCCTCAACCTTATTATCCAGCAGGCATAAGTTCTCTCCTCGAGCCATTCCCGCAGTTTTTGTTGGTTATCCTCCAGGAGTTAAAGGTTATCGATTGTATGACATTGATAATCAGAAGTTTTTTACTTCTAGAGATGTCATTTTCCATGAAGATGTGTTTCCTTTCCACAAAGTCACTGAATTACATAACCAACCCCATTTTCCATCCGATGTTGTACTTCCTCGACCAATTGATATTGCATTAGAAAATGAGAATGAAGTTGATACCCGAGCTAGTCTTCAAGCCATTTCACCTGAAACACAGTTTGATCTTCCAATACATTCAGACACCCAACCAACTCATGAAACACAACCTGATCATCAACACACCTTGGTTCAAACACAGCCTGAAACACAACCTGATTCTCCTAGAATCAGGAAATCCACAAGAGTCATAAAGCCTCCTGCTTATCTACAAAATTACCATTGTAGCTTGATATCTTCCAAACCCTTATCCATGACATCCACCAAATATCCCTTACAAAATTACCTTGCATATAATAATCTCTCCCCCCCTTACCAAGCATTCACCCTTAATGTATCCTCTCATTATGAACCACAGTTTTACCACCAAGCAATACCATTTGATCACTGGAAACAAGCCATGAAAGATGAATTAGATGCTATGGAAATTAACCACACATGGAGTGTTGTTACTCTGCCTGCTAATAAACATTCCATAGGGTGTAAGTGGATTTACAAAGTTAAACATAAGGCTGATGGCTCAGTTGAAAGATATAAAGCCCGGTTGGTTGCCAAGGGTTATACTCAACAGGAGGGGCTGGATTTTATTGAAACCTTTGCACCAGTTGCCAAACATGTTACCATTCGAGTCCTTCTAACAATGGCTATTTCTTTCCATTGGCCCATCATACAACTGGATGTTAACAATGCCTTCCTTCATGGAGATTTATTTGAAGAGGTGTACATGGATTTACCAATGGGTTATAACCCTTCAGGGTATGTCCCAAGACAGGGGGAGCGTGCTGTTTGTCGATTACACAAATCCATTTATGGCTTAAAGCAAGCATCCAGACAGTGGTTTGCCAAGTTCTCTGATGCTTTGCTATCCCTTGGATTCACTCAGTCTAAAGCTGATTATTCATTATTTGTCAAAGGCAGTGGTGACAATTTCTTAGCCCTTTTGGTTTATGTTGATGATATCATCATAACCGGTGCCAATGAAACTGCCATTGCCAACCTTAAAGTCCTCCTTAATCAGCAGTTTAAACTCAAAGACTTGGGAAATTTGAAGTACTTTCTTGGGATAGAATTGGCACGGTCTTCCCAAGGTATATTCTTGTCCCAACGGAATTATGCACTTCAGTTGATTGAAGATTCTGGATTGTTAGCTGCCAAACCTGAAGCTGTTCCCATGGATCCCATGCTCAAATTAAATCGGATTCAATCTGACCTTCTAAATGATCCATCTCTTTATCGAAGATTGATAGGTCGCTTGTTATACTTGACGATTACTCGACCAGATATTTGTTTTGCCGTCAACAAACTAAGTCAGTTTGTTTCTCAGCCAACCAAAGCACATTTATCAGCAGCTCTTCATTTGTTAAGGTACCTAAAGAACGCTCCTGGCCAAGGTGTTCTTCTTAAGCCTACTACCAATTTTCAATTACGTGCCTTTGCTGATTCTGATTGGGCTTCTTGTCCAGACACGCGTAGATCAACCACAGGTTTTTGTATATTCTTGGGAGATTCTTTGGTATCCTGGAAGTCTAAGAAACAGACTGTGGTTTCCAGATCTTCAGCAGAAGCAGAGTATCGAGCTCTTGCCTTGACTTTATGTGAACTAGTTTGGTTGCAATCATTGCTGACTGATCTACATGTTCCTTCTACATCTGTAACCATGTTTTGTGACAATCAGGCAGCCGTGTATATTGCTTCAAATCCAACGTTTCATGAGCGAACGAAGCACATAGAATTGGACTGTCATTTTATACGAGAGAAGATTACTTCTGGTTTTTTGAAGCTTCTTCCAATTCGCACACATCTTCAAATTGCTGATATGTTTACTAAGCCATTATCATCTAATGTTTTGTTTTCTTTAATTTCCAAGATGGGTATTTTGAACATTTTTGCCCCATCTTGAGGGGGAGTATTATGTGTACAGGTGTCATATTGTCATTGGTTATTTACTACTACACATTTGTTATATATACCTATCAGGAAATGAATAAAATTATGGTGAGATAATTTTTCCTCACTATTCAGTTAGTTTTGTTAGTCTTATTACTCCACTTGATGTCATTCTATTTTAATGCATATATTTTCTATAAATTTTAAGTTAAGTTATAAGATTAGATTGCTAATCTTTTTAAAATAAATAATGTGGTAGATGCTAGTCGGATGGGTGTGTTTCTTTTGTGAAGTGTAATCATCCGTGTAACTTCATTGTGGGAGTCATTTTAATTGTTTTTTTATACTCGAGTTTTTTTCTCTAGTTGGGTATCCTTCGTTATTAATGATGACCTTGTTTGTCGTTAATTGGAGTTTTAATGAATCAAGTTTTAAAACAAAAAAGATGGTATATTAGATTATTAAATTTTAAAAAAAAAATGTAAAATGGATATATACACTTTCAATTCAATGTCTTATAATTCTTGAAAATTTTGGATTTATTAAAAATTAATGATACATAAATATAAGTTTGAGTTTTATGTTGAGTGGAGCTAAAATTTGAAAATTTTGAGCTTAGTAGACCTGTAAATTTGGTAGACTAAACTTATAATTTAACATAAATTTTAAAATCAATCAAATTGGTATAATATCAAGTTTTCCCATAAAAAAAAAGTCTTTAATTAGCCTTATTTATATGTATTTTGACAACATATTCACATTATTACTTTTCTTTAAAAGATATTCACATTATTTTTTATTGTATAGGAATTTTCAATATTAATTTTAAGATAAAATACAAGGACTAGATTTAAAAGTTTGTGAATGTAGAAGGATTAAAATAAAATTGGAATGAAATTGCCTAAAATGGTATATTTTTTTTAAAACTTTTGTTAATTCTTACAAGTTAAGTTATATTATAACAGTGGGCTGTAAATTCAGCTTTTGGGCGGATTTTTCTCTCCCCAAACTTGGATTTATGTTCATTAATAACCCTATTTAATGAACTTCCTTTTTCTGTCATTCCTTTTTTTTTTCTTTCACAAATTTAATTAATCTGAGTTGTTCGTAATTATTATATGAAACCCTGTTTTTCTACCGTGTTGATTTTTTTAGTGCAATAATATACGGAGCGAAGAATTCGAGCTTTAAAAATGTTTTTTTCTAAAAAAAAGAAAAAAGAAATTAACTTTCAAATATTTAAGAAAAGAAAATAAGTTTAAATTTTTAAAAATAGAAAAATAAAGTAAACTATTTACACAAAATAACAAAATTTTTAAGTAGTGTGATAGACGCTGATAGAAGTCTATCAAAGTCTATTATTGATAAAAATGATAGAAATCTATTCCTAATAGATGCTGATAAAAGTTATTTTTTTTTTTTGTTATTTTATGTAAATAAATAATGTTGATTTTGGTTGAAAAGTAAGAAACTATTTTAGAATACTTAGTGTGCAATTTTAGAACAAATTTTGGCTGGGATCTCTCTCTCAACTTCTTTTAAAGTGTTATAAATCTAATAGTTTATGCTTTAATTTTAAAAATAGTTGGTCAATCAATTCTATCCCAAATTTGAAATAAAATAAGTATGCCATAATGATATGTACTCCCTATCAGTTGCACCTTAAAATCCCAAATCTAAGCTTAAATTAACAATAGCCAAGTACATACCTATAAATGTCAATGTGAAAAAACTTGACTCGAATTTTGAATCACAACCTTTACGATCTTGTTTTCTAAAGAAATGTGTTCATACAAATAAGTGGTAAAGTATTAGTGGATCTCTTTATTGTAAGCTTTAATTTTCTTTCCACATTCGTAATTTTTACTATATCGAAGGAAAAAAAAAAAGAAGTAAGATGTCCGGTTAGTAATAATTTTGTTTTTAATTTATAGTTTTTTTAAAATTTATGCTTCTTTCTTTTCCATTTTTACATGGTTTTCACCTTTGATAAGGAGATATTTGAATTACTAGTCAAATTTTAAAAATAAAAACAAACCTTAAAAAACTGATTTTGTTTAGTTTTCAAAACTTGACTTGGTTTGTTAAAACATTAATATAAAATAGACAACAAACATAAAATTAAGTATATTTCCTCTCGATTTTTTACATAAAATTAACTCGCCAGTGGAAGTAGCTTTTAAGCTTAATTTTTAAAAATAAAAATAAAAAACCAATACCCTATTTGGTAACCATTTGGTAACTATTTGATTTTTTGTTTTTGAAAATTAAGTCTATTTCCTCTCGATTTCTTACAATGATTTGCATCTTTCCTAAGTATAAAAGATCAATTCTTGGCCAAATTTAAAAAACAAAAGCAAGTTTTTAAAAACTGTTTTTTTGTTCTAGTTTTTCAAATTTGACTTGATTTTTGAAAACATTGGTAAGAAGTAGATTACAAAACAAGAAAGTTAGATGTAAAAAGAGTGTTTATAAACTAAATTTCAAAAAACAAGAAATAAAAAACTAAGATCCCGTTTGATAACCATTTCGTTTTTTATTTTTTGATCTTTAAAATTAAGCTTATTTCCTCATATTTTGTTATAATTGTGTGCATCTTTCCTGAGTACAAGAGTTAAAGTTCTTAGTCAAATTCTGAAAACAAAAACAAATATTTCAAAACTAATTTTTTAAGTTTTCAAAATTTAGTTTAATTTTCGAAAACATAGATAAAAAAAAAAGTAGATAAAAAAGCTAGATATTAAGGGCGAGAGAGTGTTTGTAGACCTAATTTTCAAAAAAATAAAAATAAAAAATAAAATAATTATCAAACGAGAATTAAATGATTACAAAACAAGGCCCAAATAATTTCCAAAGCAGATCTAAGTATACAAGAAAATGTTATGTGTATATGCATTAAACTATACAATATTCCACAATGAATTATTGACTCCAATCAATGCCTGCATGAGAGAGAGAGAGAAAGAGAATTCTTTTGTGTACCATACCATCTTAGACATAAGAGAGAGAAAGAAAGAGAGGGATGGAATGAAGTTTTGATGCAATCAAGTTATTTTTTTACCTTTTCTTTTGTGTTAATGAAGCTTTTGCTTTAACAACAATTAGGTGAGGGAAAGCCATACCCCAAGCTAGAAGCTTCTGTCTTAAAAGAAATTCAAAATTCTGACCTCTTATTTAAAAATATTAACTTCAACCCGTTGAGTATAGATTAATATCTTAAACTTATGTGGGAATGTAAAAAAATCAAGTTCATGCGACAAATTTTTTTTCCACCAAACAACATACTCTCATTTTCTGAAACTTTCCCCTTTCCCCCATCCATTGAAGAGGTCCCCTTTTACCTGTAAAAAAGCCAATTTCAATAGTGACAAAACACCTAAACAAAATGCCTTTTCTTCCCTTAATTTAAGCTAAAAGACCAATATTATTTTAATCACCAACAGTACTCTGTTTACAAAACCAACTTTTTAACCCAAAAAACTATGTTCCTTCCTCTTTCCATACATCCAAACAAGTCAGCTTATTCATACACTTCATTGTCTAGTCTAATAATATGAAAAAGAATTACACTTGATGAGCCTGTTATATATGATTGGGGCCGAGGAGTTTACCTTGTCAAGATTCGGGATTCGATTAAGTGCGCTCTTTTGTTTGAGTAACAAAAAAAGAAAGGAGCTTATGCAACAATTCTATAGGCCATTTCTATAAGTGCAGAGGGTGCCAATAAGCACCAGTTGTGTTTTCAAACTTGAAAGTAGGGGTTTTCATCAAAACCGACAAAAACCAAACCGAAAATTTGATTTTTACTGAAGTTTCGATTCAGTCCGGTTTAAAATTATAAGGAAACTGAATTTTTAGTTCGGAAGTTTTGGATTTGAAAACCAAAACCGAACCAAACTGAACCGTATATATATATATATATATATATATATTATAAAACCAAACCGAACCAAACCAAATCGAATATATTCGGTTCGCTCCGATTTGGAGAAAACAAACGGTTCATTTCGGTTTGGTTTGGTATATATATCCAAAAACCGAATTTTTCGGTTCAGTTTGGTCAACCAAACCTTGAATACCCCTACTTGAAAGAGATAGATAAGAGAATGAAATTAAATATTAAGGGCTAAAATTGTCAACTCAAGCATAACTTAGTGAATACAATACTAATTAACCTTCCAGAGGTCAGTGATCCAATTCTCCCCTAGCCAATTATTGAACTCGAAAACAATAAGGGTTAAAACCTCCCACCTACCAGCATGCCCAAATCCCATGGTTTTTTATATTTGTTTGTGCAGCTGATTAACATAGCACACAAAGAAAGTAATTAGTTAATGAATGTATTATAGGAGCTTTGAAATTTAGACAGTAAGGAAAAAGAAAAAAAAGGAGACAAAAAAAAGGAAAAAAAGCCTTAATTTCTGAGTGGTCCTCATATGCAGTGTTCTATCCACCTACCATGGCAGCTAATGAATTCTAGAGAGCTATCTGAAGAATAATATCCTATGATAGATTATCAACAATATTGGAAGCATCTTCATGTCAATTTCTTCTTCACCACAAACAACAATGAGACAATACATTTTGGATTACAAGTTTCTGACAGACAGGAGGTTTTGCCATTTACTGCTTCAATGCCTAAATTTTATCAAAAAGGTCAAGTTGTAAGAAACCACTCTAATAATTCATTCACTTCAATCATGGACTTACAGTTTTGTTTCTCAATATAATTTCTTATTCTAATTTTGTTTTCTTAGCACATGAAAAAAAAAACAACTTCAGCTTCTAAAAGATAATTTAGGTAACTTTTAAGAAATTTACCTGAACACATTTTCACTTTAGAACAAAAGCAGAAGACTGTTTAAAAGCAGTCTCTCCAACCAAGCTCATGATTTTAGCAGCACAATAGCAAGATTTTCTCAAAGAGAAGTCAAAAGTATTAATTGGGGGCAAATAAAGAGTAAAGAAAGCAATAGTAAAATAAATGCTTAATGAATCCAAAGTAAGAAAGAATATGTAGGGATATTTCTTCTAAACTCATCTGCTTACCAGTTAGTTGCTCACAATCCAAGCCATTGAATATTCTTTGTGAATCTGTAGATTTCATACCTATACAAACTGCAACTTCAGAACAAAAAGGTTATGTTTCAAACTTCTATCATTTGAAATTTGAATCCTTTTTCCAAATCTTGGTGATTCATTCAAAGGATATAATCCTAAATTAAGAATATATTCAAGTGAACCAATAATAATCATTTGTTCTCCATTCAAATCGTCATTCGTTCAAAAGATATTATCTAAAAAATCAAGAATTCAAGTGAAAATAATAATCACCCCAATCAATTAGTGATTCATTCAAAGGAGATTCTCCTAAAAATTATGAATTCAGGTGACAAAACAATAACTGTTTCAATCAATCATCAAGTTTGATGGCTTAACAATTACCTTTTATCATAGCATACAAAATAATCTAACGGAACCATGTTAGGATAAGCTCATCTATGATGAGGCACTTTGCTAGCTGATGGTCAACAACACGAGCAGCACTGCCGAAATGGCAGCCAGTGAATGCTGATTGCAGACAACCAAATCCAAACTAGAATATGGCAGCATGAACCTTAACGTCTTTAGCCATCTGAAAGTAGGGAATCATAAGCTATTGCCTTGGTTTTCGTTTAGTTGAACTTCTTTTCTTTTTTCCAATCAAGGACGGGGAAATTGGTAGTGGAAACATTACTGATTGTTCAACCACAATATGTCTACAACGATCTCGTCCGACCAAGAGGTTTGAAATTTGAAATCTCACCCCAAATGTTGAACTCAATATATATACAATCTGATTAACAAATCGGACTTGTGAATCTTCAGATCACAAAGAAATTCACTAAGAGAACGCAAATCTATAGGAATGTCACTTTTATTGCAATAGTAAAAACACAAGCAGCTACACTTTAATACATGCTTTAATTTAGAAATCAAAAAACTAGATTCTATGTTATGGAATATGAATTGTACATCAAAAATAAAAAAATTCCAATGTTCAGGGAAGCCTGGCCTATTGAAGGAGGAGAATGAAGAATTTACATGTCAAAAGAGTTGTTTTCATTTACGATCATCTTGAGGAGAGTCAATCTTGATTATGAGAGGCTGGTTAAGATCAACTGGTGATTCAGCTACAATGGGTAGCTGCGAGGAGAGACCCAAATAATCAACAGCATCTCCGTTCTCAGCCAAAGCTTTTTCCAAAGCAGCCTTAGCAACTCTGGTGACGCAGTACGCCAGAACCACTGCATGCAAATCAATGTCAGAAAAGCTTTTTTTTTCAAACTTTAATTCAGTCAAGCTCAATGTCACAGATCACTAATACATTGAAGCCGAATATCAAATGTTATTTTAATTATTGAGTACTCTTGCTCCACCTGAAGCATGCAATGTTATTTTATATATTTTAATTGACATCATATTTACGATGACAAAGATGCTCAAAGATTTTTCCTGATGAGTTGCAGATGCTGCATGCAAGACACAAAGCTTTATTTTGACAAGACTAAAAGGACATGTTTCCTTTTTTTTTTTAAAACCCAAAAATGAAAAGTTCTTAGAATTATTGTTCACTTTTGATCTTCAAAGGAAAGTCGCCTGCCGAAAACAAAACAAGAAAATAAAAGTATAAAACCTAAAAAAAGAATATAAGTTTCTGCAGATAATATTAACTTACCAGATACAACAAGACCCAATATTATGAATGCCTGCATCCACAACAAAGGAAAGAAATTGCGTCAGACAAGAAAGAAGCTCTTCAAAATAACCAGTGGTACTTCCACATCATATTTCTGATAAATAAATATTCATAGTTCATGAGATTAGTGTGTTACATTTCGACTGGATGAAACATGCCATCAGGATCTTGATTTTTTTTATTATTATTATAATTATTATAATGAAGAAAGAAACAATTTCATAAACAAACCAAATAGGGGAGCAAAAACTCTGAACACCTTATTGGTGAAGCCATCATGATCTTGATACTCAACAACCATATAAGAGAGACGTTAACTTCCCTTCCCAATGTAGAAGATAAAGAACATTTCAATCAAGAAATTCCTCCTCCATCCGCCTTTTATAGTAAGAAAGGTCATTTTTATGGTGTATTGGGATGTGTGCATGTTATGGTGCCTTCAGAGTAAGAGAAATAATAGTGTTTAGAGGTGTGTTTAGTCTTTGGTGAGATTCTATATTTCTCTTTGGGCTTCGACTTCGAAGAATTTTTTTTAATTACTTTTTAGGTAACAGTTTACTAATACTTAGTTAGAACCCCTTTTCTTTAGTGGGACTTTTGTGGGCTTGGTTTTTTGAATGCTCTATTCTTTCATTTTTTATTTCTCAATGAAATGAGCTGTTATATATATATATATATATATATATATATATATATATATAATTATTTTTTTTAAAAAAAAGGGGTAGAATTAAAAGAGCACTTACCCAACGAGTCTTCGAAAATTCTCCCCAACCATGTGTAACATCCGACAGATCTTTGAGTGTGGTTCCAACATATACTAATGCAAAGGTGATGGGCTGCAACAGAGACGGTGAAAGATCAAAATATGTAATTAAAATTAGTACCTAAGGTTGACGGATCTAGATATTTTAAAAGCAAAGACAATTCCTTGATTCTAGCATGGAGATTCAGAATCATGCCCACATGCAGAAGAACAGAAATAAAACGAAGAATATCTAACTTGTAAAATTTCCATCTTTCACCTGGATGAAGAACAATGTCTACCTAGATATCGTAGCATCCAACAATAATAAATGCTTGATAACCATTGATAAGCATTATGCTAGGCCCCTCAATATTAAATGCTAATCCAAGAAGACTAAAAACACAGAATATGGATATTGGACGAGCAAGGTAAATATATCTAGAAGGACAAACAGACCTTGTGATATTAATATTAGGGAATGAGAATAACATTTAATAATGACTAGGAGGGGTATTTATATCAAAATTGTGGCCAATGTGAAGTAAGCCAAGAGTGAGCTAGTCCTCTCAAAAGGCTATCTGAATTGTACTTGGCACCCTGCCATTTTTCTTCCTAACAGACTTCCTCTTCAGCCCTCTTAAACTATCCCCAGTATCCTACATGCTATTTTCATTCATAATCATCGAAGTTATCAACAAGAACTAACAAGAGCCAAAAGGGCTGAAAACTACAATATTGATTTAGCAGATCATGACAGAAAAATCAATGAAGTTAAAAGTAATCACTCTATACAGCATAAAATATGCCCATCCATGCACTACTGTCTACAGATGGATAGACAACTAAAATTCGGAGAGACAAATTTAATCAATTTTGCAACAAGACACGACCATACATATGAAATAGAAATAACCAGCAGTTTGTGCTTGGCCGAATAAAACACTCATACATACAAATTATGCCAAATTTATGATCTGAAATACATAAGGTCAGAATTGATGTTATAAGAACATGAGAAAGAAGGTACCATCATTCCCAACCATGAAGCCAGCATGTATTCCCCTAGTGAAACAGGAGTCACGGACAATAGGTAATTCAACATGTTGAACGGAAGCAAAGGTACAAGCCGGAGCAGCAAAACAATCTGCAAAAGTGAAAACTTTGGGTTACTAAAAGCATGTGTAACCTATTCCTCACCGTTCCCAAGTGAGTTATATATACACTGAGTGATGTATGAACAGATACCATGCTCAGTCATTTCAAATACAAATACCAGAGATGCCAATCTAATGAAAGCAAAATAACAATTTATTTCTTATCAGTCAGCATTCTTCATAGGTACTAAGATGCAAACTAAGTTTTCTGCCAAGCACCGAGAAAACAGTCTAAAAATAGCCAAATATTCTACATTAATTTTCACTCATTGGCAAATGTCGGGCTGCCTACTCACAATTTATAGGGATCATATATTTCAGTTTAACAAAATAAGTACATTGGAAACATCTCTCACCTCTGGGAATGCATTTCAAAATTTAATTCATGATTTTATTTACAGCTCAGTATGCTTCCCATCATGCAATGTAAGGAGAGACATTTATCATAGATACATGATACTTATGGGGAAATGTATTACATAAACAAGACTAAGCATTAATTTAACATCCAATGCTGTTCATTCACAATAAATAAAGAAGAAAATGAACTTGCAGATGACGGCCTTCCTTTCCTCCATATACTATGCAAACACCAGTAAACAAACAAGGTGATTTTAAGCAAAATGGACAAACCTTAAATCCAGACCGATTAATAGCAATTGCAACCGAATGGAACTGTGGATAATCCTTCAGCTTGGAAACAACAAATGACTTTCCAATCTGTGAGAAATGCCAGAAAAGGATGATCAAACTAGCAGTCATACACATATTTGATCTAATAATGAAAATTATAAAATACAAACGAACGAATGAACTGGGCAAATAATAATTGTATATTTAAATACAAAGCTTCACAGAATTAATATGACATTAGACAAGCATAAGGGTCCAAATCATACAGTTCGTCCAAGAAGGAAAGCTGCCCCAGCCCCAACAGTTGCACCAATGGAATCAGCAACAAAGCCAACAGGTAACCCAAATAGATAACCACCACCAAGCTGAAAGACAGACAGTGCATACCATCTAAGATCATACAAATAAGTCCATTCCAGTGGCATTCATCACTACACATTATATCTTTTCCAGGTACAAGAAGCATTAAATCGATGCTTACAGTTAGTATCGAGGCAGGAACTGCCAGCACTGTCAAAGGAATGTATGCAACAGACCTAACAATATATCCGCAGTAGTGAGAGAAAGGGAAAGCGATAGTACAGATAATTTAAAACCAACTTGAAAGGTTCTACAAGGGACTAGGCTACACCGACTTACAGCACAAGTGGACCCCAAGCGCCAAGATCTTCATGAACCCATAGTAAAAAGTCCTTCAGAATCTGCAACGGCGTTAATTTTCAAATATATGATCGATACAAATCAATCTTCCAGCCTTGTAGTTCATGAGTTGCAACAAAGTAAACACGGTATAACATCGAAACATTCACAAACACGTAAATCAAGAAATTCTCGTGGAAGGAAAATGAAATTCCGTCAGAGCATTAATTTGATCAGATAGTCCAGACCTCAAAATTTAAACTCAAAACAAAAATTCAAGAACAGATAAAAATGGATATGCCACATAAAAAAATCGACGAGCAGTAGGTCATGAGGCAGAAACAAGAATGCAGTGTTGAGAATTGATGGAAACAAGAAATTGATACCTTCTCGATTGGGAGGGTGAAACAGGCAGTTACAGCAGCAGCAAGAAGTAGAAGTAAGAGGGTAATCTTGAGGGCGGAGCGCCATGTGAAAGCCATAGAAAGCCGACGACGCCAAGGCCTGCACTCCTCCTCGTCGTCGTTGTGATCAGAAACGGAATGCTTCAACGACAAGCGAGCCCTCAATCCTCCAAGGTTTGCCAGATTTCCTGGCTAGGTTTTTGCCACTAGAAAAAAATAAATTAAAAAAAGAAAATAGCAAACCAGTCGAATCTCAATCTCGATTTCAATGCTTGATCTTCGCCCATCAATGGAAAACACAACAAGAATTAACTACCCGCAGAATTACCTACTCTTTGTCTCTCTAAGTTTCCTCTGCATTCACAACGAAGATTTGCAGGGATTAAGCTTTCACTTTGATCTCCAGTTTTGGCGTGAAATTTGGCACCTTCTCAATTGGATCCTTACGTTTCTTTTTCCTTCCACTCGGCTTTTTGGGCCTGTTGATTTGGACCACAACGGCCCATAAACCAAAGCCCAAAGTATCGGCCCACTTGTTTGTGAGAGGCCCGGCCCAGTATTAAAGTCATAAAATCTAGCAACGAGTTGGTCATTTCTCTTGTTGGCCCTCGAATCAAAGGTTTCAATTAAGACCGGTCTTTATAAATATTCGGTTTTTAATTTTTTAGAGTTAGTATCCAAATAAAATATAATAGAGAGTTTAAATTGATACACTTATAAAAGTTTAGAGTTTAAATTGATATACTTATGAAAGTTTGGAGTTTAAATTTATACAATTATTAGTTTAAAGTTTAAATGGACACAATTATAAAAGTTCAAGGTTTAAATTGATACAACTCCTAAAATTTAGAGGTATAAATTGATATTTGCCATAAATTTTAGGGCTCTTTTCAAATATAAAAAAATAAGTCAAACTATTTATAAATATAGAAAAATTTTACCGTCTATCACTGATAGACCGCGATAGAATTCTATCGTTTTCTATCGCTCAGGCGATATAATTTATTTGCTTGAGCGATAGAAAGCGATAGAATTCTATCGCGATAGACAGTGAAATTTTTCTATATTTGTAAATAGTTTGATATTTTTTCTGTTTATAGTAATTTCTCTAAATTTTACTTTTGTTTATATTTTGTTCAAAAGTTTGATGTCACTTTATTTGTTGGTTAAATGATTGACTTTGGTTAATTTAGTCTTTATAATTTTTAATTTCATTATAGTATCTATAGTTTCATTAAACATCTTAAATTTTCTCTCAACCATTTTTTACCAACTGAAAAAAAAACATGTTTTTACATTTTTGCTCAACCCTAAGCTCTGGATAGAATTAAAGGTAAATTACAAATTTAGTCTCCACTTATTAGATATGTCCTTAATCTTTTAATTTTGTGTACAATATATATTTGAAATTTTATAGCTAATAAGCATGGACACATTCAATAGTTTTAAAATTAACGAATCGATTAGTAAAAATAGTTATAAAAATGAATATTTATTTAGTAGGACTCAAAATTTTTTAATTTTATATCTGATAATTAAGTCTATTTTTTTAAAAAAAAAAAAAAAACAAACTGACAATGCCAATAACCTATGAAAAACAAAATTAACAATTAAGAGGCATTAAACAAATTTTAAAATTAGATCTATTAAGAGAAAAAATATTCTCTCTTCGTGAAACATATAGTTTAATTTAATATAATAACAGTGAGGGGCAATTTTAAAGGCTTGCTCAAATCATAAAAGATTAAGGCCATGTTTATCAAACCGTAATAAAAATTGGTGTAATCGTAATAGAATTCTATTGATGGATCAAGTATAATGAGTTTAAAGCACAAATGTAATTGAATTTTTTTTTATCACATTTATTTATAATTATGAATTTTGTCACATCTACTGTTATTGTTACTGTAACTTTTAATTCTGAGGGTGAAATGGTAACCTTAACGGTAAAGATAACATTAAAGGTGTCAAAATTTATAATTTTTCTTTTGAATTAGTAATAGTAATAGTAACGATACGACGTAATTTCTAAACGCATTTGGATTGAGCATCCTCCACTCGTCAATTAATTTACGTTTTTTTATTACAGATTTTGAAGTGGGCCCCTATGTCAGTTCGGATGCAGAGTACAAGTAAACATCACCAAAAGTAATCAAAATGGGGCCCACATTTCACATTACTATTGATTTATTATGTTTTTTTTTTAGTAATTTCAAATCATAGGTTAAAACTAATCACAAACCATAAACACCAAATTAAAACCTTGAAAATTATACTGATCAAAATTGAAACTAACCGAAACTTATGGTATTGAATTTCTGTCTAACATGTCAACATTTACATGAGTATATTTTCACATTCTTATTGGTTCATCTTGGACAAAAGGAATGAATAGATAATTCTATTATATCGTAAAAAACTCAAGAAACATAAAAAGTAAGTAACAACATGTCACTAATGTGAATATGATATAAATAATAAATATTTTATGTTTAAAAAGCGTAAAAACGTTTTTTATTAATTCATTTTTTAATTTTGTTGTTTTTATATATTTTCTATAAATATCCATTTATATCAACATTTTCTCATATTTTCATAATAGAACTAAAAAATTTCATAACCATCAATATTTTAAAACTTGTCTAAACCATAATAGATAAGTATAAATAATATCTTGGCTCGAGTAAAGTAATTGACACATACTACCTCACTTGAGGTCAGAGGTTTAATTCGCAATATATCTCACTCGTTGTACTAAAAAAAGATATTTAATAATTTAGCCTTATATTTAATTGAAATTTACCACATTTTTTTCCCAAGTATATATAATAACAATAATAATAATAATAATATTTGTTATAAATATTGGGTAAAGAAAAAAAAAAAAAAGGAAAGTATTACGAGCTAAGGTGAGAGTTTTTCTTTGGCACTCGATTCCCAAATCCACTAACTTTGCTTTTATAGCTATGGTCTCGTAGAATAAATACACATTTAAAACCATATTTAGAAGTGGGGTAAATTAAATAACAAATCATGATTTTTCACATTAATTATTCATTATATACATTTCATTTAAAGGTATTAACATAAAATATTCTACTCTAAATCCATTCATTTAAACTAACTACATAAAAGGGTAAAAAATGCTACGAAAGTCAATTTGCATCTTATCGTATTTTAACGAAATTTTTTTTTAAAAAAAAATGGTTATATTCTTATTCTCTTATTGTGGAAGTAAAGACTAAAATGATCGATGCGATTCGTTCTTTTGAAAATTTGTCAAACGATTTGATAAATAATCTTAAAATTTTAATTTTAAAATATGATAATTGAACCAACTACGTAAAAGTTTAGAACATAACTTTCACTTTTTAAAAAATACAAAGTTTTTTTTTTTTTTTTTAATTTCTATCTTTTTTATTTTAAAAAGGAAAACATAGCTTAGGTTAGATAGAAACGAAAATGTTATTCCCATTGTCTAGGAAGGATGCTTAATTAAATTATATTAGAGTTAATTAACTTCAATGTAGTCATTTTGTAATGCTCCAAGCTTAGGATTCAGAATTCAGTGTCAACACGGGTCCTTTCAGGATACTTTGTCCTCATTCACATGCATCATAAGAAAATTCCCAAAGCACGCTTAACTTTGGAGTTCCTATGATTGAGCTACCGAAAAGGAAAATGCATCTTATTGGTAGATAGTAACTTTCTTTTCTTCTAAGTTTTTCTTAACCATACTTTCATGTCCTCGGAATCTCTCTCATTCGGATGTGATCGTGGTTCATTCATGTCCCCCTCTTAAACTCGAGGCATTACATATCAACTCCTAAGCTGCAATTTCATTTTTCTTATTTATAATTTGAAAGAATTAAAATAAAAGTTTATGAAACACATTTTTTTCTTTTAGTTTCTAATAAAAAATTGTTTCCCCTCTCAGTGAAAGAAATGGAGAAATAGAATAAAAAATAATTGTCTAATATATTTTCATTTTCATTCTAAAATAAATAACAAAAAAAAAAAAAAAAGATGTTTTCAAATATAAAAAAAATGAGCCAAAATATTTACAAATATAGAAAAATTTCACTGTCTATCAGCAATAGACTGCGATAGACTTCTATCACAACAATAGACAGTAAATTTTTTTAATATTTGTAAATAGTTTTATATTTTTTCCATTTATAATAATTTCTCAAAAAAAAAAAAAACTTCCTCACTACTAAACATTTAAAAATATATAAAACATGGAATTTAAATATTTAACTTCTTAGATCAAAGGCATATGCTTTAACCAGATACAAACTTCATCTGATTAGGACAATCACAATGTGACATTATTTAATTTTGTTAATTTTTTTAGTTCTATAGTGATAAGTTGATAACTATGTTTAGTATTTTACTTGAACATCAAGTTATAATTTATATACAGTTCCTTACTTTTATTACTTTAATAATGACTTAATTAAAAATCAAGATATTAATAATATTTTTTTTATAAAATATATTTTTATTAATCATGGGTTCAAATTCAAAATATTTAAATTTAAAATGGAAAGCTTAAAAGTTAATAAATTTTTAATGGTTACAATATTTTATAAAAATTTAGGATCTAGACGATAATATATTTGTGATTATGTAAAAGATTATTCTTTTCAGTTGAGCCCTAAAGTCATCAAATGATTAATTAATAATAAGTCAAATAAATAAAGAGAATCAAATGATTAAAGAATAATACACAGCCTTGAGATCAATAATAAAATAATAAAATAAATAGTCTTGATCACAAAGCATAGGCATGCAAATTAGCACTACAAAAGAAAAAAGAAAAAAAAAAAGCATGCAAATTGGTCAAAGTGCCCCTAAGAAACTTTACATGGAGAATGGACCATTAAGGAAATAATAATAGCGTTAAAAATATCATTTTAGTCCGAACACTTTTAGTCTATATACTTTTAAACGTTTAATTTTAATTTATGTACTTTCTATAAACCTTATATTTTGTTCTTCAAAGTTAATTTTTATCAAAATTGATTAAATATAATAATATTTTTCATATAAAAAATATACCGTTTGAATATCTATACTATTATAAAATGGGCTATGAGGGGAGAATCTTTTTGTCCCCATTTTGCTCTTGCAATCTTTCATAAATCCCATTTTGTCCTTCATCACAACTATTCGGGTTGAGGTGGTTCCATTTGAAGTGGTGTGTTCTTTTATGTACAAGTGTGATCCAGACCATGAATATGAACATCACGATCAACGGTAGAGATATGTTTGAATGAACAATCACGTCATTTTTCCATTATAATTATTCAAGTTGAAGTGGTTTATCTTTCGTGTATTTGTGATGTAGACTACAATCGTGTGTGGGTATGAGAAATCACGATCTAATAGCTGATATATGTTTGAACAGACAGTCACGTTCTTTATCACATTATTACTATTCAAGTTTAAATGGTATATATATCATGTATGAGTGTGATTTACCCCTTAAATATGAAACATCAATATCTCATGATGGATGCATGTTTGAACGAACAATCACGTCTTTTGCCTTTAGAAATTTTCATAAATTCATATTTTGTCTTTTCTTTTCAAGTAGTTGAAACCATACGAGTAAAATAATGTGATAAACTATTTGATAAATTAATTATAATATTTTAAAACTTTTTCTCTATACGTGTTAAGATAAACTATACATTTCACGTGCAATGCACGTGTTATGGATTAGTATTTTAAAAATTTACAGTAAAAAATGGCTCAGGGATAATAAAAAGTTTTTTTACTTTGAAATAATAATAATAATAAAAAAATAATTTATTAACAAGAATATAGTTGAACAGTAATTGATATGTACTATTTTTTAATTAGAAAATGAGATTTAAATCTACAAATCACATTTATTGTAGGGAAATTTTCGCAAATAAATAAAATGTCAAACTATTTACATAAAATAACAAAAAAATACTGATAGACATTGATAAACTTCTATCAACATCTATCAGTGATAGACTTCTATCATTTCTATCACTGATAGATTCTGATAGACTTCTATCAGCGTCTATCAAAACTATTTAAAAATTTTGCTATTTTGTGTAAATAGTTTTACTTATTTTTCTATTTTTAAAACTTCCCTTTTATTGTACTAATAATAATAATAATAATGAAAGCGTTGAAAATATTTAGCAATTTAACGCAATAAATATGATAATCATAATCATAACTTCTTTTAATTAATAGCTTTTGGATTTTTGGATTGACCAATAAACTTAATTTTGGGGGAGATTGTTAATAATGTGATACAAGTAATAATGACTTTGCAGCATGATTGCAATATGATCGAGCGTGCAGAATATTTATATAATAATGTGCCGATGTGATTATATATATATTATATATTTGAATTTTTTTTAGTAGATAAAATAAGAGATTCGAAACTCGACCTCAAAAGAGAAAATGTCACTTACCAATGAGCGAGACAGAATTTTGATTCGATTTTTTTTTTGAAAAGAAAATTTCATTAAAAATCAAACAAGAGTAGAGCTCGGTAATAATGATTCCCCAGTTACACTATTCAACAACCAACTAAGAAAATTAGAGTCCCAAAAGACTATTGGAAGAAAGACGACTTAAATTTGTAGTAGTTAATTTTTTTAATTAATTAATATTTTTTTCTTAGGAAAAATGACAGTTGCTTTAGTGGATGTGGAAGCGATAAATAAAATTACATCCATCCCTAAATGTTATCTCTTTAGATTATACATTTAATCTCTAATTTTTAGCATTATTCAATTTTTTACTTTAAAATGTATATAATAAGTCCTTGAACTTATTTTTTAAAAAATGAAAATAAATAAATCCCTAAATTTTTAATTTTGCGTTTAATAGATCTTTAAAATTAGGTGTCTAAGAGGTTAATAAATTTTCAATTTTATATTAAATAGGTCCTTAAATGATCAATTTTGTGTCTAACAGATTCTTAAAAACTTTAAAATTGTTTCCAATAGATCCTAATTAACTTTTTAATTATTTTTGTATAATAGATCTTTAAACTTTCAATTTTATACTCAATAGATCCCTAAAATTTTTATTTTGTGTCTCATAAATTCCTAGCTCATTCTATTTAAAAAATATCACATACTTATTAGACACAAAATCGATTATTTAGGATCTTATTTGACATAAAATTCAATTTTATATCCATTAAACGAATTAATTTTTAACAATATTAAATATGTCAAAGACCCATTAAACACAAAATGAAAGTTGAGAGATGAACTGAACATTTATAAAGTTCAAGAACCTTCTAGATACAAAATAAGAACTTAAAAATATAAACAAACGTAAAAATTAAAGACTAAACTTATGATTTCACTTTTTTATTTTGCAAAAAAAAAAAAGTATGAAGTAATTTTTAGGGGAAAAAATGGAATCGTTGTCAATTAATTTAGAAATGCTCTTGACTATGCGCATAGAATTTATTTATTGTTGAATTTATAGAACCATTCACGTATACATTAAATCTCACTCAAAATAACAACAATTTAGCATAAAAAAAAAGTTTACAAAAAGAATATACAATAATTTAAAATTTTCATACTATCTTTATTAAAATGTTTAAATGTGTGAGATCTATAAAATAAAATAATATATAATCAAATGTTGAATGGAAAGAGTATATGCACGATAGTAATAATATTATAAATTTTTTTTAATACTACGTTGGTCTCTATACTTTTGGCTCTAGTTCATTTTGGTCTTTGTATTTTTAAAATGTTCATTCTGATCTTTACACTTCCAACTTTGGTTTATTTTGGTCCTTGTACTTTCAACTTTATGTTTATTTTGGTCCTTCAACTTTAAAAAAAATGACCATTTTGATATCTTAAAAATGAAGTAAAAATGAAAATAAAAGAACCAAAATGGTCACTTCTTAAAAGTACAAGGACCAAAATAAATAGGATGAAAGTATAGAGGCTAAAATGAACCAAAGTTGAAAGTACATGGACCAAAATGAACATTTTGAAAGTATAGAGACCATAAGAAA
The DNA here is from genome assembly GCA_002890555.2 of Lagenaria siceraria. Lineage (NCBI taxonomy): Eukaryota > Viridiplantae > Streptophyta > Magnoliopsida > Cucurbitales > Cucurbitaceae > Lagenaria > Lagenaria siceraria. Next base: position 20,716,226 of record CM016488.1, read on the forward strand.
CCAAAACCAAAACCAAAAGTACAGGGACCAAAGTAGTATTTATATCTAAAATTTTTTAAACATAAATAATAAATACTCATAAATTTTCCAAAAGAAAAATACTCATAATGAACCAATGAAATTTCATGAATTGGATTTCATAAATTACAATTTGACTTGAATTTGGGTGGAACATATTTTGTACATAAAATCCATATACACATATTGAAAGATTCTCATTGAATTGATTTGTTGGAACAAATCGCCCACTTATCAACACTAACTAAGGTGTTATATTAATAATAATAAAAAAAAAATAGATTATTGAATTACGACGGCTATAAATCAAGCACTAATGAATTGTTTGACATCTAGAATTGAAATGAAATGATTTGAGACAAAACAAGATTTCAAATCATATGAAAAATGCCAAATCTTTTAAACTAAAGAGTGGAATTTGAAATTTGAAGATTTTAAAAAAAGAGTAAAAAATAGTTGATCTAGTGCTTCTTTTTCAACCATAATATACAATTAGTTGCTCTAAGTGCTTTCATTTTCAATCACCACAATCTATTGTCAACCACCACAATCACGACCTAATATAAAAACTAACTATATAAATTAAATTATAAGTTTGCTTTCTAAATTTTGAAATTGGGTTTAAAAAAGCATGAAGGTGTAACACCCTGAGTTTAGGAGGAAGATATGAATGACTCAATATCACATCCGAATGAGAGGAATCCTGAGGACGTGAAAGTATGGTTAAGAAAGACTTAAAAGAAATGAAAGTTACTACCTATACCAACAAGTTGCACATTACTGATCCAATCACCTAGGACCGTCGGGACATGTGGGTGAGGACAAAGCATGCTGAAATAACCCATGGTTTATGGAGACAACTTTCACTCTTAGAAGCGGTTTAAGATTAGTAAGAATAATGACGTTGTCAGGTTGCAGGGGATGCAAGGAAACACCAAAGTCATCAGTTGCCGAATCTGGATTTCGAATCTTAGGTTTATGCCTTTTATAAAGTATATATAAAGCCCTTAATATTGGGATTCTACCTCTTTGAACAACAATGGACTCATTGATCATTCTTTAAAGCTATATTGATGGTACATATAGTTTCATAAATCAACTTCAGGCTTTTGTTGATCACATAAAACCAAAGATCCGATTTGGTTAAAGGTTTCTTCTTTGTCAATTGTAATTTCAACTCAACAATGCATTTCTTACTTAAAGCTAATGCTATATGATCTAAAGTGTCATAAATATATAGATTATGGAACACACATCGTGGACGAATGATGCTTTTACACAAAGACTATCATAACACTCAATGTTTTGTTTGTTATATTTTTTTTTTGTTTGTGATCTAAAATGTTATACATAATTCTGAATTTAAGTACCTAATTTAAGTCAATAAATTTTTTTATTATAATGCTTAATCATCCCTCTAATTTTTAATATTCTTTAATTACAAAAATGTATTATATTGCTTAACTACTCTTCTAGTACTATTTAAAATTTATCAAGCACCCTCCTCCTTCTTTTTTCTTCAAACACTTATTTAAGTTTGTGTCAAATAAAATCTTAAATATTATTATTATTCATTATAATTTTTTTTTTATGAAAAGGAAAAGGTAAATCATGATTGATTTATATATATTGGAAGTTGGTGCATATATGGTTATACTTGGCCAACAAAAGAACATGAACAATATGAAGGCCACACAAGTGATATCCAAAATAAAGTATATACTTTATTTGAATAAAATCCTAATTGGGGGCACATTATATCCCATTTTATTTTGCACAATAGTAATGGAGCAACAATATCAAGTTTGTTGGTGGACTAACTTATTTTCAAACTTTGGATTAAAAGATCATTTTACTTACAAATCTTTCATTTAGGATTACATATCTATTTTTTTAAGGGAAAATTTTAAAAATAGAAAAATAAAAGAAACTATTTACACAAAATAGCAAAATTTTTAGATAGTTGTGATAGACGCTGATAAAAGTCTATCAAGATCTATCAATGATAAAAATGATAGAAGTCTATCACGGATAGATACTAATAGAAGTCTGTCAATGTCTATCCCTGTTTTTTTTTTTTTTTTGTTATTTTTTGTAAATAGTTTGACATTTTTTCTATATGTGAAATTTTTTCTTTTTTATGTATAATTTAAAATACTATTAATTATGATCACCTAGCATGTCCGTGCTTTCTTTTTCGTACTCAAAGGTTTATTTAAAAGTTTATTTTATTGTTATTTCTACCTCATTCTTGTAATCTTTCAAATCGTTGATTGAGAAAATATTTATCGACCTTCCTTTTTACATGAATGATATTTTCTTTCAAATTAGTTTCTTTATCTTTAAAGTTAACAATCAATTCTAATTTAACTTATTATAAGCATTTTCAAATCTTGAAGACCATATGTTGAATTATAAAAGACTAATTAAAGTAGTCAAACTAATCATGATCTACTTAATTAAGTATTATTCAATGAGTCAACAAGATATTAGTAACATTCTTTATACGTAGTTAAACTCTTGACTTGTATCGTTGAGTTAAACATAAACTCTCTAAAGTAGTCGAACTATTCTTTCTTGACTAAGAGTTTATCTCATAGATAAAATACATCTTATAGAAATTGTTACTTGAAGTATGGTTTTAGAATAAATGATATATGGTATATTGTTGTTAAATTACTAAGGAGCTGAGAGGTTGGAATGTAATCAAGATTACTGGAAATCAGAAGAGTGTTGGAATACGTAAAGTATTGAGGGCAGAACATGAAAACGATGGAAAATAAGGTTTGGTTAAAAACTGTCGGAACCGAATGAGTTTAATATTACAAATCAAGCCCAAAACGCTCAATCCAAACATAGGCTTTGGATAATTAGAATCCAAACTCATTCTAATACGGTCTCTCGAACAGCTCCTAAATGTTTTAAATGGTTTATTACAAAGTTTTATTTTTGTTGTTTTACATTTTTTATATAATCATGTATATATCTACATGAACAATCATGATATTCCCCTTAAGATACCTATTGTTTGTGCAATCATTAGAAAACCAATACATTATCTACACAAAATTCTATCCTTCCTCATAGTACCAACTTGCTTCCATTCTTATATTCTTCTTCTTTTCTTCTTTCTTTTTTTTTTTTTTTCTCTTTTTCAAAAGAACTTCAAAATGCTAGTGGCACTAAAAGGAAAAAAAAATAAAAATAAAAATAAAAAACTCTTTGTTTCTTTATTATTAGTGTCATTGTTATTTGAAGATAAGAAGCCAAAAAGTAGTACTACTTCTCCACAAAACCTAATTTTAACTTAAAATCTCTCTTTCTTTTGGTTTTTTGTTGAATATTTGAGTGATAAAATTATTCTTTGAGTTGTCTTCCATTTTATAGAATATTCATCTAACCATCTCCAACTATCCAATATTTTTCAGTCAATCAAAAGGATAAAATAATATAAAAAAAAATATATAGCTAAATGGGAAATTTCATTATTTAAGTTATCTTTAGATTCTTATACTTAAAAAGTAGCTTATATTTTTGTTCATATTCTCTTTCATCTTTTTTTTGTTCATTTAATTCAAAATGCACTTGATGTTTATTTATTCTCTATAAATCTTGATGAGACTTAAAAGATGAAATTTCAATTTTATATATATATATATATATATATATATATTTATTTATTTATAAGAAATATCACTTTCACTTGTGCAACAAACATCACATCTAGCCTTCTCAATTAAATGTCAAATAAGATTGAAATTTCAATTTCAATTCATATTTTTTTTTTTAAAAAAAAAATCATTTTCACTTGCAAACTAGAAATTGAAGGAAGAATCCTACTTTTATTTGTTTATTTTGAAAAGAAAGATATAGATTTGCAATAAGTGATAAAGAGGTGGATTTTGAGAGAGAGGTCAAGTGGCACACCATGGTAGATAATGCCAACATAGTCTAATATCAATTAAAAATAACTATAAAATCTAGTGTTCCATGTATGAAATTTAAATATTGGAAAATAAGAAATTGAGCGTAATTAAATAAATTTAGGCATGTATCTTTGATCGAGAAATCATAATTTAAATCGCTCCATCTTCAAACTAAATAAATTGTCATGCAGATATTTTTTTTCCTTTTTCTTTTTAAATAAATAATCTAATAAGATTTTTTTTAGGAAAGTTTTCACAGATTGAAAAAAATGTCAAACTATTTATAGAAAATAGCAAAAAAAACATTGATTGACATTGATAGACTTCTATCAACATCTATCAGCGATGAACTTCTATCATTTCTATCACTAATAGACCCTGATAGACTTCTATCAGCGTCTATCACAACTATCTGAAAATTTTGCTATTTTATATAAATAGTTTTATCTTATTTTTGTATTTTTAAAATTTTCTCTTTTTTTATTGTATAGATCGATTTAATCAGTTTAGTGATACTATTTTTTGATGAGTTTAAAATGTCAATAGTCAGTATTAATACTATACAACTTTGAAATCAATTCATTGAATTATATATTTTTTTCAATGTGAAAAAAAAAATTATATATATATTTTTTTCAATGTGAAAAAAAAAAACTTTATATATATATATATATCTAACAAATTCATATTAGTCAATTTTTAATTTTCAACTAATTGAAAATGTCATTTTTTTTCTAACGTATTTTTTTAATAAGATATCAATTACCATCCCAAAATAAAAAAAAAAGAGTTATTCTTCTTTTTAAAAAAGATTCTAAATTTACTAAAAATAAGCTATGTGGCTTTAAATAGTAAAAGTTTATTTATTAGGTTGTCTTTTCGCCAAATATATATATAAATTTAGGTATCTAAAAACCACTTTAAGTGAAAGTTCTTTTTGCCCCCACTACCTCTTTTAAATGCTATATCATCCCACTACACTTGTACGTGGTAGGTGCTTTTATTTATTTTTATTTTTATTTAATTTAATTAAAATATTTTGAATAATTTTAATTAAATTATGTGCAAAAGGACATGGCTAATACTTGAGGAAGAAAAGTTTCCTTTAATATTTTTTTATTAATATCTTTGGAACAATTTTTATACTTGAGTTGACCATACCTTGGCTGTACGGACCAATGACTAATAGTTTTTAGGCCAAATATACAAAATATTACTAATATCTTATCTTTTTTATTTTATTATATTAATAATAATAATAATAGTAATATTTATTATACTAGTTTTATTAATAATAGTTAATAAAGTTACTTTAATAACTATTACTTTATTAATAATAGTTTTTAGGCTATTGGTATACGGACAAATGGCTAATAGTTTTATTATTTTTTATTAATAATAGTTTTTTATTAATATCTTTTTTTTAATTATCAACTTTGTTTTCTATCTTTTAACATTCTCTAGGAGTATTAATATTTTTCAATCATATCCTTAAAAAAACGGTTAATTTGCTAGCAAAAATGGATAAATTGGTTAAATTACAAATTTGGTTTTTATAATTTCGAGAAAATTAGAACTTAGTTCATATGGTTTTGAAGGTTAGAATTTAGTCTCCATAGCTTTAAAGTTAGAATTTAATTCATATTTATGAGGGTTTTATTAAATTATATTATTATAGGGACTAAATTCTACTCATAAACCATAGTGACTAAATTCTAACTTTTTTTTTTTAATTATAATGACCAAATTTGTAATTTAACCGTTATTTTTTTATGAATATGTTTAGACATGTGAACGTTTCACTTTATTGTTACTTAACACATAAGGTGTTGTTTGGTTTTTATTTTTAAAAATCAACTTTATTTTCTAACAATTTCATACAATGGTTTGTATATTTTTTAAGTAAAAGAGTTGAATTCTTAGTCAAATTTTAAAAACAAAAACAAATTTTCAATTTTTTTGTTTTTTTTGTTTTCAGAATTGTCATTAGTAAAAATTAGATAATAATATAATAAATTTAGAGGTGGAAGATGTGTTTGTAGAATTAATTTTCAAAAATAAAAAATCATATAGTTACCAAACGTAAAAGTCAACTCTTTCATCAATAAATTACGGTTGACCAATTAGCAATATTTGTCAATATCAATACAGTTCAACTAACCTAAAATATATACTATTGACCAAGAGATTACACTATACATTATTTTGAACTAAAAAAATGGCACTATTCATTTTTTTCAAGTGGCATGTTCATATGGAATGTCTACAATGTCCAAATATATTAATAAAATAATAATTTAATCACAATTAATTTTATGTAAACAATATTTAACAATTTTTTTAATAAACCAAATATTGAGAATTTTTTTTACAGCACGTGTAAAATTAAGAATTCGGAAAAAAAAAAGATTAAAATACTGGATCATTGGTATAACCTTTTGAAATTTATTTTAACACATTCTTAAAAATTCATATTATTCCACTCAAATCTTCTAGGTTTTAATTTGAAAAATTGTATCACAACTTACTTACTACATATTACAAATATTTTTTTAAAAAAAGAATTTTGATAGCAATTATTTGAAAAATTACAACAATTTCCATTTAAACATTAATCTTAATTATACATAGTGTAGATTCTCCTTTCCACTAAAAAGGGTAGGGTTGCTATCTCACTCACAAAGCATGAAATTCACTTAATTCTACTCTTCACCAACTAAAACACAATTTTCATACTATATTGAAAAAAATTAATAATTTTAAAAATCAATCCTTTATACTATTGAAAACCCCATTTCGGTTATTCATCCCTTTGACTCGGTTTCGGTTCCACCGTGTCTCGTTCATTAATTCGTACTATTTAAATACGATCATATTTTAGTGGATAAGAATCTTTTTTAGTTCAACAGCATGGAGTGTAAAAGCTAAAAATTGATTAGAACCTTTAATTTTTTGGTCAAGTGTATATGGGTCTTCACCATTTAAGTTATATGCTCGTGTTTATAGTAAATGAACCTATCATAGTATGATTGTATCGCCATCTTTAAATTACAATTCCAAAATTATTTTTTATAAATCAAATTATTAGTTTAATCATATGAAAAAAAGAAAAGTAAATAAAGAGAATCTAGATTAAAGAAATGATGGAAATTAAAGTGAAGTTTAGCCATTCCTCATGAGCATATATTATAAATACCCCAAGCCAATCTTATCATTGCTTTATGGAGAGATATAATATGATCATCATTTGCTTGTGATTGATCATAAACTTAAAAAACAAAAGAAAAAATTGCATACATACATATCATTTTCTCACAAATTAAATATCATAAGATTCCCTCTCCGTATTCTTTCTTTCTCTACAAGTATTGAAATATATATCATCTAGAGATAGTTCCACGGCTTAAAGGTTAGGGTTTTGACATATTATTGTTATTAGACCTGAAGCATATCTTTTATTTTCGTACGTACTTCCAGTCTCTCTATTTTTTCTTTTCCCTCGCCACCTCTCAAAGAGCGGTTCCGTACTCCGTATCACGCATCTCTCTCCGTCTATTGCCCTACACAAGTTTTCTTCAGTGAAAAAGGTAAACTTTAATTCTTCCTAATTACTGAAACCTCGTGTTTATTTATGTATGATCATTTTTCTCGTATTCAGATATTTAAGATATACGTTTAATTAATCACTTAGTTATATTCTTAATTAATACTATTCTTACTTATGGACATGATTATGAAGGATATTGTAAGGTCCAACAAGTAATTTTTGATATTATTATTGGATGTTGATAATACAAAATTAAAGTGTGTTTTTGTTAGTCATCTAAAAATATAAATTTGAAAATAATTAATTTAATAAAAACAAAAGTCATGTTTATATTATTTTTCATGGTGTTCACGTTGCAAATTAGAATATAAAACATTGGAGAACATGAGCAAAATAATTATGTTTTCAAATTTATCATTTTTCTAAATCACATAAGAATTCAAATAAAACTCAAATACTGCATATAAAAATAATTAATGAGGACTAGGAACTAACAATAGTTCATGATTTTCTTTAGGACAGAAAATAAATTTTATTAATTTCTCAATAAATTATATAAAAAATCAATTAACTTTTGCTTGTGTTCCATTTTTTCTCTGAAATTTGAAGTTTGATGTTTTTTATTCAAAACTCTCGAACTTTCAAATTATTTTTAAAAAATATGTTTGGAGATTTTTTCACTAGAATAATGAATGAAAATTGGTATAATTGGCGTGCAAAAATTGAAACACATAAATGATATTATTCACAATATCACTCATTAAATTAACTCAAGAAATTGTTAACATTATTTTTTGAGTTAAAATGAACCGTAACAAATTATCTTAATATTATATTAGGACAACGATTAGGTGCAGCTTAAACTATCATGTATTTTTTTTAAGATAGTAAATAATTTAATATTTATTTTTAAAACTACCATGTGTCAAATTTTTATTGGGTAATTAACAGGCTTAGCACCTAAGTTTCTTTTTTTTCTTTATATTTATATGCTTCTCAATTTTTACAATCAATTAATCTATGTTATTCATTTTAATGAAAAAAACTCTCTTCGCTTCATGAAATAATTTTAAAGTTTAAGAGTTAAAAATATTTTTTTTTTTTGGAAAAACAAAATTTAATAATTTAACATAGCTAAATATTATTATATGTAAATGATTTTTTTTTCTTCTTATAAACGTTTACAGGATCGATCTATTAAGAGAATGAAAATTTCCTTGTCGGCGAGTTGCAAGCAAGCTGCGGCGGAGCCGCCGCTAGTAAACTTTCAAGGCACAAACACACTCAATTTGGAACCATTTTTCCGGCGAAAGGATAAAGTAGTATTCGTGATGGGAGCTACCGGCACCGGGAAATCCCGGTTGGCAATTGATTTAGCTACCCGTTTCCCAGCTGAGATTATAAACTCCGACAAAATCCAAGTCTACAAAGGACTCGAAATTCTCACCAATAAGGTCACCGAAAAAGAATGTTGTGGGGTCCCACATCACCTCCTCGGAATCGCCGATCCAAATTCAAACTTCACGGCCACCGACTTCCGCCGCCACGCCTCATCGGCGATCAACTCCATCGTCGGAAAACATCGCCTCCCTATTCTCGCCGGTGGCTCCAACTCTCTCATCGAATCTCTTGTCGACGACGAGCCTGAGTTTCGTTACCGTTATGACTGTTGCTTCTTATGGGTGGACGTTTCCTTACCGATCCTCCACTCATTCGTGTCTGAACGTGTCGATCGGATGTTGGAAGACGGATTAGTTAATGAGGTACGAAATTTGTTTGATCCTAAAGGAAATGATTACGCACGTGGGATTCGACGTGCCATTGGAGTGCCTGAACTCGACGCGTTTCTACATGCTGAGATGGATTCAGCCACCAATGATAAAGCTCGATCTCGAATTCTTAAAACGGCTATTTTAAAGATAAAAGAAAATACGAGAAAATTGGCATGTCGTCAACGACAGAAGATTCACCGTCTCCAAAGCAAATGGGGATGGAATCTCCACCGAATCGACGCTACCGAAGTTTTCCTACAACTCGGCAATGGAGAATATTCCGACCATGCTTGGGAGGCACTCGTGGCAGAGCCAAGCTCCATAGTCGTTGACCAATTTCTCTGTGAAGATAGTTTCAAGCGCCACTCAGTAAAAATTGAACTCGCGGAAAAAGTATTCAATGTAGTTTTTTGAATAATTTTTCAGACCTAAACCTGAAACATATCAATCGTCCAGATGATGACACGTGGCAACGACGGGAGAGACTTTCCTCCTTTACTATGTGATAAATTTTTATGGGAGCAATTATTTAGGTGCATCTCAAACTAAATTTATTTTTGTGCATTTCGATCTATTAACAATTAGATAAGATGCATGAAAATGATTGTAGACTAAGATGTATCTAAGTATTTTTGTTTATATTGTTAGATTGGTTTTATTATTAAAAGTTAAATAAATTAAAAGACAGGGTCTTGGGTTACGGGTGGAATCTGCACGTGCGGCTATTGTCTGTAGTTTCTTTTCCACATGTGTGGAGCTGTTTGGTAGTTGTATTTTGTATTGTAATTTTTTCTTTACAGTGGCAAATGATCAATGAGATGTGTCCACGTGTCTTGATGGATATGAATTATTGGAAATAATATGAAAAGAATTTTGCTAATTTGGTTTGAAATAAAGTTCTAGTATTAGCATACTACATTTTATTTTATTTCATGATTCTTATAATTTTTTTATATGTGTGCATGTAATATCTTATAAGGATGGATCAAAATCTTTTTTAAAACAAAACATTAAAATAGGGTTGAAAACTTGGGATCAATTTAAATAAAATGTAAGTACTAATAATAAAAATTTGGTCAAAAACCTCAAAGGAAAAACACTTTGAAATTTATTTTCACTACAAAAAAAAAATATATTTCTTGACGTTTGTAATTTTACTCAAGTAATAGGTAATTTTAAAGAAAAACGTCAAGAAATTTCAAAAAAGGACGGAAGTTATATATTTTTTTGAATTTTTTTCACCCTGACACACTACTTGACGTTTTTTAAATGTCAAATTTAATCTATATTTTCTTGTCATTTAAAAAATGTCAAGAATGCTTAAGTAAATAGAAAACAACTATTTTAATTAATCACTTCTCACACACACATGTGGCTTCACCCAGTACCACACACGTGAAAACCCTACAATCTAATAAACAGCTTCTCACGCAAAAACCTAGTATATGCAGAAAAAAAAAGTTAAATTCATTGGGAGTATGAAGATTAAACTTTCGATCTAAAAAGATGTAGTACATGTCAATTATCGTACTGTAGTAAACTGTGCCCACTTAAGTTATCATACATTTAGTTGACAAATAGATAAGTAGTGATTTGAAAAAGAAATCTTGTTAATAGTGATCACAAATATGAACTCTAAATAAAGGAGACAATAATGGACATGCATGAATAAATGAGAGATTTCGAGTTGATTGAACACAAAATTAAAAATTCATATATTTATTAGACACATTTAAAATTTATAGACTAAATAGATACAAATGAGATTGAAGTCATAAATTTGGTTTTTAAATATTATTATTATTATTATTGTTTATTATTATTGTTTTGATTAAATGCAATGTGTAAGGTTGTTAGTGGAGCACAACTCAAAAGGACTCCAAAGTCTTTGATTCCAACTTTATAATGAGCAAATGAGAGATTAGAGTATAATAGTTAGTCACACTAACGAACATATATATTACATTATATTATATAATTTTATATCATATGATATTTGATATTGTAACATACATCATAAATTCGTAGTGGTCCAACCAAATTGCTTCAAAGTATTAACCCACTATTTATTTTTTCTTTTGTTAAATTATTAACCCACTTGTTACTTAGTTATTAATATTATTTAATTATAATTACTGGGTATATTTTATCTTATCAAGATAAGAAAATTCTGTCACGTTCGAAATTAGAATATACAGCAGTTTATATTAGAGCCATTGGCCTTTTCATTATCAACTTTTTGTTATTATTTTAGTCAATATTCTCTCCTCGGAAAAAAGACAAAGTTATTTATTTATTTATTTATATTCTGCCTTTTGTTGATGGAAAAGATATATATTATATATATTATTCATATTTAATGATTGTTCCGTCCAAGAGATACTAGAATTTTCTTTCCGACCATTTTTATTTCAATTGTTTTACTTATCGATAGACTATGAACATATAAAAATGAAGATCTTTTCAAAATAGGAATTAGGTTGTTTTAAAATATAGAAAAATTAACTAAATTATTTATAAATTGTGAAATAATTATATAATATTACAGAATACAATTGTTTAAAATATAATTTTTTTTCCTTTAAAAAAAACCATTGTTTTAATTAATTGTATACAATCATACTTTAAAAAGACAATTTTGGGATATTTATTTATGAATATAACACAACTTTTTTATATAAAAAAAACTTATATAAAATTGATTTAAGATTTTTGAAGTTAATCAAATTCTTGGTTTTAATTTTCTTTATTAATTATAAATATGTATGATGGACAACATTTCTATAGGTTTTTTTTTTTTTTTTTTTTTTTTATATATATATTTTATTAGGTTAACTTTAACAGTTTAATATATATATATATATAATAGGTTTGTTAAATAAAATTTCTTGGACACTTTAAAAAATCAACTTTTACCATTAAACATGCTAAGTTGTATCTACTTTACCATAAATTTAATTTAATTTTATTAAATTGTACCTCAAATTTAGATAAGTGTTGTAATTTAGATAAGTTGTTAGTTCTCCTTCAAATGATCGTTTAAAAGTACGGTATGCGAAATTGATAGAATTTCATAAAAACATTCACTAAAGATTTGGTTGAAATTTATGAATTTCAATAGTTAATGTATAGATTAATCTCTAAACTTAATTTTGTGAAAAACTTAAATTTATTGAATTTGTAGAGTTTATAGAATTTTTTTCATTTTTTTCATTTGTTTATTTGTTTTTTTTTATTAGAATGAGTTGGTAAATTAACTTTAATTGTTAAAATAATTGCAACATCTTTAAGATTTAATTTGAAGAAAGCACTGAGTGAAAATGCCCTAAAAAAAAGTTGAGTGAAAATGGTTACAATTGAGTAAGTTTAGAAGTAAATATTTTTTCCCAAGAAATCAATTAATTTTTTTTTATATGCGTGAGTGTCCGGACCAGCTTACGCGCACATCGACTAATCTCACGGGACAACCCACCCGACCCTACAACAGGGTTGTACCCACAACCCCTTAGTCCTTTGACTTTTTTTTTTGAGGTTTCCACTACCACTAGGCCAATCCATGATGCTTCCAAGAAATCAATTACAATAATTTCAAGTACATAAAACTAAATCAAATTAATGACCTAAATTGAACCAACCGAGCAAGTTTGATCAATTAAGCGTGTTTGAAATCTAACTAAATCGTTTGAAGTTTTATGTTGAAGTGTATAATACGGTGTACATAAGCTGTATTATTATTCTAATTTTATGAAATTAAATGTGGCTTTGTAAATTTAATAATTGTGATATGACTTTGTGTTTTTTCGAAAATAAAAGAATAAGGAGAAATATCCTCATTATTGTAAAATTGAGAAACAAAACGAGAGACAACGAAAATATGAATATTGAAAAATTATAATATTAAAATAAATAAATAACAAAACAAAACATGAGAAATTATGGAAAATTTGGAAATTATAAAATTTCTCTTTTGAATTTCTCACTAATATCCACTATCTCTACAAAATTCACAAAATGTTACATATGGAATAATCAAAAAATGGTATTTGGTATTTGGACACTAAACATAGACATCTATATTACACCTATATTATAATATTTATAATACTCTCCTTTGATGCTTATTATATATAAAATATGTCTCGCTAAAATCTTACCTGAAAAAAAAATCCAATGAAAAAAAAATCCTAGTGAAGAAAAAAAGTACATATTTCATATAAATTAATTAACTTTAAAAAATTTCAATGTTATGCATCAAGTTTTCAAAAGTTGTGATTGATCCACATGTGCCACGTCATTGCCACATAGGATTGTTCTTTAAAATCTTCTGTTGGTCATAGCTTCTTCGTTCGATGTCTAATTTGAACGATTTGAAATGCGTTGGAATCGTCTCTCCATGCTCTATGCTATGGACCTTTATAACACTAAAATTGTTAGAAAATAAATGTTTGTTATTATCAAAATATATGGTATGATTGAAGCTCATAAAGCTAACAAGTAATAAGAAAGATGAGAGAGAATTTTGTTTTTATTTTTACTTAAAATAATAAAAACAATAGTCGTAAATGAGAAATATATGGTGACGAAACTTTTAAACTTATTTTTCAAAACTCTGAGACTAAAATGACTCATTTAAAATTTTAGAGACCAATTGCACCTATTTTTAAAAATTTAGAGTATAAAGGTACTTTTTTCCAATATTAATGTTGAAATCATATGATTTAGAAGCTTTTTATTAATTTGAGGATTTTGTATCTTTTCATTTACTTCTATTTTTCTTTACTTGGTAAGGTTATAGAAGAATAATATTTTTATTTAGATGACTTAGGATTTTTGAAATTTCATTTTGAAGACACAACAAAATTAAAAGAGAACAAGTTTGGTTATAAAAAAAAAAATACTTAGAATAAGTTTGGACACTTGCGGATATAAAAAAATATTTTTTTTCATTTTTCAGGAAACCAACTTATTTGATTAACCATTCTTGTTTATTGTTTCTAAATTTTAATAATCATTTCTAAAAAATTGAGCCAAATTTAAAAAAATATAAAAAGTAGTTGCTCCTTATTTTGTTTCTAGTTTATATATATGTGTGTTTATATTTTAACAAAGTTTGCACTTTGCTTGATTGTTAATTAGGGTTTAGGAGCCGTTTATGTCCACATTATGCGACTATCTAGTGGAGGTGGTTATACGTAAATTCATGCATTTATTTTAGGTGTTTGTTAAGAAAAATTTCCTTGTCGATGAGCAGCAAGCAATTCATTTTTATATTATATAAGCAAAACATATTTAAACTATAAAATAAGAAGAAACAAATTACAAAAAACGAGAAACAATAAATTGTTGCCAAATAAATTTATGTTTCTTCTTTTTCAATAAACGTGGAGCAAAAATAGTTAGCAAATATTATAAATGTAATATTTAGTGTAGATATCTATAACTTACATAAGTTACAAAAATCCATAACCTCCCATTGAATTACATAATGTAACATACATCATTCATGTACTATAAATAGTGTGGAATGATGTCATTGCAAGACACACCACAATTGAATTCAATTGTTATCTCTACTTTCTACTTCTTTACTTTGTGTTTTTGTTATTCCCTTATTCTTGTTTTGTTCATATTTTACGACACTAAACAAATTTTTATTTTTAATTCTTAAAAAATAAGAAAAAAAAAACAGAAACAAGAATGTCAACGGGACCTTAAAAGTCACGGTGTTGAGCTGTTAATACTTAGGGGCGAGTGCTATATGCGTCATAATTTTGTTATGAAAGATTAAGAGAATTGACCTACCTCACAAACAATATATCACAAATCTCCTAAATGTTAAATATATTTCATACCTAGTTTCGGCATAAAGTTGGGACAATCCTAACATTTTTATACAATCTCTCTCATATTTAATTTTATTATATTTTATGATTAAAATAAAAAAAAATACAATCCAAATATAGTATTAATTCTTTAGAGATTTTATTTTTTTAAATAAACATTAATTACACGGTATATCATCATTAAAATTGAGTTGTCATTTAATGATATATTGTTTTATTTATTAACTAATATGGTATATATTCCTAGAATTAAGGGATACAATATTGTAGTTACATTTTTCCCCTGTGTACAAAATATGATTTATTCTTTTGCGTTAGGAGTTAAAAATATATTTAATATATTAAAATGTATATGATTACTGGTCTTATATCATTCCTTATTATATATTGTGGTTTATTTGAAATATTTTTTGTAATATTAGATTATTTTAACAAAAGTTGATTATGAGCCAGAATTAAAAGTATATTTAAAACATTAAAATGTATATAATTATTGGTCTTGTAAATTTTATTATAGACTGCAATTTATTCACCATATATATATATAATATATTATATGATATATTCAATGATTTCAGTCAACTGATAAATGTCTATTTAAAGTATTACAATGTATATTATACACAATGTTGGATGTTTTATTCGACATATATATATTTTTTTAATTCTATGAATTTCGCAAATGAAAATCTTCAAATATTAGAATTTTCCTTTGTAGTTGTGTTTGGTAATAAATAATTTAGGAAAAAACTTCTTTAATGCGTTTGTTTTTATTATTTGTTTTCCAAATGTGGCTTTTCGTATTTCTTTTTTTTTCTTTTCTATAATAAAAATCGTTAGAATTATATAAAGGTGTAATGGACTTTTAGACCTGATTTTTATGCAATATTCCAGCACATTAGGTTACTGGTGAAAAAAATAGTGTGTTTAAGACATTCATGTAATTGGTCATATTTAATTAGGCTATTAGTGTAGAAAACCCTTTTGTTATTGTACCTCGGCCCATAATAAAGTTTCCATTTGAGCCCATATAAGAATAGCCCAACTACTCAGGCCCAGTTTGTACGGCAAAACTTTGAAGAGCCCAGTGTGAATCGGCGGTTTTTCGCGCTCTTTTCCTCTTGAAAATTAGGTATTTGATACCATTCCAATCTTTGTTGGTCCATGAAATGAACCCTATTTTCAAAAATTATTTGAGAAGACGACTAGTTTTGGATAATTACCAGAAATGGCATAAAATATTTTTCGATTTACATAAATAGCCTTTTTTTTTTTAAAAAAAAAATTGTTTTATTATACTTTCCTGATGGTGATTTCGATCGGGAACGAGATAAAAAAAATTATGCATGCCAATTTTTTTTTTTTTTTTTTTTAATTTTTTTTAGAAAAACTATCTAATGGGTCATTGATACTTGATATTCTGTCCAACCACTGCATCCAGATTCTCCTCATGTTGTAGTTACACTTTTTCTCTATCTCTACCATTAGATTATCCTCGACTTAGGTAGCGAGTCAATGTTTATTGCAACATCAAATAAATGACTAGTGTTTAGAAAAATTTGTACGAATGACCCCTTTTCAGGAGCCCAAATAAAAAATGGCCCAATATTAAAAAATGCTCGAAAAATGGCATTTTGCTTATGTTATCCTCAAAAGGTACCAATTTGACCCCAAAAGCGCGTGCGAGGCCCGATGCTCCTACGAATTCTTGTTCATTCTCTCACTTCAGGTTTCTTCATCTCACTTCTTTTGTCTTTTTTCTTCATCAAATCTGTATTTTTCTTTTTTTGATTTTTTTCTTCGTTCGAATTCTCACTCTTGCTTCTTCCTCTCGCTCTAGCTTAATCTTCTCTCTCCTTGGTCTCACTCTCGCTTTGGTTTATCCTCCAACTTTCATCTTTGATTTGAAATAAGAAGAAAAAGAAGTGTCGATCGCTTATTTAAAAAAAAAAAGTGCAGATCGAGAAGCAGATAGGAGAAGGAGGAAATGAAAGAAACTAAAGTGATTTTGGTAATTTTACAAGACGATGATGTAAGCAAAAGGCAAAAAAAAAACGTTTATTTTCAAAACTTAGGTCAAATTTCTTATATTTTAGGTTATTCATACCATTTTCTCCCCTTTTTAGGGCTTAAATATGATAACCAAGACCTTATCGATTCATAAAAAAATTAAGTCACCAAAGACATATCGTCTCATTGTCACTACCAATCTCCTCTCCACTCATGTCGTAACTTTCTGTCAACATAAACATGATCAATCCGACATTTTTGAGTCGGGATCCGTATCTCCTTCCTTGTTATTATTATTATTTCTACTATGGTTGAACAATCTTAGGCAGTTTTTGGAGTTTTCAGAAAATTTCCCATGTCCTACGATTGAAGTGACAAAACAGCCATCTGCCTAACTAATGCTTTATTTTAGAAGAAGTTAGATTTGGAACAGGTTTCTTCAATTATTTCCCCATTTCTGCCTTTCTAGACATGACACTTGATTCATACATTAGCAAATTTTATTTACTTCCTCATATTGATTGATCCATATATTAGATAAGAAAATTGATGGAATCCACACTTGTAATGGACCCTTTTCAAAAATTTATAAAAAGAAAAAATTAATTTCATCATCTTTTTATTAAAAAAAACTTATTGATGTAATTATAAAATCAATGATTTATAAGTATAAAAAATTTATGTCAAAGTGAGCTTGTGGTAATTGGTACGACCTTCTTCCGGTCGAAGGTTCAATCTCTAACTCCTAAGTTATCAATGTACATGTGCAACAAATATCATTTAATATTAGCATTGATTTGTATGATATTAACTAAATTGTTAAAAAAAATATAAAGTGTGGAGACTAAATATTACATTACTAAAGTTTCAGGAATTAAATTGTAATAAAATCTAAAAAGTACATTAGATTAAATAGTTGCATACAAAAAAGGAATTAATTTCTTGCGAAATAAAACTTTATAATCTAAATTGTTATTTTTATAAAATCTTCAGACTTCAAAGTATAATTTTTAACCATTTGTTTCTTTTTTTAACACAAAAGCAGTAATTTAAAGATAATTCACTATAAATCTAATTTTATTTTATATTATTTTCTTCACTAAAAAGTTGAGCATTACAATACTAATCAAAATTATTTCAACTTATTATAATGAGAAATTACTGTAAACAAAAAAATATCAAATTATTTATTAATATAAAAAAATTTAAAAATTTAGTGATAAAATTTTAAATAGTTGGACTCATTTTTCTATTTTTGAAAATAACTTTTTCTATATTTAAAAACAATTTTACTATCATTTTAATCACATCATTTTTGGTTATTTTTTTAATTATTTATTTAAAAGTCATTATCTCCCAAAAAAGTTGTCCACCTTTCAAGAAGAAGTCTTAGTTTGAAATTTCTAAATATCACTTCTTCCTTTAGATTTCTACAAATTATACATTCTTTTGATCCTGTCAAAGGATATTATATTACATACTTTTTCAGATAAGAATACTTATATCATATAATATTAAAGTTTTTTTTTTTTGGTTCAACTCTAACTTCGTAATATCCTCTATATATATCGACCAATTAAATTATGTTTAAGTTAACAACAACAAATTATTTATATTTATATAAAATAAATATCACATTTCTTCTGCTATATCCTCTTCGTGTTCTATCTTTTTCAAAGTTTAAGGTTTAAATCTTCCTACCTTGCTTTCGATGGTAAGAAAAATTTTAAAAAGAAAAATTAAAAAAAAGTAAATAATTGGACTATGCAATATTAACCTTTTCTATGAACTTTTACTCTTAAATTTTGCAAGTTATATTACTGTTCACTCTACACTTTTTTTAATTTGAACTATGCAATACTTATCATATATTTAATTTCAAATTCTTCATAACAAAAGCCATATAAACTGCACGTATAAAACTCACTGATTTCAGTAGATTAAACATGATTTATTAAGCACAAATTCCATCATTTAATAATATTTAAAAAAACACTCTTAACATCTCTTCTCTCAAATTCTATTTAATCTCGTATTAGACAATATTTTGTAATTCATTATAACTCCCTTTTCTTATAACAAAATGACAGAGTAAATTTTCATCATCATCCACATTGTTTACTAAATAGTAGAATTTGTGTCAATTTAAAAATTCATTCTCTTTAAAATAAATTATTTCTTTCCTCTCCAAAAAGTTGGATGAAAATACCAAAAAAATAATTAAGACATTAAAAGAATGCGATAAAACTGGAAACATAAAATAGAAAAAGAAAAAAAAAGTCACTTACCAGAAAAATTCACACTATGTGAAAAATTGTTATAATCACACAAAATAATTCTTATCTGACCCCAATTATAACAACACTCTCTCAAAATTTTTGACTTCTCACATGTTTTTCTCACTCTCAAACTAAAAAATACAAACGGAATTTAATTAGAGTTAGCACACTAAACTTAGAGTGTCTCTAATTGGGACAACTTGAAACTAGAGGCATAAACTCCTTTTATAGGCTTGGAGCTCATCCCATCTTTTAATTTAACTGATGTGGGATTCTTCACTTTCAATATTTTTGCCAAAATCGCAACAAATTCCACATCTGCAAGATATTTGAAGAACCCACATCTTCAGTAACATTCATTTGTCTTCGCCGACAATCATAATTCCCAACTCAAAGAATTATAACTCACTCCACCATAAAGAGTAAATCACTTGGAATACCACCTTTCAAGAATTTTCTTTTTTGTCACATGTCGATAAACTTTGTTAATATTTATACGATAACTTTCACCTACTTGGCTCACCTGGAAGTCCTTCAACCATCGACATAACTTCCACCACACACCTTGAATAACCGCCAAGTAAATGTCTGTGTGCAAACTTGTGGAACCGCTAATATAACATCCACTATTATGGTAAAGCAGATATACCATAAAGATAAAATTTTGTCTTCTTCAGAGGAAGTCACTGTCTCTCCTGACGAGAAAAACAACGTCAACATTTGATCTAGAGCCATTTGACGAACATGCTCTGTTTTTTAATGTGCTCAGACTGTCCGCATTCCTAACAACCTATTTTCTTCTCGAAGACTTTTTTCTCTGAACCTTTATTGGAATTACTCTGGAATTGCACTAGAACACCATCATCGCTTAACTTACACTTGTGTAACCCATATTGTATTAACACATCTCTAACTTGCACTTGTCAAATTCTCCACATCAAACTTTATTGGACTCGTAAAACTTGACACACATCAGCTTCACTCCTAGCGAATGTGCAAATAGTGAACAATACATAGTATTTCAAAACACCATAGCTCGTTTCAATAATTCTTTTCTAATGTGGAAGCTCAGACAATATTGCAACCACATAGCATACTCATAAATTTAAGAAACTCTGAACCTAAAGCTCTGTACCATTGGGAAAAACTTCGAACTTCTACAACAGGAAAAAGCAAAAAAATAACTGAGAAATTAAAAAAAAAAATAATACTAGAAACACGAGAATTAATGTGGAAAAACTCCAAACTGGAGAAAAAAAATCACAGACAAAAAAAATTTACTATGTAAAAAATTGTTACAATCACATAGAATAATTCTTTTTCTAACTCCAATTATAATAGCACTCTCTCAAAATTTAACCAAAAGAAATTTAATTAAAATTAGCACACTAAATTTCTGAGTATAAGACCACAATATTTTTTTTTTGCCAAAATTTCAACCGAAAACCAATTTCATGTACATATGTTATTTTATAGGCGCACATTTTCATTAATTACTTTACTTTTCTTCCTTTTCTCTCTCATTCATAAATAAGTATAAGACCACAACATCTTTATTAATTATTTTACAAAATTTCTCTCTTTTTCTTAATACTACTAATAAATTTTCTTCCCCAAATTTTGCTTCTAATAATAATAATAAAAAAAAAGCCATACTAATCTATTTTTTTTATTACTTCTAATATTTTTAATAAAACTAAATTACGGCAGATGTAGACGCAAGTCATCTTTTGCCCACGTGCAAGCCTCTCCGTGAAGACGGTACCGTTCGCCGTCCCTATCGGTCAACATTTCCCAGAACCGCTCCGATCCTGACAACGTCGCTTCACGGTCTCCTTCGGTAACTCATCACGAAACTATATTATTAAATTAAATTTTAATTTGTGGTCAATATTGTTGGAAATGACTAGTCAATTGATAGAATGACTTGTCATAAAAGTTTTATTTTTACTTTTATCCCACATTAAAAGATTTATAAGTGTTTAATCTCCAAGATTTAAAAAAATGTATTTCTTCATTTAATTTAAATCTTAAAACGTTTTTATTATTATTATTATTAAAAAGATTGGAAAACATGTTTGAAAAAGAGAGAATTATATACTTTTCTTTTCTTGAATCTGAGCATAATTTTCCTATTGATTCCAATCCTTCTGCGACGAGTGCACATCTGAGAAGGGTGTTGTGTTAGACGGATGGATGACTATTTTAGGGGAAGCTCAGTTGGTCCTTTGTTTGGGGGGAGGAGTGTCGAGAATGCGACCAAAGTCCCATATTGTTCAAATTAGGAGATGATAATGGGCACATAGGTGCATGTATAAAGTTATTCGTCTTTGTTTTATTGAGCATATCTAAGACCATGAAAAGAGCAAATGTCGATTAGCTATTAAGTAACTTATGAAGAGACATATTGAAATAAATCAATTAGGGGTATGCAAATAAGACATCGAATATTCAGATGCATACTCTCGTATGACTAAAATAGCTACTATAGAGACTTGATAGCATTTGCAGCAATACGTGATCATCTAGTACATCAAATGGATGCAAAGATAGCATTTCTCAATGGTAACTTGGATGAGGAAATATATATGTAACACCATCTGAAGGTATGTAAATTCACACAATCTCTATATGGTTTTAAAGTAAATTGTTGTGATACATGTGTTTACTCAAAGTTGTTTAGAGCTGATTGTGTGATTATCTGTTTGTATGTTAACGATATACTGATGTTTTATACAAACATAGATGTAAATAATAATACTAAGTTATTTATGTCCTCACATTTTGAAATGAAATATTTAGGTGAGGGTGATGTGATAATCGGTGTTAAGATAAGGAAAACTGAAAATGGATTTTCTTTATATTAATCACATATTGAAAAATGCTAAAGAGATTTGATTGCTTTAATGATGCTCCTATAAGAACACCTTAGGAAGCTAGTATGAGTCTTAAGAAAATAAGGAAGATAGTGTTTCTTGATCTAAATATGCAAAGATTATAGGAAGTGTTATGTTTTTATGAACTATACTAGACCTGTGATTGCATATGTTGTGAGAAGATTGAGTAGATATACACATAATCCTAATAAAGATCATTTGATTGTCCTTCGTCATTTATTAAGGTATCTTAAGGGTACAATACTTTATTGTTTGCATTTTAATAATTTTCTGCCATACTAAAAGGGTAGTGTATGCAAACTTGGTAACTTAGAATGACGAAGTAAACTTTACTAGTGGATGTGTTCTTATTGGGTAGAGGAGCTATTTCATGGAAGTCTGCAAAACAGACTTGTATAGCAAAGTCCACCATTGAGTCTGAATTTATTGCTCTAGAATTAGCAGGAAAGGCTGAGAGGCTTAGAAGCCTACTGGGAGATGCACCATTGTGGGGGCATCAATATGAGTGACTTAGAAGCCTATTGAGAGAAGTACCATTGTGAGGGGCATTAGTACCAATCTCTTTGCAATGTGATTCACAGACTACCATAGGAATTGCCAAGAATAGCATGTATGATGGCAATAAGAGGTATATACGCCTCAGACATGGAGCTGTGAAACAGTTACTGAAAGAAGGATTATTTCATTGTAAGATTTGAAAGGAATTTAGTAGATCCTTTCACTAAACCATTATAGTGGTCCATAGCCCTTTATTTGGGTGGTCTACCATAGCCTTTCATTTGGGTGGTCCTAGGTACAGACTTGATGGACAGAACTAAAACCTTTAAAAATTTCATAGCCCTTCTTTTAGGTGGTTCTGGTATGGACTTGATGGATAATTGTAAAATCTTCATAGCTCAGTTTTGAGTGGTTTGTCTTTGACAGACTTGATGAAGTTAGTCTTGATATGGACTAGATGTGAAGTCTTCATAGCTCCGTTTTTTAGTGGTCTATTGCGATAGACTTGATGAAGCAACTAACGTGATTGTGAAGGTGTGGTCGCCTTCTATGAAAAAGCACGCATAGCACGCATTGTATTGCGGAATCATGAAAATTTAAGGAGTAAAACGTGTTGTGGGGGTCTCAACCGTAGTTATTGAAAGTTCAAGAGGTAACTCACTTTCTCTAATAAAGTTGTTGCCCTACTTCACTATGCATCAATTCAAATCGAAAGATATTGATGTTTAAGTTTATTCTCCTTTGTTTGCTCGGATAAATTATTATTATTATTATTTTTAATTGCAGTCATTCGTAGGGGATTGTTGGGAATGACTAGTCAATTGTTAGAATGACTTGTCATAAAAGTTTTATTTTTGCTTTTATCCCACATTAAAAGATTTATAAGTGTTTAATCCCCAAGATTTAAAAAAATGTATTTCTTCATTTAATTTAAATCTTAAAACGTTTTTTTTTTATTATTATTAAAAAGATTGGAAAACATGTTTGAAAAAGAGAGAATTATATACTTTTCTTTTCTTGAATCTGAGCATAATTTTCCTATTGATTCCAATCCTTATGCGACGAGTGCACATCTGAGAAGGGTGTTGTGTTAACCTTGGGGAGCAATCGGCAAAAACGATTTAGCACCGTGGTCGTGCCGCAATTTGCTTTCAAGGCCGTGGTCATTCCACGACACAACAATCGACATTTAGAACTAACAGATATTTTAACATTTTAATATAATATAAATAATTTAAATATTAATAAATATTGACATTTTAACTAATTCGTAAAATTAGAATCTCAATATTTTAAACATGGTATGAAATTATATACACAAAAGAAATAAGGAAGAGAAAGTAAAAAAGAACCCGTCCTAAATTTTTTTAAAGCGAAATAATTTAAACAATTTTTTTTTAATTCAACCTTTGAAGAAGTTTATACACGTGTAAGAATGAATGCACAATTAATTTGATACTCTCAATAAAAGATTTAAATTGACTCATTTATAACAATTTAAAAGTTAAATTAAAACAAAGTATAAGCCTCACACGATGCAAACGAAATTATAGAATGATGTAAAATTGATATAGTAACGAAAGTTTAGAATATTTTAATTAATACATCACCAAAAGTTTAGAAGTTTTTTTTCCAAAAAAATAATTTTATATATACATTTTAGTTACTCGTGTTTGAACTGAATCTTTATTTTATCTCTGAAATTTTAAAGTGACATTTTTGGTCATTGAAATTTGAATACTTTACTCTTGAAATTTAAAAAGTGGTGTGTTTTTTTAGGCAAAAAGTGATATGTTTGACTAGTTAGATTTGTATTCGATTTCTAGCCTATAAAATTTAATTTTTGGTTTCTTTTTAAAAGGTTATCGGGTAAAGTTAGTCATTAGTCAACATAACAAAGAGATAACATGAACTCTAAAATATGCTATAGTGTATTTTTAAAATGAGTTGTAATTTTCTTTAAATACATATTCAAGTATCTATTAGAAACTAATTTCAAATTTTATAAACCAATTAAGAATCAAATTCAAATCTTGAAAATCAAGCATGTCACTTTTGGAGTCTCAAATGTTTATTTTGAAAATTGAATTACAAGATAAGAATTTAAGTACATTTCTGCAAAAAAAAAAAAAAGAGTAAACTTTTTTAATGTTGTGAATATTTTCTAATTTAGTCTTTATAGATTAAAAATGTCAATTTTGTACTCATAGAAAAGAAAGTCATTTAAAAAAAAGAAAAGAAAAAGAAAAAGTCAATTTACTATCTTATGTATTAGCACATTTCAATTTATTCTCTCATTATTGTTAGAATGTTAAAATTGATTGATAAAAAATTTAGATGATATAATTATTTAGAGAAATTACTATAAACTCAAAAAAGTTCAAACTATTTATAAATATAGAAAATTTTTACTGTTATGAGTTATAGATAATAAATTTTTTCTATATTTATAAATAGTTTGACTCATTTTTTTATATTTGAAAACAATTTCAGTAAATATTATGTTGGATAATTTTGTTATTGGTCAATATTAACATTTAACCTAGATAGAAATTAATTTTAAAAAACTTAATATGTAATATCAACTAGAGTATAACTTTGTAAAAATGAGTATAACTCAACATAAAGTTTGTACTATCAATTTTTTTTTTTAACATAACATTGAAGTTGAAAATATAAGTTTTATTGCAGTTGAGATCTGTACCCTATTTATTAAAATATATATATATAATAAATCTAAATACGCACATATATTTAAACTAAAAAAGAAAAAAAAAATATTTATTTAGAAGGAAAAAAGAAAAAAGTGTGATATCTATTCCATTTATTTAGACCAAACGAAATAAACAAGTCCAGCCGCTACCGGAAAATCAACAACCCCGAAACTCCTCTGCCGCGAAGCCCAGAGAAGAGAGAGGGAGAGATATTACGACGCTGATACAGAGAGAAGAAAGGAGGAAGAAGGAGAATCAGAATAGGATTAACGATGCATTTTATAAATGCGGTGATGTTGACTCGAATGCTCACTCGGAATTCGGGTCTTGAATCGGAAGCCGGTGGAATTCCGTTCGGATCGTTGTTGTGGTTCACCTACGCCGGGATCTCTTGTGTCTTTGTTCTATTTGCCGGAATCATGTCTGGTTTGACCCTTGGTCTCATGTCTCTTGGTCTCGTCGACCTCGAAATTCTTCAACGCAGTGGCACCCCCGTGGAGAAGAAACAAGCTGGTTTGTTTTTCAATCTTTGATTCTGATTCTTCGACTGCCAATTCCCCTTGGATTCGATTATTAGTAAAATGAAATTTAGAACATATGTCTGTGCGTGTGGAGTGAATTCATGCGTGTGCTTCTGGCTTGTATCATTTTGCTGCTTACGATTACAATTATGCATTATTCTAATTTGTTACGAATTGCGATTGTTTGCTTTCAGCGGCTATACTACCAGTGGTTCAAAAGCAGCACCAGCTTCTTGTTACGTTGCTATTATGCAATGCCGTTGCAATGGAGGTAATTGAATTGATTGGATCCGGAAACATTTTTCTGATTGTGCATACAAAACAGGGACGTTCTCCATTTCTTTTGAAATAAGGATGGTATTTAGGTGGAGAAATTAGTATTGGGGTTTATTTATGAGATTTTTCAGTCAAATGACAAATGCTATTCTTCAATGCATTCGTTGTGGAATTGGGGATACCTGTATTGAATTTTGTATAGCTTCTTACTGTTTTGGCATTTGTTACCTGCAGGCACTTCCTATATACTTGGATAAACTTTTTAATCAGTATGTTGCTATAGTTCTTTCTGTGACATTTGTATTGGCATTTGGAGAGGTATGAATTTTTATACTTTGTTCTGGTTTTTCCTTAACCTTGGTACCTGTATAATCATTTATGCTGTTTTGTTTGGAATGCTTTCTGTTATTTCTAGGTTATACCACAAGCAATATGCACCCGTTATGGACTTGCTGTAGGTGCCAATTTTGTGTGTCTTGTACGAA
The DNA here is from genome assembly GCA_002890555.2 of Lagenaria siceraria. NCBI lineage: Eukaryota > Viridiplantae > Streptophyta > Magnoliopsida > Cucurbitales > Cucurbitaceae > Lagenaria > Lagenaria siceraria. The sequence continues at coordinate 20,743,012 of CM016488.1, forward strand.
TTTTGATGGTTATTTGCTACCCAATTGCTTATCCCATCGGGAAGGTAATTTTCTAATTATGTTGTTTTTGTAGTAAGCATGTGAGCTACGTAAATTGAGAGCAATTTCTTTGGTAATGAAAAAATAATTTTGTTTGTGTTAAATTACGTTGGAATGATCGTACGAAATCTTTATCATTACAAGGATGTTATCAAGATAGAAAAATTGCAATCAATAAATATTATATTTAAATTAATCGGATAATTTTCATAAAAAGTTTAGGTGCATGCTCAAGTAGTCTATAGCACCTTTAAGAGCATGACTGAAGAGCCTTGGCTGGTATATTTGGCACCTTTGCTTGCTTTCTACAATATTGATGCCAGTCCTCGAGGATATTTTTTAAGTTGAGCTGTAGGCACTGAAAATGGGATCCTGGAAGATTCTTTTAGAATTATCACAGGGTATTGCAAGCCAACAGCTTCGGGTGGTTATGCCTTTGTTTTAGCTAATTCTTCGAAAGGTTCCATGCAGGCTAAACTTCTCTTCTTGTAGAATATATGTGTGCAGGCTTCTTATTGCTGTATGTATGGCTTTCAAATTATTTATGTGGATGATAGCACCATTTCAAATTTGTTTTCCGTCCTTGTTTTTCTTGTGTAGTGGGTCATTAGGGGCATATGGAGCAATTTGGGCATCGTATTATTGAAATGAATTAAGGTTGTCAGAGAAAAGTGTTTTATTTTTTGAGTCCCTATTTCACAAATGTTGGCTGCTTCCTATTATCTTACCTTGCCGCCGCTTTGGTCCTCTCTTTCATTAATGTTGACTACTAAAGCCAATTAAAATTCTCTTACACTTCAGGTTCTTGATTGTTTGCTGGGACACAATGAGGCATTGTTCAGGCGTGCTCAATTAAAAGCTCTTGTCTCCATCCACAGTTTGGAGGTATGTGAATAAGTTTGCTGCAAAATGCTTTAAATTCCTGTCATCTTTTTGCCCTTTTAAATCCTACTACACGTGTTTAGGCTGGAAAGGGTGGTGAACTCACCCATGATGAAACAACAATCATTAGTGGGGCTTTAGATTTGACTGAAAAGGTAATGGCTGCAACGTCATCAACTTGCTGTCTAACTTTTACTTTTGTTGGATCGTTTCTTTAGCCCACCCCCTCCTGTTCCCAAACTATTACGTATTTTAAATTTTGGTGTTGTTTCGTATCTAATTTGAACAGACAGCTGAGGAGGCAATGACACCTATTGAATCGACTTTTTCGTTGGATGTAAATTCAAAATTGGACTGGTAAGGCTGCTCTCAAGTTTCTGGCAGTCACCAGTTTCTAAACTTCCTTACTTCGACAGTGGAGACTGCTGAAAAATCTACCATTTGAAATTAGCTCTTACCATGGTCATTATAATATTAAATAATCACAGTATCAGCTATCTGCTCTCAGTTCATTCAAGTATACGAGGATAGTTGGTAATATTTGAGTTTAATGATTCCTTTGGAACAAATATTGTGGTACCCCAGATGTTGCCTAGCTGGTTAAAAATGTTGATTCATTCTTGTTTCTTGCTGATTTTCCAGTAATTTAAGGAGCATGTGCTTTAATATCTAGATTTGATGTGAATTCTAATCTCTACCTTTTACGATAAACATGTTTCTTGGAATGAGTTTCTTAACTCTTTAAGGATACTTTAGGAAGTAATTTGCAAAGCTTTTGTTTGTGTGCATCGCCTCACCCTTTGCTTGAACTACTAACTCAGGGAAGCGATGGGAAAAATTCTTGCTCGTGGTCATAGTCGAGTTCCTGTCTATTCTGGGAATCCAAAAAATATCATTGGGCTTCTACTGGTGGGTATTGCAATAATCTTCACAAAAGATTTCCTCGATTGAGATATTGGGTGGTTTTCTTTATTACCTACTGTTTTCTTCATTTTTTACATCTGTGACTTTACCTGCGTGGAATCAGGTGAAAAGTCTTTTAACAGTACGACCTGAAACAGAGACCCCAGTCAGTGCTGTTTCTATTCGGAGGATTCCCAGGTGTGTTTGCTATTCTGCCGCTCTCCTGTGCTGCCCCTTGCTTCAATTTTCCAGAAGCAATTTTTAACTGTTAGTTATTACTTAATTTATGTTCTTATGAATGGCAGGGTTCCTTCGGACATGCCTCTTTATGACATATTGAACGAATTTCAGAAAGGGAGTAGTCACATGGCTGCTGTTGTGAAAGTAAAAGGGAAAAACAAGGCTCTTCCTCCCACATTGGATGGAGAAGAATCTGAGGAAAACAAAGTCTCAGGCACGGAATCCCATCTGACAACTCCTTTGCTACGTAAGCATGATGAGAATTCAGATAGTGTAGTCCTTGATATTGATAGAACTTCAAAGACCTCTGGTATAAGTAGCCAACCTTCTTACCGACGCAATGATGCTTCTTCTATAAATGTGTTGGGCCATTCATCAGAGGACATAGAAGATGGTGAAGTTATTGGTATCATCACCCTTGAAGATGTATTTGAAGAACTTTTGCAGGTAAATCTTCTGCCTCTTCTCTTTGGAATCATAACGTAACCTATAATTTTAAATTATGCTGTAACATGTCTCGGTTGATGCAGGAGGAGATTGTTGATGAAACAGATGAGTATGTTGATGTTCACAAAAGGTATTGTGCAGTTGATACTTCTAATTAGTTCATTTGAACTTTCAACACCAGATATTAAATGTTATTGTTTCATTTGTTTCAATTATATATTTTGCAGAATTCGTGTCGCTGCAGCTGCGGCTGCTTCCTCTATGGCAAGAGCTCCATCAATTAGGAGATTAACTGCACAGAAGGTAGCAGTGTTTGTCTCATTTATACATTCCACATGTATCATGTTCTTCTACAATGAAACGAAAATAAAACAAAAGCAAATACGACCATTACAACCAAATACAACTAATTAAGAACTTAGAAAAAAAGTCTACTGCCCAAAGATCGAAGAGTGAAACAGCAAAAATAATCAAGAATCAAATTCTTTCGAAGGCCTACCGGACCCTACCCAATGAAGAATGCTCACTAGTCCATCAATAAAAAAAAGACAAACCAAAGCACCAAGATGCAACACAAAATCTGACAAAGAAGACAAAACGTGCCACTGAAACTTCAATCCATGTAACCATGCGGATGAGAGCCCAAACCCTTAAAAGATTCTACCACCGAAAACTTAATTAAAGACCATCATCTTAAAAGGCCTCTATATTGGATATTAACTCAAAACTCCCGGATAATTTTTAGAAGGCCTCTATCTTGATTGAATTTCATCTATATTGCTCTATACTCGTTCTCGTAGTCTGGGAAATGAATGGAGGCTGATCCATTCTATCAGTACTAATCCTATAATATGCTCCCAAAAGAAAAAAGAAACAGAAAAATCCAGCTCAATCTTGGAGCTCAAAATTCCAGGATAATTTTCTTACACGATAAATTATGTGAAAATTTGATCACAAACGAAAAATCAAAAGACAAAAAAAGCAAAAAATTTACACAATCAAGAGCAGAAGCAGAACATCAGACTCTAGATGAAACTTAATGGAATTACTGCTCCAGGGAATTTGCTGTGTAATGCTTAGCAGAATCGAAAGTTTATAGTCAAGGGCTTATTGGATATTAGTTCTTACCTTTATAAATACTGTTTTCATTATTCAATGCTAATTTGTGTGTTCCTTTGTAATTTCCCAGGGAGTTCAACTTCAAACTAAGCAGGCCCAAACACCAAAGAAGTCTACTGAGGAACTTCTAGGAACCTCTAATAACAAGTCTTGAAAGTGTTAAACAATCAAAAGTTCAGAGCTCAAGTTTCAACTGCCACTCCCCAACACTTTCTTCCATGACAAAAATGCTCAGGTAAACAAACTACAAGCTAAAACTGAAGCCTACCATGTATGTAAAATTTGAGATTTTTAGACCATTTAATTGGACCAGGTAGTGTTATATGTTGGGATCACCAAATTTTGCCCCCCCTCTAATCATGGCCCTTATTTTTAATATTTCTTTTTTTGAAATTCTAGTAATGATTTTTTCTCCCTTTTTTTTGTACAAATTAAAACTTTTGCTATATGTGTTTGGTGTCCATTAATATTCAACCCCACCTTATTCTGGTTCTCCGCATGTTTAATTGCACACTTGCGGGCTGAAGAGGTTTTTTTCTTTTTCTTTCTTTCTTTCTTTTTTTCTTTTTTAATTTTAAATGTCATATAGTTATTTAAAATAATTAAAAAATTTCTTTAGGGGCATTCTAAATATTTTTTTTATAAAAAAAACAGAGACCAAAAAGATGTATTTTGAAAACTTAGAGGCCAAGGGACTAAAAAGATGCATTTTAAAAATTACCAAATGCACTTAATCTTCAAAACTTTTGGACTAAAAAGACCATTTTCCTAAAATAAATTTTTTATTCTTACCTGCAAAATCACATAAAGGTATATTCTTTTCCAAAAATTTCAAGGATAATGCGATTTTTCCTAGAGTTTATTTTTTTTCTAGCAACAATGATCTCATAACAAATTTAGGTATTGAATCCCAATCTAAAAATGATCGTAATACTACGTTCACTTTGGTTACAAATACAAAAGGGGTGTTAGAGTGTTAAGTTAGTTATTATAGTCGGTAGGTTATAATAATATGTAAGTTATAATAATTTGTGTATTGGGCTATTTCTATTTTAGTTTGACACGGTAACAAAAAGAGATTTGAAATAGTAATATTATAATTAATTGTTGGTTATAACCATTAGAAACACAAACTATTGTCATTGGAGGCTTAAACAGAGAATGAGCTATAATAGCCCACTCCACCACTTAAAATTGGGGTTCCAAACCCCTCTTAATCGTAACTACTAAATTTTCAAATATTATTATTTGGTTTTTTAAATTTACTATATTTTAGAGCTGATTTTTCTAAGAGTATAGTGATCAGAAATTATCTTAAAAATTCTAGCAATATCAAACATAACCTTAATCTCTTTTAAGTTTAAATATTTTTCAATGATAGTTCCTATCTCCATGAATGTTAAAATGTAGTCGATGTTAAATTTACGTGGCATGATATTTATTGATTTGTTTGTTAAAACTTTAGGGAAGGAATGATGCTAAAGAAAGAAGAAAAAGTTAAGATTGCCCATTTCTTAAACAAAATTGAAAAAAAAAAAAAAAAGGAATTTTTCTTTGATTATGATTATGTTTTTGCCAGCTCATTAAAGCATGTATCTTATAAGCTTACTATCAATAACAAATTCATCAATATAGAACATAAAACTATCTGGGATCATTGTAATCAGGTTCCAGGTAAGCATACTTTTGCAGGTCTCTAAAACGAATCACATTTAAAATAATCGAGACTATCTCGATTAAGAAAAAAATTATTTACTAGTAATAGTTATTAACCTCTTTGACTATGAAAACTCAAAACACGATAAAAGTCAAGTCAAGAGAGAAGACTAAATTAATGAGAGAAAAATGTAGAAGTCCCGAATAGAGATGTCTACGGTCGGGTTTTCTGCCGGAAATTTTTCTTCGTTTAATTTTTTTCTCTTTTCTTCAAACGTTTTAATTGTAAAAGGAGAAAACATTACTTTACCTGAATACTCAATTATATATTACTTCATTTTGAATGTAGCTGTGCTATACTATTTCATATATTTTTTTACAACTTATCACCATATCATATTTTTATCATCATTTTATGCAGAAAAATTAATGATATGGTTTTAAAACAATAAAGTTATTTTAAGATTGTACATATTCCTTTAGTAACTAATAAAATTTGAACTCATTCTTGATACGACTATACGATATATAGTGAACTTCTTTGATCGACATTATTTTGACCATGTCGGTGATTTATTAAACCTTTTACTTTCCTCATGTAATCTCACACACACACACACATATATGATTTTGGCTTTACAATTTCATTGGCATTTGTCTCATTCAACTAAAGTTTTGACAAACCCACATGAAATTTGTCTCCCCTAGCTGCCTCAATTATGCATTTATATTATATAATTTCTCTTTCACCACTCAAACACGGGAAATTATAGAACGTAGCCACCATAATGTCTCTACTCCTAATGACCGTTAGATAAAAATTTAAAATTCATTAGTTGATACATACGTACGATAGAATGTAGCCACCATAATGTCCCTACTCCAAATGACCGTTAGATAAAAATTTAAAATTCATTAGTTGATACATACGTACGAAATATATTTTTGTAATTCCGCTAATCTCATATGTCAAATGATCTAAAATTAAACCTATCGACTAAGTCAGTCACGACCATCTTCATTATATCATAACTTATTTTCTTTGATGACTTCTAAATCTCATTTCAATATCTTATTTCGATATGAAAAACGTTTAAGCTAGATATACCAACATTTACATATACAAAACTATATTTGTATCAATTTTGCACACAAATTAGATGATACACATGGACGTATATATGTCAAATGATCTAAAAACCTGCCCAACTACATCGCGACCATTTTCAGTTATAACTTATTTTCTTCGACGACTTCCAAATCCCATTTCAACCCATCACAATATGAAAAACATTTAAGCTAGATAGATCATCACTTACATACAAAACCCTATCTGTATCAATTTTGCACAAAACGAATTCATCATTATCGAACAAGAAACATAATCAACAGTTGTAATAATGAACTATTATCCAAAATGACGACATTTTCGATTGAGTACTTTTCTCTCGAGAATTACATCGTATTCCTATCTAAACGAGATCTCGGGTTTGAGAGATCAAAAGAAAAGAAAAGAAGAAGAGAAAGAAGAAGAAGAAAAAAAAACCCTAAATGAAAGTAAAAGTACAAGTGTTGTTGGTTGTTGGTGAATGAAGAGAGTACTTATGTCTACAAAGAAGCATGGAGATGCAAACCCTCATAATATAAAGCTTCCCTTTCTGTTGTCTTGCAATTTGCTTCCACTTTGCAAATCTCTTTCCCATCATAATAATAATTTATAATAATAACTTTCTTTCTTTCTTTTGCTTCTAAAATATTGTAAATCACTTCCATTTCCCAACAACCCAAATGCCCAAATTTATACATAATTCTTCTCTCTCTCTCTCTCTTTCTTTTCAATGAGATCTTCTGTTTCTGATTTTTTTTTTATTTAAAAATAATAATTTTTTTTTTTTTTAAAAGTGCTTTGAGTTGAGAGACCCTTGTTCTTAGCTGTAGGGACTAACTTTTTCTTCAACTTCACATGGCTTTTTCTTTCTATTTCTTTCTCTCTCTCTTCAATTTCAACTTAAACCTCATTTTCAGATAAATGTTGCCTGCCATTAACAAAGTACACATGAACTCTCCAACCTTATCTGTTTATCTACAAAACTTTTCATTAACCCCACACCATTTTCCTTTAATTATCTCCCAAGACTTTTGGCCTTTCGTCTACGATCGACGATAAAATTTTACGTTCTAACTTTTTTGTATATTTAAGTTGATCATGTCTACAACTTACCAAGTTTTTGAATTTTTTGAATTAAGTCATGTTTAAATTTACATATTGACTATATGATTTTTGGAATAATACTCACTTGCAAGAATTTCTCTGTTGTTCTAGCTGTTAAGGTCTTGTTTGGTAATGATTTAGTTTTTAGTTTTTAAAATTTATGTTTATTTTCTCTTCAGTATCATTACTGTGACTCTTACATTTCTAAAAGAAATACTTGAATTTTTAATTAAATTCTACAAATAAAAATAAGTTTTTGAAAACGTTAGTGGAACGTGAATAACAAACAAAGAAAACTTATAGATTGAAATAGTCGTTTATAAGCTTAATTTTCAAAAACAAAAAATAAAAGATTTAATGGTTACCAAACGGGGCCTAAATTTTTTGCACATTTCTCTCTCCATTTGTAAAAAATTAAACATGTGATTGGGCAACAAAAGTTTCTTGTTGTCCAATTAATAGGGAAGTATCGTTTTTAGCCGTCTTCCTTTGGATAAAGTATACAATGGAGGAGCCTCCCCCTCTCTGTTCTAAGACTACTTTTTTTTTTTTTTTTTGGTACATAAAGATTATCTACTAATAACATTGTTATATAAAGTAAACAACATAGCTCTGATACCACTTGTTAGCTAGGAACACTTAACCCTCTACCCCCCCCCCCCCCCTCCCACCACATATCTCCAAAATGATAGGAAATTCTTTACTTTCAAACGAAATCCCTCGTGACTTAGTTTTTTAGTTTTTTTTTTAAAAAAAAACTTATACCAGAAGAGATGTTGTCTTTCACTTACATATCCATGATCTTTTTTTTTAATCGATGTGCGACCACTTTGATTGCAATACTCACTCACAACACAAACTTACAATTTTAGCACTTTATTATTTATTTAAATTAAATTAAACTAAAAGAAATCAATTTCCACAAACCCTCTTTCCTTCCTTCTTCCCTCCAACCAAACTTTCTTATTCTACACTCTTTATATCACCTTTATAAAAAGAAAATCACAAACGAAACTGAAAGGAAGGTGCAATTGATCAAGTACACACTATCTTCTACACTCTCTTTAAATTATTAAATTTACAAAGAAAAAAAAGTGTTAGAAAAAGAAAGTAAGAGTGGAAAAATAAACAAAAATTGCAAATATAGCAATCAGATTTAAAATATTTGCATATATAGCAATATTTTTTAAAAATTGCAAATATAACAAAGTCTTTCGCTAATAGACTTTTATGGTCTAGGTGGTTTATCACTGATAAACTATAAGAGTCTATTAGCGATAGAAGTCTATTACTAATAGATTTTGCTATATTTACAATTTTTTTAAAAAATATTGTTATACACTTAGTTATTATCTCTAAAATTACTATTCATCATACCCGAAAAATAAGATGAGTAATGAAAGTAGTTAGAGAAAAACTGGTGACCCACGGCGAGGGCCAAGCCCAAGCCCACTGCCGGCCAATGCCTCCCGCATGGGGGTGATGGACAAGACCCCCCTCTGCTGTTTATTTTTCATTATTGCCATGCATGCATACATGTTAATTTCCTCTTTTTTCTATTATTACTTTAATTTTAATTTTAGGTTTAAAACTTTTTTATGCCAAAATTCGGACAACAAAAAAAAAGTGTTTGGCATTTTATGTGCAACAATAGTAAATTTGTAATTTAAAAAAAAAAAAAGAAGACATGTTAAATTTAAAAAATGAGTTCCGACACTAAAATAAAAAAAATGGAGAAAGAGAATAATTGAGGTTTTTAAAGTTAAGATTCAAGATATCTGGCGTGGAGCTATAATAGTGTATTTATATGCAGAATGACTATAGTTTACCTTTTCTTCTTAAGATTAGGGATGAGATGAATGTTTTCTTATCCTATATAAATTAAGATTAGTTTGATCTGATTGGATCTCACTTGGACTTATTTGATCTCAAATGTACTAATTTATCTTGAATTTTATTTTTCCTGATTTTTTTCTTGGCTTTTGAAATATTTCTTCATATCCAAATTCACCCCATGACAAAACTCATTTTAGTCTTCAAATAATATTCTATTTTAAACTTTTAAAATGTTGTTTTGGTTTTTAAATGTGCCTAAATTGTTTGATTTTTCAGTATTTTAGTTTTTTTTTTTCACTTTTTAAAATGTCTATTTTAATTCCTGTATTAAAAAAAACGTTTTGACTTGAAATCTTGTTCGTATGAACATGTTGGTACAATACATATATTCGAAAATACGTCGTTAGTTAGTAAAAGTAAAATAAAAGTAATGAGCAAAACATTATATTTTTAATTAAACTGTTTAGATCAAGATTAAAAAAGGCACATTCAAGACTAAGAATCCGTTTACATTAACTTTGTAAGTATTATAAACATTTTTTTTTGTAATTATAAACACTTAAAAAATCAATCTAATCTGACCATAAAATAAATATTTTGAAAGATTAGAAACTAAAATAAAATAAATTTGAAGGGTTGTTAAAAATTGTTTAAACTTTTTTGTTTTTGTTTGGAAAGATAAGATCAATTAATTGATTTTGATGTGTAAACCAAAACAATGGGTGACCCCGTGGTGGGATTTAATTAGTTTATGCCTCTCTGCAGCAGTAGTACTACAGCTGCAAAACAGCAGCTTCTTTGAGTTGTTTTTTTTTTCTTTTTTTTTTTGTTGCTATTATTTGCAAACAAAAGTGGCGGTGTGTGTGATAAAAAAAAAATTATTGGATAAAACATAAATGTCGATGATATTTCTTCGTTAAAATTAAAAAAAAATTAAAAAAAAAAAAAAATTTCACCGATAGAAAAAATGTCAAACTATTTACAATAAATAGCAAAAAAACACTAATAGACATTGATAGACTTGTATCAACATCTATCAGTAATAAACTTCTATCATTCATATCATTGATAGACCCTGATAGACTTCTATCAACGTCTATCATAACTATCTAAAAATTTTACTATTTTATATAAATAGTTTATCTTATTTTTTTATTTTTAAAAATCTCCCAATAAAAATAGATTGACTTTGTATGTGTCTACTACTTTATTCAACATTATATTCTCACCCTCTCAAGAACATTATGGACCCACTTTTTTTCTTCAAGAATATATATATATATATATGTGTGTGAAGATATTCATTGGGTAGGGTTATGAGGTTAATAAGGTACAAGATATTTTAATAATAATAAGGTTGGAATAGAGAGAACTAGAGAGTTCCAAAAATAAAATTGCAAACTCTTGGAAGACTAAATTAAACCCAATATGATGCTCACATTTGTGATTTGATTTAGCAAACCATGTTGTATGTAAAAGGGTGAATGTTGCCAAAATTTTCAACCAAATCCAAGAAATAAATGTATATAAAAAAGCACTCTCTATCTTAAAGCATAAAGACCAATACAACTTGGTTTTCTTCTAGTAATTATTTCTCTCTTATTTTTACTCTTTTGTGACAAGAAAATTAGATTGGAAAAAAAAAATGTGGTTGGTAGTAAACATTAATTGGTTTAAGTACTATTTTAGTTTCTGTACATACTGTATTTTTAGTTTTAGTTCATTTTGGTCTCTATACTTTCAACTTTGGTTCATTTTAGTTCTTATACTTTTATATTGTTTATTTTGATCCCTGTACTTTAAAAAAATAACCATTTTGGTCATTTCATCTTCATTTTTACTTCAGTTGTAAGGAATCAAAGTAGTAATCTTTTTTAAGTTCAAGGACCAAAATAAACAAAAGTTGAAAGTATAAGGACCAAAAAGAACATTTTGAAAGTACATGGACCAAAATGAACCAAAATTAAAAGTGTAGGAACCAAAATAAACATTTTAAAAATACAGAAATCAAAATGAACCAAAACCAAAAGTACAAAGACTAAAACAGTATTTAAACCAAATTAATTTCTCTCGCAAACGATAAAGAAGAGAGAGAGACTAAAATAATGGAGTTAGTCCATGGTGTAGGGTTGGGTGGGTTGTCCCGTGAGATTAGTCCATGGTGTAAGATCGGGTGGGTTGTCTCGCAAACAATTGTATGGTGGCCACCTACCTAAGATTTAATATCCTACGGGTAAGTTAGCAGCTCGCCTGTTGTAGGGTCGGGTGGGTTGTCCCGTGAGATTAGTCGAGGTGCGCGTAAGCTGGCTCGGACACTCACGGATATTAAAAAAATAATAATAAATAAATAATGGAGTTAGTAAGTCATTTTCACTATCTGTGATAGAGGGAAAAAGAAAAAAGAAAAGAGAGATTAAAAAGATGTGACTGCCAATAGTTAATTTTTACTCACTCATTTAGTAGTGACAGGTTGTTGTTTTTACTCGAAACTAATAATTATTTATTAATCTCTAGTTCTGGAACAATTGTATGTATAACTAATAATCGTTTTTACTGCTATTAATTAGTTAGAGAGAAACTACAAAACGTATTTTAAATCCATATCAAAGTGATTTTCTCACTTTCTCATATATTTCTCTTTGTTCCATAAAATTCCAAAGTCTATCTGGTTTTGGTTCAATAATGAAAGGAAGTAGTTGGAGGGTATGTTTCATAAAGACTTGACCAACTAAGGACATTAGAGAGAAGTGTGTATTTATTTATGAATATAATAATCTAAAAGGACTAAACGCTAATAAGCTAAAGTTGTGGAAAAGAAGAAAGAAAAAAAAAAAAAAACACAAACAGCTAAGGATGTGACTAACTGAAACACCACAATCACAAGTACCATTCCAAGCTTTTAATCAACACAAAAACAGAGAAATCTTGTGTGCACACGTGTGATCACTCCTTGCCCTCCACGTCAGCTTCCTCGATCCCGCAGTTTTGGCTAAGATTTCAAAAATGTTTTTCCAACATCATCCCGTCCTGAAATAAAAACAAAACTGTTATCAAATAGAAACATAATAAATTTAAGTTGTTCGTTATTGAGGTATAAATTAAAATATATTTAAAAATTTTAGTCTCTATTAGATAACCATTCGACTTTATTGGACTTGTTTTCTTATTATTGTTTTACTATATAGGTTTTTTTTTTTTAATGAGGAAATATTTGAAGTTTAGACAAATTAAAAAAAATATTTATTTAAAGATGAATTTTTTTTTTAATTAGTTTTCAAAACTTGACTTTAGGGTGTTTGGGGCATTCATTTGGATTGAGTTGAGTTAGATTTTTAATCTAACTTTTGGCCTACCAACTTCACAAGTCAGTGTTAAATAACTCTACTCCACTAACTTCAACAGTTTACTATTGAAGTTTGCATATTTATTGACGAACTCCATTTCTCCCTCTTACTCTCTCCCTTCCGCCAACGTTTATAATGATTCCACCTGCCGACTATCGTCGACGACCAACTTCGACAACAATCATTACCGACGACCACCCATAAGAAGTGGGAGTAGCATGTTTATAAGCTTTAGTTTTTTAAAATTAAAAATTAAAAATGTGGTGGATCTCTAAAAATTGAAGTTTTTTTTTCAAATAATTTCTTAATCATCCTTTTCTCTCTTTTCTTTTATTCTTTTTAATTCTAAACTAAATTTTAAAAATAAAATTAATTAAAAATAATAAATTAAAACACTAAATTAACTAATAAATAAAAGTAGTATTTATAAATTTAATTCTCAAACTAAATAATTATAAAATAAAATAATATAGGTTTCGAGGGAGGTGGTATTATTATTAAGGTAGGGAAGAAAACAAGAATTTGACTTGTGGGACATAATTTTACTGTGTTACACACAATTTGAGTTATCCCCAACCTAAATTATTTTTCTCTCTCTAGCGGTGGCAAGCAAAAAATTATAATATATTCTTTTTCGAAAAAAAAAACACATGCACAAGGAAAATAAGATGATAAATAAGAGAAGATAGCAAAAATAAAAAAAATTAAAAAAAATAATAAAATAAGGAGATTAAACCTTGAGTGATCGATTGTAATGTATTTAACTATAGTTAGATCACTAGTTTTTTTATTCCCGACAAAGTATGGGTGAAGAAATTGAATTTTTGACATTAAGGTTAATAATATAAGTACTATGCTAGTAGAATTATGCTCATTTTAGTGTTAGATCACTAGTTGATTAGTATATATTTATTAATGTCTAATAATATAAGAAATACTACATCAGCGATAAAATATTAGTATTTAATTATTTTTCACCCTGTTTGGAACCTCATGATTTGAGGGATTTCAAATGATTTTCATTGTTTGGTACTATAGGAAATAAAATTATTTTAAAATTTGAAATGATTTCAAATCCCGTTTTTACTTTTTTTTAAAAAAAAAACTTTCCTGACTAGAATAATGCTCGAATTTTTCAAGATTTCATAGGATTTGAAAGTAAGTTACTTAATTAACCTTGTCAAATTCTAATTTTCAATTAACACATTATAGTTAAAAACTTATATTATTGATAAATTCTTATCTTTCTTTTCTTTTTTGGTAACCATCCAAACACATTCATTTCAAATCTTTCTCGTTTCAAACAAAGTAATTAATTTAAAATCATTTCTAAATTTCAAATCATAGGACTTAAAATCATTTCTTAAACTTTCTTGAATCCAAATGGAGGGTAAGGATGTTTGGCACGACCGAAAGAATTGAGGAGTATTAGTTGGAAGGAGTGAAGTTGTGAACTCCACTTCTTATTTGGCTAAGCAGTTTGTGGGCCCCACGACTAAAAATATCAATTTTATGTCTTATTAACTCCTTATACTATAGACTTCCGAAATTCATAACTCCCCAAACTTCATAACTTCACTCCCTGCCTCAAACGCCTCTTGAATGTTGAGGGAAGAATGATCTTAATATACATTTTCTCAACGATGGTCTTGGATTAACACATTGCAAATGACACCCTTACTAGCAAATGATATTTAAAATATTTAAAAATTAACATGATTGTATATTTGATATATTCACAATTTTGACACATTTTCTCTTATACAATTTGTTATGCGTATTGAAATCAAAGTCTACACCCCAACATTCATCATAAAATCAAAGTATACAATTTGTTATGCGTATTGAATAGATAAATATACATATAAGTAATATATAATATATAGCTCATATTTTATTGTGACTACTTCATGGTATTTTTTATTTTTACTATTGTGTATATATTAATTATATATACCAAGTTTATAAAAAAAAAGTATTATATACAATTAAGAACAACAAAGCACGCAGGAGAATCACTCAAGATAATTACAACTCTGAAAACAGCTTCATCCTCTAAAATGGAGGAGGAAGACTGGACAAAAAGGAAATCAATTGTTGCTCGAACAAGGAGATGCTCCAATTTGTGCCACTTCTATGACATTTAGAAGACTTCACCCCTATTGACTTATCAACCTCTAAAATTGTCTCACATTGTTTTCAGTTTTAGAATGAGTAATAAAAATTGTGTTTGAGCACATTTATAATATTCAAAAAATTAGATTCAACTGAGATGAGAGGAATATGACCTTCGCATAAACTTTTCACATCAGAAAGCCTCATAAGAATAGTCAGATCTTCCAAGATTTTGATAGGCCCAAACAGATGATACAATATTATATATGATTTTTAGTAGGAAAATTTTTACAAATAGAAAAAATGTCAAACTATTTATAGAAAATAGCAAAAAAAAAAAAAAAAACACTAATAGATATTAATAGACTTCTATCAGCATTTATCAGTGATAAACTCCTATAATTTCTATCACTGATAGACCCTGATAAACTTCTATCAGCGTCTATCACAACCATCTAAAAATTTTTCTATTTTATGTAAATAGTTTCTCTTATTTTTCTATTTTTAAAAATTATCTTTTAGTAACTAAAAATTAATAAATTAGTCCTAAATTTGACTCAATTTAGTGGATGGCTGGGAAGTAGGGGTATATTCGTAAATAGGCTTAAAAATGGGTTTTTAAATATAATCTCTAGATAGAAGTGTAAATTTGAATCTATTTGTATTTTGTAACAAAAGTGAAATATGAATCAAGGATCAAGGCCCAATTTCTCAAAGAAAAGGCCCACTATCCTTATTGGGCCAAGAGTACAGGCCTGTATAAATCCCGTTTGCACGCATCAGCCCACAACCCAAAGCCCAGCCCATTACCCGCGCAAAATTTCTAAAAGCAAAATTCGATCAAATGCAAATGCAAATCTTCGTTTCGTTATTACACGCAAAACTGAACAACAGACTTCTCTCATCTCTGCAAGACAAGAACAAGAAGAAGAACATCATCCATAATTCTCGAGGTCAAGAGCTAAGCAATGTCCTGCTTGTTTTCATGCTGTGCATCTCTCACGTGCGGTCTCTGCTCCTCCGTCGCCGCCGGCATCTCCAAAAGCTCCGCTAGACTTGCTTACTGTGGCCTTTTCGGCGTCTCCTTGGTCGTTTCATGGATTCTCAGAGAGTTTGGAGCTCCTCTGATGGAGAAGATTCCATGTGAGTTTCATCACTTGCTTGAATTTTCGTTATTCTACCTGATTTCAATTGTTTGCTCGTATCTTCGATTTTGTTTTTCTTTAGCTTCTTGAGCTGAATGTCCCGAGTGTCGTTATTATTATGACGACAGATTGCGGTTTCGTTGATTTGAGAGCTTGATTTTTAGTTGTTATTGGTGTGTGATGTTAATTCCGTGTTTTAATCAATGGCAGTATGCTCGTCGGTTGTGAATTTCACTGTTTAGCTGTATTAATTTGGTTAAATGTTGTACTCGTTGCATCGATTGAGAGCTCAGTCTAATTTCTGAGGAACGGTGAATTGACTCGGGAGAATAGGATATTGGGATTCAGAATTACTATTATTATTTTCTTGTTGCATCTGAAGCTAGTTTATGTTTGCCTATTGTGGCGGGTGGTTATTGTGTGTATCTGGGATTTCTATAGGTTGAAATGGACGTTGATTGAAGTTTTGGTTAGTTTAACAGGAAAGCCATCTCGTCTTAGGTTCTTTCAAAAAGGAAAAAAAAATGAAAGGTCGTCTCCCAAGTTGATCAAATGTCAGCTTACCTCTTAAAAAAGTAATTCATAATTAATAGGTAGACTCCCCTAATTGGTTCGAATAGAAAGATCTTAGTACAGAAAATTTAAAATCCTTGGAACGAATATTATCGCTTCCAGAGTTGATCCAAAGAGGTTATATTAACCATTGTTTTCATTTCACTCTTGAAAACTACTTTACACTCTAAATTTATATTTTAAAAACCAATAGTATTTAAAATCTTGCAATTAACGTGCAAAATGAATATTATAAGATACAGAAAGTAATGGTAAAATTTATGACAAGTAGTAGGGAGTTTGTCAATGTTGTAATTTAGGCATGCAAGAGATGTTCCTCGAATTAAACAAATAGGGGAAACCGTAGAAAGTTCAATTCCTTTTAAGCCTTATTCGAGACTATGAAGTTTGTGAAATGATGCTTTCTGGAATGTGATCGTCTACAAAGTCACTGGCTAATTGAGTCGTTTGTTATATGATGGAAATTTTCATTGGTTCAATAATAAAGGTGAAGAGTGATGTCTTGTTTAACACTGTAATGTTCTCTTGTTTGCTAATAGGGATAAAAACTGAGGCACAACCAGAGGAATGGTTTCAAATGCAGGCAGTACTTCGTGTGAGCTTAGGAAATTTCCTGTTTTTTGCTATATTTGCCCTTATAATGATTGGCATAAAAGACCAAAATGATAGACGTGATGCATGGCATCATGGAGGATGGATGGCTAAGATGGTGATCTGGATTTTGCTTGTCGTCCTCATGTTTCTCCTTCCAAATTTTATCTTCTCAATATATGGTGAGTTATCTCTTGTACTCTTCCTTCCTGAACCGGTATTGCTTTTTTTTTTCTTTTTTTGAGAATGCATTTCTGCTTTTTTAAACAAGGTAATCAAAAGTTATTTTAAACCTTGGTAGGTATTTTGAGCTTGCAGCAAGGTTCATGGCAAGAAAGCTTCAAACTACTTCTCAATCAAGTATTATAATCCCTTTTTGTTGAAAAAAGTAATTTCTTCAATGGGAAACAATAAACTTTTTATTGAATATAAATATGATAATTATGAAAAGAGGAGGAAACCTCAGAAACCAAAGGAGGTTACCAAAAGAGGGAGGAAAAAACGGATACTGCTGACATTGATCAAAAGATAACTATAGTTACAGATAAACCTCCAAAAGATTAGATCGATTAATAGCCAAAAAAGCAGCTAGATGAGACCTTGGAAATTTTCTCTTCAAATATTCAAGTACTTTTGAATGCTTTAAAACGATCAATAGTTATCTAGGAATTGACCAGCTTTCCATTATTAAGGATAAGCAATTCAAGTTATTAGTATTATCTTAAAATAATTCTTTTTTCATGTTGGAAATAATGACTCTCCTTGGTACTTTGGCTGGTTTAGTTTACTCCCAGCCAGTTGTATTTTTCAATGCTCATCTTCTTACCTCCCATAATTTCAGAGGAGCTTTTTAACAATCCCATTATGGTTCTATTTTATTACTATTATTGTTATTATTTATTTATTTTTGTCTCCGTAGATGTGATAGAATGAAGTTTTGTGAACAAGATCAATAGAAAATGCTTCTGACTTAATCTATGGACCTTTAATTTGCTCAGGATAGTTCATGTAGTTGCCTTGAACTTCATCATACCTTGATTTTTTTGTTAACGTTATAGTGATTGCCTTTCATGCTAGCGCTATGAATTTTACACATCTAAAATGGAAACGCGTATTTGCAGGAGTTCTATCCATATTTGGGGCTGGGTTGTTTTTGTTGGTCCAAGTGGTTCTCTTACTTGACTTTACACACTCCTGGAATGATTCCTGGGTTGAGAAGGATGAACAGAAATGGTCAGCTCAAGTTTTACTTGCTGCCTTCCCTAAAATAATTATACCATTTTTGCCCCAACTCTTGTTTGGTTTCTGATTAACTAATTTTGGACAGGTATATTGCTCTTCTTGTGGTATCAATTGTTTGCTATCTTGCAGCATTCACTTTCTCGGGACTTTTGTTTATCTGGTTCAATCCCTCAGGCCATGACTGTGGCCTCAATGTCTTCTTCCTAGTCATGACTATGATTCTTGCATTTGTATTTGCCGTAATTGCTTTGCACCCAGCGGTGAGGATAACTTTATGTTGTTATTGTTGTATAGTGCATGTTCGACATAACTTCTTGTATTGATTATCATATATCTATTCCTGTGCACTTCCTGTTTTGCATTTTATGAATTCCAGCTGTGTCATTGAATTGAAGTTCTGTAACCCCTCTTCTTGTGGGGATTCAACAAGTTTATGCACCATTAATAAGTAGACTGAGATAGTTTAAACAGAAGATAAAATGTCAATTGCCAAAGTTGGGAAATGCTTGAGAAGAACTCTTTTCTCCCTAGTAATAAGTGATAAGCATGAAATAGCAAGTCAAGTTGTATCCGTTTAAGGATATCTTTTAGTGCTTATATATACATATATATAATGATGCTATGCTATGGGAATATGCTAGATTCTGTATTATTTTAATCCAGATTGCATCTGTATTCTCTCTCCATGCCTTCATGAGATTATTATTATATTTTTTAATGAAAAAATAAAAAAGAAAAATTTGGGACCTGATTAATGTGGCTGGTTATGATAAACAGGTAAATGGAAGTCTATTACCTGCTTCTGTGATATCAGTTTATTGCGCATATGTGTGCTATACTGGTCTCTCTAGTGAACCACGTGACTACGTGTGCAATGGTCTTCATACAAAATCTAAAGCAGTCTCCGTTGGTACCCTTGTCCTTGGAATGCTCACTACAGTCGTCTCTGTTATTTATTCTGCTCTTCGTGCTGGATCTTCAACAACATTTCTTTCTCCACCATCTTCACCAAGAGCAGGTGCGTTAACCTAAACTAAACTTGCTGAAACACCTCCCTCACTACAGCTCTGTTTGATAATCTTTTAATTCTTTTTTCTTTTTGAGAATTAAGTTTATAAACAATACTTCATAGCTATGAGTTCTTATTTTGTTATTCATTTGCTAAGCATGATTTTAAATCATGCCAAAGTCTTAGAGCTAAAAAAGATAGTTTTAAAAAACTTGTTTTTGTTTTTTAAATTTGAATAAGAATTTAAACCTTTCTTTAAGAAAGGTGGAAGCAATGGTAAGGTGATTGGCAGAAAACAATCCTTAATTTAAAAAACATAATACTAAAAGCGAAATCGTTATCCAAGGATATTAATTAGTTTAATTACAAATTGAGAACGGTAAGGAAGTGGGCTGACATTTTGTAATATCATATACTTGCAAATTATTTAGGAAAAATTTTAATTTACTCCCTAAATTTTGGGGGTGTATCAATTTAAACTTTATACTAATAATTGTATCAATAAATCTTGAACTTTCATAATTGTATCAATTTACACTCTCACATTTTCTTACCATGGTTTGCATCTTCCTTGAGTATAATAGTTGAATTCTTAGCCAAATTCCAAAAACAAAATCGAATTTTTAAAAAACTACTTTTTAAAGTTTCCAAAATTTGGTTTGGTTTTTGAAAACATGGCTAAAAAGTAGATAAAAAAGCAAGAGATTTAGGGTGTGAGAGGTGTTTTTAGGCTTAATTTTCAAAAACAAAAAACCAAATGATTACTAAACAGAGCCTTAGTTTTTAGTTTTTGAAAATTAAGCCTACTTCCTCTCAAATTTTTACAATAATTTGCATCTTTCTTAGTGCAAGAGTTGAATTCTAAAGCCATTTTTTTAAAAAAAGTTTTTAAAAACTATTTTTTTTAGTTTTCAAATTTTAGCTTCGTTTTATAAAATATTGATAAAAAATAGATAACAAAGCAAGAAATTTAGAGGTGAAAGGAATGTTTATAGGTTTAATTTTCAAAAATTAAAAACTAAAAACCAAATGGTTTTCAAACGTGGCTTTAACTTTTTCAATTAAACTTATAAACAATTTAGAACCTTTATTAAGACTATATCTAAAATTGGTTAATGCATTCAATTCTTGCCTGTGTGTTGACTTCTTCAAATGTTGGATTTATAAAATGGACGATTAGACTTGATACATAGAAAATTCTTAAAGGAAACCTTAATTGAGAGTTTAAATTGATTCTTTTATAAAAGTTTAGAGGTTTAATTAATAAAATTATAAGTCTCATACGATATTTATCCAAACAAAATGTAATGGAGGATTTAAATTGATATACTAATGAAAGTTCATGTTTAAATTAATATAATTATTAGTTTAGAGTTTAAATTGATTTCCCCAATTATTTACTTTTACAAACTTAGCATTATTTTCTATCCATTAAAGTAGAGTTTAAATTGACAAACAAGAAAAATGATGAGAATATTTTGAACACTGATTTTTTTAAAGGGGAAAAAAAAGGGTGTTGCATTATTGTCTTCTAACTTCTCATTGTTTGGTCAGGTGGAAGTAAACCTCTTCTTGAATCAGAAGACTTGGAGGATGGAAAGAACAAAAAAACTGAGGGAGAGGGAGAGCCTGTCAGTTACTCCTATACATTCTTCCACCTGATATTTGCTCTTGCAAGCATGTACTCAGCCATGCTTCTTTCTGGCTGGACTAGCCTCAATGAGAGCTCGGACCTCATAGACGTCGGCTGGACATCGGTTTGGGTACGTATCTGCACGGAGTGGGTCACTGCTGGTCTATATATTTGGTCACTCCTCGCCCCTCTCCTTTTCCCTGATCGCGAGTTCTTTTAGGTTTGTCATTTCATCATGAGTTTATGTTTGGCATGCTAGTATATATTCCTATAACTGAAGTTGCTAGGAACAAGAAAAACATCAACCTATTGGATATCTATGGGATTAAAAAAAAAAAGAAAAGAAAAGAAAAGTAAAGAAAAAGAGTGTTGTATAGTTAAATCTTAAATTCTGTGTAGACTCTCAAGAAATAGCCTGGAGTTGGAAGGACAATGACCTACATAGATTGTGTTAAGCTTTTGTTTATAATTTCTGTTTTGAACTTTTGAGCATCTTTTAATTGCTTCAAATTTTGTTTGTTTTGGCATCTAGATGCTAAATAAAATAATAATTATTATTTTTTTATTAAAAAAAGAAAAAGAAAAAGACGAAGAGTCTTGCTTGTTCCGTGCCAAATTGATATTGTTTATAATATCTAAGTGGATAAGCTTTCTCTTTCACCTTTTGCTTTATTTATCTATCTTTTATTTTAGAAAAAAAACAACCTTTTGCGTTATTTGCCACTTGTTGAGTTGTTAGGAATAGGAAACTTGATATTTGTTTAATGTATTTTTCTAAAAAAAAGATAAAGTTCTACCATTTTTATTGGTTCGAAATTATGTTATAATTGTGAGCCTTTTGAATCTCATTTTTGGAATAATTTTAAAAAGTTAAAATCACTCTTTTTGTTTTTAAAATTGCATTGAAATATATTTTTAATCATTGAAAGCTATTTTGATGATATAAAAACTACATTTAAAATTGTAAAATTATATATTAAATTATTTTTTGAATGATTAAAGAGTATATTTTAAACATGACAAAAGAAATTTTGATAATTTTAAAATTATTTTCAAACATGTATGTCTATTCATCATAGTTTATTTAATTTGTCGTGTTAGATATTTTGAATTTTTTGGTTATCTTTGTAAGTCTGATGTGACATTCAGTTGGTTTAGTTTTACATTATCTTCCGTCTTCAAAAAGAAAAAAAAATGGAAAATTACTATAAATATAAAAAATATCAAACTATTTATAAATATAGAAAATTTTTACGGCCTACCGCAATCTATCGTTGATAGACAGTAAAAATTTTCTATATTTATAAATAGTTTGACTCATTTTTCTATATTTGAAAATAGCAAAAAAAAAAAAAACAAAAACAAAAAAATATGGAGTTTTACTTTTTCTTCATTGATGGCTAGGTACGAAGTTCTTTATTTGTTGGGACTTGGGAGCAGATGGTTGAATTTTATGTAATTTTTTGCATATTAAATTTACTGAAATTAAGAAAAAATAATGTAATGAACATCAAATTGAAATTACATTTGTAACTATCTTACGTAATTATGTTAGTTCTTCTCTAAAAGTAGTTTTCTATTATTCTAATTCAAACAACTTAAAGTCGAAATTAATTTTAGGCTAAAGTTTTTTTGGGTTGAAATTAGTGTCAAAGGTTTTAAACGAACATTTTTTATCCTTAAAGTTTGAAAAAAAGTATTCAAAATCGGCATTGAAATTTGATAAATGAAAAATGACGTAATTGTTAAATGAGGGTTGGATTTGCTAATTTAACAAAATTTACTCATTTTGTATTACAATTTGATGATTGAGTTATATGAGGTGATATCCGTCCCACTTTCTTCATCTTCCTTACCTCTTGTCTTTCTCCTTTTTTGGCAAGCTTCACTATCATTGTCGTCTTCCTCTCTTTTCTCAATGTATGTCATCGTTGCTTGTCTATGTTGATGTCACATCGATCTTTTACGACAATGTTGCATTTTTTTAAGTAATACAAATAAGAACAAGGAACTAAAGAGATATCACTTCACTTGACACATCAGTATCGATCGATGAAGGATGGTCTTCAAGTCATACACTAAAGACGTTGGTTCTGTGCTTACACACAAAAAAGTGAGTAATAGCACTACAGTTTCGTGGACAAAAAGAGAAGCCTAAAACAATGTCTTTAGTTTTTGGTTTTTGAACATTAAGTCTATATACTCACATTTACTACTTTTTAAAAACTATTTTTTTTTTTAGTTTTAAAATTTTGGTTTGGTTTTTGAAAACATGGGTAAAAAGTAGATAAGAAAGCAAGACATTTAGAGGTGAGATGAGTCTTTGTAGGCTAAGTTTTCAAAAACTAAAAAAAAACAAAAATCAAATGATTATCAAACAGGGTCTTAAAAGTTCCATTCATATTGGAAAGGTGCGATGACGATCATGGAGGAGTGGCGAGGGCAACATTAAGAGGGAGATATTTTTGCAAATCAACAAGCTCAATCATTATCTAATTGTCACGTCATCTTTCTATCAACTAACGGTCAATTTGATTTTAGGGATCATTTTGAACATGTTTTATTTCAAGAATTAAAAATCTTTGAAACATCAAGGATCAACTAGCACCAACTCCAAATCTCATGAATAAAAGATGTATTTTGTTAGTTATTACCACCGGAAGAATATTTCAAATTTGAATAATTATCTTTGTATATTTTTTAGTTCAACAACAATAGAGTTGAGAGATCAAACTGTTGAACCTTTAAAACTATAATGAATGTCTAACTTAAATCGCTTGGTCGTAAACACATAGAAAATATTAGTTGACCTATGCTCGTTTTGACATTTAATCTAGTTACTCTATTTAGATTGAATGATGACTACAATATACTTGTTTTTTTTCTTGACAATATGCAGAGTAGGAGAATCGAAACTCCAACATCGAGATTAATAATACAAGTATCAGTTGAGCTATGTTCATTTTGATCGATAACTACTATATTTACGATATGTTAAAAAAAAGTTTCATAAATGAAATGATGAGAACCAAACAAACAGTTCCTCAAGAAGTTAAAAAGGTTATCCATAAACACCATTAATTTTTTAAATTCAATTAAACACCTTTCCTCATTTACATTACCTTTCTTTTTAGAGAATCATTAATTAATTTGGTAATTGCCATCACGTGAACGCTCGTAAACTCAACAGTCATTTTAACTTAATTTCATCAACTTTTACCGGAAAAAGAATTGAATAAATTTATCTTTTTATGAAAAAAAATTCTGAAAACTATAAATAAATAATATATTGTGTTTTCTTAGCCACTCTCGTCCGTGGCGCGTGTGAGATCCTCAATCAGACGGCTCACAATCGCCGGTCCGTCACCAGCACTTCGCTAACGTGCGCCATTCTTCTTCTTCTTCATCAATCTTCCTTTCTTTCAAATCCCATTTTTACAGTCAGATCCCTAATTTTGCCCTAATTTTGAACTCCATTATAGCGAAAGCTCCCACTGGGCTTTCTCTATAACATGCGCAATCTTCTGGTTCCGACCACCGCCATGCCTCCGTCCTCAATTCTCACCTCATCGTCGTCAATTTCCAAATCCAGGACTTCAACAAACCCTAGCCCTACCAATTCCCTTCTCTGTAAACACTCTCCATCGGCAACCCTTGACCTTCTTATCCTTATTCTCGTTTTATTTTCTGGTACCTTCCTTGTAACGTCATATTTCTCTTACATTTTCAACTCTTTGTCGATTCTCTTGTCGCATTCCGCCCCGCAGCTTCCTCAATTCCCGTTTCCGTTTATTGCTGGGTTTTTGCTCTTCTTTTGTGTGACTATTGGTGTGTTTGAGATTTGTTGTGGCGCTAGATCGAGGAAATGCGCGAAGCCGGGATGTAAAGGGTTGAAAAAGGCTATGGAGTTTGATCTGCAATTGCAAACGGAGGAGTGTGTGAAGAGTGGGTCGAAGGAGATTGATAAATTGCCGTGGAAGGGAGGTAGTGAGGCCAACCCGGATTATGAGTGCTTGAGGTCTGAGCTGAGGAAGATGGCACCACCCAATGGCCGAGCTGTTCTACTTTTCCGGGCGCGCTGTGGATGCCCCATCGCGAAGCTTGAAGGCTGGGGAACTAAGCGCGGGCGGCGGCATAAGAAGTGAGTTCGTTTTTTTATTTGTTTTTTGCTCTAATCGTTCAACGGCTTGAGATTTTTCGCTCTCTGTTCTTAATTCTGGAATTGGGTACTGCTCTGCTGAAATTATCACGATCTCCTCCCTAACAAAACCCCAAAACTAAAAAGAAAAGGATGAAGGAAAAGGGTCTATCTGGATTTAGATATCATTTGTTTATGCCCCTGTGGCATCCATGAAACTTTTGACGAACCGTAGTATCCAACTTAGTTCGGAATTGGGGAGAAATTTCTTCCCCCGTCTAACATTGCGGTTATTAGATAATCTTTAATCACAATTGAAAAAAAAAAATTAGTAATAAGTTGATTAGATGATTAGTTCAACTCCCGTTGACAGAGATCAGGTATAAGTACTTGCAGAGTCCATCATAGTGCTGCACATAAATTGAAGCTCTGGACTGAATTGTTAGAAGAAACTAATTCTGCAGCTATCCTTGCATCTTGGACTCATAGTTGATACTGTTCCTTTTCTTGTACCTTTACCCCTTTCTTCATGGAATTATAACCAAATCCTCAAGACCAGAAACTCGAGTTAGATGCTCAAAATTCGATCATTTACATTTTTCCTGTTAAAAATTACAAATGCTGAACTCTGAATAATGTGATCGATGTGGGTAATGAGAGGGATTTGAAGGTCTGGATTGTGTTGATTTAGATTTTAATTAATCTTTACTTGCTCTGTTTTGTTTCTGAGCTCATGTGTAAATTCATACTGTTCTCATTTGGTAAATTCATACTATCTTCTCTTTTCCCCCTTTATGACATCCATGGAGGATGATGAATTCGCTTTGTGTGTCAAGACTCGTGACAAATTGTAGAGTTTATGTAAACTTACATTGTTCCTTGTTCGTCCTGGTGCAATTGCTCTTTATCATTAAAATTCTTTGGGTAGGTTTTATATTCATTAAGATTAAGAATCTAAAATTGCCACCAGAAAAGAAAAAGACGACGACGACGACTAATCATGGAGGTTTTTTTTTTTTTTTTCCTTGCTTGTTTCCCTTGCGTGTATCTCTTCTTTGTCATTTAATGTTAATATTATTTAGCACCTTGTTTCATGTTTTGATCTACTGAAGGGTTTACTCCCCCTTTTTTGTTTACCCGTTTTAAATGATGTAAGTTCTCTTCATTCTTGGGTCCACTCTTCAAGTTAGTTAATTTATTTTTCAGTGGGAAGCTATGCAAGCAAGTTTCAGGGGCTCGGTTAGCATACCCCAAGTAATTTGTTTCTGGTGAGCAAGTATTAACTAGGTTGAAGCACTGATGTTCTGTTCTCCTAGCTTCTAAGCAATTAAATTTTTTGTATGCATGGTGTTCAGCTCTAGTTGATGCTTAATTTACTTAATTTCGCCAACTTTACCCGAGATTTTTTTTTTTAGTCATATGATTTACCTAATAGGCCATATCTAATTGTTTTATGTGGGCTTGGTTTTTTGTATGTCCTTGTATTCTTCCATTCTTTCTTAATGAAAGTAGTTGCTTCATAAAAAAAAAAATGAGGAAGTTACCGTACATTACCACACAAATCTCCTAGCAAAACCCTTTTTTTCCTTCCAATCCCTTTGGAATCTCTCCTACCACACAATTCCAAAAAACTTTAGCGTTGCCTTTAAACCTCCATCCTACCCGGACTTCCAAAAGCTAATGGAACTTAATTTGGTTTACTATTTGATCTATACAATGATGAACTTTATTTTGTTTCGGCAAAAAGCATACAAAGGTTGGATTTCTTTTGTCTATATGTTACCAAATAATCAACCTCTTGCACAAAACAACCAGAACCCTTTTCATTGGTTATTACGAACCTGTTCAACATGAGTTACCGTCTGAGATCCATCGGTGGTTTTTCAATAAAAAGCATATAATTCAATACTTGGTTAACTTTTTTATGAAAATGCATAATCAAGTCAAGTCTTGTCATGCATCGTCAAGACCATCTATATATGCATGTAGCCTTTCTTTCCTGGAAACCTAATAAAGACCATCTAATTATGTGCCTGTATTTTGGATACTTTACATGTGACATGACCTTCATTCTATTTTACTTCACTGCTTTCAGCTTCACAAAAGATGTGGAAGCATGAACACTGTAATATTATTTGCAGGATCTATGTATTGGTAGTTTTGTTCTAATATCCTGTTTACCCTATGTGGGGAATGGATTTGGAATTCGATGCATCCCGATTCCTTGCACGCTACTTACTACCGAGTAGTGAACAAACATATCCGTCCACTTTCATCTCAGCTTTCAGCTCACTCTTTACATCGAGCTCACATTGAGCTATATTAAACCTGGACCCAACCCAAATCATATCCGTAAATGAACTTCAAGTTCTTGGTTTCAGCAAGCAAATAACAGGGATTTCTTTTGTTCTTGGCTAAGTCAACCATTCAAAATTTCAAACATGTTTGTTGGGTTACTTATAGGGATGATTTCGGTAGACTTGAAACCTATTAAGAACACAACCAAAATTTTCAGTCCTTGAAAGATTGTCAAACTGTTGTAGAGTGTATCTAACATTCAGTCCTTGGAAAGGTTTTGGATTTCTATTTCTGATGAACTGGGAAAGCTGTATAGCAGCACGTCTCCTAGATTTACCATGAAGACCATCTTCATATTGCATACTCTGTTTCGATGGATACAATTGCAATTTGCAGCAGAGATTTCATTAGGATAATAAGGAAAACATGTTCTCACTGATGAACAATATCATTCACATCTATGACCTTGTGGCTTACCTTAATTTTAGATCATATTTGTAATCTTCAATGCTGCCATTTTTGCAGGGCTCTGGCTACACTGGGTCTTAATGGGGGAGGAGACCATCACTGATCGTAGCAGCCTTTCCAGATATATTACTTTCTCTTCTCATCATTTTCCTTAATTTTAGATGCTCTTTCTGAAACATATGGATGACCAGAGCTTTCTTCTATAAGAATATACTATAACACAGTGATATTCATTGTCAGAAACAGGCCTCCCCCATCCCTGCATTATCCTGGGAGATTCTTCCTCCCCCATGGAATTGGAAATATATACCAAACTTACTGCAAATAAAATGATAGACAATTATAAATTATGTCTCCTTCTCCATCTTGTAGGTGTGATGGGATTTTTAGGGCATGTTTGGTAAGCAATTCAAATTATGTTTTATGTTTTCAGATTCATTCAATAGACGAATGTGTTTGGTAGGTAGCTTAGATTTTGTTTTCGAAAACTGTTTTCTGATTCTGTAATCCAAATAATGTAAATTCTAAAAACAACATTTTTATGTTTTCTATATATCCATATCTTGAGTTTGAAATTTTAAAATACAAAATTATATTAGAAAAAATAAAAATAATAACAAATATAGTATTTTATGTTAATTATTTTTGTAAAATTAAAATATGTAATATATAATATATTACATGTTATATGATATTACAAAATAATTATTATACACAAATTTTAACATAAAACAAGTTCCAATAGAGGATTGGAGCAATATTGTCAATTGTAGTATAAATGTTGCATCAATACTCTTAACCTTAAAAAAAGTTAAAACAATGCTCTTACCGTTAGTATACGTATAGAAACTATTTATATACACCCTATTTTACCACGTTCTTCTGTTTCCTCTCTCTCCTTTGTTTCAATATGTTGTCACCATTTTTCTCTATTTTTCAATATTCTCCTTCCATTCCTAATCTCTAAAACTACCCCTCTAATTAAAGTATATAGTGTATAACAAGAAGAAAGGAGAACAATAAAACCACTAAGGAACCTTAGGATTTAAAGGTTGTACGTTAGTAGTTGAATGATAATTAATACGCTTAGATATAATACACAAAAAGAGAGACAGCCGTGGAGAAGGAAAAAAAAAAAAAAAGTAAACATGTGCATTACTAAATTTATATAGTATTCAATTTATTATTGGTATGAAGAGAAAAAAATTGTGGAGGGTATCAATATGAGTTGTTTTCAAATTGGTTCTTTTCTAACTCAAGATAACTTCAAAGAAATGAGGAAATGTTAGGTTATAGATTAAAATAGAGGAAAGAGAGGAAATGAAAGAGCGAGGTGGTAGGTTATAGATTAATGGTTTTTGCTCGTGTACTATCAATAAGAGCATTTTTTTAACTCTTTTTTTTTTTAGGGTTAAGGGTATATGCAACTTTTGAAAGTTGCAACATTTTTTATATGAGGTACTAATAGTTGTCGCTCATATATTGACAAAAAAGTGTATTATTGTTGTTTGTTGTTATTGAAAGTTTAATGTATTAATGAAACTTTTAAAAGTCCGGAGTAGTTTTGAACAAAGTACTATCGATTTTCATAGAAAACTAATGGTAAGAGTATTCTCTTTTTATTATTTTTCTTTTAAGTTTATGAGTATTAATGTAATTTTTAAAAGTTCAAATGCAATTTTTAGACAAAGTACAAAATCCAAAAATATTTTCTCTAATTTCACTTTACAAATATGT
Organism: Lagenaria siceraria; assembly: GCA_002890555.2. Classification (NCBI taxonomy): domain Eukaryota; kingdom Viridiplantae; phylum Streptophyta; class Magnoliopsida; order Cucurbitales; family Cucurbitaceae; genus Lagenaria; species Lagenaria siceraria. The sequence goes on from CM016488.1 coordinate 20,772,639, forward strand.
GGGTAAGAATTCAATTTTTAAATTGGCACGTCAATTTATATTTAAACGTAATTTTCTTGATAAGAATAATATAGATTCTAAATTGCATACAACTATGAACGTTTTTTTTTTTAAAAAAAAAAGTATAACATGGGGATGGGAATTCAGAGAATTAACCTTCTCCATAATGTAATATTTTAACTAGTTAAAGTATGCTCAAATTAGCTTATTTTTAATTCTTTTAAAAATTATATTTTATATCTTGAAATTCATCCATCTTTCCTAAAGGATATCAAATAAAACTCATAAATTTTCAATTAGGGACATTCAAAATGATAAATCAACCCCAACTTTTACTCCTAATCTTTCAAACTAACAATGCGGGTTCGATTTCCACTATAATCATATGAAATATTTGTATTACTTCTAACATTTGTTTAATGTTATGTTTCTTATTATTTAATTACATAATCGACAAACATCGTAGACCATGTAACGATGCTGGAAGAAGTCTCGGAGATAGTTCTTGAAAATATTTAGCCAAACCTTTTAATTCGAAAATACATGTCTTAATTAATTACATTATACTCAAGTTCATTATCTAGTCAAATTTTCTCTAATAATACAACTATATAAAAATAAAATCTACTATTTGCAAACGTTATCCAATTTTTTAAATGGAGGCTATACTAATAAAAAAAACATTGGGTTAATGGAGTTGAAGAAATAAATAATTTTCTCGAGGAGTAAACTTTGTATGATGAGGTCATTGTCCATGAGATTATTCATAGATATAAATACTATAAATCGAGAGCTCCACTTGAATATTTTGTACATATGACCTAAAATATTATACCAAAAATATATTTTACTTTCTTTAAAATAAGTTTTTCTAATCCTTTGCTAGAATTAGCAATTTTTTTTCGTATTTTTTATTTTTGCTTTTTAGTTCCCTATTTTTGGAAAATTTATCAAAATAGTGTAAAACTCAAAAACATCTTGGCAAATAACTTCCTTTTTTAAAAACATGTTTTCTTTTAAAAAATTATTATAAATAGAAAAAATATAAAACTATTTACAAATATAAAACATTGTTCTATATTTGAAAACAATCCTTTTCTTTTTATCTTTTTGAGGAGGAAAATTATCTTTTTAGCTAAAAACATATTTTGCTAAAAACACATTTTTAGCTAAAGACATATTTTTTTATCTTTTCGAGAAGTGAAATTATCTTCTTACCGTCGTATTACCAAAATACCATAAATGTGGTTGTAGCTAACTCAATACTACTTTCTTTTTGCTAAATGACCACACATTTTATACGTTTTTTCGTGTTCTTTCCAACCATGTTCATAATTAAAACAAAATTTAGATGATCTTTCACTTTAATACTCTGAAAGCTTAAATGATCTAAGTTTAAACTTTGTAAGGTCTAATTTAAAAGCCAAGATGCTTGGAGGTGCGATCGCATAGCTTTTGCTTTATGATTTTGTTTTGGTCATATCTCCATCGATACAACTCTATTTTAGTTAAATGACCATTTTTTCATACATTTTTTCGTTTACTTTCCAACCATGCTTATAAATTTGAGCAAAGTGTTAAAATATCTTGACTTTTAAATAGCCTCACAAAATTTAGACTTAGATCATTACAACTTTCAAAGTACTAAAGTAAAAATAATTTCAATTTTTGTGTCAATTATGAGTATGGTTAGAAAGATCACCAAAAAAATGTATGAAGAACACATAGTCATTTAGTGAAAATGAAGTTGTATCGAGAGAGCTATTATTAAAATTATGGTATTTAATATTTTGGTAATATAAGGGTAAAGTATAATTTCACTCCTCAAAAGTTATAAAAAAACGTGTTCAAAACATTAAAAAAAAAAACAAAAAAGTCATTTCCAAAGAAATTTTTGGATTAGATAATTTATGAGAAAATGGCGCTAATGGCTTATTTTTAGAGGCTCAGATGAGATTTAACCCAACTTTTAAAACTCCATGTTTTATTTGGCTTTTTACTTACCCCAACATGGAGTGAATTTACTAAATGGACCAAAATTGAAGGCCCTCTCATTTCATACCAATGATTCTCGCTCTTCTTCTTCTTTCTTGATCTCGATCTACAACTTTCTTTCTTTCTTTTTTTTTTCTACATTTTGTATTTCTTCTTCCGTTTCTTTTTTAGATCAGCGACTTCTTTTTTTCTGCCTTTCTTGTTGTCTATGTTTTTCTCCTATTCTTTGGAACAAAGGTGGAAGATGGAGCGTAAATCAAAGCGAGAAGAAGAAGCAAAACGAGACCAAAAGCAAGAGAAAGAAGTGAGAAGAAGAATTTCTCGAATGAAGGAAAAAAAAAAAAAAAGTTGCAGTTATGTTAAATAAGCGAGAGGAAGGAACGATGCCTCATGGAAGCATTAGGCCTTTGTATACATTTTAGGGTCAAATGTGTATATAACGTAAGCCCAATTTCAGTCTTACAAATTTTCCAAAATTTCTATGACATGTGACATGCACATGTGAAAATTCTCTATATATTCTCTTCGAGGATTGATTCCCCCTCTGTATTGTAGTTCCACGATTTAAATCACTTGAAACTATCCGGTGCCGGGTTGAGAGTCTCATATCTTCCTTCGTCATCAGCGTTGATCACTCCAACACCACTGCCAAACGTTGAGGTATTGAACTCCTTCATCGTCTTCCCTCGATTTCAATCGACTGCTAAAACCCTTCAACCACACACACACACATATATATGTCATGGGAATCGGGATTTACATCCAACTTTTTGAGTAATATCAGATGATTTCGTCTCATGCTCGTTTCTTCGATACCCAAAATTTTCCCTCGATGTATTACCATTCCTCTTTATCTCAAATGGGTCTCCACCTTCTCCACAATCGGATCTTCTCCACGCCCTCTCCAGAATCTTTCCTCATTCCTCAATGGCAGACCTTCAAGCAGCTGCTTGGATTACGAGCTCTCCTTGGTTTCAGCCTTGAAGTCCTGCGCATCCAGTTCAGCTATTTTTCCAGGGCAACAAATCCATGTTATCGTTCTCAAATCTGGGTTTAACTCCAATACTTTCATCCTTAATAGCTTGATCAATATGTATGTCAAATGTGGACTTTTTTCCGATGCTAGATTGCTGTTTGATTCGTGTTCTGTCTTGGATTCTGTATCTTGTAACATTATGATATATGGGTATATAAAACTTCGCCAATTGGAGAATGCACGCCAGTTATTCGACAAAATGCCTGAAAGAGGCTGCGTCTCTTACACCACCATGATTTTGGGTTTGGCACAGAATGATTGTTGGAGGGAAGCAATTGAGGTTTTTAAGGATATGAGGTCTGCAGGTGTGGCCCCAAATGAAGTGACAATGGCAAGTGTTATGTCAGCATGTTCACATATTGGTGATATTTGGAATTGTTGGATGCTCCATGCATTGGTAATAAAGTTACATTTCTTTGATCTTGTTCTTATTTCGACAAATTTGTTGCACATGTATTGTGTTTGTTCAAGTTTAAAGGATGCTAGGAGATTATTCAGTGAGATGCCAGTGCGTAATACTGTTTCATGGAATGTGATGTTAAAAGGGTATGTAAAATCAGGTCTTCTTGATCAAGCAAGAGAGTTGTTTGAGAGGATTCCAGAAAGAGATGTGATTTCTTGGGCTACAATGATTGATGGGTTTGTGCAAATGAAACGGTTAAGGGAAGCTTTGTTGATGTATTCTGCAATGAGAAAAAGTGATCTGCATCCCAATGAAGTGATGATTGTTGATTTGCTTTCTGCTTGTGGGCAGTCAGTTTCAATTGATGAGGGCAGGCAGTTCCATGCTTTGGTAGTAAAAAATGGTTTTGTTTGTTATGATTTCATACAAGCAACTTTTATTAGTTTCTATGCAGCTTGTGGAAGGATTGATCTTGCTTATTTGCAGTACCAAGTTAGTGATAAGAGTCATCTCATTTCTTCAAATGCTCTTATTGTGGGCTTCACAAAGAATAGAATGATTGATCAAGCAAGAAAAATATTTGATGTGATGCCTGAAAAAGATGTTTTTTCATGGAGCACCATGATTTCTGGTTATGCACAGAATGAGTTGCCTGATATGGCTTTAGAGCTTTTCCATGGAATGGTTGTTAGTGACGTCGAGCCTAACGAGATCACCATGGTTAGCGTTTTCTCCGCGATTGCAGCTTTAGGTAAACTACCGGAAGGAAGATGGGCCCATGAGTATGTTTGCAACAAAGCCATTCCTCTTAATGATAATTTGAGTGCTGCAATCATTGACATGTATGCCAAATGTGGAAGTATCAACACTGCCTTGGATGTGTTCCATCAGATTAGAGACAAGGCCTCCACAGTCTCGCCATGGAACGCCATCATATGTGGCTTGGCGATGCACGGGCATGCGAATTTATCTCTTGAAATATTTTCCAACTTGCAAAGACGGAGTATCAAGCTCAACTCAATCACATTTCTCGGCGTTCTAGGTGCTTGTTGCCATGCTGGATTAGTCGAGCTCGGGGAGAGATACTTCTGGAGCATGAAGACTGTATACGGCGTCGAACCAAATGTTAAGCATTATGGATGTCTAGTAGATCTGTTAGGCAGGGCTGGGCGGTTAAGGGAAGCGGAGGGAACTATAAGAACCATGCCAATGAAGGCAGATGTTGTGATATGGGGCACATTATTGGCAGCATGTAGAACACATGGGGAAGTCGAAATAGGTGAAAGAGCTGCAGAGAGTTTGGCTAGATTGGAACCGTCTCACGGGCCAGGTCGAGTCCTCCTGTCCAACTTATACGCTGATGCAGGGCTGTGGGAGGATGCATCCTTGGTCAGAAGAGCAATGCAAAGTCAAAGGATGATAAGATCACCTGGGTACAGTGGTGTTGTATGAAGAGTTTTTAAACCAGGAAAACCATATGGAAACTTTTGCAATTAACTCTTTTAAGTTATAATGCATTTGTTTATAGCACTGATTTCTTTGTATTTATCTTCAAGATGTTTGTAAAGGGGTGTTTGGAGCACTAAATTAAGTTTTGAACTCTGAACTTAATATGTTGGAGATAGAAAGTTTGTATTTGGAATGCATAATTGTTTAGTTTAAGTTCTTCGATAAATGTGCAAAAGAAAAAAAATAGGAAGATGAAGTTTTTCGATAAATGTGCAAACTTCAATAGTAAATGCTGTTGAAATTTGTGAAGTTGAGTTATTTAACACCGACTTATGAAGTCGGTGGGCCAAACACCCTATAATTTTTCGCTTTATCAATTCTTTTGTAACTATCCAATTGTATTAATTCACTACAATTGGGAAAAGTGAAAAGATTTTGGAATTAGCTTCTTGGGAGAGGGTTCACTCTGCCCCTGCCCTCAAAGGTTAATTCATATTTTCATAAGTTTCTTGTGAAAAAGAAATATATCTTCAAAATGTAGTAGTGGGAAATGGACCAATTTACATTTGTTAGCTTTAAGTACTCAATGGAAGAACTTATTACAAAATTCTCTATTGATGTAACTCTGTAACTAACTCACAACCCTATACTTCAATAATTAAAGCTGATGGTTACAGGACTGACCGTAGAATAGAACAAAACTATAATACAAACTATTCTATCTCTAGAAACCGACCTAAAAGAATACAAAAATGACTAAATAAACTTACGTTTCACTTTCAATAATCAGTTCAGCAGCTGCGCCAATGGTACCAACCCCACCAAGTCCAAGCAATGCAAGAGCAAGCTCTTCTTCATTCCATTGCCTTAGTCCGTTACTCAATCGTTTCAATACGTCTACATCTACATCTAGAACCCAGCTTGGTGTGCAACCGACCATTAGGCTCACGAACCCGGTCACGTAGGCACGCCAAGTGGCCCAATCGCATCCTAGCGATATCTTTCCATCAAGAGCACTTGCAAGAAACTCCATGTGGACACCAAGGATTTTGGGACGTCTCTTTGATGCAGATGATGAAGAATCAGTGCCCCAAGCAAAAGCCCCACATAACACTGCAAAGTAAGCTAATGCATATCCACCAAGCATGGAAACTATCCCCTCTGAACATTTCTCTTGCTCAGACCTGTGAACTGAAATGAACCAAGAAGGCAATGTTTCTTTTATCACAGATTGAACTAATACTAAACCGCCTGATAGCCATACTAGTGAAGCTCCAAGGGAAGCTGCAAGCTTTACTTGAGTCATTGCTGAAGATAGTGATATCTGTCCATATCTTTTTGCATTATTGGTTGTCTTTAATCTCCCTGATCTCTCTTTTCGAGCACCATTACAAGCTATTTCTCTCACAGAATCCATCAGAAGAGAGAGAATCTCTTCAACCAATAGTGCAATGTCTCTAATTGATCGGTAGACGCGTAAAAAAAGAATTCCTGGAGCAGCGGGAGAAATCCCACCACAGAAATGAGATCCGAATCCGTGGCCAAGAAGGGCCCCAACACCCCCATGATTTGAGAGAGGATTGGCAGTCAGGCCCAGGGTGGCGGTGAAGCAGCTTTTGAGCAGCTGAACCACAGCATCGCAGTTCTGAAGGAAAACTGTACGAGATGCTGAAAAAACCAGGAAATCACTCCAGCGTTTGGCTTTTTGAGTCCACAAGGAAGCAACAATTGGCATGCATGGCCATGGACAACCAGCAGCGAGAGACTCCAAAGCTGGGCCAGCCAAATTGAGGAAACGTTGGGATGCTCGGTCAATTTTGTAGGTTATAGTAAGGCTTACAAAGGCAGCCAAGGGCAGAGGAAGTGTAGCTGGAGAGCTTCCACCTACAAAAATCACAGATAGAAAAGTCATCATTAACCTATTTCTTTATTGGTTGATAGATTTATGCACGAGGTTAATTAGGTTTTTCTTTCCAATTTGATTTTTCATACATTTCAGCCAATGAAAAAGAAGGTGCTTGATAGAACCGAGGCGGTGATTACAAACAATATGAATCCCCTAACTTATCACTTGACCAGTCAAAGATAATCCATGTGAATGTTTTGTCGTTGGCTTTTGGTTTTCTATGGAAGTGATCTAGAAATGCATAATCAAACTCAAACTTGAATGTTTTCATTTAGAAGTTTACAGTGATAACAATGACCATACCTGCAGCCAGGCTAGGGACATCAACGCCAGTAGCAGCTAGGATTTTCTTGATCTGCTCTTCAACATTAGAAAGATTTTCTGCTGGGCTTGGCCAATCTGTTCCATTCATAAAAACAGGTTTCCATAATCCCCGAGTTACTTCTGCAGAAAAGTAGCTCACAATGGTGGCTAAAGATGCTGGTAGAAAATCGGCTAGATCTTTGAGTCCTGGAATGATTACATGAAAAGAAATTAATGATTTGATGTAAAGTCTGTTCATTTCAAAATTAGGTAATGGGTATGAGTATGAGCAGCGCAACTTAGATAAACTCTTTTTCTTTATTCAAATTCACTGCTTAAATACACAATTTAGGAGAAATCCTAAGTTCAGACAAGCCTCAACAAAACGTATCGCATAGCAGCTTAGATTTCTGCCATGATTGTAGAAAACCATAACTTTAAAGTTAAAAACATAAAAGGAAATATAAAAGATATTACGAACTCAGTCATGAACAAGAGATGCAGACATTGTGAAATTTATCTATACTGACCTGTAGCCAACTCACGAGGAGAAAGCTTTCCATGAGCACAGGCTGTTAGAGCAGCATCAATCACGAAAGGAACAGCTTCCATTATATCCCAGGCAGGCAATTTGGGTCTTAAAGAAGAATCTTCATTTCCAGGCCCAGAAGAACTACTGCTTCCAGAAGTAACTGAAGTTAACGGTTGATTTCCCCCACTAATTCTTCGGAACATCATGGTAAGCAGTCCATCAACAGTCTGATGAACTGGGTTGCCATGAACATGACCAGAGAGGGTTGACGCTATACATGCTTGATGCTGCCGATACCAGACTTTCAATTTGGGAAATGAGTCTACAAATATTGGTTGGGGGGAAGAGGAACTTGCTACAGCTGAAAGTCTCATTTTATTGCGATCTTTGTGGACATTTCCAGATACCAGATGAGAATTTCTCACTAAGAGTAGATATTCTGGAGTAAGTTGAGATCCAACCGTGGGTGCATCGCCCACTCCATGGTCTAGAGGAGGATGGTTAAATCTCCAAAGCTTTAAGAGAAGAGTAAACGCATTTGAAAACACGGCATGAGCAGAGATTTCTTCCCCTGTAGTTAACGTCCAATCGAGGTTCGGCACACATGAGCCGAAAACCTCACAGATTGGCATCAGTGAACATGCAAGCTGTGGAACCTAGAACAGATATCAATGAAGGCATAATGAAATTGATAGGTGGAGGTTGGAATCTCATTTTGAAAAACATTAGATAAACAAAACAAAAATACATATAAATTTAAAAAGAGAGAGATGGAGATTGTTTGTAGATTTGACATCTCTACGTCAAAACTTTAATTGACTCAATAACTATTCAACTCAATTGAGATGAAAACTACGATCAGATTTAACATAATCCAAAATGATCATCAGTCATTGGCTAGTGATTGCATCTAGACTAAATTTTACTATCGCCCTATCTTTCCCCCTAAAATAAGCCATTAACATCCATTTTATTGAGAACATGAAATAAACAAAAAGGAGGTGAGATCTCTGACTCTATTAGTCGCAAAAATTTACTCCAATTGGACAAATTATATGAAGGAGAGCAATTATAGAACTCTTTAAAGAAAAACCAACAAGAGGATACAGAAACAGCAATTAACAGTCCTATTGGGCAATAGGGAAAAAGTTTCTAAGTGAGTTATCATCTAGCCTCTAATCTTCCTAATATCAAACATGATCTCCTCTCCTTATACAGTCACTCACCATAAACCTGGAGTTGTTCTCAATCAACTGTCTAGAACCAAGGGATTTTAACACCACATCTCTGAACTAATCAGAATCCATGAACCTTTCTTCTCTCTCCAAAATGATTGGAAAGCTCTTTATGAGTTCCTTAGCAGGCTAAGGAACTTATAAGAGACATGGTTGGTATTGACAAAGAAGATTTACTTTTTTTTAAGAAAACGAAAAAGACAAAAAAGCAAAGAAGAAAGGTCGGTCGTCACTCGTCAAGATATATTTAGAGAAGACACCCAACATGGTGGTTTTGGAACTTGTCATGCCAGTATAAGAAATAATGGTTTAGGAAAAATTGTGGATTCATTGGATCTTCAAGTGCATCTCAAATACTAAATTCTCAATCTTAGAAAAAGTGTGAACCATTAGTGGATATAGTGGTAATGAAGGGATGTAAATAATAAAAGGCGAGAATAGGTTCAATATTCTACAAGTTCATTGATAACCAAATGTGATACGGTCAAGCAATTATCTCCTCAGAATATCCGAGGTGTGAGCAAGTTGGCTCGAAAACTCATGAATATTAAAAAAAATAATTAGAAAAAGGAATGAATTCTTCTGCCTAGATTTAGAAAAGGCACACACAACATGGTGGATTTGGATTTTCTCTTGGCATTATAAGAAATAAGAGGTTTAGGTAAAAATGATTCATTGGATTTTCAGGTCCATCTCAAAATCTAAATCCTTAATTTTCACCAATGGGATATCCAGAGGAGATGGAGAACAATAGCTTCTTGTACAATTGTGAGTACATGCAATCCCTAGTTTTCTCTACTTTTAAGGCAGGGAGTGGGGAGAAGATTGATTTGTGAGATGATCACTAGAATGCACAATTGCTAGGTATATAAATCCCAGAGGTGGCTCTGTGAGTTTTTGTGTTGGAATGAGGTAGCAACCATCTAGGATATCCCACGAAGGAACTTACGGATTTGAGACTGAGGAATAGCTTTTGCAGTGGACCCTTTACAGAATTTTTCACCCGATAAACCAGAGATAGTGTCAAAGGTGGACTCTTAAATTGTCTGGGTTTTTCTTGCATGTCTCTGAACCAGGAGTTCACTGCCAAGCTTTTAGTTTTGAAGAAGATGGTTATTGAGGCTATCTGGAATAGAAAGATCCTTAAGAACGTGAAATCAAGAGGAGATGACAGATCAAAGGCAGCAGATAAAGCTACCCCTAGAATTCCTGAGGACTTTATGGTGCAAGGGTTATTTGGGATGTCATTCTTTTTCTTTCTTCTTGTTAACATAGAACAAATATTTTTCCTCGCAACTTTCTTTCTTCTGGGCTAGTGGAAGGGCCTTTCTGTAACACCTCTTGTTTTCTGGATCTGTTTTCTAATTGTTATATCAATAAAATCATTTCTCATAAATAAATAAATATACCTTAATTACGGGAAGAATACATCAAAGTAAATGGTTCTAATTAAACCAGTAACAGAATAGTGTCTCAATATGTAGATATCAGGCAGCAATGAAGAACATACCAAACCATGTAGAGAAAAAATCTGAACACAATCAATAGATGCTATTCCAACAATAAGCACATTCAGCATTGGAGCATAGCCTATCAAATGACTTTCACATCCAGAGTAATCTGTGGGAACTGGAGGAGAAAGTAACCTAGTAATATAATGGACAGTATGCTCCTGCATGGAAGTAGATCATAATACCATTAAATATAGTTGTCTGATTTAAATAGAGGGAAGGAAACAAAGTGACTTCTTTAGTAAAATATGTGGGGGGAAAAAACTTTTTACTTTATGTCGTATTATCTTTCAATGGTCACCTGAATATTCCAGCCTTGGATCAAGGAGGCCCCACAAAGAATGGTTGCTGCAGATATCTTCTCTTCATCTGATCCTTTTACTGCTATCTCAAATATTTTCTCCAGTTCTGCTAAGCTTCCATCAAACCCATGAGCTTAAAATTCAGACCTTTTGGTAAATTTACAAAAAAAAGAGCATCTGATATACCTGACTTCATGAAGGGAAAAAAAAAAGGGAACAACTGAAGAACAGACCATAAGTAAACAAGAAGAGCTAATCTGAAAGCTATCCATACTTGGATCAAATCAATATATGACAGCATTCTCTCTATAAGATTAACTGGTATAATCATATGTCTAATATTCTTCGATCCTACTATGTCTGGGTCATCATGGAGGCAGGCAAATTGAATTACCGAGGACTAGTCCTATCATACTGAGTGTAGGTGGGTGCTTTGGATTGGGAGGAACATAGATTTTTTTAAGAAATCTAGGAACAAATTAAGAGGTGAAGGATCTTGTTGCCTTACAGCCTCAATTAGAACAATCATTGTGACGGGGTGGACCAAAGACCAACCCATGGGCCAGGGCAGACCCAGTCCCAATTGGGCGACAGGCCCATGAGGCAGAGAGAGAGGCCTCCCTCAACTGGCCCTTAGGGCCAAGCCGAGAAGTGAGGACGACTAGTGGAAAAGGACATGGCCTCACGCCTCCAAGTTGGGTGTTAATCGAGCTGAGGTCATATCCCACTTTTCCACGATTTCAACCAACACATTGTACGGCCCTGGCCCCTTACACATGTGAAAGGGAACAATCTCTCCATTGAGGTATGCGACCATTACCCTTACTCGGCCTATTACTACTAAAATCTAATATTGACTTAGGCATAAGAGTGTTGAGCATAGCACCACAATGGTTCAAGTGATCAAACGTGCAGGTACCAACTAGACAACCTGATTCATTGAGCCGACCTGGCCTACTCATTTAATTAATATTTGTATTGGCTGTCTTTTGACTATTCAAGCCAGTAGAAGGTTTTTTTCTTTTTCACATTTGTAATCCTTTTGGGAGTTTGAGTGAGCGATATCTTATTTATACATGTTCTTTGATGTGTTTTGATTTTCTTGTTTTGGGACAAACCAATTAAATAGAAGTACAATTAGGTTTCTCAGACTCATTCAAATCAAAACGTTTGGGTAGTAATTAAAAAAATTATGCCCATAGGTCAAAGGGAAGTAGGAAGATTCCATTTGCTGGATAACCAATACCAGCCTAAAGGGAAATTGGTAAAGATTATAGAAGTACTCTATGGGTAATCTTCCCAAAATAAATTCTATAAGTTATATAATCATTTAATTTTGTTGGAGACTTCCTTCACAACAAGGAAACCAGCACAAACATTGAATGAAAAACCTGATGGCATTACATGTCTTTTGATGTAAATTTTCAGACTTCCAATATCCAAACAGAGGGAAAAGAAAAAAAAAACTAAAAGGGGCCACAAGTAGGTTCATTCGAGTGTTTATACCTTGAAGCAGGAGTTGAAGTTAAGGCATTTATCATTATATGATTAAGTGGAGCCCCCTTCATGAAAGCTGACCAACCAGGTGCCTGAGGTGGTATACTTTGAGGCATTTGGCTAATGCAACCGTTCACATAGCCTCGCCAGAAATATGCAGATGTATCCAGGAGATTTCTAGCAATGCAAGCCTCCACTATCAAATGACGCATATTGCCAGCTGCTAAGGGCACAAAATAAAATTATGTTAAGCAGACCCAGGCTGCTAGCTTCTCCTTTAAAGAACCAAATACTCGTATACTGAGAAAATACACATTCTTTGGGAAATAGAAGCGTCAGAAGAATCTAATAATGTATGGGACTCGCAATAAATAAAGGCTGGAAATAAACAAGGCATTCTGAAGAATATAAATGTCATGTGCGCTTATATTGCCTTGCAGTCTCTTACCCTGCAACTTCTTGTGTACTATTAATTAGACATGGAAACCAATTAAATCTGAAACTTATAGCCTATCATACTAAAATATCAAAAATGAACCCTTTCAGTGTGATGATCGGATTTACCCATTGTTATTTCTTCTACAAGCCAAAACATCTCATCATATGAGAGTTGAGCATACATTCACAACAAATAGTTTGAGGGGGGCAAAACTTTTACAAAGCCCACGAGCAGGCATCATCTACCCTGTCTGGGTCTAGGACCACCAGTATTCTATTTTATTATATTGGTTTTGGTACCATGTGCTAGTGGATTTCATAATTATTATAATTGATGCTTATCAAGAAGATATTATACTCACAAGAGTTCATTGGCATGTCTTTCATATTGATGCATTCAAAATATGCATTACTAACACTGATTCCAGATACAAACATCATTGCTTTGGCAGCTGCCTGATTGCATGCAGAGATAACACCCTGAGGAGGAGTCAGCAAGCTCTGATATTCACCCAATATCTGTAGGCTAGAAATTAGTTCATTACGACACTTTCCAGGGGCCTTTTTTTCTTTCCAGTGATTGGAGGCAACATACTCTGTTTCATCAATTGTCGTACTCTCCTCCTCCTCCTCAATCAGATCAGCAATCACAAGGACTGTGATACACAATAGAAGGCATAGACGAGTGTCTATGCGTGGCACAGGCCCCTCGATGGGATCCCTTTCCTTTTCAACATTTTGCAAAAAAGAATATCAAACCACTTTAACATAAATCTTATTAATGAACAAATATAAATATCAAAAGAGAACATTAAATTAACTTATTCTGCAATAATGATAGACAAAAAAAGCAAGATCGCCCTAAATATCATATGTTTCACCAAACATTTGAGTTGCGTGTTTGATTTATGGACAAGAATGTTAAACCAAATAGACCAGACAACTATCCTGATTCAAAATTTCATAATTGACCTGAGGCTCTAATCCCAACCCCACATTTTTCTAACTAAAAAGAATCATAATTGACTTGGGATCTACTAACAGATAGAACAGGTAATTGTATTGAGTGTTTCATGAGTTCTAGCAAACTACAGCAAAAATAGATGTCTCATTTCATCACAAGAGTCTTATATATATATAAAGAAACCTATATATAATCTATTGAGGCCAAAAGAATTCTAACCCTTTGAACAAGACGAAGAGCTGCTATCCACAGACCCAAGAAGGTATCATGCCAACTAGTTCCATTTATTGCCTTAAGGGTTTTGACCAAACCTGTAAGAAATAAAGATGAAGTTCGCTTTCATGTATACTTTTCTTGTACAAACTGATAGGATTCGTGCATATAAGTAGAAATTATAGAAAAGTAGGGATAATAATTAGTTGTACTGGTAATTTTTTCAATAGCACTTGTTGCTTCTACTTGATATCCATCCATTGCATCTTCTAGAACTAGATCGAGAGGAAGCCAAAGTGCAGAATAACGAGTTCTATGACATAAACTAGCAGAAGCTGCTGGAGATCCAAATGCTCTAATTGGATGGAACTTCTGTTGTGAATTTTGTTTAAATTCTTGAGAGAAGATTGTCCAAGTATCAGACGTGAACTGCAGAAAAATCTCTGAGTTCAGAGATTTTGAGTTTCTCAATACGGAAGAATTTTCTCCCAGCAACTGGAGTCGCTGAATAAGATCTGCCCAATGCGAAGGCCTGGAAAATTGTAAGAAGAAGGTTGACGAAAATAATGATAGAAAAGATAAGATGGCCATTTAATTGGTTATGATCTAATCATATAAATAGCAAAATCACGGTTAGTTAAATTGAGTAGCATAGTTCGTCGTTAAGATTCATATCGTTCAACTTAGAACTCACAAAGAAAAGCTAGAGTTTTAAGTTGATAGATGAATGTCCTTACATATTCCTGCAAGCCAAGTGAAGAATCCTTGAAGTAACCGCATCTTGAAGAAATTTCCCAATTATGTCAATTGTCAGTTCAATGTTTACATTCCACAATCTCTCACGTTGTTCAGTCCATTTATCATCATAACCATTGTGACCATCCAGTTCCATTTCTTGAGGTTTTGTCGGCCATTTGGATTTCTCTTCCACAATAAGTTCCAGTAACCCTTCATCAACAAGTGTTGCGTCAAGCAACTGCCAGACAATTGAAAATATAAACTCAACCACAAGGGTCCCAGGATCATTTGCTGGCAAATTGAATGTCTCAGAAAGACGAAGAACAGCATCAACAGAGGCCATGACCCTGTATAAAAGAGAGAGAGGTTTATTATTAAAGATGTATACATGACACTAAGAAGCAAAAAGATGACCAAAAGCAATCCATTCTCCCTCAAATGCTGCACAAAATAGAGTAATCCAATCGAAGCCACGGTATCAACAGAGAAAATATTATTCAGTAAACCTTGATCTGTAGACTCATAACTCTATGATTCACTAATCTTCCAGAGTAAAAAGTGGAGTAAAGATATGTTACAAAATTTGTCATAAAGCATCAACAATATTAGAAGTATTAAACAATATATATGAACCCATTGACCTGGGCAGAAATCACTAGAAATTTTGGATTAATTTAAGCAAACCCAAATATGTCAAATCATCTCATATACTGATATTTTCATTCTGAAACATTTTTTCTTTCTTATATTCTCCTAGATGCACATGCCAACTAATAGGGGAAAAGATTGCATGGAGATAACAATGGACTGTCAAGCAGCTACTGTCCTGTGAAGTACAAACGTAGGCACTGTTGCTACCATTTGTGAAGTCATGGTCAGGAAGCTTAACAAGATATAGAGCTCCATAATGGAAAAATATGAAAAGTTGGATTAAAAATAAATAATAATAATAATAATAATTTCGAAAAAGAAAAGAAAAAAGAAAAAAATCAATGATTCTTTGAAGTAGAATCATAGCTTCCAAAGGGAAGAAAAATAGAAAATAGAACATATCAGGGTCAAGAGGATTGTCAAGGTCCAGAAAAGGTAGTAAAACACAACCATTACAATTTCTATGTCAGCATCTTACACCTAATTTTGTTTTAGAAAAAAAAATCGATAAGCGAGAAACCAATTAAGCAAAACTCTCCCTGAGTTCCACAGTTTCACAAAAAGATCAAGTGCATTATTCAACATAAAAGATAAAAACGGCAGCAAAATTGAAGTCAGAGGCTTGAACGTCGTTATCCTTCTGAATTATAAAACTAACTCTTTGTATTTGAGGCCATGGATATGAGATTTCAGTTTAAAAGCATGTCTTCGAAGGAGTTCCAGATAGAGTCGATATGCTACTGGCTGGAATTGTCTTCTTGAAATGACTCTGTAGAGAGAAGCAATGACAATTATCAACACTGGTTCCTATTGATTATAAATTGACAAATGAAAGGTAAACAAATTAAATTCAGATCAGATCCAATTAGCAAATAATATACACAATGACTTGCAAACCAATCAGCAAATTCTACAGCTAAACCCTAAATCGAAGAACCAATTACACACACACACACAAAAATGCCACTCTCGACTGAAATGCATAATGTATCAGAAACATCAAACAGATCGGATATCCACCAGGAATTCAACCAAATCCTGGTTGGAATCTATTTGGATCAATCGTAGCAAACAAAAAAATATTCTTGAACGCAAATGTACTATACTATCCATGGTCATGCTTAAACACCGAAACCTAACTACTACCACTTAGTAAAGTACAGACAAAAAATCTAATAAATTCATGATCAGCGAATTCTATTCAGCTCATAACTTCGCAAGTTCAATTGGGGAAAAAGAAAAACAAACAACACATGGGATCACGTAAGCGCAACTCAGACCAAAAGTAACAAGCACTTGCGCACAGGTGATCATGAAAACCCGAGCTCCATACCACGGCAAGCATCGTGAAAAAGAAGAATCTCTACAATTTCTTCACAGTTGCAACAAATTCTATCAAACAAGCTCCATATTCATCCTATCAATCAAGATTTACGCTCAACTCACAAACGAACACCCACAGAACACGACTTTGCTGTCAAAAAAAGAACTCGTTCCGGAAATCATACATCAAAATACAAACACATGCACAAAAAAACAAAAACAAAAACAAAAAAAGTAGAGAGCAAAAACAAAAGAGAACGAACCTGGTTGTGAGCAAGGCAAGAACGAGAATCGGGGGTACAATATTCAACATCAACGCCTTCTCAAGGAACTTCCATGAAACAGGCTCATTATTATCCCAACAAATGTGCGAAACCAGCAGGTTAGCGAGCTCAACTGACGGCAAAGCGACTCCCGCCGAGTTCAAATTCGAAGACAGCTGAATGGCCCAAAGAAGAGGATCAACTCCCTTTTGTTGAGCCACCTTCGTTAGTTCTGTAACTCTGTCCCAAAGACTGTTTTGAACAGATACCGCCATTTTCGAGCCAGATTGAACCGATTTTTTTGGCCAATTGCTGGTGGTAAAGTGCTGCGGGAAGAACACGGAAAAAGTAGAGAGAAAGAAAGAGAAAGTTTGAGAACAGTGGCTTTTGGATCGCCAATTATATAATTACTTAGATTCTCTTCAAATTGTATTTTTATGTAATTTAAATTTTATATTTGATTAAATCTATAATGAAATCACCTTTACATCCCCGTTGTTACATCTTTTGATAATTACTGTTTTATTATTTGTTACAGTTATTCTAATCGAGTTAGTTACTTACGAAGTAGTGTATTGTCTCGTGTACTGGTATGATTTATATACGATTTAGCAGCAAATATTTGTTTGAATGAACAGTCACTTTTGTTGCATGTTACTATATTTGGGTAAAGTAATTACTCGAACAAAATAGTATATTCTTTTTGTGTATGGATGTGATCTAGAATTACACATAAGAGACATCACGAACAAACGGTTGACATATTTTTTAACAGACAATCACTTCCTTTGCCCCATAATAATTATTCGGGTTGAAGTAGTGTATGTTTTTCATATATGGGTGTGATTTAGATCATAAATATTAAATATCACAATCTAACATTGACATATGTTTAACGGACAATCATGTCATTTTCGGTTGAAATTTTCATAAATTTTTATTTTATTCATTAATTATAATCTTTATAAACATTTTTAACTATAACTCACACGTGTCATGATCAAGTATATTTTTAAAATGTGAATAATAAATTAACTTTTCCAATTAAGCAATAGTGGTTGTGTGAATTAAATTTTATCCATTTAAATTTAAACTCCACATCTAACTAATTTAGAATATGTTTAGGAGTGATTATAAAATAGTTAAAATTATTTTTGTCATTTTCAAAGTGACTATGAAACATATTTTTAATCCTTCAAAACTAATTTTGATGATATGAAAATCGTATGTAAAAATGTAAAATTTAGTATTAAATTAATTTTTAGTGATTAAAAGCGTGTGTTTTAGAGTAATTTTAAAAATGATAAAATTATTTTGACTACTTTAAAAAACATATTGAAAGTGATTTATAACTAATTTTCATTTACTCTATTTAAACGGGATCACAATCACCTAAGCATATGTATTTATTTTTTATTTTTTTTAAAAAAAAGTATTATAATATAGTTCTCCTATTCATTTGTAACCAACATTTTTTTCTAGTATCATGTATATTTATGTATTTAAAAATTTTATACACGTGTAAGATATATTTTAAATGGAATCACAATTAATGTCTAAGACTAAGTTAAAGTTCTCTAAAAAAAACTAAAGTTTGGAATTTTAATTTGCTATGTAAGTGATATATTAGGTTTAAGTAATACAATCTCAAAGTTTTTTTTGGTATGAATTGATTTTTTATTTTTATTTATTGATTATTAAAAAAAAACATATGAAAATCCTTGGAATGGAAGTAAACAAATTTTCCGTGGATTAACTTCAATAGAAAAAGAAAAAAGAAAAAAGAAAAATAACTCTGTTGATTAGACAGATAAATCTCAAAATATATTTTATCCCATAAAAAGAAATTCAGAATATCTCTATGCACGACCTGCACAAATTATTTATATAATTTAAGTAATATTTTATCCGAAATTTTGTTTCAAAAAACAAAAGTGGATGAAAATTCGAATAATTGTCCATATTTTTTCAAGGAAAAAAATCAGATATATAATGAATAATACAATTTTTATATTAAATACATAGTTATATGAGTGCAAATTAGAATACTCATCTTGAGTAGAGATGTTCACAAAGGTCATTCTCCTTCCCGCCTCCTCATTCATTATGCGTGAAATTTTCCATTTAATTGTGTAGACATCAAATTTTCCACGGAAAATTATTCTCCATTTATTTAAAAAAAAAAAATAAAATTATTTTTTAAAGACAACTTTTAATAATAGTTGGTTTTTCGATATGATTCTTGATTTAATATGGTTAATTTTGTATGAATCATCTTTTTTAAATGGTTACTTTTCATGAAAAAATCTTCAACCTAAGAATTAAATTAAATTTCATATTAAATTGTTTAATTATCCATATATAAGAATTTAAAATTGCTCAAAACGTATTAATTTATATATACAACATTGCTAAAAGAATTTAAAATAATTCAAGCATATCTTTGCAAAAAAAAAAAAAAAAAAAAAAAAAAAAAAAAAAAAAATCAAGCATGTATGAGTGTAAGTGGTTTTAATAATAATGGAAATAAAGGAGGCGGGGATTGGAGATGGGGAATGTATTTCCCGTCCCCCATCCAGTCAGCTCCTATAAAATTTTATTCCTCCAGTCTCTCTCCCATTTTTTGAGAGGAGTAGGCACCAACCTTGCAGGTAAACGGATATCTCCAGTCTTTAAATATTTTAAGAAAATTTAAAAGATAAACAAGAGAGAACACATTGAAATCTTAAATTTACAAAGTGATTGAGACATCAAAATCTTTTATATATATAACTGTATAAGAATATTTATTTTAGACATTAACTTTTACTTTATTTTTGGTCTCACCTAAGTATCTTTTTCTTCTCTATTTGTGCGGGACTTTGTGTGGACTTTTAATAATATGTTTGCTTTTGTATAAATATATATTTTACAATTACGTGTGACACCGTTTTTATTTATATTTTTTTCCTTATATCTTATTTGATAACCTTTTGACTTTTGACCTTTTTTTTATTTTTGAAATCCATAGTCACTTTTTAACAATTTATTCATCGTGTTTTCATTATAAATATTTGAATTATTATTCAAATTCTAAAAATAAAAATATGTTTTTAAAAACTAATTTTAAATTTTTAAAACACTTATCCAATAGACCTTAATTTTGTTTTTTTTATTTCAAATTTAATTTTGGTATTTCAACTAAATGTCAAAAAAAACATAAAACATAAAACAAACATAAAAATATGTTGAAAATCTTTTGTATATATTTTTTGTTTGAATCTAAAACATCTTTAGAAAAGGAACACTGTTCAATTAATCTACTGATTAATAAAATCCTATATCCAAAATTCTGATAAACTAAAGAGAAAAAAAATAATTTCAAAACAATAAATCACTACCAAACTATTGTTTGAGGATAATTTCAGTTTTTAAAATATATAATAATTTTAAATTTGTTACCATTTTTGTATTATCAATTTTTAAAATAATGACTATAAAAAAAACTATAATATCAATAACAAAACTTCACTTATTAAAAATAGCAAAATATCCCTTTGCAAAAAAGAATGTTAATTTTTTTAATGGAAAATTGTTTATTGGTTACTTTAATACTTGTTGCCAAATTTTATTTTAACGATTGTTATAGAAACATTCATCAGTATTTTATATATTTCCATCAATATTTATGAAAAAAATAATTGATTGACATTAAAAAAAAAAAGAAAAAAAAGAAGAAAAAAAAAGTATTGAGACATCAACATTTAGACCTGAATCCATTCTACATTTAGAAATTCAACAAAAATGAGGGTGGTCAATAAAAGCCCATTTTTAATTTTTATTTCTTTTCCTTTCCTTTCCTTTTTTATTTTTTGTTTTTTTTTTGTTTTTCGGTTCTGACAACCACTAAAATCTTATCTCAACCAAATTCCATGTCTGCCCCTGTCAGGCCTATTGGAATCCGAGTCATAAAAGGAAACGCAGGATCCAACTGCCCCACCTCTATTAGTTGAACCGGTCATCGGTTAAGGACCTTTTTGTACTTTCACGTTTTCTAAGAAGTAATTTTTTGAAGTTGGGACTTTTCACACCCACCATGGCCATCATAAAAGCCCTGGTCCACCAATCACAAAATTCCACTTGCTGACTACCCCAATATTAACTTAGAATTACAATTAAAAAAAAAAACAAATTAAAATAATTACTCTTCACCACACACTAGGATGGATGGAATGGGCTATTATAACACACTATATATTTGAGGCACTAATTATAAGTTGATGTTTTCGACTATTATAACTTACAATGTAACAATATTATTATTTCAAATTTCTCTTTGCTACAGTGTTTACTATTTGTTATTGTATTTACTATTTCTTACTAATTATATATTTTCCTCTTTATTATAGTATTTACTGTTTTATACCTAGACTAAAATAATATTAACCTCAAATACATACTATATTATAACCCCGATTAAAGTAATTTGTACTCCAAACATAGACTATTACAACATACAAATTATTATAATTTGAGATTATAATAACCAACTCAACACCCCAAACGTCTGTTTAATGTCTGGTTAAAGGATTAGTTATCTTATAAACTTGTATTTAATATGTCTTTGAATATAATTAACATGTCAACAAAAATTTTATCTTACATTTAGTAAGTCTTAAGTTTTAAATTTTGTGTTTGATAAATCTTTGTTGTTCATATTACTGCTCAATGATGTTATAGAGATAATGATTCAGATAGCATAAAAGGAGCAATTTGTTGTGGAACAAAAGTAGAAGTTTATTTTAAAACTCCTTTGTACCTATTTTCATAAATGGTAAATTTGAATCTTCTCTTGTAATTTAATAATTAAATATTTAAAAGCAAAGACTTATCATAAATTACTTTTGAACTTTTCTCTAGATTATTTAAACGCTACTCTTTTATCAAATCAATTCAACAAAGGTTTTTAAATTTTTAAGCAAGGCAAAGGTCAAACAAAATAAATTTATTGTGTGTAACTATAAGTTAGTCTAACACATCACAATCTCATACAAAACGTCGAACCAAGAAATTGTTTTCTCCCACATCACAAATGGTACGAAATAATTATTCAATATACATATATATCATTAATTTGGACCTACAAATATACGTTATTGGTTATCCAACTGCACTCGTTAGCTAATAAAATCACATATATATTTGAAGTCGTAATTTTGATTCTCACGTGTTAAGATTTGTATAACTAAAGTTAAACCGTTAAGTTCATATTACATCCGACATTATTCGATCATTTCAAACTACAAAAGATAACTCTTACGAAGCAAGCTAGTTTTTTCTAAAGCCTTAAAAAGCAAGATGATATTATAAAAGTCTAAAGATAAGGGTTTTAGAGTGGGTAGGATTAGGTGGGAGACAATGACAAAGGTGGTGGGAATGTGAAATGTGCACCAGCCACTAAGGGCAAAAAGGAGATAATGGTCCATCAATCCACCACTTTATAAGGCCAAAAAATTGCTTTATAATACATATTTTTTTGTTCTATAAGTAAAGGCCTTTGTGTTCACTTTGTTTTCTATGATATTTGTTTGAGTTGAAAATGAAAGCTTTGCAATTTGTTTGGTTGGAGTTTAGTTTTTTTTTAATGATTTTGTTCAGTTTAGTTTATATACTTTCATTTGTCTATTTTTATAGTTCATGTAATTTTAATAAATTTTAATAAAAAAATAAGAGAAACTATTTATAGAAAATAGCAAAATTTTTAAATAGTTGCAATAGATGCTGATAGAAATATATCATGATCTATTAGTGATAGAAATGATCGAAGTCTATCACTGATAGATACTGATAGAAGTCTATCAATGTTTATCAGTATTTTTTTTGCTATTTTTTGCAAATAGTTTGGCATTTTTTTTCTATCTGTAAAAATTTTCCTAAATGTAATCTCTCAAAATTAATTTTTACCAAAATTAGTTAAATAATAATAATATATTTACATGTAAGGAAATACCATAATATGTGAATATCTTTTCAAAATTTATAGAAAAAATGTTAATAAATAACAAAAATAAAATCAACAATAAATTAATAGTAGAGACTAAATTTAAGATTTATTAAAAATATACATTCTAAAATTAGATAATTAAAAATAAAAAACTAAAATTAAATAAGGGTTATTATATAAAAAACGAGTCAAACTATTTGTAAATATAGAAAAATTTTACTTTATCAGCAATAGACCGCGATAAAATTCTATTGTTCGAGCGATAAACAACGATAAAAATCTACCGCTCAAGCGATACACAACGATAGAAGTCTACCGCTTAAGTGATAAACAACGATAGAAGTCTACCGCTCAAGCGATAAAATTATATTGTGGTTTATCACTAATAGACAGTGAAATTGTTCTATATTTATAAATATTTTGGTTTGATTTTTTTTCTATTTATAGTAATTTTACATCGAACAAATTTTAAAGTATAAGGACCAAAATAATATTTTTATTTATTTATTTTTAATTGTATTGTCTTGTATGTTTTTTTGTTCTTTTTTTTCTTCCCCAATATATGATTAAAATGGGGTATTTTTTTTCCTAAAGCTATCGATTAGGAGTTTGACTCAAATTCTCATTTGAAAGTCACTTCTGGAAATAAATAAATAACTAAATAAAAGGATTATTTTGATAAAGAGTTAGAGCCAACAACACATACGACAATTTTAGAACTGTAGTTGTAGATGGGTCATTATTGATTTTTTTGACTTGTGATTTATGACAAATGATTCAAATAGATGTACAATGAAATTTGACTTACGTTACAACTTTTTAATCCATTTTCTTTATTTGACTTTTTTTTTTTTGGCGTATTAATTAACCACTTGATTTACTTGAAATTTTGATTGTGCGCAAAAATGCATGACGCAATAAATACAAAATGGAAAAAAGGCTCTTTTTCAACATCTTACATTTTGGTGGTTTCCTACGTTATCTTATTTGAATATTATCGAGTGGAAAAATTCATATTTAGATTGTTTTTAAATATAAAAAAATGAGCAAAACTATTTATAAATGATCGCGGTCTATTACTCAAGTGATAGAATTTTATTGCAGTCTATTACTAATAGACAGTAAAATTTTTCTATACTTATAAATAGTTTGATATTTTTTCTGTTTATAGTAATTCTAAAAAAAATAATTAATTATTTAGAAAAAAGAGATTGGATGGTTAAACAAAATTGGAACATTTGTAATCAATGCAAAATACAAAAGACTACTTGAAGAAAGTGGCATTTTTTTTTGTAATTAATTAAAAATGAAAAGGATAAAATTGTCTCAAAAAAATTTTCAAAGTTCGTAGCTTTTTAATATATTATAGATTATAGATAACTTATTTTATAACTCTCAATTACTTTTTGAGTATTATTAATTTTTTTTAAAAAAAGTTACTTGAAGTATTTGGTTGAAAAGTGAAAGGAATATGTGTTTGTTTTAGGACTATTTTCAAATATAGAAAAATGAGCAAAACTATTTACAAATATAGAAAATTTTTATAGTCTATCACTGATAGACAGTAAAATTTTTCTATATTTATAAATAGTTTGATATTTTGTTCTGTTCATAGTAATTTCTCTATTTTTTCGTAATGCTTTAAATTTAAATAAAAATTAGAAAAAAATACAATAAAAAATAATCGTGGGAAGTTTATTTTAAGTTTGTTTTTGGCAAATACGTTACTTATGACATTTTTTAATTTTATAATAATTTTAATGATTTTGCATTTAATGCAAATTAATAATAAAAATTGAAAGGTTTCAAAATTAAAAAGTTTTTGTAACTTATTATTCTCTTCTACAATATATACATAGGTTCATCTTCAACCTTTTTTTTCTACAACAAATTTGCTTTCTCTTTTTAATTTGTTCTTCATCTTTTAGTTTCTTTTCGAAGTTCTTAGATTAGTTGCTTCTTGAAATTTTTAGATTTAGAAGATTGCATTGCATATTTGTGTTACACGAAGTATTGTTTATTATTGAATGTCGTTCTATCTTAAAGAATAGTTTGATCTAAAACACCAATAAAAAGTGAACATATTTTCATATTATTATATGAAGCAAAGGTATTAATACCTTATATATTTTTTTAATATAATTTTCTTATTGTTTTTGTTGTTTAGGTAAGATTTTCTTTTTTAAAATCATTATTTTTTACATTTATCTAATTAATCAAACGATAATTTTCTATCTTCTAAGTATAGAAAATAAACCTTAATTTTTTTTATTTTGTCTTTTGTAATGAAATTTTTGTAAGTATTAAACACAAAAAAATTAACAAAAAAAAAAAAAAAGAAGTGGTCATACTTTTATTATTATTTTAGAATTTTTAGAATAAATTGAAAACATCAATTGAAATCCATAGGAAAAATAATTAGTTATTGAAGTTGTTAGTTATGTGCATCTATGTATTATCAATTTCAATCCCAATGAGAAAAAATCAAAATTGTAAATCAATTAACTATGAATTTAGCAAACTTATATATATTCGCCATATCTATTTAAGAAGAGAAAATATAGACATTTCTTAATTGGATGACATAAAAAGAAATTTGAAAGATAATAATATTGAGATTGGAGAAAACTATTTACAATTGTGGTTTTGAAAACATATTAATTTTGACTAACAAAATTATTGTAATAGAAGACGAAACTATAAATTATAAATTACAAATTTTCACATTTTTAATTCAACCCTTACAATGAAGAAGACCAAACTATAAACTTAAAAATAATAGTGTCTTATTCACGGGATGATTTAGCTTAGATTAAAAGATTAAATTACTTTTAATTTAATTCATAAACGTTAAACATTTCATCAACAAACCATTTCTTTTTACAAACCAACAAAATAAATTAACAATAACATACTACAATCAATTTTAGTTTTATTTTACAATCAATTTGGATTAATTTGGTAATCATTTCATTTTTTGTTTTCGAAACTTAAGCATATTTCTTCATTTTAAAAATTAAGCCTATTTCTTCATCATTTCTTACAATATTTTCTTTTTAGTTTTTTAAACCATTGGTAAAAAGTAGATAATAAATGAACAAATTTAGAGGTAGAAGTAGTGTCTATAAACTTAATTTTCAAAAACAAAAAAAATCAATGGTTATCAAATGGGGTCTAAGTTATTTAAAATTTTAAAATATATATGTGCACTTGCACAGGGTACTACACTAGTATAGTAAAATGAGACTAAAATATTGAAAAAATAGCAAAATTTAAAACTAATTGCACATATATCAAAATTTACCTTCAGCCATAGAAAATATCTAAAAAGTCCATTAAAGGCATGAAAATTCGCTGGATGCATGAAAATTCCAGTTTTTGAAGTTTATCACTATTATATGTGAAATAAGTTTATCATTGATTGACTTATTTTTCAAAAGTAAATGCAAATATAGCAAAATTTATCTTCAATAAAAAAAATGTCCAACAAGCCTATTGAAGTCACAAAATTGAAAATTTTTGAAGTCTATCATTAATAAACTTCTTTTTATAGAAGTCTATCATTGATACCACACTATCATTAACATGTCTCTATTATCGATATTTTTGTATAACTATTGAAATTCTATCGAGGGATTATAATAGTTTAACAATGATAATACACTATTTAACAATGAAAGTACACTATCATCGATATTTTATATCAATGATATGATTCTATAAAAAAAATACATCTTAAACACCTGTAATGCCCCAGGCCTAGGATTCGAAATTCGGATTTGGCACCTGACTCCGGCATTTTCCTGCATCCCCTGCGATCGAAAACGTCATCCCTCTACATAGGAGTGCTCCAAGCTAAGCACGCTTAACTTTAGAGTTCTCATGATTAAGCCACAGAAAAGGAAGGTGTACTTTGTTGGTATAGGTAGTAACTTTCCTTTCTTTTAAGCCTTTCTTAACTATACTTTCATGTCCTCAGGATCCCTCTCATTCGGATGTGATCTCGGTTCATTCATGTCACCCTCCTGAACTCGGGTCATTACATTACCAGTGATAGCGCACTATCAATGATAGACCTCTATCATTGATATTTACTGGTCTATCAGCGATAGCACACTATCAGTAATACACTTTTATAACTGATAAACTTCTATTAGTGAAGACATATTAGCTTGATTCGAAACTAAATAAAAATTGATCGCTAATAATTCAATCACTGATGGAAGTGTATCCGCGATAAACTCCTATCAACGAAGTATATCCTTAAAAACATATTAGCGTGATTCACAATTTTGTTTAATTTCAACCATCGATAGAAATTAATCACTAATGCTTCTATCATTGATCGAAGTCTATCAGTAATAGACTTTTATAATTGATAACTTATTTCACTATTTTTATTTTACTTCTATCTTGTCACTAATATTTTTATCATTGGATAGAAGTCTATCAATGATAAAACTGTCAATGATAAACTTCTATCACTTATAGATTTTGTTATGAGTGATAAAAGTATATCATTGATAGACTTCTAACATTTCTATTAATTAAAAGTATTATGACATTGAAGAATTTACTTTATCACAAATATATGATATGAAGTACCATTAATAGACTGAGTGATTATAGTGTATGACTTTTAGACTTTGAAAAAGATATTGCAGAAAATTACTTTGAATATTTTGTCCAGTTATCAATAAAAGAGATAGAGAAAACAAAATTGGTGGAAGAAAATGAGAAAATGGAGAAATTAAAAAATATATATATTTGTTTGAAATCTATCTGTAATAGAAGTGATAAAATATATATTAATTGTTCATTGTGATTAAAATCTATCCGTCATAATTGTCTATCATTAATATAGAAGCAAACATGAATATAGATCAACTGACATAAAACATACACCTTTAATTTTTAATTTTTTTTAAAAAAAGAGTCAAAAGTTTGAATCTCAAAATTATTGTACTAAAAAAAGATAATAATAAACACCACCAAAATAACAAAAGAGGGAAGAGAGAAACTTGTAAAAAAGAAAAAAAGTCAATGAAAACCAAATAAAACTAAAAAAACAAAATATAAATTGGACATACAATAAAAATGAAAGAAAAAATGACAAAATTAAGAAGAAAAGTCTCAATATTAATTAAGAATGAGAAACGAGATGAACAAAACAACATAATAGCTCATTTGGATATATATATATATATATATATATATAGACACACACGAACCAAGAGGTTGTAGTATAAAATTTTCCAACAGCACATGTGGTTAATCTTAAAAAGAAAAAGAAATTACAATAGGAATAAAAATAAAATAAATAAGGAGATTTAAAAAAAAAATCTATATTTGTAATATTTTAAAAATGTTGCTATAAAATTAATTATTAGTCCTAAAAGTGTTATACATTATAATTATCCTACCATAAAAAAAATAATAAAAAAGAGGTAAATGTTGTGTTTAAAGACAAATTCCTAAATTCATTAAAGTTGTACCTTGCAATTTTTTGTAAATGGATTAATATTCACCACGAGTACGATAAAGCCAACCTTAAATATTTAGTAGTTCTTAGCATATACTTGTAATTTACAAATACTTCCTTTAACATTGAAGGTTTCCAAGTCCCATTTATTGTAAAATTTTTAATATAGAGTCGAGGATAAAGGTGAGAATGACTCACATCAAATATTGTTACAGTTCCTCTCACATTTGTGATATGTGGAGGTACACTCCACACTTTGGCACACTAGGCATGAAAGAAGTTGGATCGCAATGAAAGCAGTACGAGTCTATTTCTGATCAACCACTTCGAAGAGATCCAATGGACCCAAGAATAGAATAAAAGCAAGAACATCCATACCCAAATCCATCTTGTGTTGTATAATATTTCGACAAGTGATATTCCAAACCTCTTAATAAGAACTCAAGAGAGCATTGAATTAGATTGAAATCTTGTCTTCACTTCATCTAGGCAAGCTTCAAGATCCCTATATTCTTGGGTGTCTAGAAGTTCAGCCTCAAAATGAAAAATTGTAATTCGATCTTTATAGAATTAGAAGATGAGAAATAACACTATGATAAGAAATTCAATATAGTATTTTCTGCAACCATCAAGGAAAAAGTTAAGACGTCTTAAACAAAATTATCTTGTCTATTTTACTGTGTTCTTGAGGTGCATCTCAGCTGCATATAATTCACTATTCGTATGATATATGCATGTAGACCCTGCTAAGTTCTAATGAAGCATGTGCAAACCTTATGAACTTATCCTTATCTTTTCAAAGATCAGAACCGTGAAAAGTCGAGTATAATTAGTCGATCCCAATGATAATTTCTTGACATATATTTTTTAAAACACGTCAAACATAAGAACACCTAAAGCCATTATGAAAATTTAGAGGCTAGTATAAGACACAAATGCACCAATGAACCATGAAAGGAAGTTTAAGTGCTCACTATTTCTAAAGAATTCTTCTAAAATTGTAGATTAGATCTCAGGTGGCATCACACTAGAGGCGAATTTAGAATAGACGATATAACAAAGTAGTCTAGGACTTGAGATACGTCATAGATTAGACAGACAAACTAAGAATAAAAGACAAATAAAGTACCCTCAAGTCCTATCTAATTAAACCCTCTATTGAGACAATTAGTGTTGAAGCACTTACATCTATTCGTACATGTTTTGTTCCTTTTCTTACAGCCACAAATCTTTGCGTCACACTTATCACATCTATACTCATAAGTCATGTTGACGGCAACCGTTGCTGCCACTGCTACTGCGGGCGCCGCCACAGCCTCCTTGTCTACCACTTTGGCGCACTCAACTGTAACCTCATTGGTGCTCATGACGTTTGATAATACTTTTCCAATGTCAGAGAAAAATATCACGGACTAAGTTTGTTCCATGTTGATACCCATAAAAAACGGTAGGACTTCAGTCATTGCAGCTGGATCTGTATTATTGAAGTCCATGTTCAATAATTGATATATGAGAGTGTTTATATCTCATGTCTTTTGTCGTAACTCTATTTGTATAGCCTTGTTGATGACATCAACCACTTGGCTAATCGTTGAATGAAGTTCTGAATTGCAATTGTTTCATAAGCATTCACAAATTTGTCCGGCTCTTACCTACTAACTGCTCGGAGTTGATTTTTGCATTCCTAGTAGCTACATAAAGGGGTTAAAAAAATTTATTTATCTGCATATATTTATAAAAAAAAAAAAAGATAAGAATAACAACCAAAAAAAAGAGGAAAAATACAAAAGGGTAAAAGAGAGTAAATAATACAGGTAAAAAATAATTTTCTAAACACCAAAAACTGATAGTTTATGAAAGCAATTTATTATTTTGAAATTTTCCGATGTTATCATAAACTCTCCTTAAACATTCATTTATGAGCATTAAAATGTAAATTAATAGTGTTATACAAAAAGAGAAAAAATTGATTATAACAACCTAGAGAAGTTTATATTGTTTAATTATTAGGTGTACTTTGTTTCCTTATAAATTTTGGGGTTAGTTTCATTTAATTGATTGATTAGACCTACATCTTAGATAAAGAGAGTACGTTCAACGAGAGTTTCTTAAATAAGTATGCTTACTTGTTAATTATAAAATGGATGAAACCAAGGGATCAGATCAAGATTAGGAGTTGGTATACCGAACTATTTCAAATTATGGTTAGTTCCCAAGCAATTAATAATGATGGTCTATTTTGATTAATTTTTATATATACCAAATAATTAATAATAATTGTTCTGGACACTAATCAGATCAAAATTAAAATTTAATTGTTCTGTTAATTTCTTGATACCTTAATTTTAGCTAAAATCTAATTAATTGCTTAGTTTGCTAAAGTTTAGGTGAGGGGTGCCTTATCTTCCAAATAGTTATGTTAAAATCAAAATTGAGCAACAAACAATTAATCTACGTACAATTATCTCTATGTTGAAATTCATTCATTTTTATAGAATTGTTCACACGTTAACATCGATCTAAGTGATCCAACAACAAGGTATTAGACTAAGAACAACAAAACACATATTAAAAGAACTAAAAGCAAGTAAAGTACCTGCTTTTTTGGTTTAAAATTAGAGTGCAACTAATTTTTTTTCTTAAAAAACACAATTGAAGTCGTGGGAATCTTAAATTAAATCTAAAACTCTTAAAACATTTCCATTAAAATTAAATTAAAAGTTTCATGATTATAATTTTATTTTTATATTTTCGTTCACTATGTTCTATTGTCTCTCATAATATATCTCGTAGCCTTTTCTTTGATATACTTTAAATTTAAAGTAATAAAAAAATATATAAATTTAAATAATAATGTCTATTTTGACCAACCAGATTTGTCCGAATTTACCAAATACAATGAACTGCTTTTTTGGGTTAAGATTAGAACTCATTTTTTAAAAGAACCGACAACCATCTTAATCCTAAGTAACTCTTAAAAGATTCCAATTTAAATTAGAAGTTAAAAATCAATTTCTTTCCAAAGTTAAAATTAAAATTAAATTAATTTGAGGATTAAAATGAGATAGACTTAGTTAGAAATAAAAATGAATTGATGTTTATTTCAAAATTTCAAATTAAAACAACATTTAAATTTCATTTTTTAAAAATTAAAGATTTGGACCAAAGAGTGGGTTGCACCCATCGTCTGGACCGTCCAAACTGCACCTAATGAAAAATTGCCACATGGCAATCTTATTTTATTTTCTAAATAATTTTTTCTTAATTCTTTTTTTGTGTGGTAAAAAGGAGGGGAGCACATAGGTTAGGTGGAGCCTAAGCTACACTTAATGATTGTTTTTACAAACGAAAAGCCTGGGTGCATACGGGTTGCATCCAACTTTTGTGCACCCCTAGTTGCATCAAATGAAAAATTACACATGATAATTTTATTTTTATTTTCTCAATAATTTTTTTCTTAATTCTTTTTTTGTGTGGTAAAAAGAAGAAAAGCACATAGATTAGTTGACCTAATTATTGCTGTTACAAAGGAAAATTCAAGCTACACCAAATAAAAAATTGTCGCGTGGAAATTTTATTTTATTTTTTAAATATATTTTTTTAATTTTGTTTCGTGTGGAAAAGAGGAGGAGCAATGGGTTAGGTATAGCCTAGAATACGCCTGATCATTGCTCTTACAAAAAAAATAATTTGGATGCGTGCAACTGATGCTGCACCTAATAAAAAATTGTCACATGACAAATTTATTTTATTTTTTAAATAATTTTTTTTCTTAATTCTGTTTTGTGTGGTAAAGAGGAGGAGAGCACATGATTAAGTGCATCCTAGGCTGCACCTAATCAATGCTCTTAGAAAGGAAAAAGCTTGAGTGCCGCCAACGTGCATCAAATGAAAAATTGTCATGACAATTTTATTTTATTTTCTAAATTATTTATTTTTATTCTTTTTTGTGTGGTAAATAGGAGAGGAGTACATGGGTTAGGTTCAGCCTAAGTTGCATCTAATCATTTCTCTTACAAAGGAAAAAAAACTCGAGTGCAGCTTGAGCTGCACCCGATGAAAAATTGCCGCATGATAATTTTATTTTATTTTCTACATATTTTTTCTTAATAATTTTTTGTGGATAAAGAGATGGGAACCACATGGGTTTGGTAGCGTAGGCTGCACCTAATAATTTCTCTTACCATTTTAAAAAACTTGTGTGCAACCGGTTGCACTCATCTTTGCAATCCAAGCTGGAGTACAGCCTAGTTGCAGCTCGAGTGCAGCCCGGCTGCAACCAATAAAAATTGCTATGTAACAATTTTATTTTATTTTTTAAATATTTTTTTATTAATTTTTTTAAGTAGTAAAGAAGAGGAAAGTACATGTGTTAGGTGCAATTTCATTGATCGCTTCTAAATTAATACCCAATTTTATCTAGAAGAGCTCGCTACTCTTTCACCTTTGTCGGATTCAAAGCTCTTGTGGGTATGTTTGGTGGTGTAAAAAAAATATTTAATTTGATCTTTTAAGAGTTAGTTCAGGATTTTATCGTTTTAATGATAATTTTAGAAAAAGGAATTCTAATCTTCAACCCAAGCAGTTCATTGTGTTTGATAAATTCGTACAAATCTGGGTGTGGTTTAGCTGTAATGACCAAAATAGACATTATTATTTAAATTTATATGTTTATATTTTGTATATAAATTGTTGTTACTTATTTGTTTAGATTTTTTTTATTTAGGTTTAGAATTTTTCAATTAAAAATTATATTTCTTATTAATTTAAATTCAAATTCTATTGATATAATATATATTATGAGAAACGATGAAACATAGAGTGAACGAAAATATTAAAAAAAAAAAAAGCTTACAATCATGAAACTTTTAATTTAATTTTAATTGAAATGTTTTAAGAGTTTTTAGGCTAGTTTAGGATTTCTGCAACTTCAATTGTCCTTTTTAGAAAAGAAAAAATGACCTGTTGCAATTCTAATTTTAAACTAAAAAAGCAAGTACTTTACTTGTTTTTAGTTCTCTTTACCCTTTTGTACTTTTCCTTTGGTTGTTTTTCTTATATTTTTTATTTATATGCAAATAAATGAATCTTTTTTAATCCTTTTATGTAGCTGCTAGGAATTCGAAAATCGACTCCGAACAGTTGATGGTTAAGAGCCTGTCAAATTTGTAAATGCTTATGTAACTAACTAGGACACTATTGCAATTCAGAACTTGGATTCAATGATTAGCCAAGTGGTTGATGTCGTCAACAAGGTTATACAAATAGATTTACCTTTCTTTGACAAAGACATGAGATATTAAATTAGACAAGCACTCTCATATATCAATTATAGATCCAGCTGCAATATCTGAAGTCTTACAATATTCGATAGGTATCAACATAGAAGTTACATTGTACGTTGACATGGCAAACTTAGTCTGTGATATTTTCTCTGACATTGGAAGAGTATTATCGAAAGTCATAAGCACCATTGAGGTTGCATTTGACCACGACAAAGTGGCGGCGGAGGCGGCAGTAGCAGTAATGACTGCCGCTGACATGAAGTGTAGATGGTATAAGTCTACGTGTGACATAAAGATTTGAAGATGTAAGAAAATGAACAAAACATGTATGAATAAATGTAGGTGCCTCAATACTAATTGCCTCAACAGACAGTTTAATTAGATAGGGCTCGAAGGCATCTTACTTGCTTGTAGTTCGTAAATGTTGTTCTAGCATATTGTTCGAGGAAAAATTTCTTTAATACAAGCTTATGTATGGTTAGATTTTCACAACTTTGTATTAAAGAAAATTTTTCTCGAACAATATGCTAGACATCTAAGAACAAAAAGCAAATAAAGTGCCCTCAAGCCCAATATAATTAAACTCTCTATTGAGGCGATAAGTATTGAGGCACTTACATCTATTTTGTTTTGTTCCTTTTCTTACGGCCACAAATATGTGTGATACGTAGACTTATCGCATCTACACTTATAAGCCATGTTGACGACAGTGGCTGATGCTGCTATAGCCTCATCTACCACTTTGGCACAGTCAAATGCAACCTCAATGGTGCTCATGGCGTTCAATAATACGTTTTCAATGTTAGAGAAAACATCACAAACTAAGTTTGTCGCTTCAACGTACAATGTAACTTCCATGTTGATACCTATAAAAAATTGTAAGACTTCAGACATTGCAGCTGGATCTATATTATTAAAGTCCATGTTCAATAATTGATACAAGAGAGTGTTTGTCTGATTTGATATCTCATGTCTTCTATGAAGGAGAGGTAACTCTATTTGTATAATCTTGTTGATGACATTAACTCCTTGGCTAATAATTGAATCCAAGTTCTGAATTACAATAGTATCCTGATTAGTTACATAAGCATTCACAAAATTTGTCAGGCTCGCCAATGTTGTTTGTGCTGCTGACATTGCAGTTGTTGTTGTTGCTCACGATGCTGATACTATCGATATCGCGGCCGATCGCATTGCCGCTATTACTCACATTGAAGCTATCGATGATTTTGAAGCCTCCACACTTTATATATCCATCCTTTGAGCTATTATGCTGCTCTTCTTCTTGCATTTCGGATGTCTCTACTACTATTAGAGATGCCATAACGTCCAAGATAGTTGCCCACAAGGCCGCTGTCACTGCTCGTATTGTCATTATCGATGTCAGCATCAACACCAAAAAAAAATTCATAGAATGTCTCCAAACTATATGTCAAAGTTTTCACTTTTGCTGTTCATATGGCTGTTATCATTAGCTTTAAAAATCTAACTTGAAGCCTTCATATTAAACTTTTATAATTAATACTTCAATAGGAAGGCTGAGGACCCACAAAAATGCTTCTTTGATTTCTTTTATTTTGGGTCATTACATTATTTTATGAGCTAGTTGCGTAAATGCTTTTCAAATCCAAAATAATAGAATATGTAGTACAAAGATAAAATAATTGCATATATAGAACAAACAAATGGTAAAAGACTAAAAAGTTCACGCCCGACCACCACGCTCTTCTCGATTTTCTCAAATTGAAAGCTATCATCTATTGCTATCATTGATAGTGGTTATAACGTATAACTGCTATCAGGATATTGTTATCAGTGAATATCACTAATAGCTGCTCTCAGTGATAAATTTCAATTTGAGGAATATGCTATCAGTTGTTATCACTAATAGTTGCTATTAGTGATAACTTTCAATAACTGCTATATGCTATCAGTTTTAGAGAAGTCATCTCATGAGTATACTCCTTGTAGCCTCCTGGCGCCAGCAGAATTCTGGCAACTGGGCCGACCTCGTTCGCAAGTGCCTGTGTATTCTGTCAACTAGGTCGCTTCTGTTTGCCATTTCAGCATCTAGGTTGATTCCATTCAGGCAGCATGGTCGAGAACGACAATCTGGTTGAGGTAGGATCCGGTGATGGTTGCCAACGAGAAAGTGGAGAAGCATAGAGAGAACATAAGGCGACGTACAATTAAGATATGCTCGTTTGGCCAAAAAAAATAAAAAACAGATACTAAGATAGTATATTAGATACTACTCTCATTTATTGATTGTCACATCCATATATTTTAGTGATAATGTAGGGTGCAATAATCTTTATGAAATAAAAAGTTCTAGTATATATATATATAAGATTTGCAAGTCATGATTGGGTGGATAACATTTATGTATTTTAAAATTGTGGGTTAAAAGAGAGAATGTGGCATGGAATTTATTCTTTTGCCCTTCCTTTTATATATATCAATGGTTTAAATATTACTTTAGTAAAATATTATTGGTTTTGGTTTTTTTTGTGCCTATACTTTTTAAATAGTCATTTTGGTTCCTTCAACTTTGGTTCATTTTGGTTCATGTACTCTCATAATGTTCATTTTGGTCTTTGTACTTTTAAAAAGTGACAATTTTGGTCCCTTTACTTTCATTTTTAAGGCATCAAAATGGTCACTTTTTGAAAATTCAAGGACCAAAATGAACCAAAGTTGAAAGTTCAAGGACCAAAATAAACATTTTGAAAGTACAATAACCATAATTGAAAGTATAGAGATCAGAATGAACATTTTAAAAATACAGAGACAAAAATGAATCAAACTACAAAAGTACAGAGACCAAAATAGTATTAAAACCTATATTAATTAATTGCATGTGGGGTGTAAGTAAAAAGGTTGATAAACCAAGGGTTTAGGGGTTAATTATAAGTGGTTGGAATTTTTTTTTTTTTTGAAATATGGAATATTTTGTATTTAGATAGTGATTAGGTATGGTGGTTTGGTCATCTAAATAAGGTATACCAAACAAACTTTATTATTTTAGGATCAATTTAGTTGGGATCTTATTATTAAAACAAAACAAAGGAAAAAAAAAAGTGACTTGAAAGTGGATAGAGTGTTCAAATTAAATTAAAAGGTTAATTGATTACTAAGCTATCATGTGAAAATTTAGTATCTATTAGTTTTGAAGTAAAAAAAATTCTTTCAAAACTCTTCACCACACAATCTCAAAGGAAAAATAGTCTATATTATGATTGCAATGTGTGTATTGTTTTTTTTTTTTTCAAGTAAAGAACATTCCTAAATTTTTAAAATACTAGATTTGTTGGGTAAGTTATAATTTATTTTATTTGATTAATCAATAAATATTCAAGTCAATTTGAACCCATACAATATATATGATAAAAAAAGTAGGACTATTTTATCAATAGTATATCGATTACAATTAATTAAAAAAAAAAAAGATAAATTACAATTTTAGCCTCTGTATTTGAAGTAGATGTATATTTAATCACTAAAGTTTTGAAAGAAAGACACTTAATTCCATAAAGTTTGTAAAATCTATACTATATATAAAATGAACTATGAGGGGAGAATCTTTACATTTTCATTTTCGCCTTTATAATTTTTTATAATTTCTATTTTGTCCTTCATCGTAACTATTCAAATGAGGGTGGCTACATGCGAAGTAGTGTATTATTTTTATGTACGGGTGTGATCTAGACCACAAATATGAAACATCATGATCTAACGATAGAAACATGTTTGAACGAACAGTCACGTCCTTTTTCAGTTACAACTATTGGAGTCGAAATGGTATATCTTTATTCGTGTATGGGTGTGACGTAGACCATAGACATGAAAAACTACAATCTAACGATGGGGATATATTTGAACACACAATCACATATTCTGTCTTTTAAAATTTCAGAAATTTCTATTTTGTTTTTTTTTTCAAATAGTTACAATTATTCGGGTCAAACATTAAAAAACTATTTAAATTATAAATGTCATGTTCATCGTATGTGTTATGAACTAGTGATTCTAAATGGTCACTAACTTAACTTTAACTTAATAAAATGGTGACTGAATCATTTTTTTTCACAGTCTTACAAAAATCATGGAAAAAGAAACTTCAACTTAGTTAACGTGCGTAAAATGTCTATCACAATATCAATCAACCCAATCTTAGATGGTACCTATAAATCGATCTTGCTATCTAAACTACTTTTGTCCTTTCTCTACCAAATTATTCATTTTTTCAACTTTATTTAACCGCAAGAGTTCTTTTTAACATATATCATTCCGACTCAACCAAATCCTAATCTAAAGACCTCCTTCTTGTTGTAAAATAGGAAAAAAAAAATAGTATCAATAATATCATATCAAGAATACACATTTTAAATATTTAAAAATTAATATTCATGAAAATTTCCTCACAAAAGAGTTTTAAATATCACACATATCAATATGCATTTTTTTTAAGTAAATAAACTAATTAATTATCTTGCTTAACATACAAAATTAATGCAAATCTAAATATTTCTTTTTGTGATGGTAAAGTAGCAATTTATTCCACAATGTTAATTCATTTGTGCATGTAACTCTCATAAAGGTGCCTAACCACCAAAATCAAAGCGGCAAAGGCAAGCAAAAATAAATAAATGGTATTAAAAGATTATAAAATTCCAATATTGAAAGAAAAAAAAATGATGAAATTAAAATCCCACCCTCCAACTATGGGACAAGTGTCTTAATGGGCACATGAAAAAGATACTCCATACTAGATAATATCTTTTAAAAATATTTTTTTAGTTTAAAATATGATTTAGTATATATTTTTATGTCAGTTAACGTATTTTGAAATTAATAAAGAAAAAAATTGATTCATAGACAAATGAATGTTAATATTGAAATAGAATTGAAACCGAAATTATAATTATAATTTATGATAGAAGCATAAAATCACACTACCATATCACGAATTTGATAATAGTTTAACGATGATGAGCATGTACAGCCTCTCTCGGAGGTTATAAAATCCTCATATGGCCTCTATTTATGGTATAAAAAAAAGATTAAATACAAAATACCATGAATTTTTA
This sequence comes from Lagenaria siceraria, assembly GCA_002890555.2. Lineage (NCBI taxonomy): Eukaryota > Viridiplantae > Streptophyta > Magnoliopsida > Cucurbitales > Cucurbitaceae > Lagenaria > Lagenaria siceraria. The sequence continues at coordinate 20,811,238 of CM016488.1, forward strand.
GGTACATTTCAATTATGCCCATAAATTTTGAAAAATTCATTTTTTTAAAAAATTTGTTTAAAAAAAAACTTTAAACTTTGGAATTAGTTGAAAAAGTATCTATGTTAAAATAAATTATGAAAATTAATCGTGACAATTTATATGTAATTAGAAAACGTACATGACATTATTTAAAACTATATAAAATGGTAAAATCGTTGTTATACCATTTTTTTCATCTCCAAAGATATCGTTAAAATCATTTACCTAATCAGTTTTTACACCAACTATTACATCAATTTACATTAATAATGTCACATACACGTTCAATTTTTTATACATTACTCGTTCTTTTAAATTTCATCTCATTTTAATGATGAAAAATCTCTCCAAATATATTTTTAGAATAAATTCCAAATTTTAGAGGTAAAAAATGAAAATTCTCAAAATTTATGAAGATAATTGAAAAGAATGAAATTTAGGTATTTAAATAAATTATTCAAGATTTAAAAACTTTTAAATATTCATACAATTAAGCATACATATTACCGAGTGTATAATAAATAATGTATTTTTTGAACTGTCTCTATATAGACATTAAGATATATATGAAATAAAAATTACCAGTTTCAACACAAAAATCAACATCCATCTCAATCATGCAATAAAAAGCAAAATTTTATTTGGTGAAAAGTTTCTTAAGGTAGTTGGAAAAATATGCTAACAAAAAATGATTGCCACAAGTCTTCCCCAAGCTTTGAAAAAAAGAAGTTTGAAGTTGCCATTTTGAAAAAAAAAAAAAGAAAAAAAAGTTGTCATTTCTTTTTAATTTCCCCCCTTTTCAATATTAGCTAGACTTCCTTATCTTATAATCCATGGAAAAAAAAACATAACATTTGTCCATTATTTATTATTAATATTAGTATTATTATTTTTGCCTTCTTCCTTCTTTTGGAAATTAATTGGGATTAAAGTGGTAGAGATCTTGATTTTATTAAAATATGAATATCAAAAGTTTTTTTTCCCCAAAAAATCATGAAATCTAAAAAGTTTATAAAAATGAAAATGGTTGCAATTATAAGTAAAATGTTTCAATAACAACAATAAATAGCAAAAAAAATACACTGATAGACTTCTATCAGCATCTATCAGTGATAGACTTCTATCATTTCTATCACGGATAGACCCTGATAGACTTCTATCAGCATCTATCACAACTATCTAAAAATTTTGTTATTTTGTGTAAATAGTTTTCCTTATTTTTCTATTTTTAAAAATGTCCCTTAATTATATTTTTTATTTGTTTATGGGCATTTTTTTTAAAAAAAAAAAAAAAAAGAATGGTCTGCGTGTAGGACATTTTATCTTAAATTGAAAAGGTTCTTTAAAAGAAAATATTACAAGAAAGAAAGAATTTTAAAACAACATAAAATTTGATCACTATTTTTTTTATGGATGTCGGGAAGTGTTAATACATTCTCCCTTCTTTTTTTCAAATATTTTCTTTTCGAGTACATCGACCACTCCATATCGTCTCAAACTCTCAGGTAGGTACCAACAATACTAATATAAAAACTTTTTTATATGTAACAATATTAATTTGTCGAATTGATATTTCATCCTCTTCCAATGGTAGAAGAAAATATTTCTTTCACCTATTCGCCCTTCAAGACTGAAAAAAAATAGAATGGGTAAAGGAAAGTCAATTATAAAAATATATATATATATATATATATATATATATATATATAAAGGTCAATTAAAATATATATAATACAGGCCAAAGAGTGGAATAACATAGGCAGGAAAGATAATTAATTAGTACAAGCAATAATTCGTATCGTACCGAAGGAAAGTTTGACTCCTTTGTGATGGCTTTTCACACAACATAACATAGTTCAAATTTAATTTTTTTTTAAAAAAAATCCACAATTTCTAAACCATATTCAATAATTTTATCATGCTTTACCTTAAAAAACTAATTAATAAATAAATAAAATAGCATACATGTGAGAAATGCACATGACATATTAGGGTTATATTTTTATTACTATTATTTATAATATATATAATCCTTGACGATTTAATTAAAATTAAGGAAGCCAATTAGTTTCAAAAAGAAATATTTAAGGGGCCATTTAATAATTGGTTAGTTGTTTGTTCTTTATTTTGAAAAAAATAATGAGTCAAATTTGTCTTTTACCTTTAAATTAAAGCAATTGTATTTGTCCATACCATAACTTCATAACTAATTGTGGATAAAAAAGGACTCTTGGGTATTATTGGTAAAGATCTATCAAATATTCAATCTACATAGAAAAAAAATGAGAAATTTTCACATATAGAAAAAATGTCAAACTATTTACAGAAAAAAAAAATACTCATAGACATTGATAGACTTTTATCGATAGACCCTGATGGACTTTTATCAGTATCTATCACAACTATCTAAAAATTTTGCTATTTTGTGTAAAAAGTTTTTCTTATTTTACTATTTTTAAAAATTTTCCAAAAAATTATGTAAAAAAAGATACATAAGTCAAAATTATAACATTCAAAGTTAGGAATGTAAAGGCGGTTTATCTAAGAAATAAAGATAATTAATTAACACGTTTTTTTTCGATTTATCGATTTAAGCATAGTTTATTGACATCTCTAGAATGGACTTGGACTTCTGTTATTTTCTTCTTTTATTGGGCTGAAGCTCGTAGGCCCAAGCGAAATCTCACTTTGTATGGCCCAATAAGCCCAATGTAGCAAAATTTCTCCAACTCAGTGAAATTTGCTTATGTATTTGGCATGTTTGATTATTTTAATATTTAAATTAGGAAAATTAACCAATAATAATTATAACAATAACAACTAAGGGTGATATTTAGTTCGGTTTTATCAATTTTGAGGTCAACTAAGAACCAAACCAAACTAATTGGTTTTATAAAGAAGATATTCAAACCGATGTCCAATAAAGAACAAAACCAATGGATTGGTTTTTATTTGGTTCGGTTTATTAACGATTTAGTTTTTAGTTTTGACATTTTCTTTTTTTCTCTTCTAAAATTTAATTTTTATTTCTAATTTTTTTTACTAATTCTAAATTAAAATTGGGTCCATTTCTTTTTATATATATATATAGATCGAAATTGGACATTTTTATTTATTTTTTCTTGGTACTTTCTAAATAAATATCATACACAATCCATAATAATTTATATTTTTTTCTAAACAATAAATATATATGCACAGTAATAATTAAAACAATAAAAGATACCTAATATTGTTAGAGTTTATTATTAAGAGTATACATACCCTCGTTTTGGTTCGGTTTTGATTTGTTTTTCCATCAAAATCTGATTTGAACCAATATTTTTTTTGTTTTTTCCAAATAAAAACCAATATGTCCAATTTTATATTAAAAAATCAAACAAAATCATTGGATTAATTTGGTTTTTCGATTTTTTATAACACTCCTAATAATAACAACAACAAACAACAACAAACAATTAATTCTCATTGGAAATAGTACCCCATGAAACTATAAATGAGAAAATGAGAAATAAACATAAGAGGATACTTGTTTAAGCGTACCAATGGTCACAATATATATATATATATATATATATATACATACATACATATATACATACACGCTTGTTTGAACAAGTTGACAAAAAACATAGCTTAATTAATTTACGCATGTACCATCAATTAAAAATTTCAAAAGTTCAAATCTTTTGACTCACACATTATTGAACTCAATAAAACAGTTGCTTGTTTAAAAAAAAATAAAAAAAATAAAACAATTATTCATATTAAAAACAATAAACTATACTTTACTTTTATGAACACAAAATAAGATCAGGGTTAAAAAAACTCTTTTGAAACTTGAACTTTTATAGAAGTATGAGTTTGATCCATAAATTTTAGCTTCTAATGATTTAATCATGAATTTTTAATATGGTAACAATTTAGTTAATAAGTACTCCATGTACTATATAAATTATTATGATTTATTTCTTATGGTGGAAAATAATACTTTAAGATTCAATTAATGATTTTATTTCTTATGGTGGAAAATAATATTTTAAGATTCAATTAAATTTCTTATTTATGTAGATCAATAACTCGATTAAGGATGTTTTTATAAATCTACAAAATTATTGAGTTTCTTTGTATAGTCAGTTTGTTTTTTATTTTCAAAATTTTAGCCTTAGCCTATTTCTTTACTTTGTTAGCAATAATGGTGAAAGAAATACATACCATAGAAATGGAAGATTATCAAACACGTTCTTAATAGTTACATAACAAAAATGATACAAAAATGATACTGGGTAATTTTGATAGTTTTTGTATACGGTTGAAATTAAATTGTTAAAAATTTAAAAATATACGGACAACATTATTATATGATAAAGTTTAGAGGTTAAACTATTACAAAAACTGCATTGAATCACTTTTAAGAGTTTAAGAGTTCAATTGATATAATTATAAATCTCACACGATATTTTTTAAATAAAATATAATTAATAGTGTAAATTGATACACTTACAAAAAAATAAATTTAACATGATCATAAATAACTTATAAGGTTTAAGGAAAATTTTCACAGATAGAAAAAATGTCAAACTATTTACAGAAAATAGCAAAAAAAAAATAATATTGATAGACATTGATAGACTATTATCAGCATCTATAAGTGATGGACTTCCATCATTTCTATAATTAATAGACCATGATAGACTTCTATCAACGTCTATCACTACTATCTAAAACTTTTACTATTTTGTATAAATAGTTTCTATTATTTTTTTTATTTTTAAAAATTCTCCTAATTTTAATTGATGCAATTCACTGAGTATAAATTGTGTGTGTGATTTTTTAAGGAAATTTTTCATAAATAGAAAAAATGTCAAACTATTTACAGAAAATAGCAAAAAAAAAATATTGATAGACATTGAATGACTTCTATCAGTGATAGACTTCTATCATTTCTATCACTGATAGACCCTTATATTTAAAAATTTTGCTATTTTGTATAAATAATTTTTCTTATTTTTCTATTTTTAAAAGTTCCTTTTTTTTATTATTATTATTAGTCTAAATATTTTGAAAACAACCGCGGACGTCCAAAAGAGAACCGTATTCTGTTCCCCACCAAAGGAAAAAATAATTGTTTTCCCAAAAAGAAAAAAAAGGAAAAAAATTAGTTGTGGGACCCACGGCAATTGACCATAGTTCTCGAATCCAATTCAGTTCATGTTCTTAAATAATTTTATTATTATTTTTAAATGTGGTTACTGTTCAATGGATGATAATCGCCACCCAAATGTGTTGGAACTGGGCCCCATCATTTCCCCCTCTCCCATGAACAACAAGCCAACAATCAAAACACAACAATTAAATAAAAGTTAAAAGATTTAAAAAATTATCATTATTATTATTTATTATATATATATATATATTTGAAAATATATTATTTAAAAAAAAATGGAGAGACAAAAAAAATAATAATAATAATAAGAGACAATCACAAGCACGGCGCATGTGAAATAATGCATTCTACAAACACACAGTCGGCCCTTTTTCTGTTTTATAATAATAAAATAAAATGTAAGGACAACAATACTAACTAAAGTATGCACTAATTATAGTTAATCATTCCAAATTCTAAACTTCAGTGTTTATGTGACATTTAATTCTATAAAATGGAAAAATTTTGATTCTTTTTCTTCCCCTTTTAGAGTATGAGAAAATGACCCGGACGAGCATATAAAATATTTTTGGTTTAAATTGCATTGTCTAACTTTCATTTTCAGTCACTATTTTTTTTCTTAATTAGACAAGTATAGAAGTACTTAGAGATTTAAACCTATAATCTCAAACGACAAGATGTATGTATATCTTTTTTTTTTTTTTTTTTTTTGAAGGAATGACACACAAACAATCTATAGAATTACATCAAGAGATAGTAGCAAAACAAACCAATCTGAATAAGAGAGAATAAGAGAAGAAGGTTGCTCTTTCAACGCCCCTTTTTACAAGGGAACGAGTCAGGTCACGCTACACATGCATATAAGAAACAAACTTCAGATCAAAAGCCAAGAACTTAATCTCCTCAATGAACAAGGAGACCTCTAAGAGGTTGGAAGACTGATCATTAAGAAGATAATAACCTCCAAGCTAAGCAGTCATATTCAACCATGGTATTTGTAATATTTGTTGAGATTGAAGAGAGTGCTATCCAAATCGTTGCGGATAGCCATAACTTCAAGGATTTTGATCATGACATTACATCTAGGAATGATCTTGTAACCAACCATGCTTTTACGACCAAAGTGGTTTTTCTTTTTTGTCTACATGACGTAGGTGTTAATTAGAATAATGATAATTTATGAGTAAATGACAAATAAATGTGGTTCTATAATTTGGGTATAGTTTAAAAAAGGAATAGAAAAAATAAGCCTATATAGTTTTTATCATTTTAGAAGTCCCAATTTTTAAAAAAATAAATACAAATAAATAAAAATTGCTAATTTTTCCTACAATAGCATATTGATGCACTTTTTTACGTGACGATGAGCTGATATTTTGGGGTTTTTCATAAATAATAAAATAATAAAAACATTTACAAATATAGAAAAATGACAAAAAAATTTACCCATTTCAATGTGTTCTTTTTGCTATATTTATAAATAGTTTTATTATTTTTGTCATTTAAAATGTTTTTCCTATTTTATATTTAGTTAACTATATGGTATATTGCTCAGTAAACAAATAGAAGAAAATAAGTAGAATTTTTAGGTGAATAAAAGATAACTAGGAATAACATTCAAATCATTGTAATTTGAGTTAATTAAATTATATATTTTTTAACCAACAACAACTGCTTGAGAAAATGTTTAAAACTGGTTAAAGTGAGCTAGGCTCAGTGGTAGTATTGGCATGACCTCCGTCAGAGGTCGGAGGTTCAATCCCTCATTCCACATTTAATAAGTTATCGTTATAAATCTAGTTAATGTTAATTTTACATATTTTTTTTTACAATATGTAGGGCTGAGAAATCAAATCTCTGACTTTAAGATTAATAGTATAAATACTATGCTAATTGAGTTAGGTTCATATTAACTATTAATTTACGTGTTATTTTATAAAACAACTTAATATATTGTTTTCAACTTTGTATCGTGGTATTTATATATTAGTTTCAAATTTAACTTGAAATACTTTGAACTTCTCATTGAAATTGTTGCATATTTTTTTAGTGGATTGGTAAATTATCACGATGGAGAAAAATCGTGTAAATAGTCCATTAAAAGTTCTTAAGTTGCTCCCATATGTATAGACATCTTAAAATATTTGGATATCCTACATTTTTAAAAATTAAACATGACGATCTAGATGTACATCGGATAAAAATATGAGATTCCCACAAAATAAACGAACTTTAAAAAATATATATAAAATGTTTAAATCAATTAAATTAAAGATTAAGTCTACTTCTTCACATTAATTGCAAGGAAGTCCTTCAACTTTTCATTCCATGCATCTTATTTTCGTCTCTAACTGATTTATAAATCGCTTATAAAGTTTGAATATAAACATTTATTTTTAAATATACTATAGTCAAATCTGGATAGATTTATAATATATTTTTATGATACATTTTGATCGAATGATTGGTTAGAAAAATAAATTATAAAATGCACAACATGATGGAGACCTTTAAAGTCGAAAATGACCACATGAAATGACGTGGAAGCTTAGAGGATAGTATTTTATTCTTAATTTAAATAATAAATTTTAAAAAGTTAAATATATTGAGTGGTCGCAGAAACTGGTTAGTAGACTATTGGATTCCAAATCATGTTTTATGTTTTCAAATTTATTGAATTTGGAAGATAATTTAAATTATATTTTTTAAAGTTGTTTTTAAATTTTGTGATTTAAATTGTACACATTCTTAAAATAATTACCATGTCTCTAAATTTAAAAATTTAAAATGCATATAGTTATATTAAAAAAAAAAAAAAGGCAACAACAACATTGATAGTATAATATTAATTCATATCATAAAATCAATCCATTTTTGCTAATTTAAAATGTGTTTTATCTAATGTATTATAAATTATATGTTATTACAATACAATAATTATACAAAAAAATTAACATAAAACATAAAACTTTATTTTTTGGACAATTATGGGGTGGGGAGATTGAACCTCTATTTTCAAAGTTATTGTACATACTCGATGCCAGTTGAACTATGTTCATTTTGGCAAATCATATTTTTCTTTGAACCACTTATTTCTAAATTGTCTACCAAACATATCATAATTAGTAAATTATTTAATTTGGTATTTGATCTTTTAAAATTCTCTGTACATACTATTAAGAGTTGTTTTCAAATATAGAAAAATAAGCCAAACTATTTATAAATATATAAAAATTTCACTATCTATCAGCGATAGATTTTTATTGCTCGAGTGATAGACCGCGATAGACTTCTATCACTTTGTCGCTCAAGCGATAGAAGTTTATCGTAGTCTATTTTTCTATATTTAGTCATGCTCATGTTAATATTAAAAAAAAACTAGCTTTAAAATTGGATGTTTATCATTAAATTATTATTTTATCACACATTTAAGACATTTGGATATACCACTCTGAATCTTTAACATATGAAACTTATTTATCCATCAATTAAATTCAACCCATTCATTAATAAAATTCATTTTTTCAAGTGACGCGTCCATATATTTAAATACGTTTTTTAGTTCAACATCATGTGTAAATGAGAATTCAAACTTCTAATATTTTAATTCATATTGTATGTCTAATTATAATTAAACTACGCTCAAATTGAAATTTAAACATGCTTATAAAACAATAAACAAATGTCATGCCAACAAATTTTAGTGAAATTTCTAAAGAATAGCCCGAGAATAATTTTTAATACATTAATATATATTTTAGAAATTTAAAAGATCAAGGGCCACTACTTTAATTTTTTTAAAAAAACACACTACTTTAATATTTGAGCTATAAATTTTTAAAAAATAAATAATACGTAATTTCTTTTTATAAAAAAAGCCAGCTATTATTTCCTGGACAAGATGAGACCCAAAGTGCAAGAAAGGAACAAGTTCAATCTTTGGTAACTGACATGTCAGCATCTAACTTCCCAGGAATGTGGCTATCTCAACATGGACATACCAATTATTTCCCTCAAAATATATATATATATATATATATATATATATTTTGCTGAAATTATTTTATTAAATATATATTTTTTAAAAATAATGTTTGACTATAAATAAAAAATTGTTTGTAAAAACGCCAAAGTCACTTAAAATGCATTTGTGGTCCTCGATTGCTTGTGGAATTTAATTTTATAAACTTGTTTGAATAATAGTATTTAATTTTTTTTTTTTTTTCAATCAGAACATAACTCATAATTTTGTGGAAGAATGTATCAAATACTAGTACAAAAGTCGTTAATTTTATATCCACAGTGTTTTAACTAATATATATTAAGGGACGCAAACTCACTTAAAATGCATTTGTAGTCTTCAATTACATATGAAATTTAATTTTATAAACTTGTTTGAATAAATGGTATTTTTTTTTTTTGTGTGTCAATTAAAATATAGCCGATAGTTTTGTGGAAAAATGTATCAATTACTATTACAAAAAGTCGTTAATTTTATATCCATAGTGTTTAAGCTATATATATTAAGGGGTGCAAATCGTTTCACTTAAAATGCATAGTGTTTAGTGGTTATAATAATTTGTGTTTGGGATGCAAACTGTTCTAGTCTGAATTATAATATTCTGTGTTTGGGGTGTAAAGTATTTTTGCATAAGTAGGAAATAGTAAACATTGTAGCAATAATTAAAAAAGAGAGGATGAGTGGAAAATAGTAAACTCGGTAGCAAAGAGAGTTTTAAAATATTATTTAATATACTTATTTGTGTTATAAATAATTGTAAACACTGCTATTATATTTGGTGTCCCAAACATGCAGTAAACTATAATAACCTAATCCATCAACTTTAAGTTGGTGCTCTAAACATCAGAATAAAATTAATTGTAATAGTTTTGCAATTTTAACTAATAATTGTTTTAAGTTTAATACTATAATTTAGTTTAATTGGTAAACTTAATTTGTGATACAACAGAATAAGGTATTAGGCCAAATCCATGGACAAGCAAGAGAAATTCATCCCTAAAGTTGTTGAGAAGACTCCTCAAAATAACAAATGTTCTATATTCAAATAATATTAAAAAACTTTATATTACAACTCTAAATTGGCTGTTTATTATAGTCTTACGATAGAATAAAACAACTAACTAATAATTATAGAACACTAATTAATTTAAATTAACAATTAAACAAATATTAAACATAAATATATTAATTATCTTCTAAATCTCCTCCTCAAGTTTTTAATTACCCTTTCAACATAGTTTTTGAGTTATTGTTTTATGTTATAAATGTAATATTTAGTGTAAATATACATAACTTATATAGGTTACAAAAATCCGTAACCTTCCATTGAATTTCATGTTGTAACATACACCATTCATGTCCTATACATAGTGTGTAATAGGTTACAAAAATCCGTAACCTTCCATTGAATTTCATGTTGTAACATACACCATTCATGTCCTATACATAGTGTGTAATGATGTTTTTGTAAGACACGCCACAATTGAGTTCAATTATTCTCTCTACTTTATTCTCTTTACTTTGCTATCTAATTTGCTTCTTTTATTCTTATTTTATTCTTGCAATGTTCTTATTTTACAACATTTTTCTTATTTTATTTGGTTGAATTATATAAAATAGTTATAAATTTTGTGATTATTTCAATTATATCTCTAGATTTTAAAAGTTTTTATTTTTACTTTTGAACTTTAAACTTTATTTGAAAAAAATAATTTTTTTTTTATTTCTTTTATTTTTTATGTTGGAACAAATGAAATTGGACGTGATATTGGCTAATGTATAAAAATTAGAAAATATACGTAATATATATTATTTACACCATCATTCACATAAATTGACGTGACGTGATAAGTAAAACTAATTAACTATTTAAATGACCGTAATGATATATTTTGAGTTCAAATAAATGATAACAACAATCTTAATCTTCTACATATGAATAAAATACCAGTCACAACTTCTCATTTTTTTATATTTGATCACCCATCTCCGTGATTATTGTACTAAAAATTAAAAAGGTTGATAAATATCCTTTTGGTCCGTAGGTTTGAGTCTCGTTTCTATTTGGTTCCCCTAAATTTTTATTTTAATTTTGATTTAGTCCATAGGATTCATAATGTTATATTTTACATTTGAGTTTTGAGTTTAGTTTTCATTTGACTCTTAAGTTTCAGTATTCTACACTTTTACCATCAAAATTTTACTAATGGTAATTTTGATATTTGACTACACACTTTCAGTTTAAATAATATAAAATAATTATGATGTGAAAATTTTTAATTAATTTTAATAGTGATGAAAAGTTAATAAAAACTAATTTAATTCTTTTAAATTAATTAATAAATATTGATACTAAAGATTGAAAGTAAGTATTTAGTAAATATTAAGATTAAAAATATAAATATTAAGAAAAAAAATATAACATTTTAAAACTTAAATATCAAATATAAATTAAACTCGAAACTCTAAAATAAAATATAACATTTTAAAATTTAAATGTAAAATAGTTCCAAACCCTAAGTAAAGAGGTAATTTTACTAAAAAATGGCACGCCTAGTCCGTTTCTTAACGAAACGAGGTCCGTAGCGCGTGGAATCCACGCATTAGAAATAACGTAATCACGTCAAAGAGAGAAGCGCGTGGAATCGATCCAGCTTTTCCTTTCTCATTTTGCCTTTTTATTTTTCTTTTCTTTTCTTTCTCTTTATTGCTACTTTTTTCTTTTTCCAACATTGATTGCACTTCATCTTCCAATTTCTTGGCCACTTCTTGCTTTCCACCTTCTTTAATTCCTGCCCTCGTTCGTTATGGGTTTCAACAATTCTGCCATCACAAAAACAAATCTTTTAAAACATAACTTAACTAGTTGTTGAAATATATATTTAGAGGAGTGTTTAAGATAAAAGAGTATAATATTCGTAGGATCTACGAGAATTGTTGAATTGATGGTGTTAGCGCTCAGATCTCGTTTGAGTTGGATGACAAATGCGAGTTTCTCGTGGGCTTGACCTCTGGCCCTCTTCTCACTAGTTTGGTCTCAAGTTACTCCGAACTGAGTTGCGTAAGAGATCATTGCACTAGTGTGGTGTCGAGCCTACCACACTTCGATACGTAAGTTAGTACAGGAAGAGCACATAAAAAGTAATGTTAGGGCTCTGTTTTAAAAATTACTTACTCTCCCATTTGGGGTGGTCGAATGGGGCCATTTATGGCCCTTTCCTCTGACACTCGCCTCTGGTTACGTGTAACTTCGACGATGTCAGTGTTGTTTTCGACGCTCGAGGTTTTAAGGTGTTAGTCTAGTTATTACCCAATTAGTATATATTCACTGGCTCGGTTTTAGGGTGCTAGTCCTAGGCCTCCCTCTCGGTACCCTATGGGCTTGGACCCGTCTGTGGGGTTTGAGCCTTGCCTTGGGCAACCCTCAACAAATGGTTTCTTTTGTCATGAGTTCACAGTGCGTTTAAGAACTCCTTGGGCCAAGTAAGAAGTGGAGTTAACACCAACTCCTACTCCTTGGTTACTCAATCTCTTAGTCCAACCAACCCCAAATGTTTAAATTTTTAACTTCACGTGTTTTTAAATGTGTATACTATTAGTGAGACAATACGCCATTGATTGGCTATTTGCTTAATTAAGTTGGAACTAAATAAGATTATGCTCACAAACTTACTTTCCATATAATAGAGTGGAAATATGAGAAGAATATAGGTTAACCTTGAAAATTTTCTCAAAAACTTTCTAACTTTATTATTTCAGATTTTTAAGTAGAATTTAACATGTAAGGTTTAAAAACTTTTATCTTTTTGATGGATGATATAATACTTTACAAATTTTACTATGTGTAAATTGATTCTCATTTTAAAGTCACACCTTGGTCCAAAAACTTTATAACTTGTTATATTTTGATAATTAAATCTTTTATTATAGTCGTACATTATTTTTCTGTAAATTATCTTAACGAATTCCTAACATATAAATACGTCTCCTTTTTTTTATCATTGAAAGTTTAATCACTAAAATGAAATAAATTTCTTAAATAAAATTCAAATTGGATGGTTAAGAAGTCCATTAATTAAAAAAAATGATGTTAGAACTTACAATGTAGGTCACAAACCTATTCAACAGAAGGTTTGAGGACCTAATTATTAACATTCACCTTTAACATTCAAAAGCTTACTAGACATCATGAACAACATCACGAGATTTCCTCTTTCAAAATATCTTTCTTCAAAAAAAGAAAAAAAATTATTTAACCAAAAACTAAGGTTAAAAATATCATTTTAGACTTTATTCTTAAAATTTATTTCGTTTTAGTCTTTGTACTTTCAAATGTTCAATTTTTATTTATGTACTTTCTATATATCTTTAAGTTAAGGGCCCAAATCAACGTGTTTGGGATTGAACCTAACAAAATAACTAATGGATCGTGTATTTCCCGACTCAAAGCATCACTTTAGAACCAAAACAAGCCCAAGAGAAGGTGCTCGACCTCACCTAGCGAAGGCCGACCTTGTCCAAACAAGAAATGGGACATGCCCCTCGACACAGTGAGATGAAAAGTTATGTATTATAAAGCTACTCCTAAACCTTATCGGGAAAACATAGGTCAACCACTCCTATAAATATATCATTATAGCTCCAGGGAAGGTAAGTCTATTCTAATACTCAAACTCTTTATTTGCTACGCATATGCAGATCTTTCAATCTTGCAGGTCACATCCTTCCTTGAATTACAAATTTACTGTTGTTGTCAAGTAAAGGTCAGGTGCATTTTCTCCTAACCAGATTTTGGCATCAACAGTCACATGTTAAAGCGCAAATCAACGTGCTCAGCCTCGGCCAAGGCCAGCAAAATAACTAATGAGACATGTCTCGTGTATGCCCCGACCTAAAATATCACCCTAAAACCAAAATGGGCCTAAGAGAAGATGTTTGACCTCGGTCAAGGCTGAGGCCAACCCTATCCAAACACGAAACAGGACACGCCCCTCAACCTAGTGAGATGAAGAGTTATCTTAAAGTTATTCCTAAACTCTATTGGGACAACCTAGGTTAACCCTCCGACTTAAACTCAAACTCTCTACTTGCTACACATATACGATTTCTGACTTAGCATTAGAGTATGTGTGGCAAGCACCATACCGGTGTGTAAGTCTTTCCATCTTGCAGGTCACATTATTTCCTAAATTACAAATTTACTGTTGCTGTCATGTGAAAGATACAAATTGAATATTGATTTGTACCTTTCAAATCAAACTTACTTTCTCGAGCATTTTAAATGTCATTGTGAGCTAGTAACGTATCTTATGGACCTAAACATAAAGAATGATTTAAAAAAAACAATCATTTAAACTTATCAATCTATTAGATTAAAACAAATTAATAACTTTAAATAATTATTAACTATTAGTTACTCAAATATAAACTTAAAGTTATATTATTATGCATTATAAGATAATTTGTGTTCACGTTTTTAATAACTAAAAGCAATTTGATCCTTCATGACATGTTCATAATTATAGTTAGGTCAAAAAAACTCTATTTGACCTATGTAATTATATGTTATATCTTAAGTACCACCAATTGTTTAACAACAGTTTATAATCCAACTACAAACTAAGTCATTTTTATCGATAGATTCTATTGTTCCCGTCTTTAAATCGACACTTAAAATAACTACTCATCTTCTTGAATACCTGAATTTCTACAGGTGGAACCATGGTATAAAATTTACATCAACATGTCGATATTTTCTTATTTTCATTATTTCGACATCGAGGTGAATCAATATTCCATTATTTCATAAAAAATCCTTTAAACATATATATATATATATATATATATATATATATATATATATATCACTCAGGTAAATATAATATAAATAATAAACATGTTAATTTGTATTAAAAAGTGCAAATTATTTATTTTTTAATTTAAACATTTTTGTAGATTTTTTTATTTTTATAATTATTTCATAAATAATCATGAATATTAATATTTCTATAAAATTGAGACATTGGATTTTCGTCAATATTGACCTTAGGTAACTATGAAATAAAAAAGAAAAAGAAAATAAAAAATAATGCAGATGTCAATTATTTGGAAAAAAAAGAAAAAAAAAACTAAATAACGAATAAATCAATTATTATTATCCATTTCAGCCACGAGCGACTCTACTGCTTCTCTCTTTCTTTCTCTGTGTCTGCGCCATTGCCTCCTCAGTACAGCTTTCTTTGATATTTCCTTTTTTCTCTCTTCCGATCTTTCTTCCTTCTTCAAGATCCGCTTCCATTTTTCTCTCAGAATCTCCATTTCTCTGTTCTACTTCTTCTCTTCCTTCTTCTCCTTCTCAACTATAAACAATCTGCTCAAAGAAGCGCAATCCCAATCTCTCTCTTCCCCCTATCTTCCGATTTCCTTGTTCCAAGTTTTTCTTCGGCTTCTCTCGAGATCGTCGCTATCTGGGATTCTCCAAATTTTTAGTTCTTTCCGCCAATTTTTCTTTTAAAAAAAGTTTCAGTATCATCGAAGAACTCTGACCCGTGCTGTGATCTGTGTACAATATTGTTCTCCAGCCATTTTTTTGGAGACTTCGCCGAGTTTTGTTGTGGGCGATAGTTGTGTTTATTCACCATTTTTACATTTCAGTTTGATTCCAGCTATTGATGAAGTATTTTGTCTGTATTGAACTTTGAAAGTAAAGTTTTAGCCATTTCTTAGTTGAGTTTGCCTTTTGGGGCTGCGTCTTTTGGTCTTTTATCTTTCGGGTTTGAGTTTGAAATTAGGATTTCTGTAGCTTGTTTTAAAGCAGTAAGTTGATGATCTCAAGAGCTTACTGATTAGTTAAGTTATTGGATTACTTACTTGTCATACACTTGATTCCAATTGACATTGGGTGCTGCGGATCTCCGATTTTGCTCGAGCTTGAAGCTAACAGCGTTAGATGCCCTAATTGTTATATCGATCTGGGAACTTGGAAAGCTTTGTTGTTAATATGCAGCCTGATCAGAGAAGAAAGGCAAGTTTATGCCTCTTTTGGGGCATCTTCTTTTTCTCCGTTTAGTTAAGCTGGAATTTGTGTTAGGCAGGACCTCATCACCTGTTGGGAAAAAACAAGTTGCTATCTAATTGACTTGGCCTAACCTATCATACCCTTTCGTGTGAATAGCATTTTTAGATGTTCACTTATAGTTGTTGTATGTTAATTTCTTCATGGATTCAAGGTTGGTTAGACTTTAAGCTAGTTGTGGTTGGTAAAATTTCTGTTTGTTTTTAAGTTGTTATGTTCAGGATGTATCTCTAAGCATCTCTCCTTTCTTTCATATTTCACAATGAAAGGTCGGTTTCTTAAAGAAAAAAAAACTGTAATGATATCTTCTCGTTTCATTTTAGACGTGAAATTTAAGAAGGTTACATCAAGTAGTATTCCAGTCCTTTTGACTATGTCGCCTCCCTGAAAAACAATATGCTCTTTAAGTGCATTTTGATCACTGCATAGTGTGCTGTTATTAAAGAGCTTTGATTTGCCTGCATATATTTTTTGTTGACTCTGCTGGGAATCATTAAAGGAGGAATGGGCCTATGCGGTTTGAAGCCGAGCATTGTCTCCTTCTCTTGCCTTTTAAAAACCCATATACAGTTTACTGTTTACGTTCTGTCCTTATCTTATGTGAGAGTGGTGCCTCCTAGAATTGTGAGCATACTCAGAAATGCGAAATTGAATGGTGTTTGAATGTGCATTCTGAACAAAATTACTTGTATATCATGGACTCCTGTATATTGATTTCACTCTCTTCATTGTCTTCTTGGTGATGATGATACTTATAGTTGTTTAAATGTGATGATGCAGTCGTCTATAGATGTGGATTTCTTCACAGAATATGGTGAAGGGAGCAGGTATAGAATAGAGGAAGTAATTGGTAAAGGAAGTTATGGTGTTGTTTGCTCTGCATATGACACTCATACTGGAGAGAAAGTTGCAATTAAGAAAATTAACGATATCTTTGAGCACGTCTCTGATGCAACTCGCATTCTTCGTGAGATAAAACTTTTAAGACTATTGAGACATCCAGACATTGTGGAGATAAAGCACATCCTTCTACCTCCATCTAGAAGGGAATTCAAGGACATTTATGTTGTGTTTGAGCTCATGGAATCTGATCTACATCAAGTTATCAAAGCAAATGATGATTTGACTCCAGAACATTATCAGTTCTTCCTGTACCAGCTTCTTCGAGGCTTGAAATACATACACACAGGTCATAGTCTTATCTAATCATCAACAAGTTAATGGATTTTGATTCTGTTGGTTTGGAGTATAATTAATATGTATTCTGCAAAGAGCTGAAGAAGTTGTTTCTGAAGTGATACGTTTATTCTGATACTGATATTCTTTCAATAATTACCACTTGTAGCAAATGTCTTCCACCGGGACCTAAAGCCCAAAAACATCTTAGCAAATGCTGACTGCAAACTCAAGATCTGTGACTTTGGTCTGGCACGAGTTGCTTTTAATGATACTCCTACTGCTATTTTCTGGACTGTATGTATCTTTGTAAATAACTGTGGCTACTGGTTGATTTCTTAGCGGGTCAAGTTCTTTCAATTTAAAAGTCCCCGCTCTTCATTTCACCATCCCCTAATCTATTGTTTCATATTCCTTGTGATGGCAGGACTATGTAGCAACAAGGTGGTACAGAGCTCCTGAACTCTGTGGTTCATTTTTCTCAAAGGTAAAAGATTTGCTGCTGCACATTTTTTAGAGCTAGCTTAATCTTTTATAAACTGCTTATAAGTTTATGTAAAATTTCTAGTTGTATGGTTTGCTTTGCTATTTATTGTAGTCTGGGTAGAATGCATAAGGAGATTTTATTGAATGGTCAAATGAACAATTTTCGAACTCCTCTGTGAGACAGTCAATGTAAAATAGGGTTAATACTAATGACATGTAATCACAAATTTCTCTTTGGTCTACGACTGCCACTAGTTTATAATCATCAGATACACAGATAAGTTTATTGATATTGAAGCTCTTCCATGCACTCTAATTTGTAATATGTACTTCTTTCAGTATACACCAGCAATAGATATATGGAGCATTGGCTGCATCTTTGCAGAGCTTTTAACTGGAAAACCACTTTTCCCTGGAAAGAATGTTGTCCACCAGTTAGATTTGATGACAGATTTTCTGGGAACCCCGAATGCAGAAGCCATTGCCAGGGTCTGATTCCTGTGAAATATCTTTATCAAGTTCAAGTTTAACAATGACTTTTGTATGCATATCATTTTCTTTTGCTCAATATCTAATCTTCTATGATTAGGTACGAAATGAGAAAGCTCGGAGATATTTAAGCAGTATGCGAAAGAAGAAGCCTGTTCCTTTCTCCCAGAAGTTTCCTCATGCAGATCCACTTGCACTTCGCTTGTTGGAAAGAATGTTGGCTTTTGAGCCAAAGGATCGACCTACAGCAGAGGAGGTGAGAGTACTTCTTAAGTAGTTACGTAATCCTAACTCAGTTGGATAACTGATTAATATAGATCAAACAGATTGGTTCAATTGGAGGAAAATATCCAACATTTATGACATGAATCAAGAGATTCTCTTCATGTTACTTCAGTTAAATTTTGATACCTTAGCTATAGCTAGCTCTCTAAAAGTACTCATAACCTGTTCTTCGTTTTATATTTACATAATACAGTTTTTGAACTCATTCTGCATTGACTTTCAGGCCCTTGCAGATCCATATTTTAAAGGCTTAGCGAAGGTTGAGAGAGAGCCATCTGCTCAACCTGTTACTAAGATGGAATTTGAATTTGAGAGACGAAGGATAACCAAAGAAGATGTTAGGGAGCTTATTTACCGGGAGATTCTTGAGTATCATCCAAAGATGTTGAAGGAATTCTTAGATGGATCAGAACCTACTGGTTTCATGTATCCAAGGTACCATAAAAACAACAGTTCTCTGATCAATTCTATCGTTGAGGCATTTTTATGTTATGCCCTTCTCATTTCTTTACCTGATGGCTACATTTTTCATGACCATATCATTTTGGGGTTGGGGTGGAAGTCTTTAGATTCCTGGATCTTGTAAGAAATGTTAACATGTAAAAAAAAAATGTTTGCTTCTACAGTGCGGTTGACCATTTTAAGAAGCAATTTGCGTTCCTTGAGGAACACTATGGAAATGGTGCAACTGTCGCTCCTCCTGAAAGACAACATGCATCCTTGCCTAGGTATCTCTTTCAATACTTCAAGCTCTGTTTTTTATTTGTGTGTGTGTGTGTTTTTTTGGCTATTCATCAGTTAGAATAATTGGAATAATTGGATATTAACCTCATTTATTATGCACACAGGCCATGTGTTTTATATTCAGATAACATGGTGCAGAACTCGACCCAAGTTGCGAATGACCTATCCAAATGTTCCATCAAAGAAGTTGAGAGGCCACAAGTGGATAGGACTTGCAATATTCCTTTGGCTAGAGTTCCTATTCAAGTTCCTCAATCCATTCAAGGTGAGACTGAGTGTTGCTATGCAATTCCACTAACTTGCATGCTTCTATATTTCCTCACATTTGAAGGTTGTCTTTGTTCATTCATTTTTAGCATGATTGTATCTTCAAAAGTGCATCCCTGATTACTCGGCAGCTTGGTCAAATCGCTGACAAGGAACATGGATAATAATTTAATGATCTGAATCAAGTGTACTGAGACTTTGCATTGACTTGTGAACAATCCTATGTGGTTATATGCTTTGTCATTTAGAAAGATGTTTATCTGCAGAAGTTGCATGAAGCTTATTAAGGGACTGTTTGAAAGTTGTTCACAGGAACGTTTTTCTATCTTCAAGATTAAAAGTACAATGAGAGCATGTTTGGCTTGTGAATATATGTACGATCTTTTTATTAACCATCATGGATTGACCTAGTAGTAAATAGAGGGGCATGACCATGATAAAGGGCTAAAAGTTTATGGGTTCAATCAATGGTGGCCACCTACCTAAGATTTAATATCATACGAGTTTCCTTGACACCCAAATGTTGTAGGATCAGGTAGGTTGTCTTGTGAGATTAGTCGAGGTGTGCTTAAATTGACCCGAACACTCTCGTATATATATATATATATATATACACGATCTTTTATTCAAACCTCTTTGGGTTAGTGGTCAAGAGAACAAGTTAAAATAGTCAACAAACGGAGTTGTGGATTCAAACTCATACAATATCATAGTCTTATAAATTTTTGGAGAAGAACTAAACATTGTAGGATCAATCAAGTTGCTTGCAGTAGGAAAAAAAATTATGATTTAGAACCATTGTATTTGAGTTTTCAGCTCGTTCTTTAGATGTCTATCAGTGACAGTGACACTTTGTTATATTTGAAATAAGTTGCTCATTTTGCTATATTTGAAAACAATCCTTCTTAAAATGTGCGGAATTGTGAACCACTATATGCAGATGAAGCTTCTATGCCCGATTATCTGGTTAACTAATTACAAGTTTCTACTGCTAATTTGCAGCAGGCAATGGTGCAAGGCCGGGAAAAGTTGTCGGCTCTGTGTTGCGATACAACAACTGCGGAGCAACAGCAGCAGCAGTGGCACCAGAAGTTCTTGAACAGCGGAGGATGACCAGAAACCCTTCCATTCCACCACAGTACGCTGCTAATAACTGTTCATATCCAAGAAGAAACTCATCCTGTAAAAATGAAAGAACTGATGATGAAGCCATTGAAGGTCCAAACGGGTTGCAGCCAAAACCTCAGTATATAGCTAGAAAAGTTGCTGCTGCCCAAGGTGGACCAGGAAATAACTGGTACTGAATCTATAATCCACTATTCATTCTGCTGTCTGCGGGTGTTTCAGTGAAGACGTAACCGATCTCCAATGCGGGCTTGTACTGAATCTTCTCGAGGACCATCTCCCACGAGTCTGATTGAAACCAACAGCAGCACTGTTACATGAGACGATGAAGTTTAAGACACGATTCATTGGAAAGGCAAAGCAAACTGTACCCTATGTTGCTGACGAAGTTGGGTTGCTATCTTAGCATTCTTTACATGATAACGACGTGTTAATGTTCGTCCTCTCGGCTGATGAAGCATTGTGACTGGCTGCAGCTTACCTGGTACTTGAAATTAGGACCGTGATGCTGATTATTATGCTTTCTTTTCTCTTTTTACTTTACGCAGGTATAAGTTATAAAAGTTGACTAATCCAATCTACTAAGATTGCTGTTTGACGATATTTGGGACCTGGAAATCAACCTTAGCTGATTCTGTTATGTATGAAAGGTGTAATTCCACAACTTAAATTTGTATTTGTCACATCAATGGTCTTCACATCTGCTTCTTCAGTGTATCATTCTGATAAGCTCCTAAATGACTGCGTTTCCAGTTAAACTAAACTGATTTTGCCGCATCTGTTGTCAGTTTTTCTTAGCGTTTTACCATTTGATTTATTCGTTCGTTGTGAGCAACTTATTTTTTGCTTCACAAAATTTACTATTTAGCTTCCAAAGTTTGACTTCAATTTTAGCCTGTACAAGATTTAGCTCAAACTTGGGCATAAAAATATAATTCTAGCTAGGTTATGTTAAATTGGTTAATTAATCATTTTAAAATGGATATTAGAACACCATAATGTAATTTTAAACAACAAATGATTGTATGCATGTTTTCCAGGAAAAGAAAATATTGTATGCATCTGGTCTTAAATTTTGAGGTAAATTACGATTACAACTTGAGTTATATGAGATACGTACACTAATGATGCCAATATATTTTACAAAAGTTTATTCAAGCATCAAGGAATCAAATTCAAGCTCCAACAAGAATTTAGTTATATTATATCAAAATATTAACTAAACTTATAACAATTTAATCTCTAAATTATAATATATAAAAATCCAGTATTCTAATTAGAGTAACGTGTTGGGCAAAAGCAAATATAGCTCAACAGTCAACTGTGAGAGTGGTTTGAATCCCACTCTAATAGATCAAATGAAATCCACATTATATACCTCAACACAGAATATTTAACAATCTGAATCACAAAATAATTTTCTAAATCAACTGAAGTTGAGATAATTTGACCATATATGTTTAACCTAAAATTAAGAAAAGAAAAGGTAAAAAAAAAAAAAAAAAAAAAAAAAAAAAAAAAAAAAAAAAAAAAGAAAAAAAAAAGAGCTAATGGTTCCCCAGCATTTCATATCATGGGCTTAAGCTTTAGGCTTTGAGCCAACGATTTCTACAGAATCCTGGGACTTTGAACTCTTTGATATATGTAAATACACGATATCATTTCATCAATTACAGACTACAGATACGTAACATTCAGATTTTTACAAATAGGAAACCCAAAAGAAATGCTAAAACTCAGAATTTAGAATGTGAATTAGCAATCATTAGTGCATTACAGACTGACCATGTTTAAAATCATAACGACCTCTGCACATTGCTTTCTCTCTACTATCTTATTCATGACGACAAATGGTTGGAATAGCGTTAGTAAACAGCATTGATGATGATCAAATCAATACAACCTCTGCCTTACCCGTCTTCCATTCACGTAGCTACCGTCTAACACTGTTCCATTTCCGTACCCACTGCAAGTAATTACCGCATGCTCCGTTACCCTCGCTACATATTCTAATAGTTCAGTGAGAACCGATGGGCAGCTCTCTTTCAAATATTCAAACCCCTCCGTTTGCATTACAGCTGCAAGACAAAAGTATACCATATATGCATCAACGGAGAGCTATTAGCAGGTGCTCTTTTGATTACTTTACATAGACTTCTAATGAAAAAGGAAATGAAATGGAAAATGTAGCCGAGGTTCAAGTGTTGACCAACGTTTTTCAATGGGAAAAAGAAAAAATGTAAAACGTCTCATTAAACTAGTCAGTATAGAAGTACCGGAAAAGAAAAATACCTCTCAAATTCTCCGGCAATGCAATGACTTTCAGACAAACGGCTTTTAGTTGGAAACAGTGATGCTGCTCAGCCAACGCTAATGTCGTTGCCACTGTATTTATAGCAACATCCTCACAAAGTTTAGCCTCGCAAAGCAGTTTGAGTCTGTCAAGTGCATATCTGTCTGCTGCGGCAAGTAGATGCTGAGACATCAGAGTGGAAGCCCATTTTGAGTTTAAACCCACAATTTCTTGCATGTCTGGTAGGGCATCCCAATATATGAAATGAAGTAATGCCTGTAATTGTTCGGACAATCAGGAAAACGAATTTATCATAAATTGGCAACTTGGAAATGAAATTGTTAAAAGTATACAATCATTAAAATATTATTAAAACTGCAGTAGACCACCCAGAAAAAGAAAAAGAAGAAAGAAGGAAACACATGAGCTCATACACTCCTAATTTTCCAAGACCCACAGAATCTGAGTTCAGGTTCACTTGCTATTATTCTAATGAAATTTAGAATTAAAAGAATTGGAAGAAATAAATTCCCCACCATACACAATACCAACTACCCGAGAAAATGAAATCAAATCCATAGAAAGAATAGAAATGATAAGCTGAACAGAAAAACAACTCTTCTAATAAATACATACAGAAGCAATCCATTGTAAGATCACGTTGGTAAAGCCCACCAAAAGACAAGCTAACATGAAAGGGAGAGAGCACCTTAAATACTGGGGCTTCCATATCTTCAACTTTTATGCACTCGGTATTCTGGTCCTTCAGAGGGCCAAAGAGTTGTGCCCTAAAGACAGGTGACCGTGCAGCAAGAACTAACTTGTGGGCAGAAAATGTTTCCCCATCTACTTCAAAGTTCACATCAGTTAGTTTCCCACTCTCCAAGAGCTTCCCAAAATGCTGGCCTATATCAGAGGGTGGTGCCGTAATGGAGTAAATCTTTGGTCCCTCTGTATGGGACTTAACAACACCAACTACACAGTGGATTTCAAGGCAGTCATCCTTTAGGAAGTCGGATGTTTCTAAAACAGTTCTTTTAAAATAACGTTTATAACCCCTGTAAAATAAAATAAAATAAACCTTGGTTATTTCCTTTCTTCTTTATTCCACAATAAAAGAAACAAAACCCTTTCTTAACAAGTGAAGAGATGTGGCACAAATCCTGAAGTTGCAAAAGAAAGGAGAAGGTTCCCGAGATGGTAAAACCCAATAAAGATAAAAGTGCAAAAAGTAAATAACTCCCCCCCCCCCCAAAAAAAAAAAAAAAAAACTTGCTTTCCTTCCACCTCTCCACCTTTGTTCGATCTCCCTCTTTCTACCTCTGATCACCTTCGCCACCACTCTCCTGTCAATTGCTTAAAAGGTTTAAGTTTATGACGTACCATTTACATGTTGTTACTATGGCATGACTGTGGTGTGTTTGTGGCATGTCTGCCACATGTCTGAAATTATTATTTAATTATTTAAAAGAAAAAAAAGTATACATGGTGACACAGATACTTTGTTAAATATATAGTGTTCTAGCTTCCTAGAAGAGAACACGCGACTCACTTTTCTTTACTACTAACATGATCCCTCCAAACTTCCAATGGCTTCAACAAACACCCAACAAAATTCTTTCGAAGTCCAAAAAGACTTTATTTAACTATATACCAAAATTTCAAGCTAGAATATTGAGTAAGAACAATAGATGAAAGAATTTTTACTTAACTCTTATGCAAACCACATCATTTAATATGATGGGATTTCCCAAACTTGAAGACCACAAACAACATGAAAGAGAATTTAATTGTGCCCAAAAATTTGCCCTACATTTTGGGAGAAATCGAAGTAGCCTTATCACTATGGATTGATGAATCAACCTTATTTTCCTCATTAAATGAAGAACAAAGAACCCCTTCATAAGAAACCTCCACAATGACATCATCGAAAACTAAACTTTAGTTCCTATTGTTATACTTCTCTTCTATCAAATTGGAGGAGCTTTCAATAAGCATTTTTGGGTTTTTTCCCCTTTTTTAGTTTCATACATCAATCAAATTGTTTCCTATTAAAAAAAGTGTTTTGGAGAAAATCCAAATAAATGCTACTTTTTTCGGAGGGACGAATCAGAGCAACGAAGGCTGCATCTACTCAAACTAACTTCAAAATTCATACCAAAATCATCAAAGTTATTAAGGGAATAAGATTGATTGTTTGAGAAAACATTGGATTAATTAAGGATTCCAAAAAGACAGCATTATCTCTTTGCCCATCTGAAGAATTTTTGAGAGGGATAGAATGCACTGAATGATATGACTTCTATAAATCAAATTATCGAGCAAGACCTCCTGAAATTTTCTTCTCTATGAAACCCAAAAAAAGTGAGCAAGTTTCTTCAACAAAATTATAATTAAGCATGTTATCCTCTGGAATGGAAGGAAAGGAAGGGTTGGCAGTTTTTCCAAGTATTAAAAAAGTGGAAATCCTTTCGTGGGCTTTCTTTTTAATGCTATGTCCTTGTGCATTCTTTCATTTTTCTCAATGAAAAATCAGTTTCTTACCCAAAAGAGAGGAAATTCTTAAAAGGGTTCACTATAATAACCAAGAGAGGATCAAATAGACTGAAAGATCAGTTTCTTACCCAAAAAAAGAGGAAATTCCTAAAAGGGTTCACTATATTAACCAAAAGGGGATCAAATAGAATGAAAGATCAGTTTCTTACCCCAAAAAAGAGGAAATTCCTAAAAGGGTTCACTACATTAACCAAAAGAGGATCAAATAAAGCTACATACAGCACCTCCTTCTAAAAACCCTGATGCATAGTATTCTTCCCTAATTCTCACCAAATCCAAATTCCATAACTAATTGGACAAAGGATTACTTCAAAGTTCAAATGAGAAGTTGCTCACTTCATGGGTACCTCATTACTGCACTGCTAGAGGAAGTCCATCTTACAAGTCTGCTATTTCTCTATCAATTCAGTTCGAATAACATTTGGATCCATTCAAATCAAGCCCACGGAAAAAAGAGAGAGAGAGGGGGAAAAAAAAGAAGAAGAAAAAGAACTTCATGTAATTGAAATGATCCAAGCCCACATCTACAAGTTAGTGTGTCATATGCAAGTTGCAAGCAAGGGAAAATACACATTTCTATTTTGTTAAAGAGAATTTCACTGTAGGCGAAATATACAATAGAAAACTTAGCAAAAAGGAAAATAGAATATGCAGAATACCATCTCAAAGTCCTAAATGAACACTCCAATTTTATAGTCAAGATAAAAATTAAAATATTGTCAACCAAAATAAAGAGTTAAGGAGAGAAGCGGATCTATTGTTTACTCTTATTATATGTGCCCTAAACTTAGCATGTAGGATGATAAAGAGCCAAAATCCAAGAAATTCCAATCTAGCAGTCAAGAAGAATTCTCACGAGTTGAGACCAATAATAGCTGTCACACATACTATTCTTTCCCTTCATGCTAGGAGGCACACCATAGCCTAGCAAGACCAATAATCTTTCCACTCATTCGATATGAGTGCCAGGTATCTAGAAGTGATGCCAGAAACTTGAGTCTTATGCTAGCAAGAAAAGTAATCCTCTAGCTGCAGCTAAAACGAAGGATGAAGTGTGAAAAGACTCTAATCTGTGGATTTAATATCCCAAATGGTCAAGTGAAGGAAGTAGCATAATCATTTAGGTGCTAAAGCTAGTAGTCACCTATCCTTTCGGGAATGCCTTTAAGAGATAACTTGAAGAGACCAAATTTTGGGAAATCTGTGGAGAAGAATGTGACGTGAAAGATGGAAAGTAGACGAAAGCCCATCTATCAAAAGGTGGGAGACTACCATTCCGTCACACTCTTTCTAGCAAAGCAATCAAAACTACTTGATGTCTATTTTATCCATGCATAGGAGAGATAACAGCAAATTTGGAGTGGAAAAGGAGAGGCGATCAGTGTTATAGCTTGTTAGATGGAAAAACTAAGTCACTTGGTGAATTGAAAGTTGAAATGTTGTTTTTATGCTCATAGAGAATGGAGGCTTGGGACTTAAAAATTAGAGTAAAAGGAATGAAGCAGATATATCAAAGTGGTTTAGCGGCTTTTCACGGAGAGTGATTAGATTTGGCACAAAAGAGTATGAAATATCAATGAGAAGGAGGAAAAGGAGTGGTTCAGCAACTAAAAAAAATGAAGTGGACAAGGACCTAGGTAGAACATAGCTAAAAGGACATATACTGAACCACTATTGCAATTAGAAATTTGAAAGGAGAATTTTGGAAAGGTCCGGCAGTTGATCCCAGCTACTAGATTGTCTAATTTCTGTGCATTGGCAGCCCCCCAGTTAAAAAGGTCAGTGAACTCCGTGATAAGCATACAAAGGGCTAGCCGGCTAGGAATTGGTGAGCAGAAGGAACCTGACCGAATTGGGATTTCAATAGCTTATAAATATACCGAGGCTGCTGTAAAATAAATAGATAGGGAAGGAGAAGGTAGAGGAGCTAGAATGTGCATTCCTCAAGGGCAGTTCTCTATGTAGTAAAATGTTCTTAATCTTAACTACTACTGGCAAGAAGACTATACAAAGCGAGCCACCTAATGATTGTGATGAATGGGACAATGCCTCAAAAATGTTAAAGCGTTGAACAGCTAGCCATGAAACAATACAGGAAATACTTGCATCAGAATGAAGAGCATAGAAAGAATTCAAATAACGAGATCATTGGTTAGATCCCAGCAATAAATCAACGCAACAAAATACTTACCACATGCTTCCTCGATATTTAAGCGTATAAGGGCCACTCTCAAGCCTTCTCTCGAAATGGCTATGCACCTTATGGTTCTCCTTCCCACTTTGATCCAACAGCGTCAATTCAAAAAGGGCTCTAACGTCAGTCCCTTCGCTAGCCAACGCTATAAAAACCGAGACATACGACGCGTTATCCTCGACGCTCTTCCCGTCTGGGTAGAAATATATAGCAAACGCATATCCCCCAACCATAAAGGTATCGGACGCGATGTATTTCCCAATCCCAATCCCTTTATTAAGGGAATACCCATTGATCTTAAACTCATGCGATCCATTAACTGTCTCGAAGCGAGAAGTTGAGAAAGTCACTGGTGGAGGCGTCGGCGACCGAAGATTTGAATAGGATTTAGAGGTATCCCTGCAAGATTTAATCGTGCCCATTAACTGAAAATTCGTATACAACAAATTTTGAATGTTCCGTACCGCAAACTCAACTCGAGAACCGTCGCCAAAGAAATCAAAACTCCAATCAAGAATTAGGGTTTAGGATTTGAACAGGGAAAAGAATCATCACAACGACGGCGACGAATTTGGGATTTTCATGAAGTAAGAAACAAAATCAATAGAGGGGAATTGCAAAGAAGTGACCCAGAATCACGGGTTAAGAAAGAATTTTGGGAAGGAGGACGATGTTCTTGTGGAGTTCTTGACTCTGAAATCGAATTATCGTCCTTGAGGCAAAAAGAAAAAAAAAAAGAGAGGGAGATGGAAGAGTATATGATTGGAGATGAAAGATCGTAAATAACAATTTGCACCTCAGATTTTACAGTAATATCAAATTGGGGTTTCCTTCTGGGTGGGTCTGAGAGCTTTGAATGCTTTTCTTTTTTCTTTTTTTTTTTCCTTCTCGGAAAAAGGGAAAAAAAAAAAGAAAATAAAAGAAAATAAAAATGGCGGATTAGCTTTAGCAATTTGGCTTTGCAAGTACAAAGCAGGCTAAACAAAAAGAAAGAAAGATTCTTTGTTTTCCTTTTTTTTTAATCTTAAGGAAATTGGTATTTAATTTAACAATTACTCTTCGGCGAGGGGCTGCCGCAAGAGCTTTGGCTTGAGTCATCTTTTGACAATTTTTCCTTTTTTTTTTGGTTTATGATTTTTCATTGATTATTCAAAAGGGTGGTTGAGGATGATTTGAAGGAATGAAAATTAATGTCAGATTGATAGTATTTATGATCGGTATGGATAAATTGTCCTATAGTGATTTCATCCTATCACCTTAACATAAATGGTAGAAATCAAAGTATAAATAGGATTTGTCCTACTAAAGTATGAGACTTGAGTTCTTACTTGTAGTATGAATCAATCTCAACCTTAAGATGCACAATTGAGCCAATGTGAACTTGTGAATCTCGTGCAATGATATGATGATTTAGTTGTCATTTTGAGCAGAACTCAATTAGTTAGGATATGGATTTTCATTCAAAAAGTCAAAAATTCAAATCTACACTTTTCACACCAGGGTGAATAAAAAAAATTATAATAATTTAAATGGATTGGAAATAAGAATATATAGAAAAACAAATCTAAAAATGACACGTGGTGTCATATGATGAAATCTTAGATAATCATTATATAAATTTTTTATTAATAATATTTTTTAAAACTTATTATTATTATATAAGAGAAAACTTTCACATCTAGAAAAAAATATCAAACTAATTAAAGAAAACAGCAAAAAAGACACTGATAGACATTGATAGGCTTTCTATCAGCATCTATTAGTGATAGATTTCTATAATTTTTATGAGATAGACAATCTCTATCACAACTATCTAAAAATTATGCTATTTTGTGAAATAATTTTTTATTTTATTTTTCTATTTTTAAAAATTCCTATTATATAATAGATTTAAAAAGGAAAATAAGCTTATTTTTGCATATCTTAGTGTTTTCAAAATGTGAGTTATAAAATATTAAAAATAAATAAATAAATCTTTCGCAATCCTCACATTAGATTTTGTGTTTTGAATCTACGGTGTGGTAAAAAAGCTAAACTAAAATACGAGAATTAGAAAAATTGCTGATAATTGGTTCTATAAAATTTTGTGTTTTAGTTTGTTATCGTTTTTACTAACTAATTTGAATTTAGCAAGTCTCAACGTAATTGATTTTTTTTTTTTTAATCTACGGAATTGAATTTTGTGTGTTTATAGACTCCCATCCTTTAATTTTATTTTCAATAATTCTGCGAATATATTAAAAATATCCTTTAAACACAAAATTTTCATAGACCTTTTAGATAAATTGTTTAAGTTAAGAGACTATAAAAATTGAAATTTTAGAAATGTAAACTTCATGAACTCAAAGTCCAAACTTATAATTTAAATTATATTTATTATTAAGATTAATCACAATTTTCTTTTATCGATCTTATATGTTCGTGTTCACACTATGGATTTCCAAATGTGAAGCAAAGGATTAAAGTTTTCACTTCTTACATAGGAAACAAAAACCACAGCCAAAGAAAGTATTTTCAGAAGGAATCATCAACATCATGCACCAAATATTGGTATTAAGTGTTTGCACAATGTTTGTGGGGGAAAAAATGGCTACATTCAATATTTTCGACACACTTAAAACAAGTCCTTCATTTCTTTTGATTTTTTCCTTTTCTGGTGTCTAATATTTTTACAAACTAACATCAAAGCAACTTTCTTAGTTACACAGCAATACAAATATCAGATTGCACGCATTCCATGGGAGCATTGGGGGATCAAAACACAAGAAGAAAACCCGGCTCATCGGTTCTGATTGTTTCTGAAGAAATTGAGATCCCAACGACGAATCAAACCGTCCATAATATGGCTTGCCGGATTACGGACAACAGTTACGGTTGCCTTTGTATTGGCTGACAAGTCGGCTTCTGATGAACTTTGGCTATTTGCTGGTTTATTAGTACAAGAGGAAGCTCCTGCACTTTCGGTTCCAGCAGTAGAAGGAAGAGCATAAGATGCAGGTCCTATGGAAGATTCGCTTTTATCGTACCACGAGCGATCAGATACCGAATTCAAATCCCTAGCTACTGAAGTAGATTCTGGTTTAATAGAAATACTGTACTCTTCTGAAGTTGAAGCAGATTCTGCTTTAAACTGAGAAAAATGGTCATTGGAAGTGGTGGTGGCTTCCGGATGAAAAACTCCACAATGGTCTATTCGTGAAACTCCGCATTCATCTTTCTGCAAAACATCCTTATTGTTGGTACATACACTCGAAGTTTGATTATCGTCCTGAGCGCTTTTCATTTTGAAATCCTTCAATGATTCCATTACTGCTTCCATGAGCATCTGAAATTCATTTACCACACAAAAGACAGAAAAACAAAGCACCTTTACAACCTTGGCTGCGTTTTGGAGATTAGACAATAGGAAAGTTGTTATTATTCAGACTCACCCTTTCTTCCTCCTCTACACTGCACGGGAATCCTGCCAAGTCATCAAGTGGATACTCGACATATTGATCATCGTCCATCAAGTTCGGTACATTGGGTCCATAAGGATGGCCGTTGGACAATTCGAAACTAATCATATCTGAAGATGACAAGTCTGTGTCATTACTCGTGCTCTGATCCTGCAGCAAAGCAACATTTATGACGAACTTTGTAAATAAGCTACTCTACTCAGCACAAGGCTTTTCAACATTATTGAGGATATCGCAGGAAATAATGGTAATAGTACCAAGTTTACTGCTGATTGTCCATTGTTAATTAATGGTACCCAGTCATTCCTTCTCTTTTAGGATATATTACAATTTAAAGAACGGGGTGGATTCAAAATGTTGTAAGAAGATTACTAATACCGTGACCAGTTCAACCATGCATTTGGAATCTTTTAAAAAGTCAAATTTGAAGCTATGGAGATACCTGAGATTGGGATTGATGATCTCCAGAAGGAAGATCGGGAGGAACCTGATGCAAGGAGTAAGTAAAGTCATGAACTGTCATCCGTGCACGTCTATTTCATTCCAAATTAACCATAAAGCTGCTTTCATCTTCACAAGGCAATAGAGTGCGCATATAACATTACCTCTGTCCGGCTCATAGATCTTTTTGAACGGAGTTCTTTAATAGCACCTTCTGTACTATTAGTTGGTATATCTGTAAATAGGAAAAAAAATCATTAAAAGAATAGTCTAAGTCGACCTTACAATCCTGAGTAGAAATGACAATAAAGAAGCAGAAAATAGTAAATTGTTAAGTCGTGCCTCTTGACGTTGTGGAGGAACCATGGTTAGGGCCCGCTTCTTGCACCGCTCTCCAATAATCCTGAGGGTAAAACATAGTTAAATCTGGCAGTTCGACAGAAGTGAAATCCAACAAATACACTGAGGCCTATTTACCTTGTTAGCAAAGTAGGATGGCATCGTGTTAATATAAATATCCCCTATTTCGTCCTCTGGTGGTTGTAAAACATTGTGGAAGAAAATATTTATAGAGTCGAAGTAAAATTGAGGCCGTGGAGAATTGTGATCGCCGTCAAACTTGATAACATTTTTATCCCCCTGCAAAAAAGACAATTTGATGAATAAACAGTAACAGTGTAAAGTGTTTGGCAAGTTAATAATTAAGCACCTGATAGTTTGTATTATATGCCATCAAAATCTAAATGAGCTAGGAATAGTTAGAAATAAGTGGATATTAACTTCTCAATTATTATTATTTTAGCGGGGGTGGGGATAAAAAATAGTTTACTAACCACGACTATATGTGAATACAAAGGGGAGGTCTTTTTTGGGAAGAAAATACAAAAGGGAGGTTAAACGAGAGATTTTATAAAATATTTGGATAGCCAGCTAAACGTAAAAATTAAACGTGAAAATTCTCTTGAGGTTCATCAAATAAGAAGAAGCTGGAGGGAAAGAGGGTGGGAAACCCGGAAACTTCTTAGGAAAGAGGAAGGGAAACACTGAAACTTCTTATAAGAACGCTGCGGAATCGCTGATGGTTGAAATCCTAGAATATAGTCCAATATTTTAGCAAAGGTTAAACGAGAGATTTTATAAATGTGTGATTCAAAATCCTTTTTGCATGGAGCAACATCCTGTGGAAGATGACACCAAAAGGATAACTAATCTTGTAAGAGGAATTGCAGAGCTACGACTCTACAATGAAAGAGTTAAAAAAAAAAAAAAATCATCCTATAACATCCCGTTGTGGCCAACTCAAACTCAACTTTTAAATGAAAGCACTTTTAGACAAGAACTTCATAATAGATATTTAGGTGACAAGGATTTACCACATAGGCATCAAATATTTGATCCGAGTGATGAGGGCGTATAAAGTCATCGTCAATGGCATGCCCGATTAGCACTGGTACAAAGCAAGATTTTGCCACCTAGACAAAACAATGTTGGATCAATCTCACTTGAAATGGTAAGCATTAAAAATAAAAAGAAAGCTTACAAAGAACATAACGTTTCATTCCCGATTTCTGGCTGAACTAGTATTGCTGCATTTTTTTTAATCAATTCATTGCCCAAAAAACAAGCATCACTAAAGCATAATAAATCGCCCAAACAACATGAAAGAAAATCTTCAGCAAGAAAAGGACTATGATTACAAAAGTCGTGAGAAAGGATACGCCAACAGAAGCAAAAAAAACATGTAACATCCCAAAAACACCTTCCAGTCTAAGTTGATAGTAAAAGTGGTGTAATTACAAAAATACTTGTGTTGGCTACTCCAAATGGAGGCGGTCGACTGGACAAGGCCACAAAGGGCATGGAACACAAGTCAAGGGTCAACTAACAATTCTTTTTCATAAGAGAGACATAAACACTTTATTAAGAAACAATGTGGCCAGAAAAGGAGCAACCTAAAAGGGCGGAAGGACAAGGAGTCCCCTCCCCTAGAGAGAGAGGCAACAAAAACGCCTTCTAATCTAAGATGATAGTGAAAGTGGTGTAATTACAAAAGACTTGTGTTGGCTACTCCAACTAAAGGTAGTGAACTGGACAATATCACAAAAGACGTCAAAAGAGTTGCACTTGTCTTTAAAGAGTTTTGTTTCTTTGGACAAAATTTCCCATGCAATTAGCATCTAAAGAATAATTTTTTTCTTATAGCAGAAGCATTGAATCTATCTACAAGGAAAAAAAGAAAACATGCACAGCAATTCTTCACTCTACTAATTAGCATGCAACTGAAAATGTAAGAAGCTCATAGATACACCTAGCTGATAATAGATAGAATGAAACCTTAATGGTGTTCAGGTCCATAATGTCAAATTTTGCCTTCTTCTGGATAGCTCTTCGCATGTACTGAATAGCAAACTTCACCTAGATTCACACAAATAATGTAACAGTTAAGATTTCTGAACATCAATCGCTTATCATCAAAAGAACATTAATTACAACAACTTCTGGACCAACCAATCAGTTGTGACTTGTGAGATAATTACACCCCACTTATTGGTCCCAAGAAAAGAAATGGACTAGAACGTTGCTAAGAGGGGAACTTCTCAGTTCAAGCTTTGGCAGATTCAAAATCAGTGAATGGTTCTTACTGTGAATTTAGGTAACCGAAACTTATAGGTTTCAACAAGTTCCATCATTAGCTCAACCAGGTCAGAGAAAGGGCTGTCCAGAACCATCCCTGCAATTGAAGGATCCTCAGCCCCATACATTAGGCTGTTCGACACAAGCATGTTAGTGGAAAATGAACAAAACTAAATAAGGCTTGAACTTTATCTAAGGCTGAAATATAGATGACTGTTTTTAGATAAGGACCAAAATTACAATGACTTGATCATAAACAAACCTGAAGGTTAAAACAGAACTTAGAAATTATTTCCCATGAGGAAAATTATACATTTCATTCAAATTACTCGTGAAACAAATCAATCAAAATTGTGCTATAAATAACACAATAGTGAAGAAACACAATATATATTTTTATTACGACTTTGCACATATCTTGACCAATTGGGCCTCCTTTTTGTAACCCTTTGGGCCTCATGGGGATTCCTCATCTTTTCCTCTTTTGTTTGGACATTTTCATCAATATAAAGTCAAAGATTCTTATTAGTTTAAAAAAACCACAAGAAAGAAGAGTGCTTTGATTAAATTCGAAGACTGAATTCCCCACTTTGCTTCATAATGATTCTAAATTCAGAATCTTTGACTTGAGTCAAGTAGTTTTACTGTTAAATCTTTGTTTATCTTAATAGAAGTGACAAAGTTGAGTTCTGTTTTGTGCAAACTAATTTGAAAATCTACCCTAAGAGATGCATAATCTTCCTTTGATCTCTGTACTGGAAGTGTTACCGCTAATGAAAGTTGATTTCTAGCTTATTTTCGATCTGTTGGAACACCTAGTTTGAAAGAAAGAAGTTTAGAGTGCAACTGATTTCAACACTTCCCTCCTCACCTGACACCTCTTCCCCCATCTTATCACCTGACCTTGCCAAAGTTGACGTCCATGATGTCCGGCATTTGTTCCTATTGGAGACTCTCTTTAAAATTTGGTTTTGGCCAGCCTTAGTCCGATTGGGAATCTATCAATGTATCTTAAATCCTTTGTTGGCCAACTCAGTTATAGTTCATTTTTTTCTCCCTTGTGCGGATCCCACCCACCCACGATGTCCAATTTTTTCCCTGCTTCCAAAAGTTTGAATATTTAAGGTCATATTCTTTGCCAAGCAAACCTCTCATGAGAGGATCAACACTATGGATCATATTTAGAGGTCATCTTTCGTATTGATCAACCTTTAATAGTTTAGGGTGCATAAGAAGGCCTCAAATAGTAAGAGCATGTGTTGCGAGATTGTCATTATGATGGAGGCCTTATTGCATCTTCCATTGTGTGATAGCAGGGCTTTTTCTTTGGCATCTTTTTTCTTTTTTTCTGTTGCTTTGTGGAATATCTGGCTTGATAAAAACGAGGAGATCTTTATTGAAATGGAAAGGTAGGTATTGGAAGGAGGTTTTGGCTTGGCTAGGCTCAACACCTCCCTTTGGGCTTCCGTTCTTAGAACTTCAATGATCATTCATTTCTAATTCTATTTGATGGAACCCCCTTTTTGTAATTTTGTTTCTGTTTGTTTAGTTTTCTTTTTACAAGTTTTTTTTTATCCGTGAGTGTTCGAACCAAATTGCACGCATTTCAATTATTCTCAAGGTATGCCTGATCAAACTACATGTTGTTGGGAAGGTAATTTTTAGGATATTAATTCTCAACTAGTTGGCCACCATGGCTTGAAGCTATTCTCACAAGTTTTTATTATTTACATAGCTCTTGCTGACAACCCTATGGTGGTTTTCTGAGATATTTTTTATTTGTTGGCTCATTTTGGCTGGGATTTTTCCTTTTTATTTCGTGTGTGTTCTTTCCTTTCCTCTCAATGATAGTTGTTCCCTTTATTGAAGAAAAACTATGGCCTAAATATTTTTTGGTGCCGATGAGAGTTTTTTTCCCTTCCATACAACATTATTTTCTCTAAGCCTTTATTATTTACGTAGCTCGTATTAAGGGCTAGGTCAACCCATAGTGGTTTTTTGAGATACTTTTATTTGTTGGTTAATTTTGGCTTGGACTACTCCTTTTTATTTCTCGTGTATTCTCTCATTTTTTCTAAATAAAAGTTGTTTTCTTTATGAAAGAGAAACTATGGCCAAAGTAAATTTTTTATGTCAGATGAGATTCTTTCCCCTTATACATATATATAAAAGAAACATAACTTTCCTCATCAAACTTCCATCTAGAATTATATGACCAACATAATTTAGAAACACGATAGAACCGACTACTAACTAGCAAAGACCAACACCACTCCACAAATGCACACTATTGGAGTTGAATTATTATCAATGAGTAGGTAAAACAATTCATCTGCCTCAACAAATGGCACTAGTGGGAAGATAGAAGTAGAAGGCAACCTGGTAACGGCACCCATAGAACGGCCCCATAGGCCAATCAAAGAGACATTTCCATCTGCCCGCAAATACTCAACCACAGCTTTCAGATCATCCTTCTGAAAGAGTTTAAAAAATTTTGACATTATATATTGAGGGAATGAAAATTGCAATATGCATCAAGCAAAAGACCTACAAGCAGCAGTCAATTACTCTAGTCTTCAGTGATAAAGATCATAGAAGACATGTAGATAATAAAATATTTAGGGTTTAAACATAGGAGCAGGATTCTGAGTAACAAACGCATGCCATGTGGTATAAAAATGATTATCCGCTATTAAGGAAGAATGTACATAGTACACTGCAAGACTGAGATAGAATTCTAAATAACTTCCAATAGAAAATGAACTATTCCAAGAAACTAGAGAGATACTTCGACTCAAGAAAAGAAGGGATATCCTAGACACTTACTTCATTCCAACCCAAAGTGACATGCTCACCCCCAGAAAGTCCAGAACCAGAAAAATCAAGAGCAAACACAGTGATGTTAGAAGGCAGTAATATTATGGCAGCCTCACTAGCATCTGCTCGACACCCACTGTTGCAAATCAAATAAGTACCAAATCAGAATGTATGAATTAATCCAGTGATTTAAAGTATTTTTAACAAAGAGGATTCACATAACGAGATGCATTTCTAGCAGGAAACCTGCAGCAAAAAT
Source organism: Lagenaria siceraria (assembly GCA_002890555.2). Lineage (NCBI taxonomy): Eukaryota > Viridiplantae > Streptophyta > Magnoliopsida > Cucurbitales > Cucurbitaceae > Lagenaria > Lagenaria siceraria. Next base: position 20,848,746 of record CM016488.1, read on the forward strand.
TTCTTAAATTGAATTTCCAAGATTAAAGCTAATAAGTATGCAATCTGTTGTATTAGTTTCTAGGGAAGGACTTGTTCAAATGTGTAATTAGGTATAAATTTTAATATATAACTCACCTGTTACCATGACAGTAAATTACACAGGGTAGAGGCTTTCCCTCAGGACTAACAATAGGCAAGTAATGACTACACTGAAGTACATCTCCACGACTGTTTTTAACCTGCAATAAAGTTAGGACGTTTTTAATATAACAGAAAAGAGAGAACTTATCTCCGTGAACTATAGTCCACCAAAGTCAAGGTAGTAGATGTCAAGATTGTCAGATGGTGTGGATGCCTTCAGTCTCAAACACGTTAAAAAGAAAAGGAAAAAACAAAAAAACATTCAACCAACCAATCATATTAAAGAAACACTGTAATCTTTTGATTAAAGATGGCAGAAAAATTGTTTCATCTATTTGCCTGTACATGTAGGAAATGAACCTCTGCTGGAACTGGACAATATCCATTCACATTCAATATAAGATCTGAATGCTATAAGACAGATAACAGATCTTAGTTGGAACTTATATTTTGACTTACCCAGTATAGTTTTGAACTGGAACTAGAGAATGGGATAGAAAACAAAACCAAATAGCCCACTTCTAGAATAATTGAAAATGACCAGAGGATATCCTCTCAAGTCAGAGAGCTTTGAAGTCAAAGAATTTATCCATCCAACTGTCAAACACCAAAAGTTACCGGTACGAGTTAAGTCACTACTCACTATTTCTCTAAAGTTGGAACAAGTATTGCAAGCATTAAGAGAAGAAGATCAATTACCTCCAAATTATCAAATAAGTCTAGAGAAATTCCTCATACCTCTTGTTATTATTACTGAGCATGATACTTCGTCCAAGAGTGTTCAATGATTTTGAGGTATTGTTGGTACTTAAGCACGTTGGAGAACAACACCCCAAAAGCCCGCTATTGAGGTGAGAGAGCCAAGCCACTTAAGCACCACATTAGTCATCCCATTCTAACCGATGTGGGACAAAAGTAGCTCATACTACCTTGGTTCCTAACAATACCCCATACCTAGAAAGTCATCGTCTCGACAGCTAGACCGACGGTACTTCACTCGGAAACACCCGATTATAACCCTCTGCTGGTACTCCTCTCCAAAACATCAACAACCAACTCTGACACCATTGTTAGGTACTAAAGCAGCTTGGAGAACACCACCCCAAAAGCCAGCTATTGAGGTGAGAGAGCAAAGTCACTTAAGTACCACATTGGTCATCCCATTCTAACCGATGTGGGACAAAGGTAGCCCATACTACCTTGGTTCCTAACAATTGCCTCCCAAGACTTCCCAAGAATCCTCACACACAATTAATAAGTTTTTGAGTTCAAGCCAAAAATCCTTTCTCCACTTTTGGGTAGAAGTGCCACCACACACACATGCAATGAAATTTTTTGGAACAAAGCAAGTCCTTCATATTAGCTAATATATTCAATAAATTCCTGTGTGCATGTGTCCAGTTAAAGATTTCACGGAAGGCAAAGCTTTCCATTGGTCAATGCTATGAAGGCTTTTACACGGGGATTATGGTTGAAAAGAATTTTCAAATCCTCAGTGGCAAGGGGCATGCTCAGGGAGAAGTCTTCAAATTGGCTAAGTTTCAAAGTTCCTCATAGTGTTCATCTTGTAGTTCTTTAAAAAGTACTCATTTTGTTATTGTGTCTAATTCAAGGGCTTTGGCTTATTTTTAGCAAGGCTTCAGAGAGATATAATGGGGAGGGATGAGTGGAATTCATTGCATCTTTAGTCTGGAAATTCTCTTTCTTTTTCCATTTCTTTCTTCTGTACTATCTCTTTGTAATTGTTCACTGTATCAATAAGTTTGTTTCCTTTTCAAAGAAAGAATGTCACTGTCATAATGAAGAACCAAGTTCCTTTTGAAGGCAACCATCTATGAGTTGACAAAAGAAGGAACAACCACTCCCTTGCTAGGATTAGGACATAACTTCATCTTCCAAGACCATCAAAGTTATTGATGTCAGCACAAATCCCTTGGCCATGTGAAAGATCCACAACCATCGCAACAAACTCATTGGCCATTGTTTCTTAAATCTAAAAAATTATGAAGTCCCTTAAAGCCCCAGTGGTTCAGTTCAGCAAGACCAAACAATTAAAGATGGAAAGCAAACTATCTATGTGTGATTCTGACAACCTAACTGTACTGTACTACCTCTAAATCTACTATGAACCTTAGTTCCAAATTTCTTTTGTTCGTGGAAACTGATTTGATGTGTACAGCCACCCTTCCACAGACAGAGAGCGACCTCACCAGGTGAGAGTGCCAGAATTTTCAAAAGTCCCAAGCAGTTAAAAAACTACAAAAGCTCCACCTTTTAACGTGTATCGCCCGTTATCTTTTATAATTGACGGCCATAGAGTAGCTATACAATGAACTTATTTAAAGTGTCAACAACATCCGTACTGCCATCATGACCACACTAACTTTATATATATATTTATATTTATGAGAGACCATACTGACTTTATAAGTTTCAGTAAAATTTAACCAAGCTCAACGTATACAAATCAAAACAATAGAGAAGTCCAAGCAATGAGAAAATTGACGATGGAGTTACATTTATGATATGAAATCGTACCTCCAGATCCTTCCTTTGATACAATTTCCCTCTAAGCGTGAACTCGTCTTCTAGTAAATCATTGTTTGGGTCGTATTCAGCTCTGTGAGTAAAATTGAGCGAAGTTGTAGCCTCTCCGAGTTACCAACGTTTAATTTAATGAAATGAATAAAACAAAAGTGAAGTAACAACATGAGAGAACCCGCAACATATATCGTAAAGAAATTCCAATTATTAAGCAATAATTATAGAACAAAGTACCAATCGAAATAAGGAACAAAAAATGAACGGATCCGCATTTCAATATCATTAAATCGCAGAGATCTTATTCAAGTCGGGATTACCCAAAAAGGGAAAAATTGTAAACTATACATCAGGTGTAACAGAACGTTAACAAAAACGAAAAGGAAAACAATATTTAGATCTCAACCTACAAGCCACCTCCATTCCCTCAATGGAAATCCATGTACAATTCAAATTTCAGGGGCATGAGTACTAAGATTAGCAACAAGATTAACAGAAGGACTTTAATTTCTGAAAAAACAGAGCAAAATAAAATACTTAATATCATAGTTCCAAACATCCATCACTGTCTAGCCTTTCACAGCAACAAAACAAACGCACTCACGCACCAAATTCCAACTCTAATACTAGTAATTCAAAAGAAAAGGAGAAAAACAAATCTAAAAATGATCAGAAACTTTACCTGGGGGGACGAATGATGAAGTTGATCAGCTGCTCCATCAGATTCAAAGAAACAAAGACGAAGCAACCGATCTGTATCTCTCACCCAAACAGATTCTGGGTTCCTAGAAAGAAAACGGAGTAAAATAATACGAATTCACCAATGAAGAAGAGGAAATCAGAAAGAAAAAAAAATGAGAGGAACCAAAAAAAGGATTATTCGCCGAAAGGAATGAGAATGAAGAAGAATAGAAGGTGGCTTTCTTTATTAACTTGCGTTTGTATATACTTTTGTTCGTATATTGGGCTTTCGATTTTCGAAGCCGCCTTGCTACATCCGATGTCTATCTGGCTCCGTTCCCGTCTCCGTCTCTCCGACCTTCATGCGCGTGTCGACACGAGCGTTACTGAGCGCGTGTGCGTGCCTCTTCCTCAGATGTGTCATTTTCCCGCGACGCTTCCGTTTGGGCCTGTAAGGCCTATTTCGGTGGACTTAGCTGGGCCCTGGCCCAATGGTGTTTTCGTAATTATGAAATGAATTTTGTAAAAGTTTTTCTTTCTTATCCCCAATTTTAAGAAAAAATATTTCTAAAGGAATTGACAAAAATATATATGTTTTTTCTAGTGTTGAACGAGATTTAGGGGTGGTGGATTTAAATGTTAATTTGACCTCTTAATCAAACACGTCTTTTAACCCGTGCATGTGTGTTTATTATAATGTAGTTTATCTAATAGATAGGTCAGAATAATGAATTGAGATAAAAATTAAGAATAAATTTATTGAATGAGAATCTCTTTCAATCCTAATCAATATAAAAGAAGAAGGATGATGAAATTATTTAGATATATGAGATAAATGAGTTACTCAATGTAAAAAAGTGTATACAAACTTACATAAAAATGTAAGTTATGATATGCAACGCATCTAATATAACAAGTCAGAATGGCAAAAAATAATAAATAATAAAACTAAAATTAGAAGGTTATAGAAACAGATGTTTAGAATTTAATGTTTAGGGATTAATTAAAATAAACTTCAAGTGCATGAAAAATAAAACAATAAGATGAATGAGATAAATGAAATTAAAAAAAAAAAAAAAGCGAGAGGGAGAATGAAAGAGTGCAAGACGATAATTATTCAACTATAGAATATGCATCCACTATACAAGATGAGTCGAGTCATCATTGATTCTTAATAAAAAAAAAATAACACAATACATCAAAAGAAGTAAAAATACTATGAGAAACCTCACTCATCCCAACCTCGAAGAATGTCAAGAGAAGATGAATCACGAGCAATTAAAAAAACGTTTATAATATATATGTCTTAAGTAAATGGATATATTTTTTTAAAATTTAAGATTACAATATGTAGAGTGGAGAATCGAGCATTTGATCTCGATGTTGATAGTATAAGCTTTTATATTAGTTGAGTTATACTCATTTTGGCTTGAGTAAATGAAATTTAATACTGATATAATTAAGTGGACAATACATATCTATTGTTATGTGAGATTTGGACAAGAGAGCATGATCGACTTTATGACGAAACTCGAGTCAGAAAACCACCCCATATGGATTAGTTAAGCATGAAAATAGGAAAGTGAGCTAAGGCCCAAACTAACTTGATCGACCTCAACCTCGCTTAAAGACGAGGTCAAAGTCCACTGTTCCCATTTTGATGAATACGACATGTTGTGACCTATTTTGGACCTCAGGAAGAAGATAGTTTGGGTCAAAAGCCCAAATGACATCCTTGACCTTGGCCAAGGACTAGGTCAGGGCCAAGCCTCCCCATTTGATGAATGGGGCATGAATTGATCCCTTTGGCTCGAGAATTAACTCAGTGTGACTATGAAACTCTAATATGGACACTCTAAGTCATAATTTCACTATAAATACTTCATCATGACTTCATAAGAAGTAAGTTAATTTGCATCCCTACAACTTTTGCTACTACAACCAAAAGTAATTTTCATGTCAGAGTGTAGTTCGTGTCTTTCTTGAATTATAAATTCACTGAAGGTCAGGTGCGGTTTTTCTTGTCTGTATTTTGGCATCAATATCTATCTTAAAAAAAATTGTATCTTATTATTATTATTATTATTTTGATTTGTTTAAATTAACAAATTTAAAACATATACGAAAAGTAAATTTGAAGTTAGAGTGGGTGAAAAAATCGCAAAAATGGAATCGCAAAAATGGAATAGCATAAATTTGGAGCATAGAGTTGAAAGGATAAATATGACAAGTATGATTCATATATGCTTCGCGTATGTTTGTTTTTTTGTTCTATACATGTGTTTAGATTTATTCACATAAATAGATAAGGAATTTAACAACACGAGTCTTTAAAAATTGTTCTGAAACAAATTTTAGACTTCAAGAGGAAGGGTCCGCTCAAATTTGGGGGAGAAATGAGTTTTGCCTCATTTTTTTAAGAATAAGATTTTTTTACCTTTTGCTGACGTCAAATTCGTGTGAAATTACCAAGAAATAAACTTTGTGCGTGGAATGAGTTTTTTCTCGCTCTCTTACTCTCTCGCTCATTTTTCTTCCACAAATTGCTCTCTCTCTCCTTTTCTCTCACATCCTCGCTCTTTTACTCTCCCGTTTCCTTTCTTTCATAGATTGCTTTCCTCTCTCCTTGTCTTACTCTTGCACTCTCGCTCCATTTCCTCTCACAGATGGCTCTCTTCTCTCCCTTTCTCTTATAGTCTCGTTCCTATACTCTCGCTCTATGGCGTCCAGTCTCACAGAAGGAAGGAAAATTCGTAACTTCACATTATTATAACATCAATAAAAAATTAATTACCATTGTTTTTTTAAAAAGTGAGACTTTTTTTTTTTTTTTTTTTTTTTCATTTTTAATGTTGGGCCTCCAAAATAGATTAGCTTTGCAATTTTCTCTCAAGAGTAAAGAACCGAACCAAGCTGGTCGGCTTATCTTGGGATTTCCAATTTTGCGTAAAGAGAGAGAGAGAGAAGAGGACGACACGTCGACGAATCTGATCGGGACGATCTGTCGTCTTATCAACGTTTGAAGGAGAAACCCCACAAAATCGCCGGAAACGAATTCCCGCCATATCCCGAAGAAACTCCGACGGCAACGAACAGGCAAAACTCCCAAAGAGAGAGCACAGTCTCTTCTTCATCGACTCGTCCTCCATGAACTGTCCGTACAGTTATTTTCGAACAGTCGCATATTCTCTTCCGTCCCCCGTTCATATTCCCAAATCCCTAGTGTCCCCAAATTTTACCTCAATTTCAGCCCTAAATTCCGGCAAAGTTGGACCCTCTGTTTACTGGAAAATCGTCCTTAAGCCAGTAGGAAAGAGAAGTTTGCGAGTTAGAGCTTCGAAGAGTGATGATACTGGAACTGAGAAGTGGCTGAAATGGTTACCCAATGGAGCTTTAGCCGCCGATAAAATTTTGCGATTGATTGCCGGTGCAACCGCCAGCCCGATCAGCCAGTTCATTTCTTCGCCAGTCACATTTCTTCATTCTGTAGACCCGCGAATTAAATTGGTAAATTAAAATTTGTCTGGACATTTCTTGTTCTGATTATCTCTTTAAGCAGCACGTTTATTGTGAAAATGGTGCTTAGTTTTTTCCTACAATCTTGTTATTATTTGGATAAGTAATTTCTGGTTTCTCGATGCAAAAATCTTGGATGTTTGTTGGCTGCAGAGCTTCACAAGCTTGGTCTCTTAACTAATCGTGTTATTTGTTATGAAGTTTGACCCATCTTTTACTCATTCACGATCTGCAAATTCTTCCACTGTGGCTTTGTTGGTCTTCCAACCACTGGTTTTATGAATTCCGGTTGACTGCTTATTTTTGTTGGATAGGTATGGCTGTTGGCTCTTGTTGTTTTACCAGCGAGATCAAATATTACTATTCGTTTTGGGCTGGTGACTTTCTTGGCTTTTCTATCCATTTGGATTCTTCCAACCGAGTTATGGAAGGTACACTTCGCTCAAAAGCCAAATATGATCCCTATCTTTCATTCAATCAATGGAACCTTAGGACCTTGGTATAATGCCTATGGTTAACATTTCTATTCCACTGGATTGAATAATGTGATAATTGTGGAGGGATTCTCTTACTTTTTAGGACCAACTAGGAAGAGTGTCTATACTCTCAGGAATTTTGTTCATCATGTTGGGACTGGGTGCGGACGGTGTGCCACCCCTCATCCAATCAAGAACTCCTCCACCTGGAATGATGGGATTGCCTGAGCTCCCTACATCTTTAGGAGGTTACTCATATTTAATTGCAAAGCTTGGCCCTTTAACTTTTACGAGGAAAGGCTTGTCAATAGCAAGTACATCAGCATGTTTAACATTTGTTGTAAGTTGAATCTTATTTTTATCAGCTGCATGTTATTTTTTTTCCCCTGTACACATTATTTGTAATGGGTATTGAGACGGGGAAAGGAGGTGCAAACAAGGTTGAATTAATTGGCTTTTAGTTGCCTGAAGGGATCTCAACTCTTGGTTTGATATTTCTCGAAGGTCTTCCAAAGTGCAAGTCTCTGCCTCACAACCACAGCCCCCGAACAACTTGCATTTGCGATACGTTGGTTTATGCTTCCCTTGGGGTATTTTGGTGTTCCAGTTGCTGAAATCACACTTACACTTTTACTTTCTTTGAGATTCGTCAGTCTTGTGTTTGATGAGGTAAAGATTAATAAATTACTGACAAAGTAATTCTTATGATTGATAAATCTTTGTTAGGATTGTTAGTGAGATTTTTATTTTAATGTTTTTGGCATTTACAAAAGAATCATGTGTTGTCAGGTTCGAAATGTTGCATTAGGGGTTGTATCCCGCAGGATAAACTGGCAAATGTTGACCACAATGGAGACGGTTGATGGTAAGCATCCAGTGTCATTGCCAACATGTATACATTCGAACTTCTTAATTGAACACTCGTGTTGCTCGGGGAAACTCTTGTCATGATTTGTGGACTTAGAAATGATTTATGTACACTTCAATCAGCAAGCATGTCACTTCGATTCTACACTGAATTCTATTTCTATCAATCATGTAGATTCTCCCGAGGAACTTCCAGTTCTGGGTCATCATCCCCCCCTTCAAATTTACCGCGCAATTCCTTCATGATTTGAATCATTTCATTATAGAAAGTATTGAGATCTAGTTCAATAATCTTCAATGTTAGTTTTGATGCTAATATGTTGCACATTTCATCCCATAGTATTTTTTTTATTTAAAATTATGATATCATTGATGTTTATTTTGGTTGTCTTGGTTCACCCTGCAGTTTTCTTTACTTATCTCCGTCGCATCTTTAAAAATATTTTTAGCCATGCGGAGCAGATTTCGCAGGTAACCTATTCACTGCCTATTACTGAGCATTTCTTCAATTACTGAGTGCTTTGCCTTTTCTTTCTCTGTGTTTTAAAGTGCTAAATATATCTAATCATTAGTTTTGTTTTAGGACCTCTTTATACATTGACTATCAAGATACCCCAGGGTTCTTAGATAATGTCTTGGTTCATACCCCAGGCTAAAAACTTAAAAATTTAAAGTCTTTAATGTCTTTTGAAGCTAGCTTTGGAGTGGTCAAAGGCTCTGTGAATTAGTTGAGTGAGCCATGAGCATAATGCAAGAAGTGGAACTCCCACTCCCCGCCCTTGGCTATTGAAAGAAAAAAAGTAGAAATTGACTATTAAGATCACCTAGAGTTAGAGTAAAAGTTATAATTTAACATTGATTGTGCAAATAGATAAGGTTGAAAATGGACGAGAACATGTAGAGAATGAATGCAATTTTGTTACTGACTTTTTAGCTCTCACTTCTCTGTTTATGTTATGGTTGTACTTTCAAATATTGGTATTTGTTCATTTATGAGTTGTTCGATTCCTTAATTTTATTCTTTTGAAAAATCCATATAGATTATCCGAGTGTAGAGATACCTTGAGCTACTGTGATGAGCATCTTAACAATAGATCTTCATTTGTAGCCAGTTTTGTTTCGAAGTAATAACCTCATAGCAACCCCAATGGTTATTTTTCCACTACGCCTTTCAATTGATATTTTAAAATTTGTGTTGAGTATACATTTTTGTTTTTGTTGGTTTATGTCCGTTTATGCCGGTCAAAATTTGATTCAATGTCTTACGCATGCTGCAGGCAATGATTGTAAGAGGTTTTCGAGGAGATAGCAGCAGTCATAAGCTATATTTCTTATCGAACTCATCAAGCAGAATGGCAAATATTCTCTCCCTGTTATGCTTGATCGGTGTCATCAGTGCTTCTGTTTTCTTCGACAAAGTCATCATCTGATATCTGCTTCCACTTTTTGCTATCTTCTCGTCCTGTTAAAGCTGTTGTAAGTGAGTTTCTCTCTAATGACACCCCCTTGGCCTTAATTAGACTCGTATAATTGTTACTTGAAAGCCTCTTCTTTGAAACAATCTATAACTTTTTATAATACGACCCCCGTTGGCAAGGGCTTGAAGTTTTTTATCATACCAGCTTAGAGATCCCAAATTCGAATGAGCTTAATACCAAAAACTCTTTGATGTTCCTAGGTTCGAGCCTGGGGTGGGTTCGAGTGCCCCTGGGTATAAGAGAGCAAAGCTTCGACTCTAGTTTTATATATATATGACAAATGTGAGGATAAAGATTTAAACACCCGACCTTAAGAGAAAGGGTATGTTGATAAGTCGGTGATACAATCTCTAGTTAAAAGTTTAATATTTTGACAATATGTGGGCAGTAGAGGAATCAAATCTTTGACCTTGAGATCGATAGTATAAACTTAATGCCAATTAAACTATGCTCATTTTGGCAATGTTTAGTATATGAATTTGTTTACTTTCAGTTTAGTTTATTAATCCCACATATTGTATAAACATATGTTCATGAAACTTGCACACTAACCTTCACATTTAACCATAACATGCACTATATAAACTTAGGCTTCTCAACTCTAAACCTTTAATAACTGTGAGCAAAACATCTGACTCATTTTGATTGACTTTTTGAGTGTTTATAGACACCTTTTTTGCACTTATAAACATATATTTAAACACTTAAAAAGTCAATCCAAACGAACTTTAAAACTTTGAGATCACCTTTGATTTTTGGTTGCTTGTTGGTTTAACAGGTGGAAATAAATACCTGTTTCTTCAAACTCAGAGATTCATATTGCTCATCCCATGGCTGTTTCTTAGATGGGACATGAAAAAGTCCATTGGGTGGATTCAAATCGTACATGATTTATCTTGTTGAGAGAGTTCAGAAGGGTCTCTGCTCCCTTGATTGTATTCTTCGGAAGTGAAGATCTTTATTAATTCGAGGGAAATATCGCTCTTATTGAAGGAAACTAATATGTTCAAAATCTGTTTAATTTATTTTAGTTTGAAATAACTACTTCTTGACGAATTATTTAATGAGGCCTCGCTGTCTCATAATAATAATAACAAAAAATTGGGAGCCGCATTGAAGGTAAATTCAATTCAGGGTATCTCACTCTCATATATCTAATTGTAAAAAATTGTTCAGATTTTTTATTTTATTATTATTGAAAAGAGAAATTGTTTTAAATGACAAAATAATGAAACGGTTTATAAATATAGCAAAAAGAACATATTGAGATTAGTAAACTTTTTGTCATTTTGCTATATTTGTAAATTTTTTTTATTATTTATGAAAAAAAAAATCCCTTATAAAAACAACACTTTGGATTTGGATTCTTTTAGGTTTGATTTAGTAATCATTTCATTTTTTTTCTTAAAAAATTAAGCATATTTGTTTTCAATTTTTTACATGATTTGCATCTTTTTTAAGTACAAGAATTGAATTCTTAGGTAGAATGAGTGTTTATAGGCTTTATTTTAAAAAAACTAAAAACAAAAAGTCAAATGGTTAGTTACTAAAGGAGTAAATTTGTTTCTTAATATTTAGAAAATTCTTTTATGTGTTTAAGATGTCTTTTTCAAAATCTTAGTTAAATTATAAACAAAATACATGTTCTTTAAAACTTAGTTTTCTATTTTTTTTTTTTTCCTTCTAATGTATCATAGAACAAGGTTGTCGTTTATGATTTGATGGACTTTAGTTCCCATAGTTTTTGTAAGTAACCAAGGCAAAGTCATCCGGTGAAGTTTTCAACGGGTTTGAAGATTCAATGTTCACTATTTTTTATATTATTAATAAATCTTAAAATTAGTTTACACGGTTAATACATATTTTAAAAAAGAAATACAGTTCCTGTTATCAATGACGAATCCAAGAGTTCCACATATTCTGCAACTGTTGTTTCAAATAACACAAATAGTTCTTCTAATGGAAAACAATTAATTATATTAAAATTAACAATAATTTTTTCTTTACATTCAATTGAAAAATATACATTTATATAAAACTCAACCATTTAAGAATTTTATTATAAGAACTTCTAAACGAGTTTTAAAATAACAATAATAATAAACTATGATTTATATAAAAATTAGGAAAATTTTCACAAGTAAAACAAATGTCAAACTATTTACAGATAATAGCAAAAGAAACACTTTGATCTATCAGCATTTATTAGTGATAGACTTCTATCATTTATATCACTGATAGACCTGATAAACTTCTATCAACGTTCATCATAACAATATAAAAATTTGAGAAATTTTCGTTGATAGAAAAATGTCAAAACTATTTACAGAAAAATAGCAAAAAAAAAAACACTGATAGATATTGATAGACTTCTATCAACATCTATCCGTGATAGAAATGATAAATTTCTATCACTTATAGACCTGATAAACTTGCGTCTATCATAACTATCTGAAAAGTTTGCTATTTTGTATAAATAGTTTATCTTATTTTTTTATTTTTAAAAATTTTCCTTAAAATTTTACTATTTTATATAAATAGTTTATTTTATTTTTTTATTTTTATAATTTTTCTAAAAAATATAGTTTTATTAAAGCTACAGTTATTTGTTTAACAAAAAAATCCTAAATTCCAGTAATCAACTTTGAGTTGCGAGTCGATTCAACGGGCACCAAGCCACTAACCTGACAGGACATGACACCCTTTAAAGGTGCTACCAAATCAATCACCGTTAAACCTCTGCGTGATGATCATGACCGTCGGATCTACACACCGACACAAACTTTTTCCAACCATCCAACGACTAGAAGAATGCTGTGATGCTCGAGGGTCACAGCTCCGTAACTAGATCAAACTCTAAGGCAGTCGGCCTTCTTATCGGTGGTGGTGGCCAATCGAGCCGAGAATAAATTGTTTTTCAGAGAAGAAAATTTTGGAGCAAGAACGACGAGAGATGTTCGGGTACACGGGCGTGAGTAACAAGGGTGGAGAAGTAGACCTTGAATCTGGGGAGACCTTGTACCCAGGTTTGAGCTATGGCGAGAATCAGCTCCGATGGGGTTTCATTCGCAAGGTTTACGGCATCCTCGCGGCGCAGATCGTGCTCACCACCATTGTCTCCTCTGTCACCGTTTTGTACTCTCCGATCAACGACCTTCTCCGAGGAAATTCTGGCCTTCTTCTGTTCCTCTGCTTCCTTCCCCTAATCTGTAAGTTGATCATTTCCGCATCGCTGTCGAAAGGTCCTGGTTTATATATTTGTTAATCGGTTCTGTTTTAAATTAATGGGTGGATCAGATTTATCGTGTGGATTCATTTTGTGCTGTTCTTGGATCGGAATTTGGGATGTCGATTGAGGAATTAGAGTCACCGTTGTTTTCGTCTTCTGAGATTGACGTCCTTATTTTTGGTAGATGATCAATTTGATGATAAAATTTTGTTGTTCGTGGATTGTAGGATTCTTTAATTTGGTCAGAAGAATACTTTTCAATGCAATCCGTGATTACTTTATTTTTGGGCAAGATAAACTGTCAAGAATCGATTGTAAATGACGTTAAAAGTAGTTTGTGGATTATGTTTCATTATATATTTCTAGCCTTTTCTCTGTGCAATCTGCTTTCTGCGTTTGAGCCCGGAAATGCTCTGAAAATTCAGAATGATCTCTGATGCAGAAGTCTTTTTCGTGGTTTCGTCCTTGGTTTTTCTTATTGGATCAAGGCCAATTATCTTGTTGAATTCATGATTTGCTGGACCATCTTGAACACATATGAAGCTCAAACAGAGGGATTTTTCTTTCTATGAAATTGTGATGGACTTTTCCATATATCATTTAGTTGCTTGCTCTATATGGGTTCGCTTAGGGCAATACTATTCAGATCAATTCCAAGAAGGGGATGTTTTTTAAGAACTTATATATTGTACTTTGCAATTCCTGTTTCGTTTTACTTTCATCATTTGTTATTCTCAACAAATGGGAGTTGCTCCCTGTAATTCATTGGAGGCCCCTTTGTCTTCCTTGGTCTGTATTTTTGTACTCTTTTAGTTTTTTGTCTTCCTTAAAAACATTTTTTTTCCATCAATTTTGTTGATATGAATCATTTATTTTCTGAGTTAACATTACAGTTCAATATCATTCACTAACTCCAAATATTTGCAGTATTATGGCCCATGTACATTTATAGGCAGAAGCACCCTCTGAACCTCGTCTTCCTTGGACTTTTTACAACCACACTTAGCCTCACAGTTGGCGTCAGCTGTGCGAACACTGATGGTAAGTATAACGCAGTAAACTGTTTAGACATGATGATAAGATGTAAGCATGATTTATTGTCCTGGTATGGTGTTGATCAAAATTTGTGATTCTGTACTGGTACTTGCAGGCAGGATTGTGCTTGAGGCACTAATTTTGACCTCAGCAGTAGTTTCTTCCTTAACTGGGTACACCTTCTGGGCCTCAAAGAAGGGCAAGGACTTCAGTTATCTTGGACCATTTTTGTTTACTGCCCTAATGATTCTCCTCCTTACTAGCTTCATTCAGGTAATTTTCTCCCCCTTTACTATTTCATAATCCACACTGGCTCTATTGACTCTAGTTTTATATTTATCACGAGCATCTCGTGGGGGTATCAAAAGTAGGATTACTCATAAGTGTGGGCTATGTTGTTTTGTATTGTAGGCATTCTTCCCTCTGGGTCCTACTTCCACTGCTGTTTACGGTGGAATTGGTGCGATAATATTCTCGGGATACATTATATATGATACAGATAATCTGATCAAGCGCTTTACGTATGACGACTACATATGGGCTGCAATTACTCTCTATCTGGATATCCTGAACTTGTTCCTCACCATTTTGCGGATGCTGAGACAGGGAGACAATTAGGTGGACAAAGTTTCTCTACCTGAATTCAGGCCTCATCATTCAGTTGCTTATTTCATATATATGTATGGTTAAAAATAATTTTCGGTAAAAAGTACATAATACTCTGAAGTATTTTCATGTTGGCTTTTAGTTCTTATTCTGACTGAATGAAGTTTGATATCTTAGTTCAATTTGTCCAGCTAAATTGGGTTAATATAAAACATATGTTTTGTTTGTAAATCCTTAAGCTGAAACTTTCATTGAACTTGCTTGAATTTTGCTTCTTGTTTTCTTGGGAAAGATTAATTGAGATGATGATTGAACTTATGATGTTCAATAGTTGTGTGCATGAGATTGAGAAAAACGAAAAAATGAGCCAAATTGGATAGGACTGAGAAGGCTTGGATCAACGATTCAATATAAAATTTGGTAGGACTGAGCAGACTTGGATCAATATTTGTTAGATTCTGTCATTTAAAATTCCAAATAAGTCAGATTTGAGATAACATCGAATTTTTTGAAAAAAGGAAAAGAGATTATTGAATGCATATGGATTAATGGATTATTTTCAAATAGAAATTTTTTTTCGGATTAATGGTTTAAATACTATTTTGGTCCATTTACTTTTGGGTTTGATTCATTTTGGTCCCTGTACTTTTAAAATATTCATTATGATCCCTATACTTTTAAGTCTGATTCATTTTGGTTGAAAGTGACCATTTTGATGTCTTAAAAATGAAATTGCAGGGACCAAAAGTGACTAGTACTAAAATGAACTAAAGTTGTAAATATAGGGACCAAAATGAACCAAGATTAAAAGTACATTGACCAAACTAGTATTTAAACCGATATTAATTTAGCTCAATCCTTTCAATTCTTTCCATTAAACTTGAAAACGTTTAAGCTTGATTTGATTAATCTAGCAACAATTATCAATAAGATATCAAATAATTCGTTAAAAGGTTTATTTAACACTAACACAAAATTGAAAGGATAACAGATCAATTAAAATTTTTAAAACCGATAGTTAATAATTCACCTGAAAATTTAGGACCCAATAACCCTTTGTTTTTTTGTTTTCAATTTTTGAAATTAAGCCTGTAGATGTCTTTTCTATTTCCAAATTTTTTACTTTGTTATCTACTTTTTATCAATATTTTCGAAAACTCGGTCAAAATTTAAAAACTTAAAAAAATAATTTTTGTTTTTGAAATTTGACGAAGAATTCAACTTTTGTTATGATAAAAAAATGATAGAAAAAAGGCTTTATTTCAGAAAAAGCAAAAACGAAATGATGCCAAACAGGCCTAACCTAAAAATACTTTTGAAAGTTCAGTAACTAAACCAAAAAACATTTGTCTTACAAGGAAGAATGCTGAACAATTGATGCTTTAGCGATGAACACGAACAGGCATTTTCCTGGTTGAACAGTGCCCTTCACGCAATATTAATTACATACACCCTCAATTTGCAACGACATTGTTTGACAGTACATTTGAATGGATAGAAATGGCATACACTAAATTATTTATACATTAATAACTCGTACTTTGACAAATAATCAATATCTCGTGCATTTTAGATGCAAACTCACTCAACAGACGGCGTGGGAGAACAACTTAACGAGCAAGATGTTGCATGCGTGAAACTCTTTCAATTTCTTTGATAATCAACTCTTTTTCTTCTTCGAACTGTTCATCTTCAGCACCTATAAAATCAGACAATATTTTGCCATTTTTAAGCTAATAAGAAAGAAGAGCTTAGAATGCGACAACAATGCTCTGCCATTTTAAACTATAAGAACCTTTTCCAGGAGAAAGATTGTGAAGCAATTCCAAAAGCTTTTCGTGGTTTTTCGTCAAAATAACCTTGATTTCGCGTGGCTTATTAGGATTAGCAACAAAAACCTGCAAAAGAATCAGACAGACTTATCCAAATTATAGCCATCATACATCGTCGAAAATGCTGGTCCAAAACAACGTTAAGCAAGTTTGTTCCACAGGCCATCTCAAATTAAATTTCGGTTTAACCATGTTAACCAATTGCCTTCTTCATGTTTTAAATATTTCTATTTGCAGTTACTCTATGGTCATCATCAAATTGCCAGAAATCACACTGGTTCACATCATTTTGAAAAGGAATTTTTGTTAGCAAGCGCTTAGGGCGCTCCAGAAGTTCTGAATTCAAGCCTCATGGTTGACAAAGGTAGAGTTGGCTAAGGACTAAAGAGTGGGTGAAGCCTTATGGGATCTTGTGGGGATGGAGAATATAATGCGAGCACGCCGAGCAGGACCCCCGAGACCCCGAATATGTATATACACACATATATAAATGTTTAAAATTTGAATTTCTTGAAGTTTGATATGGTTAATGTCACTACTTGACAACAGAACTTTTTGAACCATTTTAAAAGTGCTGCAGCCGGCAGGTTGCTAGACTAGCAAGATGCAAAAAAAAGGCAACAGCGACGGTAATACATCCTTAATAAGGTAAGGATTAAGGGCATACCAAAGTCCAATAAAAGAGTAGCATGCAATACCTTG
Organism: Lagenaria siceraria; assembly: GCA_002890555.2. NCBI lineage: Eukaryota > Viridiplantae > Streptophyta > Magnoliopsida > Cucurbitales > Cucurbitaceae > Lagenaria > Lagenaria siceraria. The sequence goes on from CM016488.1 coordinate 20,865,831, forward strand.
AATATGTGGAAAGCAGATAGTTGGATGTTCTTGCTAGAATCCTGCTTGGAAAAGCCAAGAATATGAAAAAAGCTTGAGCATCCATGGCAAATAATATTAGCACCAACTGTTTGACAGATTGGGTAAACACTAAAAATTGTCTATTAATCATTACCTTTAATAGAGTCATCATTACTTTCAAGTTCCGAACTTCTAGAATGTAACGCTTCATTATTTGGGAATTTGGAGATTCCAATAAAAATTCTGATAGAAGCTAAACTCAAAAAGAAAACACTTGTCAGCAGAACATTGTATAATTAGGTATTTAGTCATATAAAATGAGATTAACAGAGCCACCACGAGAATGGACCTTCAACGACTGTCTTCTAGTTACATAATTGGAAGATGTCAGGAGTGCTTCATATCTGTCAAAGAACTGGAAAATAATATCTCTTTATATGAACAAAAACATGGAGTCATAGAAATAAAAAAAGAAACAACTTTGTGGGTAAAGTTTCCGCATCAGGAGAAGATAAACTCAGAGAAACAGGTTAATTCTATATCTTGATTCCAGACAAGCAGGACTCTAGACAATATCATAAAATAAAACTGTTGATATTTTCATAACAATATAAAGGTCAATTTGGAAATCTGGTCCTTGGATTTCATCGCTTTAAATTTAACATTGGGACTAAATCAATATATTTAAGAAAGAACGAAGATGAAACAAATGAAAGTATGAGGATTAAGACGTTCAAAATGGCAAAATTTAGGGCTAAAAGTGAAGGGTAACCAAATATACATATGAAATGGTCAAAAGAAAAGAAGCAACATACCTCACCATAATGAGCGCTCAAGAAGTCAGAAACTATATCAGGATGTTTTGTAAGCAGGTCCTGCCAGAAATGCACTTGTTTCAAGTTTGCACTATGGATATCCAATCTAACCCATTTTGCGTTATGTATAAAAAAAACAAAATACCAGAAACTTATGTCTAACCTTAAAAGTAGAAAATGCATCCGATGCAACATCAAAATTAGGTAACTCCACAAACTTGAAGAACAATTCAAAACTTGCAGACTCCAATATGTACCTGAGAAATCACTACAAAAATAAACTGTGAAGAAATGAACTTCCCTCTTATAAACTGAAATGCGAACTTTCTCATCTACCACTGAAAGTAAAAATTATTCAATGAAGTTGGTACAATGTGGCTGAGGGTTTTATACTTTTCGATGTAGAAGAGAACCTAAGAGATATGATTTCACCATACATCTAATAGTTTAGAGGGTGACTGTCATACCGCATTGAATAATTTTCCAATGAGAGTCTCACTAACCATAACTTGTAATGATTGCAAAATCACACTCCAAAACGATGTCACATGTGTAACCTTTAGTTCAAATTCATAAGGTAATTGATTCTAAAAGTGGGACATAAATCCAATAAAGTTATTTTTATATTCTGAATAAGGATCACCGTCAAATGGGTTCAAGAAACAAATGTTCAACAATTGTAGAAAATGGGTTCAAGAAACACGAAAATCAAATAGAGATCTTGACCGCTGGGACAATTTAGAATACAAACAGGAGCTGCTCTTATGCAACTATGTTATGGATTATTAAATATGAAGAACGAAGGAATGATAGTATTAGTTAATGCCTATCACGTGATTGCCGTGTGACGGCTTGAGGCCCCTAAATTCAAGGATACAAAAATGTTAAAAATATGTAAACTAAGGTTACTGGAGTGTACAAACATGCCCTTAAAATGAGCAACAAGTCCTTGCAATTCGAAAATTGTATAATATTTCTTTGTAATCTTGTCAGCCATAACTTTATATGGAGCTTTAGAATTGCCTTTCCTACATTCTAATGTAGCATCAACCTTTTATTGATGAGTAAAGTAGCATCAACTATACCACATTGATGAAACCTTAATGGTAAAACTTAAACGAACATGCATCTTACTTTGCAAGTGTTGGAAATTTGATGCATTCCCTCAACATTGTTCCACAGTTCACAGCAATTTCTTTGTTGTCATAGCTGCATTTAACAGGTCAATGGGAAAGCTGTAAGCAGACTGCAGATGGCAGTACTGAACTTCGTACTAATCCAAAACATTCTGTGAAATGATCTTAGCAATTATAAAAATAGTATAAGTTGGTCAATGTAATAAAGCCGCCTACAAAATCATCCCATTGTCTGCAAGAGAAATAATTAGCTTTGCAGCTTTGAATCTCCCTATTCAGCAGATTAAATATTCATGACTTAACACAGATGCGATACACGAACTAATCAAGAAAGTGATATCCTTAAACTTACCACACAACGAGAAAGTCTAACAACTCAAAATGGTTCTCAATGTACTGTACACAGCAATAAGTGGAGTCAACCTTTTGTTTCAACAATATGGACCAACAATTTACAAGGTCCTTTCTTGCCTACATTAAAAAACATTGTTAATCTGAAGGTTAATTAAGATGAACGTGGCAATCAACTGTGAGAAATGTAGGTTATAACTTACTTCCCATCCCAGAACAGGCAATTTGTGGATTAGAAGATCGATAACACATTCTTTACATATCTCCTGCGTTAGCTGTAAAACTTGATCCGCATTGGGCTCAACCTCCGCGTCTCCAATAAGCATACATCTCATAGTTACAAAATTCTTCTCAACTTCTTCCATAGCCTGAGGCAAAGGATCGTTCATATATTTAAATGACCTCCAATTCAGAGGCAAAGGAAATCCATCAAACAATTCTCGTAAACCTAAAAGTAACTCCAAATTATTCCCAACCGGAAATTTGAGGAAATGAAACTAACCTTCTCAAGAGCTCTAACTTCAACGACGGTTTTGGTATCGAGGGCCATAAGGCTGTCCTTAATGACTTTGGCGACCTCCTGAGGGGTTTTAGGCCTCGATGGCTTGAAGAATGAGAACGACATGATCTATAGCCGAGATCAAGTTCCTCAACTTTTGCCCTAGCGATCTTCTGTGAATTCTACAGAATTTGCAGAAGTGCTGTTCTTCTTCGTCTTCTTCCTCGTAAAGCTTCTCTGTTGTTTCTGTATTCAATTGTTCGTGTGAAAATTCTGACGGAATCTTCAACCAAACATTCACATTTTCTTTTGTTTAATCAAACAAAGGAAAAAGAAAAACGTTGCTTTATTATTCCCAAGTATGGCGTATGCTTACGAAATCAACGATGGAACTGGACGATGGAAGAACAATGTGGGCTGTTTGGCAAGGAATATGATGAGTGGACAGAACCGAAACGACGTCGTTTCGTTTTCAGCTTTCCGACGTATCGGTTTCACCTAACGATTGTCGTCCCGTAGGGGTTCAATTTTATTTATTTATTTGTTTCTTTTGATAAATTAGGTGGGCTTAAATTGTAGAGGTAAATAAATAGCTAAATATATTGAACTTAAAAAAAGCCAAATAAAAAAGGGCTATATTTAAATATAGAAAAACGAGTCAAATTACTTACGAATATAAAAAAAATTTATTGTCTATCAACGATAAACATCACTGTCTATCACTGATAGACAATAAAAATTTTCTATATTTGTAAATAGTTTGATATGTTTTTTTATTTATAATAATTTTTCAATAAAAAATGATATGATAAAAAAAAATACTCTTATACCATATTATAAAAAATGTTGGGATAGATCAAAAGTAAGTTTGGGTTAGTGGTATTATGAAGTGATGATCTCCCTCCCAAAAAATCGGAGGTTCAATTCTCAACCCGTAGTTATACTAAAAAAAATGTTGGAATACTTAGTTCTACAAAAATGTCGTGATGTTGTCAAAATAATAATAATAATAAAAAATTATTGAGATGCCAAATTATATGAAAATCTCAAGGCATAACTGTTTGGATTTTACTTTTTTTATTTTTAAAAATTATGTATATTTTTTTCCTAATTTCTTATGATGGTTAAATGAACTGAATTCTCAACCAAATTTTAAAAAGAAAAACTACTTTTTTTAGTTTTTCAAAACTTAGCTTGATTTTTTAAACATTGGTATAAACTAGATAACAAAGCAAACAATTCAAATGGGAAATATGTGTTCATAGGCTTATTTTTCAAAAACCAAAACAAACAAACTAAATGGTTACTAAACTAAAGTAATTTGTAATCAATAACCCTTTTTGGTTGTGTGAACACATAATTCTCGAATGCTAAAGTCGGCCGAGAGTTAGAGAAATAAGACCAATTGTTGACTCAAACATCTCATGAAGCATCCAACCCTAAAGAAGAAGCATGACAAGCAAGCAAATTGACTTCAGAATTATTGCAACGTCGACCCTACTAGAAAGATATTGAGACCACAATGAAGAAAAAGTATGTACATTTGAAACAAAGTAGAGATTTTCTGTGAAATTTACATTCTACTCACTTACAAGGTTGATGAAAATTTGGAATTCAGGTTCTACAATCAGATGGAAACTACGTTCACTAATGACTTTCAACCAATCTTAACAACCATTATTTTTCAGGAAAAGGATCAACCACCGAGATCCAACACATATATTGTTTTTCCTATCCAATCACAAAGAAATCCAACCTAAACTTTCACAAGACTTGTTCTAAGCAACATCTCTATTAAGCTTCCACATATTTGAAGGAGGTGGAATCGAGTTGGATTGTAATTAAATAGGAGGCTTAATATGCCCTCTATTAACACTATCTCTGGTAGGATCACGCATTTAAATGTTGTAAATGACCAACAAAATCACAAATTTGGTGAGACCAAATATCAATTTTACTCCCAAGCTTTTAGTGTCGTATCAATTAAGATCCTGAACTAATATTTGTGTTAATTTACATTCTCCTTTAAATTTTGTTTGATTACTATCGTGTAAACTAAGTCAATTAAACTCATAACTTTCATATGTTAGCATAATTACCTTAAATCTATATTGTATAGATTAACCTTAGGATCATTCATGCCAAATTGTCAAGAATAAATAACATATCGGATTCCATTAAGAGATTGAATATAACTTTATGATAATGATAGACTATTGTCTTCCTCAACCAAAACTCCGAATGCCCTTAGTGGAATCTCTCTCTAAATGAGATTCAAGAAAGACTGAGTGCTTGTTGTTTTGATGTGTTAGGGACCATAGCCCTAAGGTCTCTAGGAATAGGCTTCTACCCATTAAGTTCATACTCAATTAGGATTCCTAAGGCCTTAATTAATTAGATTACATAATAGGGCTCAGTCTAATAAAATAACCCAATGTAATAAAATACTAATCCACATACATAGCCCACATATTAATTAAACTTATTTAAAAATACGTCTAACATCATAACCTAATCAATGTAGACCATTCATTTGGATTACTTTTGAAACTATCAATGTATTAATGCTCAAATGTGTGTAGGTCCTTCAAATGTCAATTTAACAAAATGGACGATTAGAGTGAATGCATTGACGATTTTCAAAGAAAATTATGTTTAAGAGTCTAAATTAATTCATTTATCAAAGTTGAAGGGTTTAATTGATACAATTATAAGTTTCACATAGGATTTTTCTAAATGAAACATAATTAAGGGTGTAAATTGATACATTAACAAAAGTCCAAGATCTAAATTGATACAATCTCTAACGTTTATGGTATAAATTGATATTTTTCAAATTGGTTATTATAAGATGGTTAAATTATAAATTTGATCCATATAATTTAGATAAAGCTAGAATTTTGTTCCTATAGTTTTAAAATTAAAATTTAGTCCTTATGTTTTGATAAAATCACATAAATAGTTCCTATAGCTTGATCAAATCTTCATAAATATTCTTTAATTAGGGATTATTTATGAAAATTTTATCAAACCATAAAGACTAAATTCTAATTATGAATCATAAAGATTAAATTCTAATTTAGTTCGAACCATAAAAACCCAAATTTCATTAAAAAAAAAACATATAATCACTTTTATTGGTTTGAAACCATATTGATTTGAAATTATTAAAACTAAAATTTCATGTCTGAATACGAAATGAAAAGAAATTACGTAATTTTACTTTTTTGCCCTTCTATTTTTGAAGACAATTATATTAATAATTGTGGGACATTTTGAAGGTAAACTATTTATACAAAATAGCAAAATTTTTAAATAGCTGTGATAGACGCTGATAGAAGTCTATTAGGATCTATCAGCAATAGAAATGATAGAAGTCTATCACTGATAGATGCTGATAGAAGTCTATCAATGTCTATCAGTATTTTTTTTTTGCTATTTTATGTAAATAGTTTGACATTTTTTTATTTGTAAAAATTTTCCATGAAAGTATGAGTGTGTTTGGAATAATTTTCAAAGGTTTAATTTAAAAAATAATTCATTTTAGAAAAAATTGGAGTGTTTGAGAACCACTCAAAATAGTTTTTAAAGTGTATTTTAAATAATCTTCATCAAAAGATTTTAAATAAAAATGAATTTTTTGAAAAAACATTTTTTCCCAAGTCAATTCAAACGGACTATATATCGTTCAAAACAAATCAACTTGATGAAAAATAAAATTTATTGCCTAAATCGTTAAGAAATAATCAAAAGAAAATAACCTTTTTTTAGTTATTAAAGAAAACAATACTCTTTTATTTTAAAAAATAAACACGACCTATTATTTTCGTTTTTTCTCCTATCTTTTTTTTTTTCGGAATAATTGCATAAAAAATCTATTTTAAAAATCTAAAATGGCAAATGACTTAATTTAAAAAAAAAATGTCAAATAACCATTTGACAGTGTCATGACCACGTGAAATTACAGTATTTTTTTTTTTTTTCTCTTCTCCAGCTCCCACCTCTTACTTTCTATTATATTCTTGTTCTTTGTCGTCTTTCTTCTTTTTCTTCTCTGGCACGATGAGTTCACATGAACAGATCAAACGCGACCAACTCCAGTGAACGAGAGTAAGAGAGAGCGAGATAACCTTTTTCGTATGCAAATTCATTTCGATAATTTCATCCGAACTTGATATTAGCAAAGTTCATTTTTGTCTGCCTTTTGTCTCAATACTTTCATCTTCGGGTCTATCGTTATGCTCAAAGTTCATTTTTCTTGTTTTTTTTTGTTCAACTATTTCGACGAAGGGCAAATTTGGAATCGTAGAAATTTTAATCTGAAATCTTGACCTATTTTAGTTGGGAAATTATTTGGATTCCAAATCATTGGTGTAAAGGAACAAAAATCGAATTTTACGACAGAAAACGCCATGGGACGAAAGAAAAATTACGAGACGAAACACGTGGACACATTGCTTGAATGGCAGTTATCAACAAAGACGAGGGGTATTATAGTAAATGACCTATTTCCTTCGCCAACGAAACCGCCGACTCCCACCGATCCCCCAAATATAAAGCCCTTCCTCCGGTTTCTCTTCCCGGCATTTATGTCTGCTTCTCTCTGATGCCAACAAATTTCGCTCTCAAATTTCACCGACGAAGAGATTGGAAGTTCTTCATACACAATGCGAGGCCACGATTGGATCAATACCGTCCTTCCTGATGAGTTGATCGTTGAGATCTTCCGGTGTCTTGATTCGAAGCTCAGTCGCGATGCTTGTTCTCTCGTTTGCAGGCGTTGGCTCAAGCTCGAGCGCCTCAGCCGGACCACCCTACGAATCGGTGCAACTGGTAGCCCCGACCTCTTTGTTCAGCTCCTTGCTCGCCGTTTTGTCAATGTCAGAAATGTCCACATTGACGAGCGATTGGCGATTTCTTTTTCCCTTCATCCAGTAAGCAATCGACGCTCTTCTCTACTTGAAATTCATTTAGGTTTACGATTGATGCTTCTTCTTCTTCCCTTTTTTTTTGTTTTTTTTTCCAGTTTTGATGTGTTCAGCGTGGAATTTTGCGTGTTGATTTGATTTCATGCTTGTATTGTGTGTAATTGAGGAATTTGATTCGCTTACCAAGCACTCTGGAGACTGAACTAGAATAAGAGTACATTTTTTTGGGAACGGTTGTGAATTTAGGTCAGAGAATAAGAAGACAGTAATTGGCAGAGTGGTTCAATTTTACACATGGCGATTGTACGCGTTTTATTTAGGTCATTCTATCACTTTATGCTAGATAGCTCAGGAAACACTTTTATTCAGGGAGGTGAAAATCATTATTAAGTTATGTGCAACTTCGAGAATTTAATTCCATCAAATCAGACCTTGTACTCGAATGAAATTACCCTTGTTTGGTAAGTTATTACCTTCTAGATGTATAGCTAGGTGTGGCATTTTCTATTTTTTGGGTACTGATTATCGTTGCGGCAAAAATCGTTTCGTTTGATCTATTCATTAGTTTCTTTTTCTTCTTGTTGTCGTCGTCGTCATTTTTTTTTTTAATCTTGAGGAGAGGTTATTAATTCCACCGTTCGTCCGAGTTGAAGATTTAATTTAATGAAATTAATAAATCAAGGATCAAACTGAATCAAAGCATCACAAAAAATTTTCAGAATTTTCTTGGGATTGTTTATGCAGGGAAGAAGACGTCGCAAAGAAGCCATGCGCTTGCCATACCATGCAACTGATAATACTGGGGCTGAAGGGGCGTTGGAGTCTTCGTGTCTGTCAGATGCTGGGCTATTTGCTCTCTCCGTAGGTTTTCCAAACCTCGAGAAACTAAGCTTAATTTGGTGCTCTAATATTTCAAGTCACGGTTTGACATCCCTAGCTGAGAAGTGTAGATTTTTGAAGTCACTGGATCTACAGGTAATTCTTAGCATAGTTGCTCATTTAAATGACAAAAAATACCTATATCAATGTGACGTGAATTCTAATAGAATTGATACCTTGCGACACATATAAAGACCATTTTTCTCATTTAAATACCCAGATAACTGAGACTTATGTCCCTGATCTTTTACTGTTGCAAATCAATGATGTTCGTCAATTATCTTTTGGAAATTCATTTTCAGTAGTAGGCGTGCCATGTCCTTTCCTTCTCTTTTTACCTTATTGTTTTGCTTAACTATCATGTCCATGCAGGGTGATACCTAAACAATTTGGGGACAACAAAGACATAGGTATTTAATATCATAGGTAGGAAGGTGGCCAACAGGATCTGTTCCATGGATTGTACAATTATGTCATTGAGTTCTAAGGTAGGAAGGTGGCTCTCATGGTTTGGGATATCCATGCCTTTAAATAGTGTCATTTAGAATTTTAGATGTCCAACTGGCTTCAGAAAAAGCAGATGACACAACCTGCATATTCATGATCTTCACTTGTTCAAGTTCTGCCAATTATAGAACTTGTTCTCTTATGTGGCTAATGGGTTTATTCTAGTGGTAGGATAGCTGTGTTGGCAATATATGAGTCAGGCTTTAGACTGTATTCTTGTAATGAAATCGGTTAAATTCAGCTGGAGTTGCTAGCTGAAGTTTAGCTTGGCTGAATCAGAGTTTATTTAAAGACATCCTATGTCAGGGGCTTCTATCAATAATAAACGTGGTTTCCCCAATGCGGTTACACTTATGCTTCTTTGTCTCAAGATTACTTACGATGGGTCAATATCCTTTCTGAGAAGTATTTATTTAACTCTGATATAGGGCTGCTATGTTGGGGACCAAGGTGTAGCTGCAGTTGGGGAATTCTGTGAACAACTTGAAGATGTAAATCTGCGTTTTTGTGAAGGGTTGACTGATACTGGTTTGGTTGCATTAGCCTGTGGTCGTGGGAAATCATTGAAAGCATTTGGTATTGCAGCTTGTGCCAAAATAACAGATGTCTCATTAGAAGCTGTGGGTATGCACTGCAAATATCTTGAGACCTTGTCGTTAGATTCAGAAGTTATCCACAACAAAGGGGTGCTTTCTGTAGCTCAAGGCTGCCCACATCTGAAAGTTTTGAAGCTACAATGTACAAATGTCACAGACGAAGCATTGGTAGCTGTAGGCTCCTTATGTCCTTCTCTGGAATTATTGGCTTTATACAGTTTTCAAGAATTTACTGACAAGTAAGATTCTTTTAAATAGAAAAAATTCATTGTTTCTCTCAACATGGAGACCTCATTTTTGTGATAACTTAACCTTTGTCTGAGCAAACAACTGCCTAATTGAAGTCGCGGGAATTTGTCTTTTGGGATTTATCTCCTTGATTTAAGATAGGGATAAGACAGCCTGACTGCATTGAGTACTGAACATTATGTCTTATATTCTTGTCAAAATTATGTGTATTAATGGTTTACAGGTACCATTATCAGGAAGACTCTTGATCTCAGCATTATTCATTTACTTACCCTCCCACATTTTTCTAATGATGATTCAGGGGTTTACGTGCCATTGGAGTAGGCTGCAAGAAGTTAAAAAATCTCACTCTAAGTGATTGCTATTTCCTGAGCGATATGGGCTTAGAAGCTGTTGCAGCTGGTTGTAAAGAACTAACACACCTTGAAGTGAATGGCTGCCACAACATTGGAACCATGGGACTTGAATCCATCGCAAAATCTTGCCTGTATTCTTTCTTTCCAACTCCTTTGAACAGTCTTTTTAAGAGTATTCAAATGGATGTACCGTCTAGATTTATTATCTGCAATACTTGCTGGGCTCCTTGCTGTGGTATTTCTTGTAGAGCTATTCTTGGTCATGGCAATTGTTTGATTGGTGCATTATGGGTCACTTCCATTTAATCACAATGATTTTTCCCACTGTTGATTGATCTAATTTTTATTGCTTTTTTTTCAATATCTGAATCTCTCTTCATTGTTTCTCTTTTTCAGCCAACTCACAGAATTGGCTTTGTTGTACTGCCAAAAGATTGCTAACTCTGGTCTTCTTGGAGTTGGTCAAAGTTGCAAGTTCATACAAGCGCTTCACTTGGTAGATTGCTCAAAAATTGGAGATGAAGCAATATGTGGCATAGCCAAAGGATGCAGAAATTTGAAGAAACTCCATATACGTCGATGTTATGAGGTCTCTTTTTCTCTATTTCTCTCCCACTTTTTTTTTACTGCATCAATCATATATATCATCATTATTACAGCTCACAGTTTTTGCTTCAAAGGCAGTTTAGTTTAGTGGTTTTTTTTTTTTAATGATTAAAAAGATTATATTTTTATCTGATTGTTGATCTTAGTAACATGGGTGGCTATCCGAATTTCTTGATTTTCAAAAAAGAGAAACAAAGAAAAGAACTAATATCAGTCCACTCGGAGACATCTAATAAAATTGGAACGATAAAGAGAAGATTAACATGGCCCCAGCGGAAGGATGTCACGCACAAAACAAAGCACAACTAATATCATCCTTTATATTCTGAGTCATACTTTGCAAATTTGGAGTTCCCATTGGTGAAAAGTTGGCGACAATTTTATCTATTGATTTTAATGTTGACTGCCGATGTTAACTTTCAGTTATTACAGAATTTGATCTTCTTCCATATCTCTGTCTAGTTTCTTTACAAAATAATTAAGAATACTATTTGTAGAAAGCATCAGCCCCTCACTTGGTAAAACAAGTTGGGTGTGGTTTGGATTTATCAATATATCTGCCTTAGTATAGACCTTCTAGTGGAAAGGAAGAAGACTAACTATTAATGAAAATTTTTCTTTTTAAACTAGATTGGGAATGCAGGAATCATAGCTATTGGCGAGAATTGCAAATTCCTCACGGATTTGAGCCTCAGATTTTGTGATAGGTACATTCCTCAGATTTTGTGATGGGTACATTTTTATCTCCCTCAACATAAAGAAGAAAAAGAGAGGGAGGAGAAGACTTTTTTTTTTTCTCCCTCTCTCTCTCAAACTGTATGATATTAATTTTTAGGGTTGGTGATGAGGCTCTCATTGCCATTGGTAAGGGTTGTTCCCTACATCAGCTGAATGTTAGTGGGTGCCATCGTATCGGTGATGAGGGAATTGCAGCCATCGCTAGAGGTTGTCCCCAATTGAGTTACTTGGATGTAAGCGTTCTCGAGGTATGCCCCTTGTTTCTCTCTCTCAGTGCCAGTTTGAAATGAATTTCGTGTTCGTGGTGCTTAAAAACATCTTTTTTTTAACCTAAAATTACTTCTCACTAAGTTATTTCAAACAGCCCTGAAAGGAACCTCTCATCTGATGTTCACAAATAATGCATTGATACACAGCAATTTCTCCTTTCTTCCTGGCTCCTGAACTAAAGCTTCTCAATTGCTACAACTGCAAATTCACACACATTAATTTCATTAATATAGTTGTATAGGAAGAACTTTGTGCTCCAAATGCTCAAATCTTTCCTGCAAGAAAATTTCCTTGGACACCCGCACCACAACATACTTCTCTTTTAGAGAAAATTTAGGTTGAAAACTTGGAAATAAGTGACCATATTATATTACAGTTCAATCCCTATACTATTGTGGTCAAAATTCATCCATCTGCTAGTTTGTTATTTTGTTTCTTGGTTGAACTGCAAGAAAAAATCCCCATTCAAAATTCTACTAATATTTGCATTTCCTTGATCATCAGTCTGTTATGAAATTATAGTTTATCACTAAAATTGAATCTTATCCCAACATATGTAATATTCTTGGATAGAACTTGGGTGATATGGCAATGGCTGAGTTAGGGGAAGGCTGTCCCTTGCTTAAAGACGTGGTATTGTCTCACTGTCACCAGATAACCGATGCGGGTATAATGCATTTAGTGAAGTGGTGCACCATGCTCGAATCCTGTCACATGGTCTACTGTCCCGGCATTTCCGCAGCTGGGGTCGCCACTGTCGTTTCTAGCTGCCCCAGCATAAAGAAAATTCTTGTCGAGAAATGGAAGGTGAGTGAGAGAACAAAACGACGTGCTGGTTCAGTTATTTCCTACCTTTGCGTGGACCTCTAGATCACATTCTCGTGTTCGTGCTCGAGTTCATGCTAGTTAATTAACTTCAGTAAGTCAAGCTGAATTTGTTATGGTTTCACTTTTCAGTTGCCCTTGTTGGTTTTGTTGTGCTGTATCTTTTGTTGTAATTGTTAAATACAGAAGAGAATATGGGAGCAATGGTTTTGTCAAAAGAGAATATTGACAGAGCTTATGATGCTCTACATAATTAACATCGTTGATAATGTTGTATAGAGCCCAATTAAGCGACGAATGTTATTCTCTCTATGAAAAGTATTCATGTAATCAAACTAACTTCTTTAATGAGTTTTAAAAAAAAAAGGTCTTGCACCAATCTAATAGGTCCGCTGGATGACTCGAACAAAATTGAGTGAGAAAATGAAAAACAAAATCCGCGCATACGGATTGGTCTTTTGCTTTCGCTCGTTCGCTCTCTTGTTGTTTTGCTTCCTCACTCTCGATCTCCTCTCTCTTTGATTTTCTCACTTTCCTCTGGGCAGACTATTTGAAGGTTTAAGGTATTTATGTCGAAATATCCTCTGTGAGAGTTTCTTAGGTATGTGTAAAAATTATGTATGCGGTTTTATTGATATATTTTGATATTGAGATAAATTGTAATAGCGATTTTAATTTTTTTAAAAAAAATAATTATAAATAATATGGTAAGTGTAGTTTTAGAAAGGTCTATTTTTGATAGATATAGATACATATAGTAGTCTATCACGATCTAGTGTAGATAGATAGTAAAGTTTTGTTATATTTGTAAATATTTTTAGTATTTTGACATTTAAAATAATTTTTCTTTTAGAAAGATACAAATTGGTTTGAAGTTTTATATATTAAGTAATGTCAATTTTTAATTTTTGTTTTAATATCAATACTTTTTTGAAGGATTTTATAGTTTTAGAATTTTTGGAAGCAAAATTTAAAGTTCATGGTAGAAATGAAACTTTTAAAAATTTAGAGATATAATTGAAATTTGAAACTTACTTTGATAACATGAACATAACTTAACTAACAAGCTTGTACGATCTTGGAGATCAGATGATTTATTTATCCATCTCACGTGTTATTAAAAATAAATAAATAAAAACCTACACAAAGTTAAGTGATGTCTTTTTCTTCTCAATTCCATGTGAACATGTTAGACTTTTTTTTACCAAAATTTAATTAACCCCTTTATTCATGTAACAATAACAATTAAATTAGTAAGTAAATAAGTTTTTCTAAGAAAACTACCATGCTCGTTAAAATTCTATAAAAAAAAAAAAAAAAAGCACATACATATTAAGTTTCTCTCCAAATAATTTACTTTAAATTTGGGGTTTTTTCTTTTTTAAAAAAGAAAAAATTAATTTGGAATTATTTCTATTATTTTATATATATTTTTTTTTTTTGAGAAAGAATTGTTTTTACTTTTAATCCCTACCGAGTTTTCCAAAAATGTTTTTTAAAAATAAATCCAACGAATTTGCCAGTTCCCAAACCAATAGACAAGCACCGCTTCCCGGCCATCATCTGCATCCATCTTTCTAAGCCATTCTTCAAACCGGTACTTATTGAGCATCCGTCGCGGAGAAGTAGCCATGCCTGATGGTTGCAGCATCAGAGCCATTTGGATCTTCAGCAACTTCGACGCTGTTATTTTCTCCAGGTTATCTCTTGCTTATCTGATTTTCCTTGAGCGCATGAACAAGAATCTATGTTGTTTGGATTTTTCTTTTCTCAGTTTTATGTTTACTTTCTTTCGATCATTTCTTTTCATTTTGGAATTCATCCGCTAGTTTCCTCTTCGAATTAGCGATTTTTGGTTGTATGCCGTTTCTTCTTTCTATGGAATCGTACTTCAAATGCAGAATTACTTCCTCGCTGGTAATTAGCTTTGGATTTTGATGTTTCTGGTGGATATTTTTGGTGAGGCATTTCAGAGGAGAAGTGGAGTCGAGAAAAATTGCTGCAAGGCAAACGATGTGATTGTATATTCAATAATGCTGGTTTCTTCATAGTTCAGTAGCCTATATTCAGATTTCACCTTTATTTGATTCTCTAAATCCTTCGATTGGCTTCCCTTTACAGGAGGTTTCCAGTGGCAGAGAGGCGGTGGCGAACTGCATGCAAGACCGAGAATGATAGATGTACTTCAGACGACCTAACATCTAGCGTGTCTCCAGTACTTCCTAATGATTCGGAGTTAGCTGCTGCATTTGTTGAGAGAAAGAAGAGGTTAGTTGAGATTGTTACCACTTTTCTTGTTCAAAAACTCGCTAGGAAGTTATTACTTCCTTCCTTTCTACTAAGTCGATGGCCTAGTTGTAGTGTAATGTACTAGATTTTAGTGTCATTTTTGTGATGTACGTCAAATGAAGTATCGATCTCTCACAAATCTTTGTGATCACTAGGTGTTTGGTTTGGTTTTATTCTCACAAAACTTTGTCATCGCTAAATGTTATATAAATCTAACACATACAATAGATTTGCCGGTGTTACTGGTCTCAGGATATACTAAATTCAGTCGTCTTCATCACTAAGTGTGTCGTGTAATATTGTTCTCACTGGTCTTTGTCAGCACTTAAATGTAATATCAATCTGTCACCTGCAGTAGATTTGCTGGTGACCGGCGTCACTGGTTTGGTGATATAGTTGTAAAAGTCTGTTTTATCACTAACTGTGTGGTGTGATCTGATCTTCTTCTCACAAGTTATAAGTCTTTATCATAGCAAAATACAATATCATTCTATCACTTGCAGTACTGGTGCTATGGTTTCATGACTTAGTAAGTGCAAATCTTTGTCATCACTAAGTGTGTGGTTTGATCTTATCCTCACAAAATACTCTGTTGCTGCTTTTGATGAAGGCTGACTATGAAACAAATTTATGGAAAAATGCTGTTATTAATTGTTATATCCTGCATAATTCAGAAAAAAAAAGGGATTTGTGGCCATTTAAAGTTCTTCTCAAGTTTTGATGCTCAAATGTGATGAGTGCTTGGTACTCCTTTCATCCTCCCCCCTCCTCATTGCTATCAATTTTCCATCTTTGTACAGAGAGGAATCTGCCCGTGGGTTTGGCATTCGCGTTATTCAGTCATCTAAGGGAAGTGATTCTTGGGTTGATGACCCTATCACACGACATATCATTGGACTTCATGTGAAGAAAGAAGAAGGGAGCAGTATCTTTATATGGCCCCTAATATTGAACATAAAGAGTCATTATTCCATTCTTGTGTTGCCGTTAGTTGAACCACAGCACATAAAACATTATGCAAGTTTGTGCAGAAGATCTGATTGTGGAAGTGCTATTGGAGCAGAAAGTTCCTTATCTTCCCTCCTGCTTGATCTTCCTTCCATCACAGGGTAAGGTAAGTTATTTGCTCTATTTTATTAGGAGTAGAATACCATCTCCAGTATTTCAAAGACCTTGAAATGGACCAGTTTTGTAATTTTTCTACAGGGCATTCATGGTTGCACTTGCTATTGGTGATGTAATCACTGGTGATGTGGTTGAACCTGATGTCCTCGTCAGTGCATCTCCATCTGTGGGAGGTTTATTGGATTCATTAACAGGCAGCATAGGAATATCAGGAATCTCTGCTAGGGCAAAACCTGTAGCTTCTCCCAGCACATCTGCCACTCCTTCTAGCAATACTGTGACAGGAGCACTTAATTCAGATGTCCCTAGGCCTTTGGATAAAGATGCACTTAGATCTTTCATAAGCAGTTCAATGCCCTTTGGTTGGTATTTGGTATTACTCTATATCACTTTTTCAAAATTTATTTCTTTGTTGGTGCAGGTTCATGTATCTGACTGGCCTCCTTTCTTTTGGTGTTAATTATATGCTAGGAACACCATTGGATCTGAGCTATACCAATATATTTTCTATCAAAGTAAATGGTTTTTCTTCATCAGATCCGCCTCCTGCTGATGTTAAACAACCAGCATGGAAGCCATATCTGTATAAAGGGAAGCAGAGAGTGATACTTACCATCCATGAGATCATAAATGCAGCTATGTATGACAGGGATGAGATTCCAGATAAAATGTCAGTTTCTGGTCAAATAAATTGTCGAGCTGAATTAGAAGGGTTGCCTGATGTTTCCTTCCCCTTAGCAGGGTCGAATAAGGCTCGTATTGAGGGCTTATCATTCCATCCTTGTGCCCAAGTTCCTGAACATGGCATAGATAAGCAGGCTGTGATGTTTTCTCCCCCACTTGGTAATTTTGTTTTAATGCGTTATCAGGCAATATGTGCTTCTGGGCCTCCTGTTAAAGGATTTTACCAATTATCCATGGTCTCTGAGGACAAAGGTGCTTTTTTGTTCAAGTTGTGTTTGATGGAAGGTTATAAAGCTCCTCTGTGTATGGAATTCTGTACCGTGACTATGCCTTTCCCTAGAAGAAGGATTGTATCTTTTGATGGAACTCCTTCAATTGGAACAGTTTCTACTACCGAACATTCAGTTGAGTGGAAAATTTTAGCAAGTGGACGAGGGCTGTTGGGAAAAAGTATTGAGGCAACTTTTCCTGGAACAATTAGGTTTGCACCCTGGCAAATCCAAAGCTTGCATTCTTCAAGTTCTGTCACTGCTAGTGTAGAAGAGGTAGATAGTGATGTCGAGGCTGAAAGTGCAAGCAATGTGGTCAACATTGAGGAATTTTTAATGGAGAAAATGAGCAAGGATCTTCCTCCAGTCGAACTAGAGGAGCCATTTTGCTGGCAGGCGTATAATTATGCCAAGGTCAACTCTTCTATACTATTAAGAATTGCAACATTTCTTTGCTTAAAGTTTGAAGGTGTCTTTTTCTTTTTTTTTTTAAAACACAGTTTGAAGTTAAATTTTATCATAAAGTATCCATGATTACATTCTCCTGTTAAGTTGAACGACCTAATGTTTCCTATCATTATCATTTATTCTGGAATCCTAGAATTTGAATGTTAACACATGTTCTGTCCCAGTTGGCTCTATTCCTGTAGATGGGTGTTTCAGTGAGTTTAATAACAAACTAACTCAAAATGGAAGGAATGTTGAATTTGTGCAAGGACTGATCATGGTTTTGAAAATATTTCTTTCTCAACACTTTGTAATTTTGTTATCATTTAGTTCCAACCATTGGTATAGCTTGAATGCCATGGCACAAAAATTGCATCTTCTTCTTGCCTTTAGCTCATATTAAGAATCAAGGCATCAGAAAATGAATTTTATATAATTATCTTCTTGTGGTCAAGTGAAATGTCGAACTTATCTGTGCTTGTCTGATGGTTTGTTGGAATTTTTTGTCAACTTACATGGAAATTCTGTTGTGAAGGAAGCTGCTATGCACGATCATTTTTTGTCAACTTACATGAAAACATTTTTCTTTTGTTATTTCTTGTGTGTTCAAAAAGCATTGTATGTATGCATATCCCTTAAATGGGAAAACATATTTGTAGGATTAATGATGGTTGGCTGGTACCAATTTGAGACGTATTTTATAGCAAGTTGTCTGAAACACTTTTTCTGTTGATTCTGATCTCAGGTATCGTTCAAGATTTTAGGGGCATCATTATCAGGAATATCTGTCGATCCTAAATCTGTGAGTTCCTGATTGTGCTTTGCAAATCTCATTCTGGTTTAGTAAGCTAGGCCACTTGTAGTGCCAGCACTCATGCAGTGGATCAGACTGTTGAATGCATGCATTCACCAGTACATATACATATTAAACCAGTATGGTTTTAGATGTAGGTTGACATACATGGAGTTTTTTTTAAGGGTAGTTAGAGCTTGCTTGCCCAGATTTATTCCACCCCTTTTTAAGTACATTTTCAGCATTTTGATAGTCACAACGCAGGTTTATATCATTGTTGAATCTCTTGAATCTCTATTCATTTTTGTTTGTGGCATTCTAATTCAACTACACCATAAGGTTACCAAACAAAGGAAGTACAATTACTTTTCTCCCTAAATATTCTCTGGTTGTCAGTGACAATTTTTCTGCAATTATTTGCTAACTCCTATTTTGCTTGGTTTGAGTCCTTTTTCTTTAGGGTTGCTCCTGCTTGTGGGCTTTATTTTTTTATATGCCCTTTATTCTTCAGTTTTTTCTCAATCAAAGTTGGTCTTTTATAAAAAGTGAGGAGATTAGAAAACTTTCCTCCCCTTTGATTTAATTGAGTTGTAAAATGGTTTTTTCTTCATCTTCATTCTTCCTCCCATTTCGACTCTTGAAGTATAATTTCTTGACATCCATTTTGCCTCTCTCCAATAATGCCCAGAATATTTACTCGAACAAATATCTTCGCCTTTTTTGCACACAGATAGCTTGTTTTCTGTTTGTCTTTTATACCAAATGGAACTGAAAATATATGTTCCTTAACTTTGAATTTCTGTGCTCGTTCAGGTTAGCATTTATCCAGCTGTTAAAGCTCCAGTTGAATTTTCAACCCAGGTTTGTAATTATACTATAGTAGGCTAGATTTTTTTAAATTTTTTTTTTTTTTTTTTAAAGAGCGGTACTTGATTCATTATAATAACTTTTTTTTTTTTATAAAAAAAAAACCCAGAATGCCTTCTTTTCTCTGGTCTACAACTCCATGTATAAGCTTCCATCACATAGCACATTCTTCAACTATAGTCAAATTTTAAACTTTGCACTTTAAACGTGCAAAGCTTTTAATTTTTTTCCCTATAATGAAATGAAAAGCAATTCTTGTCTGTTTGCTATAATATTGTCAGGTTCCTGTTTATTGAGTTTCTAAAAAAAACATTGTTGACCCATTCATTTCATTATCTAAATGCACAGGTAACTTCGGGGGATTACATTTTGTGGAACACCTTGGATAAGTGCCCGTCTGTTGCCTCAGAAAAAATATAGCTGGTAAATGCCACTTTGTTTCACATTTCTCGTGATTTTCGGTGGCAACCAGTCTATTACGATTTGCTTATCTCTGCACTTTACCGTTATGAAAATCTTCCATATTTTCTCTAATAAGGACTTGTATATTCTTATTGAATTATATTATTTGTTCAAGACTTGTCACACCGGTCAATGAACAATTCTCCACAGCAGAATTCTGCGGTTATATATCCTTCTGGTGAGCAGAATTTTGCGCTCATCACTTTGTAGTCTTTGTTAAACAGTTTCTCGTTTGTACTTTAACATTCAAATCTTATTTTATCGAAATTTGTACCGTGAAATTAGGGGTCCAAATAGAAGAACTCTTGATTGTTGAAGACTCTGCCCTTTTGAGATAGTAGAATGGTTTTAGCATTATAATCCACCAAGATGAGTTTTATATAACACTGTGATTCTTGTGTTAGGTTACTATTCAATTTTGTAGTATTCTGATTTGTTATTTCATTCTCTATATATTTTGATAGAAAAATATGCTCTTGAAAAAGAGATGACCCAATTCATCGCCGGAGTTGGGCTGAAAACGGGCGTCAACGGTTCCAATTAGATTCTTGGTGAATTGGTGAGTGCTTGAAATTATCTTCATGCACACAGAGTATGAGAAGGGCAAAATTACTACTTTACCCCCTTCCTAGCGATGCATTTTAGTAATAATTTCCGCCATTCGTTATAAACACAATTCCCAAATTGCATCTATGCATTTGCTAATTCTACTACAAATTGTGTCTACATTTTGAAAAATATTTTTAATTACTTCTGTTTGCAATGTCACGTTCTTTTGTTAATTTAATAAGAATTAATTATTAGGTGGTATTTTTCGAATAAATTTGATAATACGAGGGATGATTGTTAAGAAGTTTTTTTTTTTTAATATATATGTGATAAGAAATTTAATTAAGGATTTTGGAAATTGTATAACTAAAAAAATGTTAGAAGCTAGATGTATGATTCCCGTCATATCATGCACATAAGCTAATGATTACATAAGAACATCAAAATCATTGTGCTGAATTTTCTTTAAAATTAATATATATATATATATATTTATTTATTTATTTTTATTTTGAAGCAGTGTGCACCTGCTTGTCCCGATCTCATTATCAGTGCATGCAGAGGAACTTTTTGGTACTCTAATTGCACTTGTCTGCCTCCTGGATGGTTTATCTGATGCCCCTCACAATCAGCCTCTCTGGCTTTCTTAAGGTACTCCTTGGTACCCTCAAAATCCTCTCTATCAAATCCTACCTTAGACCACCCTAGAGAGAGAGAGGAGAGAGACGCGCTCATAATTCATACATATTTTCTTAAAATGATTAGGGGATTTTTTTCGTTAGGATTGAGATTTAGCTTCTATTTAGTTTCTAAATTTCAAAATGATGTGTTTTGAAATTTGAATTTTATTTCAATAGTTTCAAGATTGACACTTTTATTCTCAATTTTAACTTAATGTTTATTTTTCATCTTTAGTGTTAGTGTCTATTAATTATTTTAAAAGAATTATTAAAAAATTAATTAAATAAATTTCACTATTTTCATCACTATTTAGAATTATTTTTAAATTAATTAATAGACATTAAGGCTAATGACTAAAAGTGAATATTTAATTAGAAAAAAGTTGATGTTAAAAGTGTAAATATTGAAACCTAAAGACCAAGTTGAAATAAACTTCAAATCTCAAGGGTAAAATTGTGACATTTTGAAATTTAAGGACTAAATTTAAACCAAACTCAAAATTTAAGGATTAAATGTGTAACATTTTGAAATCTAAGAACCATATAGAAACTAGACCCAAAATTTAAGGACCAAAAATGTATTTTTTCTAAAAAAAAAATAATAATTATGTGAAATTTTACAAGAGAAAAGACATATGGATTTAAATTTTAAAGAACATTTGATCTAAATTAAAACATTACAAAGGATGATTTTAAGTTTAAAATCTTGTTTTGTTCCTGAACTTCCAGAGTTCTTCTTTATGGTTCCCAAACTTTCAAATAATATGTTTTAGTGTTTGTCTATTGTATAAAAACCACTCTTATCCTTTTATTAGTATTATTTTGTTAATCATTTTAACTAGAATGTGGTGTCTTTGTAAAGTGGATGATGCTACATGTAGTGTATGAAGTAAGAATAGATTTATGTTTAGATTGTAATTATTGTTTGGGAACCAATTAAAATTGTAGAAATTTAAATAAAATACCTATGAAAGTTCAGGCCAAATTATTATTTAAACTTTTTATAAATCTATGATTAATAAAAAAATCTTCTTAATTCTATTGATGCAAGTAATTTAAAAGCTAGGCACATTTATTTTTTAAAATTTGCTATATTTCTTGAGAGAATGAAGGGAGGAGAGAGATGCGCTTGTCACACACTTTCTTATTCTCAAGTTGAAAAGATAGGGAGTAATCATTAATGTTGCTCTAAAGAATCTTATTTGTTACATTAAGAACCTAAAAAGAAAAAAGAAAAAAAAAACATTTTTAGAGTTCCAAGATGTCGGCACTGGCACATTAAATATAGCAGATTTCCACGCTTTTCGATGTTAAATTTTCATAGGAAAGAAAAATCTAAATTGGGGTTTGAGTTGGGAGTATTTGAGAGAGTGTTTAATAGGGAAAAATGGTGGGTTTTATAAAAAGTAATTAAACTTTTGTGTAGAGGGCAGAGGGTTTGGAACAGAGGGAACATGATGCCCTCCATGCTTACAACTCCATGCCTCTCTCTCTCTCTCTCTCTCTCTCTCTCTCTCTCTCTCTCTCTCTATTGTGGGCCTATTAGGGCTTTGAGAAGCAATTGGCTTCCCTTTCTCTCTTTTTCTAAGCATTTGCGGGCCCACTAAAATGGGGCCCACAAAAACACCACAAAATGACAGCATCTTTATGTCAGCAGCTTAGTGAACAGAAAACTCAAGTGAGCCACTAGGGGAAGTATGGCAGGCGTATTTAACTCAGATTCATAATCTATTTTATGTTTTCAAATTCGTTAAGCAAATATACTTGGTAGGTCGTTTGAAATCTAAATTCAAAAATTATTTTTGGATTTCTAATTATATAAATTTTGAAAACAATATTTTTGTATTTATGGTGTTTTGGATACTGAATTTGATGTTTTAAAACACAAAATTATATTAAAAATAATTAAAAAAATTTTAACAAATATAGTATTTCATATTATAAATTCAATTGTTTTTGTTAAAATATATGTGATATATTATATATTATATGATATTACAAAATAATAATTATACAAAATTTTTAACATAAAACAAGTTCATAAATTAATTAGTAATAGTTTATATATAATCTAATATTTAATGAGTAACTATAATTAGTCTCATGGTTTATAAATATAGTATCAAAAACATTTTGAAAAATTGTTTAAATTTGAATTTGTTACTAAACATATATCTGAAAACATGAAATACAACTATGTTTTCATTGAATCCTTTGTTTTCAAATTTCTGTTTTTAGATTGCTTAGTAAACCTTCACCTTTTGGGATAAAGTTCATACTAATCTAACAATTGTTTCAAATTGATTAATGGAAATTAACTATGGAATAACCTTTGTCAAAACTTATAAATTTTAATAAAAATCTCTCTAGTATTTTTTTTTTGTCAATTAAAAGCACATGAGAATGTTTTCTCTTTACAATTTTATCCATTTTGTACTATACATATGTTCTATAATTCATTGAAACATTTGAGAATGTTTTTTCAAAAGACAAGGATGAAATTAAAGATTTCGGTAAAGAAAAAAAAAATACAATTTGACAAGTTTAAGGGTAAAAATTATCTTTTTTTTTTCTTTAAATATTAATACTATTCTTATTAATTATTTAAGAAGTGATATTTTACTCATAGTTTGAATATGCCGGAGTCTATAACCTTTGAATCTTGGAAATTCTAGTAATGAGTTATATAAACTTGGATTTGAGCAAGTTGTGTTTTGTTAGTGTGGATGTAAAAGGTGAGTTCCACAAATCTGGTATCTGACAAACCGAATATAGTTTAAAATAAGTAAACCTATGCACCAAATGGTCCAACATCTTTAACTTAATCTAGTATAGTCTCTGAGTGAGTAGTCTTATATAAATATTTATTTATTTAGTTTAATTAGACAGTGGATAATGAGAGGTTAAATATATAGTAGATATAGCATGGTCCTAATCGTATAAATAGCTTGGTCCACGTATCCTTGGGTTTAATCTTTCCCAAGCATTCACGTGAAAGGATTTTGAACCATCGCCTTGCTCTCATTATGGGTAAAGATTCTCATCATCAGTGCGATGTTCTTTGGTTTGTAATCTTGTCCATATTCTACTCTAATATCCTTCTTTCAAAAATACACAATACATTGTCATTAGAAGACTAAACGATTAATATATATTGTTAAATTACGAGTTTAGTTATTAAACTTTATGATTTAGATGTAATTAGAGCCTTAAAATTTCAATTTTCTGTCTAACGGTTCTATGAAATAATATTCATTTATATATTCTAATCAAACAAGTTTTAATTCTAGTTTTCTGATTTTAAAATTTTAGTGTGGATTTTCAAAAAAATAAAAAAATAAATAATAGATGACAAACAAATAAACTGTTTTATAAGACTTGATAAAGCACAACACATAACAAACAAACAAAAGGAACAAAGACCTAAAACTACCCAAAAAGAGAACATAAAAACTTATGCGTAGATTAATTAAAAAAGGTGTGCATAAAATACCAAACATTTCTGTCTTAAATTTGACTGGAAAGAGAGATTTTGTGTTCTTACATATTGGTTACATTAAAAATATTAATGAAGTAGATAAATAAATAAAATTTAAAAATAAAAAAAAAACAGTACGTATTAATGATTGGTTGTAAGAAAAAAGGCAGAACGTGAAGCTCCAAATATATATATATATATTCATGTAAGAGGAAAGGAATGAAAGGAAGGAAAAGAAAGGCATGGTAAGAAGGAAGGAACCTTATTGAGTAAGGGAAGGGAAGGGAATGGGCAAAAATTAGAGAGAGAAAATGCACGCTGTTGATGGCCTTCCATAGCCCAAGGGATAAGGGCCCTTCCCAAAAGTCACTCACCAAAATCATACATCCACGTGGAGTAATCGAGTTAGATTCTCGTTTTAAGAATTTACAAAACCAAATATTTATTTATTTAAAAAAAATGCATGAGAGAGAAAGTATAATTTTTAAAAATAGAAAAATAAGGAAAATTATTTACACAAAATATCAAAATTTTCATATAGTTGTAATATACGTTCAGCATCTATCAGTGATAGAAATGATAGAAGTTTATTATTGATAGATGTTGTATCAATATTTTTTTCTTTTATTATTTTCTGTAAATAGTTTGACATTTTTTCTATTTGTGAAAATTTTCGTTTGTTCAATAGAGAGAGAATAGAATTGCATAGAATTGCATGGTTTTCTTAATTTCGAGATAGATTTTGCATTTTTTTTCTTCTTTCTTTCTAGGAAGCCTCAAAGTCTTGTTGGGGGGTCTCCTATATATATTACATCCATATTTATAGACAGAGATTATATGGTCAACTATAGGGTCTTATCTAATTTAGAGGGAGGGTTTATTGCCAGCTAGATGATTCAATGATGTGACGACCTCTCTTAATAATCATTAGATGTCACCTTCATTCACATTAATCTCTCTCTCAAAGGTATCCAATAATACACAACTGTTAGTCATATTGTGAAGGTCTATTTGAATAATTTCAAATTTAGTAATATATACTCATTAGTATGTATTTCTCTACATTTAGGCACTAGAAATTTAATTGTGTGATAGATTACTGTAGTTTTGAATTTTATTTTGGCACATAAATTTTTAAAATATTTGTTGGGGAGTTTTTAAAAATAGAAAAATAAGGGAAATTATTTACACAAAATAGCAAAAAGTTTTAGATAGTTATGATAGACGCTGATAGAAGTCTATCAATATCTATTAGTATATTTTTTGTTATTTTTTATAAATAGTTTGACATTTTTTTTATTTATGAAAATTTTCCATATTTGTTTTGGTATTTGAATTTTCTAAAGGTATAAAACCTTTTTGTAGATATGCGTACAATGCATCATTAAGAGCATATATATTGAGCTTAGGTAACAAATATGAGATCGCTGAGTAATAATAATGACCGAAATAGTTATTAATTTAAAAGAATCAAGGAAAAATTTTAAAAAATAGAAAAATAATGGAAACTATTTACACAAAATAACAAAATTTTTATATAGTTCTGATAGACGCAAGTCTATCACGGATAGATGCTGATATAAGTTTATCAATGTCTATCAGTATTTTTTTTTGCCATTTTTTATAAATAGTTTGACATTTTTTCTATATGTAAAAATTTCCCAAGAATCAATAACCAAAGACACGTTTTAGTGACTGAAATGATGAATTTTAAATTGTAAAGAGATTTGGACGTACGTTTTTTAAATTCTAGATACTAAAACGAATCAAAACTAGAAAATTTGGGGGGAAGTAATGCAAACCATTATTTTATTTTATAAATCCAAACATCATTCTTAAACGTTGCTATATGGTTTAACAAATAATGAAAAATTAATATATAGTAATAGAAACTTTGTTGAGAGGGCCAGCTGGGACATCTTGGATTCTCTCTTTAGAGAGATTATGGGTGGGGGGGGTTGGATTAAGTTAAATAGGTAATTAATTAGTTTTAAGTATATATATTAAGTGGGGACTAATTAAATTGGGTAAGGCAAGGCATGCAACATATTGTGGCCACCAATATAAATTAAAATCTCACTGACATGTGATCTTTGGGTTTGGCTTTCAAAATCTTTATCCATCCAACAAGGTAATCATAAGATACATGCATGGTTCTTGTTTTTTTGTCGTTTCCCACGTCGGATTTTGAGGGTAATATTATATATGACCAAAATTTTAATTAATTACTCTTCAATGTTACAAAATCAACCATTAAAGAAAGCAAGAAAGCGTAAATAGTAGAGAAATAGACATGTAGGTTTACGTGGTTCACTAATATTGTGTTAGCTATATTCACGGACAGAGAGAGATAATATTTTATTAAAGAGAAAAAATAAGATAATATAGATTCAGAAGCTTTAGTAAAGTTAGAAAGTTTATATATAACACACACTTTTAAACCTTATTTGGAGTTTTAGATAACAAAATCAAGACATTTTAATAATATACTCGATCAATTAGCTGCAAAACAAAAAAAAACTAACAGGAATGACCCTAAGATTTATTGAGTTTTTGGCAAAATATTAGAAGTGCAATTGTTCCACATCAGAATGACCCTAAAAATGGGGATAGAGTCTAAGCATATAAAAAGTGATTATGCCTCTAATTTCAAGGCGTTTTTGTTAGAAACACTTTAAACTTAGTGTGCAAACTCTAGTTAAATTCCCTTTATGTATTCTCTAATTTGAGAGTGGGAAAAGATGTGAGTAGTATAAAAGCTTCGAATGAGTGCTTTTGTAATTGGGATCGGGAGAGAGAATTATGTTGTGTGATTGTAACAATTTTTTACATAGTAAATTTTTTTTCTGATCGGTGGTTTTTCTCCGAGTTAGAAGTTTTCCATGGTAATTCTTGTGTTATAAGCTTTTACTACTTTCTTTTTCTTTATTATTTTTTTGTTTATTCCTACGATAGAAGTGAGAAGTTTTTTTTCAATAAAATTTTGTCACGATGAATATAATAATTGTATTGAATAAATCGTGTTGTGTGTGTATGTAATAAAACCTTGAAGTCTTCATAAAAGAGATAAGGTTTATAAGGTTTTTTTTTTCTTTCTTAAGTTAGTTTATATTGACCTAACTCTATAAAGTTTTCAGAGATTTATAAAATCTCAAATGTGGGTTTAAATTTGATATCATTTTGATGCAACAATAATATATACTAATGTACTGTCCCCAGTTTCCAGCACGCCCCATCCAAGTACACAATGTATTATTATTATTATTATTATTATTATTATTATATTTGAAATAATGATGTATTTTATATTTTAACATCTTGTATATATATATATATCATCCAAAAAAATTAATTAAATATTGACATGAGTTTCTTAAAGTGCATTTCCTTATTGGTCGATATCACTCCTAATTAGAAAATATAAAAGTAGTTCCTTTTAAGGCTACGATGCTAGGAAAAGGCCCTCAGCGTGAAACAAACTTATAAATTTAGTCAAATTTTTATAATGTGTGTTTATTAGATTTTTAAAATTTTCAATTTTGTGTGAATAATTTTTTCAACTTTAAAAATGTTTAATTAAGTTATCTTTTAATTTTGTCCGATATGTTTCTTAATTTTTATTTTTGTGTCTAAGATAAATCTTTAGCCTATTTAATATAGTTTTCAAAAATTCAAAGATATATTAGACACAAAATTAAAATTAAAAGTTTAAGGTTCACAAAAGATTCAATAATAATAATTATTATTATTATTATCAATTTTAATTTCTTTTTATATTATTGGAATCTTGAACACACAATTGATAACTTATTAGACATTTTAAAAATTAAGGGATCTATTAAACACTTTTTTAAGTTGGAAAACTATTAAATAATGGATAGTTGCAAATATAGCAATAAAATTCAAAGTATTAGCATATATGACAACTTTTTTAAAAAAATGACAAATATAGCAAAGTCTATCAGTGATAAGACTTTTATCGTTGATAGACTTTTATGATCTAGGTAGTCTATCACTGATAGATCATAATCTATCAGCAATAGAAGTCTATCATTAATAGACTTTTTGCTATATTTGTAATCTTTTAAAAAATATTGCTATACACTTGGTTATTATTCATAAAATTGCTACTCATTATAATTACCCATTAAATAAACACAAACTTAAAAGTTTAGGCTCGATTTTGTAACTATTTGATTTTTGGATTATGGTTTTTGAAAATTAAGCATATTTTCTATTAATTTCTTATAATAGTTTGTATATATCTTAAGTAAAATAGTTGAATTATTAGCCAAATGCAAAAAAACAAAAACAAGTTTTTAAAAATTATTTTTAGTTTTCATAACTTAGCTCGATTTTTTAAAACAATGGTAAGAAGTAGATAACAAAGCATTAATGATGGAATGGGTAGCTTAGCTAAAAATAAGCTTTGTATACACATTGTTTGACCTATTATTATAGGGTTAATTATTTGACCATGAGCTACCTAGTTTTAGTGCCTTGCATGCATCTTTTGATGCATACCAACCTTAAGAAGATGAGAAATAGGCTTTTACCAAACTTAGCTTCATAAATATATCATGTTTATTTAGGTAGAGAAAACAAGTTCCATTCACAAAATTTAAAATAAAAATATATATATATATATATAAAAGCTTCATTCCTATTTTTCCTCATTTGTTGTTTGCATTTTTAATTTTTTTTATTAAAAAAAAAATCAAATTGTGGGTCCCACAAGGCGATAGAAATATTTGCCTAGAGAAGGAGGGGGGCTGGTTTACTAGTTATTAAGGAGTGTTTATTATTTATTTATTTATTTTTAATTTTTCAATGGAAGCAAATTGTCACATGTGTGTCTTGTTGAATGGTGTTTTAAGGCGTGCAAAACCCAAATCCATATATGGCGGCTATCAGCTAAATTGTTGTTAGCACTGTGTGACGATTGTCGCACAAACACAAAAGTGTTCCACAGTGGGGACGACATGTCGAATTGCAAAAAGACAAAACAAGGGAGTCTGTGGGCCCCGTAAGTTGAGCTGTTGGGACACACGTCGGATGATTTTTGTGGTTCTGTGGGCCCACTTATGGTGGTTGTCGGGGGCACATACGGCCGATTTGTGGGACCCAATCATAGAGTTTGGAGATGGGGAAAATCCATGATTTTTGGGTGTGCTAAAGCCTTATGCTGTTCCCAAAAACCCAAAGCTTGTGGGACCCACCACCCCCTTCTTCCTACACAAAACCCAAATTATATTTTCCTAAAAAAAATATATGAATCTTTTTATAAAATAAATGTCAAATTATTTTTTTAAAAAAATAGTAAAAAAATATTGATAGACTTCTATCAGTAACTATTAGTAATAGACTTCTATCAGTTCTATCACTGATAGACAGTGATAGACTTCTATCAACGTCTATTACAACTATCTAAAAATTTTGTTATTTTGTGTAAATATTTCTTTTATTTTTTATTGTTAAAAATTCTCCATATATATATGTATATATTGAACCATAGATTTGAGAAAAAGATTTTTAGAAAAGGAAAAAAAAACCCTCTATTGTACCTGCACCCAATTAAAATTTGCCAAAGTGATAATTCTTTTTCTAAAAATTTATTAAAAAGTTAATTTTTTTGTGTGTAGAAAAAGAGAAGTATAGTTGCACCTAAGTATTGTTTAGAATAGGAATGGTGGGTGATTATAGGTAGGTACAATTTATTGTTATTATTATTATTATTATTTTTTTTTTGGTTGTAAAAGGTGAGAGTTTGTGTTTTGAGATTTTAGTGTTTTTTTGGCTTAGCCTTTTTAAGAAAAAGATTGATCACCAAAAGTAGTTTTTCGTTGACCACTTTTTGCAAAAAAAAAAAAAAGTAAAAAATAAAATAAAGCAATAGTATTGTAAATATTATTTTTTGAAAAAAAAAATTCCATTAGATATTTCACATTATCAATATAAGTTAAATTAAGGGAAATTGTTGTGTATAGAAAAAAAACAAAAGTAATTACACATATAGAAAAAAGTGCATCCCATGCTTTTGTATTTTACACTTTTTTTTATATGTGTAATTACTTTTGTTTTTTTTCTATTTGTGAAAAGACCACTTAAATTAACAATAATATGACTTCACTGTTACGAATTTTACACTATTCTTTAAAAGAAGAAGAACATTTAAAACTATTGGTTAATTGTTTCGAAAAAGAAAAAAAAGAAAAAAAGAAAAATACAAACTTGGGTATGATTTTAATAATATTTTTTAAATACTATAATATAAACTATGTTGGTAATGAAAAGTAAAATCATTAAAATTAAATGAATTTGAATTTATTTATTTAAAGAAAAAAAGGGGGGTCGATTGAAGTAGAAGTGCTTTGGGATGGAGTTGAAATTGATTTATGAAGAATTTGGAGTTTTGCCATTTGAGTTTGGTGGATGTGCGCATGCAGTTCAAATAAGGTGGAATTGTGGTCATAATGGAAGATGCCAGCCACACCCCATCTCACCTATTCATCACTCCATACATTTTGCATCATTCCCCCAAACCTAACCATTTTTTTTATTTTTTTAAAATTTAAACACACATTAATACTAATACTTTAATATTATTTATTAAATTACATCTAAAATCCATTCAAAAAAAATTAATTAGATTAGTTTAATTTTCTCGACGTGTACATGTAAACCATGTGTCACTCCTTCAAATGTTTGTTAAATTAAATATATGTGTGATCTTTTCTTTAAAATTTTTCTCACATTGTGTGTTGAATCACTGATTGACTCCAAAATTTAAGTTGACGAGTATAAGTAAATTTAATTATATCAATACTTTTACACTCTCATTCACTTGTGGGCTTGAAATTTGTAGAAGATCCAACAAATGGAAATGAATGTTAATTTAGAAAGAAATGACATTGTAGGGATTTGAACACATAAGCTCCTGCTCTAATACCAGTGGGTCAACCGATGATTTAACATGGTATAGAGTAGATGGTCCAGGAGTTCATATGTTCAAATCACTGCAATGTTATTTCCTCCTCGATTAATATTGATTTCCACTTGTTGGGTCTTCTACTTATTTCAATGCTATAAGTGAAGGAGCGTGTTAAAATATTGATATAATATTAAATTTACCTTCACCCATCAACTCAAATTTTTGCATCAATCGGTGATCTAACACTAATCGTGATTTGTTTCTCTTTCGAATGAAATATTATCAGTAATATGTTATATACAAAACAATAATGAAAGGAAGAAGAAGGTGTTTATTGATGATGGTGTAGAGAAGAATTCAATTATTGATGTAATCTTTGTATGCTATAGTCTTAAATTAAAAGCTAAGAATTAATGCGAAAACCAAATGTCAAGTAGTAGCACATTTTTGACGGCACTCAATAATCTTGTTCCAAAAGCTCTTCTTTTTTCTTTCCCCTTCTAAAAACACACTCATTTTACTCCCTTTTCGCTTCTCATTTACACTGTTCTCCTCTCTTAATTCTCTTAATAACTTCTCCTCTTGTATATACAGCTTCTCAAGTTTAATCAGCCTTTTTAAGAAATCATTAAACTGATTGCTTAATTAATGAACAAATCTCCCCACTTTAAATAACCCATCACTTTTGCTTTTATAAACCCCTCCTTTTATCCCCCCAAAAAAAAAAAAAAAAAAAAATCATGTGTTTGGATTGCATGGGGAAAGAGAGGATAGAGAAAAAAAAAAGAAAATTTTTAAAAATAGAAAAATAAGAAAAATTATTTACACAAAATAGCAAAATTTATAGATAGCTGTGATAGACGCTAATAGAAATCTATCAATGTTTATCAGTATTTTTTTTTTTACTATTTTTTTAAATAGTTTGACATTTTTTCTATCTATAAAAAAAATTTAAAAAGAAAAAAAGCTTTTTAAGAAATTGACCCTTTTTTTTCTTCCTTTTTTCATTTGACCTAATTAATTGGATGCTAATTAAATGGATTATCAATGGATCAATGTTGTTTTTATGTTTCCCCTTTGGTGGATTTGTTATATATATATATATATAAAAGAAAAAAAGAGAGAGAGAAAGGGCATGCATTTTGATAATGTTTTTGGCCACGTCTTGTTTTTTTTTTTTAATTGATAATATATATATATTTTTTTCTCTTTGCTTTCTTAGGAATAGACAAACATATGTTGTCCCTCTGAACTTAGGTTCCTTTCATGGATTTGTACTGTTCCTTCATCACCTTGTCCCTTCCTCTCCCTCTTTCAAAAGGGCATATGCCTACTCTATTTCATTATTGATTTTTCTTTTATTTTAGATCACATATGCTATTAATTATTTAGGTTTTGATTCTTATTTTGGTCTCTAGATTTCCTACTACTTGCCTTTTTTTTTTCTTTTTTTTTTTTTTGGATATAAAGATTTTGTACACGTTGCTAGCTTAAGAGTACACCAAGTGAAATTAACTAGGAACAAAAATCAATTTATACCCTTATATTTGGTAGTTTTATCGATTAAATAGGAACACTTGCATATATAACAATTAAACTCTAAGTATTAGTAGATATAGTATAATGTAAAAAAAAATTGCATGTATAACAAAATTTAAATCCAGCTTTTAGAGTCTTTTAAGTGATAGACCACTATATATTGCTAATAGGAATCTATCACTAATAGATTTTGCTATATTTGTAATTATTTGAAAATGTTGCTATACACCTAATTATTAGTCCTAAAATATATCTAAAAATTTATTGTATGTATCTATTTAAACCATAAACTTTCACAAGTGGATCAATTTAGACCATTCATTAGAATTTCATTTTAAAATTATTAATACATAAATTTTACACATGTACAAAATTTCTTTTAAATGCAATGGTTGTTATACATTAGAGAGGAATGAAAAACCTCAAATAAGATAGTAGCGAATTTTTTAAAAGAATAGTTTTGTTGGGTGATTTGAGTTGATTTTAAATAAAATTAAGTAAAAATACTTATAAATCATTAACGAAGTCTAAATTGATTTACTTATGAAAGTTTATGATTTCAATGGATATAATTATTGATTTATTAGAACTTTAATTGATATAAATCCAAAAATTTAGTTGTAAATTAATTGTTTCCTAATTAATTAACAGAGCTAGGACTAAAATAAATTTCTATTTAAAGGTTTGATACATATTAATACTTAAAAAGTGGACAATCAAATATTAAATAAGTCTAAAATTTTAGAAATTAAAATAAAATTTGAAATTTTCATTTTTCATTTTTTCATATTTTAAATCTTGATCAAATTATAAACTTATATATCCAATGAAGAATAATTGCAATATATAATATTTTAGGGATAATAATTAAATGTCAACATTTTAAAATAATCGCATATATAGCAAAATCTATCAGTGATAGACTCCTATTAGCGATATGGTCTATCACTGATAGACTCCTTTTAGCGATATGATCTATCACTACTAGACTCTAAGAGTTGAGTCTAGATTTTGCTATATTTGCAAATTATTTTGCATTGTGCTATATCTTCAAATATTGTGAGACTAACTCTAATATTTGCAACTATCCAATGTGTTTCCCTAACATTTTATCATTTTATACATAGAACCATTTCTTTTCAATTTTTTTTTTTTTTTTTTTTTAATTAACTAGGTGAAAAGTCTCACTCTCTCGTAGGGACACAAAAATTTTAAAAAGTAGTATGAATTATACAAACTACTTCCATAAAAGGCAAATTTGATCATTTATTTTGAGACACAAAAACATCAATTAATCTCTATTTTATAACATTATATTATCAATGTTTGTTCTTTGAACATCAATTCTCATACAATTTTAATATAGAAACTAGATCCAAATTTCTAGGGCATTGATAGAAAAAGGAAGAATATCTATGATATTGTCACATTAATCATCACAATTTTTTTTTTCTCTTCACACAAGTTGGAACAAATTAATAAATATTTATTTCTATTAAAAGGAAATTACTTATAACCATTATCATAACTACGCATCACACATAAAATAATTATAATGTAAATTATCTGTTGGGTATAAGAAAAACATGTTTCTGTTGAGAAATATAATTAAGTTAATCCAATTGCCTTGATAAAACAAAACCAAAAAGTTGTGTGATTAATCCAATTCAAATTAATTAAATTTATAACTAGGGCCATATTGGATGTATATATGATGGCTAATTAGTAATAGTTTAAATTAATTAATACTAATCAAAGAAACTAATGGAGTGATTAGTTTAGTTTAGACCGTCCACTTTGATCTAATATCAATCATTAATGGATGGTTTATGCATTATAGTGCTCCCAAAGAAAACCAATTTCCAATTTTTGCCTAGAATTTTATTCATAATTAAATATTTACTAAATGTATTGACTTCCTTTTTAAATTAAATTACAACAGTTTAGTCTAATTAGCTTTTAATATTTATTTAAAATGTCGAATAGATCCCAATTTGTGTTTAATAGATTAATGAAGTTTTTATTAAAAAAAACTCAATGAGTTAAATAGACCAAGTAAATTCGATAGAAATTTATTAGATGCTTTAATTAAAACTCAAGAGTTCAAAAAAAAAACTATTGAGCATAATATAAATAGAAAATTTAAGATAATATTGGTGAACACTTTTTCTTGAATTTTTAAGAGAAATTACTATAAAAAGAAAAAATATCAAACTATTTATAAATATAGAAAATTTTGACTGTTGATAGACCATAATAGAATTCTATTACTTTCTATCGTCCAAGCAAATAAATTCTTCTATCGCGGTGTATCACTGATAGATTGTAAAAAATTTCTATATTTATAAATAGTTTAACTTATTTTTCTATATTTGAAAACAATTCAATTTTTAACACTCGATTTAATTTCTATTAATTTACTCACGAGCGAATTTTAACAAAAAAAAAAAATTATAAAAATCTTCACAAATCCATTCATTTCTATAAAATAAAATTGTGCACATAGATAAGTGTAAATGTAACTAATAATTATGTGCAAATTAACTTTTGATTAAAGTTATCAAAGTTATATACATATATAACTCATACAACACATAAAAAAGAACTTTTTTAACGATACTTAGATCGAAAACTCATTAGAGAGTTAAATTACAATACTTTTAAACTTTCAAAATAAACTTAAATAAGTTAGATGTGTAGTTTTATTGAAATTGAAACTTTATAATTTAACCGATACAAATTCTTAAATTTAAGTGTCAACATTGAGTTTTTCTCCTGAATTATTAACATTGTTATCTTCATTTAAGTTAGATTTGAAATAAATAATTTTTTTTTTAAAAAAAAACTAATTTTTATCACAATATCAAAGTAAAGAAAAATACTCACCTGCATTCCTAGTTGCACCTATTTTTATATACCCTACTAAATTGTTTAATTATAATTTGGCACCTGACAAATTCTTTTTAATTACCTCTTCCTAAAGATATTTAAACTACTTTTTCATGTTTGTGACGTGAGCGAGATGCATAAATATAGATGCATCCAAGTATTGCTCCATTGTTTTGGTCATTTTTTCCTCTCTTTCGAAATAGAGAGCTCAAATTCTCACGAATGAATTGGTCAAAATTCAATATATACATACATAACTCATTTAACCTATAAAAGAAAATATTTTTAGCCATATTTGAAGCGAAAACTTATTGAAGAGCTAAAATTTCAACACCTTTTAATTTTTTTCATGAATTATTAACAATATTATAATAAGTTAATAATTTATTATTAATACATAACCAGAGAGATAAAATTTGAAGATGAGTTTATTTTTCTCTTTATTTTTATTTTTATTTTTGTTGTTTATTCATATTTATTATCTTCTTTGTTGTAGTTGTGTAACATTATCATCTCTTATTCACTTCATTATAATGCTCACAATCATGATTCTTGGTTGCCTCATCCGCATGCTCTCTTAAAACCTCCCCCTTCCTTTCTCTCTCTAAACCCTTAACCCATTATTCCAACCTATAAATTTCCCCTCTCTCCCTTTCTCTCTCTCTCACTCACTCAATTTCCCATCTTTCACCTCTCTCAATTTCCCCCCATTTTTTTCCTTTATTCCCCAAAATGGCCCTTCCCGCCGGTTTCGAAGGCTTCGAAAAACGCTTAGAACTCCATTTCTTCGGCGACGACCCCATTTTCTACAATATGGGCCTCCGCCAACTCACCTTTGATTCTCTACAACAAGTCCTACACGAAGTCCAATGCACCGTCGTCTCCGCCGTTGCTAACCATTACTTTGACGCTTACGTTTTATCTGAATCCAGCCTTTTTGTTTACCCAACCAAAATCATCATCAAAACCTGTGGGACCACTCAGCTACTTAAATCCATCCCTCCCTTAATTCATCACGCTCTTAATCTTGGCCTTACACTTGTCTCTTGTCGTTACACTCGCGGTAACTTTATCTTTCCTCTCTCACAGCCTTTCCCTCACACTACCTTTCACGAAGAAGTCGTCTACTTGGAAAATTCACTCCCTAACAACCTCTGTTTCCGTAAAGCTTCCGTTATGCCTTCTAATCTCACCTCACATGCTTGGCACGTGTTCTCTGCTTGTGATGAAACTCGTTTTGTTCATTTTCCTTCTGATTTTTATACGGTGGAAGTTTGTATGACGGAGCTTGATCGGACTCTGGCTAGGAAGTTTTTCCGCCGTCCTGGTGATGGTAAATCCGGCGATGCTGCTGGAAAAGAGATGACGGAAATTTCTGGTATTAATAAAATTAATCCTAATGCTCTTATTTGTGATTTTGCTTTTGATCCTTGTGGTTACTCGATGAATGGAATCGACGGTGATCGGTATTCGACGATTCATGTTACGCCGGAGGATGGATATAGTTACGCTAGTTTTGAGTGCGTTGGTTCGATTTACGACGGCGATGATTTGGTTCGAACGTTGAAAAGGGCGGTGCAGGTTTTCCGGCCGGGGAAGGTGTCAGTGTCGACGACTACAGCGTCGCATCGGGTTTGGGCGAGGGTGGCTGGAGCGATGGAGCCACTTGGGTTGAAATGTCGGAGTTGTACGGCGGATGAGTTTCCGGCAGTTGGAAGCGTTGTGTTTCAGACGTTCACGGCTCGCCGGAAAAAGACAGCGGAATGCGGCAGCGCGCGGTAGATAAAAAGGAAAATATTTCTAGTCAGGGAAGTTAGATGGAATTATCGTCATGATAGGCCACGTGGCAAAAGGAAAGATGATGATGTGGAGGAATTCAATTGGTTAATGAGAGTGATGAAAATGTGGGGTTGACTTGTTTTTTTCTTTTCTTTTCAATTTATTTTTCTTCTTCTCTTTTCAATTTAAAAAAAAAAATCAAAAAATGAGGAGAGAGATATAGGGATGGTGACGTGGAAGTACCAAGAAGCTTGGGGGGGGGCTTGAAAAGAAAAAAGAAAAAAAATAAAAATAAAACAGAGAGATCATAAATATCATGATAATGCACCCCACTTAGGCTTGTCACGCCTAAGATTTTTGAAGCATTTTGTGTAGTAGTGGAGGGAAAAAAAAAAGATTTGAGAAACTTGAGATTCAAAGTGCAAGTACTCTTCTACTTCATTGTCCTTATATCAATTAATTTTTTTTTCTCCTCTTTTTTATGTAATTCTCCCTATTTCTTAGCAAGTTTATTCAATAGTCACTATAATAAATAAAACTTCTATATTTTTTTTTTTTGAATTCAATGAGAGAGTGAAAGCTAAAATAATTTTTTTGTTTACCTTTTTGTCGAATGCATATATCTTAATTAGTTAAGTAATGTTTAAATTGAGAAAAGCTTTCGAACTATCTTCTACTTCATCGACATTATATCAACAAATTTTTTCTTCTTGTTTCCTTATGTTATTCACTCTGTTTTCTAGCATTTTTTATTCGTTAGCGATATTACAAAGTTTAGATTTTTGCTCTTTTTTTAGTTCATAAAGAGAGTGAAAGAAGTCAAACTTTTGATCATTTAGTCAGAATGCATATGTCAAACCTAGTTTAGTAATGTTTCAATCGAGAGAAACTTATAGACTATAATCTCTACTTCATCGACTTTATATCAAGTATTTTCTCCCTGATTTTCTTCATGTAATTTTCTCTATTTTCTAGCAAATTTGTTCCACAAAAATTATAATAAATAAAACTATTATATATTCTTTTTTCAAATTTGAGGATGAAAATATTCCAACATCTAACATTTTGAGGTCATCTAATAAATTGAGCTATACTGATAGAAGGAAAAAAATGGATCATTTGCATGGTTTTAATGAAGGAGTGACTTTAATTAACTTGTTTTGTTTTTTTCAATTAAAATTGAAAGGATATTTTAGTTATGGTTTTGGATTGGATGATGAGTTTGAAAATGTTTGCATGATGAAAGCTGGCGTGGAAGGCACCCAGCTAAGGCAGCAGCACATGATGATGGAAACAGGGAGAAAATAGTGAGAATATACATATATATATATATATATATAGCTTATTTATTTATTTATTTTTTTTCAGACATTTTATCAATCAGATTCTGCACGTGCCCATTATTCCCCTTTAATGCGTCCTCCACTTTTACTTCTTTTCCTTCTTCTGTTTTCTGGGCCGTCCACCCATTCCTATTACCCAATACCCTTTGCTTAAATTCCCTACATCAATGCTAGGGAGAAAATTTTTAGATATCATCACGGACATTGGAATTGGAATGTAATCAAAATTACGTTGAAATGTTAAAATCGATATTGGAATGAGATCGTGAAGTGTAAAAAACTCTTAATTTGGCTGGGATAGATTTTTATTGGCTAATTGATTGTTTTTTTTTTCTTGAGCTATATCTACATCGGTTTTGGCCAAAAACAAACCTAACCAATCCACTTTACCCTAAACAAAGGTAGAAAGACAGAAAAAAACCAAGTGACTAAACGGATTTTGATATTTGTTGTACAACAATTCGCATTGATCGATTCAAATTGGTTAGCTATGTTTCAAAAAAATCGTTTCAACCGTTATATCTTTTTCTTTTGTGACATTTTTTTTAAATAGGATAAGTTTAGATTTGGCCCCAACCAACTCACTCATTCTCTTAGAGACTGAAGAAAAAAGAGAGATAAAGATTATGGAGAGGAATCAAACCCTAATTTGCAATGGGAGAAATTTAGGTAATACTTGGGTGTATCCCATGTAGTACTTATCTTGATGCATCCATCCCACTCTCATTACTCACACAAAAAATTATTAAAATATATTAAAAATAAAAAATAATTTACTACATGTTAAATTATGATTAAATAATTCGATGAGATATACATAAATAGGTGCTACCGAAGATGTAGGTAAACTATTTTTCTATTTGAGAATTCAGATTGACTCAGCCTTGAAAATGAAGTTCCATTTACCTTCCATTTTGTCCTTTTGCTTTTGGACAGTCTCTCAGATTCTAATAGGGGCAGCCTTTTTATGGGCAACTAAGGCAAATAAATGCAAGAGCCAGAAAACAGCAGGCTTACCCACTTCCCTAAATCTTTTCAGATCCAACACTTCCATTTATAAAACATTAAAATAATAATAATGATAATAAAGCTTTTTCTCTAGCCACATAAAGGCCCTTTGTTTGGGCCCATCAAATCCCCAATGGGCCTAAGAGGCCTCAACCAAAATAGCTTTTGGGTTTACCAACTTCTCAATATGAGTGGGCTTGGCCCAACTTTTAGGGTTATAGAGCTCAATTTATTGAGGGTTAGTTTGGTATTTATTTTTTTTTTGGCTTTTGTCTTTGAAAATTAAGCTTATAAATATTTATTCCACCTCTAAACTTGGTTTATTGTCTACTTTTTACTAATGTTTTAAAAAATCAAACCAAATTTTGAAAATAGGTTTTCAAATCTTATTTTTTTTAAGAAAGATGCAATCTTTAGTAAGAAATTGAGATTAAATGGACTTAATTTTTAAAAACCAAATGGTTATTAAACAAGACTAATTTATCTATTTTTAGTAATACATTCAAATTTCATACCAATATCATTGAACTAATGTTAGAACCTTCAACTTATAGTTAAAGTCACATGTTCCTTAATTGTTATGTGTTAGTAATAATTGAGGAGTTTATTCTTCATATTTTATTTATTAATCTTCTTTATTCTTTTTAGATCAATAATAAATATGGGATAGAGATTAAATATTAACATTTTCTAAAGAAGCATGTGTTTTATCCTATATTCGAATTGATTTCTTTAAAAAAACATTTATACATATTTTTACGTGACTAGATTGGTATTTCTTGGTTTCATTTGGCTATTATTTTTTAGAGATTCGTCTTTATTTTTAGTTCAACAACGAGCAAAAGTGAAAGATTCAAATCTCTAATTCTATTCATTGAGACTATATGATCTAATTAGTTGAGTTATGCTCACGTAACCCGAATAAATTCTTTGAGAGAAAAATAACTATAAAAATAATGCAAATAGTACAAAATCTATGAGCCATAAAAATTCTACAAATCAAATGGTTAGTAATTGTACAACAAAAATGGGTAGAAATATAGAATCACATTGTCCCATTATGGGAACAGATGTAGTGGATTTTGTGAAGTAACACACTCAAATGATTGGGGGTAGAAAAATAAAAACTTTTAATTCAAAAAGGGAAAAAAGATTTCAGATTCAGAATCTTTGTTGGGATTTTTATTTTGGATCATATATTTGGTCTATCTTTGAGCTATAATTTTCCACCCAATAAATTATATATATATATTTTTTTTTCAAATGGATATTTCTCAATTTTTCGTGACATTTGATTTAAATTATCCACTTCTATTTCAACAACTAACCATATTGATTTGATGGTGTTAGATTTAATATCCAACATTAAATGATCATAACACAAAATCTTGTGTAATAATAGAGGAGGAGAACTTTGATTGTTAATCATACAAACTCAGTTTTTTTCCTTGTAATAATTAAAAGAAAAAATTGACTCTATTGCCAAATCATAATATCTCAGATTTTTTTTATGAGTAATCAAATAAAAATAAGGGCAAATATCAATTTAGACACTAAACTTTGTGAGTTGTATAAATTAAAACAATGAATTAATAATTGTATTAATTTAATTCCCGAATTTTCATGAGTGTATCAATTTACACTCTCCTCCAAATTTCTTACAATTTTTAGAAGTCAAACAATTTAGATTTCGTCATTACGATTACCTTTGAAAATCATTCATGCATTAATACTCAAATGTGTGTAGACTTCTTCAAATGTCAGTTTTACAAAATGGACAATTGGAGTAAATTCATCAATGGTTTTCAAAAGAAATTTTATTTAAGAATCTAAATTGATTTGTTTATGAAAGTTCAAGCGTTTTAATTAATATAATTATAAGTGTCACACGAGGTTTTTCCAAACGATACATAATAGAGGGTGTAAATTGATATCATTATTAATTCAAGATTTAAATTGATACAATTCCTACAGTTTAAGGGTATAAATTGATATTTTTCCTAAAAATAAATTGAAAAATTTTCACGGATAGAAAAAATGTCAAACTATTTACAAAAAATAGCAAAAAAAAATATTGATAGACATTGATAAACTTCTATCATTTCTATCCTTGATAGACCCTGATAGACTTCTATCAGCGTCTATCACAAATATCTAAAAATTTTGCTTATTTCATGTAAATAGTTTTCGTTATTTTTCTATTTTTAAAAATTCTCCAAATAAAGTTAGCATAGTTGAATTAAAAAAAACATCACAATTGCGAGGGATAATTAAATTTTAGGGTAATGGGTATAACAGAAGCATTATTTAAATTTTCAAGGAAGTAAAATGTTTCTTAAAAAACAAGACCATAAGATTTTTATTTATGCTTCAAAAAACAAAAAAAAAACACAAAAAAATTGAGGTTACATTTCTCCTAGGTGATTTATTGTCCACAATAGTGTAAGTTTGGTTCTTCCACAAAATTTACTTGAAGATGAATGAGCCAGAGGAAGAACACTCCAAATTTTCAAACCTTTCCATTAAATCCACATCAGCCACACAATTTGGAAGAGAGGAAGAAAAAGAAAAACCCTCAATTATATAGACTTTTACTATTCAAAAGGCAACAATGACCAAGAAAATTTGGTCAATACAATACAATATAAGAAAATTAAAAACACCTTGGAAATTCCAAGCTTAAAAATGAAAAAGGAAAGGAAAGAAACAAATAAGTAGGAAAAAAAAAAGTCATTTTTGACCTTAAGTACGGTTAGACCATAAATTTTCAATTTCATCGAATATTTGGATCAAAAACTTAAATAAGTGTTAATTTTTACCTTCGATTTACTTCGGGCTAATTCGTCTAAAAATTTTAACCAAAAAATAGTGTAAAATTATTCCTAAAAACTCATTAATTTTCACTGTTTCTCATGTTGGTTCTTTTCTTGTTTGTGACTAAACTTGCCTTTTTTGAATACTCTTCTTAGTGTGCTCGATGATGCATCATCCTTTTCTATCGTATTACGACATTTTTCTCTTGATCTCTTACTTCGCCTAACGATCGATACTCGCATGTTGTCACTGTACTATTTGTTCTAGCATGGTTATAACAACGTGAATTATATATCTTTTTTCTCTACTCCATTTGGTCGAGGCAACTAGTTTGAGTTTCACTCTCCCTTTGGATCTATTCTCACGATGTTCCTTTTTCATCGTGTTGTCCTATTTTCTTTGTTCGATTTCTATATTGACTTAGCTTGGTCTTTACTTTGATTGTGTTTAATTTGTATACTAGCTAGAAAGTCCATTCTTTTTCTTGTAATATAATATGTTTGAATAATAATAATAAACATTGAATAAACCAAACAAATATTTACCATTTTCAAACTTGAACATAACCCAATTATTAAACACAATGTTTGACCCACCAACTTCAAATATCCAAGTTAAATAATCCAATTTTAACCGTGTTCACTATTGAAGATTATACATTTATCGAGAACTCTATATTTTTCTCTTTGGCTAAACAAGTTTATATTCCAAACACAGACATTTTAACTCTAATATATTTAATTTCTGACTATAGAACTCAACTTATACCATATAAACTCATATATACTGAGGCTCTAACCTCC
Organism: Lagenaria siceraria; assembly: GCA_002890555.2. Taxonomy (NCBI): domain Eukaryota; kingdom Viridiplantae; phylum Streptophyta; class Magnoliopsida; order Cucurbitales; family Cucurbitaceae; genus Lagenaria; species Lagenaria siceraria. Next base: position 20,909,335 of record CM016488.1, read on the forward strand.
TATCTTCACATGTGGTTGGAAAAAAAAATAAAAATAAAGAAGGGTTTTCATAGCTCACGGGAAGCTCTGTTGAAAATTTTCTCCAAATTCAAAGTAGAGTATTTTCCATTACCAGAAAAAAATGGAGAGTTTCAAGATTTTCAATTTGTGAACAAATTTTTCTTACTGTTTTTGAGTCACTTCGATGTCCAATCTTGTACCTTTCCTATGCTCTCTTCTTCTCTTTCTCTGTCGCTCACTGAAAGCCTACACTCTTATTTTCGTTGCCATAAAAAAAACCCCACATTCCATCAACTCTTTCTACTCCAAATTTTGTTCTTAGGGTTAATTTTTCTCGATTACTTCGCTTTTTCTATCTCCTCGAGCCGTGATCTTTCTTCAAAAGCAAAAAAAAAACTTTCCCCAATCCATTTCCCCATCCCTTTTTCTCTCTTGTTTTTGTTCTTAACTTACTGTTGTAACATATATGTATATTTGGTGTTTGCTTTTGCGTCAGGAAGAATTTTACTCAAAGGAAAAGCAATCTTTCGTTGGCACAATCGTTTTCTGAGGGTGGGGGAAAAGAAAAGGCTTTTATTTCTGTCTTCTTACATAGGTTTTGCTGTTCATTCTGTTTCAGCCTCTGTTCTTTTACGTCTTCTCAACTTTTTTTCTTCTGAAAATATGGGGTTTTCCCCCTGGAAAAATGATGGGGTTTGGTTGGATTGTGTCAGAAACATCAGGGTTTGCTACAAGAGTTGAGTATTTTATAGTTCAACTTCAATTTATACTATTTCTTCTTTGAGGACTTTCATCGAACACCTTGCTGCTAAGTTTGAACTCTCAGTTTTTCCATTTTTTTTTTTGGCTTCTTTTATTTGAGAAATTATGGGTTGTATCCATACAAAATGTTGCTGTCGCTACCCAAAATCGTTGGTTGGTGAATCCCAAGACTTTCGACAAGGGGTTCCTTATTGTCTTCAAGATAAGAACACTGTGATAGAGAAATCATTGGAGTTGATTCCTGTTGCTTCTCACAACTATCATTTGGAATACTTGGTACTGGCTCAGCGTGGTTACTACCCTGAATCTCCTGATAAAGAAAACCAAGACAGTTTCTGCATTAGAACAAGTATTCAAGGTAACCCAAATGCTCATTTCTTTGGTGTTTTTGATGGGCATGGTCAATTTGGAATGCAGTGTTCAAACTTTGTGAAAGATAGACTAATAGAAAAGCTATGCAATGATCCCACATTGTTAGATGATCCTGTACAAGCTTATAATTCAGCATTTTTGTCTACAAATGATGAATTGCATACAAGTGAGATTGATGATTCCATGAGTGGAACAACTGCAATTACAGTTCTTGTTGTTGGGGATACCCTTTACGTGGCCAATGTTGGGGATTCAAGAGCTGTAATTGCAGTTAAAGAAGGGAATTCTGTTCTTGCTAAGGACTTGTCAAATGATCAAACACCATTTAGAAAAGATGAGTATGAGAGAGTTAAGCTTTGTGGAGCTAGAGTTCTGAGTGTTGATCAAGTGGAAGGACTTGTGGATCCTGATATTCAATGCTGGGGCGATGAAGAAAGTCAGGGCGGCGATCCGCCTCGACTGTGGGTTCAAAATGGATTGTATCCTGGAACTGCATTTACTAGGAGCATTGGTGACAGTACTGCAGAGAAGATTGGTGTAAATGCCGTTCCTGAGGTTTTAGTTCTTCAGCTTAACCCCAATCATCGTTTCTTTGTGGTTGCTAGTGATGGAGTTTTCGAGTTCCTTTCAAGTCAAACTGTTGTTGATATGGTATGTAATGTGATCAATTTCTAGTATTGCATGATTTAGCAAACCATATTTTAGCTGTCTTTTCCTTTGATATGTTCTTCTTAGTCATAATATCCAGATTGCCATGTCGAAGATCGGTAGATACAAGCCTCGTTAGATAGCTATTCTGTTTTTGAAAATTACGTTGGTTTCCTCACAATGTTTTGGTAACATTTTCACCAAAGTCGTCTTTTGGAGAAAATTAGAATTTAGTCTCTATGGTGTTTTGTAATTAGAATTTAGTCTTCATGGTTTGATAAAACTCTCACAAATAGTTTCAGGATTTTATCAAACCATAAGAACCATTTGTGAGAGTTTTATCAAACCATAAGAACTAAATTTTAACTTTTATAATCATAGGGACTAAATTCTAACTTTCTCCAAACCATGGAGACCAAATTTGTTTTAACATCAAAGTTATTTGGAAATTACTTCTTTTGTTTCTAATTCTTTTAATTTTGAATTGATTTTTTAAAATGTTTTCAGAAAGTAATAAAGTAAGAAAATTATAAGTGGAAGTAGTGTAGTGTTTATATGAATAATTTTCAAAAACAAAATGATTATTTGACAGACATATTTTATCTATTTACTCGTTGTTTATTACTTATGAACTGCTGAACTCAATGGAAAAGCCTTCTACTAGCCAAATTGTGAGCATATATGTAGTTGTGTTACTCCGTTTTAATTATAACTACAGATCTTAGATCATTTTAGATTAATTTGTTTCCTTCTTTAGTTTTTTGTTTTCATTTTTTCTTTTCAAATTATGGTAATTTGGGCTCTTTATCTTATTACTCTCTTCTTAACAAAATTTCTAACGTGTTTTTTTTTTCTCTAACAGGCATCAAGTTATGCAGATCCTCAAGATGCATGCACTGCCATTGCTGCCGAGTCGTATAAACTATGGATGGAACATGAAAATCGAACCGATGATATAACGATCATTGTTGTTCAAATCAAAGGCTTGTCTAATGTATGAAATTTACCAGCATTATTTCGGCTACATTTTCGTGCTCTTGAATATGATTATGATATAGTTTTCAACAGCAGAATGCAGGATGATGTTGGACAGGAAAAAAATTAAAAAAAAAAAAAAAAAAAAAAAAACACATTTTGTTATTATATCTTTTTTATCCCCTTTGATATAACCCTATATTTTAAATTGAAACTTGATGGTTCAATGCTTAGTTTGCTCATATCTTATCAATTCATTAGCTTGTAAACCTTGTTCCTCCCTTGTTTGTGTTGTTGCTTTAGTCAGGTGCTGAGAATCCTTCCAGCACCGTGCTGGAGACTGCTTCTTTAAGAATCGATTTCTCAGATCTACCTACCGAACCGAACTCTCAACAAGTTGCTGTGACAAATCGGAACCCAGCGATCGTGGTTCCATCGTTGAATAATCAGACACCTTTATAATGGTAGTCTCTCCTACTCTATAACATATTACCGCTAAATTTAGGGTTTTCAAGTACAAAGAAAGTGTTTTTAAGCACTTAGAAAGTTTCTAAATAGACCTTCGATCTTCATAGTTAAAAGTTTTTTCTTTCTCACGGAGAAAAGCTTGTTTATTCAGACTCCAGTGTTGCTATAACATTCCTCCACCAGCAGAAGAGACTTGTAATGCATCCTGAAAGGTAATACTACTGATTAACAGACATTAATCTTAATATTGCTTAGAAGATTTACCTCTTAATTTCTAACTTCACTTTGTTTATACTTTACAGTTGAAACAAATTTCCATTTTCCAGCTTAGCATTGGACCAACTAAGTTGATAGAGACATGGAAAAAAATGGATGGATTGTTCTATTGATGGATGCTTGCAAATTCATGATAGAGATTGAAAGTGAAAAATCTACAGTGTCATTAAAAGGACAAGACAGAGAAGGGGATTTAATGAGGTGGGTTAACTTCAAAGCTCAATGATAAACAAGGTTCAGACCCCACTTTGTTACCTTGTCTCTTCAATTCTGGCTGGCATTGGTAAGGTAGATGTTGTAAATAGAGAGAAAAAAAAAAATACCCTTTCTTTTTCTGTTTGCTTAAGGTAGATCCATTGCTTGAAAAGTGTCATGTCAATGGTTTAGTTTGTTGTGAAGTAAACTTGTGGCTGATTATCACAGATTGTTGGTCAGAGGGACCCTGAAAAACATCTATAATTTCAATGCATTTTGTCATTTCAATGTTGTTTTTTTATTATTAAGTTCTCATATTCCAAATCACCAACATGAATACCTTATTACCACGAATTTGGGGCCTAGATGTCCACAGGTTGGGGATGGCTTTCCCGCTCCCCGTCCTCGCCAAATTCTCCATGGAGATTGGGGCGGGGAATTCGAGAGGATCAGGTTCCCTGTGGAAAATTTTTCCCTTTTTTCCCTTTAAAAAAATCAATTAACATAAATCACAAAAGTTTAAATTAAATTGTTAATTTTTATATGATTTGTTCTATTTCTACTTGAATAATTAGAGTTTAAGGAGAAATTATTCAAAATTTTCAAGTTGAAGTTGAAGGAAATAATTATCTATCAAATTATTCATGTATATAATCTAAATTTATTAAAATTCAAATATATCATTTTTTTTACCTTAGTTTAGACATATTCATTATTTTGACTATTAAACAATAAATCTTGAAAATTAAATATATTATTTATAAAATAAAAATAAATAACATAACATTAAATTACTATAATAAATATAAGAAAAAAGCTTTAACAGGGCGGCGACGGGGAACGGGGCGGGAACGACTATTTCTGTCACCATTTAGCTTTCTGTCCCCACGAGAAAAGTAGACATCTCTCATAGAAATGGCAAAATCTGGAAAGACAACTTTCAAAAATACTTATAATATGTAGAAATATTATAGTTGACTCAATGTGTGTTGTCTGTACACCTTCAGGAAGATTTTGAAATCTCCAATTTTAGTCTACAGATAACGAACGCTAAGTCACTCTAATTCATTAGGTTTAACTTACATGAATATGTTAGGATACTTCCTAACTAGAATAAGATCTGAATATATTGAAACGTAAAGATGAAGAAATACAAGATAAACCAAGTTCAAAGTACTTGGGAACCTCCCTCTTGAGGGGAAATTTGTACGGATGGCCCATTTGGGTGGGTCCAAATGAAATTTGGCCTCTCTCCAAAAATCTAATGACATTTGGCCTTCTGCTGGCGTCAGCGTAACGTGAAATGACCACAACGCCCCCATGAATGAGACACAGACCCAATCCGCGCCTCACCCTCTCGATTATCGCTCTCGACTCTCGCATCCCAATCTCGGCTCTCTATCTCAGCTGTCGATCTCGGTCCACGTCAGCCACTTCCATCTCGACATATTAGCTCTCGATGCTCTACTCTTGAATCTCGAATCTCGCTCTCGAACCTCGTAAGCTAGCAATGAACCGTTAGTCGATATTTGAAAAGTCTTTTCGTATATATGCACCGACCTAAGAAGTCATATTCCCTCACGCTCTCGATTCGAACATCCCTCACTCTTGTATTACCAAACACCAACACGAATCGCGTCTTCCCGCCGTTTCCTCTCCCTCCGAACGCCTCTTCTCGCCGCCGCTTCTCCCTCACAAGTTCAGAATCTCCACGCTCGTTAAGGTATGAACTTTTGTTTTTTACTGCATTAGTTTTGAATAGTACACAATGTCGTTTCGATTGGGCATGCGTTTTGAATTTTTTTCGGGTTTCTGTTTGCTGCATATTAGGGTAGTTAAGTGCACTGTAAAATAGATTAGGGTTTAAGAGAGGAATGGGACACGAGAGTAGGGTAGGAGATCGAGAGTGGTATGCGAGAGGAAGATCGAGACTATAAGAGATGAGAGTGTACTGTACTAGCTTACCGAGATCTAGGGCTAATACAATCGAGACTCAAGGTCCGAGAGTCGAGATAAAGAGTCGATAGTCGAGGATCGAGAGTCGAGAGCGAGAGTTAAATTCGAGAGTCGAGAGTGAGAGTAATCAGCGAGATTTTTACAGATTGCTAATTTTGAGATGTCTGTTTTGTTTTTCCTATCTTAATTATTTGTTACTTGTACTTGTAAATGGTTAACTTCAAGATTGCTGCTGAAGACCGTTTTCCTGCCCAAGCTACCAGCCTGTCATCGCATATTGGGGTTGTGAATCGACTGATAAAGGAGAAGCTTACTGATAGGCAGCTCGTGATGTTTAGGCGGACTGTTTTCGAGAGGTTTGTGGACATGGACATAGTATTCAATAATCCATTGGTCCACTACATTCTACTGAGGGAGGTGCATGTGGAGAACAACGATGTTGAGGCTATGTACTTCGACCTCAGTGCACAGATGGTGAAGTTCTCCAAGGACGAATTCCTCCTGGTGACTGGACTGTGGAAGTCACCTGTGGTCGTACCTCGCTCCGGCCAAATCACTGGTGCTCTTCGGGTCAAGTACTTCCACACGCTGCGTGGGACGGAGATCCACTTCACGACGTTTGAAGAGCATTATAAGGGGCTTGTTTTTTAGACTGACCTGGATGCAGTGAAGGTCAGTCTGGTCTATATGTATGAGATGGGGCTGAGTGGGAAGGACAAGACTAAGAGCAATATTGACAAATTATTGCTCGATGATGTGGACGACTTTGACTTCTTCAATAGCCGGGACGGACTGGGGCGAGAATATATGGGAAAGGACCTTCACTAGCCTTCAGAAAGCCCTACGCGACAAAGCTTGTGCATACAGGTAGAAATCACGTGCCAACCAGAAGTACGTGGTTAAGTACAACCTACCGGGATTCCCCCATGCGTTCCAGGTATTGTATAGCTATCATATTGTATCATTATTTCATTCATTATTTGGTTTATAACTAACTACAAATGTTAGGTGTGGGCATACGAGACCATATCCACCATTGTCGGTGCTGCGACAGTCTGCTTGAATGAGAATGCAGTGCCCCGTTTTCTGCGATGGGCATGCACGTATTCACCCCCCAACAGAACACTCCTACGAGATGTGTTCGACTCCCCTGCCGTAAGTTACATGTTTTTTATGGTCTCAATATGTTGTATTTAATGTTATAGATTAGTAATAATTTATTTATTGTCTGTCATGCAACTGGTTATCACTGTTGCCCTCACACTATTTGATGCGGAGAGGCAGTACAGAGACACCCCAATCAGTGAAAGGGGTGTGTACGTCGACCAGCCAGACGAGGATAGAGTCCATAGCTCGAGCCTCACTGAGTCTGAGACTGAGTCGATTGATGACGGGCACCCCACCACCGATGCTGGTCATGATACTGCGGGCCCCAGTGGAGGAGACACTCCGGGGTTGAGAGGTGCAGATGAGTCGTGCCCTGTTCAGGCCGACCATCGTGATGTTGACCCTCCGGCTGCACCTAGGAGGAGGAGTAGTGAGACTTCACTAGAGATCCGTGTAGGAAGAGTGGAGTCTACTTTGGAGGCACTGAGGTCTGATATACATGACATCCAGTCACAGTTGCAGATCATCACTGCACTCTTGAGGTCGCTATGTCGAGTATGAATTTACTTCACTTTCCATTAGTTTTATTAATTCCTGTTAATACGTTTACTATAATAAGTTTATTATAATATGTCTTATGTGTAGGATCCCGAGCCCGAGCTCGAGCGTGAGCCCACCACTACCACTACTCCCACTGAGCCCGAGCCCACCATTGAGCCCGAGCCCGAGCCCACCACTACCACCACTCCCACTGAGCCTGAGCCCACCACCCTGCCCGAGCCCACCATCGACCCCAAGCCCGAGCCCACCACCACCGTGGATCCCGAGCCCACCACCACCACTGAGCCAGAGCCCACGCCCGAGCGCAAGCCTACCACCATCCCCGAGCCTGAGCCCAGCACCACCATGGAGCTTGAGCCCACCACCGCCACCACCATCGAGCCCGAGCCCGACCCCGAGACCGAGCTCGAGCCCACCATCACCATCACGGTCGAGCCGATTCCAGTGGTTGTGATTGACCCGAGCACCGACGTCACATGCGTTAGCGATGAATGTGACGTTGAGGTCCGTCACATTCCTCCACCGAGGGCAAAGCTGAGGACGAAGTCTGCCATGCCATCGGCCGCATCTGCACCACGACGGACGTCCCGAAAGAGGAAGGAGATCACCCCATATACACCTCCCCTGGATGCTAAACGGGCGAGGAAGTATATGGCTCCCAGGAGGGTGACGTACGATCCGACTCATCCAGTGCCACCAGAAACCATGAGCAGCTTCATGGAGTGGGTGACAGCAAATGACGCCGAGCCTCACTTGCCAGGTACTGGGGTGCTCTTCCAGCCCAACATGACCACTCGGGAGGTCTTTCGTAATCTTATGAAAGATAGCCAGTGGGTTTTATGCGACGTAAGTAATAATGGATTTCCTATTTGCATTGTTGAATTGTTATTGTTTTGATTCTAACCATTTATAAAATTGCAGGTGCTCGACAGCATATTGGATTTCCTACGGAGGAAGTTCATTGCACGTCTAGAGTTATGCATCCACCGGTTTACGATATTCCCAGAAGCATACACGGTATGTATTATTCTCACAGATTTAATAATTTCATTGTGCTATTTACATATCTGACCACATTTTTCATTTATACAGCGTCATCTAAACCTCCACACAGTCGACAGCTTAAAGGCTACATACAGAAAGGGGGATGACGAGGTGGCAGCTATATGGGCGAAGGAAGATACGCTGACTGATCTGGTATTCGGGCTAGTACTAGATTCAAAGGCGTGGGTGGATGTTGACTAAATATACAGTATGTACAACATCCGCGAACATTGGATCCTTCTGGTAATCGACATCAACCTCGGGGAGATCATACTATATGACTCCTACTCGTCGTATGTCTCCCAGAAGGACATCGCGCTCGCATTACTACCGCTCACATACACACTGACGTCACTGTGCAGCTTCTGTAGGATACGGGACAGGAAGCCACACCTAGCACCTGCCCCTTGGAGCCTGTACCGCGCAGACACCGACAACATACAGGGTAAATCGACCCTGGACTGTGGTATTTTTGCACTTAAATTTTTTGAATATTTAGTAACGGGAACCCCAATAAAAGGTTCCCTAACACAGGATAGGATGTCAGAATTTCGATTTCAATATGCTTGTGAACTGTGGTCAAAGCAATTTTTGTATTAGACTTTTGTATGAATTGTACATATTATACAAACTGTGACATATTATTTATAATTGTGGTGCATGACAGTCAACTTTACATAACACAAGCAATCGAGAGTGAGAGTTCAACCCGAGAGTTCTAGTAGATTGAGCGTTCGAGACAATAATGACAATCAAATAAAACACGAAACACAATCAACCAAGAGTAATGATATGGGCGATACCAAGTGTAACAACCGAGAGCACAATCAGGGTGGATGACTAACAACAAGCACTATTCACGGTCGCATACCCAATCAGGAACATCATCGAGAGTCGAGAACAGCCACCGAGATTCGAGATGACCGAGAGCGAGAGTCGAGAAGCTCGAGACTGAGGGTCGAGGTCACCATTACCGAGAGTCGAGAGCACCGAGACATTTAGCATCGAGAGCGAGAGCGCCGAGAGCGAGCACCGAGAGCGCCGAGAGCGAGCACCGAGAGCGACGAGAGTGATATTATGCGTTCGAGAGCGCCGAGAGTGACGAGAGCGAGAGCATATGTTCGAGATTATTATATACTTGCAATAATATGAGAGAATGTGATTTGAGAGCGAGATACAGTAATGTAAATCGAGAGCGAGAATAGAATAGCGAGAACTGAGACACATCGCCGAGAGTGTCACAGATTCAATTTCATACATGTTTTTTTTTACAACTTTACATGGGTTGTGTACGTGCAGTGTCCTGTGTTGTGTTAAGTGGTTCATTACACTTTGCCCTATTATGGCCAGTTCCACCACATCGACCACATTTCTTGACCTGCCGTTGTTCTCCAAACGATGGTATTCTCTGTACCCTACAGCGACCGACCCAAACGACCCTCATCAGGGGGAGTATTCTTACATCAACATATCCCGGCGGTTTCTTCCATTCTGACACATGACCCAGTGGCGATATGGACTCTGCATATGAAAGTACAAGTGAATCAACACTATAAAACCGACTATAAAGAGTGAATGGGTTGATGTTCCTCTCCCTAGCAGCTGCAATGGCATGCGAACATGGGATTTGTAGACTTTGAAACTGTCTGCATCTGCATTCATTTGTATTCAAACTAACTATGTCATCCAACCCACCATCCTTCACATGAAATAGGTAACAGTCAATCGGATTCACCTTGTACCGTCTAGCTTTATCACACTCGATTGCCATAATCTTCTCAACGTATTTCGAATGCGTTGACGTACTGATTGACCACAGATTTCGCCGTTCATACCACCAAGACTAGCATAAATCGCGTATGTATTCCAGCAAGGATACTATAAGCAATTTTCGTGCCTCCACGGTCAGTGAGTTGAAACACTCTGCACTGTTACTGGTCATGTTGTCGTATCGATGTGCATTTTCAAAGGCCCGACTCCATCGGTTCAGCCCAATGCCTTCAAGTATCGCCCGAGCCTGCCGTTTTTTACTCTCATTATCTGGTCACATAAGGATTTAAACTCAGACTCCTGATACGCTCTGGCAGCATCGTCAAACAACTTGCTAACTGTTGCATCCTTGTAATTTTTTTCGATGTTCCTCTTCAAGTGATATGTACACAACCCGTGGAACATATTCGGGAATACAACACTTACGACATGTGTTATGGTCTGATGACGGTCTGAAATGAAGCATATACCAGGGCATTCTCCAATAGCTCTTTTCAAATGACTCATGAACCATGTCCATGATGCATTGTCGATGATCGTGGTTCAATACTTCAATGGTGCATGTGTGGATAGTTGTATATTTTGTAATCTTAAATATGTCACACCCGTCTATCTTCACCGCACGTACTGCCCACTTATACGTATCGTGGATATATCGCACACTATACAATTTCTTATTTGACTTCCGAACCCGCATCTCAAAATTCTCCTTAATAGCTAGCATGGACAACCTCATCTTCACATCTTCCTTTGAGAAAAATATTTGCCTTACCTCCACATTCATACCAGACGAGGAATGTGGTTGCACAATAGATGGTCCAGCTCCTGTCATACAACGCCCAACAGGTACGTCAACTCTACTAGGCACGTTTCTAACAAAATGACTGAACTCATTGTGCGAAATTGGGGTTTTCAAGGACACTGAACTGGGATGCACAGTTGGTGTTGGTTGCATCTCAGACACTGAAGTAGGCATGAGATCATTGGTGTTGGTTGCATGTACAGTAGGATCACACTCATCACCCTCATTAATATTATCGTCCCAATCACCCCTACCATATTCACTGAGATCATAATCGGTAAGTGCATTCAATTGGAAATTACGAACCCTCTTCCGGTAAGAAGGATCCTGTGTACTACCTGTCTCAACCCATGGATTAGTGTCATCATTTCCCATAGAAACGACCGAAGGGAAAATGTCAGACTCAATAACAGTGGGTTCTGCCCTGATTTCTGTCTGGGTTTCAGTGGAGACTTGACCATCCCTCTCAACACTCACAAAAATTTGAGGTCTATTGTGGTCCAACTCAACCAACAGAAAACTTATGTCATCATCATCGATTAGACATACCGCAGGTCCATCCGAGTCCATCTTATACTGAACCCTCATTACAATGTTGAATTCTGATGAATCAACCTTACAATTCTGTATATCCGGTCTCTCAATTCTTGGTAGGTCAACGTGATTGGCACAACGATACTTTTCATAACACCTCCATCATAGCTCTGTTTGATGTCATCTCATGTCCCACCATGTCGAATAAACAATTGTTTCCCATTCATCCTTCAAAAAAGTAAACAAGAACAGACAGTCACAAAAAATTTCATTCTGTTAAAATCTCGTTAGTGGCTCTCGCTATCGACTCTCGCTCTCGCTACTCGGTAAACTCTCGCTTCTCGATATATCAAACACTCGACATGTAAATCTCGGTTCTCGCTCTCGGCTCTCGCTACTCTCGATATGCGCTCTCGATCATCATCTCTCTCGACGTTTATCTCTCCCTCCTGACCACGAGTCTTGCTCTCGTCTCTCGCACTAAGTCGTTAATCATTCTATATCACACTCGTTTGTTATCTCGCTTGGTATCATGCAATCTCACGCCAACCATTTTCATGAAAATACTATGTTCAAAATAAGAAAAAAATTGTGAAGTTCATTGTTTACTTACTTGGAGTTTGAGGTTGATTAACTAAAACTTGGATTCACGTGTTTGCAGCCCCTTGGAAATGAAAATTTTCAGTTTTGGTTGTATAGGTTTCTCGCAAAATCGTGATGTTGGTGAAGGGAAGGCAACCAAATTACTTTGCTTTGTTGGTTTTTTGGGAGGGAAAGTGCACAAATTACGCCTAAAGCATGAAACTTGATAAACAATTCACTTAATCTATAGTAAAATTGATTTGAAAGCAGTTGTAGACTGTCAGATTGATTGACGTGCGGCGCTCATTAATTGCGGATCATTGCCAGCTTACGAGGTCCGAGAGCGAGATTCGAGATTCGAGAGTAGAGCATCGAGAGCTAATATGTCGAGATGGAAGTGGCTGACGTGGACCGAGATCGAGAGTCGAGATTGGGATGCGAGAGTCGAGAGCGATAATCGAGAGGGTGAGGCGCGGATTGGGTCTGTGTCTCGTTCATGGGGGCGTTGTGGTCATTTCACGTTACGCTGACGCCAGCAGAAGGCCAAATGTCATTAGATTTTTGGGGAGGCCAAATTTCATTTGGGCCCACCCAAATGGGTCATCCGTACAAATTTCCCCCTCTTGAGCATACTAACTCAAGCCATAACCACTCAACTAATGCTACGGTTCCCTCACTCATCCCCTCTCTATTTATAACAAGAATTAGTAACTAACTTTCTACCTAATTACCTTTATACTCCTTTGCTAATACCATACTAATATACTTATCTAAGTACTTTACAGAATACCTTACACGAGTATAGTTCAATGGCAATTAGCATATATTCCTCCTCTTGAAGTTGGAAGTTCAAATATACATTTGTTGTACTACAAAAAAAAAAAAAAAAAAGAAAAAAAAAACTTTATGAGGTAGGAGTTGCCAAGCTATTGTAATAGAATAGATCCGACATAATGATAAGGTTTCTAGAATAGTCGAGGTTTTAGATATCTCAAAATACATTTAAACAAGTCTAACACCACAAAATATTGAATCAAGTAAAGCTAAAATCTTAGATATTATTTGGTACACTATGCACCTTTCCAGAACCTTCACTTGCGTTGGCCAGGTTTCCTTCTCTCACTGCAAGACTTCAAAGCTTGAACTTCTGCTAGAAAAACCAGTGGCAAGGAAGTGAATTAGAAGAAGAACAGTCATTTTAGATGAAAATTTAAAGAATTGAACAATATGGACATTTTGAAATCTTAAATTGGTAAGAAACAGACAGAGATCTTGGCAGATGGCCATAACCAATTCAGATTCAATCTAAGGGGATAAAATTATACAGTTCAAAGATGAACCTATAAACAAAATTAGAATTTAGAACAAGAAGAAATGATTGAATTGGTGAAAACGATGGTCACTGAGAGATAAGCGGCATACCAGCCTGGCAAGCTTTCCAGTTCCTGTTAGTTTTGATAAGACAATCCTGAAAATTATGGCGATCAAGACAATAAACATCAATTTGCATTTCAGGGCTTAGGGTTTTAGCAGAACGTAAAAAAGAAGAAGACGATGAACAGGACGGCCACGAAGAACCTGTAACAATAAGTAGAAGGATGAGCATTCATTGAGCTGCTTGACGTTCTCGTCATCGTCGTCGGCGTCGCTCCGATGAAGAGGCGGCTGATTCTCCGGCGAAATCGTCGGGTTCCCCATTTTTCTTCGTTCAGGTTCGACGCAAATTTTACAGGAAATTCAATCTTCTTACCAATAGTAAGTTTGAACTGCACAAGTAAACGAATTATTATAGAATTTCTTCTCTTTTTTTTGTTTAAAAATAAAATAAAATTACCCATTTTAGAATTAATTTTTTTTTAAAGACTCGTTTTAGATTAGGATTTGTATGTTTGTGCATAATTTAGGGACACTTGCAAATATAGCAATTAGATTTAGATTTGTATGTTTGTGCATAATTTAGGGACACTTGCAAATATAGCAATTAGATTTAAAGTATTAGTATATATAGAAATATTTTTTAAAAAAATTTAAATATAGCAAAGTCTATCATTGATAGACTTCTATCGTTTGCAATTTTTCGCTTTGTTATTATTCCTAAGATTGTTACTCATTATAATTATCCTTTAATTTAATATGACAAATGTTAACACTGAGCATCAACTCGTATAATATTTGTTGTCTCAACCAATATATCAAAATTTAGAGATTTAAATTTTCTTCCCAATATTTTGTTGAACCATAAAAATAATTGTACTTTCACTACTACAATTGTTGAACTTATGACATATTTAAAAAAAAAAAAAAAAAAAAAAAAAAAAAAAAAACGTAGGAACGAAAGAAACATTTTTTAGATTAGAAACAATTTGATCCCTGAACTTTTATGAAAGAAACAATTTAGTCTCTAAACTTTAGTTGTTAACGATTTAGTATTTGTAGTTTGAAATTTTTCAATTTAGAAATTGTTTATGAAAGTCCAATGCCAAACTCATTTGTTAGTGCCTTTTAAACCTAGCTACTAGCCTCAATTTCCCCCAACTTTTAACCTCTCATGTCATGGATCCAAATATTATGTCTTAGCCCATTTGCACCCTTCATCAAGAGTTGGATTACTAAAGGCCCAATGTTCTAAACTATGAATGAAAGCCCAAGGGTTGAAAATATAAGGAATAAAATTAAATAAGCCTCAAACTATTGAGAGTAAAATGGTATTTTATCGTTAAAAGGATATATTTATATCAAAATTACATATTATCCCATTCACATAAACATAACCCCTTATATTTTTACCCTTGCTAGTTACTGAAGTCGGTTTCTCATGTAGATCCAAAATCTACTTTAACGCCCAAAATTCCTAAATAAAAGCCTTAAAGAAAATGGAACGATTATCAACGGAAAAAAAAAAAAAAAAAAGATGTATTATTGGAGGAGAGGAGCACGAAATACAAATCCCGGATATATTTCCTCGAACTAACACCGTATTTATCAAAGTTAATAATAACCCTTCTACACAAAACAAAAATAGATATAGTGAGAGATGATCATTTTGCCTAGGCCTCTAGAAAGGAAAAACTCAGCAGTTGAGGCATCATTAATCGAATATCGAGAATTCGAGAATGACGGAGTTGTGATGCAGTCCATGATCAAATCAACCCTAAACTGATTAAACCCCATCGTTAACATTAGAGGACATAAATAGGCCGATATTAATCTATCACAAAACGGACTAAGCAACCTTGGAAATAAGAACAATATTGGTTTTGTTCCATGGCATACCTATTCAGAATATCAAGGCAACCCCCAAAGAGTCTTCTCTCCCACTATGTCACAAAACTTGTCTAAGGCCTTGATAATTTCATCTCATGTAAAAGGCTGCAATAACTGAGAATTCATAAAATCTTTGACAGTCCTTAAAATAACTTTCATAACTTTATTAATATGAGATGAACTAAGATCAAAAGATGTAAAAAAAAAAGTCCTTGAAATAATGAGAAAAGATATTTCGTATATGATCAGACTCCTCCTGCAAAGTTCCATAAGAAAGAAAGAAAGAAGAAATTAGATCATGTTTTGGTCGTTTTAGATTAGGTCCTTGTTTTTGTTTTGAACTTTTAAACCTAGTTTTAAGGGGAAAATATCAAATTCTCCTTAAATTATGAATCTTACACTTTTATCACTAAATTTTTAATTTAATTTCTTTTTGTTTAAAAACTTAGTAAAATGTGGTAATAAAGGTAAGTTTCTACTTTCGTTTTTGTGTCGATTAAATCTTCATGATTTTTTTTTTAAAAAAATGTCATATTCGTCGATAACTAATTAAATACATATACTTCGATCTTTTGTAAGATAAGCTAATAAATCATTAAAAGGGAGTGTTTGGGAGAGGAGATGAGATAAGTTAGATATGAACTCAACTCATTGTTTGGGAGGCCAACTTTGTATGTCAGCGACATTATATACCATGTCCACCAACAGTGTACTCAATTCTCATCACCACTGATGTCTCATTGCTCAACACCGGCAACCACCTCCAATGACCAACTCTGACGGCCACCTTCAATAGTTAACTCCGGCAACCACTGCCTACAACCAACTCCAGCAACATCTAACCACCAATGTTGGCGGCCAACTCTGGCGACCTCCAACGATGGTCAATGCACAATTCCGGCGACCATTATTTTAAATTATGACTACTATAAAATCGTTAATAAAACTTTAATTTAAAGCTTAAAGATAACTATTAGTTTAAAAATACATATAAAACATCAATAAATGTTTATATTTAAGTTGACGCACAAAATTATCAATAAAAACACTTTTGTTGACACAAAAGTACGAAAGTTCTGTCAAAATGTTAAATTCCTAGTTTTTTTTATTAGTTCATAGTATTTTATAGTCATTATTTATAGTAATTTTTTACATTAATAAAATTACTTTTATCATGTAAGAAATCAAATAAATTTGTATGTAAAACACTTTTGAGAAAAGAATTGTCAAACACACAGCGTGTTTATTCTAAAAAGTTTTTACCAAAAGTGTTAAAATAAAATTGACTTAACTAGAATGTCACACGTACAAATTTGTAAAATAATTGCTTAAATTAAAAATAATTTAAATACATGATCCAAAAGTAAACTCTAAACCTCATTTCTCAAAACTCCCAACAATACATGTGTGGTTAAAAAAACAATAAAATAAAATGCAATTTATAGTTTATTAAAAAAATACTTATATATGTAGAATTATTGAATAAAAGAGTTTCCAAACAAAAATAATCATCATAAAAACAGATAATTCATATAAAAAAACTGCACTAGATACTCTTGATATATAAACTCAGCATAATACATACCTGTGAGCACTACAGACATGAACTCAACTCAGCACGCCAAACAGTCCTCAGTTATACCCAATAGACACATTTGAAAAAGTTGAAAACCATTAACTAGAGGGTGTTTGAGCTAAAGAGTTAGAAGAATGAGAAGTCGGAAAGCTTGGAGTTGTAGAGCCACTTCTTGTTCGGTCCAAAAAATTTATAGACCCCTCCACTAGAAAACATCAATTTTATATCTTATAACCTTTTTATTGCAAGTATCAAAAGTTCACAACTCCTGAAGACTTTATAACCCAAAAAAATTACAACTCCACATAAAACAATAACAACTATACCACCTTTTGAGTTTAAAACCATTTCAATGCTTATTCCTTCTTTTGATATCAAAAGTTCCATTAAAACATCTATTCCTTCTTTTGATAATGGCCCAAAAAAACTCAATTTATAATTAAATTATTTTCAAATATAGAAAAATAAGTTAATTTACTTGTAAATATAAAAAAAATTTACCGTCTACCGGTGATAGATCGCGATAAAATTCTATCGCTTCTCAAGTAATAGAATTTTATCTAGATTTATCACTGATAGAGACTAAAATTTTTTACATTTTTTTTTGTTTAAAATAATTTTCCTTTATAATTTATAATTACTATTTAATCCATTAAAAAATATATTTCAACCACAAAAGTCATGTCAAAACTTGCCTCACTAATTAGGTAAGATAATTTCAAAGTACTGTTGAATAACCTGCTGGACTTTACTAATACTGTTTAATTTATTTAATTTAAAATATATAAGAAAATGAATAAGTACGAATTATTCATCGTTATCGTGCAGCCAGCTTTCTATTCTTTTAGAAAAAGAAATATCTTTCCCAGTGATTCTGACCCTCCACCTACCAATCTCACAATAAAGAAACCCTAACCTTCTCCTTCATGTCTCCCATGTGCCGCTTTTTCCCTGTCTAGAAAGCAAAAACAATGGCGGTGACCATAATTTCAACCAAAATTACATCAAATTAATCTTTTTCATTTCTGTACTTGGCCTGAATTTGAATGGATATCTTTGGATTGTGATTTTAGGAAATGATATGAACTCAAGATGTTCTTTAATGGCGGAAACCAGAGCGATGGAAGAAGAATAAATTAAAGAGGAAAGGGGTAAGGGAAGAACTGCAAGAACCATGGCTATGGCGACCAGATCTACAAAATCTTCATCAGATTTGTTTTCTTATTATATTAAGCTTCATAATATCATACAGAAAGAAAAAGAAAAAGAAAAAACTAACAAAGCCCTTGACTCAAAAGAAATTCACAACAGAGCAGAAATTTAATCATTCAAAGCGCAAACTACTATTTTCTCCCACTATTTGCAGAAATCAAACCCATACCCACCCAAATTACTGTTCTTCCGGCCTAGATTTTTAGCTAAAAACTTACAATACACAGAATTTCTTCCCCGTTAAACAAACCTGGATCATCATAAATACACGATATTATATGATATACTTCTTGTTTTAATCTGATTTACCTGTCTCGTTGGCTCGATTTTCCGATCTACCACCGTTTAAAAAAATCACGGCGGTTCAGATCTGGACAGATCGAGAGAGACGTTAGAAAGATGAGAGATGAGAAATGGACGAGAGAGGATTTTTGTTTCGGTTTTAATGGATTTCAGATCCAAATTCAAGATCTAGTGAAGAACTCATGCGTCGAGCCGAAGCAAACGCCTCAGATCTCTGGTAGCCGAGTCGTCAACGATGGTGGATACATGTTTCTTCTTCGAGAATGACGGTAATGGAAGAGAACTTGGAGACGGCGACATCGAAAAAGCCGAACCGGCGTAAACAACATCGGGTTTTCCGGCTATCGGACACCTAACGTCAACGATCCGGATCTGTTTCGGAACCATTTCCGGCGCCGGCCCCAACCTATCTGTCCCACACACGACAAGATTATCACCTTCCTTCTTCAGAGCTTCGCTCTTGATTTTCGAATCGAGCGATTCACCTCGCCTCAAGATCGTAACCTTCTCCATCACCAAACTATTTTTCATCGCTTTCAAATCGTCAGAACTCGATCTCTTCGAGACCGACGGCTCGGAGTGATTCGAAACAAACCGCTTCCGCTGCTCCGGCCGCTCCGAACGAGCCACCGACTTCCTGTTAGATCTAGGATTATAGTTGTAAACATTCGAATCATAGTTTCCATAAGAACTCCTCCGGCGACAAAACGCTGCCGGCGGAACTCTGATCCTTTCGATCAAACAATCCTGAGGCCGTAGGATCTCAGTCCCCATGAATGAAAGAAGACAAAATCCCTAAGAAATCTCCCAAAAAAAACAAACGAAAAAGAAAAAAAAATGGTTAAAAGAACCAAAGAACAAACGCTACGGGGCTAATGAGTTCCTTTCTCTGAAACTAAGAGCTTTAACCCTCGACTCTTCTTCCTCACACAGGGGACCAACAACAAAACGGGAGACTAGAACAAGAAGAAGAGGAAGAAGATGAAGAAGAAGAAGGGTATTATCGTCTTTTCAACTATTTTTTTTTTTTTCTCTCTTTTTTTTTCCCCCGGATTCCCTCTTTGTATTTCTGCTCTGTAAGGCTTTGTTTGGTCTTCAGATCGCGTGAGGAGAGATATATAGCAAAAGAAAATAAAAGAGAGAGAGAAATGAGGATAGACGAAACGGTGTCGTTTCATGGAAGGTGAAAAATTAAGAAAGAAAAAGGAAAAAAAAGAGCGTTGGTCTAATCTTAATCTCACCGACCCCTTGCAAAATGACGCGTGAAGACAGAAAGCGATTGGCCGCCTTGTTTGAGCGAGAAAAGAGAGAGTGTGTGTTGGATACGTGGCTAAATATGACTCGGCCTTGGAAGGTGGGCCAACTCACACGTACCCTGTTTTAACGGGAACCGTCAATTCGCCGTTACGAGGTTTCGCTTTCACGTCGCTGGCTTCAACTATTTTCTAGATGACGCCGTTGGGGTTTCGAAGAGCGTTAGTTGTCGTTTTGTGATCTCTTACGTGGAAATTATTTGTGTGGGTCCCACGTGGGTGTGGTTGGCCTGGCCAAGACGTTAACCACCGTATCATTATTGCTTCGGTTCGGATACGGCGAGACCGTATTTTTCCATTTCTTCTCAATTACTCGCCAATTCATCGTCCCCGATTTCAATCCTTCGCAACGATTTATTCGTGTTTTTATTAATTCATTTTATGCAGAAATGAACGTAATTGGCAATTTGGCATAACTAACCCACTTGCGGTACTAAAAAAAAATTAATTCATTATTAAAAATAACAACATGGGGCATATCAATATTTTTCTTTTTTAAAAAAAAAATAATATATGGATAGAGCAATTGAATCTTTGATCTCGAGGTTGATAATACGATTAATACAATTGAGTTAGGCTCATTTTCACGGTATATCAATATTTCTACTATATCGTAAAAAGATTCATAAGATAATAATAAAATGTCACTATTGTGCATATAATATAATTAAATAAATATTTTAAGTTATATAAAAATGATATGTTTATTTATTAGTTCATATATATATAAATATTTTTATTTTTTTATATAATTTTTTCGAAAAACATCCATTGACATCTACATTTAATTGACAATTTTATCGATACTTCTGTAAAATGAGACTTCGACCTTTTCATCAACACAACCTTTTAAAACTTGTTTCTAGGTTTTAAGCCTTTTTTTTTCACATTATCATTTAAAAGGTTACATTACAAACAAAGAAAAGATGACTGTGTTTTAAAAATATCTTTATTTTTCAAAATTGCAGTATTATCTTGACCTTTTATATACATTTCAAAACTATTATGAAAGTAGAAACACGTCATAATGTTGAACAAAAATTAGGAATAAGGACACTATGGTGGTCTCTTGTAATAGTGTGACCATCCCAATTTATGTTTCGGGTCAATGTCTCGCATGTGAGGTCTTAATCTCTATTCAACATGTTCACAAATTGGTAATCTAATGATAGTTTTGAACTGTTTACAAAATATAAGAATAATATTACAACTTTTGAAAGAATGGGAATATTTTTCTAAATAAATGATAAAGTCCATAATTTTTTTTTTATTATTATTTATTTAGCCTATTATAAAAGTTCTTACCTCCAAAGTGAAGATAAGAAATGAAAAGGCATAATATATTAAATAGGGTAAATTGTCCCTCGAATAAATAAATAAATAAATATTTTGATTCCATTTTCAAACATTGATTTACAATTTTGTCTATTTGGCTCTTAAATAAATTGCATTTGACTTGTGAAAATGAAGTCCTATGAAAGAAAAATGCAAACATTTGAAGGAAACCTATTTGAAATTGTCTCTTCAATTTTCTTCTCCAACATAAGATGTCTCTACTCTGTTTTTTGCTCTATCTATTTGTCTCTCTTCCTTCAAGTATAACTTCTTGTGTAAGTTTTTTCTTTAACACGGTAAATTCGAACCACTGATTTTTTTTTTTTTGTCGCAAATATATTATATACGTTAGTAGATTTATACTCGCTTTGATAATTTCTTATGAAAATTAGCTTGAAAGATTTTTTCTATGCAATCTTCATGCCACACACGAGAGCCAAACGGATGAATCCCTAACGACGAGATTCAATTTTACACATATACAAGTTTTGAGAACTTAACTTTTGCAATTTAAAGTTCGTAAGTACAGTTACAATTGTCACGATAATGTTTGTAGGAGTTTATGTCATTTGTTATAATAAATAGATTAAAAAATATTTTTGGTTATGAAATTTCATGAAAGCAACGATTTCTTTTCAGAATTTTAGTAATCCATAATAATTTAGTCCATAAACTTTAACATGTGACAAATTAGTATCTGATACTTTCAAGTTTGTAATAGTTTAGGTCTCGTTTGATAACGATCTCATTTTTAATTTTCTACTTATTTCCTCCTAAGTTTTCAATTATAGGTTTCACATTTCTTAAAGAAACATTTGAACTCCTAGTCAAATTTGAAAACCAAAACAAGTTTTATTTTTTACTTTTTTTAGTTTTCAAATTTTGGTTTGATTTCTTAAAACATTAATAGAAAGTGGATGACAAAACATAAATTTGTATGCATTGAAGTAGTATTTACAAACTTAATTTTCAATGATCAAATGGCTATCAAATGGGACCAACGACCACCACTAGCTGCCACCTCCAACCACCACCACCACCACCACCAACTCCGACGTGCGACACCCCAGATGACCAACTCCAACGACCATTATTTTTAATTATTTAGTCAATAGTATTTTATAATCGTCCTTTATAGTAATTTGACATTAATAGAAACACTTTTACTATATAACAAACTTGTATATAGAAAACAGTTTTGAAAAAGAGTTGCCACACACATTAGGGGATGTTTGGGGCACCAACTTGAAGTCGGTGAAGTGGGCTATTATAGCCCACTCGATGTTTGGGGCATCAATAATTAATTATAATAGCTGGTGTTTCCAACTATTATAAGTTTATAACTTACAATTAACTACAATATTATTATTTCAAATCATTATTTGCTATAGTGTTTATTATTTGTTACCGTGTTTACTATTTCATTATCACCCTCTCTTCCCACTCTACTATATTGTTTACTATTTTCTACCCAAATTGAAATAGTCTACACCCCAAACACGGACTATTATAACCTATACTAAAATAGTCTACACCTCAGACACAAACTATTATAACTTACAGACTATTATAGCCCATAGACTATGGTAATTACATACTATAATAACCAATTCAGCACCCCAAATGCTCTGTTTTTATTCTAAACAATTTTTATAAAAAAAATATTTAAATGAAAATAAATTTTTGAAAAGCATTTTTTCTTCTAGTTGAATCCAAACCTACCCTAAAATCTCCAACCACAAATTTTCCACTTCCATAAAAATTCATGGAACATAAGTATTTTTTAACATATTACACACATTTTAATACCAACTAGATGATTAATTAATTAAAACCACCACCAAAATTACAAAATCAATGATAATATATATATATATATATATATACTACTTCTCTTCCTTACATTTGTTATTGTGGAAAAACAAATTGATTATATATATATAAACTTTTAGCTAGGGTTCTTTTGACGTGACCCAAACCATTGCAATATTCAACTCTTGTCTCTAAGTCTTCTTCCATTCTTAAACAATACGTATTATTTAAGCTATGTTTTTTTCTTTCTTTCTTTATGTGACTTGGTTTAGGTGGTTTGAAATATTCCAACCTTTACTTTGGACCATTTGAAAGGATTAGTTTTCCTACCAATACCATTAACATTCAAATTTGTGATGATCTAATAGACCCTTTTTTAGGCAATAAGAGAAACAACAATGTCGTTTGATATAGCAACACTTTTTATCTTTTTTTTTTTAATTCTTTGAATAAGATATAAATTTTCATCTGATATCTACATGTATGAATTCAACATATTAATATTATTTTTTCCTAATTTGTTTTTAATTTATAACTATTTACCTGTTTTTTAAACCACCCTATTCTAATGCTAACATGAACTTAACTCGAATAGTTAAAAGTATATGTTATCCATTTGAGGTCAAAAGTTTAAATTCTCTCACACCATAAATGAACAGAAAAAAAATGTTAAATCACAAAAATACCCTTAAATTTTGTCATTTGTTTAAAAGATACTCTTATTCTTTCAAAAGTTACAATATTACTTTCGACTTTTCATAAATGTTTCAAAACTATCATTGCAGTAGAAACTTTGTGGTAACGACCTGAAACAGAATTGGATCTTGGACTATCCCGAATGGTTACAACTTACAAGTCATCATCACGCTGTTACAAGTCCCGATTTTTGTCTAACATTCATATGAATTTATGATTCAGAGATGTTTTTGAAATATTTATGAAAAGAGAAAAACTTTGGTGCAACACTTGTTGCACTCAATAAAAAAAAAAATTTATTAATTTTTTTTTTTTGCGTAAAGGAAAAGGGAGCATGAGATTAGTTAACTATTACTCTTACCTAAATTCATTTGTATATTGCAACTATTAAAAAGAATAAGATTTTTTTTTTGAAAAAAGGTCCAAGTTGAATTAATTTTTATATTTAGCCCACAAAAAGTAAGTATCAACCTTCATACACACGCTATTAAATATGAAAATCAACTTGATGGGAAACCCAAGTTGATTGATGAGATTTGTATATATATTTGTATACTTATGGATTGCATAATCTCTCTTAGCGAATTATTGAGTGAAAAAAAGTGAATAACAAAGCCATGAAAAAAAAGGAAGAAAAAAAAATAAAGTTAGAAAAAAAGCAAAAGGTGGATGGACCTTGAGTTTTTATGTTTCCACAAAAAAGAAAAAAGAAAAATAAAATACTATTTCGATTATTTATTTAAATTTAGTCCGTATACTTTCAATTGTCTAATTTTAGTCTATAAACATTAATTTAATATTTTAAAATTATTTTGTTTATCAAAATTAGTTAAGTATGAACAATAATGTTCTTTCCTAAAAAATAATAATAATGTTTATGTAAAAAGATTCCCTATCATTATATATACTTCCAATTTTTTTAATAAAAATGCTAATAAATAATTAAAAAATCAACATTTAAGATCTATTAATAGTATACATATTAAAATTGAAATATACTAAAATAGTACTTTAAAAATAAATAAATAAATAAATATGAAAGAGAAAATTTATTTAGGGAGAGATGGATTATCAAAGAATAAAGAGGGAACAAATCTACGAAGCTTTTAAGGGCAGTGGGGACAAATTCAGAAGTGAAATGCAAGCAAGCAATAATGCTCTCTTGTCTCCTATGTACCTTTTCTTTTCTCTTTTCTTTTTTTCTTTTCTTTTTTTCTCCCTCTTATTTTATTGAAATTATAAATAAAATAAAGAATGGTCCCATAGGGAACTGTCTGGGGGGACATTAACTCTTCATAAATTGGAATAGAGACATTGAACTTATAAAGGAGAGAGAAAAAGAGGTTTTAGGTTTTATTTATTTATTTATTTATTGGATTGAAATAGGAAATTAATATAAAGTGACTTTATCCCACTATTTTATTTATGGGTTACAATATCATTTTAATACGATAAATTTTTAAAAATAAAAAATAAGTAAAATTATTTATATAAAATAACAAAAGATTTAGATAATTGTAATAGACACTCATAAAAGTCTATTCGAGTTTATTAGTGATAGAAATGATAGAAGTCTATCAATATTTTTCTTCTTATTTTCTGTAAATAATTTGACATTTTTTCTATATGTGAAAATTTCAATAGTGTAGGTAAAAGATTTATTCTTTTATTTCAAATAGTACTTTAATTGTTTAAATTAGTTTTTAATGTTAATTTGTTGTTGTCATGTTTTTCTTTTAATGTGGTCTCTATTAATTCTATATAAATCTTTTTTTTTTAAGGTAACAAGAAACAAATCAAAACCTAATACACTCAGGTTGAAGGATGAAATTCTTAATATCAGATTGACTACAATAATCTCAACTATTCTGGAATATGAAAAAAATCAAGAAAAGGAAACGACAAATAAACTCCATCTAGCAAGGGAATGTGGTACCAAATTTCAATTTCGATGAATAAAACGAAAGGAAACGAAGATGCCAATCTCCAAATTTCTACCAGAAGCTCCTGAAACGTCAAGAACCGGATCCAACAGATGATTTATCATTGAAATCAAGTCCGAGCAATCCATTAAAAAAAGTACAAGAAGACACCTCGGTGTAATTAGCAAATAAAATACCCTCAACAATCACAGTGATCTAAGCGTACAATGAAGATAAATAACAATCATGAAAGCCATGTGTCACAGCACGAATCACAACAAATTTATCTATCAATACCAAGCCATACCTCGAAGTATCCACGCCTTTCTTGCACGACACATCCACAAACAAAGTAGATGAGCCTAAAATCCAAAAGGACTCAACAAATAAGCTCCCATCCATCTGACTTCCTGAAACGAAAACTGTCGTCGTCGTCGTCATCAAGTTCAACATAAAATTCAACTTTAACTAAATCATAAATAATTTAAGATTTATTTAGAAGTAAGGAGATTAAATCTAAATATTTAAAAATATAATGACAAGAATGGGATTAGACCTAAAATATAGGGACGAAAATGGTACTTTAACCTACCATTTTAAGAAAAGCATAAATTTATACTCCAAACATTTAGAATACATGCCAATTAAAAACCAACCAAAGTATCAATTTAAATCCAAAACTTTTATAAGCTAATCAATTTAGACTTTTTGTCGGTCATTTGTACCTTTTTCACTCAATTTCATTAAAAATCAATTGAATATCACTTAAATAAAATTATTGTTTTCTCCCAAATTTCATGAAAGTTGCAAAAAAAGTTATCATAAAAATATTTTTAAATAACTAAAGGAAAATAGAAAATAGAGGAAGACAAGAATATGAAAAATCGCAACGTTAATGAAAATTTGCTAATATGTATTTGATTATAACCTTTCTCTCTGATTTATGTTAATCATCGCTTTAAAAGAAGAGTCTACATGCGTAAAAGGTTGGTATGCACCAATGGTTGTTAAAATAAAATTTCAACAAATGGTATAAATTTATTATTTTTGTTAATACAATTATTAGTTTAGAGTTTAAAGTGGTGCGTGCAACTGTTAGAGTATGAATTTATTTTTTTATATATATACAACTAAGATTAATAAGTCATAAAAATTGTGAATTAAATTTTGATGGATTAAAATACTTTTAATATGAATTTATTAATAGTATATTGAATGAAATCAACCACCATTTTAAACCTCTTCAAAATATCCATGGTTAATAGGAAAAGGGCCCATTGCAAAATTAAAAAAATAAATAAATAAATAAAAAAGAGTAAAGTTGATATTTCGTAAGAATAATGATTTTTTTTTAATAATAAGGGTGAAGAGACTCAAACTACGAACCTCTTAGTCATTAATACATACAATATGTCAGTCGAACTATGCTCATTTGACAATGATAATCGTGTTAGCTTTCCATATTTTGTATATTTTGTTTCATCTCAAAATAAACAAAGTTATTGGTATAAGCAATCAGTGTCGGAGTTGAAACTTTGAAGTGAAGGAATACAAAGTATGTTTGAGGATACTTATCTTTCAAAAATAGTTGACATTAATTTTATTCTTTAAAAACATTGTTGGCCCCAATGTTCGAAATATCGATGTCAATTGAAATATCGAGGTTTCGATTTTATGGACATATCGATATCTATGGAAATTGTTATAACTAATCAATGAAATTTTGATTGTAACTTAATTAGACTACAAGTGACCATTTTTAATCCAATTTCTATACCGTAAGACAATATTTACATATCTATTGTAAATGTCTATGTAAATTTTAATACGAGAACAAATTTTTTAAAAAGAAATAGAAAAATAATTACAAAATAATAAAAAGTTTAGGAATATTTTGAGGTGAAATGATGTGAAAATTATGAAAGTTTTGGATAGTAAAACAAAAAACCTCACACCAATTCAATTTTAAGGTGAAATGATGTGAAAATTTAATGAAAAAAGTTGGATTAAACATTTAATAAAAAATGGTTACATTTGATATAGTGCATTATTTCGTTTATGAGCGTGAATTATACCATAGATATGAAATATCAAGATCTGACAGCGGAGTCTTTTAAACTTTTTTCCTCTAGGTACTAAATAAAAACTATAGATTTTATGTGCATCCAATATGGGGTTAATTAGAAAATGTGGGTAGTTTTAAGAAAAAATTGGTAAAAAATGGTGATTTTAAAATTATTTAGGAAGATATGGTAGTTTTTTTGTCTTTTAGTGAAAATTCTCCTTCGAAGTTTGAATGGGACCCACATGAGGAAGAAAATGTCATTATTTTGATTTCTTTTATTTTTTTTACAAATTAATTTACTTTATTTTTGTTTAAGGAAATATAATATCACTTTTTTTTATCATTGTTATTTTATTATATCATATAATTTTCTTTCATTTTTTTTAGCATTATTAAATTTAATTTAAAAAATATTACATATTTAATCATTTTATTTGTAAAATAATAAATTATTAAATATAAATGAATATAATACCACCATTTTTTTAATCTTACATCATATCGTAGTTTTATTTTAAAGCACGAAAAATTGTAATAGATAGCAAAATCAAGGGAAAAAATCTAAACATATAGCACTTCTTTAAAATGTTTGCAAATATGGCAAATGTTGACAAGTCAACTTTTGAATTTTTTTTAAACTTTTAAATTCGTCCTTGTTCTTATGTTAGGGAGCACATGTTTCCATCTTCTTCTTCTTCTTTTTTTCTTTTTTTTTTCTGGTTTTTGCAGTCTTCGATTTCATTATACTCGCTCATATTATACCATTCTTTTTTTCTTCTCTTCATCTTCAACTTTTCCTACTTGAATCATGAAAGTTCAAGCTAATTCTTAATTAATTTTTTCAAAATTACAAGCTTTCCCTTATTCTTCTTCCTCCTCATTCACGCAAATATTATAATTGTCAAAACCCAAAAGATCAACAAGATATATTGATTGAGATTAATTTTAATTTGATCCTTCATTATGAACATATAATCATTATTAATTATTTATAATCAATTAATTATTTATTATGATTAATTTTTATTACTTCATTCATTATTAATATATCATATTTATATAAAAAAATTAGTATTCTTTATTAACATATCATATTTTTATTTGTTTGTTTCACTTTTTATATAATCTATTATTTATTAAAATATATTTTCTTATATTATTTAATTAATATTAAAATTACTAGTGTTGAACTTAATTAATTATAAAAATTATTAAATAATATATTATAATTAATATGATGTTTAAATATATTAATTGGTTAATTTCAATTATTACTCCATTTTTAAATATTTATAATTAAGGTTATTATTGATTTTTAACTAATTATTTTTTATCAATGTATTTTATGATGTCTATTGTTTAATTAATTAATCTATTACAATTATATAAGATTGTCATGCTTAATTTTATAAATCTTTAAACCAAACGATCCCTAACAGTTATGTTATCTAAAGGACTAAAATTGAGCATTATTGAAATCTAAAAAACAAAAGTGTTAGATTTTGAAGCATATGAATCAAATAGAAACTAAATTCAAATCTAAGAAACCAAAAGGTATTTTTTCGAAAAATATAACTATCCACTAATTTGACTTAGAAGGATTAGTAATATATTAGAAAAAATTAGAACTTTTGATATTTCCACGTAGCAAGGTTTTAGAATTTTACTTATCTATGTAATAAATTTATTTTACTATATCATATTGTAGTTTTCTTTTTAAATATTACCTAGTTCACAAATTTAGTAAAATAAAACTACGATATGACGTAAAATGAAATTGTGGTATTATCTTTATCCATAGATAATAGTTTATTATTTTACCAATAAAATGATTAAATATGTAATATTTTTTTAATTAAATTCAATAAGATAATAATTATAGAAAAAAAATGGTATTATGTTTCCTTAAAATGTTAAAGAAGATGAATTTGTAAAAAAAAAAAAAATCACAATAATTATCATTTTCTTCATTATGTGGGTCCCATTCAAACTTTCAAGAAAAGTTCTCACTAAAAGACAAAAAAAAAACTACCCTATTTTTCTAAATAATTTTAAAACCACCCCTTTTCACCAATTTTTTCTTAAAACCACCCTCATTTTCTAATTGACCCTCCAATATGTATAAAAATGAATAAATATATCTAAGTTATAGAAGTCAACATTTCAAGTCCAAGTCAACGTCTCTCGCTCTCTAGAAGTTCCTTACATGTGAGATAAAAGAGTCTCAAATGTTATGATAATGTTATTTTAATTTTTACAAAAGAAAAAATCTCCTTCGCCGAAGTTTCATCCACAGATGGGAGTGGTCAGAGGAGTGAGATGGATTTATTTAATTTAATTCCTTAAATTTTAAAAAAATGTTTTTTAATAATTGGAAAATAAAATAAAATTGGGAGAGAGAAGTTGACTGTGACGTGTCCAAAGATGCCTTAAAAAAGTCCGATGGGAAAGTCACAAGCGCCATCCTTTATCCGGTGGACACGTGTCTTCCAATCTGAGGCCGCTGTGAAGCTTCCATTATTTAATAAAATTATTTTATTTTTTCAAAGAAAATTATTTATGATTATGACCAACCACCACAAGATATTCCAATTAAGAAAATAAAGGCAAATCCTATAGGTTATGTTTAATATATCATATTATATTTTTTTATTAGTTTTTGAGAAATGTGTTTATTTTCCTACCATTTTTATAACGAAGATTGTTTCTTTTAACTCATAAATTTATCTTAAAAAATTATGATGAGCTAACGTTAAGTTGAACTCACTTTGACATACTTATTTATTAATTTATTATATTTCTATGACGCATTTCTATTATATAAACTCTCAGTTTGATAAAAATATTAGGGTAAAATGCATTTTTGATCCCTAAATTTTGGGTCTAGTTTCTATTTGGTCATTAGGTTTCAAGATGTTACACATTTGGTCCTTAAGTTTTGATTTTGATTTCATTTTAGTCACTAAGTTTCAAAATGTTACAATTTTACCATTGAGATTTGATTTTTGTTTCAATTTAGTCCCTAACTTTCAAGATTTTACATTTTTAACCTCGTTTCTTCACTAAATACTCATTTTCCATCTTTAGTGTTAAAATATCTTAATAAATTTAAAAGAATTAAGAGAATTATAATTAATTAAGGTTCACTTTTCATTACTTTTAAAATTAAATTTAAAAATTCACTTCATACTATTTTAAATTAATTAATAGACATTGATGCTAATGATTGGAAATAAGTATTTAATGAAAAATTGAGATTAAAACTATACAATCTTGAAACTTAGGGACCAAATTGAAACAAAAATCAAATCTCAAGGGTAAAATTGTAACATTTTGAAACTTAGGAACTAAATTGAAACCAAAATCAAAACTTAAGGACTAAATGTGTAACATTTTGAAACCTATGAACCAAATAGAAACTAGACCCAAAACTAGGGACAAAAAATGTATTTTACCAAAAAAAAATTATAATCACAATCAACCCTACATCTACAT
The DNA here is from genome assembly GCA_002890555.2 of Lagenaria siceraria. Lineage (NCBI taxonomy): Eukaryota > Viridiplantae > Streptophyta > Magnoliopsida > Cucurbitales > Cucurbitaceae > Lagenaria > Lagenaria siceraria. The sequence goes on from CM016488.1 coordinate 20,940,380, forward strand.
CTACATCTACATTGCTTATAATGTGGAGCCCTTCAATTTGTTTAATTTGAAACATACATTCTTCTTTTGATTGGTGAAACTATATAACGTTGTGTATTTTCTCTTTTGCTTTTATTGCTAGCAACTTATTTACATTGTATTAGATTATTAATACAAATCATTAATCTAATATTCTTTTTGTTCGAAATTCATTAGTCAATCGAAAAAGAAATATTCACATCTACCAATCTAATCATATTTCAGTAGATAAAATATTAATTACCGCGCCAAAAGTGGAATACAATTTGATTTTTCACAGTTTCATCTGCAATTATTTGAACAAAAAGAAGTAAAATTTGACTTCCACAACATTATAATAATTAATAAGTAATTTTAAATGCATGAAAATAATATCTCATTGATCAAATTTACTTTTCTTCTCACCCTCACAAATTTGGTTATTATTAAATCAATAATTCAATAGTAATTGTGGGGGAAAAAATCTGGTGCATGTTGTGGTGGATGGATTTTCCCTGCATTAGCCTTCAAAAGATAGAGATTGGATTGGTGGCTTCAGATTGATCAGATCTCATCCACATAAAAAAAAAAAAAAAAACTCTTTAATCCTCAAATTTGGGTCCCACCTCTCTCTCCCTTCCCGAAATAAAATTTTCATGTACGTGTCAATATTTTTGCCGTTGATATTAAATCATGACAATAATTTTAAAATTGTTAAAATTATTATTTTTTTATTTAAAATGTGTCTTTAATTCAAAATTAATTTAACGTTTGGTTTTACAGTTTAAAACATGATTTTGTTAGATCATACCATCAAAATTAGTTTTGTGAACCTTAACCAATATAAAACCTGTACTATCAACTTTGAAGTCAGATATTTGATTTTTCCACTTCACATATTGTTGATAAAAAAATCAAAATTAATTTTGAATCAATTAAAATATAAATTTTTTTAAAATAGAAAAAAATAAGGAAAACTATTTACACAAACTAGCAAAATTTTTAGATAGTTGTGATAGATGCTTATAAAAATCTATTAGGGTCTATCAATGATAAAAATTATAGAAGTTTATCACTTATAGATGATGCGGATAGAAGTCTATCAATGTCTATCAAGTATTTTTTTTACTATTTTCTGTAAATAGTTTAATATTTTATTTTATCTGTAGAAATTTCTCTTTAAAATATATTTTAGAGTGATTTTAAAAAAGTAGTAAACATACTAACAAATTAAACAATAAATGTGAACTAAAGTCAGTAGGTATGTAATTTAGAAAATAAAATGTGTATTATCATCTTGTTGATTACTTGATCTCAAAGTGAACTAGAAAAGGTATATAAAGAAGAAGCCTATATAAAAATGTAGAAGGAAATATAAAACAACTAAAAAAACACATGAATTTGCTAGCTCCCACGCTATTCACCAAATAACCATTAAATATAGTTTCAAAATCGACATGTTTTCTAACAAGTTATTATATACTTGAAATATGTTGGCAGTTTTTAATATGTTAAATAAAGCAAAATTGCTAACTACAGTCATAGCGTCCACCACCAAATAAGGAGAATAGTGAGAATAAAGTACTAAGAAGAATAAGTAGAAAGTGAATATATTTTTATTACCTGATGTATATTTCAAATGACCTAAATCACCACTAGTCATAGAGTTCATAAGAAATGATGAATTAAAGGCTAATTTAGTTGATAAATACATAAATTATGAACTAAACACTACATTTAATGTTTAAAACGAAATTATAATAAAAATAATGATAAACTCAAGTTTAAAAATAAGAAGCGAAATTAGATATAACCATATATTTCAGGTTTAAAATGAAATTATAATAAAGATGATAATAAAAGTAATTTAAAAAAAGTATGATTTGGTTAGGATTAACAGAAAATATAAGATAAATATAAAAATCTAGCTGTAGGAAAAATAATATAATGTAAGATTTGAAAATTCAAATCAAAATTCGAAGATTGAAGATTCTTGGTACAGACCAAAATTTATAAGTCATGCTAAATATATGAATGAGTTTGATGGATTAATTACAGTGTAATTAAATAAGTTGTTGGAGTAATTATGGTGCAATTAAAATATGACATTTTAGGATTATCAAAAAAGAGAATCACGTGCGATTCACGCATTTTACTATAATTTAAAATGATTTCATCTTTTGCTATTTTTTTAAATGAAAGTGTAATTAGTGCTACTGAATTACCGAAAAATTAAAGATATGGGAGAAGATAATTTGTGGAATGGGCTCTAGAGCCGATTAACTTGGGCCTGACACTATCGTCTATAAGGCCCACGTAGAAAGTCGGGCAAGGCCCATTTAGCCCACAAATGGGCCTGAAAGTGGGAATTCGGTCCCACCGACCCAACCCAGGAATGCCTGGACGTGTGATAGACAATGAAAACTCACGACGACCACGAGAAGGATTTTGTCTTCTTTAATTGCCATATCCATTCACCTTCCTCTATCCAAAACCACATATTTTCTTGAAAATACGTAAATTTCAACAAGATAAGTATTTTATGGTACCCAAAATATATGTATTATTTTTCTAATTATTGATTTTTTCAAGAATTGGGGGAATCAAATTAATAAGCTTCTGAAGAAAAAAACTGAGTGAGAATAGAAAATTGAACCTCCAATTTTTAGAAATAACGATCATATAAATTACGGTTTAACTAAACTCATTTTTGCATATAATGCTCATGTCAATTGAATCGAGACGACAATAACCGCTAATTATTTTCTTAAATTCTTTTAATATTAAATTACAAGTTTGTTACTTTTCACTTTCATGACTGTATTTGTCGTAGATCTTTAAGCTTTTAATTTGACGTTTAATAAACTTGTGAATTTTATGACCTTTCGATTTTTCGTCTAATATAGATTGTAATTTTTGTTTCTTAAAAAATAAGACCAATCAGTTGGTATTGAACACAATTGAAAGTTCATAAGAAACTATTAGATATTTTAAAAAATTGAGACTTAAAAACAAGGGGAAGTTTTAAAAGTAGAAAAATAAGGAAAACTATTTACACAAAATAGCAAAAATTTTCAATAGTTGTGATAGACGCCGATAGAAGTCTATCAGCATTTATCAATAATAGAAATAAATGATAGAAGTCTATCACTGATAGATGCTGATAGAAGTCTATCAATATCTATCAGTATTTTTTTTTTGCTATTTTCTGTAAATAGTTTGACATTTTTTCTATTTGTCAAAATTTCCCTAAAAACAAAGTTAAAATACCAATTTGATCATTATTCTTTCAAATTTATCTTGAAAGAAAGTTATTATTGTTATTTATTAATGTACAATGACTTAATTCGTATAATTTCTCAAATACAATAACTAAAATAAAATGTGTCGTGAAGTACAAAATTAAAATAGTATTTTAACATTTTTTTAGTTTACAACAAATGACGATTGAAGATTCGAACATCTAACCTATAGGTCGATCTAATATGATTTAATCACTTCAATTGTGTTTAAGTTGGTACTTTTAATTATAGGTTCGGTTGGTATAGTCTAAAGTTGCCTACTTGAATTTAATTACTTAGAGCACAACATAGATATCTAATAGTTTGCTAATCTTATGAATTATTTAAATAAATCTACATGTAAAATTATATATTTATTAAACTAATCACATCAAACTATATTTATCGTCGTGAATCAACAAATCAAACATATTACCTAAGTTTTAAGTCACTTCATATTTGTTGTACTAAAAATAAAATTATGTTTTAAAAGAATTTACAATCCCTTTTAGTATTAAACTTCAACCAATCATACGAGATTTAACCCAATCTGCTATAGAAAAGTTATTAATATATTGAGCATTATTGAATCATACTCAAAATTTCAAATATCCTGATTCTAGAGGATGCTTGGAAATGATTCTCAAGTAGTTAAAATAACTTTTAGACCTATTTTTAATCCTTCAAAACTAATTTCGATTATATAAAATTGTATTTAAAAGTGTAAAATTAAATATTAAATTAATTTTGAGGGATTAAAAACGTGTTTTAGGAGTTATTTGGACTGACTTTCTAAGTATAAACCTATTTTTTGCATTTATAAACATCAATTCAAACCACCTTTAGAGTGATTTTGAACATGACAAAAACGATTAACATTTCAAAATCACTCCTAATCATGCACAAATTCATTAAAATGTACATATAAATTTTTTTGTTAAAAACACTTTTTATCCTAAAAGGTAACAATTTAGTCTTTAGACTTTAATCATGTAACAATTTAATCTACATACTTTCAAACTTGTAACATTTAGACCCTGCTAAGATAAATTTCATAAAATTAATTGTCAGTTTTTACCACATAATGACTCATATAAATACTTTATTAAACTACATGTACAATAAATTTCATTAAATCTTAATAATATTTGTCGACAATACGAATAAAATAATTATAGTTAATTAAGTTTCACTATTTTTCACAATGACGGATACGTTAATGTGTATTTAATGAAAAATAGAGATTCAACATGAAAATCTTAAAATATAGAGACTAACTTGAAAAAAAAACTCTAATATCAAGGATAAGAAAATTGTTACATTTTGAGACTAAGGATTAAGTTGAAATAAAACTCAAATCTCAAATATAAAAAGTTGTAACATTTAGAACCTAAAGACTAAATCGAAATTAAACTCAACTTAAAGGACTATGGAATATTTTGAGAATTAGGGACTAAGGCCACGATTATCAACTAATAATGAAAATGAGTATAATCGTAATGAGATTCTATTGATAGATCAATCCTAATGAACCTGAATTGCTAATGTAATTAAATTACTTTTGATCGCGTTTATTCGGAATTAGTATAATCGTAATGAGATTCTATTGATAGATCAATCCTAATGAACCTGAATTGCTAATGTAATTAAATTACTTTTGATCGCGTTTATTCGGAATTAGGAATCTGTCACATTTACCATTACTGCTTCACCTTAATGGTAAAGATAATAGTAAAACTAAAGATAACAATAAATGTGACACATTCATAATTGTTATACTGTTATAGTAACAATATCTATAACGGTAATGATAAAAGTAGTGGGTCATACGTAATTGTCACCACAATCAGATTGAACACCTTCAATTTCTCAATCAGATTACGTGTTTTGATTATAGATTTGAAGGCGGGCATCGTAGTTCATTATAATTATAGAATATAGGTAAATAACACCAAACGATGAAATGGAGACTACTTTTTATATTACCATTAACTGATTAATTTTTACTTGAAGTAAACATGACCCAACCATCAAACGTATATAAAACAAGTGTATTTTTTCCAAATAAAAACAAAGGCCTATGATTTATGATATATTGATATCCTCACCGTGCATAGTGCGTAGCTTAGCGTAATATAGTGTTGCACCAAACTCGATAAGAGAAAAACAAAAATAAAAGGTAAAAAAAAAGAAAAAAGAAAAAGAAAAAGAAAAGAGGAGAGAGAAAAAGGAGGAGAGAGAAATGAGGGAGGAAGAATCCGGTGTTGCCAATTTCGGTCTTCCCGAGGAAGTACTGGAAGTTCTACCGTCGGATCCATTCGAGCAGCTCGATGTGGCTCGGAAAATCACCTCCATTGCTCTCTCGACGCGTGTTTCTGCTCTCGAATCCGAATCCTCCGCTCTCCATGCGCAAATTTCCGAGAAGGATGCCCTCATTGTAGAGCTGCAATCGCAGATTGAATCCCTCGATGCCGCTTTATCCCAGAAATCCGAAATTCTCGCCCGCGTCGATCAGGAAAAGGTCTGCATGATTCTCTGCGTTTTTCGTTTTGCTTTTTGATTGCTGTTTGTAATTTGTTTTGATTTGGATTGTGCATTTTGTGTTCATTGCAATTTGCAGGAGACATTGTTGCAAGAGAACGCGTCGCTTTCTAACACCGTGAAGAAGCTCACTCGAGATGTCTCGAAGGTACAGCCGTAGTTTTTAATCGCTTTGTTGTTTGTATATTTTGAATTTTTTTTGAACTCTAAGTTTGGATTAACATTTTCGAGTTAATTACGATGAATATGTGAATTTTGGAAGTTACAATGGAGTCAGATTATTGTGCGAAGTATGGGTTGAATATGACTTGTGGACTTCCAGTTTTTTTGTTAAGTAACTTGAAATAGTTGAAATCAATTCGTACTGTAGAAATTCACAAGTTTATTTTCATATGATGGAAGGAAATAGTGGAACGCTTCGAAGTTAACCTGCAAAAGTAGAGCGGATAATACCATTAATAATATGCAGAATTTGTTATCTTATCTCCGAAATAAGAAGATTGACTCGTGCATTGTTTGCAGTTGGAGGTATTCAGAAAGACGCTTATGCAGTCCCTACACGAGGAAGAGAACTCCGTAAGTTGTTTCTATCCAACACCAATATTGGCCAAGTGATTTGAGAACGTTTTGTTTAGCCCACAAAAAAAAAGTTTAAATATTATTTCAACTTTGGTCATCTTGGGTCCTTCTTATATTGTCAATTTTTGAATTTATACTTTTCACATTGTTCATTTGATTCCCTTTTACTTTTGAAAGGTCCATTTTGGTCTGTGTAGTTCTATAAAGTGACTATTCTAATCTATTTTTGCAAAATTCTAACACAAATTTTTTACTCAATGAAAATATTCTTGAATACAAAGTTATGGCTTATTTTTTAAAAAATTATTGAGTGTAGTGTTGTGCTGAAATATGATACAAAAAATGTAATGAAAGAGAAAATGAAGAGACTAAAACGATCATTTCAGGACTAAGATGGATGAAAACAATATGTACAAGGATCAAAATGAACAAAAATTGGAATTATAGGGACTGAAATAGTATTTACATCAAAACATATATATCAAATCAACGATGGAAGCACTGTGATGCAATACTGTTGGCATTTTGCTTCTTGATTCTGATTTCAACCTTCTTTGTGCTACTATAGTCAGCCACCGGAGGTTCAGAGGCTGCTGTTAAAATAGAGAGTCAGGAAAGTTTGCCCGCTGCCTCAGTTGTTGAAGGTAATACAAGTTACTCGAAATCAGTTTCTGTGTTTGCACAATATCGTTGTTCATAGATTAATTTTTCATGTCTTACTTATAGCTGTGAAGCACATAAATGGTACATTGTGATAACCCAATTGATTACTTTTGTACGGAATTTTCCAATTTCCATTAACCCCCTTGGTTCTGACTTGGACATTTTCTATTCATATGTTTTAGAAGATGATCTAACGTTGCCACCATCTAAATACTCATCAATCCAGAGCAACACTTCTGAAACAGTGAATTCGGTAAAAGAAGAGCATGAGGCAGATGGTAAGTACGTACTGCAATTAATCTTGGACCCTACATGTAATACACGATCCGATAACTGTAGCAAATTGCTAATGTATAAAATCACAAATAGCAATGGTCTATGGAACAGGTTTAAATTTAATAATTTCTACTTAACAAAAAATTTAAAAAGATCTATATCTCTCAGCTTGGTTATGTTGTTTTTCACTTTTTTTATCCTTCTGTTGCAGTGGCAACTTCAAGGCCTCGTGTAGCGAACAGCCTTCTGTTAGCATCACAGACTAGCACTCCTCGGCTGACACCTCCTGGTTCTCCTCCCATTTCTTCTGCATCTGTGTCTCCTACGAGAACATCTAAACCTGTTTCCCCAAAGCGTCATTCAATGTCATTCTCTGTCTCAAGGGGGATGTTTGATAGGACCTCAATGTATTCGTCCGTGGGAAATAACAGTTCCGTTTCAAGCCCTCATGGAGGAACTCATACTGGTTTGTTCCTAAAACTCTCTCCCTTGCAAGGGGGTAGTTTGGAATTCTATTGCTTGTACATTCTAAGATATCTTTAGGAATTGGTGGGTGTATTTGGTTTGCCAAGTGCGAATTTGAAAAAAAAAAAAAAAAACTCTGGTTGGTTATACCGCAATGCTCATTGGGGAATTTTTTAATTTTTTTTCTTTTCTTTTCCGCATTTGAAGTGGTTTTGGAAAAAAAAAATCATAAAAAGGGGTTGGTTTCAAAATAATTCTAAATATAAAGGGAATCTTTTTTTAGAGAGACAAATTTGATGCATAGGTTCTTAAAATATTTCCATAATTACAAAAGTTGAAGCATTGTTTTCTGAGCAGGTGTTGAAAGTATTACTGTAATTCTGTTTAGATATAAGGAGCTTTTTGAATGGTTTTTGGTCCATGGAGCCAGTTATAGTTCCTTGTTTAAGTGGAAATGCACCCATCTAAATTTCATTTTCTAATCAGATCATATCATGCATCACCTATCATTCTCTAAACATGGTAGCTAGGTTTAAGAACGCTTTTATTAACTAAAAGTGAGCCAAGCAGCTTACCGTCTATAATTGTGTACCCACCAACACATATAGTTCGTTGCATTTGAAGAATGTAACTGACTGTTGCTTACTGAATGTTTTAATCATTTATTATTAATCGTTTCAGGACGAACTCGTGTTGATGGGAAAGAATTCTTCCGCCAAGTGAGGTAAGAACTAGTAGAGGCATAGAGCTTGAACATTAAAAAATCGGAAGTGATCTTGAATAATTAAAAGCATATTTATAGTGATTTTAGACATGCCAAAAATGATTTAAACAATTTCAAAATCACTCTCACCGAGAGGAAAAAAGGATACTTAATATGGCTGACAGTTCTTCACCGTTAGATGTAAAGTGGGAAGTACCTTGAGTTTATATTCAATGGTTATTATAGGATATGGAGATTATTGAATCCAAATCCAACAATTATTATAAGACAACCATATTGTGTTGGCTTCATTGAATAATCTTTTCGCTAATTTTGACAACCAACTACTATTTATGACTCAAAAAAGGGAAAATCCAATTCCTTTTAAGACATTTTCCCCTATTTTGCACGTGCTTGCTAATTCTGCATTTGGTCATTATAAATGTTTCTAATTTGCCCCTTTGCTGTAGGAGCCGGTTGTCTTATGAGCAGTTCAGTTCATTCTTAACCAATGTTAAAGAGTTGAATGCCCACAAGCAAACAAAAGAGGTATTGTTCTCTATATATCTCTCCTCACACGCGCACGCACACGAACATGCAAATGGTTAAACATTTATGAATCGTCTTTCGATATTTTAGGAGACCCTTCGGAAGGCTGATGAGATATTTGGCCCGGATAACAAGGACCTGTTTACTATATTTGAAGGGTTGATTACTCGTAATGTCCACTGAAAACGCCATCGACATAATGTATGTAGTGTTCATAAGCACTGGTTTCGCACCTTGTCAACTACTATTTCAGCTTTTGTATCTATTACATATATTCATTTTGACTTCAATGAAATAAATGTTCAAACTTCCAGCACTATTCTAGAGACCTTAGTCATGAGAATAATTGAATGATATTTCCCATAAGAGTTGGAATGAATCAGGACTACAACATGTAAATTTGTCATTGTTTTAGTAAGTTGAGAATTGAGAAGCCTGAATTCTATGTACTCTATATTTTGATTGTTTGTGCAAAGGAGTGAGTTATAATGAGTTGTATATATCTTGATTTATGTAATGTTTTTGAATTTATTATTTGCATAAATAGGTTTTTATAAGTTTAAATTTACATTGCTCGTTAAATTAGCAAACTTGTATCATGAGATTGGCATATTACATGCCTATTGTCTACTCGTTCTTGTCTCAAGTTGCAAAATAGGAATTCAATTGATTAATCTTTGCCTTGATATGTTTGGTATATATTTAGAAGGCTATATTATAAAAAATATTTCTAAACTTTGCCATTGGTTTAAAACTATCTTTATACTTTCGAAAGTTGCAATATTCTCTCTGAACTTTTATAAACATTTCAAAACTATTGTTAGGTCGAAATCATTTATTGAGCGTTTGGGGCAAGGAGTGGAGTTGTGAAGTTTGGGGAATTGTGAACTCATGGAGCCCACGATGTAGGCGTTAATAAGACATAAAGTTAAATATTTTTTTAGTAGTGGAGCTTTCAAACTCTTTGAGCCAAACAAGAACTGGAGTTCACAATTCCACTCTTCCCTGACTCCTACTCCAACTCTTTGGACCAAAAATCATTGAATTTCAGATAGAAATTGAGATTTGGAACAATGTGATGGTTTGGTGAAAATTTTCGTTCTCGGGCATTGCCACACTATTCAACTATCAATTTTTGCTTGAAATTGTAAAGAATTTCTTCTCCAGGAGTAGTCTTGAAACGTTTATGAAAGTTCAGGATTAATATTGTAATTTTTTTGAACGTATACATGTATTTCTTGAAACAAATGACAAAATTCAAAAGTACTTTTATAATTTAACCTATAGTTGATGATTGAGATTGAAAACCATTTTTTTTTCTTTTTTTTTTTTTTAAAAAAATAGTTTATATGTGTTGTATAATTAAGGAGCAAAATGAGGCACAACAAGAACACGAATACCTAAAAAATGTAATATAATAAAAAAATAAATACAATATAATATAGAATAACTAAAATTGAAATTATGAAAATAGGAAAATATGAGAAACTCTCCTTAATTTCTCACTAATGTGCATCTCTACAAAAACTACAAAATAACATTATTTATAGGCAATTTGTCAACTAAGATATGACATTATACTAAGCATGCATAGTCATAAGATACATGCGATAATGGAAGAATGACATTTGGTTTTTAGGATATTAAACATGAACATCTATTTTAATATATATATATATATATTTTAATTTTTAATTTTAATAATTCGATGTCAGAAGATTGTTACTTAGGAAATAGAAACTTTTTTTTGATGCATCCATCCCATACCATGGAGATTTGGCCAAAGAAGCCAGATTGATGGATCTTGTTTTTGAGATACAATCTTTTAAAGGAAGCAATTTTCTTCCTAAATGTTAGGCTTTTTCACATCTTTAAGAAAGGCTTTGAATGAAACACCACTTTTGGTGCATTAGTGAGTGCCCATCATTATACACTATAGATGTGAATGTGTATAATTAATCGTTGAATTAAAATATTATTTTGATTTCTGTAATTTGAGATTTGTTGAATTTTAATTTATATACTTTTAGATGTCTAATTTTAGTCTATGTACTTTTAATAAATTCTAAATTTATTCTCTCAAAATTAAATTTTATTGAAATTAGTTAAATGATAATAATAATTTTTATGTAAGAAAATATAATATGTAAATATGTTTCAAAATTTAGAGTAAAAGTACTAATAAATAATAAAAAGTTTTGAAATAAATTAACAATAAACAAGTAGTAAGGACTAAATAGTTAATTATGAGATATTTGGGGATGAGATCTAATGTGAAAGTGAACCATACATTAAAAAAAATATATGAACAAAAAAAAAGTGAATCATCAAATGTAATAGTTTTTTGGGAAAATTACCTTTTTAGTCCCCAAGTTTTGAACAATATGTGTGTTTGATCCCTTAGTTTTAAAAATGTGCCTTTTTAGTTCTCAAGTTTATAAGAATAGGTCTATTTGGTCCCTGAGTTTTTAAAATATACCTTTTCAGTCTCTGAATTTTTAGAAATAGATTTAAAAGGTCCTCGAAGTATTTTTTTCTTTGTTTCTTTAAAAATAATTATATGATATTTAAATTATAAAAAAATAGTTTTAGAGAGGAGATGGTTTTTAAGAATTATTCTTCTAATTTAAAATGTCATATAATTATTTATAATAATAATAATAAATTATTTGAGGGAACTTTTAGACCTATTTCTAAAAATTCAGGGATTAAAAAGGTACACTTTGAAAACTTAGGGACCAAATGGACCTATTTTTATAAATTTGGAGACTAAAAAGGTACATTTTTAAAACTCAGGGACCAAACATACGTATTATTCAAAATTTGAGGACTAAAAAGGTCATTTTCCCTAATATTTTTTTAAATTGATTAAAATACAATTTTAGTCTAGTTATAACTTAGGGTGGGGAATTCCAAATTGGACCTTTTTGACATGAAAAGATACTTTATGTCACTTCAACTATATTCATATTAACTAAATAATGAGCTTGGTTGAAAGTAACCATATCTAAATTTGAAAATTTAAAATTAGGTATGTAAACTAGAATAGAATAAATTCAAAATTATATGACCAAAATGCCATTTTAACTTCCACATAAACATAAACAAAAGAGATATAAAAGATGCACAAAGTTGTACTATCAACTTTGAGATTTAATGGGTCGATATAAAATTTTGACTCTAGTAAGATCAGTGGCCGATGATAGGGTAGTTGATGGTTTAGCTTATTTAACTAGAGTTTCAATCTCATTGTTAGTGGGGTGGGGTTTCTAGTTGGTTATGTCTTTTGGTTGAGGCGGATTTGGCCTCTTTGTTTGTTTAGTTGAAGTTCTGTTTTTCTAAAAAAAAAAAAAAAAAATAACTCAAGGTCTACGATTCAATTTCCCACTTCACATATTATAATATAAATGTATATACATGTATGCATGTGTATATATGTGTCTATATATATATATATATATATATATATATATATATATATATATATATATATATATATATATATAGAAGGTGCTATGAAGGAGAACCGTATCTCTCCATTTTGCCTCCTACATTTTTTTTTTTTTAATAAATCTCTATTTTACCTTTTATATAGGGTAATTATAATGAATAGAAATTTTAAGGATAATAACCAAGTGTATGTCAATATTTTTTAAAAATTGCAAATATAGCAAAGTCTAGACTTTGCTATATTTGCAATTTTTTTTTTTTTTAAAATGTTGACATATATGCTAATACTTTTAATCTGATTGTTATATTTGCAACTGCCATTTTTATAGATAAAACACAATTCTTCGAGTGTATGTGCATGTTGAGTTTAATAGGTACAATTGATGTTGATGGATGAAACTCTTCAAGATGGTGCATGTTGTTTCGAATTAATGTGTCTATTGAGTCCAATAGATACAATTGATATTAATAGATATAGTCGTAACCCATCGATATCAATAGATACAACCTAAACCAAATTAGAAAAAAAATTCAATTTAACCCAAACCGAAATAAAACATTAACTTAGATGAAGGAATAAAATAAAATTATTTTTATATGTACTATTTTATTTTTCTAATGACTTCAAATCTTATTTATGTTCACAAATTTAGGAGAGTAATAATTATAGCATAAATACCTTAATTTATGAGTACATTTTTTTGGCTCATTTATATCATATATTTAGATTATATTTTTTTTTTTTTTTAGACAATTAAATATTATTTTAAAACTTTAAATTAAAATTTTGAACAAAATAAACAGAAAATTGAAAATCCTACGTGTAGAAATTTCAAAAGACAAGAACCGGTTTTCCCGGGAAAATTACAACTCCTCAACGTGCTTTGCATTCAAACCCCCTTTCTAAACATATTTTCGATTCTCAGTTACGCCAATTTATATATAGTTTTTTTTCCCTCCTCTGATGGCTGTTCTTCATTACAGAATGACGTACAACTTTGATGGAATATGCAAATTTCAATCCGATTTTTGAGCATTAAGTTTCGGAGATCAATCAAAAATAGTAACAATGTTGAAAATGGCGATTTGAATTCATGCCGACCACTACTCTCCCTCTCCCTCTCCTTCTAGGCTCAAAATTGCTTTCCGAATCCTTGTCTCTTCATCGATTCCAATAAACTTCATGGAAAATGATCAAGAATCTCCTGCTTCTTCTTCCAGGTAACTTTTTCTTTTTTCATTTGTTTCTTTCACCTTTCGCGATGTTAAAAATGTGTCGGATCGTTTGATTGTGTTTGTCACGTTTGGAATTTTGATTTCGTAATGGCTGTTATTGTTAGGTTTCTGTTTGCATTTTTTTTAAAGGAGCAATATAATTGTTATCTGTTGATTTCTGTAGTTGCGCAATAATTAATCAGGTTTAGAAGTAGGGATTGAAACGATTGAGTGTGCTTGAGATTGATAAGTTGTTGTTTTCCGAAGTAGTAAGATGTGAAAAAGTATGAGATTATTTGATTCTGGAACTGATTTTAACGTGCGGAATTTTGAATTCGTGATGGATTGTTAGGTTTCTGTTTGCATTTTTTTAAAAAAAGATTGGAGGCGATATGAATGTATCTTCCGATTTCAATAGTTCCGCAATAATTAATCAAGTTTAGAAAGGATTGAAACGATTTGAGTGTGCTTGAGCTTGACGAGTTGTTGTTGATGTTGTTTTTCGAAGTTGTAAGACAAGCGAGCGAACGTTGCAACGATCGAAGATGTTGGAAGTTTCAATCGTAGAGAAATTGGAACAGCAAGACTCTGCGGATATGGCTGGATGCGGTCCGACTGAGATTCAACCGTCCGAGAGGTTGTTTCCCTCTCTACTTTGATTGCATCACATTTATTATTTGCATATTTGTTTTTTCAAATTTTTAACAGTTTCTGTACTTGGCAGGATGATTTTGCGAAGCTATTCTTAGTTCTTTGTCGGTTTAGTTCGTGCATGAACGATTGGTTTGGTCCCGTTTGAACATAAAGAAAAGAAAACAAATATACAAACAAAGCTGGTTGGTTTTGGTTTGGTCTTGCACGTTCCTAGTGGCTAGTTTATATTGAAGGTTTTTTTGTGTTTTTTTTCTTTCTTCTGTAGTATTTGATGTAATAGTTGTGGGGTGGGGATTGGGAACTTTGACATATAGGAATGGTCCGGCTAAAATGAAGGTTATTGTTGCCTCAATTATAGAGCTATGCTCATTTTGGGTTTATTTTGTCTGGTTGCTTCTTCCTTACCTGCTTCATTCTTTCTAGTGGCCATATATTCAAAGTCCCCGTGTCAATAAAGTGTTTTATATTGGTTATTAGAGATTTTGCCATGGAGCTTTTAGGCTGTTTGTGCTATCAAATAGTTGCTTACGTGGAAATTTGTTGAACAGCAATGATTCAAGCGATATTGATAGTCAAAATCAATTAAAAGATGAGATAAATCAAGCTGTGGGGACTCCCAATTTAGGGAACAGATCAAGACCGCGTGGATTCTCTGACTCTTTTGCTTCTCATGGTAAGTAAATCTCAAAGCTACTGCAAGTATTTTATCATTGATCATATACTAATGTTATGATTTTATGTTTGGTAGAGTTGAGATTGTTAGATTTGGAAGATGAAACCAAAAATGAGTCATCTCCAAGAGGGGTGCTCGAGGACTGCTCAAGAAGTTTAGATTCTGAAACAACTACTTCCCGGGCCAGCACTTCCGATTGGGAAGGTCATCCGGACTCGAGATTTCCTAGTCATTGGAGAGGGTTCTTTCGTTTACTGAAGAAAGGACCTCAAATGCGATTTCAGACATTTCCTCCTCTTAAAGCTGTTCCAAAACTCACCAGAAGAAAGAGCAAAAGAATTAGAGAGGATATGCTTCCTGTAGTATCACCAGTGATGGACACTTCTATAGAGACCGAGTTTTGCTATTTCAGATCTTCTTGGAAGAATTTCACACTTTCAGAGCTGCAAGATGCAAGCGATAACTTCAGCCAAGGTTTGTTTCTAGACACCGAATTATCCTTGTTGATGTGAAACTTCGATAATGCCGTTCCTTTTTATGGTAGTAGTTAGTTGATGCAAGTATATATAGTTTGTATGCTGATAAAACATCTTCCTTTTTTTGTTTCCAAAGAAAACTTGATTGGTGAGGGTGGTTATTCTGAAGTTTACAAGGGTCAGCTGGAAGATGGGCGACTTGTCGCGATCAAGCGGCTTAATAGAGGTAGCCAAGAAGAGATGACTGCAGACTTCTTGTCTGAGCTCGGAATTATTGTTCATGTTGATCATCCTAATATCGCGAGTGTAATTGGGTACGGCGTTGAAGGCGGAATGCACCTTATACTTCATTTATCACCCCATGGGAGCCTGGCATCCATACTTTATGGTTTGTTATTTTTTGTCAATCTTTTGCATTTCGAACTGTTTAATTTACGGCTAATTTGGCCGGTATAATCTAGGGCCAAAGGAGAGATTGGATTGGTCAACCAGGTATAAGATTGCTCTAGGAATTGCTGAAGGCCTTCTGTATCTTCATGAAGGCTGCCAAAGAAGAATAATCCACAGAGACATTAAGGCCGCTAATATTTTGCTCAGAGATGATTTTGAGCCTCAGGTATGTTTTACGCTCTGACAGCTATCCAAGTGTTGTAGCTGGAGGAAAGTTGAACTCAATGTACAAACATAAATGACTTTCCTCTGTCTTGCATTCATACATTTCAATTGGCTTGTGAAGTTCGCACAATGAAAGTGATAACATCAAATAAAAATCCTTAAAACAATCATATCAGGATATCCAACATAAAAATGCAGTTTCAAAATCTTTCATACTGCTAACAACAAAAGAGTACATTATATGTTTCAAATTTTTGTTTGGTGAATACTTGAAAATGAACCCAGATATCTGACTTCGGGCTTGCAAAGTGGCTCCCAGATCAATGGACTCACCATACTGTGTCAAAGTTTGAAGGCACATTCGGGTTCGACGATCGAAACTTCTCGTTAAGATTTTCTAAAATCCTACTCCTCCAACCCTGATCTTCCTCTTTTCTGATGATTATAGGTACCTTCCTCCTGAGTTCTTTATGCATGGCATTGTTGATGAAAAAACTGATGTCTATGCCTATGGTGTACTTTTATTGGAACTCATTACCGGACGACGAGCACTGGATAGCACACAGCAAAGCCTTGTGATGTGGGTACGTCCGCTACTGCAACCTCAGTTTTTGTGATCTTAGGGACAATTTTATGTACTAACATTAATCTGTTTTAAAACTATTTGCAGGCTAAACCTCTACTTTCTAAACAGAATCTCAAGGAACTTGTTGATTCATCTCTTGTTGACGCATTTGACACCGAACAAATGAAACGTATGATATCAATAGCTTCAATGTGCATAAATCAATCTTCAATTCAGCGGCCGGAAATGAGTGAGGTATGCACTTTATCTTGAAGATTCCTAGCTCTTTGAAAAGCTGTTAATCTAGATAATCATAGTACCATGTCCAATTTGTCTGATGTAATGTAAATACAAATCCTCCCAAAACTTTTGGTACCTGTAGTTGCTGTTCATTAGTTCATATTCGTATCTTTTGTCCCATTGAAACTCAAGAAGATACCTCTTGTTTTCCTTGTCCTCATCCCTGACACAATTCTCGAGATTAGGACAAAGTAAGCAATAGAAATTGTAGCCAACCTGAGTATAACTTAACCAATTAATGGATATACATCCAACTTAAGAGGTAATGAAAAGTACCATGACTCCTTAGACTGTCAGTCTAGATAATCATGAGTACTATGACCAATCAATCTGATGTAATCTAGATACAAATCCTTCCATTGTTGGAAAACCTTTGGTACCTGTAGTTGTTGTACATTAGTCCTCCATATCCATATTTTTATCCTAGTGAAACTTAAAAAGACCTCTCTTTTTCCCAGTCCTCATCTACAATCCCAGTTCATAAGACCCGAACAAAGATTAAAAAATTCGCGCGAAGGTAAAAATGGATTTTTTAGCCAACTTTAGTAATAGTTTAGTTAGTTAAGACATATACTTCTCGACAAAGAAGTCAGAAGCTTACAACTCCACCACCGTGTGTTATGAGCTAAAAGAAGAAGAAGAAATAAAGAATATTCTATTCTATCTATGGTCCTCTCCTAGCTCGAGGTCATCCTTCATCTGGGCAGAAGATTGCCCTTCATTTCCAAACATTTACGTTTTTCTTAAATATTGAGAAATTTCCTAGAAAAGATGATCTCATTTGATAACAATTTAGTTTTTAGTTTTTATTTTTGAAATTTATTATGGTTTCCTCACATTTTTTACACGACAAAACAAAGAAACTCTAAAATTAAAAAATCAAATAATTATCCAATAGGATCTAAAATTTTCTTTCTTTTATTGATTTGGTATGTTACATTTGAAATGATTAAAAGACTGTTTTCCCACAACATATATTATATGCAGATTGTTCAGATTCTGAAAGGGGAAGGAGTTGGTAATTTGGAGCTTGTAAAACGACAGATGTCTAAACTTCAAAGGACATACTCTGAGGAGCTTTTGGATGCAGAAGAATACAATTCTACCAAATATTTAAGTGATATTGATCGACATTTGGAGGTTGTTTTAGGAACCTGTCATATTGATGTTTAGATTTATTATCACCTCATCAAATACTTTGCTTTAAAAAAAAAAAAGAAAAAAAAAAGAAGAACCTTACACGATATAATTTATATATATGATATTTATGCACTTATACTCGATCATAATATATGATCTTGATGTTTCAATTTTGTGATTTGAAGTTAATTTCTTCTGTTTTTAATTTACCATTCTATGTATTGTAGACTATCTTGTATTCATTTGAGAAAAACAGTGTTAGTTAAACCAACAAAACATAGTCCAAATGTTGTTATTGTGTTATTATATTTGATTTTTTTCTTTGCTTGTTTTAAGTTTGAAACTTTGAAGGGATAAATAATATGTTTAGAAAACAAAAAATGCAACACATTTTTAAACATGGTTATCTTATTATTTAGAGAGTGTATTATTGAAATATAGCACTTTGCGAAGCTATTTTGTATAATTTTGAAATTTATTGATTTATTACAAGTTACAACTACAGTTTATATATATATATATATATATATATATATGTAACATGTTAGGATGAATTATGGAAAATTACTATAAACAGAAGAAATATCAAACTATTTACAAATATAGAACAATTTTACAGTCTATCCGTGATAGACCGCGATAGAATTCTATCACTTTCTATCGTTCAAGCAAACGAATTCTATCGCTTGAGCGATAGAAAGCGATAGATTTCTATCGCGGTCTATCACTGATAGGTAAATTTTTTTTATATTTGTAAATAGTTTGACTCATTTTTCTATATTTGAAAAGGAATTATTATACTTATTCACAACGATGGTAGTAAATTTCCATTGACATGTCAATATTTTTATGGCTCGATATCGACATGAGGGGTGAATTGATAATTTCATTATATATGCGATGTAATCAGTGGAAATTTCTTGGTATAGAACTAGAGATGTTCGGGCATTGTTGCCTTGGACGGGGTTGGAAATCCATGTTTACACAAGGAATATGAACAAGGAATGAAGATTTTTTTTTTTTCCCGTTTACTAAGCAAGGGACGATAGTCTTCGTCTTTAAAAAAAAATTAAATCTTTTTTAATTTTAATTAAACAACGTAGGGACATGAATGCCATTTCCCAACCCTACCTCGTCACATGAACATGTCTATTCTCTATAGAACATAGCTCATTCATTGTGAATCCTTATTTCATGGAAAAACAAAGAAAATAAAGAATATAATAACTTGCAATTGCAAATCGAAGTTCAGTAGGATTTTAAGTATATTAAATTAAGATTAACATTTAATTTTGTGATTTTAATTACTCATGTACGAACGATTTTAATCAAATCATTTTACGTTTTTTTAAATAAAGGGTTAAAACTCCAAATTTTAGCTAATTGTGCATAGCTCAAAGAATCATGCAT
The DNA here is from genome assembly GCA_002890555.2 of Lagenaria siceraria. Lineage (NCBI taxonomy): Eukaryota > Viridiplantae > Streptophyta > Magnoliopsida > Cucurbitales > Cucurbitaceae > Lagenaria > Lagenaria siceraria. Next base: position 20,959,932 of record CM016488.1, read on the forward strand.
CAATTATCGGTACTAATTATCATTTCAAAGGTTGATAGTTCGATCTTCCACCCTCGTAATTATTATCACTATTATTTTAGCATCAACTAAGAGTAAACAAAACAGAAAACCAAGCCTAAGCACAACTAGCTAAACCATGCCTCATTGATTGACAGAAATTTAACAATTAAACCACTTCTTGTTTAATTGCTTTAAAGACACCTCCATAAAGAGCCATTGCCTCTCCTAGCTCAACGAGACTTGTCACATGGATGAAACTTTCATTCTCTCAATAATTGAACTAATAAATAAATAAATAAACACTCTTGCAAAATTTATGAATAAATTTGGAAAAATTTATAGTACTGCGAAGGTATAGAAAAGTTTTTATATTCCTTTTTATTTATTGTTTGTGATGTCAATGTACTTTTAAAAGTTAAATAGAATTTAGTGACATTAATGTGGAATCAACTAATATTTATGAATATAAATTTATAGTGTAAAAAAAGAAAACATATTCTAAAAAAAAAATAGAAGATATGCTACTCTCAACTTCCTTAATACTATAAATTTGGGACAACTGCAAATATAACAATTGAACTCAAAGTATTTGTAGATATAGATATAGCACGATGAAAAAGAATTTGCAGATATAGCAAAATTTAAATTATGCTTTCAAAGTCTATCAATGATAGACCATATCACTAGTAAGGGTCTATCAGTGATAGACCATATAGTTGGTAGGAGCTGCAACAATATAGTAGATTTTGCTATATTTGCAATTTTTTTAAAATGTTGCTATACATTTAATTATTATCCCTAAAAATGCTAGTTAACGCCGTTACCTTGAGAAAATGGTATGAATGACCCAAAATGGGAGGCCTAAATGAAATTTGACATAAGTTTTAATAACAAATGTTGTTTGACCTTTTGGTTACATCATTCCCTTATGAAATTACCAGAAATCACCCCGATTCTTTCTTTCTCCTTGCTGACTTCTTCTTGCTTTGCAACCTTTTCTTTTCTTCTCTTTCGTTTGGTCTCGATCTGCAATTTTTTTCTATGTTTTCTGCTGCTCCTCCTCCTCCTCTTTTCCTTGTGTTTTCTTGCGTCTTTTTTGCAACTTTTGATTCTCACTTTTTTTTCTCCTCCTCCTATATGTTTTCCTTCAGGAGACTCAGGAGAGAGAAGAAGAATCCAAATGAGAAAAAAGTTGTAGAATAGAAAAAATCGATGGAGCGAGAGCTAGACCACGAAGCGAGAGGAAGAATCTAGTTGCAAAGGAAAAATAAAAAAAATATTACAGATTTGATGAAGTAAAAAAAAAAAGAAGCAAGAGAAAAGAGTGTTTTAGGGTCAAAATGAGTACTTTAACATGTAGTTGACAACAATAAAAGATAATTTTTTAATTTATTTTTGAACCTTGGACCAAATTTCATTTGTAAAAAGAGGCTACTCTTACAAAAAATCTCATAAATTTTTTAAAAGAAATTTAACTCAATCCTCATCTCACAGAACAGACCCCACTGGTTGTTGAAACTCAAAAAAGACGGGTTTCTCATTCTGACGTGGCAATTTCGCACGTGCAGTTTGCATCGACATCTTCTTGTTCTTCGTTGACTATTTGACTTCTTTGAGAGGAAAGAAAGCCTCCGCTCCGTGAAATTCTGGATTTCCAGACTTCCATCAAATTTCCTCCGATAACTCTCTCTATCGCTCTCGCTCTCGCTCTCTTTCTAATTTGATCCGACCGACACTATGTTCAAATTTCGTAATCTGTTATTCATCTTCTTGATTTTGATCTCATCGGTTGTTCGGGAATCAACTTGTTCGTATGCTGGTTCGGCTAGCTCCACCGTAGATCCTAGTAAAGTGAAGCAGATTTCATGGAAACCGAGGTATTTATCGCTATCATTTTCAAATGCACGGATCTTCTTTTTGTTTACTTCTTCGTTCTATTGTGTTTGTTTGCTGAGAAAGTTGTGGAATGGAAATGATTTAATTCTAACTTATTTTAGCTTCTAACTTCCGGCCGTCTAGGTTTAGTTCATTGACTGTTGATAGTAATTTATGCTTTTCAAATTTCTGATAAGGCGATTTCGCTGAATGTTGCAGAGCTTTTGTATATGAAGGTTTTCTCACGGACCTAGAATGCGACCACCTGGTTTCTATAGTAAGTTTAGATTTATTGATATTCATTATTCAATTTGATAATGGAAGTCATGTCATCAATGTAAATCTCTGGTTGAAGGCTTGTTTTTCTTCTGCGATAGGCGAGATCCGAGCTAAAGAGATCTGAGGTTGCTGATAATGATTCAGGAAAGAGCAAGCTCAGTACTGTTCGAACGAGTTCAGGAATGTTCATTTCTAAAAGCAAGGTTAGGTTTAATCTCCATACTAACAATCTTCCAATTTTTCTGGACGTTTTCTCTAATTGCTCTTTCGGTTTTTTTATTTTTTTTGATCGGAATCCAACTTCTGTTAATACTCGTCACTGAAGCTATTTATTGAATTAAACTAAATGGAAGAAACTTCTCTGTTGCGAAACTGAAATATATTGCCTTCTCAAAGAGGTTAAACAATCAAATTACGACAGGAATGTTCCTGATAGCATGGATGCAATAATCAACATTACGTTGACCGTTAATACAAAATTAGAGAGTAAACAATTTTTGAGGAATAATAGCTCAAAATCTCCTTATCTCCTATCTTGTTGAATTAGGACTAGATTAAATAGTTTGAGCTGTTAGGTTTTAATAAATCTAATGTACAGTGTACTTTGTGCTCTTCCCCTGTATCTTAGAATTGATGTATATGGTATGGCAATAACTATTTCCTTTGGTTCTATTAAGTATCAGTTAAGTTCTCTTTTCTTTACTCCCATGTTTGTATCGAATATTTACATTTTTATTTGATATTTAGGATCCTATTGTTTCTGGCATAGAGGACAAAATTTCTGCATGGACTTTTCTTCCAAAAGGTACACAAATTGTTTCACTGTCAATCACATATTTCGTCGTTGATATGTTATCTCATATGCATTTGAATTACTACAGCTGATTTCCATAAGTAACATTCATGGTTTCCTTATAATTATATCTGGGAGAAGCCAAGGAGTGCATATATTATTGACATGGTAGTCAATGTCAAGTATCACTGCTAAATGTCGGATGTATTTCTCGTTTTTCAGAAAATGGGGAGGATATTCAGGTATTGAGATATGAGCATGGGCAGAAATATGAGTCACATTATGATTACTTTGTTGACAAGGTGAATATTGCCTGGGGAGGACATCGTTTAGCTACAGTCCTTATGTATCTCTCTGATGTGACTAAAGGCGGTGAAACAGTTTTCCCCTTGGCAGAGGTTAGTTGAAGCGTTAATTCACAAACTACTTTACTAGAACTACACTTTATATTCCTCATTGTAAGATTACCTTACTCTTCTTAGATCTCAGTACTCTCTAAATAATAATCATACAACTCTATCTTCTGATGGAGAGGATCCTTTTATAAGACTCTGATATGTTGAAATATTGAAATGTTACTCTGTCTTTTGATGGAAAGGATCCTTTTATAAGACTATGATAAGTTGAAATATTGACATGAAACATGAGAAATACTCGATGTTGGATAATCCGGAGGACTTTGCCATATTTTATAGGAATTCCTACTGAAAATGACCTAATTTTTGTTCATGTTGATGAAACTGAACCCTTTTGCCCGATTTGAACCATTTTTTGTTTGTTTGTTTGGAGTTTTTTTTTTCCTTCCTGGATTTTGTTTCTCAATCAAAATGTCTTATCAATTTATCCATATTCATTGTGGATGCAATGCGATACAATCCAGCTTAGAGGCATTTAGCACTTGCTGCTGCACCGTCTTTTTAAGTACTTCAGTTGGGAAAAAATGTTATTGTGATTATTTCAAAGGACCGAAATTCACCAATTCCTTAAGATTTTAACCAAACTATAGGTGAACTGGATTAGACATGAAACATCTGAGATTACTAAAATTGTTCCTTGCGAAGAAGTCAACGTTTAACAAAATTCTATAATTGGTTATAAGTTACATATCAATTGGAAATGAATTTGGTTCAGAAATGACCATAATCGATAGCAGACCTGTTTAACCTCATTATATACCCTCCGAACAGAAATCTCCCCACCGGAGGGCTGCTGAAACAGATGAGGATCTCTCAGAGTGTGCAAGGAAAGGAATTGCAGGTGAGTCACCAAACAAACTATAAATGCTTCTTTTTCAGTACTTATCAAACTACAGAAGTTGCTTGAAATTGATGTGCTTTATTATCTGACATTATTCCCACTTGGAACAATGCAGTGAAACCAAAGAAAGGCGATGCCCTTCTTTTCTTTAGTCTTGAACCAAATGCTATCCCAGACACAAACAGTCTCCATGGAGGTTGCCCTGTCCTTGAAGGAGAAAAATGGTCAGCAACAAAGTGGATTCACGTAGATTCCTTCAGCAAAAACTTAGGAAACATTGGGAACTGTACTGATCTAAATGAAAGTTGTGAGAGATGGGCTGCCTTAGGGGAATGCACCAAAAACCCAGAATATATGGTCGGATCTCCAGAAATGCCTGGCTACTGTAGGCGGAGCTGCAGGATCTGTTGATCTCAACAATACACTCGAAATTTCGATACCTTTAGACGGTAAAATTCTTGTCTTTGGTGGATAGAATTTGGCTTATTTTAAAATTATTTGGCTTCGTTTAGAAATTGCTTTCCTTTTAACTAGTAGCACTTTGATTTGTTTAGGCTTCCATATTGAAAGTATTTTTTCTTCTAAAAAGAAAGTTAAATCGTAAATTTGGTCCTTATGATTTGAAGAAAGTTAGAATTTAATCCTTATGATTTATAATTAGAATTTAGTTCTTATGGTTTAATAAAACCCTCTTGGATAGTCTCTAGCAAGGACTAATTATAAGATCAAACTATAAGGATTAAACTCTAACTTTTAAAATCATAAAGATTAAATTCATATGGTTGTAGACATGATTACTTGATAAAGTTTTATCACTCATTAATTTCTTTACTTTTTTTTGGTGTCATTTGGAACGTCAGTTATTAGTGGAATGGAAAGCACTACAACATTGATTGTGAAGCTATCCGAAGCACGGATGGATGAGGCAGTAGCCGTTGGGTAATTATGACCTTTCATTTTTAATTGATGAGTATGCATTACGTTATTGTCATTATTTTTCTTGTTTGATTTTTTATGACTTTCTTATAAGAAAGAATATTGTAGTTTTAAAAGCTATAGTTTATATACATTACAGAAAAGTTGAGTAATTTTGCTGATGTGACAATGAAGTGACTAGAGAGTCTAACCTTTCATTTCAATAGAATTGTCTCTGGCTAAATGAGTTTATACTATGAAGAGATAAAAATACAATCCATCTGTTTTAATTTTTAAATACTTTTTTTATGTCGAAAATAATTTGTTTTATTCATCTTTTCGATGAGTTCATAAATGGGTCAACTATGAGCTCTCTCTCAAACCTAGAAAACTTCTTTACATTTTTTTTTTCAATGTGATTATCATTTGTATTTTGGGATTTACTTAATTTTAGTTGATATTAGTTTTTGTCAAATTTTCCAAAAAAAAAAAAAAAAGCCTTATTAACCTTCTTTCTATGTATATATTAAAAAAAGTTGTAATGTTATTTTAGTCTCTATATTTTGAAACTTGTTCAATTTTAGTCTTAATAAATCTTAAATTTAGTCCATAATACTAGTTTATTGTTGATTTTTTCAATTTTTTTTAATTATCTATTAGCATTTTTACTATAAATTTTAGAAACATACTCACATATTTGTATTTTTATTGTATGAAAATTATATCTATTATTTATTTAACCAATTTCGATAAAAATTAACATTGAGGGAATAAATTTAAGAATTATTGAAAGTATTTAGATTAAAATTAAACATTTAAAAGTATATGGACTAAGATGGAACAAAATTTCTACACCAAAAAAGAAAAATAACTTTTACATTATGCCAAAAAGAGAAAAAAAGAAACTTTCCTCTATGAATGTGATTACATATTCAAGTGTCGTTTTTTTTTCAAAAAAATTATTGTTATGAATTTACTCACCTTGACATAAATTAACTTCAAATTAGCCCTAAGGACTTTTAATTGAAAATACTATCTTAAATCTATCATAGGTTTCAAAACTTCTGCATTATGCCAAAAAAAAAAAAAAAATAATAAATAAAAATCCTAATTTGATAGATGGCTGTTGGCTTGTTGCCTTGGTTCTCGTCATCTTTTAGCACTATGTTTGGCTCTTTGTAAATAATTCAAGGAACCAGCGGGATTTCAATCCATCTGTAACTGAAAGAGAAAGGAAAGAGGTCAAAATCAAATCATTTTAATCACTCAGGTTTTCACAAATTATCCATTTTATAATATTATAGACAAGTTTTTGGTAATTTATTAGAAAGAAAGATTCCATAAGCTACTTAGTGGCAGATAAAGGAGAGAGCAATCCACAAAAGTGCGAATATTCAAATGTTAAGACATATCAATAAAGCAATGTGCAACTGTACAAGTATGGTATTAAACTCTCTCCTCACATTTCAATATTTTTATTGATATTTTTACATATTCATGAGTTCGACATCAATATATGAGTTAATTAACATTTTTAGTATATCTAAAAAAAAAAAGTAATTTTTAAATATAGAAAAATAAACCAAACTATTTATAAGTATAGAAAAATTTCCGGTGTACCGCTGATAGATAAAAAAAAAGAAAAAGAAAAAATAGGTTTTAGGTATAGTTTTTATTTGGTTAATAAGTTTCAATGTTACGTTTTTAGTCCTTAAGTTTTGAATTTAGTTTTAATTTAATCCTTAAGTTTCAAAATGTTACAATTTCACTCCTGAGATTTGAGTTTTGTTTCAATTTAGTCCCTAATTTTCAAGATTTATACTTTCAACTTTGATTTTTCACTAAATACTCACTTTCTGTCTTTAGTAGTAATGTCTATTAGTTAATTTAAAAGAATTATAATTAATTAAGTTTTATTATTTTTCATCACTATTAAAATTTCACTTCATAACTATTTAAAATTAATTAATAGACATTAACGCCAAAAATTGAAAGTGAGTATCTAGTGAAAAAAACGAGACTAAAAATATAAATCTTGAAATCTATGAACTAAATTGAAACAAAACTCAAAACTTAAGTACTAAAGTGTAAGATTTTGAAACTTAAAGATCAAATAAAAACTAGACCCAAAACTTAAGGACTAAAAAGATATTTTTCTAAAAGAATATCACTAACGTAAATATATAGACATTTTAACTTGTAAAAAAAAAAAAAAAAGACTAAAATCTGTTCATTAATCTAAATATTTTGTTTTTGAATATTTAGTGAACAAAGATGCTCACTCATCAAGCACCCCTAAAAAGCCATGGAGATTCCTCCTCCCATCACCCAATAACACAATCTCGAGTACGAACTTTTTTCCCCCTCCTTCCTCTTCTAGAAGATGGAGCCTTGTTCGACAAGGAAATTATAAATTGCATTAAACATCGATGACCAAACTAAGTGCTTGAAACTATTAGTCAACCCATTATCTAGGTGGAGTTGATGCCTTGGAAAAAAAAAAAAAACTTCAGGTACTACAATGACATGGAATATTGAAAACTTTCTTTAGGGTAGGAAGATGATAAGACTTAGTACTATACCATAATACTATTACCTTTCTATCTTATCCTCTTCATTTTTCTCGAAGTAAAAATCTAATTTTCTAATATAGAAAGTATGTTGAAGTTCCATGTTCAACAATAAGTGGAGTGAGGATTCAAATCTTAAATCGTTTGGTTGAAGTTGTAATGTCTATAGTTGAGTTATTTTCAAATATAATAATTACATATACGACAAACGTAGAGTTGTTTATTGTACAGATAAAAGTGAGATTTCTCCATCAAAAGGTAGTAAAAGGAAAAGGGACATTTTCATTTGGCCATTTGGGTTAAATCCAATCCAAAATAACACTGTAGTTTTATCATTTTTGAAGCTAACTAGAACATATTACTTTTTACACTATTAACCATGAGAATATGGTTCCAACCCATCATTACCTGAATTCTTTTTCTTCTTCTCTTTTTATATATATATATAAATAAAGAGAGAGAAAAAGTAATAAGAAAGAAGAAGAATAGTGAAGAGTGGAGAGGACTAAAGGAGTCATCTCATTCTCATCATCCCAAAGAAAATAAATAAAAAATTTGGAAATGGAAAAAAAGATAAGGATTCCCTATCCACGTCCTTAGTGTCTCAAAGAAACAAATGGCAGCCGACCAAAATGCTAAGGCACCAATTTTTATTTTTTATTTTTTTGGTACCTCTCAAAGCAAAAGGGGTTTTCAATGGCATAATTTTGGTCCAACTTTCTGTCCCTTCTTTGTATAATCAAAACCAACTAAAACAAATCAAGCAACAGCTGTCCGATTTGCTCAATCCAGATTCCTTCTGGCTTCACAATAACTTCAGATTAAAATATCGATTTCATTAAGATAAAAGGTGTAATATAACCTAACAAAGCCAACATGAGTGTAACTCAACTTGTTAAGACATATGTCTTCAACTAAAAAGTTTGAAGTCCGAAGATTTTCACCTTCAAATGTTGTGTTGAACTTAAAAAATATATATAACATACCGAATCTGAATAGACAAGACTATGTTTTGAGAGGATTATATTATTCCTTCATTTATAATCTTTGAATTTTGAACTTGGCTAAAATCTCAATTCTCGATAAGATAGTTCACATTCAATCTATACCATAAATGTTCTATTCTAAATTATTCATAAAATGATATAACATCTTTTGCTATCTATATACACATACCAAGACCATCACGTTGATAAAAACTTGACTAAACATACGGCCAGTTTGGAATACAAATATTGTTTCATGAGCATGGATATTAAATATCTTTTGGATTTAAATGTTTAGAGTGATTAATGTTTGTATTTAGATATACAAGCTAATTAATGTGAAAGAGTTAGATGTTTGTGTTTGTTTTACCAATTTTGTACATTGAAATCAAAATTAAATAATTACATATAAAATATCAAAATAATAGTAGAAAAGTTTTCACAGATAGAAAAAATGTCAAACTATTCATAGAAAATAGCAAAAAAAACACTGATAGACTTCTATCAGCATCTATCAGTGATAAACTTCTATAATTTCTATGACTGATAGACCCTGATAGACTTCTATCAGCATCTATCACAACTATCTAAAAATTTTGCTATTTTGTGTGAATAATTTTCCTTATTTTTCCATTTTTAAAAATTTCCCTACTTAAAGAAAATTACTATAAACAAAAAAATATCAAACTATTTACAAATATAGAAAAATTTCACTGTCTATCAGCAATAGATTGTGATTGAATTCTATCACTTGAACGATAGGCAAGCGATAGACTTCTATCTATCACTATCTATCGCTATCACTATCTATCGCTGATAGACAGTAAAATTTTTTATATTTGTAAGTAGTTTGACTCATTTTTCTATATTTGAAAACAACCCATTAATTAATCCATAAAAAAAAAAAAATATTCTACCTTAAACATTCATTAAAAATAATATTGACAATTAAATAATTTAGTTTAATTACTAAAAAAGCAATTAAAAAAGTATAAATTAATTCGAAACTAATAATATAATAGAAAATATTAATTATAAATGTATTAGATAAAATTTATTAAGCCTAGATAATATGTTAATTAATTAAAAATAATTAGTAATTATTAATTAATATTAATTCATTAATTAATGAGTTTATATTTTATTGTTTATCTCTCCAGTATAAAAATCCTACTTATAAGAAAGTGGATTTTTAGATTCATAAAATAATAATATACTGAATTCTAAAAAGTGAAATCCAGCAAAACAAAACAAGATATTAAACTTCTATTTGAAAATTCATGGCAAACCCCCAAAAACAAACCGCCTAATGATAAATAACTAAATTTGAATTTTAAAAGGTTAAAGATTGAAATAAGAAATGGTTAAAAGTTCAAAGTTCAAAGACCAAAATAGAATACCGGTAATAGTTGAAGGACCAATAGAAGTGGAGCATGACCAACTATGCCTTGCTAAAAGTTTCACTAAGACACCCTCTATTCCAAATTTATTGCAAGAGAACCCTGAAATCTTTTCTCAAACATTATCATCAAGCTTAGCTTCAACGATTAACGACAACCAATAGTTTCTCAGGAGAAAAAAGAGTAAAAAAAAGGAAAAGGAATATAATAAACTAGTACAGAGAGCGCAGGAAAAGGAAAAAGGAGATCAAATGGTAAAGGGCTGCTTTCAGAGTTGAGAGGTTCATAAAATGAATAAATGACACAAAGGCCGAGAGGGAAAAAGGAGAGAGAGAGAACTGGGAAGGTTTGGAGACACATATCAGTAGTGCACAAATCCAGAGAAGATGAAAAGTTGTGTTGGTCTGCTAGTTTAAGTACAACCAAAAATACCTAAAAATAAGGGAAAAGCTTTGCATTGCTTTGCTGCTAGTGCTACTACGATCATTAAGAATCATCATCTCTCACCAATAATATTTTGAAGGTTTCCTGGCACTCCAACCCTTTGTGTGAAGCAATTATTGCTCAAGATCTGCAATTTAAGGTAGGTGTCTTTGTTGGGTTGCAGTTGTAATAACAGATTTTTTTTTAAATTTTTGTTGGGTTGGGTTGCAGTTGTAATAACAGTTTTTTCTTTGTGTGTGTGTGTGTAGTGCAAGCATGGAGGTGGGGTTGATGCAGAGACAATGGGTTGAGTACACAAGGTCGTTATTCTTGGAGGTATGAACATAAACTAAGATAAAATCAGAGATGGATTTTGCTTTTCTTGTTTTGTAATCTTGATTCTCGTGTTTGGTTTTTCTTTCTTTTTTTTTTTTGGAAAAGGAAAGATAAGTTTTTCATTGAATATATGAAAAGAGACTAATGTTACAAAAATACATTAACCTTCAAGAGAAGAGATAAACGGAGGAAAAAAGAAGACAATACTATTGAGATACAAGTTTTGGTTTCTTTTCTGGGGTTGATTTGTTAGATTTTAAGTGTGTGATTTTTGGTGTTGGGAGATTGGGATTTCTTCTTTTGTAGTTTTTTTTAAGATAAGAAATGATATGATATTACTCAAAAGAAAAAGAGGACAGCCAGGGGGCCGGGGAGAGAGAGCCCCAAAAAACTATAAGAAAGTTTTCTAGTTGTTTAGGAAAGGTTGTAGTTACAACATAATTTTCTGTGAGTATAACTTTATCTAGAGAAAGTTAGGTGTACACTTATTGTTTTGTACTCTCAGTTTCTTGATTCTTGAATTTGGTTTCTGGTGTTTTCCCTTTGTTGGGGAGGACTAGGATTTCTTGGACAGTCAGTTTATAGAGCTGCAGAAACTGCAAGATGAGGGCAACCCAGATTTCATTGTTGAAGTGGTGTCTCTTTTCTTCGAGGATTCTGAGAGGCTTCTCAATGATCTCACCATAGCATTGTGAGGCTTCTCTATCTATGGATTACTTTGTTTTGATGTGAGTTTTTCCTGGAATGCACAAGGTTTTTTTTTTCCTTGCCTTTTTACAGTGATCAACCTGATGTGGACTTCCAAAAGATTGATGGCCATGTTCACCAGCTTAAAGGAAGCAGTTCGAGGTATAGGCACGAAACTTATTTAGGAAGCCTCTCTAGTTTCTAGTACCTCCTTTTCCTCATATCCAGGTGTTAACAAAGGCTTTTGGGAGCTATTTTGAAAATTAGTTTTATGGATTTGTTTGCAAAGTTATGATACTTGAGGAAACAATTACTTAAACATGTTTTACACTATTTTTGGTCTAAAAAGAGGGCCATTTTGCATAATAGCTCCCAAACAACCAGTTTTTCTTTCCCTAATTTTAATACATAGGGTGAATAGCCAAAGTGAGCTTAACTCCACAATAATTGGCATAGTCTTCCTTCCCACCCCACAGTTGTTGTACTAAAAAAAAAATGTAAGGTGAATATAGTTTTCATTTGGCAGCTTGTGATGGACTCTCTCAGAGCCACTTTCAAATTCTAAAAGAGTTATCACAAAAAACTCAACTGAATGAAGGATTTTGTAACTTTTGTGATTAACAGCATAGGTGCACAGAGAGTTAAAAATGTCTGTATTGCCATGCGCAGCTTCTGTGAGGAACAGAACATGGATGGGTGAGTTCTTATTTATTGAAGGATAAGCTGGGTTATTGATGATGCTTCGGTTCAAGTAGGGTTTTAATTCTTGAATTTTATCTAGTTCCCTAAATTTTTTGTAGTTCGTTTTAGGAACTAGAAATTTTATTTACTTTTTACTTTATTTTTTTAACATTTAAAACTTCAATTTTTTATCATGAAATGCTTCATCATAATCAATGTTTTTCTTATCATTATTTTAGCCCGAGTTATTAAAAGAAGGTACTAATGTATTACTATCAAAACAAAATCAAAAGATATTCTTGTTGAACGCCTTCAACATGTGTGCAATTATTGAATAAAATCAGCTTATAGAAACAATGGAACATTTTGGGTGCAGGTGCCTGAGATGTCTGCAACAATTAAAGCAAGAGACCTGCCTTGTGAAAAACAAGCTTGAGAATCTATTCAGGGTCAGTACATAAGACTGTTGTTTTTAAGAACTAGCATATCTTTCTTAATTTTGACGGAATTATACGTTAAATTGTTAATTGCAGATGGAGCAACAAATTGTGGCTGCTGGTGGGTCAATCCCTGCAACAGAATTGATATTCTAAGTTGAACCCAAGGGCCAAGAGAATACTTCTTAGAGTCACAGTTGATGGGAATGTTGTTTTTCCATTCTTTTGGGATCCTTGTGAAATTATTGTTCTTCTGTTTGATGAGATCTGTATGAAGGTTTAATGTGTGAGGAAGTATTTTCTTTGGATAGGAGTGAGGAAGTATTTTCTAAACAATGCCACTTTCCTGTGTGACGTCAATGGTAAAAGAAGGTTGTATTTAAGATTCCGTGGAGTTCCACATTGTGAAAAAGACTTGGCTTGGCGTGTGTTTATAAATATTTGAGGACTCTTCATTTTCAAGTTGATTTTAAAGGTAGGTAAAAGCTCTACCAATTGTGTCTGAGTGCGCCTATTCTGCATTGACAAGACATCAGAGGAGGACTTCTACGGCTGAATTTAGGGGGCGCAATACCAAATGTGTCAATACATATATAATTTCAACTACATAATCCTGATGTGAACATTAATACTAGATCAGAGACTAACCTAAGCAAGTCGTTGTGTCACTATCAAAACAGAAACTTATACCTTGAAAGGAAAGATGATGCATTTTCCCTGCCCCTCTTTGGAGAAAGATTTTGATAATTTATCTGAAAGAAGGATCTTTAATCAAGAAGAGTGGAACCTTTCTCTTAAGGAGGAAGGTGAAATTCTTGGATGGTTGAGCATTTCAATGGATACTTGTAAAGAATTGTCATATGGCACCTCAGTGTCAGATATACTTGATGATTTATGTGGAAATTTGAGGATTGTCAAGGAATTTGGATAAAAATAAACACCAGGTGTCTAAGTCTATGAACGGATAGGTAGCATATATTATGATATTAAACACCTCATAGCGAGCATTTCAAAGAAATATTTCTTGCACATCCACTTGGCTTGTCCTAATTTAGCATAAGTTATAAAAACTCGATTAAAACGAAACAAAATGGTATCTTCAGTTAGATGGAAAATACTGTACTGAAGGTTTTTTTTTTTTTTTTTTTTTTTTTTTTTTTTTTTTTTTTTTTTTTTTTTTTTTCATAAGAAACATTCCATTGATATATGAAAACAGGGGGTAACCCCAAAACACCTAAAGGTGCTTATAGAAGAGAAGTCCAATTGTTGACTAAAAAAGATAGCTATAACGAGAAAAGCGGGGCTGAGCTTTACACCAAGAAAAAGCAGTGAACAATACAAATTCCAGAAAAGATATCGTACTGAAGGTCATGTTTGAGTACCAGATAATAACATCAAGCAAGACTACTAAAATCTATAATTCTTCTTAATCTTGTTTTCCCAGAATATTGATCAACTAGGCAAGACTTTGTTCCAAGTTTTCCATAACACAATGAACAATCAAGTTGACAATTCATGATATATGTTACTGCATTGAAGGTTATTTTCTGTTATTATATTATTTAGAAAGATGAGTTGCAGAAACTGCAAATAGTTTCAAGTCTCCTCTGGTTTGAAGTTTTTATGAAGTAGGCTGGAGATTCACGAGCTTCGATTATTCAATGTTTTGATGTTTTTATTTTTAATATCAAGTTAAAATTTAGAACTCCATTCGAGTGGCAGTCCTTTCATGGAGATCCGTGAGATTTAGTCATCTTAGAGGGGAACTATACTATGCAAAGATTCTAAGCTGTTCAGCTCAACCAATTCAGACTTCAGACTACTAAGAACGGTCAAACCATTTCTAGTTCCCCTAGAAACCAAGATATTATAGCTTGCTCAATCATTCAGAATCCTGATTCTGAAATTTACTAGCCACCCTTTATCATAGTATACGGTTGATTAACTAAGAAAGATCATAAGATGAATAAATCTCAGGTCAGAGGTTTCCTTATACCTTGATTGGGGATAAGAATCTTAGAGTCGGTAAGATGAACTTTGACATCTATGTTCCTACAGAACACTGCATTACTTCAGACTGTCACATATGTAGTCATGATTATCATATCTATTTACTCAAACATTCTGCAGCAATTCCTTTCTCATCTCCCTTCCCATGTTTACGAGGATGAGATGAGATAGCTATACAAGTTGGTTCAAAAACTTGGCAAAAAGGTAACTACCAATTTCACAATTAGGACTTAGGAATTACCACAAATGAAACAACAGGGACAAATTCTTTGCACATGGACAGTAACTGACTGCCGAGTAAGATTTGTCATGGTTGCTGCATCAAGAAAACATGATTAAACAGCAGGGCATTATGGCTTTGTTTTTATGGTTAACTACAGCTCCACCAAGTCTTAGTTCTATCTAGACAGGTTCAGAGGTATCCATCATTTTCTACAATTTTCTTATTGAAGCCTTCTCCATTATACTTCAATCAGTTGATTTTGTTTGAAATCGCTCCTTCAGCACCAGGATGCCCAATTTGCACGTCACAGACTCACAGTAACAAAAACCATTACAAAAGACCTTTGACATCTTTAGTTCTTATCATCTTATGTACGCATTTCCACCTTTACCAAATATTCAGTCTTAAACTACAAAATTCTCATTCACATTATCAGCCAACTCCGCTCATTAGAAACTAACAATATCTAATTTTATTTTTTGTCAGAATAAGCCTTTCGTAAGCAGTAGTTCACCACGTCTAGTAGAAATTCACTATCTACATATCCGAGTCACTAACAATGTATAATGGAAACGCTGAAGGCTGAACGCTGAAGCATTACGATTTCTTTACCTTTCTTTGCCTTCTTTTAACTAAATTGATTCAGTCGGTGCTAATTCAGTCATTATAACACGTTATTAAGGGAAAAAGAAAATCCAGATCCGCTTATTGAACTTTACTAATGCATATGAAACCATTCAATTCTCCAGGACTAATCACAATTCAAATAACTACGATTTTCACAAAACCTGATGAAGAAGCTTCCGAATAGCAACCGATCCGGCCTTCTTTCCATCATTTCCGTCATGGACGCCCGAGTCCGACTCGTCGTGGTACCATCCCACCGATTTCTGAGCTTCCAGAACGATCTGAGAGAGGCCTGAAATGCGTCCAGAACGAAGAATTCAAACTCCATTCAGAACTCAGACAAGCATAAACATGCAAATTTAGCATTCAATTAACAAACCTTCTTTGACGGTCTGTTTGTTCTGACGAATATCATGTACAGTGGCGGAAATCTTCCAGTACAGAGGACGACCGACATAGAACAAGACGAGGAGGAGGATCACCACCATGATAACGCGAAACGTAATCCTTGCCGTCGATGACGCCATTGTTTCCGGTGGCTATGTCTGAAAGAGAGAAACAGAGAGAGAGAGAGAGAGAGCTCAGAGATTCCCGCGATGGAGTTGAAATGTTTAGATCAGGCAAGAAGAAGAGAACTCGGCGTTTCCTCCTTGGTATTTGTATCTGTTTCTATTTCATTTTTGTCTCTTATGCCAGTTGTATTGTGTAATTTGTAGTTTAAATTTAGGTAATATTTTATTTTTTTTCAAAAAATATTATTTGTATTTATACTAAAAGAGGAATTAACTTTTGCATACATAACAATAGGAATGGATTCGAAAATTATTACTCAATATAAATATAATATAAAAATCAATAAATATTTTAAAGTCACTTAATTTTGTCAAACTCATCAACGCCACATTACTTTTCCGCTAGTTGACTAACGGTCAATTTAATATAAGGACTATTTAGAATGATTTTCTAAACCTTGAGGACTAAAGTGTCACTTTTAAAACCTCAGGGACCAAATAGACATCAACTTCAAACCTCAGGGACCAAAAGTGTAATTTACCCTTTTATTTACTATTTTTTTGAAAATTGAATTGATTTTAATTTTTATGCATGAATTAGGTGCATATTAGTTTAAATTTAGAGTTGTTTTCAATTATAAAAAAATAAGCCAAATTATTTACAAATATGGAAAAATTTCACTATCTAAACGATAGAAGTCTATCGTGGTCCTCGTTGCTAAAAAGTGAAATTTTTCTATATTTATAAAATAGTTTGATTTTTTTTATTTATAATAATTTTCCTTAAATTTTGAAATAAATAATTTTCCTTAAATTTAGGACAATTTTTAAAAATATAAAAATAAATGAAACTATTTATACAAAATAGCAAAATTTTTAGATAGTTGTGATAGACGCTGACAGAAATGATAGAAGTCTATCACTAATAGATGCTGATAGAAGTCTAATGTATATAGTATTTTTTTTTTTGTTATTTTCTGTAAATAGTTTGACATTTTTTTCTATTGTAAAAATTTACCTTAAATTTAGATCATATTTTATTTTTTTTTAAAAAAAAAATATTATTTGTACTGGTATTAAAAGAGGAATTAACTTTGCGTACATAATAATAGAAATAGATTAGCTTTCTTTTTCGTTTAGTATTGTTTTAAAAAAAAATTGAATTGTTTTTAATTTTTTATGTGTAAAAGGAAGGGATGCCCCCACAATTTTTGCCTTTTTTTGTTTTATTCGTGAGTTTTTGGGCCAATTTTGATGCAACGAGTTTAGGTATTTAAACCAAATCTATGATCGAATAAGAGAAATGCAGATAATGAAGAACCATAAGACTGAATTACCTGAGATGCCTGTGCCCATAAGAAATCGTGAAGCCACCCATTAATAGTAATAGAACTATTTTTTTAAAAAAAACTTCTTTCTTACAACCCTAAATTGGCTACTTATAGCCCTATAAGAAAATATGAAAATAACTAATTAAATACTAATTAATCTAAATTATCAACTAAACTAAATATTAACTAAAATATCCTAAGTATCTTCTAATTCTCTCATTAAATTTATATACACTTGATTTTTGAGTCTTGACTAATTTTTATTCGATGTAGCATTTTTTGTCTATAAATTTTGTTTAGTCTCAATTTAAACCCATCGTGTATCATCCTTTAAAGGTTTTTAAATATTTTTTTCAAAAGAGAGAGAGGTATATTCGAATCTATTTAAGGATAAAATTTAACTTGATATCAAACTATTTACAAGTATAGAAAAATTTCGCTAGACAGTAAAATTTTTCTATATTTATAAATAGTTTGACTCATTTTTTTATATTTAAAAACAACTCCTATGAATCTACTAATATATAACAAATGTTAAAACAAAATTTGGATTTTATCTATTTTTAAAACAGCATTGATTTAGGATGTCGAGGAAGGCTGAGAAAGTTTAGACCAAAGTTAAGTTATACCTTTTAAGTATAACATGCCTATAAATTTGTATGAGCTTATAATTTGTAAATATTAAACAATGTAAAAGGTTAACTTATAATTTATATTTATCTATGATTTTCTTAGTACAACAACGAGAGAGTAAAGAATCAAACCTTCAATCTTTAGATTGGAAGATCACGCTAATTATTATTGAACTAAATTCACTTTGGCTTTATATGATTAAGATTGACGATAATAATTTATGATAAATTCTTATAACAAAAGTATGTGAGTAACAACGAGGTGAGATAGAAATTGACTATCTAGAGTTTATTTTGAAGAACTATCGAAGTGCATAATTTTTTTTTTTTGGACTTATAAACACTTAGAAAGTCAATCCAAATAGATATTTATTCTTCGTTCAACTCAATAATTTAGATTTTTTCCTCTTAATCCCCCTTTCATTTTGTGATTTAGACGACTCTAATAGTAAATTTTTGTTATCTCTACTTCCAGGGAGGACAATCTTCGTTTTGTAAGCATTTTTCTTTTTTCATTATTTTTCATGTTATAAATATTAAGTTAAATTGTACCTTTGGATTTACCATTAACCTTTCATAAAACGTTTCAAAGCTAGTTTTAGAACAAAAATCTATTAGAATATTGATATAAATTAGAACCTGAAATGGTGTGGCAATTACTTGAAACAAAAATTGGAACTACCATACTGCTTCAAGTCACTACCACATCGTTTCAGGTCCTAATTTTTGACAAAGATTCTAACTAATAGGGTGGTTTTGAAGTATTTATAAAAGGTCGAAGGTAATATTACAATTTCTAAAAGACTAAATAGTTTTGAAATTACAAAGAGAAAAGTCTCAAAGTAATTTTTGTAATTTAGCCTAAATATTATATCAAATGTTTTTCTTTTTCTTCTTTTTTTTGTAGTGTAGGGTCTTATATCTTTGAAAGATGAAATGTTATTGAAATTTGGAAAAGACTAATGATTTCATTCTACCACATTTGAACACTAACTAATCAGCCAATAGGAAGAAAGAAAAAAGGAAAATTGATGAAGTTGATAACGATAACAAACCTCCACAATGGTATGCTATTGTCTACTTTGGACATAAATCGTCATGGACTTTATACCAATAAAAATAATTGTCCTCACTTATATACCCATGATCACTTCCTTTCTTTAAACAATGTTGGATTTTGTTCGCACTCCTAACAAAATTTAATACACAAAAATATAATCCAAAATAAATAGCTTTCAATTCAGAGTTTCAAGTCCTTTTCTTGCTGGATTGATGCAAGCTTGGATTTCTTCCAATGTTTTTCCTTTGGTTTCTGGGACTAACTTAGCCACAAACACAATAGTCAACAAAGAGAAACCAGAATAAACAAAAAATGTTCCTGTAAAAAAGAAAATTAAGTTATTAATAGACTGTTTAAATATAAAAAAAATGAACCAAATATTTTTCTATAGAAAATTAAGAATTCTATCGCGGTCTGTCGCTGATAGACAGTAAATTTTTTTTTTTTTTTTTTTTTTTTAATTTTTTATATTTGTAAATAGTTTAATATTTTTTTTATATTAATTTCTCTTATTAATAAATTATTATATATATATATATATTGAAGTTGAATAATTTCAAAGGTATGACCTGAAGGACTCCAACTCATTAGGAAGTTGAAAGTGTAGGAAACAGCCCAAGCACCTAACCAATTCACCAAAACCACCAAGCTACCAGCAGCTCCTTTCACATGAATTGGGAAGATCTGTCATAAAAATAGTAAAAAAAATGTCTTTAGATTTAACACTTTTCAAACTCGAGAATAATAAACCCTAAATCCTAAACCCTTATAGATATTCCAGAACTAAATGTAAGCTCTTAGAATATGTTTGAGAGTGATTTTGATGTTAAAATCATTTTTTGTCATTGTCAAAATCACTTTCTTATGAAATATTGATGTTGAGCAAAATTTAAAATAATTTAAAATTAATTTTTCAATAATTAGTTGAGAGGTGATCCTAGGTAAGGTGATTGACCGGAAATCACCTCATAATGTTGCCCTAATTTCATTTATTTATTATAATACCAAATTTGGCACTATATTTAAGAATAAAAGTAATTTAATAATTCTAAAAGAAAAATACTTGTATGCGGCCTTCCAAGTGTCCTATATTCATTTACTATAATACCAAGTGCAGTCCACCTATGTGTCTAATCACAAGTTGCCACGTGATCAACTTTTTTTTTTTCTTATACATATATATATTCCTTTGTAATTGAAGGGGATGCATAGATATGGGTGCAACTTAAGATGCACCAAATCTTACTCATTCTAAAATTATTTTTGAAACAAAAAATAATAATGCAAAATAACTTTCAAGAGTTTGATACCAAACATCAATATGATTGTGTGAAAATCGATTATATTGAAAGCTTTTTTTTTTTTTTAATCACTACTTCTAAATATGCACTTGCAAAAGTATCTATTCACCAATTAGGTTTGTAAGATCCGCAGTAAGTAGCTAAACCTATATTTCATACGTGTGGTGACATCAACCATTGTATTACATAATAACTTTTAGAAAACCATAAATATGAAAATCAAAAGAAAACTATTTACACAAAATAGCAAATTTTTTAGACAGTTCTGGTAGATGCTGATAGAAGTCTATCAGGGTCTATCAGTGATAGAAATGATAGAAGTCTATCTCTGATAGATGCTGATAGAAGTCTATCAATGTCTATTAGTATTTTTTTTTGCTATTTTCTATAAATAGTTTGACATTTTTCTTATCTGTGAAAATTTCCCTTAAAAATATCCACCTCATTTTTTACCAACACATTCTGACTTGGAAAGCTCAGATGGATTCCATATCATTTTTTTTAAACAAGCTCCTCTAATTTTGATATAATTGCAAATATATCCCCTACGGTTTGATACGGTGTCGTAAATAGAGGCGAATTTGGAATTCCATTAAACTAGGGGGATGTAATTTGCATTTGTATATGCCTTCATGACATGGATTGAACTACATTAGCTATTAGAAGTTAGGAGATTTGTAAAAGTTACCTCAGACATTATTACCCATGGAACAGCTCCCATTCCTATTGAGAAGGATGCTATGTATGTCTGAATTTGAAGTTGAAGAAGTGTAAGTTAGCCAATGTGAAGTAATATGAAAAAAAAAAACTAAACAAATCTCGTTTGATAACGATTTAGACCTTATTTGGTAACCATTTGGTTTTTGAAAATTAAGTTTATTTCCTCTCAATTTCTTACCACGGTTTGCATCTTTCTTAAGTTAAAGAGTTGAATTCTTAGTTAAATTCTAAAAACAAAAACAAGTTTTTAACAACTACTTTGTTTTAGTTTTCAAAACTTGGCTTGGTTTTCGAAAACATTGGTAAAGAATAGATAACAAAGTAAGAAATTTAAAGGTGGAAGAAGTGTTAATAGGTTTAATTTTCATAAACTAAAAACCAAAAGTCAAATAGTGTTACCAAACGGGGTTTTAGTTTTTGTTTTTAATTTTCGAAATTTATGCTTATTTTCTTGTAATGTCTTTCCTTATCTTTCTTGTAGTTTTCATTTTTCTAAAGGAAAATTAGAATTCTTAATCAAAATCCAAAAACAAAAACAAGTTTGTGCAGGTTTCAAAACTTAATTTCGATTTTTGTAATATTTATATGAAGTAGATAACAAAACAAAGAAATTCATAAATGACAGTTGGGTTTATAAACTTAGTTCTCAAAAACTAAATAGTTCTCAAACGAGTGTATATGATATTTAATGTTTACACAGAAAAATTTGGTTACCAAAACTCCGGATATGGCGAGGACCGGGACCCACCCGAGCAATAAGCCATGGCCCTGCATCACGAAAGAGTTATAGACGACGTCGAGACAGAATCTAACTGAATCGAACCGAAACAACTAGTTTTCTAATAAATATGGATTGAGGACTTACCTTGAGAAAGAAGGAAGCTCCTGCTAGAAAGCAACCTAGAAATGTTCCAGTAGCAGACACCTTCAGAAGGCACAAGTTATTTAAAAAAGGTATCAAACTTTGCTCTTCTTTCCCCCCAATATGCACTTTGCATTTCAAAGAGAATGATGCAAGAGATGGTTACCATTATAAGCGGTTTACGTCCCGACTTATCCATTAGCATCGCACCGATTACCGTTATGGGAACCTGTTAACAATTAAGCTTGTTTACTTAGGTCCCGTCTGACAACTATTTGGTTTTGTTATCTACTTTATACCAACGTTTTAGAAAATTAAAAAAAATCGTAGTTTTCCAAAACTTGATTTTGTTTTTAGAATTTGACTAATAATTTAAGCGTTGATTCAAGAGATTTGTGAAAACTATAGTATAAAACTTAGGAGAAAACAAGAATATATTTGAAAACAGAAAAATAAAAACATAATCGTTGCCAAACGAGGCTTTAATAATCACAGTTGGCAATGGAAAAATCTAAAGAATCAGAATGGTAAGGAAAGTTTCAGCAATCAAAGTACCTGAAGACAAGCGTAAGAAATAGTTCCTGTTTTTCTTGATGAGGGGCCTGCAATTTCATATCAGAAGAAATAATGAGGAAATAGAGAAGCAAGAGAAATGAAGAACAAGCCAATGTTTCTTCAAATTATACCAGCTAATGCAAAGGTTTCGCTCGCATAGAAACCGATTCCATTGATGCCTCCAAATTGTTGGAATACCATTAGCCCGACACCGATCTAACAATAATCATCAAAGTTAATAAGGTCTCGTTTGATAATGATTTTATTTTTAATTTTCTGTTTTTGAAATTTATGTTTGCTTTCTCCTAGATTCCATTCTGTGGTTCTCATATTTCTCCAAGAAACAACTGAATTCTTATACAAATTCTAAAAACAAAAACAAAAACTATTTATTTGGCTTGGTTTTTGCAAAAATATGAATGGAAAGTGAATAACAAAATAAAGAAACTTACAGGTGGAAGTAGTGTTTATAAGCTTAATTTTCAAAAACCAAATGATTATCAAATGAGACCTAAGTTATGCTCAGAAAAGCATTCTCAAGATGAAAAAAGTTTTACAATACAAATGAAGAAGCTTACGATAACAGGACGACTATATTTGCTTTGGAACAAATCCAGGAGTCTGGCTTTTGGAAGACTTTGCAGAGTTTCATTGTAGTCCTGTTAGAAAAATGTAAGAGTTTAATCATTTTTGGAAAAAAAACGAGGCGTCTAACGGAGGCTCGACCACAAAAAGTTAGAAGAATTACTTTGATTTCAGTAGCTTCATCAGAGATATCAGCATCTTTTCCACGAAGTCGCTGCAATGCAACCAGGAAGCCTTTCTCATTGCCGACTTTAGCCTGCAAACAAGTATAGTCTTATTTTTAAGTACTTAGAAAGTCAATCCAAACAGACTCTTCTTTTTCGTTTTTCGGATGGAAAAACACAAAGTGAAAAGGGTATGAATTAAAGCAATGCTACATTACCAGCCATCGAGGAGACTCTGGAACGAACCACAGACCGACAATCAGAAAAACACATGGAATGATTCCTGCAGATCAATGTTAATCATTCAATAATAGCACATTAGCCTTACCATTTTAAAGCAAGAATGTACCTAAAAGAAAGAGAACTTACCAGTTAAAGCAAGATTTCTCCATGTTATCACTGTCCCTAATAAGAAAGAAATGGATGCCCCTGTAACAATCATAAGCTGCACCACAAATAAGGATGGAAATAAGAGATATTCTAAGTTTCAATGGAAAAGAAGATCGATGTGAATAATTAAGGGGCTATTTGGGCCGCTGAGTTGGTTATTTTAGTTTGTAGTTATTATAGTTTGTGAGTTATAATAGTCTGTGTCTGGGGTGCAGACTATTTTAATTTGGGTTATAATAGTCTGTGTTTGGAGTACATACTATTTTTTCTGTGTTACAAATGAGGAGAGAGGATTGTTACAAAATAGTAAACACCGTAGACAATGAGGACTTTCAAATAGTTTAACTGTAACTAAATGTTGATTATAATAATTGGGAACTTCAACTATTATAAGCGAAGGCCCAAACATTGAGTGAGGCAAGTAGGAGGCTCAAATGCCCTCTAAGAGCCTGTTTGATAACGTTAAACTTGTTTACAGATAATTTCTTTGTTTTTCAAAAGGGAGTCTATGTTTTTCATCCTCGTCACCTGATTGAGTGTCGTGAGGCCTCCTCGTAGATTCTTCGGTGCGATTTCCGCTATGAATATAGGAACCTGTTATTGAACAAATTTCGACAATTTTAACACATGAAAGAACTCATACAAGAAGAAAGTAGAAAAGCTATTCAAGCTTTACCACATAGGAGAAAACTCCAATCCCATAGCCTGTGAGCACTCTTCCAAAGTCTAGGGATAAAGCTCCCTTTGGTTGAATCATAGACAAAAAAACCAAACAAGCTATGTCAGTAAGATGATATTGCTTATTCTTAATCAAGGATCATGTGTTCCATAAATGCATATTGCTCGTACCGTCGACAAATAAACCGCTAGCCAACCCGTAATGCAGAAAGTAGCCGAAACTCTCATAGCCTGCACATGTCTCCATGCTTATCAGTACAAAGCGTTTTTAAGCACTTAGAAAGTTAATCGAAATTGACTCTAATTTACCCCTTTTCGGCCGATGAAGTCTGCAATCGGACCGCTCGTTACAGCACCAACCATTGCTCCAATTGTTAATATTGATCCAAACATGGAGTACTGTCATTAAAACTAAAAAATTTAGAAGTCACTTGCAAAACTGAGAAAGATTTTGTGAAAAGAGAGAAATGAACCTGAGGCAGAGAAAGATGAAGTTCTTCCCTGATCACAGATTGAGTTGGTGCTGAATAGCCCACCTGTCAAAAGTACAACACAAGCTGAACAAACCTTTTTTTTTTCCTTCATTTTTTTCTCCTTTTTTTCATATTTCCTTATCTGGTTCAAAACAAAAGGAAGATTCACGCATTAACTCAGGAACTCTCTAAGAATACGAAACCCGAAAAACGGAAAACCATGTTTTTAACTCAGGAGTGATTTTGATTTCTACACTATTAAAAGCATGTTTTACAGTAATTTTGAAAACGACAAAAGTGGTAATCTTAGGTCTTGTTTGGTAACAATTTGATTTTTGGTTAAGCCTATAAACACCCCTTCCATTTCTAAATTTCTTGTTTTATTATCTACATTTTACTAATGTTTTAAAAAACCAAGCTAAGTTTTAGAAAATTAAAAAAATAGTTTTTAAAAACTTGTTTTTGTTTTTAGAATTTAACTAAGAATTCAACTCTTTTACTACAGAAAGATGCAAACCATTGTAAGTAAATGGTTAATTTACTTACAAAAATCAAACGGGACCAAACGAAACCTTAAAAATTTCAATATCACTCTCAAACATGTCCTAACTAACAACTATAACGATAACGTTTGTACAAATGGAACTTACACACGATCCGAATTCAAAAGAACCACAAACAGCAACCAATGTGCAGAGCAAGACCATCCATAAGGAGGATTCTCTTTTCATAGCTTTTTCACAACCTTCACATTCTGAAGAACTGAAAAGAAGAGATTCTTCCAAGGCTTGTAAGCCATTGTTTTCACCATTTTCACTATCTTTGTGCTGCCCAATGGCCATGGAAATCTCTCTATACAGAACTAAGAACAATTAGCAGAGGATAATGAAGAGAAGTGGCTAGAAAATTGTACCTTAAATAGAAAGTAAGTGAAAATGGCAGTAGATATTTATAAAGATTTGCCCATTTGTGGAAGAAATTAGACATATCCAATGAGGACAGATCTGGATTTGCATATGAGCAAAGCTGTCACTGACGTGGAGATTGTTACAGCTAGCTGAGCTGCTGTTTTGTTCTTCAAATAAGAGAGACATCCTCTGCAACTACAGGAAAAAAAAAACAGGCAATGATTGACTGTCTTTGTCTACTTATCTTCTTATGAGCTATGAGTCTATGACACGGATTTATGAAGATATTAATAAGTAATGTTTAGAAAAGGATTTTATTGATTTTAAAATTCTAAATATCTATGTAGATTTGTTTATTTAGACGGTCCAAAATTTTTCACAAATAATTTAAACGTTGTTCATACTTTCAAAATGTCTATTTTAGTTTTGTTCTTATACAACGTGATGGTTTTGGTCTCTTAAAAATAAAATGAAGGGATCAAAATAATCACTTTTTAAACATACAGGACCATGAGAATACAAGAATCAAAATGAACTAAAGTTGTATAAAAATCAAATTGAACATTTGAAAGTACATTGACTAAAATGAACCAAAATCGAAAATATAATGACTAAGGTAGTATTTAAACTTAATTTAAATGTTCCTTAGTTTGCCTCGTAGTATTAAATTTCTATCGATATGTCGAAATTTTCATCAATATTTTCACGTTTTCATGGGTTCGATATCGAAATGAGGGGTGAATCGATGTTTCCAATATATCATAGAAAAATCCATGAAACAGAAAAAATAAGCATCAAAATGCCACTAGTATAAATATAATATAAGTAATAGACATGTTTACTTATTTAAAAATAATAAAATGTTTATTTACTAATTTATATTTATTTTTTTAAAATTTTTCTAGAAATATCAATCGAAATCGATATATATGTAAAATTAAGACTTCGATATTTCCATCGACATTAATATTTTAAACCTTGGCTTGCCTTGACCATGTCCATACTATTGCAAAATATTCAAATAATTTAAATGTCTAAACACTACTTTGGTCTCCATACTTTCGACTTTGGTTCATTTCAGTTCTTGTAATTTCAAAATGTTCACTTTGGTTGTTGTAGTTTTAACTTCGGTTCATTTGATTTCATGCTTTTAAAATATTCATTTTGGTTTTTGTACTTTTGAAAAATAATCGTTTTGGTCCCTTGAAAATACATGAAGGGACCAAAATGATTACTTTTTAAATATACTGGACCGTAAAAGTACAAAAACCAAAATAATCATTTAAAAGTAAAGAAACTAAAATGAACAAAAGTTGGAAAGTATAGAGACTAAAATAGTATTTGAAGTTAATTTAAATGTTCCTTTAGTTCTCGTCTTCACCATGTCCATACTACTGCAATTCTGATTATAAACATCCAAAATCCAAGCAATAATTCTGATTATAAACTTATCCAAAATCCAATGAATAATTTCTATATAAAGTCTGGATATATCTGCTGATATTATGTAATATTGTTTATTTCTGTATTCTGTTTAAAAAAAAACATAATAGTCAATTAAGCATAATTCTTGTTTTCTTTTCTTCCTCATCCAATGCATGTTTAATGCCAGCTGCATTGCCCATTTCAGTTTCTGAATTAATCCATTATTGTCCTATTACAATCTAAGTTTTTTTAGAGTATTGATATAAGAATTTACCTTCAACCATTAACTTAAGTTTTTTTTATTAATCGGTGATTTAGGGTGTGTTTGAGAGTGATTTTAAAATGACTAAAATTACTTTTGTCATTTTTAAAATCACCGTAAAATATGTTTTTAATCCTTCAAAACTAATTTTGATGATTGAAAATTGTATTTAAAAGTGTAAAATTGAAAATTAAATTAAATTGTGTTTTTGAGTGATTTTAAAAGTGACAAAAGTGATTTTAACGATTTTAAAATCATTTCCAAACTTGTCCTTAACATGGTACAGAGTAGAAGGGCTAGTGTTCTCCAATATCATTGAGGGAGAGTAATATCAAATTTACTTTCACCCATCGACTTAAGTTTTTGGGTCAATAAGTGATTTAATATAACATTATATCAAACGTGAGATTTTCTAAAGAAAAACGAGGTTTTAATTGGAAAACATGAAGGAATATACAAGAAAAAAAAGAGATAAAAAATAATAATAATAGGAGATCCCTCAAAGAAACGAACTCGATCCAAAAGAATCAAACGAAGCTGATAATTTACAAGATCCTGAAATAGAAATTAACTATCAAATACATTTGTTAGTTGAACGTTCATCGAATGCAAGTTATCTACATCAACCGATCTTTACAAGATGACGAAAACAAATTGAACACGAATTTTTATGAAGAAAATCACAAGATATCTTTAATAGGGAAAATACTTTAAGAAGCAATAGAGATACATTGCTCATGACAATAATCCAAAAGGGGTTGGCAAAAATAAGGTTAACTCAGAGAGGGAAGGCAATAACAACATTACTTGCACATTTGCAAACAAGAAAAATTTATTGGAATTCGTTTACGGATGTGTTTGGAATATATTTTCAAGTGTTTAATTTAAAAAATAAATCATTTTGGAAAAAATTGAAGTATTTGACAACTATTATTTTAAACAACTTTTTATCAAAAGAATTTAAAAAAATGGGTTTATTGAAAAATATTTTTTTTCTCGAGTCAATCCAAACAGGCCTTGCATATATAAGGAAAATCATTCCAAGGGACAAGGTTTCTCAAATGCTTCCTGATATTTGCGACATAAATCGGACTCATTTATATGGTAGTACATGCAACCGATGTACGCATCCATCTCTTTCGTGCACCTTTGATTAAGATCTTTAAGCCTGCAAACAACATCAGCCTCTAGATGAATTATTATTATTATTTAACAAATCGACCTTTCGTTGCACAAAATAAAAGAATATATAAGTGCATAAAAAAAGGCAAATTGCAAAAGACACCCCTAAGTATGATCGTAGTTGCAATTACACCCTCAAACGTGTACAAATATTAAAATTGAACCCTCAAAACTTAAAATAATTATAGAAATTGGACCTCCAAAGGATAAAAATTGAACTTTCAAACTTATACAATTATTACGATTTTTATAATTATGTAAGTTTGAGGGTCCAATTCTAAGACTTGTATAATTTGAGAACTCAATTTTTACTATTGCAAGTTTGAAGGTATAATTGCAACTACTGCTATACGTTAGGGTGGTTTTTGCAATTTACCCAAAAAAAAAGAGGAGCTCTAATCCAACTGAATCAAACCACGATTATAATTACAAAAAAACCTAGTTACCAAACCCGACAGTTGGTATCAGAGCCTAACTTTTAGGTCGGTATCAGAGCTTAACTTTTAAGTTCTGTAGACTGACTTATTATGTAAATCAAGATTGTCCCATTTGGCCAGTAACGGATTCTTAGTCATTGTCGGGTATGTCATTTAAACTTTACAACTTTCAAAAATTTTAAATTCTGAGACTAACTTATTATGTAAATCCAGATTGTTCCATTTGGCCAGTAACAGATTCTTAATCATCGTCACGTATATCATTTAAACCTCACAACCTCCAAAAACTGAGGCAGAAATCTTTGAGGGTTATGGCAAGTGATTGTATGATGAGAAAGAATACTAAAGATGAAATGAAAGGATGTCTTACTCACAAAATATCCAGCTAAAAAGTGAAACAAGAACAGGGAATAATTGTAAAAGACAAGAAAATAGAGAATGGTAATGAGTAGTGGCTGCAGTCTCATGAGCTAAAAGGTGACCATAGCCAAACCAACCAGGGGACAAAAGGCAAAAAAATTAATCCCAAGTAGAGAATAGAGTAAAAGTTTTCAGAATATTAACAAACTAAAAAAAATGGATATTCTTCCTTTTTCCTTTTTTAATTAACTATCAAACTCATTGTTAATAATGAAGGGATGGAACGCCCGTAGATGCGATTTGATTACGGTTAAAAATCTCTTTAGATCTCCTTCAACGGATCAATCTACTACTACGAGGTCTTCCTTGTTATGACAATGGTAAGAATCTAGCTTGTGGAGGAAGAATTTTCTATTTATAGGACCTAATTAGGTTAAACCTAATCCTATTAGAATAAATATGATTATAATTATCTATTTTAATATCTCATATTAAAAAGATAATCATAATTATCCATTAAAATGATTAATTATTTGAATCGTATTCAAATAATTAAATCTCCCAACTATTTATCTTTAACTTGAATCTCATTCAAATTAAATAATCAATTATCTTAAATCATATTCAAATAATTAATTCTCTCATATTATAAAGCTTCAATATGAATCTCATTCAAATTAACTTTATAATAATGTATCAATATTTAATTCTATCCAATACAATAAATATATTTTTCCTTCATAAATTTGAACACTTCAAATTATCTTTCAATACATTTGATCCTTCTTAGTTCGTGGTGACCTAGCAATAGGACCTTATGAACCTACAGTTATAAGTTCCAATGTTGATTGATTAACCTTCATTCATTAATTATATGGCAAACCACTATAGATCTATAGTTTCACTTTTATGCATTGTAGGATAAATTGCGTCCATGGATATAATCATTAAGCAAATCAATTATTCACGAGCTGTTTGTAAATACAACTTGATCAAAAGTCTATTTTACCTCTGTAATTACCTCTTTCTTTTTAAGTACCATTGATCATCTAATGAACAATTTGTTCATGGTCCAACTATAAACTAAGTCCTGTCGGACCCATGAGAGGGTGGAACCTCTTGTTCAAGTTTAAAACTCAGCACTCAAGGGAATTACTCATCTACTTATCATATATGGGAAGGAGTGAATTTCATCTGGTGAAATATTAATAACTCGCTTAGTATTAAGATCAAGTCACACTTGATCATCCTATGAAATATTAATATCTTCAATTAATGGAGTTACAAAGAGATTAAATTTTCGCAGTCTAGTTTTATACAAACTCTATTTATAGGATAAGTGGATAATATCCCACTCACATGTCGCTAAATGAACGATTATTGAATCAAATATAATCATTTGTAACAATTATAAAATATGTTGTATCTATAGAGTTACCATGATAAGACACCTAACGTTATCCATATATTATATACCCTTTAAATTATTACTTGAACTTGATCTACCTATATGTCAACTATATACTGTTCAAAATTACATATAATAATCTTAACTTTTATCATATAATGGATAATATAATATTACATATAAAATAATTAAATAGTTAATAAACTACGAAGATTTAGGGCACAAATCTAACTATTCCGTAGCGGTCACAAAATCTAAAGTATTATGTTGATGGTTGGAACAATGGTTTAATTTGAAAAAAAGGAAAATTCTTTCTCGATGTATACCGTTATTTCTATAAAAATAAATAAATAACTTTCAATTCAATATATCTGGGAAAAAATCATTGAAATTTTTGTACATTTTATATCAGTTTAGGGATTACAGCTGATGATTACCAATATCCTTAGTTCATAGTATACCTTCCAACATTCATCTACTACATTATTTTTATGTAATTTTAGCTAATTGGAGAGATTTTGTACGCCCCCTTTAGATGTGGAGTTGGCTCTCCACCCCAGTTGTTAAATATACTTCATTTATCTAATGAAATGTCAGAATTCTTATTATCCAATTAAACAAAATCTGAGCATATACTACTTCATGGATATCAAAACCAATAGAATGCCCGTAAATCCATGCTAAAATCAGAGCATATACTCGCAGATATTTAAATTAATAATAACAATAATCCTCTAGTGATCCAAGAAATAATCTTCAGTAAACAAGCTAGTTCTATGGTAAGAAATTAGTTCCATCGGCTGGTATCCTTGAATTAATCCCATAAATAATACAATTACACAATCATATAGAACCTTTGAAAAGAATGGATCGGAGGCCATGTCTTCGAGTGAATGAGGAATATTTTCTCTCCTGGAATAAAAAATATAAGGGTTGTTTGGGAAGGGTAATGTAATGTTGGAATGTGTGAGGTAGCGAGGGCGGAACGGAAATGAGATTGTAAAACGTGAAAATAGTGGAAAAGAGGATTTGGGGTTAAAAACTGTCAGAATGAAATGAGTTTAATATTACAAATTGAGTCCAAAACGCTCAATCCAAACATGAATTTTGCCGAGAGATTTTGGAAAGAGATCTTCTCATCATTTGGTTGGTATACTGCCCTCCTCAAGAACACTGCTTTATCCTACTCTCTCAATGGACACCCATTTGCCAAAAACAAAGAAGCTCATTTGAATGCATCTAATTCGTGCTTTCTTTTGGATCACTTGGAAGGAGAGGAATCATCGTCTTTTCAATGACAAGGAAAACTCTTTTGATTGTTTTTTTGAACTCATTATCTTTCATACTACGAGTTGGTGTAAATGTTCTTCTTCTTTTAAATCATACACCCTTTCTTCCCTTTTGACAAATTGGAGATTTCTTTTGTAACTCCTTTGGCTTGGGCTTCGACCTTTTTTTTTTGTAAATTTCATACACATGGATGAAATTTGTTTCTTAAAAATATATATATATATAAAAGCTTGCAGAAAAATATGATCTAAGGATTTCTTAAGAATTAAAGCAGTCAAATAACATTTCTTTTGCATCACATTTTGAGAATTAAAGCTCTTGTGAGACACAACACGAAAACACATTCACCTTCTTAAGAATTTTAAAATTCCAAATCGTATCAGTCATAGGATGCCTAATTGTCGACTTATTTCCACGAAACTTCAAGAGAAGTGTTCGAAAAGCATCCAATTTGGCCAATCAAAGCAATCCAAGCTTGAAGCTCTCAATCAAAGATGCCACTCCTAATGCCCCAATTCCACATTTCATTAATGTCAACCCAACAACATGTTACCTAAAAAGTACAAACACTTTAATTTGACTATTGTTTGCATGTCGGACACTTGGACACTTTGACACTTGTTGTTAGACACTAGTTAAGTACAACAAATGTATTAGACATGCATACAACACTTGTTGAGTAGACTAAAAAGACACACATATATGACAATAATAATAAATTTTGAGTGTGAAATACATAAAACTAAGTTTTTTAAACATATAAATGCATCAACCCATTTACTTTTGAATTTTTTTGGTATAAAAATGTACATTTTAATAAGCGTGTCATAGTCGTGTTGTGTCCTAGATTTTTAAAAAATGATGCATTGTTGAAGCTATAAATTTCTGGAAAAGCTTCATGAAGAGAAGTTTCCCCAATTCACACATCCTTCTGAAAGCAAATCTCCTACCCACATTTTTTTTTATCCGTAAGTGTCCGGGCTAGTTTACACGCACAACCCACCTAACGAAACCCCTAGAATATTAAATCTTAGGTAGGTGTCTAACATGGATTGAACTCATGACCTCTTAACTCTTTGGCTTTTTTTTTTTTTTTTTTTTTTTTTTATGTTCCTACTACTATTAGATCAATTCATGATAATTATGCCCCACTTCCAGCTTTGAATTAAACAAACTTACAAAACAAAGGTGTCAAACCATGGGCTATTTTTTTTTGGAGCAACCTGTTGGGAAAAACCTCCCACTTCTACCGCAAGAATAAACAGAAATAACTGAGAAATTAAAAGAAAGCAATAAATATGGAAACACAAGAATTAACGTGGAAAACTCCAAATTTGGAGAAAAACCACAGACAAAAAAAATTACTATGTGAAAAATTGTTACAATCACACAGAATAATTCTTTCTCCCGATCCCAATTACAAGAACACTCCCTCAAAGCTTTTATACTACTCACACATTTTTTCCACTCTCAAACTAGAGAATACAAAAGGAATTTAATTAGAGTTAGCACACTAAACATGTTTCTAATTGGGACGAATTGAAACTAGAGGCATAGGCTTCTTTTATAGGCTTAGAATCCACTCCCATTCTTCAATTTAACCGATGTAGGACAACTGTACTTCTAATATTTTGCCAAAAATCCAACACAACCTTCACCATAAACTCATCTTACCACTTTCCTCCAAAGGGCTTTCCTCTCTTTGAGAATCTCTACAGCCATTTTGAGAGAAGAGCAAGAATTTTGTTTTTAAGAGACCCCTATCCCCAAACCACCATTGCAAAGGGGGAGAGAAGTGATTTTCCACTTAAACTGCTGGCCTTGTAATCACCACCACTCCAAAAAAAAATCTCTGCCCAATCTCTGTACATATTAATTGAGCAGGACATTTCATTACATTTAAAATTAACATTAGAAGTTTATACTTTCATAAAAATGAATTGCAATTATATATTAAACTAACAAGAAAACTGAATCATGTAAACTATAATTAAAGTTGAATTATGACTTGATTATGATTTGACTACATAGGTTAACTAATATTAGAAATATACTTAGATATGATTGAATAGGTTAATTTTTGATGATGTTAACACTACAAGAATGTTGACCATTTTCTAAGGTCACAACCTTCGAAAAATATTTAATAAACCTTCGATACATCTTTTTCTAAAGGTTAACTCGACCTTTGGAAAGTGTTGAAATAGACACCATGTCTGGAAAATTTTTTGTCAAAAGTTTACTATATCCACAATTTTTCTTTTAAGTTTAATAACTGCATGACGAAGAACTATTGAACTTTAAGATAGTATAATAGATGTCTTTTCTTTTTAGTACAACAATTATGGGAATGGGGCGATCGTTATTTGAAAGTTTAGAGATTTACAAGATATTTTTAAAATTAAACTCAACCGTGAACCAAACTTGCAATTCAACTTGACATGAGATAATAAATGAACTTATTATTAACTATTCCATTTATGGATATATCTACATGCCAATGGATACTTATTAAGGTTAAATGACAAATTTGGTCCCTATAGTTTGGAGAATAAGTTAAGAATTTAATCTCGATGATTTATAATTAAAATTTAATCCCTATAATTTAATAAAATTCTCGAAAATAGTTATTTCAATTTATTGACATATCAACATGCCAACAAATATTTTAAGATTAAATTGCAAATTTCGTCTCTTTAGTTTGATGAAAGTTAGTTCTAGTAATTTATAGTTAGAATTTAGTTCATAAGGTTTAATAAAATCCTCATAAAATTAAAATTTATGTTTATTATTTTATCAAACTATAAGAAAAATTTATGAGGTTTTATGAAACCATAAATAATAGAATTGTAACTTTTAAAATTATAAGGATTAATTTTTAACTCTTTCAAAATTATTGGACCAAAATTTATAATTAAATATATTTTAATAATTAGTTACAATCAATTGAACCCAAAGAAAAAAATAATTGGTGTTGTAGTAGTTTGAAAAATGTTAGTTAATAAAAAGAGAAGCAATAAATGAAAGGAAAAAAAAAAATACTCACAATGGATTATTAAAAGAATCTCACACAAAATTGCTATAGACAATAAAATTAGGGTTCAATATTCTTTTGACTGAATTTTTGTTATATTCGCAATATTCTTTTGACTGAATTTTTAAGAAGGTAATAGATGTCTAAACTACTTTATTCTAAACTATTTTCTTTTTTAGTTCAACAATAATTTGTAGTAGTGAAAATTAAAACTTTAAGGTCTTGTTTGGTAACTATTTGATTTTTTATTTTTAATTTTTAGATTTTGAAAATCAAAGCCTATGACATTTCTTCTATCTTTAAATTTATTGCTTTGTTATCTATTTTTTTCCAATGTTTTAAAAAATTAAGCTAAATTTTGAAAATTAAAAAAAAAATTAGTTTTTTTTTATAAAAAAATTGTTTTTGAAATTTGGCTAAGTATCAACTATTGAATTTAAAGAAATATGCAAATCATGGTAAAAAAATTAAGAGAAAATAAATTTAATTTTCTAAAACAAAAAATAAAATAATTACCAAATAGAGCCCAACATTTTGATCGATAACATGTTTAGTTTCACCAAATTTCTTAACATCACCAATTATAGGCGGATCCACGTGAGTGCAATGAGGGCCTCAACTTTTTTTTTTTTTTTTTTTTAAAAAAATTACATATGTATTTCACCATAATTAAAACCTTCGATACATTTTTTTTTAAAGGTTAACTCGACCTTTGGAAAGTGTCGAAATAGATTCTGTCGAAAAAACTTTTTTCAAAGGTTTACTAGATTAACAACTTTTTTTAAGTTTAATAATTGCATGACGAAGAACTATTGAACTTTAAGATGACAATAGATGTCTTTTTTTTATGGAGATGGGGGCGATCGAACTTTCGACTTCTAAGAAAGAATGTCGATTATCATTGAATTAAGCTTATTTTAACCTAAGAGATATTTTATCAATAATTAAAGTCGATTATTCATTAACCCATAACATTGAGTTTGAATTAAATATATATGTGATATAAATGAGCCAAATTAAAGAAATAACAAAATTTATGTATGGATGTATGAATACATTATATCATAATTTTCATAATTATGATATAATGTATGGATGTATTTAACAAAATACATGTATGGATGTATTTAAACTATGATCTCACCTGAATACATTATATCATAATTTTCAAAGGATAAGATTTCAGTTCTCACTATGATTTGACATGGGTGCTTATTAATATCCATAGAGTTCTAATAAAAATTGCCAGGGTTCATTTGAGAGTTTTTTTTTTTTTTTAATTATTTTTTGAGTCGTCTGAAATTGACTTGTAGTAGTCTTTGAAAATGTTTGGTAGAAGGAATGAAAAGTTTTTTTTTCCTTATTTTCTTTTAGTTCGGGTGGATAATTCGAATTTCTCGCTTCTTAATTGAAGAATACACGTTTTATATTAGTTGAACTTGTAATGTTAATAAATTGGAATGTGAATAAGTTTATTCTAAACTATTTTCTTTTTAGTTCGACAATTTGTAGTAATGAAAATTGAAACTCTAAGGTTGGTAAATATTTGATTTTTGGTTTTTAGATTGTGAAAATCAAGTCTATAACATTTTTTCTATCTCTAAATTTATTGTTTTGTTATCTACTTTTTACCAATGTTTTAAAAAACTAAGCTAAATTTTGAAAATTCAAAATATTAGTTTTTTTTAAAATCATTTTTGAAATTTGTCTAAGTACTCCACTCTTCAACTTAAAGAAATATGCAAATCATGGTAAGAAATTGAGAGAAAATATACTTAATTTTCTAAAACCAAAAACCAAAAACTAAATAGTTACCAAATAGAGCTTAAACATTTTGATCGATAACATAGGAATTAACAATTGAATGATGTTTAGTTTGATACAAATTTCTTAACATCAACTACAGGGGTTATCCTGTGAGGGCAAAGGGGCCCTCAACTTTTTTTAAATTACATATTTATTTAGCCATAATTATATAAGGGTAATTACATTGGGTTGCACTTTTAGATATAATAATTAAGTGTATAGCAATATTTATAAATAATTGCAAATATACTATCAGTGATAAACTCTATCATTGATTGACTTCTATCAGTGATATGGTCTACCACTAATAGACTTCAAGAATTAAATCTAAATTTTGTTATGTTTGTAAATAGTTTGCTGTTTTTTACATTTGTGAGAATTTCCCTATTTTTATCTTATTTTTCGATTTTTATATAATATATTGTTTATTAAATAATTTTGGGCTCTTTTCAAATATAGAAAAATGAGCCAAACTATTTACAAACATAGAAAAATTTTACAATCTATCAGTGATAGACCGCGATAGAATTTATTTGCTTGGGTGATAGAAAGCGATAAAATTCTATCGCGGTCTATCATTGATAGACAATGAAATTTTTCTATATTTGTAAATAGTTTGATATTTTTAATAATTTTCTTATATTATTTAATTAAAATTAAAATGACTAATGTTGAACTTACTTAATTAAAATGATTACGTATTAGATTATAATTAATATGACATTCACAAAATATATTAATTGATTAATTTTAATAGTAAATTACTCAATTTTTAAATATTTATAATTAAAATTAAGAAAATTTTTACAAATAGAAAAAATGTCAAACTATTTACAGAAAATAACAAAAAAAATACTGATAGACATTAATAAACTTCTATCCGCCTTTATCAGTGATAGACTTCTATCATTTTTATCACTAATACACCCTAATAGACTTCTATAAGCGTCTATCACAACTATCTAAAAATTTTGCTATTTTGTGTAAATCGTTTTCCTTATTTTTCTATTTTTAAAAATTTCCCTTAAAATTATTATTGATTCTTAATTAATTCATTTTTATCAATATATTGATTGATATTTATTGTTTAATTAATCAATCTATTAAATTTATGTAACATTGTCAATTATCATGTTTAATTTCATAAATTAAATACAAACATAATTTTTTTCATAAAATTCTAAAATCTTAAATTAAATGGCGTATGAAGTTGTTTTCATTTTAGTTCAGATACTTTTAAAGGTTCAATTCAACTCTTTATATTTTTAATAAATCTTAAATTTAGTTTTCATGGTTAGTTTATTATTGTTTTTTCTTTAAAAAAATACTTTTTATCATCAATTAGTATTTTCAATGTAAATTTTAAAAACACATCTA
Organism: Lagenaria siceraria; assembly: GCA_002890555.2. Taxonomy (NCBI): domain Eukaryota; kingdom Viridiplantae; phylum Streptophyta; class Magnoliopsida; order Cucurbitales; family Cucurbitaceae; genus Lagenaria; species Lagenaria siceraria. The sequence continues at coordinate 20,998,183 of CM016488.1, forward strand.
CATATTTTATTTTCTTACATGAAATTTATTATTATTTTTATTACTTAACCAATTTCAATAGAAATTAATTTTGAGAGACGAAACTTAAAATAAATTAAAGTACGGTCATTCAAATTAGACATTTAAAAATTCATGAAGTGAAAATGAACAAACTTAAAACTAAAATGATATTTTATTTTATTTTTTATTTTAATTTTTATTTTTTATTTTTGAACTCCCCCAAGAATTAGAATATTCTCCTACCCTCTCATTATTTATATTATTTTGTCCGATTCAAATTAATTAATCGATAAGTTGACGCAACGTGTTTCATAATTTTTAATTTCTAGATGCACGAGATCAATTAAAACTATATTCGGTTTTCAAATGGATGTCATGAATTGTAACCATTTTATGATAGCTATGCATGATGAATTTTAGGAAAATAGCCATTTTTTTATTTGAACTTCATAAGGTTTATCAACTCTTACTCCACACTTTTAATCTATCAAATTGGTCCATAAACTTTAATATATGATGCAATCTTAATTTAAATTTGAATAAGTCTTACAATTTTTATTCTCGGGTAGACATTTAATTTAAAAATTATTAATGAAAATATTCTTATGTGAATTTAATAAATATAAGACATATGTCTCAAATGAAATTAATGAAGACTCAAAGAAAAAAAGATAATCAAAAGCTATAGTATATATTTATTTAGGTGAATATATTTTTTTTTTGAAAAGAGGTGAATATATTATTGATTAGGGAAAAGGAGATCTATCATATATATATATATATATATATATATAAAAGTAAAGATAAGTATAAAAAAAATCAACTTATTAACTTAAAAAAAAAGTAAGGACAATTATTTCAATTATTGAGTGAAATCAAAAGTAAAATCATGAGAACTTATGTCAAAAGTGAACAATATCGTAACATCCACAAATTCACTAAGTATTATAATTTAGAAAGCGTCAATTTTTATTAGACGATGATTCTAACGGGCAAAAGTGTTTTTTAACCAAAAATTTAAAATATAAAAACTTAAAACAAAGCTTTTTAAACAGTTTGAGTCTATCGACTTAATAGATCAAAACATTATATACCAAAAAGTTAGAGGTTTAAATTTTAATTTTCTACAAAATTCAATCGACTATTATAATGTGGGAATTATCAAAATTTATTAGATGACGATTTTAACGTACAAAAGTGTTTTTTTACCAAAAAAAAAAATTAAAACCTAAGAACTTAAATCAAAGTAAAGCAACTTAGGGCTAACTCAACGGATGAAAACATAGACTAAAAAGTTATAATTTGAATTTCCATCTTTCACAAACCACTAAGTATCATTATAATGTAAGGCATTATAATGTAGGAAGTGCCAATTTTCATTAAAGTGTTTTTTAACGAAATGTTTTAAAATATAAGAACTTAAATAAAAAAAATTTAGGACAGTTTTCAAATATAAAAAAAATAGCCAAACTATTTACAAATATAGAAAAATTTCATTGTTTATCAACGATAAATCACGATAGAATTCTATCATTTATAGATAGTGAAAATTTTATATATTTGTAAATAGTTTAATATTTTTTCTGTTTATAGTAATTTTCAATTTTTTAAAGCAACCTCAACTTAACTTAATGGTTGAAAAATACTATACCCTTGACAAAAAAAATGGTTAGATATTTGACTCCATTCTTCAAATACTATTATCTTAAATAAATACCTTTTAAAATAATAACAAAAAAAAAATACATATACTCTTGACCAAAAATTCATAGTCTCCATTTCAAACAACTCTTAGAAGGAAAAAAAAAGCCTTTTAAATTTCAATTTTAGGCTTAAAAAAATTAGGGATGGAAGCCAAAAGAACTTTACAAAGGGGAGATGTGTCTATCCGCATATATCTATTTTGCGATTTCCGTTGACGTGGACCAATAGGAAAACGATCTGCCATTTCCCACTGTGGACTGTGGAGCAATGGCGCACTGCTTATTTTACAGTTAAGAACAAAGAGACCGAATTCCAAAGGAGACACCCAGCGAATGCGGCTTCAATTTGTCCCCTCAATCCCCATCCACCTTCAATTCTATCTTCCAATTCAGTCCACGCTTCGTCTTTTCATTGGATTTTTTCTTTTTTTCTTGTTAATTTAATTCTTCCACTTTCAAACTAGTGGCAAAAACTGTTCATTCAATTTCTTCTACCGTGTCTCTCTCTATAAGACACGTAGAAAGTGGGTGCTTTTTCAGAGAGAGAGAGAGAAGATCAGAGCATTCTTCTCTTTTTCTTTTCCATTTTTCTTTGATTTCTTCACTTGGGTTTTGATTTTTGCGATTGAAGTAGTTTGATTTGAGCTCTAAATGGCGCTCTGTACGCTAACTTTTCCTGCTCATGTTAGCCGAGTTGCAGCAAAAGAGCACGATGGTTCAAGTGCTGTTTCTTCTCGGTTCTTATGGGGAACGGATCTGATGTTTCGATTTCAGAAAAGGGTCAATCAGGTATTGTTTAGAAAAAAGAAGATGAAAATTATGCTCACCAAGTGTTTGATGAAAAACCCAAGTGAGAAGAAAGGAATCTTTTCTGATCTTTTTCAATTGAAAATTGGAAATTGTTGCTTTTCTTCACCTTTTCAATTGATGTTGTTCCGAGGAGAGTTACAACTAAAATGTTCCTTTCACTTTTTTTTTTTTTAATTTGTTATTATTGTTTGAATTTTGACCTTCTATTTTGATTATTTTAAATTCAGAAACAAGATAAATAAATAAGTTTGAAAGCTGTGGCTGTTTGCTTTTTTGTTTTGAGGCAGGTCAAGAAAAGGCCAGGTGGGATCTGTGCATCACTTTCAGAGACGGGAGAGTATCCTTCACAGAGGCCACCAACTCCTCTTTTGGACACAATAAACTATCCAATTCATATGAAAAATCTATCCATCAAGGTGAAACTAAAAACCCAAATCACAAATATAAAATCAAGCTTTTCACTTCCTTTCTAAAGAACCAAAAAAGCTTCATATCCTTAACTTTTGACTTGAAACTGTTAGAATTTTGTGATAGTTTAATAACATGGTACTACAGTATAAATGAAATTATGAAAGCTTCTGTGTTCAAACTCCTGTCTTCTGCCCCATTAATAGATAATCACGTATGGGGTCTCGAACTAATTTTTCAAACTCTTTTGATACTCTTCGAAATGTTTAATTTCATATTGGGATATCGTTGACTTGGGAGCTTTGTCAACTGGCTGATGAATGCTAATTTTTTTTTTTGAACTCAGATAACCGTTTAACACTCTTCTAAATGTTTGATTTCTTCTTGGGGTATTGTTGACTTAGGAGCTTTATCAACTAGCTGATGAAGTGAGATCGGATGTCATCTTCAATGTTTCTAAAACTGGTGGTCACTTGGGTTCCAGTCTTGGCGTGGTGGAGCTCACGGTGGCTCTTCACTATGTCTTCAATGCCCCACAGGACAGAATTTTGTGGGATGTTGGCCATCAGGTGCCGTTCTTCTTGCATTCTCTCTTGCTATGTTGCGAAATGTTTATGTTTGACTTGGTGAGATGAGAGATGTTGACTGGCCTTTTATTTTAATACGTTTTGAATTGTGTGGTGATTGCAGTCTTATCCACACAAAATTCTAACTGGAAGGAGGGATAAGATGTCTACTATTAGACAGACAAACGGGTTATCGGGATTCACGAAACGCTCAGAGAGTGAGTTTGATAGCTTTGGCGCAGGGCACAGCTCTACCACCATCTCAGCAGGCTTAGGTAATTGGCTTTTAACTCCCACTGAAAACTGAGAAAGATGGTTGTGTGAGAGTGATAAGATCAGAACATAATCTGAGCCACTGTCTGAGATTATCATATCCTATTGACATTAGAGTTGTGAAAAGTTGTCTAATTGTCTGAAAATGATCTTTTGTTTTTGTTTTTTTCATTAAAAAAATTATTTGTTTTGTTTTGTTATCTAGTTTCTAAAAATTAAAATATTAATTCGAATAAAATTATAAAAAACTGAAAAAGGAATCATATTCGAATCTTTATGACTGACTACTCACAAAAAATGTACTTCACTCAGAGGTTTCTCAGCAATTTTTATGTTGTAACTCAACAGGAATGGCTGTGGGAAGGGATCTTAAGGGAAGAAAGAATAATGTGATTGCAGTTATAGGTGATGGTGCCATGACTGCAGGGCAAGCTTATGAAGCCATGAACAATGCCGGGTACCTTGACTCGGACATGATTGTTATTCTTAATGACAACAAACAAGTCTCTTTACCAACTGCGACTCTCGATGGGCCCGTAGCGCCCGTGGGAGCTTTGAGCAGTGCTCTCAGCAGGCTGCAGTCAAACAGGCCTCTCAGAGAACTGAGAGAGGTAGCCAAGGTAAGAAATAGTGAACCAAAGCAAAACATCAAACCTTCATCCTTCAACATGAATGATTTTCAGTTCAAATGCCCTAATACCAATGATGTTCCAGGGCGTCACGAAACAAATTGGTGGTCCTATGCATGAATTGGCCGCAAAAGTTGATGAATATGCTCGTGGGATGATTAGTGGTTCTGGATCAACGTTATTTGAGGAGCTCGGGCTCTATTATATCGGCCCTGTTGATGGTCATAACGTGGATGATCTTGTCTCTATCCTTAAGGAAGTTAAGAGTACAAAAACCACTGGTCCAGTCCTTATCCATGTTGTCACTGAGAAAGGACGAGGTTATCCATATGCTGAAAAAGCTGCTGACAAGTACCATGGTAAACAAAAGATTCAAGAAAGATGATCATTGTTTCAAAACGGAGTGTTTATTGTTTGCATTGTTTCGAAAATTGGGTTACAACTTACAATTATGGTTATTATACAGGAGTCACAAAGTTTGATCCTGCTACTGGGAAACAACAGAAATCCAAGGCTCCGACGCAGTCATATACGACATACTTTGCAGAGGCATTGATTGCAGAAGCTGAAAAGGACAAAGATATTATCGCAATCCATGCTGCAATGGGAGGAGGCACAGGCTTAAATCTCTTTCAAAGACGTTTTCCGACAAGATGCTTTGATGTTGGCATAGCTGAACAGCATGCTGTTACATTTGCTGCTGGTCTGGCTTGTGAAGGCCTTAAACCATTTTGTGCGATCTATTCATCGTTCATGCAAAGGGCGTATGACCAGGCAAGCATACCCTTGATACTCCATTGGCAACGCGAATTGAATGTGTGTGTTTTGTTTTTTTAAATTTCTACAAAATTTATCGTGTTTGAATTGCAGGTAGTTCATGATGTTGATCTGCAAAAGTTGCCTGTGAGATTTGCAATGGATAGAGCAGGCTTGGTCGGAGCAGATGGCCCGACTCATTGTGGTTCTTTCGATGTTACTTTTATGGCATGCCTGCCTAACATGGTGGTCATGGCTCCGTCTGATGAGGCGGAACTCTTTAACATGGTTGCTACAGCTGCAGCCATAGATGACCGACCCAGTTGCTTCCGGTATCCACGAGGTAACGGTATTGGTGTAGAGCTGCCACCAGGGAATAAAGGCATTCCTATTGAGGTACTTGTTCACAAAGTCTCAAGTTGCAGCTTTTTACAGTCGTTTGTCACACCTACAATCTAATTAGCAATTCTTTAACAGGTTGGGAAAGGGAGGATTTTACTTGAAGGGGAAAGAGTTGCCCTGTTGGGCTATGGAACGGCAGTTCAAAGCTGTTTGGCTGCTGCATCTACGGTCGAACGCCGTGGCTTACGAATAACTGTTGCAGATGGACGTTTCTGCAAGCCACTCGACCGAGCCCTCATCCGAAGTCTAGCTAAATCACACGAGATTTTAATCACAGTGGAAGAAGGATCTATCGGGGGATTCGGGTCTCATGTCATCCAGTTTCTGGCCCTTGATGGCCTTCTTGACGGCACCTTGAAGGTATAAATCTCCTACAAACAATGTCAAATCTGATCTTCTTTAAGATTGCTTTATGAAATTCACTAATCTGGCCACTCCATATAACACTTGCAGTGGAGACCGCTAGTCCTTCCCGACCGATACATCGACCACGGATCGCCAGCAGACCAACTGGCCGAAGCAGGTCTTACTCCATCTCATATTGCTGCTACAGTATTTAATATGCTAGGACAAACCAGGGAAGCTCTAGAGATCATGTCATAGAAGAAAACTTCACAAGTCGTAGCGTTCCACTTCAATGTAATGTACAAATTTGAGAATCGGGTATCTAGTTCGGTCATACCTGCGCATACTTATAACTATACATTATCAGTCTAAGCTGTATAAACAAATACTTCTTATACAAAGGCTAGAAAGCATATGCTTTGATGCAAGATTCTTAATTTTCTTGGCGACCGAACCGGCACCCTTACTATTCTTAGGATTCATTGCCCATATTTTATCGATATTTTCGGTATCATGTTCAGATAACTAAATTATATTATCCTCTAAAGTATGGCCAATTTCAAAAGAGTGATTACTTGTCTCGTTTCCTTATAACGAATAGATGAATTCTGAGTTTATAACTGCTGTTCAAAGCCTCTCTCCTCTTAACATTTCGAAAAAGGAGAATTAAGAATAATCTCTGTCTACATAATGTAACAAGCATTTGGATTCTCATCACTGAACAAAACCAGCAACTGAGCACTCTCCTTGCAACAATTTAACATCATCAACTGATTGGAATTCTTCGGGTCCAATCGCTCCATATCCTTGGCAACGGTTGCATCTTTTGCCGTTTTGCCTTTGTCGACCATCATCTCGACCGCTTTTCCCGTTTTTTTTCTTAGTTTCTTCAAAACTTTCTGGGGATCAAACTTCCCCATCACTACAACCTTGTGCTTTCCCATGTCTGTCACAAACTTCTCCACCCCTTATTCAACATTACCATACATCATCATAATCAAACAAAACAAACGAAATTTAAAAAGGAAAAAAAAATTAAAAAAATAACTTTTATTATTCTTATTATTTTGAAGAGAAACACCTTTGAATTTGGAAATGGCTTTGGCCACAGTTCTTTCACATGCTTTACAATGCATGGAGACTTTGAATTCTGCAGTTAATGGCTAAATTCAAGAAGATGATATTTGACCATATTAGGAAAAACGACGTCGTTTTGAAGAAAATAAAAAGACAAAGATGGTATGACTTACTTTGATTTCCTCTGTTTTCTTCTTCTTCCCCATTGAGTTTCGAAAAAAACAAGAGCAAATATTCCACCAAAAGTAGAAAATTAAAAAAAATAATAATAATAAAGAAGAAAAGAGAAATCTTAATTTATAGTGGCAGTTTATTTTTATGGGGAATATAGTTAGTAGTGGTCGTTGAAGGAAATATTATATTAGTGGCGATTCGGCGATTAAGACTTTCTCACATAATAATAATAATAATAATAATAATAATAATAATAATAATAATAATAATAATTTATTTTAGTTTTAAAATTATATATATTAAGACGCCCCAACCCATAATGGATATAACAGAATTTTGATTTTCCCGGATTTTGAAAAGCCGCTTCTAACTGCCAAATTAGTGATAAATGAAAAGACAATGAGAGAAGACTAATGAAAGTAGACTATAAGGCTAGAAAACTATTTTTTTTTCAAAAAATTATAATTTGGTTAACTTTTAGAACGTTTATTTTAGTCCATACGTTTCAAATACTTTAATTTATTTTAGTCCTTGAAAATAACTATTTTGGTCCTTTATTTATTTAATTTTAAACGAAGTAAGGACGTATAGGTAAATGTATTGTCTTTGGCATTAAATGTTAATTAATTTTAAATAATTATTAAGTGACAAATTAAAATTAATAGTAATAAAAAAAAGAAACTTAATTGATTATAATTATTTTAAATTGAATAATAGATATTAACACTAAAGACTGAAATTGAGTATTTAGTGAAAAATTGACACTAAAAGTATAAATCTTGAAAATTAGAAACTAAATTGAAACAAAACTCAAATCTAAAGGATAAAATTGAAACATTTAAAAATTTATAGTCTAAACTGAAATCAAACTCAAAACTTAACTAAAAATGTAACATTTTGAAACATATGGACTAAAGGAAAACTTAAAATGACAGTTGTAAATATAGCAATCAGATTCAAAGTATCAACATATGTAGCAACATTTTTTAAAAATTGCAAATATAGTCAGATCTATCATTGATAGACTTTAAAGTGTTGGCCTGTGAAGTTATAAAGTGTTAGCCTGGTAACATATATAGCAACAATTTTTTTAAAATGTTGCTATACATTTTGTTATTATCCTTAAAATTGTTACTCATTACAATTATCCAAACTTAAACCCAACATCTAAGTACCAAAAATGTATTTTTTTTTTCCCTTCATTTATTTATTTAATTGTTTTTACTAATGTCTTCTAATCCTTTTCTTGTTCTCCCTAAGCATCTATCTTTGATGATTCTAATTTTGTGCCGTTTTATCAATTAATTGAGTTATGTTTAGATGGATACATACAATATTGAAAGGGATAAAAAAAAAAATAGAAAAGACAAATAATGTTGTATATTTGTATAATATATTAACCAACATTTTTCCATGCATATAAATATAAATATGTAGGTTCTTCACTACCACGTACAAGTACATATAAAATCAAATTACAAATAAACAAATTAGCAAATAACATTTATCATAAAAAACACACCACATATAATAATAATAATAATAATAATAATAATAATAATAATAATAATAATAATAATAAGTTAATTAAAATGCCATGCATGCAGCATATAATAAAATATAATTTCCACGTAATAATTTTAATTAACAAAACGACATCGTTTCCTAATTTCACCATTATTAGGTCCAGTGAGGACTTCAATAGCTGCCATCTTCAACATGGAATTAGCAAAGCTAGAAGAGAAAGCCCTTGGATTCTGCAACTGTTTGACGATTCGAGACGACGAAACGTCGGTGAGAAGCGCGGCGTCGGATTGAAACAAACCCTTCTTTTGTGTGAGAATTTTGAAATAGTTACTGTCAAATGATCGAGAACTCCTTGGATCCATTTCAACTGTAATGTTAGAGTTAGCTGGATTTGGACATTTTGTTCTAAGGAAATCTGCATATTTTGGATCTAATGAAGGATCTGCATCTCCTTGGCCAGTGAAGTTATAAAGCCTCCTTGAGAAAGTGCCACAATGAGCTACTCCAATTGTGTGACCACCTATAAAATAAATTAAAAAAAAATAAAATTAGGAATTTGAAATTTGAAATTTAGTTCTCGAACTCGAATTTTTAGGGTTGTGTTTAATGTAAGACGTGTTTAGTTATTCGGTCCAGATACAAGTTTAATTAAGACCCTTAAGCTCACATGCACTTCAACTAATCTCACGGGACAACCGTCTGACCTTACAATATTTGGGTGTCAAGAAAACTCCTAAGATATTAAATCCTAGGTAGGTAACCACTATGAATTGAACCCATGCCTCCTTAGCCCTTTGGCTTTTTTTATGTTACCACTACCACTAAGTCAACCCATGATGGTTAAAATTAAGCCTATAGACATCACTTCAACTCATTGGTTCCTATGGTTTCTTTTTGTCTAAATTTAGGATTGTTTTCAAAATCAAAACCAAATTTTTTTTAAAAAAAAATTAATAGTTTTCAAAAAACTTATTTTTATTTTTAGAAATTGGCTCACAAATTAAATGCTTACAAAGTAATATGAAAACTATAAATAAAAAATTGTGAAAAAAATAAGCACAATTTTCAAAAGTCAGGAACCAAAAACCAAATAGTTATCAAATGGGTCTAAAATGTTGAATTTCAAACTTAGAACCCGTTTGGTTATGTTCGCAAGCATAAAAAAAAAATTTATACATAGTAGAATCTTAATCATTTAGACTATTTAGTAAAATAAATATTTTATTAATCTATTAATTAGTATTAGTACTTACTCTAATAATGTGCAAAACTAATGGATAATACTTGCTTTCGCCACATTCTCTCTAGCCGTATTTTTTTCTTATCCATTTTTCTCTCATGTAATTTTAATTTATTCAAATTTTTATAACAATTATTTTTCTTGTAGTTTTATCAAAACGAGTTAGATTAAACAAAAAATTAGATGTAATTTAAATCATATAAATTTTTAAATAATTATCTAATAATAATTTATAAATTAAATATTGATATGAAAATAATTGAAATAATATATAAGTTTACTTTGGTCCTTATAAACTAAGTCACTCATATAGTATAAATTTACCAAACACGTGTTAACTATTTATTTTGATTTAAAATTAAAATTTAACAAAAAAAACTATTTCATTTCATTTCACGATTTCTAAAAACATTAAAAAAAAAAAAAAAACTGTGAACGTGCCCTGCACACATCTTTCATGCATGCACCGCACGTACTTTTTTTTACGTACGTGCGAATATATGCATAATAATAATATCATTTTCTTCATATTTTCTCATTCTATAAATTTTTATATAATAATAGTTATTTGTAAATGAATTTTCAATTATGGTGTTTAATTAATAATTACCTGATAAAATCACTAGATCGTTCACGGTTAGGCCTTTCTTCTCGAAGAGTTGCTTAAGAGTGGCGAAATCGGAGAACGGCGACGGGATATTACCAGTAACGTCTGATAATCGTGAAATCGTTCCGTCTCTTCTTCCGGTTAAGACTGGCCAGAGAGGCCGATTTTTTAACTGCGTTAGGAATTATAAAGAAATTAACGAACAATATAATAAATTGTATATCCATTTTGACATACATAAATATATTTTTATAAATTTGAAATCTCTGACAATTTTTATTCAATATTTTAATCTTTTGTCAGAGACTGATAGAATTGGGTATAGAAAGTGACTCACTGGAAAGGAAACAGCGTCGCGTGCAGCAAGAGCAAGAATATCAGCACAGGAAACGACTCCACTACAAGCTTTCTCAACCTCGAACTTGATTTGGTCAATGGCATCAAACCCTAATAGGGATAGGTTCGGCCTTGCATCCTTCTCTGATTGGTTTGTTCCAACAGTATCTAACAGAACTGATGCATCACATCCCTGTAGTTAAAAAAAAAAAAAAAAAAAAGCTCAAATTGATTAGTTATAATTTTATATTGGGTAACGAGTAGGTGTAATGTGCACCTAATCACATACAACCTATTTAAAAATGTGTCATGTGACAGAGTTTCACTGGTGTGTGTAGTCTGGGATGCATAAAGATGGTGCAACTAATTTTTTTCTTTTTTATTTATATTTTTGTCTTATTCTCTCAACGTAACCTTCTCTTTTATGAACTTGAAAAAAGTCATTATTAATATTTATAAACATAAGATATCTTGCTTCAATATCATATAAAAAGTCGATAAATTACTGTATATATATATATAATCGTTTTTTATTAATACATACCCGAACGAAACAGTCGTGGAATTGAACTCTGAGGAGTTGAGCGCCGAGACCGGGATTCGATCGGACGAGACGAAAGGTGACGTCTTGAACGATTCTCTCAGCTTGGGGGCAGCTTCTCCTATAGAAATTATTGATCAAAGCTCCATTGACAACCTGAAGAGCAAGAAGAGTACTGAAAACCAGTACAGAGAAGAGGGGGAAGCCATGAATTGAAGCTCTCATTTTAGAGATTTTTCACAGAGAAAAAAAAAATATATATATTTTATATATTAAAATCAAGGAATAGATGGTTTGGTGAAGAAGAAAAAAAGGCAATGAGGGGCTTTTTATAGGCAAAGATTGGAGAGCTGAAGGGGAAATAAATAAATAAATAAATCATGCAATTTGGAATAATTGGTATAAAGTCAAAGACTTATCCCATAATTAAAGAGCTTGTGGCTATGGAGTATGGATATGGGTCGATTTTAATTTAAAAATAATAAAATAATTATTTTTTTCTTCTTTTAATTATTATTGTCATGATTCTTTTTCTAATGAAGGCAAGCGACGATCTGACTATTTAAATTATTAGTTTTTAGTCAAAATAGTTTGTCATTTTAATGTTAACTTTTGAATTTAGTTCATTTTAGTCTCTATATTTTTAAAATATTTATTTTAGTTCTTATATTTTTAATAATTTTAGTTCATTTTTTTAGTACAACACAACTGGGGTAGAAAAATTCGAAACACATACCTCACGGTTACTAGTACACTCGCTTTGACAATTTTAGTTTATTTTGGTCCCTATACTTTAAAATATTATTCGTTTTATTCACTTTACTTTCAACTTTGGTTCACTTTGGTCCTTCAACTCTAAAAAAGTGACTAGTTTGTTCTCTTAAAAATGAAGTAAAAATGAAAATGAAGGGACCAAATGGCCACTTTTTAAAAGTATAAGGACCAAAATAAGCCAAAATTAAAAGTACAAAAATTAAAATGAACCGTTTTAAAGTATAGAGACTACCTATGAACCCAAATTAAAAATATAGAGATGAACTATAACCAAAAGTTGAAAAATGAACCATTTTTCTTTTTTTATTTCTCTCTTGTGTTTCAATCATAGGTTCAAAATATAATAATTCTAAAAATTAGAGATTTGTTTAAAAAAAAAAAAAAAATCATGATGCTTTTGTTGGATTGAGATTAATGCAATAATCTTGAAATTTGACATAATGTGTTTTAAGTTATCTCTTAAAGAAATGTGTCTTTTCTTAATTAAGAAACACTATTTTGGAAATTTCAAATAAATTTTGATTATCATATATTTTTTCCTTCATCTTAAAGAAAAAATTCCAAAATATATGTGATCTTTCTTTGATCAAAAGAAAATAACTTTGCCGCCTAAAAGGATTATTTTAGATCTTAAATTCATATTTAAATTCATATCAGAAAAACTGAACAAATCTCAAAATACATGAACGTCTAAAATGTATTTTAACACTCCTACATATATATATATATAATATATAACACGTAAACATTTTTTAAAATTTTTGTTTAGAACATTAAGAAAATTTTTAATGACAATCAATGCTCATGTCTTGTGAATACTTTTCAAAAAAAATATGCTCAAAGTATATTATTTTTGGAAAATTTTTACAGATAGAAAAAATGTCAAACTATTTACAAAAAAATAGCAAAAGAAAAAAAACACAGGTAGATATTGATAGACTTCTATCAGCATCTATCAGTGATAGAAATGATACGCTCATAGAAGTCTATCAAAGATCTATCAGTGATAGACTTCTATCATTTTTATCTAAAAAATTTGCTATTTTTTTTAAATAGTTTCCTTTATTTTTTTCTATTTTTAAATTTTTCCTTTTATTTTTCATATTTTGTATTTAATTTTAAATTAAATCGAAAATTATTTATTTTAAATACCAAACAAAAAAGGGGTAATGTTTATTAATAAATGGAGAAGATTCGTCCAATATGCATCTATCAAAAAATTCTTTTGAACACTCTCACAAAATTAATATATCCATCAAGAGTTTCAAATAATTATCCCTTGGAAACATATAATATATTTATTTACATGATAAAATTCAAACTAGCCTCATTATTTTAATTATATGGTTGACCTCAAACCCTTTATTGTTATTTTAAAATAAAACTCTCCCTCCTCTTTAATTAAATATTGCTTTTATATTCATGGAAGCAACTCACAAGCCATTAAAGCTAGTTGATATTCTTATCAAAATAACCGACACCAATTTTTTTGACTTTGTTTTTTAGTCCAAAAGGCTTTATAATTCTATCAATCCATGAGATGCTTATTTTAAATAACTTTTTTTCCCTTTATTTTGGTTCACGAGATGAAAACAATGCATACGTTGAATATATCAATATACTTCTCAAATTTTGATCACTTGTATAAAAAATACACTTTAATTTGCAGACCCATTCAAACGAGGGAAAACAATTTGTCAACATGAGCATAAACTTAACTAATGGAAAATTTTTAAAAATAGAAAAATAAAGAAAACTATTTATACAAAATAGCAAAATTTTTAGATAGTTGTTATAGACGCTGATAGAAGTCTATCGAAATCCATCAGTGATAGAAATTATAGAAATCTATCACTAATAGATGCTAATAGAAGTCTATCAATGTCTATCAGTGTTTTTTTTTTTTTTTTTGTTATTTTTTGTAAATAGTTTGACATTTTTTCTATCGGTGAAAATTTTCCTAACTGATATATATAGAATTTATTCTTTCAAAATCTATGGTGTTAAAAGAAAAAAAATCATAGGCTCGACTTTCGACAATATATTATTATTATTTTTTAAAAAAAATAAGAAAAATTAATCTCGAAACTATTTACTTCTATTTCATGAGTTTCTTTGTTTTTTTTTAAATCTAAGGTAAAGTTTGGAAATTGAAAAAATAAATGGCTAAAAACTTGTTTTTGTCTTTGAAATTTTGACCAAGAGATTTTTCAGCATTGGGTAAAACCAAATAAGATTGTTTGGGTAAAACCAAATAAAGAAAAACTTACAATGGCATAATTATGAGCAAAATGGACAATGTCGTATGCTATTGTAGAGATGTGGAGAAGGTACAGTCGTGTAGGCTCGTGGATTCTAACTAGTGGTATCAAAAGTCATGCTCCAAATTTTAGTTATGTTGATAAAATTTACGAGTATTAAACAAATGGAGCATGACGAATCCTAAAAAAAACTAGATATACGTGATTCATTGTTAAGCTCTACCGAACAAACAATATGCTCTATTATAGGATATGAAAATTGATATATATTTTATAAGATAAATTTGTGTGTTTAGCCTATCTATTAATTTGTATTGAGATTCAATATAAATCATATACTTGAAGGAACAACAATGAATGAGTCTATATGAAATAGGAAAGGGAATGATGATATTGATATTATTATATATATGTGGGTGTGACATAAGACATTAAATAATAATAGAGAATCATTCAAAGTGCTAGCTGTTTTACTAATTGAATTAAGCTATAAAATAGAGTCAAAATTTTGACCAATTGTTAAAGAAAATTTAAAATGATTAGTTTTCTAACAAATCTTGACTAATGGGGAGAGAGAGACAAAGAGAGCATTGAGATTGAGAAGGAAGATACAGGCGAAGCTACTATCATACTAAACGATTGAGAAAACGAATATTATCACCTAATTAATGATTAGGGAAATTACTATAAATAAAATATATATATATATATATATATATATATATATTAAACTATTTATAAATATAAATTTTTTTTGTGAAGTGATAGAAGTCTATCGTAGTCTATCGCTCAAGCGATAGAATTTCATCGTTTTCTATCGCTGATAGACAGTGAAAATTTTCTATATTTGTAAATAGTTTGACTCATTTTTCTATATTTGAAAACATCCCTAATGATTATTATATTAATTTTTTTCGACAATATGAAAGAGGAATTAAACTTCTGACTTCGATGTTGATAACAAATACCAATTAAATTATGTTTGTTTTTGCAATAATTAATATTAGTTAGAAGTGGGGAATGAAGATAATTTTATTTATTAAATACAATTTTGATTCCTATATTTTGAAGTTTGTTCAATTATAATTCCTATACTTTCAATTGTCCCATTTTTAGTTTATTTACTTTCAATAAATCTTAAATTTAATCCCCAATACTAATTTATTGTTGGTTTTTTTAAAAAAAAATTGTTATCTATTAGCATTTGTACTATATATTTGAAAACATGTTTATATATTCTATTTAATTATTTGCATGAAAATTATTATTATTATATTATTTAACTAATATCGGTAAAAATAATTAACTTTGAAGGACTAAATTTAAGATTTATCGAACGTGGAGAGACTATTATTGGACAACTAAAAGTATAGGGATTAAAATTGAACAAACCTCAAAGTATAGGGACCAAAATGATAGTTTAACCTAATTTTTTTATTTACATTCATTCAAACACACTATCTTTTATTGCCACCATGAACATTATATCCAACTTAACATAAAATATGTACCATCGACCAAAAAGAGACAAGAGATAGACGTTTGAGACTTTCATGAGTTCCCTCCCTGTATATTGTTGAACCAATTAAAATAAAATCATGTATAATCATAGTAATAAATTTCCATCGACATTTCCATATTTCCATGGATTCCATAACGACACGAGAGGTAAATCGATATTTCCATTATATCATAAAAAAGTCCACGAAACATAAAAAAATAAGTAACAAAATATCACTGATATAAATATAATATAAATAATAGACATGTTAGCTTGTTTAAAAATCATAAAATTTTTATTTACTAATTTAAGTCTATTTTATAATTTTTTATTTTTATAATTTTTTTTTAGAAATATCCATCAAAATCGACATTTTATTGATATTTCCATCAAAATTTCTATAAAATTAAGATGTTGATATTTTCGTTCGAGTCAACATTGTAAACCTCTTGTGTATAATTAGGGGTGTTCTTAGACCTATCTCGGAGAGAGTGAGGATAAAAGATTCCCTTTTATCTAAATAGGCATCGTTTCTATCTTTACTTTTGTTAATGTTTTTATATGTATATATAATTAAAATTATGTTGTAATATTTAAATTTAATTCTTTTTTTAAATATAATAAGAAGTAAAAAGAAAATTAAACTACAAACCTTTTGATTATTAAAGCATACTTTATGTCCAGGATTCTTTAAATATGTAAATTAAAGTTAATGACTTTGATATTTGATGTATATATTTAAACTCTGAACTAGATGATAGTTCATATATGGTTGCAACATTTCATATTTTTTAATAATTATTTTAGTTTGGTATGCATATGAAATATTACTTTGTATTTGTTAAGAAAGGTTAACAAATCTCTTTAAATGGATATTTCTCATACTATTAACCATTTAAATGAAAAAAAAAATTAAAAGAAACTAGAATTTGATTCGGTCGGGAGTGTATGTGTCTTACGCCAATTAAGTTATGCTCTCAGATTAGCTATTGATTATATTATATAATTGTTATAAAAATAACCATATTTAAGTACATTTAAGGTTACACTTATCTTTTTGCGACACATCCCAACCACATTGTTAAAAGACTAAAAAGCATTTATTTAAAGAAAGAAATAAGCATTAATAGTAGTTGGTCCACATCTAAAAGGTAATTTAAGAAAGTGATGAGCTCTAAGCACTATAAAAAGAGTCTATGTCTTTAGTTTCAAATCATCTCAATTTGGAATACTTTAAGTCTGGTATACTAACTCAGTTGTTTGAGTGGTATAATATTTTGAGAGAGTGTTTTCTTTGTAATTGGAGTTAAGAAGAAATTTCTGTGTAATTGTAATAATTTTTCACATATGAAAATTTTTTTAGTTCGTGGTTTTTTCTTCCATTGGGAGCTTTTCCAATTTAATTTTTGTCTTCTCAGTTTTATTGTTTTCTTTTTATTCTCTGGTGGGAGATTTTTAATTCTCAACAGCATTAACGTGTAGCAAACTATGGTTGGACAACTAAATGAATTACATAAAGATTAATGCAGTCTAGGATGCACAAGATATTTTTTTAAAATATTTATAACACTAAACTACCTCATTTCCATAAAAGAAACATTTATGATCGGTACAGGATCTATAAAATAAATAATAGAACACATCATGACGTGTCACATGGTGAATGAAAGAAGTATTTATTATTACAGTACTAACCAAATTTCATATTTTTCTTATAAAAGTTTGTGAAACATCTCAAAATCTATATGAAAAATTTCTAGTACTTTGAGAGTATATCTCTATTTGTCTCAAAATTTATTCGAAAAAGTGACAATGGTAATAATTGTAATAAATTTATCAAGTTGATTAGTTGACAATTTTTTCCGTCAACTCTTGTTTGGAGACTTTGTTATTTCATGCCAGCTGTATTGAAGTTGTCAAACGCGGCACGAGTAATCGATGCGTTGAAAGCCGAATCTCTCTCGTTCTTTCATGTTTTAGTTGTTGGGCTTGTTCTTTAATTTGGGCCTCATTCACAATCAGGATCAGGCTCAATTAATTGGCCCATTTATTATACTCACTAAATTAAGGGAAATTAAAACTAATAACATTTTCTTTAATTTTTTTTATTTTGAATAATAGCAAAAAAAAAAAAAAAAAAAAAATTCTAAAAAAAATATATATATATATATATATTATATATACATTCTTTTTTTTTTTACAATATGTGGGGATGAGAAATCGAACCTCTAACTTTAAAGTTGATAATATAAGCACAATATCAATTGAGTCATGCTCATTTTTGCTAAAATATTCTTTATTTAATACACGATTTTAGACGAACGGTTGAAATGTCATTTTAAGTGGTGTAGGACTAATATACTAAATATGAAGTATATGAGATATATTACAGACATATATGTTGATACATCTAAAAATATAAAATAATTCTTAAATCTGAAATTCTAAACTCAAAGGCAGTCAAAAAGTAATAAAATAATACTCTGAATTATCTTATTATACATCAATGATGTTTCGAATCAATGGATTTAAATGAATTTTTGGATGAAGGGTGTTGACATGAAACTTTATGGACTAAGCTTATTTGATCAAAGAGTCCTGTTATGGGTCATTTTATACCAAGAGTCTTTGAGCTGAGAAAAGTACGATATTAGGAATAAAACTGGAATAACAATGGTCACATGAGGGCCAAGGAAGTGCAGGAAACAAGCCAACAAACAAAGGGAGGAAAAGACCAAGCGAAAGGGAGGAAGTTGTCAACTTGCCCACCTCAGCCTCTGAGGCTGAGGTGGGGCAAGCCAATTTTCCTTCGTAGTGGCCCACAAGGTCTCAACCCCCACGCTCGGCCTGAATCAACATTCCTAAACCCTTTTCGGATTAGGAAACCCTAGGTCCAATTCTCTATAAATAGGAGGCCATAAGCACCACCCAAGATAAATAATTTTTCTGGCCTCTAGCTTGATCAAGCCCTTTGCTGATTATTGATTTTGTAGGATCGGTATGACAACCCTAAAGGGAGTGAATAGGGTTTCTTTAAGCTAATGAAAATTTTTTCCTAATGTGGGCCCAATTAAGCAAATCAATAAACTTTTTGCTAATAAGTAATTTAAACAATAATTTCATGCAAATAAATCCAACCCAAAGTAATCAAGAAATTAAAAGTAACACTTTATAACATCCTATTTAATTTCAACAAGAAGATTGGTATATGATATGGAATTTTAAGAACTACCAATCTCAATAAATAATTATGAGCAATTGATTTAAAAAATTAAAAAGTGCAATTAATTTCATGCAATGAAATATAATAATGAAAATTAATTGCAAAAATAAATAGGAGAGGGATAGAGAAAATAACACCGAAAATTTATAGTGGTTCGGCACAACCGACCTACATCCACTTCCCAAGCTCCTCTTGGGTATGTCACTACGAACTTGACTCTTTTCACGACTTAGAGTCGAACCATTACAACGTTCCTTTTCCGGGCGCAAGAACAAACCCGATCCTTTCCACAGTTGGGGATCAAACCGTTACAACCACTTTTTTTTAGGGATTAAGAGAAACCCTTACAATAGATTTGGAAATGAAGAGCAATATGAGAAAACTCTCTCAAAGAGTAAATTTACAAATTTGAAGCACTCAATAAATCAATCCCCTCACAATACAATAAATCTCTCTCAAGAATTAGATGAAAAGAATAAAATTGAAGCTTTGAGAGATTAACAATGGTGGCTTTGAGGATTGTAAAAATATGTAAAATTGTTATGGAAATTTGGAGAAGATGAGGTGTTTAAAAAGAGATGAGATAGGTGAAAACCACATTAAATTTGGACCATTGGCTGATGTTAAAAGAAAATTGAATGGTGGAGATCTAAACTCAACTAGCCGTTAAACACAAACATAAAATAATATTAAATCATTTTCTTTTAAAAGCAACCAGCTGTTAGACACAAACATATATAATAATATTAAATTCATGTTCTTTTTAAATTTATTTTGTTTTTAAAAACATTCTTTTTAAAACCAACAAAAACTCAAAAGCTCCCTGTGTCACTTATCTATTGCTCCAGTTGGATGATTTGACCGCCACGTCATCGACATCGGTATTTTTCGTTAAACTTGTTTCGACTATATCTTCTTCGTTTAAACTCCGATTTGAGTGATTTAAATTGTGTTGGAACCGTTATTCCAAGCTCTACACAATGGACACTTCAAAACACTCAATTTGTTAATAAATAAAAGCAGGTTTGTTATCATTAAAATATTAATTAATTAAAATTAATTAATTTGAGATTAAGGGCCAAAAAGCTAACAGATTTAAGCATTAGAGGTTATGTGGAAGGCACCAATGTTTCTCTTTTTCTCTATTTTGCAGGTGGTCTTTCTTCTCCAAATTATAAATTTAAGACAGGTGAAGGTGATCAGGTGAATCATCTCGTCTGAATTTTACCATCAACAAAGTCCTAATAAAAATATATGATATTATTTAGAATTTTTCATTTTGTCCTAAAATTTTATCAGAAAATTTTGTCATTAATTTAAATAAGGACGTAGTCCTTTTTTTTTTTTCATTTCAAAAGTTTAAGTAAGATTGAAACAATAAATTAAAAAATTCAAAGAATTGGGTGCAATCTCAGCCTCATGATTCGGAAGTAATTTGACATTTTTTTTGCTTCACCAACCAACCATCCCAATGAAAAAAAAAAAAAAAAAAAAAAAATCTTCCTTTTTTTAGACAACATAACCTCTTCCTCAGTTAATTGAACACCTATAAATATTTTCTAATCGATTTAAATACTACCTTGATTTTTGTGCTTTTGACTTTAGTTCAATTTGGTATGTTTGTTTTGATCCCTATACTTTTAACTTTTGTTCATTTTAATATTTTATTTTTAAAATATTAATTTTGATTCTTGTATATTCAAACTTTGTTCTTTTTATAGGCAATGTTCGAAGCTTCCTTTTCTTTCGGGAAAAGGGAATTTTTTTTTTTTATTTTATTTTTACGATGAATTCATGTTCTTATTTAATGTTCTTCAGTTCAGAAGTACCTATTTTTACATATTTTACTTTCTTACTATTCTCTCTCTTTTGTTTGTTTTTTTTTTTTTTTTAAATTCTTAATAACAATAGACAATGGTGTTCGAGACACATGCAATTATATAAGAGAGTAATTAAAATTTGAGTCATCGAATTTTGCACAAACTATCAAAATATAGATTAAATATATATTATAGTTCTTAATCTTTGAGTGTTTTATCAAATTCGATTTCTAAACTTTTAAATGATTCATTTTCATCTCATATTAATAATGAAAATTTTCACAGATAGAAAAATGTTAAACTATTTTCAGAAAATAACAAAAAAAAACACTAATAGACATTGATAGATTTATATCATTTCTATCACTCATATATTTCTATCCGCGTCTATTACAACTATCTAAAAATTTTGTTATTTTGTATAAATAATTTTTCTTATTTTTTTATTTTTAAAAATTCTCCTATTAATAATAATTTAAAAACTTTTCAAACTAACAAGATTTATAATCGCCAAAATGTTGACATAATGTTTAAATACAATATATTAAGGGCTCTTTTCAAATATAGAAAAATGAGCCAAACTATTTATAAATATAGAAAAATTTTACAACTTATCAATGATAGACCACGATAGAATTCTATTGCTTTGATAGACAGTAAAATTTTTCTATATTTGTAAATAGTTTGATATTTTTTTTTTACAGTAATTTCTCATATATTTAATTGGGTACTATACATGTTATTTTTCATTTGATAATAGAACATAATACTCAAAAAAATAAAATAAAAACTTACACATGACTACTCAAAATTACCTATTATTTAAAAACTTGACCTATCAAAATAATGATATAAACATTACAATTTTCAAACTCTATTTTCTTTTCTTTTTTTATATTTAACAAATATAAGAATTTAATTGATAAATTTTCAATACATGAGAAACTAGAACTTAAAAAGAAAAAAAATTAATAATCAAACTGCAAACATTAAGACTAAAACATATACTTAAGGCAGAAATTTTTTTTATTAACAACTAAACCTTAATTTTAAAATTTATTATTTTAGCTTTTGCTATTATTTTTATATTTAATATCCATCACTCAACTCAACCAATTTACATGTGACTCAAATACATACTCAAAACGTCCAATACAATAAAATATACATATTTGAAGTCGCATAATTTAGGATTCTATATTCCTATACTAAAATAGAGACATTTAAAAATTGTTACTTTTATCTATCTTTCCAAATTAAAATATCGACATTTAAAATGTTTATAGACAAAATAGAATAAACTCTCATTTTTTTTTACACGGGACAACCCGCCTGATTCTACAATATTTGAGTGTCAAAGAAATTTATAGAATATTGAATCTTAGGTAGGTGACCACCATGGATTAAATAACCTCTCATTTAGAGCCTACTAAAACAAACAATAGAATAATCCTAAACGTTTGTAGCTAAAATGAGATATAAACCTTTTAAACGACCAACGGCGAAATTCAGGGATACCCTCCTGCCATACAAGTGTCCCAAAAGAGCTTATCTTCCATTTCATCCATATTACGAATCACGGCCACATCATTACTCGACTCTTCTTCTTCTTCTTCTTCCTCTTCTTCCTCCTCCTCGTAACCGTACTCCAACGCTGCCCCGCTTCGCCGCCTTCCACCGTCACCAATCAAACCAACGGCTTGATCTCCATCGGCATCCCCATCATCTTGGAAATCAAGGGCTCTGAGATCATCATTAGTAAAATCATTGCAGCTGCAGGAGCAAGCATCGTCCTGATCATCCACAGCAGATTCCAATTCATGAGGATTAGACAATAATCTATCCACCTCAGAATCTGCACTATCTTCCCATAGAAAGAAAGAAGAAGCATCTTTGATTTGGTCCATATATGAATGATTATTTTTTATAAATAAACAAAATCAATTTTGGTGGTTTGTTTTGAAGTAATAATATAAGGAATAAAAAAAAAAATTGGGTTTTTTTTTTTTTTTTTTTTTTTTTTTTTTGCTTTCTGGGAGGTGGGTTAGTTGAGTTGTAATTGTGGAGAAAGTTTAATATTATTGTGCATGTTTTTATAGTGTGTTGTAGCTGAAATGGAAAGGATTTAATGTAGATGGGTGACAAGACCTACGCTATAGTTTTTTTTAAATTAATTAATTAATTATTATTATTATTATTATTATTATTATTATTATTATTGATTATGGAGATTTGTGGGTTTTGAAAAAGGTGGTAGGTTGGGATCTTGCTTCACATTTTAATTTCATGGTGGGTTTCATGTCACCAACCCACTCCATTTGTCTTTTCAAGTGTTAGAGAGGGAGAGTTTTTTTTTTTATATATACTATATAGTTATAGTTAAGGCCTAAAATGTTGATGTCGATAGAAATATCGAAGTCTTAATTTTACGAAAATATTGATAAAATGTTGATTTCGATAGATATTTCTAGAAAAATTATACAAACAAAAAATTTAAATTTAAATTAGTAAATAAACATTTTATGATTTTAAAACAAGTTAATTTGTCTATTATTTATATTATATTTACATCAGTGACATTTTGTTGTTTGTTTTTTTATGTTTCATGAATTTTTTGACGATATAACGAAAATATCGATTCACCTCTCATGTCGATATCGAACCCATGGAAATGTGGAAATATCAATGGAAATATCGACGGAAATTTAATACTATGGTTATAGTTTCTCTACACTAATTTTTTTTTAAAAAAAAAAAGATTAAAAAACTAAGGAGGTGTTTGAGGTGCCGAGTTGAGTTATAAAGTCTGGAGTTAATATGTTGGAGTTAGGAAATTTGTATTTAATGTACAAAATTATTCAGTGTGAAGTTTAGAAGATATTAGAGAGAGGGTGAGAGAAAGGGGTACTACAAGAAAAGGGTATTTTCTGGACACTTAAAACCATTGATAAATAGTCAACAACATGTCAGAATATCATCTCCCGATGGTTTAGATGGTGTCGGCCTTGTTGTTGAAAAACTCCCATTGAAGTTCTTCGACAAATGTGCAAACTTCAATAGTGAACATTGTTGTGGTAGAGTTGAGATATTTAACACCAACTTCGGCCGAACACTCCCTAAAAATGTTTTATAGTCATCCATTTGTGTAGCTCTTATCAATTCCACTTCTTTGAAGCACACGCAAATTTGATAGAGCTTATCAACACGATCTTAATATGATTATAGTTTTTGAGACAGCTCACTTCTTTGTTCTAAACCGAATATTTCTACTGACACGACTAAGTTAGAAATATGGCTCAAATATCATTTATTCGATTACGGACATTCTATACATATTTGCACAATAAAATGATAATGTATGTCGGCTTTGAACATAAACTTCCATGGCCTTAGTTTTAGTTTCACTCAGAAAATCTCATATCAATAGTCTTTATTTATATACTCATGATCTTCCTCTTACAGGACCAATAAGGTGTTTGGTTGCATTCTCCAACCTGTGATTTATTACCTATTGATTAGATATTAGGTTATATCCTCATTCTTATGTAATAGAGATAAAAGGTAGAAGTTAATGCAAGTTGTTCCAAAATTTTGAAATTTTTATGGTTGAAATCTTAATGATGTTGATATAATTTGTTTTGAAAAGTTTAAAAGTTTGAATCTGAGGTCGGTAGGTTGAACATATAATAATAATAATAATAATAATGAGGAAATTTTTTTCAAATAGAAAAAATGTCAAACTATTTATAGAAAATAGCAAAAAAAAAATGACATTGATAGACTTCTATCAGCATCTATTAGTGATAGACTTCTATCATTTTTATCATTGATAAACCCTGATGTCTATCACAACTATCTAAAAATTTTGTTATTTTGTGTAAATAGTTTTCCTTATTTTTCTATTTTTAAAAATTTTTCTAATAATAATAATAATAAGCATGAACATATCAACATACTGAAGCATATAGTAGTAATCTTTCATATATACAAGCTTACTCACATTTATATTTGTCAATTTTTTCTATGATGGAGTATCAATTTTTTAGCATACAACGAGGATTGTTGAAAGCCCTTTATTATGAAATATAATATCTATTTTTATGTGTTTTCACCTAATTCAAGTGTCAACGTGATTTTAAAACTAATATCAATTTATCATCATTTCTGCCCGCTTAAGTATAGCTCAAATTATTAAATATATCATCGATCAAGAGATTAAAAGTTCAAATCTTCACTCGACAAAATAAATAAATAAATAAAATATATATCGTAATTCCCTAAACATCACTAACTTCTACCTAGATTGTTGATGTTGACTTTATCATTGATCAAACTCAATATTTCTTAATTCATCATAAAACTTAGTGAGAAATTAAGCCCATAAATGATTAGCCTCATAAGTTGTTTGTTTGATATCAAATCAAAGAAAAAAATATGAGAGGAATCTCAAAAAGAGAGATTGGTGCAAACTCTTCCCTCAAAACAACCCATAAAAAATATTAAAAAAAAAAAAAAAAAAAAAAAAAAAAAAAAAAGTCAAGAAATAGACCGTTGATCCAAAATCTCCCAAGTGCTTCTCCTTTTTCTCTTTTTCTTTTTTCTTTATTTGTTCAAAATTTCTTTTGGTTAATTAAATGGTTACAATTTCAAACAAACATCTTAGGTTTGCCGACGATGACACTTTCATTAGAGTTGTTGCACTTTCGATTTCTTTCCAATGAATATGTTTGAAATGGTTTTTTTTTTTTTCCAACTTAAAAGCTTCTATTACAACTAATTTAAAATAGGGGAAAATACTATTTTGTTTTATGAATTTTGAATCTAATTTCTATTTAGTCGGTAAGTTTCAAAATATTATACTTTCTTTAGTACAATAATTGTGGTGACGGGGATCGAACTTTTTGATTTCTAGGAAGGAAAGTTATGTTAATTATCATTGAACTAAGCTCACTTTAGCCAAAATGTTATAAATTTACCTCCTAAGAGTTTTGAGTTTAATTTTGATTTGGTCTCTAAGTTTCGTAATGTCAACTGTTTATTTTTTAATTTTGACTTTAATTTTTATTTGATCTATAAATTTCAATATTTTACTTACCCTCAATTTCTTACAAATGTAAACTTTGGTATTATAATGTGAGATTTTTTTAATTAATTTTAATAGTGATAAAAAAAATAATAAAAAACTAATTTAATTATAGAAAAATTTTTAAAAATAGAAAAATAATATAAACTATTTACACAAAATAGCAAAATTTTTAGATAGTTGTAATAGATGTTGATAGAAGTCTATCAGGGTCTATCACTGATAGAAATAATAGAAGTCTATCAATGTTTTTTTTATTATTTTATGTAAATAGTTTGACATTTTTTCTATTTGTGAAATTTTTTTAATTATAATTAATTTAATTCTTTAAAATTAATTAATGAACATCAGTCTTAAAATTTTAAGAACCAAATTGAAACAAAACTTAGATATAAAAATGTAACATCTTGAAACTTAATAAAAAAAAATTAAACTTAAATCGAAGGATAAAAATATAATATTTTAAAACATAGTAACAAAAAAGTTTTTTTTTTCCTTAAATATTATGCAGATGATTGATAATTACATGTGAAAAGTTGTTTTTGAAAAAGAAAATAAGTCATATTTTGTAATCTTTGGGCAAAATTTCAATGAATACTTAACTTTATAGTTTCTTGTGTGTCCCTTTCTAGTTGAAAACTCAATGGAATTCCACCATTTTTCCATCCTGTCACACTCAATAGTTTTTCATCCCCAATTATCATTCTCATTGGCAAAACCCTATAAGAAATACCCACTATTTATTTTTTTTTTTTTTTTTTTTTTCCCTAAACTCATTTACATATTTTCCCTTTGAAACTCTAAATTTGTGTGGATTTTGGTCTTTGAAATTAAAAGATGTTTAATAATGCTCTAAATTTTTAATTTTGTGTTTAATATGTTTTTGGATTTTAAGAATGTCTAATAGATCCTTAACTTTTATATTTGCGTTGAATAAGTTCCTAAGTTCTCGATATATTCAAAAGTTTTATAAGTTAACTGATCAAATAGATACATAATTGAATTTTATGTCTATTGACACTCAAACTCTTTAATTTTGTATATTATATGTCTGTTGATTTTAAATTTTATATATATTAATAAGCAAAAGACCTATTTGACACAAAATTGAAACTTCAAAGACCTATTGGACAAAGGAAATTGTAAATTAATAGATTTATGTTAAATTACACATTTGGCCACTATAGTTTGGAAAAAGTTGAATTTAATCCTTATAGTTTTAAAAGTAAGAATTTAGTCCATGTGGTTTGATAAGTTCATAAATAGTCCCTATAGTTCGATAAAATCTTCATAAATAACCCCTACGGTAGAGACTATTTATGAGAATTTTATTAGAAACTTTTTAAAAGTTCATAGACCAAACATAAACAAGTTAAAAATTTAGGTCTCATTTGATAGGAAAATTTCTAAAAATAGAAAAACAATGGAAACTATTTACACAAAATAGCAAAATTTTTAGATAGTTGTGATAGACGCTGATAGACGTGATAAAAATGATAGAAGTCTATCAATATCTATCAATGTTTTTTTTTGTATTTTCTATAAATAGTTTGACATTTTTTCTATTTCTTAAAATTTCCCCATTTGATAACCATTTAGTTTTTTTTTTTATTAAGCTTATAATCACTAATTCCACCCGTAAGTTTCAATCTTTTGTTACCCACTATCTACTAATGTTTTCAAAAACTATTTCGATTTTAGAATTTGACTAAGAATTCAATTGTTTCTTTACTACATATGAAAATCATAATTGAGAAATTGAAAGAAAACAAGCATAAATTTCAATAACAAAATCGTTACCAAGCAAAACCTTATAAACCAACTTTAGTTTACATAATTACTTTCAATGATTCCAATGCCACTTGAAAACATCTTTTTTCCATCAATAATTAAACACTTTCAATCAAACCCATAGGCTTTACCTACAAATAAAATCCACAATCCACCACCCAATTGTTCTTAAAAAGCAATATCACTACTAAAGACAACAATGTAATCCAAACCTAATCAAAACGATTTTAAGTTGGAATGATTTCTTTGGTTGAATATTAGATGATCCTCTTGAACCATTTTTGTTAGTTGATAAATTAATTGAGTAAAGACCAAACTCCAACCAAATTCTAGAATTAAAGAGCTCAATTTAGGTGCCTAAGATTTCATAATTTGACCTTTTAGATTCTCTTTTGGCAAATCAATTATTCAAAGCCCACTTAGCCATTAGTGGACAAACATGGGTGCAAAACGGCTGTATTTCCCTAATCTTAACATTTAAAGAATAAAATGGCATTTCTTGGGCATTCTTTCCTAAACTAGTGGGATATTCTAACTTTTATGTCGGATTTTCCCCCTACTTCTTATAGTTACACTATGTATTAGATTCTATAAAAACTTAAAAAATGTTCAGGCGAATATCAACTTTGGAAGTTGTATAAATTAAAACTCTGAACTTCTGCATGTGTAACAATTTATACCCTCCTTCAAATTTTGTTCCGACTAATATTGGGTAAAACTTATAATTTGTGTAAATGAAACTCCTAAATTTTCATAAGTCAATCAATTTAAACCCATCATTACGATTACCTATGGAATTGAAAATCATTTATGCCTTAATTCTCAAATTATGTATGTAGACTTCTTCAAATGTTGGTTTTACAAAATGGACAATTAAAATAAATGCATAGACAATTCTCAAAGAAAACTCATATTAAAAGTCTAAATTGATTTATTTATGAAAGTTTAAGGGTTTAATTGATACAATTATAAGTTTCATACGAAATTTTTCTAAACAAAACGTAATGGAATGTGTAAATTTATACACTAAATTGAGAGTTCAAACTAATACAATTATTAGTTCATGGTGTAAATCGATACATCCTTCATAATTTAGGGGTATACATGAATATTTTCCCAAAATGTTGTTCCAAACAAACCCACTTTCACAACAATCTATTTTTTTTTTTTTTTTAAGAAACAATCTATTCTCATTCCTACTGTGAAATATTCATATTGCATAAATATATATAGTAACAACTATTTAGCTAAGACTCGAGTCCACTTGATATCACATAAGATTTCTGTTAAATGCACTACAAAGACCAAAAATGAGATTTCATGATAAATTCAATAATGTAGACAAAATGTTTGAAAGTACCCTAAAAGAAAAAAAGAGAAAAAAAAGTAGAACTGGATTAGTGTGAAAGGTTGACCAAAATAAGATTCAGAACAATTGTTAGACAACAAACTATCTTTTTCTTTCACCTAAGAAATATTTTCAACTATGGTGTCCTGCATCAACATATTCAAATCATCTAGTAGGTTGAGTCAAAAGTAGAACAAACAAAGGACAATAATCCAAGAGGCATTATGAGTTCAAGAGAATTGGAATGACATTCCAGAATATGGGATTTTGATTCTCTAAAATGGTTTCAGACTATATGAAAATCCGTCATATTTCTAACAAAAAAAAAAAAAAAAAAAAAAAAGAGCTTTCTAATTAATTGAATTATCAGACCTTCAGCTTGGTGATATCATTCAATTTTAATATGGAATCAATCATAAGCAAACCTCCAATGTCATAAAGAAACAGCTTTCTAAAATCCCCCTCTTATTAGTTGAACCTTAAAAGCCTGTGCTT
This sequence comes from Lagenaria siceraria, assembly GCA_002890555.2. NCBI lineage: Eukaryota > Viridiplantae > Streptophyta > Magnoliopsida > Cucurbitales > Cucurbitaceae > Lagenaria > Lagenaria siceraria. The sequence continues at coordinate 21,027,873 of CM016488.1, forward strand.
GCATTATCCTCAATTCGATTCCCCCGTAATTATTTTTCTCTACCTGCAAAACCGATTAGAAGAAACCGCTAAATAGTTTACTCACAATGTTTCGGTAAGGAGAGTCGGTCATTGTCTTACAAAACAACCGTAGAGTTATGATAGGTCTGTTTGTATTCGTTTGTAAGTTCAAATATCCTACCGTCACTATATGTTGTTTCATTGTTCATTCATTAGAAAATTTTGGAAGGCTATGTCACAGTGATTTGGTTGTTTGCAGGATAGTCGTCAAGGTGGATGCAGGCCAAAGGGTATTATTGATCAACAAGGTCAAAATCTTCGTATGGGGTTTATGGTTAGACTTGAGAGAAATCAACGTGACTTCGAAGGCAAAATAGAGAGTTAGGAGGGAAGATTTGAATTTCATCAAATATCAAGTTTCTTAATCATGTGGTCTTTCTGAAGATTTTAATAGTTGTTTTCCCCCAGAATTTTGTTCAACTAGAAAACTTAAGTGTAGTTTTTGTTTCAAAGGCAATCATGGTTATTTCGGTTTTTCTTTTTCTTACAAAAAAAAATAGAAAAAAAGGCAAAACCAAAAGATGTGCATCTAGAGACTGATCTTATGATATGGGAATTTAAGAGTTCTAAACTGGACTATGTACATCTTGTAAGACAGCTACCTAACCTTACAATATTTTGTTATTAAAAACTCGTCAATTTGTGATATCTAAGGAAGGTCCCATGATTAAAATATTGATGACAATTCGAGAACCTAATTTTACTGATATATCGATAAAATATGGATAGCAACAGATATTTCTATAAACAAAAAAAAAAATTGTAAAAAATTATTTAAGTTAATAATTAAATTTGTTTTTAGGGAAACTATTATAAACAGAAAAAATATCAAATTATTTACAAATATAGAAAAATTTTGTTGTCTATCGCTCAAGCAATAGAATTCTATCGACAGTAAAAAATTTCTATATTTATAAATAGTTTGACTCATTTTTCTATATTTGAAAACAACCCTTATTTTTACTTCCAAACTAAGTTACTAGTCTTGTTATTAGTGAAGATATTCATATTGCAATTAATAGATGACTTTTTTTTTATGTTTTGGGGTTCTTATCAAAGATACCAAAAGCATCGATTAAACCCTAATATCGATGTCAAACCTTTCAATTTACGAATATATCCATCTATCACCGGATATTTTAATCCTTGCATAGGTCTACAGGTTTTGATCTCATTTTTCAATGATCTCCTTGCTTTCATTACTTCCTTCTAATGACCACTAGATCAACCCCATTAGTGGTTGGGTTGGGATATATTTGATAAGAGAGGGATTAAAAAGCTTTCCCGAGGACACACCTAGGCTTGGCTTAAGGCGCAAGTCTGACGCCTCGCCTTTTACAAAATAAGGCATGCCTCAAGTGCTCGCCTTTTGTGAAGCTTCAAGGCCCAAGGTCTTGGGCCTTGGGGCTTTTTCATTGTTTTTTAAAATATTAATAATTAGGATTTTTTCTTATTTATTAACCAAAAAAATCAAATTTACTAAGTCTAAATGCAAAATTTTTTAGGAGTATTTTTTTTTTCATATTTCCACTTCAACTATGCTTTCTCTTCTAAAGGTAGTACTTTTGTATATAGTGCACCTCAACAAAAAAAAAATCCCAATTTTTTTTACACTACGCCTTGAGCTTTAAAAAACGTTGAGGATGCCGATTTGTAAATCCAATACTCTTGGTGCTCTAAAGTTTGGGAGTTCGGTTGGTTCTTTCATTACTTATGTTTGAACCGAGTAACTGTTCACTCATCCAATGCAAAATTGATGTTCAGATCATCTTTTCTAGCTTTAGCAAAATCACATTTTTTTGTGACAATAAAAGTGCAATCTAGATTGCAGTGAATCCAATGTTTCATCTTCATATTGAAACAAATTCACCTTGTTCGGAGGAAGTTTTGAAGCAAGACATCCAATTGTAGAAGATAAATTCTAAGAAGCTAATTACTAATATATTTACCAAGGCACTTGGTTTTTCTTTTCTTTTCTTTCTCCTGATATCCGTGAGTGTCTAGGTACGTGCACCTCAACAAATCTCATGGGACAACCCGTCTGATCTTACAAAATTGGGTGCCAAAGAAACTCGTAGAATAATAAACCACCCTGGATTGAACTCATTCCCTCTAAATTTTTGTTGAACCCAGGAACCTTTTTTATCACAAAGTCAATCCATAATAATTAAACCTCGACACTTGGTAAATGCAAGTTGAAAAACTCAAGAGTGCACTCGGTGTTGTTGACAGTATGTTTGCACTAAAGGGGAGTGTTAAAAGTTTAGTGAAAACTTATTATAAGTAATTTGAATTAGTTCTCCGTGCAATTTCTCTGTTGTTTCCACTCTTACTTTGATTTTTGTTACATCTTTATACCATGTAACGGAAAAATGAAGGAAAAGAAAGGAAGGAAGAGAGGAAGAGAGAGAGGAAAAGAGGAAAAAAAACTACGGAGAGAACAAATAGTCCAAACATGAGAGAAATTGCCCAAAGGAAGTGCTTCAATTATGTTCAAAATAGTCGAAACATGAGAGAAATTGCACGAAGGAAGTGCTTCAATTACGTTCCAAGCATCGAAGTGAGAAATATTACGTGTATTAGCAGTAAAAGAAATAACCAACCACTAACCCGCTAACTAGACCACAAACCTTAAAAATCTCCCTAATCAACCCCACTATGCCATTATTCACATCCTCCTAATTACAAGCTACATAAGTGGGACTAACATTAATTTCTAATAGGTAAAAATGACTAATTCAAATTATTTTCACAATAAGTTTGCCCTAACTTTTAACACATCTACCCTCGGATCCTAAGCTCGAATCTCCGCCCGTATATTTTGATTTTCCTGCTACAAGACTGACACTGTTAGTTTTGTTTAAAAATTTTTGTAGTTTTTGTAGTTTTTTATATAAGACAGGCAATCAAAGAACTATCACCCGAACATCAAGTCAAAGCATAGTCGCTCCCTAAAATTTAAAAGAAACTAACAAAACTAGTTGAACCGAGTTGGTGAGATCCTTTGTCTAAGCAATGTTTGGCGACGTTTGGCTTTCAAGGTATAAAGTGAAAAGCTATCAGTACAATTTCGATGGGTTTTTTATGGTTTATATGCATGCAGCTTGATTTCTACTGCTTTTGTCAAGCGGCCAGTTTAATTTTCAACAAACTAATCTCAACCTCAATTAAAGCATGGACATAGGTACAACATTGCCTATAGCTTTCTATATGATCAGTTCTATGTTCGATTATGCTGATTATGGAGAAGGAATGATGAACAAACCTTGCAAACCAACTACTCCAGTCAGCAGTTGAAGCATTAGGTGTCTTTCCTGGCCTCTGCAGCAGCATCGCTGTTTCTCCAAGGATTGAGGGCTTCTCTAATTGCTTGAGCCTCAGGCGAGTTTTCCCAAGCCAGCTTCTCCGACTCCAGAACTGTTACTTTATCATCTGTACAATACGAAGCCAGAATAGAGTAAACATCATATACCAATCAACAGACCATCAAACAAGAAACTGATTTAAATAAATAGAGCGATTGAATCAATACTTCCTTATAACCAGTACTTTCTTTATTTTTATTTTTATTTTTTTACCCACAACAAAATATTTCATTGAACTAATACGGCTAATAGGTTGCAATGGCGAAGACCCTCTCACCCTCCTGGTGAATCATGTGTGAATCTAGTGCTGAATATCCAGGTCATTTATTTTTACTTTGCCGCTCTGCATACCGATTTTGGCTAATATTGGAGGCTTATGGCTGGTCTTTAACGTTCCCAAATAACATTTTCGACATTCTTGCTTCCGTTTTGGTGGGTAATCCTTTTGGTGGTACTAAAAAAGTGTTATGATTGGCTTTCGCTCATGCTTTTTTTCTGACTGCTTTGGGGTGAGAAGTGGTCGCCTTTTCAAGGATACTTCCTCTCCTTTTGATTGCTTTATGGACAGGGTTTTATCTACCACTTTCTTTTGTAGTAAAATAAAACAACCTTTGATTCATTATATCATGTCTCATTTAATCTCCAATTGGAGAGCTATATTGCAGTTCACCAATAAGTGTTTGAGTTCTACTCCTCTACTTCATCAAGCAATGAATTCTTTTTTCCTTTTGTTTCTTTAGAGAAGAAGAGAGAAGAAGAAGAAGATGGAGGAGGAGGGGGAACACTTAACCACCTAGAAACAAGACATGTAAGGCTGTAGTTTTTGGAAGGATGCATACGTTCACACCATGTAGAGCTGAAAAAGAACCACCTCAATAAAAATTTAATCAGATAAAGATATTTCCTTGAAAAGCCAGCCATTTCTTTCCCGCTAAAAAGTCCAAAGGAAGGCTCTGCTGGTGAATATCCATAGAGTTTTCTTTTCTTCTCAGAAAGAGTGGCCCAACATAATGAGTGCCAAAATCATGGATGTTGTTTGGGGGATCATAAGCCCATCTGAACGCTTCCTTTTATGTAGACCAGAAACCATAGGCTAAGGGGTAAGTGATGAAGAAGTGGCTCTGCCTTTCTGCATTTTTCTTGCATATGACACACCAATGTGGGCATAGAATCTGGTAAGGAAGCATGGGAAGTGGGATTCGAACTCTAACATCCTGGTCAAGAATATATTATCTTAACTAGTTGAATTGTACTCAAGTTTGTGCCACCGTCACTTTTTTAAAGGGAGAAGATGGAATTGAGAAGGAACTTGGAAAAGAAGAAGGACCAAATTAGGAGAGCTATGAAACAGTTGAAGTAGGCGTTGCCAGGATTCTAATGAGTTTTCTCATTATTAGTCAGATTAATAGCGGCTACCACAACAGTTGAGAATTTGGCATTAGCTTCAGCCTCCAATATTATATGCCACAATACTATAAAAGAAAAATAATAATAATAATTTCACATGAAGTTTGTCGCTCATTACAATTTCCACTCAAATCAACTTATTTACTTCGTGGTATCAAACACAGAAAATCAAAAGTTAGTTTATATTTATTGAAAGCAAAATAAACCCTAAACCCTACTAAAGAACTATTGATAAAGCTCCAATCAATTTTCTAAGATTTATAGAAAGACAGACCAAAAATGAAGACGAAGAAGCCATTTTCATTCCATAAGTACTTCAATTAAACACAGGAAACAAAATAATTAACAATGGTGAATTGAGGAAGGAGGAAAAGGAGGGTTCTCACACAGAAGCCCGTTTTAATCATGAACATTTCCATGGAAGCTCCAATCAAAGCCGAAACTGTCCCAATCTTCAAATACCAACCTAGAAACTTCATTTCAACTGAGAATCCAAACAAAAAAAAAATGATATTAAAATAATCATAAAATGAAATCCATTCTTCTTTTCCAAAAGAAAAAAATGGTTTCTGCTTTGAAGTTTCAGTGCTACTTACGAAGCTGAAGCTGCGGAACTAGCTGCAACGTCCTTGCGGCTTCAGAGAGAAAATTTGTTAATTCTCCGATCTCAAACATCATTTTGATCTATTGATTTATGGACTAAAGCGACGACATTTCAAAACAGGCCCAAATAATCTGGCCCATTAACCTCATATGGATTGAAGCAGGCCCATTAATTAAATTTTACTTGGGGATTTTTTCTTTTTTTTAGAAGGGCTTGTTTATTTAGGTTCAACCATACTCAAGTTTCAATGTACAAAATCTACTATAGTGCCATCCATTCTATTGCATTTTATGGTGTTTATAAAAATTTATCATGAAAATTTATGTGGATCTCAAAGAGTTTGATTTAGCTCAATCTTATAATATAATTACACCTAAAATAGGTATGAATCTATTTCTCATTTGTTGATTATATGGGTCCACGTTTTTTTTTTTCATTTTACACTATGTTTCCTTTCATATTTCTTTCAAACTTTTTCTTAAACGTTTATTTTTTATTTTCTTATATCTCTCGCTCTCTCGTTCTCTCTATCATTGAAACAAACAAACAAACAAAAAATCGTGACAATCGACTTCTATTTTCTCCATGACAACAGTCTTCCATTTTCAACGAAAGAAAGTTATTGCTGCCTTCAAGTTGAATTCAACAAAATTGGAGTTCGTTGACACAACGACCAACCTCGTTTGACTAAGAATAAAACTGGCGTATAATTTAAAATGATAGGGTAAAATTGGCATGTAAAATTTTCCTTACTATATCTTCTATATATACTATAGATGATAAGAAATCTGAAGCTACAACCTCTTGAAAATAATAAAGATGTTTTTAACAATTATGATGCTCATGTCAACAATATGTATTACATTTATGCTGTAAAATTATGTGTAACTACCTAATTCTTTCTCGTACGTCACAAAAAAAGTACTTGTCGTGGGGATACCCATCATTAGAGCCCATGAGGCCCGTCACATCTACAATTATCCCAAATGTGAAAAGGAACGTCTTGTAGACTATGACGGTCAAGCTGAGACAACTTCTGTTGCACATAAGAGATAAGTAAGTTTCGAACCAACTACAGGTTTCACGAACACTGCAAAAGCCTCCAAATGCAAGTTTCGTGAAAAAAGTGTGAAGAGGGAAAATATGAGAACACCCCACCACTAAAAGTATGCAATATTACCGTGCTCAACTCAACACCACTTCGACCAATACTGACTTAAGCAACTAAGTATGTTAAACATAGCACTAACACTGGTGTAAAATTCTATCCTACAGGTAAGCTCTATCATAGGCAACCATGGTCACCCGACCAGAATCGTGCATCAATGGTAATGGTTCCAAGAAATAAAACGATTGGAATTGTCTTATTATCTTGGAAAATAACTCCCGGACTCCACGTATATTCTTTATTACAATTTAATTTCAAACAGTAGAATGTTTGTCCCTTGGTCTACTTACAAGTCAACTTAAGCCAAGCATAAATAATATTGTATCTCACATAATAATAATAATAATAATAATAATAATAAATGCCAAAATAAATATAGACTTCAAACATATATTATCAACTTTGAAATAAAAAATATGGGTGTTCAAATGACCAAGTAATCCGAACAACTTGACTACTCAACCCAAATTGTAAGGATTGGGTCGGATTAGTTTTGTTTTTGGGCTAGGTTAAGTTGGGTTATTTTTTTTCTTTCTATTTTTGTTGGATTGGGTTGAGTCTCGAGTTGATATTTTTTTTTAATGCACACACATAATGGTAATCTACACACACATTTCTTTTAAGATTGATGATAATTTGTGAATTCTTAATGCTTTTCTTTTATAGATAATTGATATTTAATATTTGAGTTTTATGAGATTTTAGTTATTAGACATGTGTTTGTAGATAAATTTAAGTATTTTAAATTAATAAGAAAAAAATAACTTAATAACCCAACCCAATCCAACTCTTGAAGACCGTTTTTGGGTCTTTCGAGTTGCTAACCCTATCAACCTAAAATTTCGAGTTGGTCCAAGAAAACTTCACAACTCAACCCAACTCAACTCATGTACTCTCTTAGTAAAAAATTTGATCCCCAACCCACATATTATCAAAATAATAATAATAATAATATAACTATATGCCAATGGTACATAAATTGGTCTTAAAAGGATCATGTGAGCGTGTGGACCCTATGCATAGAAAAAATTAGCAAAATATTTTGGGCTTTATTGTGGAGAGGTGGGCCCATAGTTGCTTCAACTGTACTGTAAATGGGCCACTAAGCCCACTTTCTTAGTAAGGTTCCAAGCAAGCACCAGCCGCATCACAGTTCCAGACAATCATCTTCCCAAAAATTCTGTCTCAGGTTACACATATAATATTCTTATTAAAAAAAACATTATAATTAAAAAAAAAAAAAAAAATTCCACAAAATTTCCTACTCATTTCATTCTCATTCTCTTTCTACTCTTGATTCTCTATAAAATTTCGGGTTCTTCTTTTGCCATAAGCTTTTGTGGGTTTAACAGAAATGGCAACAGTTCAGCCACTTACAAATGGGGTTTCTGAGATTACTCAAGAGGTTGGGTTTTTATTTATTTATTTATTTTAATTTTCCAAATTTTGATATCTTCTTCTTTGTTTTCTGCATGTGAGTTTGTGTTTTGATCCATTTTTTCATTGATTTTTAGATTAGTTTTTCAGCTGTTTTAGAGCTCAGCAATTAACAATGTCGTGTTCTTTCGAGTTCTGCCAGATTGTTATTTACAATTATAATGAGGAATTAATTGTAGTTGATTTTGATTCATGTGAGTGCTAAGATTTCTTCTAAACAGTTAATTTTGTATTTTCTTAGCTTAATTGAGCTGAATTATTGTTGTTATACTAAACAGGGCGTTATGGTTGTCCCATTTTTGGGGGAATCTTCTTTATCTTGCTACTATTGGTACTTTGTAGATCTTGAACAGTGTATCAAGCTCTCTCTATATATAGATATACAAAAAAAAAAAAAGAAAAGAAAAAAAGAAAAGAAAAAAAAAAGAGCTCATGTAGCCTAACTTTAGATCTAGACCGTCCAGATTTTTTGCATGATGTTTAAAAATGTATCTTATAATCTTGGATAGTTTCTTATTTACATCTATTTTTTAACAAGAGACTTATTTACATCTTATTTATATTATTATAAATCTAAATTGAAATAGGATCTGAATGAATGGATGGATGTTTGGGAAATCCTTAATATGATGCTCCGGCTCGTGGGCTCATTCTCATCCCTGGGCGGGTGGCGAAGTGGGATGCCATTGCCATGGGGTGACTCACTTAGGCCACAATGAGATGAGAGATTATTTGAGGTGGTCACCACAATATGGTTTGCACCATTGGATGTTTGAGAGAACTTGTAAAAGTACCTTGAATTTATATTGCGTGAATTGGCTTACATGATGTAAGGGCTAAGAAGGGATGGATTCAATTTGTGGTGGCCACATACCTAGGATTTAATATTCTACGAGTTTCCTTGACTCCTCAAATATTGTAGGGTCAGGTGGGTTGTCTCGTGAGATTAGTCGAGGTATGCGTAAGCTAGCCCGAACACTCACGAATATAAAAAAGATAATAAGATTGTTCTTTTTGCAAACAGCTAGCAAAATATTGAGGCTATGATATTAGGAGTTGATTATCAGGGCATCCTTAGAGCTACTTGGCTGCATTTTTTTTTTGCAAAATAGCATATTGATATTAACATTCCTAGAGATGAACTTGGGAGTGGATTCATTGACATATGAAGACCTGGATAACTAAGGATAAGTGAAATATGAAATGGTTCAATCTGAGATATCATTCATATAACTTCTCTGTAATTTGTTCCTTTGTGAGTTTTTTCTCTGTAGATTACTCAATGTTTAGATCGTCAATGAATTTAACTTAAATTTGAGTCTGAATGTTCTTTATAAGCAGGAAACCGTCGAGATTGTAAAATCTGTAAATGAACAGACTTCAGATACTGGACATAGTAGTAGACGCCCTGATATTTCACTTCAAATACCCCTGAGATCGACGGGCTTAGGTAAAAGCCGTAGTGGAAAAGGTTTACTGCAATCTCAAGGTTCCAACAAAGGTGGTTTGTCTCCAGGAAGCATCTTAAGGGCTTTAAGCTCTAAGAGAAAAGGCATAGCTAGTGAAGGTGAGAAAAGTTCGCTCCTAAGTTCAGACCCAAGGACAACTGCGGAAAGCCCAATAATGACTTTCGCTTCAGCCTTTTCATGGAAAAAGTCCACCTCTCTCCCAGTTACTCCAGCATCAAACTTGTCCCCCTTGATTCCCCTCCCCACCACAACAACTACGATCAATGAAAAGCCAATGCCACGTGTGAGTTATCTTTTGTTACAAACTTCCATTTTTATAAGTTTCTGTCATACAAAAACTTGCTAAACTTTAAGTAACTCCTTGGATAAGGACACAATTGTACAACCTTATAAAACAAGTCCTGTTCAAGTAAGTTCGTTACTTAATTCCTTGGAATTACAGTGGAAAATGTTTACTACAATGTTGCTCGGTCAGATCCGTAACTTCGTCTTTCTTTTTTTAAACTCTTGCAGAAAGAAGCAGTGCGTGCAGTTTCAAGGTCTCTATCTGTGCCCGGTAGAAATATCGTCATAGTACGATCTACATCTTTTGCTACCCCTAGGGCAAATTCTGAGGCCAGTGCCAGTTCTGGTATAAGTCCACAAACCCTACTGTCAGCTCACTTTAACCATTGTTCTTTCACATCCCATAGAATCTGAGGCATGGTTTTATTACAGATTTCAATTTTATGTATAATATATATTAGGTCCTTAAAGTTTTTAATAATTATGTATTGGTCATGTGACTGATTTTCATATTCAAACTTTTGAATCAAGTTTTTGTTTTCATAAAAAGGATGATGCATGAATTTAGAAAATATACTTTTCTTTTATGGGGCTGTCATTAGCATTTTTAATCAGTTCATTTTCTAATCACAACCAAGATAGTATGGTCAAGTCGTGTAAATTTTATTTGTGAACATTGTCTATTTCATAAAATTAAATATAGTATATATCCAACTTGACAAAATGTATTTTAATGTCACATCATCATTAAGTTAGATAAGGATTTGATTAGAAAAGAAATGTTAAATACAAAGTTTAGTCCTGAACTTCGAGGTTTGTGTATGTTTGACCCTAGACTTTCAAAAGTATGGAATAGGTTCCTAAACTTGTAATTGTATGTCTAATAGGTCATTGTCAAATTCAAAATTTAAAAATATTAACTTATCTATAAGATATAAATTTCAATTTTATGTCTAATGGAACTCTACGCTTTCAATTTTGTGTCTAGTAGATCTGTGAAATTAAAAAAAATTCAAAAGTTTAGGGACTAAATTAGTAAGTTTGAAAGTTCAAAGATCAAATAAATAGACACAAACTTTAAAGTTTATAGACTAAATTTATAAGTTAACCAAAAAGAAGTTAATACCGAAATAATGAAATCAAAACTTTTTAAAGGAGTAGAGCCAAAATTGAAAGTTTGCACAAACGTTAGGGATGATTATATATTGAACCTATTATTCCATGTATCAGATCAGAATGGTTCTGTTACCTTAGAAAATGATGATGAAGAAATTCCTGAAGAGGAAGCAGTTTGTAGAATCTGTCTTGATCCATGTGAAGAAGAAAACACTCTTAAACTGGAATGCAGTTGCAAAGGAGACCTTAGGCTTGTACATAAAGATTGTGCTATAGAATGGTTTAGCAGAAGAGGAAGCAAGGTTTGTGAAGTCTGTAGGCAGGAGGTACAGAATTTACCCGTCACGCTACTCCGCATTCCCACCACCGCACAACGGGACGGAAGACTGTTGCAAAACCAAATGACATTTCGTTCACAGACAATAAGGTATTACAACGGCTTGTTGTATTTGGATTTTTAGTAAAGGATTCTGTTAAACTAAACTGTTTCTGCTTTTGACAATGTTCGAAAATTTCACTCTCGTTTCCCTTGTTGTCTCTCATACTTAGCTGAAACTGTACTTAACTTCTGTATATTATGTTGCAGTGTCTGGCAAGACTTTGTGGTGCTTGTTTTAATCAGCACCATATGCTATTTCTTCTTCCTTGAGCAGCTTCTGGTATGCCATTTGCTATGGAAGAGGAAATTTTTCAAATTTCTTTAGGAATATGCATTCTTTTTTGCTTGATATTCTCACATCGTGTTTGGATTTCGATATTGTTCGATCCTGTTTTTGTTCATTTCAAACTATAATATTGTGTCTTTGCCTTTTGATTGTTTGTTTTAGATTCACGACTTGAAGACTGAGGCTATCGTTTACGCTGCACCTTTTGCGCTGGTGTTTGGTCTTACATCATCGATATTCTCTGTCATCCTCGGTATAGTTTTCTGTAAAACTTCAGGCTGGTTTGATAACCATTTTATTTTTGGTTTTCTGTTTTTTAAATTAAGTTTATAAACATTACTTTTTCCTTGTTTTCTTTGTTCTTGTTTTCTTATCTACTTTTGAAAATATTTTCAGAAATCAAGCCAAAATTTGAAAACTAAGAAGAAATAACTTGATTTTGTTTTTGGAAATTTAGCTTAGAATTCATTTGTGTTTAGGGTTTTTAAAAACAAAGATAAAACAAGCGTAATTTTTAAAAACATAGTTTTCGAACGAGGCTTTAAATATTTCATTTTAACTTATTTATGACTCTCATTATTTGCCTACTTGCTTAACTTTGCAGCAATCAAGGAGTATATATGGACTTATGCAGCTCTTGAGTTTGCTCTTGTAGCTATCATTCTTCATCTTTTCTATACTTTGGTGAGTAAATCTTCATGCTTTGAACATAGCACAATTTTATTCTGATTACTGTGAGAAGAAATCCAATCTCAAAGACATCCCTGTTTGTGAAGGGTTACGCTAGCCCTTGCGTGCATACACTCCCTCGAGATATAAGCTCCTCGGCATCAAAGCGAGACTCCATCCAAATCTTCCAATAACAAACAAAAACTATTTTTTAAAACCAAATTGACCCGACCAAAAATTCTTGAGCCTATATTTTAGGGTTTAGGGTTTATATCGGCTGGGTTCGTCAAAACTAAAGCGGAAAAATTCAAACGCGATTAACTCAAGAAAAATATTAATCTTCCTTGTTTACTACATTTTGCATTAGAAACCTCAACTTCCTTACTCATCATAGTGACAACCTTTTGGCCTCGTTTGCAGCTGAAACTGAAGGCCATATATGCCATTTTGCTGTCTGCAATCTTGGGTTTTGGTGTGGCTATGAGCCTAAATGCTCTATACATTCATTACTACATTTGGCGAGTTCGAGCTGCGCAGAATCCTAACCCAGTATGACCAAGTTCCGAGCACGATAAGCCCGTCTTCGGAAGCTTCCTTTCCGAACGTCTAAATTACCAAACACAACCTGGTGAATTAAGAGGAAAATGCAGGTAGATTCCACTTCACATGAAAATTTTCAGGCATCTAATGAGTAAAGATTATCATCATCATTTTGCATCAAGATTCAAAAGTTGATGAGCTCGAGTTGCAACTGATGAAGATGAAAGAAAATTCCGTGTATCAATAAAACGTTTGTAATTTTTGTATAGGAATAATGTATTCCTATAGACGCAATTTAAATTGCGCATTTCTGTTATTTCTTTGCAATGTCGTGTAAGAAAAAGGCTTTGAACATGTGTGGAAGTAATTTTGAAAATAGTGATTTTAGTGAAATAATGTTTTATGTGTTTTGCTAAAGGCTAAATAATTTAAAGTTTAAATTTAAGAACATAATTAGAACCTACACCAAAGTTAGAGTATCTTGTATCATTTAACATTTATTATAACGTAATTTCAAATGGTTCAAAACATGATTAGGAGAGATTTTTAATATGATACGTCACTCTCAAACAAGTTTTTTTGAAAGATCGATCCTAAGCACAGCATCATAAATTTTCAATAGTAGTTTCATTCTCGAGTACTTTTTTCATAAGCTAATTGAGAAATCTCCAATCATCCAACATGAAATTGCATTAGTAATTATTCAAAAAAAAAAAAAAAAAAAATTTGGCACAAGTTTAACATAAATTTAATGAACTCAAAAGGCACGAATTTTAAACTTTCCAAATAATTAATGTTACATAAGTCAATATATAGTCGCATCATTTAGATTGCATTAAATTACTCAACTTATATCACATCACTAGATAAAATATGGTTGCAATTGCACAAGCTTATGACAATAAAATAAATAAACAAAATTGTAACATGTATGTCACTTTCCCTAATAGCCTAAACATTTACATGAAACTATGAAATCTAAAACATAGGGTACATCAAAATACTCTATAATATACACATAGCAACACCTACCAAAAAGAGTACCTCAATAGAAAATCGATTATTACGTAGTGAAGTTACGAATGTTTGGTAACAGGATGGAACTTATTGCCATCTTTCTTAAGCCATATCGTCGAACGAGTCCTCTTAACGTGATCTACAAAAAGACGATGCCTGTCGAATAAGAGATTATTCAACAATATTAGGACACAAGCATCAAATGCTTGATTTTGATTGCTTCTAAGAAGTATGTTGTATTTATTTCGTTCCATCATTAGTAACGACCCATTCAGAATGACTTTTCAAGCACTTAAAAATACTTTTTTTCCAAACGGGTACTAAATGTTCTGTTTAAAAGGATATTGAGCAACTAATTTGAACCAATTCAAAACTTGAAGAATAAAAGTATTTTTTAAATGAAAATTAAAGTGCTAAAAAACAAATTTATGAATTACTAACGGTATACTTTTTATATGCAATTTACCAAAGGATAGAAAAACCCGACCTTTCAAACTCAAGCTTCTGAGTTACGATCCCATTAAGTAGCAGCTCGGAACTATACACTGCAGCGCCTACAAGCAAAGGGTAAACTTTTCAAAAAGGGGGAAAAGCCATAATTTTAGTTTCTTCATAATGATTTTATTTTTCTTATTATTTTTAAATAAAACTAAACTTGAATTATTTGGGTTAAAATACTGCTTTACTTTAGTCCATGTTGTTACGACTTGAGTTCATTTTAGTCTCTATACTTTCAATTTTGGATCATTTTAGTCCATGTATTTTTAAAAGATGACTACTTTAGCCACTATGTTCAAAATTTTAACATAAATCTCATACACAATGAAAACCCTTTAGTACCAATTTATGGTTATATTTTAAGAAATGAACTAAATAATGTCATGCTAAATTTTTCATTTCTACTAAACGTACTGGGATCAAAATAGTATTTAAACCTAATATTTACTTTTCTCTGCCTTCATTAACAGGTTTATAAGAACTAATTTTTATATTATTGTTTTACTATGATTTCAGGGAAAATCTTGAGAGTACAGTAGAAATGAAGCTCAATAAAAATAAGTATAATTTTTTAAAACCTATAACCAAAAACGTTGCACGTAGCCCCCTCTCAAGTGTGCGCTAAACTTTTGATGCTAAAAACCAAATGAGGAAATACTTGAACCAACCTTTTTCAAGAAAAGGCAAGCACTGATCGTAATCTTCTTCACACGATAAAACTAACAAATCATCTGGAATTTGATCATCTTTAAGCATAGACCTTCCGCTCCTCTCTACAGCCTGATAAAAGCACAGCCAACATTAGCAAAAGAATGCATGAACCCGTGCAACGCAGATGAATGACATGTGAAGCACCGAAGAAACTCAATGACTTAATGAGTATACAAAGATATCATCCAACTATATAGATTAGATGATGTGTGTTTGAGATGCCTTTTAAAAAAAAGTGTTTACAAGTGGAGCATGGATTATACAAGTACTTTTGGAAAAAGAAGTGATTAAATGCTTCTTCAATAGAAACGCCTTGTGTTTTTTTATAAGAATTTCTCAACACTTTTGATTATTGGAAAGAAATGTAAAGAAAACATTGTTACTTAGTCTAAAGCACTTTGGTCATTCATGGGCACTTTAAGGACATGCTAAACATATACATGTTGTCATACAAAATAAAAGTTAAGTGCAATCCCAAGAAACTGCAGAAACAAAAAAGTGCAAATAAGGGATCAAAAGCAAAAACATACTTGACCCTTTACCGCCTTGACCAAGCTCGAAATGATGGCTTTCCCAGGCTTTGTATTTGGTGTAATCAACACTCTTCGACCCTGTGGAGCTAACCATTGTGAAAAACTAGACAGGGAATAATGGCCAGAAACAGCACATGGTTAAACATTGAAATTGAAATCACCTCTAGAAGAGGATGCTGGCGAGCACATGCCAATGAACCTGGCATGCTAAATCCAAATTCCTTCTCCTTTTTGGCGTCTCGTAGGATGTGATTTTTTTCGTCGATGAAGCAGCTCGCCTGTCCACAACTCTCAATCCATAGGTGTGTCACCACAAGCTTACCCAGAGCAATGGCTTCTAACATATTCCTTGTCCGTACAAATTTATCGGCTATGAAATGTGTTGCCTCAGCCATGAAGGATACCACAGCAACCCCTAGGCGAGTCAGCGTCTGAAAGAACATCAACGAGGATAATGAGAATGAGTTATAAGTTGAAATAATCACCTTGCAAAAGGTAAAAGAGTATGAAATCTGAACCTACCTTCTTTTGCTGTTTGATTATGTCCTCATCAAGGTGTTGGCTATACAAGACTCGAACATCATTCATATCTTTTCTCTTTCTTGACTCAGTTGGAAAAGATCTCGAAACAAGCCCCGGAGCAGTTAAATCACGAAGTTCTTTCAAAAGACTTGATTTTGAGAGGTTCTTTTTGCATGATTGTTTGTAATATTCACTGCCCATACAAACAGGTGATGCAGCATTTATAGGCGTCATACAGTTATCAGGTGGAGTAGTACAAACTGTGACAGATGGTTTGTGCCTTTTACTAGGAGATTCATCTGACGTAGTCTTTGCAATAGAAGAAACCAAACATCCATCATTCTTTTTATTTAACTGCTGAACTGAATTTGGCCGGTTGGAATCTTCAATGGACAATTGACCATTCATATCAGCTGTTATAGTTCCACCATGAGCTTTTTCTGCACTTTTTCTACCGACAGTTGGTCTTTCCAAGTTTTTATTTAAAGGAGGTGAAAGAACACATAACGACGATCGTGTTTTCTTCATGTTATATGACCTCTTGCGCCTATTCATAGTTTGTCCAAGTAAATCATCAGGCAGACTTGCCTGACCAACTAACATATCACACAATCCTCGTTCTCCTATGGAGTTTTCTGCATAATTTTCAGTTCCTTTTGACTTGGTCTTGAGAGTCTTGGAAGCTGCCTCTAGAGATTTAGTTCTCTTGGCTTCAGAATCCCTAATGGCTTGATCAGAACTACTTTTCTTGATTAACGGACCTACCTTTGTAATTGACCGCTCACATCCATCAGATGCAATTTTAGCCTTTTTTGATTGATTTGCTATGATCGATTGCCTAGTTCGGCGTGCAACAGGTGAAACCTCAACAACTTTTCCATGTAAAAGCCGCTTCTTAACCATGTTACATCCATCACTGGAGTCACGGCCATTGTTTTCATTCCCACTGATTGCATCAGCATCTCTTTTCTTACTCCTCTCTGACAATTTCACAGTCTCATTTCCACACGCCTTCTTGAGATCTCCAGAAAACTTCTGGTTTCTTTTTCTGGACTGCCTAGGAGCAACCTCATAACTAGAAGCATGTCCCCTAGAGGATCGCCTTGGTTTCAAGCTAGAGTCTGGCTTTCTAGAAGGAGAACCTCTGAAAGAATCCGTTGGACTATTTTCCAAATGTTGATTTGCTTCATTATGAACTAACTTATTGATATTCTCATCATTGAATAATGCTTCCATTGCCTCAGCTGCCATCTGAGTATCAAAACCTACATTAGAGACTTCTTGCTGATCAGGCTGGACGTGATTGTCTTCCAACTCTTCCCTACGTGCATCACCATCATTCTCCTGATCCAACTTATAGGATAGGTTCTTTTTGCATTTGACAATGGCTTCTTGGGATGATTCATTATTCTCTTTTCCTTTTCTCAACTCTAAACGTGAATCAGAACAAAATAACCTCGATTTCATATTTTGGATACTCAAAGATGCTTCCTTGTCACCGTTCGGGTCTCTTCTTCCTTTCAATTTTCGAGGGTTAGTGAAGAACTCTTCCTTCCTTCTACAGAAAATATCGCCACCTCCTTCATCTTCCTGATTATCATCCCAATCAAAAACTCTTGATTCTCCAACTGTTCTTCTACAGTTAACAATGTTAGCCAGATTACATTGTCCTCTTGGCTTAGGAACGGACTTTGGTTGCACCATAGCATCCAGTTTATGCTTACCTCCATCTAGATCAAACTCCATAGGATTATCTTTAAGAAACTTTTCAACAAAATCAAGAGCATTGTCTTGTGTTAATTCCCCGGGTTCTTGAGAGTCAACATAGCTTAACCCTGCCAACTGATCACCATCGCCATCACAGGCAGTCAACTGATGCGGGTCAACGTCACTGATATCATGGCTTGTGGGAAGATCTCCTAAATCTCCAACAGATGTATAATCCTCAGTAAAAAGCTTTCTCACTGCTGAACTGCCAACCCTGCACTTAATGTTACCTGAATCTCCATCATTCACACTGTATTGCCCAAGACCGTTCGGCCGGTCAATGTGATTATCTTTTAAGGATGATTTTTCTATATCCTTGTCAATCATAACAGAAGGCCCAATGTCTCTAGTCTTCATGGCAGAACAACGGGCTGCTAAACCAGAGGCACGCAATGAGGCTGCACGCAACGAAGAAAGTCGTGTGGGTCCTATAAAGGTGGAAAAAAAAACTGATTTCAGACTCATGTTGTCAGATAATTAAAAAGAAAAATCAACTGTGATGATAGAATGAAACAATAATCATTTGCAGCACAGCAAACATCCTAAAAGCCCTTAAATATATAATCTCCTTCTTCTTTCCTCATTGCATTTACATCATTCAACTAAACTCTAAAACTCGTCTCTCATCAATATGATCAATGGTAACGTCACAATTGAGATACAGTAAAGTTGAGGAAAATGCAATGTGACAGCTCAAAACATTATTAATATCACATTGTAATGATCTTGATGTCCCCCAGGTGAAGAGAGTTGGAGTTATAGACATAATATTCTGAAAACAGGAAACTACTGCAGTAATATACTGAAACCACATGACAAGCACAAAACAAACAAACCAAATAACAACTTGTTTGAATTCCGCTCCTGATGAAAGCCACAAAAAATAATTGTATGTAATACAAACGATCAAAAGAATAATACCTGAATTACATTTCTTATCGGGCAACGTATCTGGTAGCACCTCTAAATCTTTCCTCACATCATGTTGAAGAAGAGAGGCCCATTGGCCCTTCTCCTGATCCACTGATTGATCAAAACTTTGGGCTGATTCATCACCAGATAGATCGTCATCAACATTGATTTCAGTTGTCTCTGTCCCTTCATCGTCATAACAATCACCAGCCACTTCATCATCAAGATCATCCAATATTTGAGTGTCAAAGTTCATATTTTTTACACAATCAGGAATGGGATCATCAAGTAGTTGGGTTTCACCACAGAGACTCGAGATTTGGGTTTCACACGCAATATCTAACACTTGAGTTTCTCCGAGGGGATTCACTAATTGAGTTTCAAACTCATCATTTACAGGATCCACTACTTGAGTTTCAAACTCGTCATCATAGAAGTCAACTGTTCCCGAAGAATATGAAGCTTTATCCGTTTCGTCACCTGTGTTACCCCATCCACACAATTATCAAGGTGAAATTGTACTAGTTTGCAGTCACATACAGCATAATCACTCTACATTACAAGTAACAATTTGCATTTGATTTAGGTAAACGTTTAAGGGAAAACCTCATTCCATACTTGATAATCAAGTGAGTCAATTTCAACCTATCATCAAATTGAATCCTTAACTTCAATAAGCAGTGAAACAACAAGTGATCGATAAATCATGTAAAATCCAACCCACGAAGGACTCAAAATCAAGCCATAGAAATATCAAAATCTAATCATGAAAATACCCAAACCTATGTACAAAATCCAAACAAAAAAACAACCATTGCTAATTGGATTAATCAGAAGTTTATGGTTAAAATTCCCAAACGAAGTGAGTATAATATCAAAACAAATCAAATTTTTAAATAGTCACCACGCAGCATTACTAAAAGACCATAACTGTATCACGATTCTTTAAAAAATGGAATCCAAGAACTCCATGAACTCAGTCAATCCCGAAGCAAAATCATTCAGAATACGAAACTCTATAAACCACAACAAAAACACACGGAAACCGAAATCCAACAACTTCAGAAACTCAATGTGTAGAACATCAAGACCAATCTTTTACAACATCGATCACTTTAAAATGCAAAAAAAAAAAAAAAAAATACAGAAATCTTAATCGTTTACCAGAACATGTAGGCGGTGAAAGATGGCCGTCAAATACTTCTGTGTCCGTACGATCAATGTCCACCCGATCACTCCCAAAGGGAGCCATTTTCAGAATCTTCTGCCGTCGCCGGAGAAGCAAATCGGAAGAGAGATTTCGGAGAAGGGTTAGAATGTGAAAGATGTGGCGGGAAGATGAAAGCGACTGTGAGGGTTTTGGAGGGAAAAATAGAGTGAGCCTATGGAATCTGATCGTAGCGGCGGGATTTCACCGAAGAGGAGTATGTTCCAAATTAAAATAATAATAATAATAATATTGATTTTAAAAAATAATAATAATCAAAAGATATATATTTTTCCTATTTAAAAATTTGAAAAAAGTAATTTGAAAAATAAAAAAACTTGAAGATATACCGAAAGCTGCGGCTTGTGGTTCCTTGGTCCTAGTCAGCGAACCGTTACTCTTTGTCATAGAGATAGCCGACAGCTGTCAAGTTTTTAATGCAATTAATTTAAGTCTTTTTTATACTTTCGTAATTTTTTTGTTAAAATATTATCTTGGTCTGCAATGGCTTTCCTAGTCCATATACCTTTAGAGTCGTTTAATTTGCAGGCATTCTAGATTTTTATAAAGCGGACATCCTAGATTACTACATTTGTTTTGCAGCTCTATTATCTGGAGATTCTCGATTATCTTAAGATGTCTTCCGTAAAGGCATCTTGAGAGTTTTGAATGCTCTTAAAATATAGTTTTTCGAGTTCTCATATTGAGGGAATCCCTATCTTACATTGTTGAGAAAAATAACATACAAAAATAATATAAATTGTATTAATTTTTTCTTAAAAATAATATTAATAAAAAAAATATATTATATAAGTTCAAATTATATTAAATTAACTATACATATAATAAATAGTCGTAAGTGTATTCTTGGAATATTATGTGAATTTAAGACATTTTCGAGTGGACATCCTAAGAAATAAACACAGTTATCAAAATATTCTCAGATACCTGCAAGAAAGATCATACAAAACAAACATGGTCATCTTAACACACTGAACATCTGTAATTTTGGACATTTATAATTTTGAGCATCTAAAAATTTCGGTTATCTACATTTCAAAAAACAAACCGACCCCTCAATTTTTTTTAGTTCAGAACAGCCCCTCAATTGGTTTTAATTGCTTTCAATAAATCTTAAAATTAACTCTCGTAGTAAGTTTTTTTTTTTTTTTTTGAAAAAAACCAGTCTCTTCGAGCATCCCTTCTACATATTGTGAAAATATGTTTACATACAGTCTTTTATAGCATAAAGTTATTGTTATTATTATCTAACCAAATAAAAATTAACTTTGAATTACTAGATTTAAGATTTACTAAAAGTATGTGGACTAAATTTAAAATTTATTGAAAATACAACAATTAAAATTGAATAATTGAGAGTGCATGGACCAAAATGAAGTACAACTTAGTGTACAAAAACCAAAATGATATTTTAAAAAAATAATTCTTAAAATTTTAAGGGAAATTACTGTACACAAAAAAATATCAAAGTATTTACAAATATAGAAAAATTTCATTGTCTATCAGCGATAGATTGAGATGGAATTTTATTACTGTCTATCAGTGATAGAATTCTATTGCAGTCTATTGTTGATAAGCAGTGAATTTTCTATATCTATAAATAGTTTAACTCATTTTTCTATATTTGAAAACAACCCAAATTTTAAATATATATTTATATATCTCGAATAAAACTTTAGGGATGTATGGTTTAAGTCACGAAACCACCTGTCATATAAATTTTAATTATATAACCAAATGTATAAACAGCTATCACATCAAAACAGTTGAAGCCCAATGGCAAAGCGAGCATATAGTTGGCGACCAAGAGGATGATTCAAATTCCCTAACTCCTATTGTATTTAAAAAAAAAAATTAGAAAATTAACTACGATATAACTAATATTCTATAAATGTATTAAAATTTTGTAATATTCCATAACTAGATTTTAGTAACATTTTTAACATTTTAATAGATTATCTATCATATTTTAATTGTGTAATATTATGAAATAAGAAATAGATCTATTTTCAAATTTACTATTAAATATATAAAGATTTTATTTTTAAAATATCATTAATTACGTTATCTTTCATTAATAAATTTCCGAAAATATTTATTTTTTTCCTTATTAACATCATTTTCGAATTTTGATTTGGGTTGATATTCATTTATTGTAGGATATTTCAAATCAATATTTATTTTATTTTAAGAGATCTTGTATGTTTTCTCCATATTTTTAGCTAAGAATCAATCACCTTCTAGTATATATTGTAAAATGTAAATACACATTGCATATACCATAATTTATTTTTTGATGTGTTTACAAATATACTAAAAAAATATATAAATATAGCATATATTGTTCAGTATATAAATATATATCTTACTTTCTCCTTCAAAACTTCTTGAAGATTCTTCCTTTCATTTATGAGGACAATAATTTTCAAATTTTTAGAAAAAAATTATTTTACTTAGGTTTTGAAAATTCATAAACAAACTTCTCTTACAGGCTTCTTTCATTATTAATATTATTATATATTTTTTATAAAAAAAAACTTGAATGGCAAGGAAAGCTAAAAAGTTAAATTGCGTCAAATACTTAGTGTAAAATAATAGTTTGTTAGACTAAAAAAAAAGAAAGTTTAGATAATTATATAATTAGACTTATTTATTTAGACTATATGTGAAGAAATCCTTATACAGTTGAGATACAAACAAGATCAAAACACACACACATATACTAAAAGAAAAATAAAAAATTATGTAAAATATAGAAAAAATTTCACATATAGAAAAAATGTCAAACTATTTATAAGACATTGATAAACGTCTATCAGCATCTATCAGTGATAGACTTCTATCAATGTCTATCACAACTATCTAAAAATTTTGCTATTTTGTGTAAATAGTTTTCCTTATTTTTTTATTTTTTAAAATTTTCCTAAAATATAAAAGTGAAGAATTAACCGATGGAAAAATATGAACATGGAACACCTATAAAATCACCTCATATATAATCCAGCACTCATTCTTCTAAAATATTCTTTGCTTTCCAACTTTTTAAAATCCAAATCAAAAGTATAATTTGGAAGGCCAAGTTTCCAATAATTCACCAGCAAATTTGGATGACAATATGCAAGGGGAAAAAAAGGAAGATGAAATTCAACATAAAATTTGAACATTTCATTTTGATAAGTGAAGAAATTCATCATTTTTTCCTTGGCAAATGAGAGTCCAGCTACAAAACAAAATTAAGGGTGATTAATTCACAATGATAATTGAAAATTTTTGCACAAACCCAATATTATGAGTGAGAAACCTCTCTTTTCTCCCAAAGCCAGTCAGATCAAAATCCAAGCACACCTTTTCAACTTTTTCACCTTCAAAAGTGAAAGTAAAACATAAAAAAACCTGGTTCCAGTGTAGATCCAAACCAGCAGAGACTTCTCATGAAAACAAGCTGTGGTTTGCCAAGGCTTCTCCAAAAAGGGTTCAGTTTTCCGCATAAAGGCTCGGTCGGGGCTATTAGATACAGAGGTATACACTGGCATCGCTGCCTACGGTGTTCATCGTCCTGCCTAAGCTAGTCAAGAAAAATAATATACCGGTAAAGCAGCGGGATCAAGTTCCAAGCAGCCTCTCAAGCTACCACCCCGCTCGTCTGTCAACCGAAATGCAGGTATTTGATGGGAGAATCGTAGAAACTCGGCCTCGGGAATTACCATAGTGAGTGTGGAACCATCATTTCTGGTTTGAGCCTTGAAGACTGAGTTATAACCATCGACACGTTTCAAGAACATAACTTCTTTTTGCAAATCGTCATCGTCAATGACTTCTGCTATATCATATTCACATTTTTCCAAATCTGAACATTGGATTTCAGGAGTCCAGTTCTTGTATAATGCCCAAACCTCACCAATTCTAGGAGAGATGGAGAACCCATTATTAGGAGCAGGATCAGTTCTAAGCAGATGTGAAAAGGAGCGAGTGGAAGTGCAACAGTGCATAGCAGTCCTCCTTTGAGTTTTAAATCTCCCACAAGAAATTGGCATGTGTTTATCGTGCCATTTGATTGTGTCGCTTGGCAGTGTAGAGGACACCAGCCAAGTCAAGTTCACTTCGAACCTTGGTTCATGAGTTATTTTCTTGATCAGACCATAGTACCTTGGCAAGGCATCCTCGTCGCTGTACAGTGCCCAGACCTGACCAATCCTAAACTTCTCAGAACATTTCTCAAGATCGAAGTTGTGAAATTCAGGATCTGGAATCTCAAAAGCCTCATCCGGCGAAGCTACAGGTGCAACACCACCATCGCTCTCAGATCGCAGATCGCTGTTAATATCAGCAGCAGCTTCATGGGCGGCTGCATCTCCATTAGAGCCCATCATGGGCAATGTGTTACGACCAGTATCAGAAGCCACCTCTTTTAAATGCTCAGGGAGGATGATCTCTGGAACATTGGGGGGAAGAGCAGCTGGATCGAGTTCAAAAGAACCTTTTGGAACACCCTCTCTTTCATCGCCAGTGAGTGGAAACGAAGGAATCCGGTGCGAAAATCTGAACAATTCAGCAGCAGGAACTTGGAATGATTTTCCTCCTTCCTTGACCAATCGACAAAAGAGACTCGAAAAGCCTTTCACCTTAGCTAAGAGTGCAACATCAATACCAGCTTCTTCAGTAAATTCTGACATTGTCTCAACAAACTCATACTCATATTGGCTATTGGAATTGCAGTTACGGTTATTATCCCAATTCTTGAAGAGAGCCCAAATTTCCCCCTTCCTTGGATAAATCTTGAAACTGTCTTTACGGCGGCCTTTGGCCCAAGAAACAGCATGAGAAAACATCGAATCACAATCTGTCATGGTTTCAGTTGCTCCAAAAACAAACTCACCGCAAGAAACTGGCATTTCTTTATCAACACATTTTTTTCGGCCATCATCAGTTGCTTCTGGCTCTAGCCAAGTGACTTGAACTTTAAATCCAGAAGGAAACACTTTTTTGATCCAAGCATAGAATCTAGGCATAGTATCAACATCATCATACATAGCCCAGATCTGCCCAAGAGCAAAACATTCTCGGTTCCGCAGTTTATCAAAATCATTGAAATCAGGATCAGAACATGAAAGCAAATTAGACTCGGGATCACCAGCTGACTCCATGCTTCCCTGAGAAACATCCTTATCCGGTGTTTCCTTATGGCTCGCCTTCTTACTTCTCTTGCTTCTCCGTGATAAATCCTCTTCAAAGCAATGATTTTCTGGCTTATTTGTTTCCCTCTGATCATCATCCACAGCAACAGATCCATGTTGGTTATTGATTTCAGATGCCTCATCTACATATACTTCTTCAATATCGTCATCTGAAACGACGGATGATTTTCTTCTCTTTGATTTTTTGGGAGTGACCATAAAATCATCATTGTCATCATCACTTACATTCTCATTGTAAGAAATCTTCTGCCTGCGTCGACTAGATCTTCGTGGACGGTGGTCTCCAGAGCGTCCAACATCCTTTCTGCTATCATCATCAGTAACAACATTTTCATCTGTATCGAAGCTGCTTTCAGTATCACAACTCTCACTGGATTCAGAAGTCTGCTTCCTTCTTTTCTTACCAGAGAACTTTTCTGAAGCAGCAACCGAGGTGTTGTGTTTCCCCCGACGCTTCTCAGACTGAGAGTTTCCAGGGCGTCCCATCTCAGCTCTGTGATTGAAGGAATTCTGCTGCTGGAAAAATGATGTCTGGTTCAAGTTAGACATAGGTTGAGGGTGAGCCCCTTGTAGTTCCATATCATATGCAACAAAGGGCTTCTTGCAATTCTGACAGCAAAGTGATCTATTAACCACTTCTTTATAGTACTGGTACCGCACTGAACAAAATGGACAGACAGTCCAAAAAGTTGAACGATTATGACTGAACCCTGAGTGTCCTTGCGGTTGAGGAGGTGGCTGATGTTGAGGAATGAAGCTTGTAAAGTTGCTTCTGAAATTAGCTTGAACCCCAACATTAAATGTTGAAGCAGCTCTATGAGGAGGTCGAAATGGTATTGCTGGTTTGCGTCTCATATCATGCAGTCGACGTTTCTCTTGGTCCAACAGCACTCTCTGAGCTTCACCAACCAACTTGAAAGCAGCTTCTGCACCAATAAATTTGTTTTTATCAGGATGAAGTAGAAGAGCATACTTCCGATATTGCTTCCTGATTGTCGCCTCATTTGCCGTTTGCTCAATCTGAAGGATGCCATACCAATCCGTCTCATTCCCTAACAGTTTCTTCTCTGCTGCACAATGCACATCACAAACCATAAGCATTTGTGAAATATACTCGGCATCAGGATTTAGCTGTTGAGCCTTGAGAACAAGCTTACGAGCCCCCGTGAAATCTTTGCTTGCCATCTTCTTCTCAGCAATCTCCCTTGCTTTAATGGCTTCATCTTTGTTGCAATCCATAACTCATACAACGATCAACCTCACTCAAATACAGAATATGCCGTGTAAATTAACTTTTACATAACCGCACAATGCTTTATTATTCTCCTCTCTAAGTTACACTGCAACTTCGGACAAACCACTGGTACTTCCAAACCATGCCCCAAGCACACGGACCTCAAATCAAGTTGGTTGCTACAGTTTGGAACGAGTTAAATCAATTAAAATAAATTTAAAGCACATGGAAGAATAGTCTATTAAAGAAATAATGCCTGGTAAGCAGACAGATGGTCGATTCTTTATAAGCATGCAAATCAATTTGAGGCACAAATTATTCTCAGTATTCATCAGAAAAAATTTACACCACCACTTTTCTAGAAGTTGTCTAATTTGAAGGTATAAGATCAAAATGGTAGTCTAATAAAACAAAGATGAAAACAATTTAAAAAATGATATGAAATTAAAAAGAGGGGGGGAAATCAAAGCCTCAAGCCAAATAAGAATACAGAAGCCAAAAGGCTCTTCCAAAAGAAGAAAAATGTACTTAAACTACATGAAGACAGAGCTACAAAAGAAGGAGAATCTAAGAAACGATTGTAGGACTTCTCCTTGTTAGAGATTAAATTGTTCCTTTCGAGCACAAGCTCTTCCAAAACTACATAGGAGCGCTCAAATAAATCAAGATGTACATAATTGCTCTAGCCACCTATCAGACCAGTGAGGCCAGCACTAAATGGAATAGCTTGGAGTCATGTATTGACTACTGTGCATGGGCTAAGGCTGGATTTCAACAATGAAGTTCAATGACAGCCCCACTATTTCATCACTCTCTCCAACATTCTCTTTCACCTTGCCATTATCCTTAAGTTGTTTTCAACTCATTCAAGAAGCTTCGTCTCAACATTTCATATGCCAGATCCAGTAGTGGGGAAACCACCATTTCAAATGATTAGTGATAACCCTTTACACTGTTCTCCTATCTCAATGTGAATAACCTTTCAACAAGCTCGACATAGAGATCTGTTAAGATAATCGAGGAGTACACCATCCACCTTTTAGGGAGAAGGGTCGATTCTTGTGGTTAGTTGGGGTGTGTGCGTTATTATGAGATATTTCGGAAAAGAGAAACAATGGAGTGTTAAGAGATTTGGAAAGGGACCAGAGTGATGTGTGGTCCCATACTAGATTTCATGTTTCTCTTTAGGCTTCGGTTACAAAGTTTTTATTTTAATCATCAATAGGTGTTATTTTACAAGATTGAAGGCCCTATCTTTAAAGGCATTCCTTTTTTTGTGGGCTGGTGCCGCTGGTTTTTTTGTGGCCCAACCCGACCAAAACCGACCTATTTGTGATAAAACTACAAAAATAAATTACTTTTATTCAGCATGTCTTTCCAATTTTACTCCTTATAAACTACAAAAGTTTGTGTGCGCGTGTGTGTAATATTTAAAAATAAAGAAAAATAATAATAATAAAAGTTGAGTCATTAATTATCACATGTTCGCTCTCCAATGATCTCTCTTCTCTCACTTCAAATTTATCATTCAGAGTTGCGTCCGACAATCTCTTTTCGTGTGAATCTTCCTCCCCATGCTTCTCACACATAATCTCTCTTATATCTAGCTCCTTTCTTCGTTGTTCTCAGGGTTTCATTTTTTAATCTTCACTCTCCAATGTTCCTCTCTGGCATACCCAC
The DNA here is from genome assembly GCA_002890555.2 of Lagenaria siceraria. NCBI lineage: Eukaryota > Viridiplantae > Streptophyta > Magnoliopsida > Cucurbitales > Cucurbitaceae > Lagenaria > Lagenaria siceraria. The sequence goes on from CM016488.1 coordinate 21,055,955, forward strand.
TCTAGATTTATGTCTTCTCAGCATTTTCGCTTCAAATTTTCATTGTTGATGTGGGTGTCTCTACTTGGCTCTCCAAATATCTCTTATCGTTGTGTGCTCTCCAACATTTGCATTTGGTGTCTATGGTTGGCATTTGGTGTCTTCATTGTATCCTCAACACTGCAAATCTACATCTCTGACCCTCTCCTTTTTGGCACCTCTATTCCTATTCATTCACTCGTCTGTATTGCATACTTGATTTATCAAAATTTTAGCAACCTGACAACCCCATCTAACCCAACTGGAACATCTAGGAGTTGGGTTGGGTTGGATTGGATGTTAGAATCCTTGGGTTGGAGAAGTGAACATCCTGCAATTTCAGGTTGGTCCATAAAATGCTTTCAACCTAACCCATGTACACCTCTAGCTCCTTCATTATTTGACTCACTCGATGCACCAGCCCTGTCGTCCAATGTTGACTCCAATGTCTTATTTCCCTTGCCTTCTTAACAAGGCAAACAATTCTACTACCATCCTAATCCTCTAGCAAGTTTGGTCATTGCAACAACTAAGCCATCCCTTCCAATAACACACATTATTTTACTTCATGCCTGGTATTTTTTAGACTTCCTCTGCCACTACACACAATCATGCTACCATATACTCCTTTCTATTATCAAATTTTCTTTCCCATTGGCGTGCCTATGGACGTACTTGGTACTTCGATATAAATTGAGCTCAACAAGGGGGAAACTTTTTTTTTTTCATAAAATACTTGAGCAACAATTGTTGGTGTGAAATTACAAAAGAAAAGGAAAAACCCCCACTCGAAAGGAATCACAAAAAGACTATCCAACTGGATAAAAGAGAAGAGAAACTGAAGTGGGGATTTGAACCTTAGACCTTCTAAGCCGTGCTTGATTGGTAAGGTAAATAGATGGATACAAGTATACAACTCCTTCTATTAGGACCATTGCTACTTACTAATGATGTAGGGGTGGATAAAAGTTTATCAAACTTAGGTGGATCCTCTCCAGAACTACTAAACTATTTCTTGTCTCACTCTTTCAAGTTTCAACTCTCCCTATATCCCATCTTAACCAAATTACAAAATAGCATGCCCAACTCTTAGAATATTAAAATTTTAAGAGTTCCTAATAAACAAATGTACTGGGGTTTGGCAACTATCTCATAAAATTAGTTGAGATATGCACAAGGTGGAGGTGCAAACACAAACAACTAATGTTGTTTTCAAGAAATTTAATATGCTAGTTTGGTCGCCACCATGTGATTTAAAAAACAAAAAACATATTTTACAAAGTTAAATGATTAAATGCAGATTGCTGGAAGGGTCGATGTCCGTTATCAAGAGTTTGACGATGACTAAATACACCATATACACATTCAGTTCCACAATCCCTTTCACAAAAACCAATCATCACTTCACTAGAGTTAGAAAGGAATGCATGGAACCACCTTACAGCTCTACGCTCTTGATATGGCGACCAAACTCAATAAACACTTCTACACCTTCATCGCAAAATCCGTCAACAGTTCCAAATTCCACTACGGCTTCGATTCTCATATTTCAGGACTTCACAAAGAACAATAGTAAGAGTTGATGAAACTCTTAGCAAACCCAACGAAGTAAAACCCTAACTCAGCCTAAATTAGGTAAAACACACATTTAAGAAACAAATAAACTTAAAAAACGCCATTGAATCCATTTTAGTCAAAAGCAAAAGCCCACACAGAACATAACATCAAAATCTGCAGAAGTTTAGAGGCGACGATTTGATGATGGGATTCAAACAAAACCCCCAAACATGTTCATAAATGGAAATTTCGAGGAAGAAGAAAAACAACATAAAATAAAATATGTACTTACTTGTGCTTTTTTGTCAGTTGAAGAGCAACAAAAACATAGAGTTGAAGGAGAAGAAAAGTTTGAGGGGAACGCAAAGATTGGGCATCGGAAGAAAATCAAAGGGATTTTGCAGTGAATGAATTTCTCTGGTGCATTTTTTAAAAAATTGTTAATGTAATAACGTTTAAAGTGAGGGTTCTTCGCCTGAGAGATTCGATGCAAATTCTACGGTATCGATTGCTTTCATTCGCGATTCTTCTCTTTCTACGCCCGCTGATTAAATGAAAATAAATGATTATTTCGAAGATGAAATTACCAAAATATCCTTCGTTATTGTGTTAAATTACAAATTTGGCTAAATGACAAAAAAAATACTCAGAACTTTGCACTTTGTCTCGATGATACCCTTGAACTCTCGGAAGACTCATTAGTACTCTAAAACTATCAAAAATACCCTTTTATCATTAGTATACTAGTCTTCAGGAAGTGATTTGTATGTCATATGTTAAGTTATCGAGTTGCACTTTTAACCAATTTATAAAGCTACTTTGTTTTGCATCAAATTAACCACATGTTTCACCACTCGTGCCAATCTTTCTATTCCTTTGAGTTTTGTTCTAGTGACCGTGCTCTATAGGTAGGAGACTTAACGTGTTAACTACATCACTGCATTGATCGATACGTAAATCGTAATGTACTTTATATGTTGGGATATGATGGTCACTTTACCGCAAGTTTCTATTGTATCAATCTACCCTTGTTTGATTATTGATGAAGTTTTCATGTCTACAGGTTAGTTCATCGGGTTATTCCTAAGATGAACCATTTGTGCTTTGTCTCAATAATACCCTTGAACTTTTAAAAAGTTACGTTACTATCTTTAACATTTAAAAACGTTCAAAACACATTTATCATCAGTGAATGGACGGAAAACATTCATTGCCCCCTTTTCTATTTCTCTTTCCTCAATTAATTTATGCCTAACAATTAACACTTCCCTAGTTTTCATTTTGTTCCCCTATTTTTCAATGCTCTAATGCTCTTCTTACTCTATTATTCAATCTCTAATCGTACCGCTTTCAACCAATGTATACATGGCTGTACCGCTTTCAACCAATGTATACATGCTATAGCCATAAGAAATAAGAGTAATGGAGCTAACAAGAAACCTTATGACTTAATAATGTCTTGATAAAGTTGTACATGGGTGGTTGAGAAAGAATCTTTACCTTCCATTTTCGCCCTTATATATTTTTATAATCTTAACTTTGCCCTTCAATACCCCTTCAACCTACACCTCACACCTCACACCTCACGACAACTCACGAATCGTTACAATATAATGTCCCTTCAGCCTACACCTCTCACCTCATATCAACTCACGAATTGTAACCATATTAAAAATTACTTCCCATAAAGATGAACCAAAACCCTATTTCTTCTATGTAATCTCGATGGTAACCTTCAGAGGAGCAATAAAAAAACCCAACCGCTTGATCGTACTTTTGGTAACATGACAGCATAATATTGGAAACTCAAGTTTCAAACGAGGAACAAGATTACAGGAAGCACCAAAATCATTCAAATTTGGCTTTGGTTTTTTCTAAAACTACTTTGATTTCAGTTATCTTTTATTTAATATCTATTTGTTTTGTGTATGTCTGTTGCAAATGAGACAGGTCGAAATTACAAATGAGAGATTTTTTTCGTTTATAGTAAATTTGAATTGTCCTAATACGAAAGTAAGTATATATAATTTCATTCGTGTCTTTAAATTTTATTTTGACTTTATTTCTAGTTCGATGATAATTGATGACTAATAGTGGAATTGTTACTTTTTTTTCTTCCTCATTTTGTTTTTCACGGTTTGTTTTCATATGTATTTTTATTTAATATAATTTGTTTGTTTGTTTTTTCATTTCAAGTCTTTTGAGTTTTGGACATTAGATTTGATTTAGGAAAATTTTTACAAATAAAAAAAATGTCAAACTATTTACATAAAATAGCAAAAAAAATACTGATAGACATTGATAGACTTTTATCCGCATCTATCAGTGATAGACTTCTATCATTTCTATTGCTGATAGATCCTGATAGACTTCTATCAGCGTCTATCACAACTATTTAAAAATTTTGCTATTTTGTGTAAATAGTTTACCTTATTTTTCTATTTTTAAAACTTCCCTTTTATTTAGGTATTTATTTATTTTGTTTGAGTGGTAAAAATTTAAGGAGACATCAATCCTCCTATAGTTTCTTTTAGATATTTTGATATACAATTTTATGAATTTCTTTTAAAATGTTTCAGATTATGAGTTATCTTTTCGCTCGCCATATTAAATCAATTTTACATAATATCTTCATAATTTTGGTGTCAAGAAACATGCACTTTCTCTCTCATAATTGATATAAATGTTGAAATTATAAAAGAATTATTTATTTGACCATTTGATAAAATATAACACAATATCAAAATTATTTTAAAAAATATTGACTAATAACAAGATTTTGTTTATTTTTAAAAAAATCACAATATAAATTATAAATTAAGATTTACTATTTCACTTTTGTACTTTTTTTTTTAAACAACTTATAAATGAAAAAAAAATCAATTTTACAATTTCAAAATATAGAACATAATATCTTCTCCCTTCTTTTTTTAATATAAACAAGATCAAATTTGTAGGAAAATAAGTAATAATAAATAGTTTTTGTTTTTAAAACAAACAAATAGTATGGTTTTGAATGAACGTGCCCAGCTCCGATGTATTTCTACAAAATATAAAAAGGTTTAGAGAGTTAAATTTTTATAAATTTCTTTATTGTTTGTTGTTGATGGAATGCGAGTCGGTGCCTCTCAGAAAGATAATGAAGGTTATTTTTCCAATATTTAGTTTATAAAATATATTTAGATATTTGAAAAATTAAGTTATGGGTTAAATAGGTACAATTGGTTCATGAAATAAATGTTTGAGATGAGATGCTATCACATTAAAACATTATCATCAATTATTTAATTATCTAATCAGAATTAAAGTTGTTGAAAAATGGTCAGAAATCACTCTTAAGTTTTTACTTTTCAAAATAGCACGTTTTTTTTTAACATTTGTTAAATTAGTTTCTCTTTCTAATTTATAGATTGTTTTGGACACTTTCGGTATATCTAATATATACCGACATTTGGTAATTATTTTTCTAAATATTATGTAATCTTCCCAAATCTTATACCAAATTTTATATATTTTCAAATTTTCTCCTAATCCAGTTATCTTTAATTTTTTAATTTTTTAGCTCAGTTTCTATTTTTACAATTATATAAATTTCCAAACTTTCAAATGAATTTACCTATTATCTAAATGAATATCGAGTTATTGTATTTTGATTTTTAAATTTTGAGAAAGATTAAACTTTGCAAAAGAAAAATTAGGTTAGATAGGGAAAATATATAAAATCTTGGTATTAATCTCGGGGCAGATTAACACTGAGATTCTATATATTTCTCATATCTTTTTTTTTTTTTTTTTTTTTTTTTTTTTTTTTTTTTTTTGCAAAATTTGATCTTTCTCAAATTTTAAAAATTGAAAACCATATGACTAATTTGAAAATTCATATGATTGTGGGATGAAAATATGTTTTTATTTATCTATTAAATTAAACAATATTTTAATAATAATAATTTCACTTATTAGTATTTCTTTGTATTGGATTGAAATCTACCCACATCTCCAACTAAATAAATATATACTTATTTGAATAATATATATATTTTATCTCTATTGAAAAAAAAATTGTAAGTTCATAAAATCTAACCCGAACAAATACTTTTAATTTTCATTTAGAAGACTTTGAACTCTCTAATAAAATAAAGTTTGGAAAAAAATTGAAATATATGTATTTATTATGTGAAGAGGTGCAAGAAAGAGAATTGTGTATTTATTCTGTGGAAAAATTTGTATTTGTTAAAGATGTGTATAAATGGTTTTAAATTTTAATTTATTAATCTTTATTGATAAAAAAAAATTAAAAAAAGATATGAAGACAAAATAGAAATTGCTAAAAGATCTCAGGACAAAAAGAAAATATAAAATTAAATGAAAAAGAAAAGTCATGAAAGTTAAAAAAAAAAAAAAAAAAAAAAAAGTAGAAAAAGATATAAGGATGGAACAGGAATTGTTGAAAGATATAATTATAAAATAGGAATGAAAAATTAAATGAAAAAAAAAAAGTAAAGGTATGAGAGTTATATATACAAGACCATGAAGGAGTGTGAGTGTGAGGACAAAGGAGTCAATATTGAAAATGTTAGAGGCAACGAGCAAAGTTAAAAATTCTCATCTCTTAGTTAAAAAAATATATAGAAAAAATATTTTAGTTTAGATTAAAGTTTAAAATTAAGAGGGTAATTAAATAATCCAAATCAAATTAGAAAAAAAATTAAGTAAGAGAAGACTATCACAAAATTTAAAATAATAATAATAATTAAGTTTAAATTTAAATTTAAATTTAAGAAAATAATCCAATCATAATTTTAAAAAAAAAAATTTATTAACTAAGAAATGATTGTCACAAAATTTAAAAATAATAATAATAATAATATAGAGGGTCGTTTTCAAATACAGAAAAATGAACTAAAATATTTATAAATATAATAAAATTTAACTATTTATCTGCGATAGACAGTATCTGTGTCTATCTGTAGTCTATCCAGATAGTACTATATCGCGGTTTATCGTGAAATTTTGCTATATTTGTAAATATTTTCAGCAGTTTTATCATTTAAAATAATTTTTCTAATATTATAATGATTTTTTTAAATTAAGAGAGGATTATCATAAAATTTAAAAAAATATTAGGAAAAAATATTGTGTTGGAATAAAAGTTTAAAATTAGAAGGATAATCAAATAATCCAAATTCTAAATAAAAAAATAACTTTTTAAGAAAGATAAAAATTATCACGAAGTTTTAAGATATAAATTTTGTTTTTTCGAAATTAAAGTTTGAAATTAACATGATATATTTTTTTTTTTTTAACTAAAAGAGGATTATCAGGAAAAATATCAATTAATAACCCATGGCCTGTTATTTTATTTTTGAAAATTAAGCCTATTTTCTCTTTCTTTCTTAGAATAACTTGCATCTTTCTTAACCAAATTTTAAAAACAAAATTAGCTTTTTAAAAGTTAGGTTTTTTAATTTTCAAATTTTGGCTTAATTTTTTAAACTATGGTAAAAAATAGATAACAAAGAAAGAAATTTGAAGATGAAAATAGTATTTATAATCTTAATTTTTAGAAAAAAAATAAAAACTAAATAGTTACCGAACCAAGTCTAAGTTATTAATTGATAATTTTTTTTTAGTATAGTAACTATAGAGGCCAGGGATAAAAACTAGATAGAAGACCATGGTAAAAACTAAAAAGAACAATTATTTTACATGAAGTGAGCACTCAATAGTGGATCATATATAATGCAAAATCCTTATGAAACCGCCATTGAATTCATAATTTCAATCCTCGCTTTTCTGTTCCCGCCCACTCATTCGTTCTTCAGCTCTCCCTCCTCCAATCCATTGCCAGTCGCCAACATTCTCTCTCGCTGAACTCGAATCACAATTTACGAAGATCTTTATTATTCATCTTTTATCGCTGCTGTTTATCTGAATCACGATGTGTGAAGTTTTTCACTCTTATTCTTCCTTCGAACTCTCCATTTTGAACCTTGGCAAAGCGAACAGAGACAATATAAAGCAGTATCACATCTTCGGCAGTTCCATTGGTGGAGGAAATTTCTCGGTAACGTTTTCTTAGCTTCATTTCAAGTCAATCTGCAAATTTCTCTGTTGTACTCTGGTAATTATGCAGTCAATGTCGGCTGTAGGTTTGATATTCTGAACTATGCTTTTGTAAACTATATATAATGGAAGGAAGACAACGATCGAGGAATTGGTGATTAAGCGCGTCAACGTATAGCGGATGATCAGTGTTCTGGTCGAAGCAAATCAATCAACGTCACTTATTGTACAAAGAAGGAATTCTCGTTTTTTGCTCCGAGTCGTTTGTCTTCAAAACTCGAAAGAGTGAGGCTGCTGCATCTGTTTAATCTCTGACTAGTTGAACTTTTGATTTTGCATTGTATCTAACTAAGCTGGAATTTTAACGGGATTTAGATTTCTGCGGGAACAGGCGTGCTTCACGAACTAGCTATAAGTTTATCCTTCAATGATCGCAGGTTAGGTTCTTGATCCCTTAGATAACCAGATTAGGGCTAAATTTTGTTTACTTCCAAGATCTTCCATTCTACATTTTCTGCTGCTGGAGCATCAAAACCTCATGCTCGATCGAACTAACTATGAATTATTCATTTTCTTCAACTCCGGCTTCCTAATCCCTTCACCAGGATATGTTAGATAATTATGAGTTTTGCTTTCCATGGAGGAACTTCTTGTCAAATGTGATCAGGTATGGTCCTATTGGTGTACTTTTATGGAGGAGACCTCATGAGCTAGTAGGATTTAAGCATACAACGTCAGGTACTATTACAACTCTTCTCCATTTCCCGACAAAAATATTTTGATATTTGCGTTAAGTAGAAAAAAGTGCTATTAAATTATCTACTCGATTTCAACTATCAATCTGTTAGAAGTTGTGATGGACATTCATAATGAAATAATCAAACAAAACTTATTTGATAAGAAAATTTTCACTTGTATTGAGAATTCTCTAAGAAACTATAAACGTGTTCACACTTTTTGTTTGAACTCTGTGTGTCTGTTCTTTTCCACACATTTGCTTCAAACACATTGAAGATAATCCTAAAAGTTCTCATAATAAACCGAAGCAAAGAGGAGAAAAAACCGTACTCTTTGGACTTCAAGCAGTAACCGTATCGAAGTCCAATCTTCAAGATCCATTCCTTCCATTGATTGTGTTTGCAGTAGCAGATAAAAGCTTTTAACCCTTGAACATTTTATTTTTATTATATCAATGAGGAATTGATTCTTGTTAAAAGTCCAACGGCCTTAAATGTCTAAACAATATTTGTCACTAGCGAAATAACAGATGGAATGTTTAAAAAGTGAAACTAAATAACAGGCATTTGGGTGGTTTTGCTAGAGTCCAAGCAAGAGGCAACGTACAGTAGGTTTAATCTTGACTCCCTCTGGTCGTGATATTGTCAAATAGAGAAGTTTTCTGTAAATGCCAGTATGAAGAAGCATCACTAAGAACATTACCATCAAAAGAACTTTACTGAATTTAAGGATCCAATGAGAGAAGTATCATAAATCAGAATCAAATAGTTGAAGAGTTTAATGACGGTTAGAAAGATAAATATCTCTAGAGATCAAATCTCCAAACCAAGAAAAGTTTTAAACTACTAAGATCCTTGAGCTTGAGCTGCCCATTAAAAAAATCTTCCAATGTTAGGGTCACCCACATTAGATCCAGTAATTGAAATATCAATAGAATATACTGACTGACAACAAGTTTTTAGAGAAAGATCCTGAACACTTAGTGATGAAGGAATGTTAGGCGTATAAATTGTTTAAAACCAGGAACAGAAACAACACAAAAGAAAAGGAAAATTTAGAGAATCAATAACCATTCTTTGGAGGCTTCTTTTAAATCATAGATGGATTTGGGAACTTTAGAAACTAAGAGATGCCCCTCGTGACTCTTTATAGGAGAACCTAATGGTAGATCCACAATATCTCCTAAAACAATCACTAGTGAGGAAGACATTATTTGCATCAAGTTGCTTAAAATGTCAATCATAAATAAATGTGATCACAAAGAGAATGTTTTCAGGGACAACCTCTGCTGCGAGGGAGAGAAGTCCTAAAGAAACCGTAACCTTCTTGTTGGGTTTATTTTAACGAGCATTATTATATTTCTCCCTAGATTTCCACCTTATTTATACTCGACCTTATAAGTGTCTTTTCTCTTTTTTTGGATATTTGCGAGTGTCCGGGTTAGTTTATGCATATCTCGACTAATCTCACGGGACAACCCACTCGACTCTACAACATTTGGGTGTCAAGGAAACTCTAGGATATTAATTCCTAGATACGGCTACCATGAATTAAACCTATTACCTATTAGCCTTTTATCAAACTCCAACATTTTATTTACCTTATAAGTGCATCTGTATCTAACATAATGGTTAACTTGGTTTGGTAAGAAGGAAGGAAAATTTAGGCAGCCAAAAACCTGGTGAGAAGTATAATTTATTCTCTCTCAATTTGAAAGGAAAGGAGAAGTATAATCTACTTGTGAGCCATAAAGTAGTTGCAAAGGGGTTCTATTTTGTAACATTCTTCCTAGGCTTTTCCTTTGCTTATGACTAGGAGAGTAACCTTGTACTTTGTAGCATATAATATTTGTCATGAGCGTAACTTATAGAAAGGAAAACAACAATAAGTACATAAAAGGTCATGGGATCACTGCCGTTGGAGACTAAATTCATGTTCCTTTGATGGTGCTCTTGAGAAACAACAATATTAAGACATGTTTGGCCCATTGACTTAAGTCGGTGTTAAATAACTCAACTTCACAAACTTAACTGTATTCACTATTAAAGTTTGCACATTCATCGAGAAACTCTATCTTTTCCCTTCTCTTTCTCTCCCTTTCTCTAATGTCTCTTAACTTCAGATTAAACAATTCTGCACTCCAAATACAGATTTTCTAACTCTAACGTATTAATACTCCAAACTTCAGAACTCAACTTGACGCCTCAAATAGCCCTAGACAAATTAGATCTATTAAAATAAGTTGAACTCTAATTTTGTGATCTTTAATTATGTTCATGCCACTAGATCTTCAATTAAAAAGAGAGAGTATAGAATTAGGTGCAGTTGAGTTGTGATGGATTGAACAAAAGTCTTAAGATCTGAACTATCGTAAATTAAGGAGAACAAATATCACGGGTTATAAAGGAATCGTCAACTACCAAACAAGCAGCAGGAAAAAAGTCCAATTTTTTGTCCCATCCCCAAAACATTACAACCTGTATCCACTATAAATCATCCACTTATCATCAGCCACGTGGAATTATGTCCTACCTGGCTTCTCTATTCTCCCATTTCAAAGGTCCCACGTCATAATTTCGAACAAAAGTCCCCAAAGCCATCATCCTCGGCAGCTTAGTAAAGGCAAGGGATATTTATTATTTTATTATTTTAATCTTTTAATAAGACAATATAATAATAATAATACAAATAAAATTAAAACACCATTTTGATTTCCATACTTTGAAGTTTATTCAATTTTAGTCTTTATACTTTTAGCTCTTTAATTTTAGTCAATATACTTTTAATAAATCTTAAATGTAGTCCTGATTGCTAGTTTATTATTGGTTTTTTAAAATAATTTTTATTATCTATTAACATTTTTACTATAAATTTTAATAGCATATTCACATATTGTATTTCCTTGCTTGAAAATTATTATTATTATTATTTAATCAATTTTGGTAAAAAATAACTTTAAGTGATTAAATTTAAGATTAATTAAAAGTACATAGACTAAAATTGGACAATTAAAAATATAGAAACTAAAATTGAACAAACTTTAAATTAGGGGTGTTCACGATTATGTTCGATTTGACCACACTGTTTGTTTTCTCCAAACCGAACCATATATATTCTATTTTGTATATAATATATAATATTTATTTAAAAACAAATAGAAAAAGATATATATAAACGACTCTGTTCGGTTTTAACTAACATAATTGATTCGGTTTTATCATATATATATATATATATATAAACAGTTCAATTTGGTTTGGGTTTTTTATTTTAACTAACCTAAACGACTTTATATATATATATATTATATATATAACGTAAACAGTTCGGTTTTGAGTTCAGTTTTCAAATCCTAACCAAAATTTATCTTCTTATAATGGTAAATTGAACCGGACCGAACTTTTAATAAAAATCGAATTTTCGGTTTGATTCGATTTTGATGAAAACTGCTACTTCAAAATATAGAGACTAAAATAATATTTTAACCTAAAATAAAAAAATAAAAAATAATAATAATAATAATAATAGCCGTGGTTGGATATTGAGAAATATATTAGTGTAGTAGACAGCCTCCATTGATTTCATCCATCATTAGAATGGCCTCCTTTTGGAATTGTTCCGCAGTATTCATTATGTTTTTCATGGCCATGCCCTCACCCTTGCTTGCTTTACCCATCTCTCTTTTTCAACAACTTTCCCCTGAAATTGCTCCATTATTGCCTTCTACCGGTGGTAAGATTCCTTCTGCAACTGATTCAATTCCCACCATTCCTTCCAACCCTAGCCCTCCAAATCCAGACGACTTCGAGGCTTCTGCTCCTGATTCCTCTGCCCTTTCTCCATTTGGCTTCCCAGGTTCTTCCGCACTTCCTAAATTCTTCCCTTCCTATTCAAATTGGCTTCTTCTTCTCACTGGATTAGCTGTATTTCCCTTCTCTCTGCACTTTTATTGATTCTCGGAAACTTCTTTCTCCAAATACAACTTCCAATTTTACTTCTACTTCATTTCAATTTTCATCTTTTTCTTCTGTTAATTTCATTTTTCTTATATATGGAAATTGGTACTTTAAGCTTCTTTCTGTTGAACCATTGCTGGGGAAAATTCAGATCATTTTGTACTATAAAGCATATATAGAATGCAGCGTTTCCGTGTTTAATTTTTTTTATTGGCTCCTTGGTTTTCTGCCATCATTTGGATTTCTCTTGTTTTGGTAACTATTTTATTTTATTTGTTTTTTTTTTAAATTAATCCTATAAACACTCATCTGGCGTTACTTTTAGATATTATATTAAATTTGCTTTCACCTATTAGCTTAAACTTTTGAGTTAATTAACTATTTAAGATGATACCAGAGTAGGTTACTTCAGGATGTTTTGGGTTCAAGCCCCTATATTGTTGTTTTCTCCTTAATTAATATTCATTTTTACTTATTTGACTATTCTTCATATTTCAAACCCGCAAGTGAGAAGGGAGTGTTATTAATATTATGTTAAATTTGTCTTCATCTATTTTTGGGTCAATTGGCGAACTATGTACTTTTTACTGTTTTTAACCATCAAGCCAAATTTTAAGAAAAACGCAAATGATTGAAAGAAATTGAAAGAAAATAGAAAATAGACTTCATTTTCAAAAATAAAAAACCAAAAAATTACCAAAACCGTCCTAACCCCAATGTTTTAATAGAGATGGATGTGGATGTCTGAATGTTTCCTGTCTCATATTTGATAGAGTTAGAAGTTTTGATTACAAGTGACACATTTTGCATAAGAATTAATTGAGTATACATTAGAAAAACAATATACTTAGGACAAAGTATGAGTAATTTTCGTGTGAATTATATTAGTTGAGTAGGAGGAGGGTAATTTTGGTAGCACATGGGGATTTGAATCAGTGGAAATGGGCAAACATGAAATCTGATTCCTTGTGCATGTGATGCACACTAAGTGTGAGTCTGTGAATTAGGTGTACTTAGTTGAAATTTTGAGTCACATGTATATCAATCAGTATGTTTTTTTCTCAATGGTGCTGGTTAGGTAAGACTTCCTTGTCTGGTTTCCCTTGTCATTGTCAGGTTTTTTTTTTTTTTTTTTTTTTTTTTTTTTTTTTTTTTTTTTTTTTCACTCCTATCTATTCATTTTTATTTGTTATATATTCCTTTGAAATATATATATATATATATATAGTTTTGTTTAAGACAACTCGCAAGAAGGCACTTAAGAATTGTTTGGGGGCCTGTAATGAAATGAGTTTATAATGTGATGTAATTCAAAACTCAGGTTTGGATGGATCGTTTTGAGCCCGATTTGTAATATTAAACTCATTCCGTTTCGACAGTTTTTAACCAAACCTTCTTTTCCACCATTTTCACGTTTCATGATCTCATTTATGTTCTGCGTTTAATACTTCGCTCATTCCAACACTCATTTTGGGTTTGATTTGTAATACCAAACTCATTTCGTTTTTTGCAGTTTTCAACTCAACCTTCTTTTCCATCATTTTCACGTTTCATGATTCTATTTCTGTTTTACTCTTGATTTCTCACGTATTTCAATACTCATTTGATTTTTAGTAATCTAGCTACATTTCAGTCAAACAGCTTCTTAATATGAGGTATTAAGGGTTAAGTTTAAGTTAGGTGGATGAAAAACAACACTAAGTATTTAAAAGTTTCCTTACTCATTTTTGCATTTACTTTTTCATTCCATTTTTATATTCTTTTGATATATATATATATATAGCACAAAGGCATTTAGCAATTGGGGTTGAGTTTAGGTTAGGTGGGTGAAAAACAAACCGAGTATTTAAAATGTTCATGCCATATTTGCCTGGAGGGTATTAAATGCAATATGCTTCCTCGCGTGATAGAGGGGGACAAAAGAGAGTTAATTAATATTAGGTAATTAAGGCCACGTTTATGTGAGGGAATGAGTATAAATCAAATACAATTCGTATGGTGGAACTTATCTGATTACTTTAGCTTCTGTTTACACGTCCATATGTAATCATAATTTAAAATAGGATCTATCGTACCATTCGTAATGAAATCTTGTAATCTGATTGAGCTTGGGAAGGTCCTCAATCCAATTGCATTTAAATATGCAGTGGGACCTACATATTCCGTAAGAATATTTGTGTCTCAATTTTCGTTGTTTGTCCTTTGAAATGAGGTGATACCGCTTTACAAATGGAAGTATTGGTAGCGATTTCGGCCAGTTTAGCAATTTTATAACCCCCTTTCATACGGATCTACCAGTTGTTTGGGGTAGCGGTAGCGATTCGGCCACTTTAACAATTTTATAATCCCGTTTATTTGTCTTACCGATCTACCAGTTGTTATGAGGAAGTCGATAGCGGTTAAGATCCCGATACTTTTATCGATATTATTATGTTTCATCGGTCGAACGTTGAATTTTTAAATTTTTGTTACAACCACATTCATGCTACTTTATCGATCTATTGCTGTCGATAGAAAAACTTTAACGTGGTTGTTCGAGAGCCTCATGCACATGGATTTATCAGTACCTTCATACTCATGCAATCCCACCAAGCAGATGTTGATGAACAGCAAACATACAATTTCTAGTTTCAAACAACATTGGAATGTATATGTTCCTCGAAGCCCTAATTGTATGTGTTATAATCAAAGACGATTATCGATTGAAACGAAGTAAAAAATCGAAGTAAAAGGCAGAATATGTTACACTTACATGAGGACGACTGAACAAATGATCAATGAACACTGGAAAATAGAACTTGAAGCCGAATGGTGAGGAAGTAAAGAAGAGTAGGTTAAAACGGTCGACCGATTGTTTCAAATGGGGTGAATGGCAGTGTTCAATGTTGTCAATCAAAAATGGCGTGATGAGGGTAGTTTTGTCATTTTCGTTCCACTTTTGAATTAATGATTGGAAATAAACAGCCTTGCTTTTGAAAAATTAGGTCAGTAAACACCAACAATCACAATCAAATTGGTTTACAATTTAGGCCCATTTTGATTGATGGTCCAATTAGAATCAACCCTAAAATTTTGACACTATAACACAACAATAACTACAAGAAAAAGAAGAAGGAAAAAAACAATTTAGAGAGCACATAAGAAGAGGAGAAATTAGAATGAGTAAATATTATCTCTATTGTAGTGTCTATTACGAAGACATAAAACAACACAAATTATAGGATTGGAATAGTGTAAGTTATAAGATATAATTCACATTTTGTAACTACAGGTTTTGAATGTATATTGATTAAATATTACGTTTAAAATAAGCATTGATTTTTAGTTCAATTTTTTTTTTCTGTTCAGACTCTAAATCTTAGTTGTGTTTAATAGATTCTAAAATTTTGAAGTTGTGTAATAGGTAGTTCTTTATGTTCTGATAGATTTTTCGACCGTCATTTTTGTGGCAAATAAAAAACTATTTAATCTATTATATATATATATATATAAACACAATAATCTATTAGACACGAAATTATAGGGTTGAAATTCTATTACATACAAAATTTCAGTAGACAAAATAAATTAGAGACCTAGAAGATTGAAAATTGAAAGGTTAGAGACAAGGTTGGAAGTGTGTATTAGAGCAGTTGTATAATTTAATATTTTTAAAATTAATTATTTCTTTGAAACATTGATTAATGATATTTTATAATTAAATTTGAACACTTTAGGTAGTTGAATAATGTTTCTTATCAAAAAATAATAATAATAATAATAATAATGGATGTAAATTAAATGTATGGATCAAATATTTGTATTTAAAGCCTACATATGCATCTTGTGAAAGTGAAACACATTTCTTTGTCCATTTATACTTAAACGGTAAACCTTGACCCTTTAGCATTAAATTTTTTTTTTTTTTTTTTTAAAAAAGAAGGATTGATACTTCATCAAAGAATCTTTTAAAAATAACTGATGATTCAAACACAAAAATTGTGGTAATTAGACATTTAGTTTACCGTTTGCATGCTTTTATAGTCTATATTAGAATGTCAACTTTTAAATATACAAATCAAATTTATAAACTTAACACTTTATTATGAAGAAGTTTTGTCCAGATTAAACCAACGTCGTTATTTAGTTTACCGTTCTTCTTCTTTTAATTTTTTTAATTTATTATTATTATTATTCTTTACTTCCTTCCATTGGTTCCACAGTTAACTTCAGTTTGAATTGAAACGTACCCTTGATCTGTTAAGGCTTGGCCTTTATTTTTCGGTTTGCTTTTGGGTTCTATTCTCTTAGAGTGAATTTAAGAGTTTGTTATTCAGATTCTAATCCAAACCGTATAAATTCTTAAAACAACATTTTATATCCAGATTTTGAATTTTAAAATTTAAATCGCAGAATTATATTAAATAAATACAATATATTATAAATTATATAATATTAGAAAATAATAATTATATAATTTTTTTTTAATATAAATCATATACATAAGTAAATTAATAATAATATATTGCCAACTAAATGTTAGTGAGTAACTATAACTAGAGTCTGTTTTTTAGTTACAAATTCTGGAAACAATTTAGTATTTCAGGGTAGAAACTCAATTAATTTTTTTTTGTTAAATTAAACAATTTATTATAAATTATGTATATAATATGATAAAATTATACATAAACAAAAAATTTAACATATAAGAATTTATATTTAAACTAATATTAAATCTCTTGTTATGTTTTCCAAAGTTAACTATTTCCTAATCTAATTCATTATTATAATAAAAGAAATGAATTAAATAAAAACAAGCATACAAACCGAACATTATAAAATGAATGTCAAAAAGTATATTCACTAGGCTTAACCACCGAGACAGGAAACTTAAGAGATAGAATATGAGGGAAACAATTACAGAAGCAATAAGAAATGCAGAAAGAAGTGGAACATTCTAGAAACTTGTTTAATAATAATAATAATGATGATGAAGAAAAATAAATAAGGACAAAGAAAAGTGAATCAAAATTCTGACGCAGGGTTTTAAAATTTAGAGAGAGTGAATGAGGCCACGCAGTAAACGTTTGTAGATATATAAAGAAAGTTTTTAAAGGGAAAAGAAAAAGATGAAGATGGTGAAAGCAGCTAAAAGCAAAATCCAAAGAGAGAGAGAGAGAGATCTAAAAATAGAAATCTAAAATAAGGGGGAAATAGAATTATTAGGCAGCGGAATCCTTAGAAATGAGGTCCTCGATCAGATCGGCAGCCTCTTGGACGGTGGTGATGGCTTGGGCGCTCTCTTCTTCAACGCTGATCTTAAATTCCTCTTCCAGTCCCATCACTATCTCAACCTACATCCCCACATTCAAAATATCAAATTATACACCAATAATTACTCTTTAATGGAAAAATAAAATTAAAAAAAAACACACACACACAACAATACTCTTTATTGGTTGGGTTGATGCACCCACATTTATGAGTCTCAATAATAAATATAATAAATTAAAATATATATAAAAAAAAGTAAGAATTCTCTCAAAAGTAATTTATGATTGGACAATTTGGTAGAATTTTTCTTTAAAAAATCAATCAAATCCAAATAGCTCTTTTTCTTTTGGGAAATTTTTAAAAATAGAAAAATTAGAAAAACTATTTACACAAAATAACAACGCTCATAAAAGTCTAGAAATAGTGATAGAAATTATTGAAGTCTATCACAGATATATGTTGATAAAAATCTATCAATGTCTATCAGTATTTTTTTTTTGTTATTTTCTGTAAATAATTTGACATTTTTAAAAATTTTCTCTGTTTCTTTTTCTAAACATTAAACATATTGATTTTTGGAAAAATATATAACAAAATTTAAATTACGGCTTACTAAAAAAATGAGATTGGAGGAATAAGTGTGAACCGTCGACTTTAAGAAACAATAAAATAAATGTATAAAACTATTTACAAATATAGAAAAAATTTACTGTTTATTAGTGATAAAATTCTAACTGTAAAAAAAAATTTATATTTGTAAATAGTTTGACTTATTTTTTTATATTTGAAAACAATCCTATTGTTTAAATATATATTTTCTTAATCTTATTATGGCATTCAAACCTCCATGTTTATTTATTTTGGTTCCTAAAGTCATAGGTCAATGTCAGGACTATTCATTTCTTTGATTAGAACATTTGAGAGGATGAAAACAAAATAAGTATAAGTTAAAATAAAAATTAAATGTGTTAAAAAGATTTATCATGATTTATAGAGGGATATTTCAAAAAGAGTTTGAGAAAAAGAAGAATCCATACAGATACGAGTTTGAGAAAGAAACGTTAAAAGGAAAAAGTATATATAGAGAAAAGTAAATCGGGGAGAGAGATGCTTGAAAGAATAATAATATGCTAAAGGGAGAATAGATTGGGTTTCTTAAAGTACTTAAAGTAAAATTTAGGAAAACATAAATTTATTCTTAAAAACTTGTGTTTGGGCTTTAAAATTTAATTACCATTTGATATAGAGAAATTTTCACATAGAAAAAAAATATTGATACTATTAATGATAGACCAATAGAAATGATAGAAGTCTATCAACATCTATCACAACTATTTAAAAATTTTGCTCTTTTGTATAAATAGTTTCCCTTCTTTTTCTATTTTTAAAAGTTCTCCTTTCATATATTTATTTTTTCTTTTTAGAAAACTGAATGAACTCAATCCCTCCGCAGTGAAGAAATTAGGAAATATTAAGGCTCATTTAATAACTATTTAGTATTTTATTTTTGAAAAATGTACTTATTCTCAAGTTTTAAAAAATAAAAACGTAGATAAAGAAAATCAGGGTGGAAATAGTGTTTAAAATCTTTCATTTTAAAGAACCAAAAGGAAAAAAATAATAATAAATTATCGAAGGGGGCTTAAGTTGCAGATGCTAGTAGTGATGCCTTCAGCAGTGAAAATGGGAAAACATTTTACAATATATTGGGAAGTAATAATACATGCAAGCATAATATGTTGGAAGATGTCTATTTACCGTATCAAGAGAATCAGCTCCGAGCTCAGAAAACTTGGATTCTCCATCGACCTTAGAATCTGCAGCTAAAGCAAGCTGTTTCCTCACAATTTCAACCACCTTGTCCACGGTCTCTGGTTTAGCCTGTCCAAGAGTTTCACAAGTTCTGTAACTACTAATTTACAAACATTATTGTATGGATGCAAGAAAAGAAAGAACCATCTCCATTGAAATACAATCTAGGTTAAAACTTAATAGTACTCATGTTTTTTTCAAATTAAAAAAAAAAAAAAAAAAACAAAAACTGATCATTGAAAGTGTTGAGGCTCTACATAAAGCATAAACTCACAAACACATGAGGATGGTCAAAATATTGTCATGGTGTGGGTCGTTTTAGGAATTTGGAATATATTAAGTAACCTCATTAGTTGAATATTCGTTTTATTATTTGTTAGTTGTTCTGTTTTGATTTAATGTTATTTTGTTAAGAGATTCAGTAGCCTAAAGTCTTATAAATAGTCTGAGTTGTAATCTTTCTAATTAATGAGAATAGAGTAGCTCCTTCACAATTGTGAAAAATTCTCAGAATCAACGCAAACAAAAGCAGTTACCAACATGCAGACTTTTTCTAGAAGATTTCATCTACCTATAACTAACTTTGTTATGAATATTTGTCTTTAGCTGCCAATCTCGCACAATCATAATCTGCAGAAAACAGAAAACTACCAAAAAAAAACAATAAACGTACGAAGATTGGGGCGAAAACAAACAGAACCACGATTTCATGTCATATAAGAGGATTAGGGGCTAGAATTTGATCTCCGGTCTAATTGAGTTGAGCTATTACTAGCCAATTCGTTGCAACAATTTCAGAGAGAATAATATGAACTAAACAAGAATAGTTTTGACAATTAGACGATTAAAAGCCAGTAACAAATATGCATGGAACCCTCACTATCATACCGGGGAAGATCAACTTTTATTATTAAATCAAGAAAAATATAGGAGAAGAACACTTACCGCACAGCAAATCTGAAGGCTTCCCTGCCTGTAGTTCCTTCTCGAGGGAAAAATGGCTCTGCCTAAAGGCGCCGAAACTAATTTCAAACCTGAGATCCTGGCGCTTGACAACTGCTCGAAGATTACAGCAGAAGCATTAAAGAATCATGCAACATAATAAATATGAAAACTATATAAGTTTTCTCAATATTAAACAAACAAAATATGATTCTACAGTCAAATCCAACGCCTAAACTCAAGAACGCAAGATAAAATTAATCAGATCTATCATCGTCCAAGCTCAAAATTCCTTGAACCGAATCCAATCAAGTAAAATCCTAAGAATTTTAAAATTCACTCGTTCAATCTCAATAGTAGACCTCAGTAACCTAAAACGTAATCTGTAAATTGAAGCACATGGAACAAACACTTACATTATCAAAAAAAAAAAACAAATCGGATCATGAGCCTTCGCAAAAGTAAAGCACGCAAATAAATAGGTTCAAAGAACCAAATTTACAGAGTTCTGAGCAAAAGTAACTTAAAATTACCTTAACCGAATCCAATCCAGTCAAATCCTCACGAATTTAAAATTTTACTCGCTCAATCTCAACAACAAATCTCATAAACCAAAAAAGCAATCTGTAACTTGAATCAAGTGGAACAAACACATACATTTTCCAATAAAACAAATCAGATCATGAAAAAACACTTCATAAAAGTAAAGCATGCAAATCAAAAGATTATAATAGAACCAAATCTAAAAAGTTCTAAGCAAAAGTAACACGAATTTACAACTAAGAGACCTAAAAGCGAAGTAAAAAAGGATTTACCTGGCTTTGGTTGAAAGAAGCGGAGAGAGACGGCATGGAAACCGAAGATCCAGCGATGGAGAACATCTTTGTATCTTGTTGTTAAGGAGAGAGTTTACAGAGAGATCTGAGATTTGAAAGAAAATGGAATGAAAGGGAAAGAGAAGGAAAGATGAGAATATAGAGACAGAGAGCACGAAGACTGTGAGAACCTCAAATTGCGAATAAAACGCCTTTATAGATGTTTGTTTGGTAGCGTAGTTCGGGTTTTTGGGGCTTCGTTTGTATCGAATTGTGTTTGGACACGAGGATTTAACTGTTCCACTTTAACCCTGGTTACTATTGATTACTGCTTCTTTTTCTATTGATCTTGTTTGGTTACACGTATATTGTAACGCTGCGCGAGAATTTGGGAAATCCGTGTTTGGTAACCGGTGCAATTTTTTTTTTGAAAAAAACATATTTTTGTTTATGGGAAAAGAAAATAAAATTATACCCTAACTTTGAGGTTATTTATATCCGGAAAATAATTTTATGTTTTTAGATTCACATTTTGGATTCGGTAGGTGTTCTCGAAAAGTAATTTTCCGATTATATGATTCAAATATGTAAATTCTAAAGCATTATTTTTATAACGTTAAACAAGTTATGTTCTCTTTATAAAAAAAATTAAATTTTAAATTTTAAATTTTAAAATGCATAATTATATTAAAAATTAATTTTAAAAATATTAACAAATAAAGTGTTTTAAGTAATGTATAATGATCTTACAAAATAGTAATTATACATTTTTTTTAACATTAAATAAGTTCATAAATTAAAATTGAGATACAAAATTGGGAGGCAATACTAAATTTTTAAAAAGGTTAAATAAAGATTACTTAAAAAAAATGTTGACTAGATGATTTATTTGACGCAAAAATAAAAATGTATCCATATTCTTTAATTTCATGAATATTTTAAATTAAATCTTAGAAATTAGGGACTAAATTTATAAACTTAGCCCTATATTAAACACACTTGGCCGTAAATTTTCAGATCACAACGTAAATGGGTTTTAACTCTTTTTGGTGTTTCTCACTGTTATAATAATAACAATAATAATAATGAATAAATAAATAAATAGAAGACATTAAACAACGGATTTTATGATTATTTCTGTAATTATAATTGTTATTTAACACAAAAAAAAGACATTTATGAATTTATTTAATATAAATTGAGAGGTTGTTTTTAAATATAGAAAAAATAGTCAAACTATTTATAAATATAAAAAAAAAATTTAACTGTTTATCAGCGATAGACTACCATAGAAGTCTATCACTCAAACGATAGAAGTCTATCACAATCTATTGTAAAATTTTTCTATATTTATAAATAGTTTGATATTTTTTCTAATTTTTTTAAATTTGAAAAGTGGAGAAAATTTTAAATCATCATTGCTTGCCTTACTCTAACTTCAAATTAGGTTTTTAAATTTTAATGGGGAGCTGGTTTTATCTTTTATATAATATTTTAGAAAAATATCAATTTATATTCTTAAATTTTAGATTTATATTAATTAATAATTTGAATTAATAATTGTATCAATTTACAAATTGAATTTTCGTAAATATGTCAATTTACATCTTTCTCTAGATTTCGTTCGACCAATATTGTGTGAAACTTATGCAATTAAATTCCTAAATTTTCATAAGCCAGCCAATTTAAAATTTTCATTACGACTACTTTTGAAAATCATTCCGGCATAGACTTTATGAAAGTTTAGGGGTTTTATTGATACAATTATAAGTTTTACACAAGCTTTTTTCAAATAGAACCTAACCAAGGGTATATTTGTTACACTTATATAAGGTTTAAATTGATACAATTATTAGTTCATGATTTAAATTGATACAACCCATAAAGTTTAGGATTTTTTTTTTGTATTGAAAGATACGTTTTATACAATATTAAAAATATTTTTTTATAATTAAATTTATATATATATATATATATATATATTATCATTTGAAGATTCAACCACTAGAATCCTATTTATATAATATCTATTATATCCATATAATATATATTAAATATTTGATACATATAATATGAACTTCTAGTGATTGAATAAGTAAGATAGTCTACCATAACTCGAAAGTTTCTCTAGCTCTTTGCTAAGAGGGAATAACACTTTATATTATTTGAAATATTCAAAGAGAAGTTAGAACTTAGAATGATGTGGCAGTGACAAAAAATTAGTGAGAATCCAAAGTTTCATTATAGATTACGGCTACGTAAGGTCTCAACTCAATTTTAATTTAAAATTTTAAAAGATTTATACTGATAATTTTGAAATGTGTACAAAAATTAAGGGTAATATTGTGATTTTTGAAAGAATAAAAATCTTTTTTAAACAAGGGAAAAAGTTTATGGACATTCATTTTTTTTATAATTCAGTCGTTAATTAGCTATAAGCATAGTCTTTAAACCTAATACTTTGTGTTTACTAAGTTCATGAACTAAAAAGTATTTTACAAGTCTTCGAGTTTTCAAAATATTGTCTCATAAGTCTATGATCTACTCAATATTTTTTGAAAATTCTCGAACGTACTAAATACACAATTGAAAGTTTGAGGTTCCATTAAACATAAATTTCAAATCTATATCTATTAGATAGTTGAATTTTTAAAATTTGAAGGTTAAAATACCATTTTGGTCCCTGTACTTTTAAATGCTAAATTTTAATCTTTATACTTTCAGTAAATCTTAAATTTAATCCCTCGAAATTAATTTTTATCGAAATTGATTAAATAATCACAATAATTTTCATGCAAAGAAACACAATATACGAATATGTCTTTAAAATTTTATAGTGAAAATACTAATAAAAAGTAATGAAAAAAATAAAAAATAAACTAGTAGTAGGGACGGAATTTAAGATTTATTGAAAGTACATAGACTAAAATTTGACCATTGAAAGTATAGGAACTAAAATTGAACAAACTTGAAAGTATGATAACCAAAATGATATTTTAACCAAATTAAGGATTTGTGAGACCTAAATTAAAAGTTGAAAAACTTAGAAAAATTACTATAAATAGAAAAAATATCAAATTATTTACCAATATAGAAAATTTTCACTGTGTATCAATGATAGACTGCGATAGAATTCTATCGTTGTCTATTGCCCAAACTATAGAATTCTATCAGTAAAATTTTTCTATATTTATAAATAATTTGACTATTTTTTTTTAATATTTGAAAACAATCTAAAAATTTATTATACATTATTAAAATTAGAGATCAAATAAATACGAAGTCGATGACTAATTTTCCTATTAAACTTAATTTTAAATTTGTAAAAATAATTTTTTTATTTGGAAAAAAAAAGGTGAGGTTTTCAAGGTGCGATGGGTAGTTGGGAGGTTAACTAGAAGGATGGCAGCTTCCGGGAAACATTTATTATATATAAAATTTGTACTTCTCACATACTTTACCCTAATTAATTAGATGACCTAATTATTTGACTTCTTCATATTAAAATTGAAAATTATGTTCAAATTCTCCTAAAAGCTGCAATAAATTTGCCGTTCAAATATTGATTTATAATAAATTACACCATCCATTATAATTTAATTTTAAAACTATTATGACTATAAACTTACCTAGATGCATTAATTAATGTAAATGAGATAGAAAGATGAGAATCAAATAGATAATAATAAATTTTTAATAGCAAATATAAATTTAAAAGTTTAGAGTGTAGATTGATATTTACCTAAATTTAATTTAGAATAGCATCGTATTATAATTGGGAGAATATTTATATCACGGGTTTGTTTCTAGAGATTTTGTCATGAATTTTGAGATGGGTTGAATTACATTGTTTATTTTGTATAATTTTAGCTTTTAACAATTTTATGATTTAAGATTTTTTTTTAATTTTTAATTTTAGAAAATTATGATCTAAGAAACTTGTGGCATATTTGAGAGTGATTTTGAAATTGTTAAAATCGTTGGAAAATTACTTTTAATTTTTTAAAATCAGCATTAGTACGAAAAGTACGTTTAAAAGTGTAAAATTAAATATTAAATTGATTTTAAATGATTAAAAATGTGTTTTAGAGTATTTTAAAATTAAAGTCACTCTCAAACATATATTGAAATTTGAAAACATAAATTTGAAAGCGTAAAATTAAATATTGAATTGATTTTAAGTGATTAAAAAGGTGTTTCAGAGTAATTTTAAATTAAAATCATTTTCGAACATGCCTTTGAATTTGAAAACATAATTTAAAAGCGAGAGATTTAATATTAACAGTAGTTCAGTGATTTTAGATATGTGTTTGAGAGCAGATTCATATATTAGATTCTAATTTAAACCGTGATTTAAAATTCATCCAACAAGATTTTTTAAAATAAGTGGAATTTTTATGCCGGGAGAAATAATATATCCTAAATAATTAATATTTATTAACCGTTTTTTACAACATTATTAGTTAATCGTTTATTAACTATTCTTTAATTTATTATTAATATGAATATACGACTTTGATTTAATATATGGTAATTAATATTTTCATTAATCTACTATTTAATATAAATCTAATTATTTAATTTATAATATTTTAATTAAGAGAAAAGTACATTTTTGTCCTTAGGTTTGGGGTCTAGTTTCCATATGGTTCCTAGGTTTCACAATGTTACATAAGTCCTTTGGTTTCAATTTAGTCCTTAAGTTTCAAAATGTTGAATTTGCTTTAATTTACTCCATAACTTTCAAGATTTACATTTTTAACTTTGATTTTTCACTAAATCATATCCAATCTTTAGTGTTAATGTCTATTAATTAATTTAAAATAATTGACACTGGACAGAATTATAAACAATTAAGTTTCTCCATTTTCATCACTAGTAAAATTGAAATTTGACTTCATAATTATTTTTAATTAATTAACATATATTAATTTCAAAAACTAAAAGTGGGTATTTAGAGAAAATCGAGGTTAAAAGTGTGTAAATCTTGTAACCAATAACCAAATTGAAACAAAACTCAAATTTCATTGGTAAAATTGTAACATTTTGAAACCTAGGGACTAGATTGAAATCAACTCAAAACCTAAGGACTAAAAGTAACATTTTAAAACTTATGGAACAAATGGAAACTAGACTCAAATGTATGGATTTAAACCCTAAACTTTTGTAAGTGTACCGAATTTACACTCTTATTTTATATATATTTGTTTAAAAATGATGTGAGACTTATAATTCTATTCATTACACTCCTGAAATTTCATAAGTGAATCAATTAGACGCATTATTAAATTTTCTTAAGTGAATTGATTAATGTCCGATGATTTTCAAAGGAAATCATAATTAAAAGTGTAAATTGACGTGCTTATGAAGTTTAGGAATTTAATTGGTAAAGTTATAAGTATTGCATGATATTTATACGAAATGTATTAATGAATGGTATAAATTGATATATTTGCAAAAGTTTAATATTTTTTCATTTTTTTTTTTACAAATATCATAATTTAAATTTATCGTATCTCAAGAATACATGATCTTGTAGATTGGATTCAAATTTGAGATCGAAACAAAATTAACTAGATGATAGAGGTAGTATTCAACAATCATCTTTATCATCCTATAATAATAATAATAATAATAATAATAATAATAATAATAATAATAATAATAATCTTAATAATAATAATAATCTCTATCAATGTTTGAAAGGAAGGATCGATATCTTGAGAAAAGAATCTCAAATTAATTTATACCGAATTGTATAATTGCATAATTGAATTGTTATTAATATTGAAAACTTATAATTGAATTATTAAAAGAGTCGTTAATATCAATAAACATAAACTTTATGAGTGAGAGTATAAAAGGAATAATAAAATAAAATAAAGAGATATTTGCAAATATAACAATCATACTCAAAATATTTGTAGATATAGCACAATGTAAAAGAATTTGCAAATATAACAAAAATTAGATTCAGCTCTCAGAGTCTATTAGTAATAGAACATAACGTTATAAGAGTCTATCAATGATAGAGTTTATCATTAATAGATTTTGCTATATTTACAAATGTTGTTATACACTTAATTATTAGTTCTAAAAGGACTATCCATTGCAATTACCTTAAAATATAAACAATCTCGTTTGTTCTTTAGTCGAAATACAAATTCAAACCTGTGACCTTTTTAAGAATCTATCATATTTTAAATTAAAAATTAATAATTTTATTAAACACTAGACCTAACTCAATAAGTTAGATTAAAGTGTATTTTCGTAAAAGAAAAAAAACAAAACACAAATATACATATGAAAATTTAGAGGCCAAGCTTCTAATTTAATCCCCAAATGAACTAAAAAAATTAATCCACAAATTTTTAAAAACAGTACATAGCATAATAAATTTTTGGATGGATTTTAAATAATAATAATAAAAACATGGAGGAGAAACAAGACCTAACTTTTTCATCGTTGGATTAAAGTAATTGCAATAGGTAGCATTTTTAGGATAATTAATTAAGGATAAAGCAACATTTAAAATAAATTGCAAATATAGCAAATTTTCATCAATACCCTAATTCCTTTTATATATGGGTAGTACAACGACGAGATTAGCAAAAGAGACGCCAACTTTGAGCTTTAGTTCCCGTGTTTTTCTTCTTTTTAGGCAAAAGGATTGAGTGTTATTACGACTAGTAGTGGTGAGAGCTAGGACTAAATCCATGGCTCTATCAAAACACACACATACACAAAACCCTCTCTAAATATCTACAATTAAAAATCCATGAGTTACAAATAAAATTGATGGTGAAATTGTCTTTGCTATTGGTGATAGAAGTCTATTAGTGATAAAAGTACTTTTATCAACAATAGAAGCGAAAAAAAAATCGTGAATCACGGCAATATGTTTTCAATGACGTGCTTTCATCACTTACAGAAGTTTATTGGTTAAAAGAGTCTATCATTGATAGAATCATTAGTGATCAATTTCTATCAATTATAGAAACTAAACATAAATCGTGAACCAATATGTTTTCAATTATATGCTTCTACTTCTATCACGAATAGAAATTGATATTTTAGAAAGAGATAGATTCTAATGACGAACTTACAGATGTTGTTCATTTGGGAAGCTGTGATTTTCTTATGGATCTATAAAAGGAGTCTATCAATGATAATCTTAAAAAATCAAAAGTTTCGTGTCTATAGCATTTTTTCATTCCTTCAATGGGCATTTACAAAGGGCTGAAGGTAAAATTTGTTATATTTGCTATTAATTTTAAGTTTTGCTATATTTTACAATATTTTAACCTCATTTTACTATATATAAGCAAGGAGTCCTTAGATTAAAGTGGTTAGATTTAATGTTATCTTTAGATGATTTATAATGGATATTAACTTTTTTTTAAGTACAACCTCAATTACTACCCAACATTCATGTTTAGCTCCACCCATTATTTATTACATTTCAACAACACTAATATATATATATATATATATATATATATATATAAACCTATATTAGATTGAAATCAGTGAAATTTTACACAAACCAATCTGCCAAAATTTAAAATAAAAAAAAAACAAAAAAAAACTTACAAAAGTCACACAAAAACCCACCAAAACTCCACACCCCCAAAGAAAAATAAATAAATAAATAAATAAACCACACCCTTGTTTTGTTAACCTATACACAACCACCAAACTTATTTCTTTCTTTCTTTTTCATTTTTCTTCACCATCTCTCATTCCCTCTCTTTCAAACAAATTGAATTCAACCACCACTCAGAAACCCAAAATCCCAAGCCAACACAAAATTAGAAAGAAAACGAAAAAAAAAAAGGAAAAAAAGAATGATCAATATATAATGCTGTAATTAATTTGTTACCTCAGTGTAAAGACTATTATACCCCTTGAGAGGATAAAGTCCAAAAACAAAAAACCTGGTCTCCTCTCTGTCCTGTTCTTCTTTGCTTCAATTCTATCTTGGTGTCTGTATAAGAATGGTTTTATTTTCATCAATGGCTTCCACTTCCTCAATTTGCCATTGTTGTGTTGGGTCTTCCGTAGGGGAGCCTGGGACGAAGGGCACAAAGCCCCGTCCTCCGAACACAGGGCGCATGAATGCATCGTCAAATCTTCGCCAGTAATGGTGAACTGTATGGGATGGGATTCTCAGAAACAGGCCAAGAGGGGAAGGGGTATTTTGGTCATTGCCGAGGAGTGGGACTGTGAAGGATTTTGGAGAAGAGGGTTCGGAAGAGAGCATGCTCATTGTGTATTTTGGTTGGGGTAGCAAAATTCCTATTAGGGGCTTTGTCATCATTCCAAATACCTGCAAAATAAAAAAACAAATTTTCAATAAATTCTGACTAATTACATTAAATCGTTTTTTTTAAACAATATGTTGGGTGAGAAAATTGAACGTCTGACCTTAAAGTTGATAATGCTCTATACTAGTTGAGTTTATACTCATTTTAGCATCTCATATAAATGATTGAATATAGATTTAAAAAATCTGCATGTCTATTAATAATAAAAATTTAAGAGAACTTCTCTCTTAGTAGAAAACTTTGAGTTATATTGTAGCGATGTCATGAATACTTTCTAAATTATCATAATGTATTGTATAAACAGAGAGGATCCAATTTCCAACCAAGATAATTACAGCCATTGATGCATCTTACTCTCATCACTCACATAAAAAAAATTATTAAAATATTTAGAAAAAGAAACAAGAAGAATTTGGCACATGTCAAATTATGATGGGACAATTTGGTGAGATGCACGAAAATAAATGCTATCCGAGATGCACCTAAATAATTTTCAAATTTAGTCTAAGATCCATATAATTTCAAACATGACATAATTGAGTTCGCACCAAATATCTCATGTCAGTTAAAAAATTTTGTTAAAAATTATTATAAAATAAATGACATTCCTATTCTTAAGCTTATAAATACTACTGATTTATTTATTTTGTTTGCAAGAATGTCTTTAAAATTTTCAATAACTAAAATTAAAACTTTCAACGATTAGTAAAAATAAAATAAAAATGATGCATTGAGTAAACTATTTTATTATAATATTGAGAGAGAGGAGTTGGTGGCTCACCACTGTACTGGAGAGAACAACTGTGATGGTACTGGTGATCATGATTGCATTGCCTGGTAAATGGGTGTGGCCTGACCTGGTGAACTGCATTTTAAAGAGTGAAACATTTTCTTTAACATCTCTGCATATTGCCCCCACTTTCATTATTCTTCCCTCAAGCAAAAAGAAATAACACAATAATTTTGTTTACAACTCCATAAAGAGAACAATAATTTTGTTTAAAAGCACATTAAGGAATAAAAAGTTTAAAATTATAGTTCAAAAAGGTACCACTCACGCTAGGTTAATCTACTTTTTTTTTTTGGGGGGGGGGAGGAATCTATGAGTTTGAGATTTGTCTAGAGCATGAACTCAACCGTATTACAAAATTATAAATGGTTTTCTTTTTAAATAAATAAAATTAGTCATATAAACAAATAAATGTACCAAAATTATCCAACTCACATCAACATAATCCTAGTATCCACATTATTTAATTCATTTCGAAATATTATTAGAACAATATCCTAAATCTCCCCCATATCTATTCCCAAATATAGCAAAATTTATCGGTGGTAGACTTTATTGCTGATAGACTCCTACCAGCAATATAGTCTATCACTGATAGACTTCGAAAGCAGAATTTAAATTTTGTTATATCTGCAAATATTTTGGGCTTGATTTCTATATTTGCAATTGTCCCAAAAATAATATAGTAAGTACCAAAATTATTATTTCCTTAAAAAAATTTACATACTATAATAGACATTTAACAAAAGAGAACAAAGTTTAAAAATTCAAAAATTAAAATAGACATTTAAAAAGTAAATCGAAAAAAAGAAAAGAACAAACTTGAAAGTTAAGATATTAGAATAGGATTTAAACTAAAGAGCAATAGAGCAAACCTGATTATATGCAAGTGCCATGGATACAGCACCACGCATGAGACCAGCCCACCAAATAGTGACCTGCGAAAGATGATTATTTTTCTTAGACATAAACTCATTAAAGTATGGTTCAAAATAAGAGACAAAAAACAGACAAAAAGCCGTACTTGTTGCTCCAAGTTGAGTTTCTCATGCGAGGACTTCTTGGTCAGATTGGACAAGGAGGATAAAGGAAAAACGAATGCTGCTCTTCCAACCAGAACCAATCCCAACAGTATTGAACTCACCCCAATTGATTTTCCAGGACTAAAACCAAAAAAAAAAAAAAAGACTTAAAATTCATGCATGGATACCAAATTAAATCACAAAACTTACGTAGCTGCATGTGTTAATCCTTAAAAAAACAGCAATTAAAAATGATTTCACCTACTAAATGCTGGCTAACTTGCCACAACATAAAATCAACTAAATTAACTTGGATAAATTACACTTAGAAAGTCAATCCAAACAAACCCTTAGTTATTCAGTTAAAATAAATTAATTATATTATGGCAAATTGCAAAAACCACCCTTAAAGTATGATGGTAGGCTCATGAGCTAAAATTTTAATTTAACCCATTTGAAATCATAGGAGTACCTGTGGCTAACAAATTTCCACTTCTCGATATCAAGAGCATCCATGCCAACGTAAAGAAAGATGAAGATCTCGGCGACAAAAGAAAGGGTGGCAAAAGCATGCCTGCAATGAATGTGCAACAAGAATTGAAATGTCAGAGCTGTATAAATCAAGAATAAAATAAAATAAAATGCCAAAAAAAAAAAAAGAAATGAAATATTCTTTCAAGTAATTGACTTACTTTGTAGTGACTCTTGAACTTTCAGTGACGTTATGCCATGTATAGTGAGACATAACAATGCCGCAAAAGAATACAGTGAGAATTGCACTTAAATAGAAGAGCTGCAAGAAAAATCTACTTCAAGTACTATAAATATGAAAAAAAAAATCAAAAGAAGAAGAACGAACAAAAAAAATCAAATTGCCACGTGGCAATATTTCATTGGGTGTAGCATGAAATGCATAGAGGATGGGTGCAGTTGCACCCAAGTTTTTTTCCAAAAAAAAATGTAACAAAATTTGAATTGGACTTACTTCAGCTAGCATATAAGAGAAATACGCCATGAGTATCATAAGAGCAACTTCACGATCAGTAGAATGCCTGCATAAGAGGTAAAACTATATACATAATTGCATCACTAAATTTTTTTCTTTAAAAAAATCCCGACATTTCATCATATCAGTAATGGGATGTACGAAATACATAAATGAGAGAAATTAACCAACCTGCCAAAGTAGAGCTTCTTAATTATGTATGCACTAAGGAGGCCAACCTATAGATATATTAGGATTATGTTATGATTTTATAAACAATTAGAAAGATAATTGATTAAATTCAATAAGAGTTGGAGAGACTTACTAAAATTCCCAGCACAGTACTTGCAATGAACAGATACAAAAAGTTCCCAATGAATTGCAGAACGATGCTTGAATTCATATGAGAAAGGTCAAAGTTTTGGATTGCATTGAATAGCACAACCGATGTGGCATCATTTACAACACCTTCCCCAAAAACCAAGCTATACAGAAGAGGCGTCTCGTCCTGATTAAGAACCTACAGGAACAAACAAAATTATTTAAGTTTAATTTAACTAAAATAAAAGAAATCCAACTGCAGAATTTCTTGCAAACCTGTAAGGTGCAAACAGAGTCTGTTGCAGAAAAAATTGCTCCAATAGCTATGACCAAAAGAAAATAACATCAGCATTGTAGAACTAGATTTACAAGGCAAACATATAACTAATTTGGAGCATAATATACCTAGATAATCTCCAAGATCAAGGGAACCAATATTCATTTTCTGGAAGAAGTGCAAAGCGCCTAATCAGTAGGGAAAGAAAAACAATCATTAGTATACGACCAAAACTCAAAGAAATGTAAATAGAAGACAGTCCATATAAGCATCATAAAGAAAAGAAGACATCGTATAGTTGTTGAATTTATGCTAAACATTAACATAACAACATAAGTTTATGACAAAATAAGTATAGCTATAAAGTTTGTACTATAGACTTCAAGGTCAGAGGTTCGATTCTCCCACCCTATACGTGTTATAAAAAAATAAAAATAAATAAACATAAGTTTTTGGGTTCTAGATTAATGCTCTTGATAAATCTGTCATACTTGGGCCCTAAAGAATCTTTATTGTGGTCAAGTGTGAGCAAAGCAAGTGAAGTGAGAGTGGAACAGAGGATATTCTTTCAAAGTGTCGATAAACTTATATTTAGTTTCTTGCTGACGTTTTCTTATTTCTCCTACTAAACATCCATGATTTCTGATATCATTACATCTTGATATTAAGGTTTAGGAAAATGAAACTCGGTACGGATTATACCTAATGATATAATACAGAACGATATGAGAGTGCCAAAAGCACCAAAAAGCACTATGGTCATGATGTTGCGGAAAAACTGCTTCTTCTTGACTTGGAACCTGAGAAAAGAAAAGCATGTCATGTTAATTAAGGAAGGGTACCAGCCTAATCACCAAAATTGTGGTTAATTGCGAGTTTTGAAGCTAAACTTGATCATGCCATCAGATTGCTTAGATGATGAGTTTGTTTAAAAAGCATCCCTTAAGTGTTCTATGATAAGAGAAAAATGAACTAATCAAGAACTCGACGACTTCCACAAAAAACATGATTAAAAAGTTCGTTTCTCCATCTCCCGATTCACGATCACAATAATATCATCAAAGACATAAGCCATCGGGAATGAACTCATAGAAGAACCATGAAAGCATATAATTCATTACATTATGATGATGGTGATGATACAACAATGATTAAATCATACAACCCAACAGTTTGGAGGAAAGTGAATACCATACTCACCCAGCATTGAAAATGATAGGCGGAAGGAGATAAATAAAGAAAAGCTCTTCATTGAACAAAAATAAATGAGAGCTTTTCCCTCTAGTTGTTAGCAATATTATGGTGCCGGTACACAATCCCTGTCATAGTTTCAAGAAATTTAAATTCTCGATTGTAATAAAGAAATCACATGAATACTTAGTTAAGGAAGAATCAGAACATTATAAATCTCAACTCACAATGACAAGGGCTGTAATGGACTCGTTGATCCATCGATTTTCCTCTAACAAATGGCCAATAACAATGCAACCGCAAAGAAGAGCGACGAATAAGTTTAAAGAAACTACCGAAGTATGATCCGCCACCAACTCCATCCCAAAATCCACTATCGACAAGCCCGATTCGACCATCATTTCAGGCGCCGCCATAAATCAACTCGAAATCCTGCTTTCAGTACGACTTTAATTCCGAACTCGCATTTAATTCTTCAAGAAAAATCTACCAATGGAAGCACAACAACACGAATTTCAAAGTATCAGTCTCAGAAATCTGGATTTTGCATCTTTCCGCTGCTGAAGGAAGAGGAGGATTTTGAAAAAACGAGTCTAACGGTTTTCATTGCTTAAAGAAACCAAACAAATAGCAATCAGAATCTAACCTAGGTTCCATTTTCTTTTCAATCAGCGTTCTCGTCAAGCAAACAGAGCAATGACCAATACAGTGAGTTAAACAGTTCAAAATTTCAAACTACGTAAAGCAAATGAAAAGGAAAGAAAGAAAGAAAGAAAAATTCCAAAACAGTAACAAGCTCAAAGAACTACAGTAATGGAAATCTGAAACTAATTCAACCTCACTCACCAATACCTCGAGTCTTCAATGGCGAACCGAAACTTAATCGCAGAAACCGATTCTAACACTGCAGCAGATTTCAGAGCTTCGAACAAGAAACTGCATCGATTGAAGAAAATCGATGAGAAAAAGATACGTAAATTTGTGGACACGATAATGGAAGGAATTTGGAGCAGAGACTGTTAGTCCACTTAATTTTACGTTTTGGGTTTTGGAGAAGCAAAAGCGAGGGAATGAGGGAATGAGGAAAGGCCGTGAGTGAGAGGTATTTATATACGGTTGAGCGTAGAGCGAAGTTTAAACTTTGGAGTGATCTAGACCGTTGGTTGTCGGAGAGTGGGATGATCGTGATGAGATGGAGGGGTGAGATTATCTAGTACGATGGCTGGGTTTGTATTATACAGTTTTGAGAAGGATGGCATTTTTTGGAATGGAAAGAGAGGGAGAGAATGTGGGAAACATAGTGGGACCCACGTGTATCATTTTGTCGTATATAGAATCTTCCCCTCCCCACGGAAATTTTCACTTTTTTTTTTTTTTTTCTCTTTTCTTTGTTTATTTATTTTATTAAATATATATATGTGTGTGTAAATAATAAATATTACATTATTTTAACAAATAAATATTACATAATTGATAATGCATATACAATACAACCCTATTTTCAATTTAACACGAATAATATTTTTTTATTTTTTAGTACAATAAGATGGGTGATTTAAATCACATAGATTTTTATTATTAAGGATAGTTGAGTTATGATAGACTAATTCAAGTATGATTATTTTTTACACTTTAGGTATGTGCAAATTGATTTTTTTTTTTTTTTTTTTTTTTACATTTTCTAGATTGAATTGACAAGATTGAAAAATTTACCGATGGTGAAATATTACTCTTTAAGAATATAAAATTCCTAAATTATTTAACACGAAAAATATTTTCATTTTAAATCAAATTTCAGTTTTTCCTCTCTTATGGATTTTATCAATTAAGATAATTGTAATAAGTAGCAATTTGAGAGATAATAACCAAGTGCATGACACTAATTTTTAAAAATTACAAATATAGCAAAGTCTATCATTGATGACTTCTATAACTAATAGACTCTTATGGTCTATCAGTGATAGACCATAAAAGTTGTTACTATATGTGCTATATTTATAATTTTTTTTAAAATATTGCTATATGTGTCAATATTTTGAATATGATTGTTATATTTATAATGGTCCCTATCAATTATAAACAAATAAAAATATTTCTTTATTTACCTTATGAGTATATATATTTATGAATGTTTGATATTGCAAAGGATAAATTTGCATATGAGATGATACTTAGTGAGAACAACATTTTAAACGAAGTATAGGGTCACAAAAAATTTTCAATTTTAACATTTAATGACAAGATTGATATATGTTGGAATATTTTAAAATTTAAATTAAATTAAAATTTTTAAGTTAAATTACAAATTTAGCCCTTGAACTTTAAAGTTTGTGTCTATTTAATTCTTCGGCTTGCAAACGTGCCTAATAGATTTCTAAATTTTCAATTTTGTATCTAATAAGTCCCTAAAAATTAAAAAAAAAAAAATAATAACTTTATTAGATATAAATTTAAATATTATGTCTAATAAAACTCTAAAGTACTTTCAATTTTGCATCTAGTAGATCTGTAATTCTTTTTTAAAAAAAATAGAAGTTAAATTTATAAATTTAAAAGTTCAAAGCTTAAATGGATACAAACCTAACCTGATTGAGCATATATAGAAGACTAAATTAATTTATAATTTATCCAATTTTTTATTTATAAAATACATTTAAACATTTAAGCCTTCTATAATTTCAGTGATAACATTAATGGATACAAGTACAAGTGTTTAATTTATTTATTTATAATTTTAAATCAATATCTAATAATGAAAATTGGAATTAACTTCTAACTTAATTGAGCATATATATATAGTTGACAACAAACAAAAATAAGCATATATTTTCAGTGTTGCTCATCATCACATCTGCTGATCTGCATGCAAATTTTGGGTTCCCCTGATCTGATCTGGACCGTTCATTTTTTTAGTACACTTAAAATTGCAACCAAAATTTAAATATAAAGATGTGGTTTCATTGTATTTTCGTGGTGTATTGTTTAATCATGCATTCATTAGGTTCCCCACTTTAAAAATGTGTGGTCGGGGTCAAAATTTTGTACGGCTTTTTCAATACTGTCCCTCCTATATATATATATATATAATTCAAATTTTAGCCCAAAAAATGTATCTAACCTTTACGGTAATAACAACAGCAAAAATGAACTAGCTCAATTGACATAGTGTTTATACTATAACCTCGAAGTCAGCGATTTAATTTCCTCAATCCTTGTAAAAAAATATGTTTGAGTGAAACAGAGCGTAATCTACAAAATAAAGAAAAATATGCACATTGGATTAGTATGTTGCCACATACACTCTGATGCTTAAATATATGATGGAGCGCAAAAATACAACAAGTAGAAATTTGAGTTGGAGAGTGAAGTTCCAAAGAAGTTACCTCTTGGTTCTTATAGAGTTACAACAATTATATATTTATAGTAGGATTTGATTATCTAGATCTCTTCTTGTTTCCTTCATAGATTAGGTTAACAAGTGAACCAAACTAGGTTTAGTGTGGACGGCCTAGATCGAGAGCGTGCAAGGCATGCCCTCAACACATGAGTGCTAAGAGGTTAGAAACGGTTTTCGTCGTCTCAATATTATCCCATTAAAATTTTAGTGGAAGCAAGTAGGGCGTGGCAAGAAATTTGCAATACATTGTCATTATCAAAAGTCTTTTCCATATAGATAGTTGAGAATCCTCCTATAAGAGAGCTATTTGGTGTAGGATCTCTCACAAATTAATTTGATTATCAAAGTGTTCTGAGCTAGGACTACACGTTATTTGTTGTAGGATTTGAGACGGTTAATGACCCCACTGAAGAAACACACACCAATGTTTAAGAGTTATTTGGTCTAAGACCTTATCCCAGATTGTACATCAAATAGGTTATTCTACCTCGTTCAAGAATATACCCTTGTCGAATCAATTGATTATCTTGTATTTTTTTTAGTCTTAGCCATAATAATCGTGAGATTATTATTCATTTGAATAGATCGACAAAAGATCTAATAGAAATATGTTAAATTTACACGATGCATTAAATCATGTACACCGACTCCACTAAAAGTACACGCAACTAATATTTGATATGTCGTAATATTTGAATACAAAAGTGAGTTTTATAGAAAAAATTAAAGATATATTGTCTCATAACTATCTTATATGAAGATAAAAATACACCTTTAATTGGTTTCCACACACTACGAATCCCAATTCCAAATAGAATCATTAGAAGAAGAAAAAAAACTTCTTATATTATATATGAGGAATTAGCAAAGGCAAAGCAATGGAGTTCGTACGAGGAATTAATAGGTTGTCGTGTATGTGCAACGTAATATCAAGACAAATCGGCGATTTAAAGTGAAACTCCACGTCCAAGCCGGCAAGACCCTGATTTTCTGACTCGGCTACTTCCGACAAAAGCCTGTTGAAATCGCGATTTTTTAACTTGTTGAATAATTGCGACTGATCGCAACAATTAAGCGGCAATTTCAGTCGCACGAGTCAATCTTAAGCGGCCCTTTAATCAGTTTGTTTTCGGTTTTTTGGTTAATTTTTAGGATTGGATCCTCTGTGGTCGTGCGCATATTTGAAGAGTTGTAGATCCGTTGATCTAGCGCCACGTTGGGGAGCCTCCAAATATGATCTTTTATAACCTTGGCATTAGAGGTGTTCAAAAAATCCGATGACCTGAAAAAAAACGATCAACCCAATCCAACCCGTGCGATTATCAACTCATTTGGATTGGATTGGGTTCAAATAAATGAAAATTTTATGGGTTGGATTGGTTAATGAGTTCACCTAAAATAATTCGAACCAACTGAACTTATTATTAGCTTTAAAATGTTTTTTTTTGTTTTACTTGATACAATTATATATACATTTATTTATTTTATTTTTATTATTTGTTGGATAATTTATTCTTCAACAATACCTACAAATTGATTTTTTTAATACTTTAGAAAGAAAATTTTCATTAAATAAATGAATTAATTAAGTTTTATTATTAATTCAATATAGAAAAATAATTAAATCAATTTTTTCTCTATTAACATTTTTCTTCTTTTTAAAATAAAAATTTGAATAAATGATCTGAGTAACTCAAATTAACCAAATTTAAATATTTCATAGTTGAGTTGGATTGAATTATTTTTTAATAAAGATTATTTGAGTGGAAAAAATTTAGATCTCAAACAAATAAGTCTCATCTAAAATGTCTTTCAACCCAACTTAATTCACTCCAAGAATACCTTTACTTGCCACGTTATTTGAGGTGGTGGAGGTGGGCCAGGGTTTGTTTCCTCAGTGGTTTTGCTCCATCAGCCGCTCGCGTGGGTTCGTTAGTATGATCTTGCCCAATGCCCACAGGGGCTTACGCATTAACATTTTTTAAAAAGTAATATTAAAAAATAAATATTTTTTTCTTTTCTTTTTAAGGATTTGGGGTCCACTGCCGTCTCAAAGCGTGGGACCCAAAAGTGAACCTCCATCCTGCTTTGGTTCGTTGGACATTAAAACGGTGGCCCCCATATAAATATATTGGAATTATTTATTTATTTATTTACTTTTATTAATATATTAATCTTTGTAGTTTGTAATTTGAAGGTAGTAGCCACTTTTTAAGAAAATCTTAAATTTAATCGCTACTATTTGTTTGTTGTTGGTTTATTTTTTTAATAAAATATTATTTATGAGTATTTTCGTTACAAGTTTTAAAACATATTCACATATTATATTTGAAATATTTTATTATTAATAATACATTTTTAAAATTTAGTATAATTGTCAACATGAACGTAGCTCAATTGGTATAGTACTTATATTATCAACCTTGAGATTAGATATTTGATTCTTCTATTCCATACTTTAATTACAATACCTTTGTAATTTTTTTTATTATATATATATATATATATCTCACGATCCTAATCATAATAGGACGAATCGATCGCAAAAGTCACCACATGAGCCGTTTGGCAGAGGAGGAAGAAGACTACAAATACATTCATCCTCATATTTATTTATTTATTTATGTATTTTAATGCATCCTTGTAGTTTTAAAATTGGGTGTCTATTGGAATTCCTCTTACTCAAATTGAGTGTCCTCTATTCTTAATGAGGACTGTGATTATAGTACGTTGTTGTTTTTACTAAATTGTTATTTTCAAATAAAAATAATTGACTAAATTCTATCATGGAGTACTTGAAGTTGGTTTTAATACTAGTTTGTTTAGTACAACAAGTGAGTTGACGGATTTGATCATCTATTTTTAGTTAAGTGTGTGTAATAATCAATTGAGTTATACTATATTGACTTTAATAAAGGCAAGTTGAAAAATACGAGAATATATAAAATATTTGGTGGGTTGCTTTTTATAGTTGAATTTGTACATATAGATTTGTTTTCATCAAACTATTAATTTGCTTCTTAAACTCTCATTTTATATTTTAGACTAAATTTTATATATCTAAAAGATGAACATTTTTTTTTTAATTCACGTCCTTTGAGGGTTGCTCAAGGCAAGATCTAAGCCTATGAGTAAGCCCAAGTTCAAAGGAGAGTTGAAGCCTGCGTAAGGGTCTACACATCTAACAAAGAAAAGTCAAATTCTCGAGTTTTGATCAACCATCTTAGTGGAAGTCACTTCTTATACTTTGCAACTTAGAGGACTACACACAGTCGAACATCGCCGATATTGCACATATCTCCTAGTGGAAGTCAGAGGATGAACGTTATAAATAGTCCCACACCAACAACCTCAGGGGTAAGTAGTTCTCTCAGTGCTTAACCGAGTTAAATATTTTGTGTACTAACTTAGGCATTAAAGTAAACAAAAATTGAAGAGTCACAGACCACGCCTTATTTACTTTCTTAAGAAATAGAATTAGAAAAGGAAAACTTTCCTTTCAAACAGTGCAAGATTTTCCTTTCCATTGTCAATGGCGGCAACCCTACTTTCATTGTGGAGAGAAACCGCATGTACACACACGCACGCACAAACTACTGCAACAAAATATTGTAAATTTGACTAATGCCAGAATATGATCAAATGCACAAAACATCGTACATTGCACATATATATTAGTATATTCTCGAACCCTAAACATATATGAAAATATATTGTACATTTCAAACAACTATGACATTGTATATTTTAATTACCCCATCATATCAAGAACCTGATAGCCAAATTTACATAAAATTAGTTCAATTCACTTTTTTTTTACATTTAATAAACCATTAAATCTAATAAAGAAAATGTGTAAATACAAATAATTTGGTTTCTAATTTATGGCGTATTTAGATTGACTTTCTAAGTGTTTAAATAAGTGTTTCTAAGTAAAAAAAAAAAAAAAAAGTTTAAAAATACTTAGAAAATCAATCCAAACACGCCCTTCAACAAAACTTATCAAATTAGATCGAGTTTCTATGTTTTTTAAATATATATTAATACTAAATTAATTAATGAGAGAGAAGCGATCAAAAAGGTTAAAAAGTCAAAAAAATGGAGCTTAAATTTAGATATGAAAATTTTCTAATATTTATGAAATATTAGTTATAAATTAAGCTAGCAGGCTAAAAATTTCTAAATACCAAGTATAAAACAGACCAATGAGCTTTAACTAAATAACATGATGTAAAAAGCCATTACACAATATTAGATACTCTAACATGTACTTTATATAGTAATTATTTTACTCATAATTGAAAATTGACTCATTTTATTAGTTAAACTCAACGATAATTGACATGTATTCCGGTAAGATAGAACGTTTAAATTCCTCTACCTCTATTTGTCATACTAAAAAAAACTATTTTATTGTATTTTTTAGTGCAATTATTTTATTGTATATTATTTTGTTACAGTTCTTTTTAATATATTTTTGTATCTTATTCTATTCAAAATTCTATTAAATACAAAATTGAAAATTGAAATATTTATTTGACATTTTAAAACTTTAATAATCTATTAAATACAAAATTAAAAGTTAAAAAATCTATTAGATAACTTTTAGGACTGTTTTCAAGTATAGAAAAATGGGTCAAACTATTTACAAATATAATTTTTTTTTACAGTGATAGACTGCGGTATAATTTCACCGCTTTCAAGCAAATAAATTCTATCGCGACCTATCACGGATAGACAGTGGAATTTTTCTATATTTGTAAATAGTTTGATATTTTTTCTGTTTATAGTACTTTCCCTCTTTTAGAAATTTTCAAAAAACAATTTGTACATAGATTTAAAAATTTAAAGACAAAACATGT
This sequence comes from Lagenaria siceraria, assembly GCA_002890555.2. Classification (NCBI taxonomy): domain Eukaryota; kingdom Viridiplantae; phylum Streptophyta; class Magnoliopsida; order Cucurbitales; family Cucurbitaceae; genus Lagenaria; species Lagenaria siceraria. The sequence goes on from CM016488.1 coordinate 21,098,281, forward strand.
AACGACCCGAGTTCAGGAGAGGGATCCGAGATCATATTCGAATGAGAGGGATCCTGAGTACATGAAAGCATGGTTAAGAAAGACCTAAAAGAATTAAAAATTACTACCTATACCAACAAGGTCACCACCTTCCTTTTCGTTCGCTCAATCATAAGAACTTCAAAGTTAGGTATACTTAGCTTGGAGTAATCTTCTTAAGATGCACATGGGTGAGGACAAAGCATGCAATCGGGATTTAACATGTATTTTATTAAGTAAATATTAAATTGGGAATGGAGTTGGTGAAATTACGTGTAGGCCCTCTGTCAATCAACAAGGAATCTTAAGTAGGAAGATTAGTTTACAAGAAGTTGCCCTCTCCAAGCTTTATGCAAATCAAGTGGCGCAAGTGGCGGCACTTCTAAATGCATAATTCTCTCTTTTTAAGTAATTTTAAATGGAAAAAACTTAGTGCCGTCAGGCATCCATCTTACTGTTAATTTATATGTCAATTTAAAAATAAAAAAATAAAAAATATATCGTTTTTGTATAGTAAAAAAGGAGCAAGAAACTTACATATTTTTAGCTGTATTAAAATTATGTTTATCAATTATCACGTTAAAAAATAATTGAAATATATTTAAAATTACTTAAAATCAATGAATATAAGTTAAAAATCACTTCTAATGCCTAAACTTTCATAAGTGTAACAATTTAGTTCCTGAACTTTAGTTTGTAACGATTTAGTTCCTGAACTAACAATTTAGTCCCTAAAATTTACTACGTAACAATTTAGTTATTGTACTTTAAAATTTGTAACAATTTAGTATTTATTGTAGAAAATAATGTTAAGATTTAATGAGATTTCTTGTATAAATGAACCGATAAACTAATTAGGGACTCAATATTTTTATAAAATACAAGGTCTACATCATAAAATAAAAAGATTAACATCTAATTTTGATAATTATTTTTATGTTAGGGACTAAATTGTTATAAATTTGAAAGTACAAGGACTAAATTGATACATACCAAAGTTTGAGGACTAAATTGTTACAAAATTGAAAATACAAGGACTAAATCGTTACAAACCAAATTTCAAAGACTAAATTGTTATTTTCATGAAAGTTTAGGGACCAAAAATATTTTTTAACCATGAATATAACATTTAAAAATATAAAAATGAATATTTAAAAAAACTATATAAAAAGGAGTAAATCTATGTTTGGTTTAATTTAAATTATAATTATTTCAAAATCACTTTTAAACATATTTTTAATTTATTTTTAAACAAAATAAGAATTCATGCTAAAATATCATAATAGCCACCGTAATTCCAGACTTTCATATTTTTATCTAAATTTAGTGCATATCTTTCTATAAATGTTTAAATCAAGCCTTTGTTGTTTATTTGAATTTTATTGTTATTGAACTTTCAGCACCAAAAAAAAAAAAATCATTCAATAAAATGCAACAATGTGCCTAATATAATTTGGACATATATTTTCCAAATTCAAAGAACATGGCATATAAGGATTTTTTTTTTTTTTTGAGTTAAATTACAAATTTAGTAAGTGAACTTTGGTTTATGTTTATTTGGTCTTAAACTTTCATGAGTATTAAATAAGTTTCAAATTTTTTAACTTTATGTCTAATAAGTTTAGAACTTTCAATTTTATGTTTAATATATAAATCCTAAAATTTAAATTTTTTAAAGATAAATTAATTTAGAGAAATTATTATAAATTGGAAAAATATCAAACTATTTACAGATGTAGAAACTTTTTGCTGTCTATCAGTGATAGACCGCAATAAAATTCTATCCTTGAGCAATAGACAGCATAGACAGTGAAATTTATGGCAGTCTATATTTGTAAATAGTTTGTCTCATTTTTCTATATTTGAAAACAACTCATTAATTTATTAGATATAAATGTAAACTTTATGTCTCATGAAACTCTAAACTTTTAATTTTTGTATTGTTTAGAAAATTTATAATTTTTTAAAAAAAGATATCCAAATTCAGAGACTAAATTTGTAATTTAACTATTTTCTTTTTAATAAAAGTTTACTATAAACTGGTTAAGTTTGTTGTTAAAAGTACATAACTAAATTTCGGCATTTGAAATTACCAGAAGGAGATAGGAAGAAGATGAGAGAGAGGGGATGCCACAAACAACTAAAAAATAATCTAAATTTATTATGTCTTACCATATCACTGTCACCTCATTTTCCTGTTAGTCAACTAATAGTCAAGTACAGATACACACTAGGATATGGTGATACGCCAATTTCTAAAAAACTAAGATATAGATACGTCGAAAGTACATTGTTTCTTTATATATATATATATATATATTAATGCTCAACTAATTTTTATAATACTTATTTTAAGTTAAATTTAAAGTAGATTTAAGAAGAGAGATATAGATACGTCGAAAGTACATTGTTTCTTTATATTTATATATATATATATATATTATAATGCCCAACTAATTTTTATAATACTTATTTTAAGTTGAATTTAAAGTAGATTTAAGAAGAGAGTGAGGGAAAAAAACAGCATCGAGAAAGTCGAGTGGTGGTTGAGTGACATGCATAGGGAGGGAAGAAGTAGAAAGTAGAAGATGAAGATTGAAGAATGAAGTTGAAGATTAAAGGGAGGAGGGGGAGGGGGAAAGGGTGTGAATTGCTAGATTTAAGTGGACTTTTAAATAGAAGGGGTTGTGTGTTGGGCTTTTAAGTGGTTGGGTTTAAATTTGGAGGAAAAAAAAAAGACTCAGCGGATCTTATAGGTATCTAACAAAAAAAAAAATCAGATATTTCAAATCACGTATCGAATATGTATCTACCACGTATTTAGACGTATCTGTATCTGATATTAATTCTCTACACAATTAGAAGTATTTGTGCTTCCTAGTAAGTAACCATTTGGACGTTCCTCGGAGGGGTGTCGCAGTGAGAAGAAAGTCTAGAATAAGTTAGGAAAAGGAGATCGACCAAAACCCTAAAAGGGAAGGAAAACGAAACTCTATAAAAAGGAGAGAAATGTCACGAAAAAAGTAAGTCTATTCTAATACAAAAACCATATGCTTGTCGCGAACTACATATTATGACTTAAGCACCGGAGTATATGTGGCAAATACCACACCGATGTGCAATTCTTCTCATTTTGCAAGTCACGTTCTTTTCCAAATTACAAATTTTTCGTTGCTATCACGTAGAAGTCAAATATTTTTTTCTTTGACTAAAATTTGACATCAATCGAAATCATTTTTTAAATATGAAAAACTAAAGTGTATGTTTTAAAATTTTAGAAATCAAATAGATAGACTATATGTGCAATAACTTTCCCATATACCTTCTAAGATGTATCCTTTTTGCATTTTTTGTCTAAAAGTTTTTTTTTTTTTTAGGACACGTTTTTTGCATGGATAATGTTGAAAGAAACCAAGATCTCAAACTGAAAAGATATTTATAATACGAATCAATCATTGTGAAAATATTCTCTCTTAGAAACAAGGAATGAAATTTACATATTTTAATGGGAAAAAATGAAATATAAACTTTAGTTAATTAAAAATTAAATAAGTAACAGATCCTTAAAATGGTTACAAGTTTTTTTTCTTTCTTTTAATAAATAAATATTATATTTCAATTTGTTGGTTTGAGCATCTAATTCTCACCAATACCCATTTACAATGACGGAACAAGTAATGATGAAAACGACGACGTTCTCATTCCTCGAATCTTTTCCTCAAATTGGGCTCAATGTCAAATGGACAAAGCTATGGTGAAATTAGGGTCCACGTCGCCTCTTTTCTATTCAATTTTAATTCATATACTTTTAATTGCCGTTGCACTTTTAAAACAATTGAAAGTATATAGACTAAAATTATATTTTAACTAATTAATTTATAGAAAATTACACTTTTAGTCTTTAAATTTTGGAGAATATTTGAATTTAGTCTTTAAACGAGTGTTTGGACAATCGACTTGAAATTAGTGGGGTGAGCTATTAGAGCTCACTTCATGTTCGAGACTTCAATTATAATAGTATTACTATATCAAATCTCTATTTGTTAGTGTTTACTATTTCCTACTTATTCTCTCTCTCCCTTTTTGTTACATTATTTATTATTTTTCTATCGGGACTAAAATAGTTTCCACCGGCTATTATAACTTAAACTAAAAAAATCTACACCCGACACACAGACTATTATACCCACTAATTATAATAACCAATTCAGCCTCTAAATACTCCCAAAGTTTTCCTCGAGTTGACATAAAATATGCGTTAAACTTATTTCATCCAATCAATATTTTTTTTTTTTATTTCAACAATATCTATTAGTAGAATTTTGAATATCTAAATAGAGATTTAATTTCTTAATTTTGTTTTTGGTTAATTAATCAGAGAGAGCTTAAATCAAATCACAATTGTGCCCGACAAAATCTTAATTTGTTTTTCTGTTTTTTATTTCCAACTCGTAAAATTCTTAATTATTCATATTATTTTGGCTTACAATATAAAATAGGTTCAAATTCTTAAACGCCAATTATTTCAGGCCATTGGCCCATTTCAGAAAGGAAAAAACGGGGGGAAATCATTCTAGATATTTTCTTATGACTATTTTGTTATTGATTATGTGTTCTTTTAATAGCTTTGCATTTTGAGAAAAAATAATAATTTTAAAAACCCAAGCCACATTAAAAATTAAAAAAAAATGTCTTCATTTTTTTAATTTAACCATTGATTGAACATTTTTGTTTTTGAGATGGACTATTCTTATTTTTGCCATAAATTTGATTTAATATCATTTTATGTTTTAGAAAATAAGAAACAAAATGAATCTGAAAAACAAATTTAGAATAGGGAAATTACTATAAACAGAAAAAATATTAAACTATTTACAAATATAGAAAAATTTTACCGTCTATCAATGATAGACTGCGATAGAAAACGATAGAATTATATCACGGTCTATCTTTGGTAGACTGTAAATTTTTTCTATATTGGTAAATAATTTGACTCATTTTTCTATATTTGAAAACAACACTTTATAATGTTTATTTGGAAAATTATTATAAACAAAAAAATATCAAACTATTTACAAATATAAATTTTTTTACTGTCTATCCGCGATAAATCGCGATAGACAAAAACAATAGAATTCTATCGATCGCGGTCTATTGTTGATAGAGAATGAAATTTTATATATTTGTAAATAATTTAATATTTTTTCTTTTTATAATAATTTCTATTTTTAAATTGTAACTAAACATTTCAATTAAGGAAATTTGTTTTTATTAAATTCACTTACATAGCTCAACTGACATAGTGCTTGTATTATCAACTCACTTAGTCAGAGTTTCGATTCTCCCACTCCGCATATTGTCAAAGTTTCAAAAACTATAAAAATAAGGAAAATTACTATAAAGAGAAAGATCTCGATAGAATTTTATCGTTTGAGCGATAGAAAACGATAAAATTTTTCTGTATTTGTAAATTGTTTGACAAATTTTTCTGTATTTGAAAATAACTCTAATATAAATACTTGATAGACAGTAAAATTTTTCTATATTTGAAAACAATACTAAAAATAATTCCATTATCAATTAAATATATATTAGACCAATTTTCGATTATTATTAATTAATTTATAAATCTATTATATGTATAAAATTTGCATATTAATTATTTCACAATATTACATGATTTAATCAGTTTGTAATTCTTCTCTCTTTCCTCTTCTTCTTCTTCTTTTTTTTTTTAAGAGACAAAACCTATTCGATAATTTTATAAAATTTTTCTTTTTAATATAAAAAATTTAACAACTTTCCATAAATCATTTTCTATGGCTAAATATCAACCGTACGTGTACGTGAGCATTGGGATCAAATCGATACTTCCGATGATATTAATATGATCATCACTTAGTGATTATTTTATCAAATAAACATTATGATAAGATATTGTACTCAAAAGAGTATTTAACCAAAAATAATTAAACACGTGTTAAGCCAACACGAGACTTTAACTAATATGAATTTAATTCGAAGTCTGAAGTCCAATTTCATCGCCTCACATATTGTAAAAAAAAAAAAATATATAAAAATAAAAAAATAGAAAAAAATATCTTTTTTGTCTTTAGATTTTGGATTTAGTTTTAATTTTAATCCTTAAGTTTCAAAATGTTACACATTTAGTTCTTGAATTTTGAATTTGGTTTCAATGTAGTTCCTAGTTTTCAAAATGTTACAATTTTATCCTTGAGATTTGAGTTTTGTTTTAATTTAGTCTCTAAATTTCAAGATTTTACATTTTTAACTTCGATTTTTCATTAGATACACAATTTTAATAATTGATTTCATTGTCTTTTAATTAATTTAAAATAATCACAAAGTAAATTTTAAATTTAATATTAAAAGTGATGAAAAATAGTGAAACTTAAATCATTATAATTCTTTTAAATTTATTAACATACATTGATATTAAAGATGAAAAATGAGTATAATGAAAAATCGAAGTTAAGAGTGTAAATCTTGAAACCTAGAGGAACCAAGTTGAAACAAAACCTCAACGTCAATGGTAAAATTGTAACATATGAAACCTAGGGACTAAATTGAGCAAAATGCAAAACTTAAGGATAAAAAATGTGTAACATTTTGAAACTTAAAGACGAAATAGAAACTAGACCTAAAACCTATGGACCAAAAAAGTTATTTTTTTCCTCAAAGAATTATGTCGTCAACCATATTGGACAAATACCTCGTTGTGGTATTTATTGTTTATAATAAAAACATGTTTGAGAGTGATTCTAAAATGGTTAAAATTGCGATTTCAAAACCACATTTAAACATGCTTTTTAATTATTCAAAATCGAATTTGATGTTGTGAAAATTGAATTTAAAAGTATAAATTTAAATATTAAATTAATTTTGAATGATTATAAACATGTTGCGGAGTGATTTTGAACATGACAAAAGTGATTTTAACAATTCCAAAATTACTCTTAAAGATGCAACAAACCATTTAACTTGTCAGCAAATGTCTAACCAATCGTCAATAGAAAAAAGATATATATATAAGTCAACAATTGTAAGTTGAGAAATTGAATTATTGGTGTTTAATCTATTAAGCTATGCTCAAATTGCCACCTATCATTAAAATATATTTAATAATTAAAAAAAAACCATGCATATATTAGACAAAAGAAATTAAATTTTACATTTAATTTTCGGACTAAAATATTCTTTAAAAGAACATATTGAATAAGTCTATGGTATATTATACACGTAATTAAAAATTCAATAACCAATTAAACACTACCTTCATCTAATGATAAAATTATTAAGAGAAGAATCTATTAAACATAAAATTAAATTTTAAGAGATCTATTAGACCTAACAAATTTCTAATCTAATTATATACACTTTTTAAAGTAACAACTTTTTCGCTAAAAAATGAAAAGTTGTAACAACTAAGCTCGTAATTTAATAAATAAATAAATAAACATTGGAGTGGATTACGGTACCAAATCTGGCTCTATTGGATTGTATTAAACTTCCCTGGCTTCGACGTCAATGAACCAATATGTAATTTTCATTATATAGTAAAAAAACAATAAAATGCCATTAATATAATATAAATAATAAACGTTTTAACTTATTTAAAAAGTATAAATATTTATTTATTAATTTAAATGTTATTTTCAAATATAAAAAAATGAGTCAAAATATTTGCAAATAAGAAATTTTTTATTGTCTATTAGCAACTTCCATAATTAGAGTGATAGACTACAACAGACTATCGTTTTACCACTTAAGCGATAGATAGTGAAATTTTTGTATATTTGTAAATAATTCGACATTTTTTCTATTTATAATAATTTTTATTAATTTTAAGGAGAATTTTTAAGAATAGAAAAATAAGGAAAATTATTTACACAAAATAGCTAGTTGTGATAGACTATGATAGATGTCTATAAGTGATAAAAATGAATAGAAGTCTATTACTAATATATATTGATAGAAATCTATCAATGTGTTTTTTTTTTACTATTTTCTATAAATAGTTTGATATTTTTTTATTTGTGAAAATTTTCTAATTTTAAACCTCAAATATTTATTTATTAATTTATGAAATGTTTATTTATAAAATAATTCAATTTTTTCTTAAAAAAATAAAGTCTTATTTATTAATGTAAATAATATGTTTGAATTTTTTATATTTTTTCAAAAAATATCTATCGACATCATATTTAATCCATATTTTCATTATATTCCGTAAAATCGAGACATCAACATTTTTAAACCATCACTTTATTATTATTATAATTATTTTAGTCTCTTAAACCTTGATGTGCATGAACATTACCTCCACCCAGAAAAATAATTATTTGTTCTAACTATATATATATTTTTTTCGGGAAAATCAGTTATATTATTGGAGATTTATTTACGTCGTTAACTCGAAGCAATAACAAAGGCCGTTCTGTTGCAATTATCAGAATCATCAAAGACGGTATCCGGTCCCCTCTTTCATTTATTCCTCTTCTCACCAAAATAATAATTAAATTTAAAAAGGAAAAAAAAAAAAAAAAAACAAGAAAAATCATCCAAAATTTCCCGACTCAGATTCATTTATCTCACTCTAATCCTTCCAATTCTTCTCCATATCCATTCCTCAATGATCCGAAGCTAAATCCCCACACCTCCAATGGCTTCTCTTCCATCCTCAATCCCCGATTTTCCGCTCAATCTTTGATCATTTCTTCCTTCTTCATCGTCTTCTCCGGCGAAAATCCTCCCAATCCATGTCTCTCAAGAGCATCTTTCAAGATATGAGGTCCCGCTCACGCTGTGTGGTGCAGGACGCCTCCGCTCCGGAGCCCAGGAACGCCCTGGACCAGAGCTGTTGGGCCAATATGCCTCCGGAGCTTCTCAGGGAGGTTTTGATGAGAATCGAGGCGTCCGAGGCCTTGTGGCCGCCGAGGAAGAGTGTCGTCGCTTGCGCCGGAGTGTGCCGGAGTTGGCGAGCCATTACTAAGGAGATCGTTAAAACGCCGGAGGTTTCCGGTAGGTTGACGTTCCCGATCTCTATCAAGCAGGTGAGTGAATATCACGCGCTTCTTGTTAATTTTTGGGAGGGTTTTGGACGATTTTGGTGGATTTTAGGTATGTTTGGTTTGGTTTTGAACTGATTGGAAATTTTGGATGTTTTTGGTTTGTGTTTATTAGGATTTGCTTTGCCGTTATAAGGTGCTTTTACTCTCGAGAGTCTGGTTTTAGGATTAACAACTTGGTGGAAATGTTTCGATATTTTTGCTCATGGAAACTTCAAGTGTTTAATTGTTATCATCTGATTTGATTATGTGAAGGAAATGCCTATTATAACTTGTTTTCTTTGCCAACTTGTTTTGTTTGTGTTTTTGGGTCATTGCCTCCCGCAACTCTTGTTTTCATAATCTGTTTTAGGATTTTATTGATGAGTAAACATTAAGCCACATTTTGCTTTGAAAAGGAATATTGTTTCAAGAAGCATCCATTTCAGGATACAATTTATAGTCCACAACAAAATCAAGAAATTAAGGCCCCGTTTGCTTACGATTTGATTTTTCAAATTTATGTTTGTTTCTTCCCAATTTTTCAATTATGGTTTTCACTTTTGGTAAAGAAACACTTGAATTCCTAGACGATTTCTAAAAACAAACTATATTTTTAGTTTTCAAAGCTAGACTTGGTTTATGAATATATTAGTAGAACGTGGGTAACAAGACGTAGAAACTTATGGGGGAAGTAGTGTTCATAAGCTTAATTTAAAAAAGAAAAAATTGGTTATCAATCGGGGTCTAAACGAGTGGAGATGGGTGTCAATTAGTGGATTGGAATGCCCAAGTTTCCATGCTCAAGAGCTTTCCTTTCTGCCATTTGTGTTCATAAAGTTGGTGCTTTCTTTTTATTGGGATAGGTTAAACGAAATGATGTTAAATTAATTCAGGTTGTGGATAATTTAGATGTTTTAAATATAGTTTTTTGTGTACCCAAATATTGGACATGGGATCAATGCATTTGTTTAGTTTTGCATTTTCATGCCTTGAACTTTCATACTTTTAAATTATATATTTTTTCACATCTGGAGGTAATTTTTTGCAGCCTGGTCCAAGGGATCCTCTTCTACAGTGTTTCATAAAGCGAAACAGATCCAATCAAACTTATTATCTCTTCCTCAGTTTGACAAGTGGTGAGTAATTTATGTGGTAAATTGAAGTTTCTTGGCTTTGTCTTCATCTCGTGAAGTTTCTACTTTGTCTGAATGGTACATTTCTTATGTTTTGTCACTTTCTTGCTCATATGATAGCACTAAATGATGATGGTAAATTTCTACTTGCTGCACGCAAATGCAAGCGCCCGACCTACACAGATTATATTATCTCTTTACATGCTGAGGATTTGTCAAAGGGGAGCAGCACCTATGTTGGGAAATTGAGGTATGCTCGCTCTTGGAGGCTTGTGATGTCATTATTAGATCTCTATTTTAGAATATATTTCTAAGAGGTTTACTTTTTCCCCCTATTTGGCAAAAGATCTAATTTCCTAGGAACCAAGTTCACAATCTTCGATGGGCAACCACCACATTCCGGAGCCAAGATCACTAAAAGTCGCTCCACAAGACTAGTGAATCTGAAACAAGTTTCCCCCAAGGTCCCTGCAGGAAACTATCCAGTTGCACACATTTCATATGAACTAAATGTGTTGGGATCAAGGTAATTCAAAGGCTATTGGATAATTGGATTGTGATTTATGGTTATTCTTTGTTTGGTTGGCTGCATTTTTCTGTAGATATCGAGCAAATGCTCAACAGTTCATGTGTGATTAACAAACAGGGGTCCAAGGAGAATGCAGTGTATCATGGATGCTATTCCAGCTTCTGCAGTTGAACTTGGAGGAGTGGCTCCCACACCAACCGAGCTTTCTTTGAGCAACGTGGAATTGTTTCCTTCGTTCCCTTTCCTAAGGTCAAAATCAAATGCGGATAGCTTGCTTTCTGAACCTTTGGGCAGTCAGAAAGATGGAATGTTGGTGCTGAGAAACAAAACTCCCAGGTGGCACGAACAGCTTCAATGCTGGTGTCTGAACTTTCATGGAAGAGTTACAATTGCTTCTGTGAAAAATTTTCAATTAGTTGCTTCTCCTGAAAACGATCCACCTACACTAGAACATGAGAAGATCATCCTTCAGTTTGGAAAAGTGGGGAAGGATTTATTCACAATGGATTATCGGTACCCGATCTCCGCTTTCCAGGCTTTTGCAATCTGCCTCAGCAGCTTTGACACCAAGATTGCTTGTGAATGACAGACACATCATTTAACAGGTGAAATATATTATTAATTCAAATATAATTCTTTTGTTCAAATATGATTCTAAGACTCTATTTTAGGATTGCTATTTGCTAGAAGTGATCATGGATAGGTTCGACGCTAAAATAGTGACACCAAACCGACTAGATCCTTATCCATCTATCAAGTAGAAACCCAAATTTGACCACCCTTTCAAGTATTTGCAAATGGCATTGCACCATACATAGTTCTTCACAATATCATTGTCACAAACTAGGAAGAGATTCTTTGAATGAATTCTTCAGTATCTACTCTACCTTATAGATTACAATTACATTTTATCCAGAATTTCATTTAATTCGTGAATGAAGTAAGTTCATACATTCTTGCTACTGATTTTTATCCATCCACTCCAATGATCTCAAAGATGGCTATCCATTTCATATAGTTTCTTCGTAATATGTCTGTCTGTAAACTGTTTCGCTTGAAATGTTTTGGTTTCCAGTATGTACTCTGCACAACATTATCTTCTTGAATATCGGCTTTTTTGCAAGCTTGACATATTCTTAGTTCACAGTATTGTCTTGCTGCTTGTATTTGAAACTTTTTTTCTCGAAATTCCCGGGCAGACTTTGATAGGGACCCCAGTAAATATGACATAAAATTTTCCTTTAACTTGGGAATTATTCAATTTTCATGCTATGATATACTGTTTATTCTTATTCCATGACTTTGCTTTGTGTTTATGGTTTTCATTGATTATGGTGAATGTCGATTGACTACAGCAGTATCACCAGAACACGAACTGCTTGATGCGACCGTACATTTTACTACCGTGTTATTTATAACTATCGATCCTGAGTTTAATTTGTGGTGCAGGGAACGAACACTCAGTTCGAAGGTCTACTGATGGCTTCTGGCAATAAAATCGTTTATAAATGGTAAGTTAACGCGATAGCGGAACAAGGGCTATGTTCCGAAACTTGTAGGAAGTTGCTTCTTTCGTGGTGGTTTCTTTGCAGCAAATACAATTTTTGGGGTTTGTTTTTGAGGGAATGAATCACAGAGAAACTTGCGAAATTTTAAGACTTTTTATTTGATTGTGATTTGTATATTTCTTCCAGTTTGTGTAAATAATGATTCTTTTTTCTTTTTTTTCTTTTTCAATTGAAGAAGTTGAATGGCAGTGGTTGACTGTGTTAAATCAGCTATTCATTTTCATTACAGGCATTTTGATTCCTTGTTTGTGTAGTTTTGTTGGCTTTCTTCACTCATGAATGGATATGTCCAAAGTTTGTCCTTTTTTTTAACCATATCTGATGATTTAATTCTTTACGAAAAATGTGAGTATAATCTTTTTTTTTTCTTTTTCTTTTTTTAATAGGATTTTTTCAAATATTGAAAAATGAGTCAAATTATTTATAAATATAGAAAAAAAATAGATAACGATGAAAGTCTATCGTGATAGACAGTGAAATTTTTCTATAGTGTACATAGTTTGATATTTTTTTTTTTGTTGATAGTAATTTCTCTTTTTAATTAACTCAAATTACTTGAAATTTTATCACAAATTCACACTAGATTTATCACTGTCATTTTTTAATAACCAAATTTTATCCCTTAATTTTAGTGAAATTATATAAATTGAAAAAATATTAAACTATTTACAAATATATAAAATTTTTACTATTTATTAGAATAGACTGCATTAGAATTTTATGGCAATAGACAGCTATGGAAGTATCAATATTTATTTAAAAACAACTCTTAATTTTAAGGTTTGTATTTGTTTAGTTCTTAAATTTTTGAAATTACAAATTAACTCACAAATATACTATCCATGAAAGAGGCTCACAATAAATATATATATATATAATAGAGTAATTAATTTTTTAAAATTTTAGAAAACTATTAGATATAAAAGTGAAAGTTTATAGATTTTCTATACACAAATTAAAAATTTAGGAAACTTATTATTATTAGAAAGTTCAAAAATCAAATAGGTAAAAATTTCAATGTGAAAAAAACATATATATATATATATATATATATATATATATATCTTAGTCCATAAGCTTTGAACATATTTTCTTCAAAAAATATATATATCCTAGTCCTTAAGCTTTGAATATATGCCAGATGTATACTTTTACCAGGTGTAGTTTCCATTTGATTTTAGCTTTAAAGATTCATTTTTACTCCTGTGTTTTTATCGGTCTCACTTTCATATATAAATTTTATATTAAATTAAATAATTAAATATGTTTCACTAATTGACTTCACATCTCATAATAATTTTAAATTAATTAAAAGTAAAGATCAAGACAAGCCTCAATAAAAACTCAAAACTCAAAGATAAAAGTGTAAAATCCTAAACTAAATGAAAATTAAAGTCAGACCTCAAACTTGATAATAATGATGATGATAATGATGATGATGATAATAATAATAATAATAATAATAATAATAATAATAATAATAATAATACATGAATTATTTAAATCACTGAAATTTTACATATCAAACTATGATATAATCTTGAAGTATCTATTGCTTCGAACCAAACCAGAATCTTACAAGCATATACAGAGCTGCTTTTTCATGAGGATGTGTAATATATAAATCCTCAATCTAAAGTACTATTTCTCAAGCCTTGTTCTGAATGAAGTTAATTAATTCACTTTACATGAAATGGCTTAAACAATGTCTCAGCATTTTAGAAGGCAGTTTCTACTCAATGATCTTACCAAATTCGCTCCATATTTACATTACTACGATACTCCGGCCTCTCTTAAGCCGCTTGCATCTGTGCTGTGGACATGGGACTGGAGTGTGACGTCTCGGCGATGTCTTCTTCTTCCTCGTCGGCGGGAAGATCATCTGAATGCAGTCGGGGTTGATGGACACTTCGAACGAATTCAGCAAACGAAGGAAAGTGCTCTGGAGAGAAGAAGTAAGCTCCCATTCTCTGGTATGTGAACAACTCTACATTCTCCCCATCCAAATTCTTCTTTATCCGATCGAAGCCTCCGTGAGGTCCCGAATCGGATGAGTTTTGACCTGACAACATTACGCCGTGATTTCGGCTAGCTGACTTGATTTGTGCTATTAATGATTCAGGGCTTGATAGCAATTCTTGAGGATGGTGTTGATCAGATAGCTCCATTCCAGGCAAGATCATTTTGCTTGAGTTCTTGGCAAACATTTCGGCAACAGCCTCATATCCATCTCTGTTGGCGGTATTGTAGAATCCGGCTGTTAATTCACTTGGGTGCGATCTAGTTTTGTACCAAGTATGCATCAATGGAACCTTCCCATGAATGGTTGTTTCGGTGTTGCCAAAGACGGATGAGGCAAGAGAGAGAAGGCGATCCCCGTGAGCAATTAGCTCACTAGAATACCATGAAAGGAAGAAATCGCCATAGTGAGACTCCCATGAACCACCATTATCTTTGAAGAAATTCTTTGAGTTTGGCATTTCGTCGTAGCTCGGAGCATCATGGGGACCTCCGAGTCCATATAAAGGATTCCCGCTTGCTTCAGCATGTTGCTTAAGAAGGCTAAGCATGTTTTTATCGTAGCACTGAAATTCTCCCACTCCATGTGACTTTAATTGTCGCTGGGAAGGATATCGAAGCTCACCATCTGGTCCGAGACTCATGGAGATACCCTGAAATTGATTAAAAGGGAACATAAAGTGTTAGAACCCAAATAAAACCATTCAAAATGGAGGCTAATGGATACAATCTAAGAATGAACTGTTCTTACCGAGATTGTAGAGCCCAGGAGATTTGAGAATGAAGACTTGAAACTCTCACAAAATTCTTGGTAAACTTGGATTGGAGTCTTCCCATTCAGGACAGGAAGGTTATCAACAGAGAGTGATATGCAATCCTTATATTGCTGTCTGTAACGATCGGTGAAGTAGATGTTAGGTTCAGATTCACCAATTTTCGAGACCCATTCGGGGAGAGGAATTCTTGGTTGGTTAGATGCATGGAAGCAAAGTGAAACATGTAGCTTGAGACCTGCATTTTGGACCATCTCCGCAAGGGTGAGATAGCCTGACCATTCATATTTCCCCATGGTTTCTTTCTCAGCAATTCCCCACCACACCGGAAGCTCGACACCTTCTACACCAAGCAGCTTCAAAGCCTTAAGGCCAGCTGCAATTGCCCTCGAATGGTTAATTGCATTGCAGGTAGAAACTGCATCTAACGGCAAACCAACATACAATTTCACCCCCTCAAGCTGCAAAAATGTTAGCACAAACCCGTCAGTAATGAACTTAAGCAGGCAAAATCAGCATATGATAAACTTGGGACACTAAAGAATCACGAAGAACAGAAGCCAAACCCTTTTTGCTTTTGATTACACCCAAAAAGCTACTTAACAATGGACATGACACCATTTAGTCAACATTTTTATTTTTTTATTTTTCGGCAAGAAACCAAAGTTCCATTGGAAGAAATGAAATACCATACAAGGGCATACAATAAAAAGAAGAAGAAAAAGAAAAACAACCCAATAAAAGGAAAGGGAGACCCCGAAAAAGCTACCAAAAGGGACTCTAGTCCAACGAAATCAACTTCTAGTCATCGTAGAACATGAACTATCAAGGATTATTGCTACATCATAGTAGGAAGAACTATGTTCAAACTCTCCATTAATATTGATAAATTTTTTTTCAGTACAACAACGGAAAAGATGGAGGATCGAACCTCAACCTTTATAGGAGGAAGGTCATGTTATTTATAGTTGAGCTAAGCTCACTTGGCTTAATATTGATAATTATTTATTAGGTCCTGCCAATTTCTAAATCCACAAGACAAGGAAAGTATCAAGAAGCTTTTGTGCTTAGAGTTCATTTAATATAAACAACCAAAGTTAGTGAGATCTAATCATTATCAGTTCATGAATTGAAATTTTAAATCCAAAAGACACCTAGTTTTAAATTCCATGGAGACAAAAAGAGACTATTTAAAATTGAACTAAAAGGTAATGAAACACCAGGATTCTTGCATTCAGCCCTAAAAAGTATTAATCCAGCTACTAATTTAAAACTAAACATCATCCATTAATCTGATGGCTTAAAGATTCAAAGCTTCTCAGCACACAAACAAGAGGATAACAAAGGGGAGAAAATATAAAAAACACTGAAATTTAGAAGTTAAGTAGTACTCACAGATTTAGATCTTCTTCCAACGTTGAGGTTTTGAGATTGAACTGGTTCCATCTGCACGGCTTTCGTCGATAATCGGATTCTCGACCTTTCACACCTCGAACTCCTCATGAAACAGATCTTCGACTTCGAACCAAAAATCTTACTATCTACTTTCGAATTGAAAAACCCTAACTCCCTGTTACCAAAATCGGCTCCAGCGATCTTCGCCTGAGATTTTCCGATCACCGAAACCTCCATAATTCGGGGGAAAAAGAATGAGAACGGGAAGTTCAAACAAAAATCTAACGAAAAAAATCCACACGCAAGAATCGAAGGGAATCGGAACGAGAAAAACAAAGAAACGATTCCGCAATCGAAGAGGAAAATCCAAAGAATTATTGAGAAATAAAGATTCTCTTAAAATGAAGAACAAATTAAGATAGCTTTGGCAAAAGGTAAAACGGAGTTCTTAAAATGAAGAACAAATTGAGATGGCTTGAATTTATATAAAAAAAATGCCATTTAAAGAGGAAAGGGGGAAAAGGGAAAAAAAGTAAGAAATTGATAGTGCCACGTGGCGGAATTTCAGAAGGCTGCCACGTAATTACTAATTCTTTAGTTTTGTCAATTAAAAAAAGAAAAGAATTTCATTTAAAAAAAGGATAACATATTAACCACAAGATTAAGACCATTCGTTATAATTTAATTTGATGGAATATAATGACGTGTCGTTGAATGTTGATGTGGGACCCAAAGTCAAGTCATCTAAAAGAAAAAAAAAAATTATTCTAAATTTTGAGTCTAATTTTTCTTTCATATCCAAAGTTTCAAAATGCTACTTTTTTTTCTTTAGAATTTTGAGTTTAATTATAATTATTATTTGATGTTAACTTTTTTAGCTAATTAATCTATAATAGTTATGATGTAAATTTGTTTTATTAAATTTATTAGTGATGTAAAATTTGTGAAAATTAATCTACTTATTATTAATTTAGGTCTGTTTTCAAATATAGAAAAATGAGTCAAACAATTTATAAATATAGAAAAAATTTAATGTTTATTACAATCTATAAATTTTTTTATATATTTGTAAATAGTTTGATATTTTTTTATAATATTTTTCTATTAATATAATTATTTTTAAATTTATTAATATACTTTAATATAATAGAGTGAAAATTATAGATAAATGTATAAATCTTGAAATTCTAACCACAAATGTAATACTTTCAAATATAAAGATTAAATTAAAATTAAAATTTTAAAATTAAACTTAAAATTTAGGGGTAAAAGTGTAACATTAGAATATCCAAATAAAATTAGACCGGAAATTTCTTATATATATATATTTCAAATAACCTATTTTATTAATTGAATCATATGGTTCCCTATTTTAAGGCGCGTTTTTCAACAAGTAAATCAATCATTTTTCTTTTTTTTTCTTTTTGTTTTTGGAAAATTCCCTTTTTCTAAAATCTTATCCACTTATCCAAACAGACAAAAACTCTCCGTGTTTCTGATTCATTTTTACTCTTTTCTCAATAAGGAAATTACAAAAAAGGGCTTTTGGATTGTCATACACGTGGCACACATACAGAGGCTGAGTCTGAATGCTGAGTCATGTCTCAGTCATGTTGTCTTCTTTTATTTTATTATTATTATATTTATCATTATTAATAATAATTCAATTCAATTTGCTTCCACAGAATCTTATGCTTTGGCTGCCAACGCCAGCCACAGGCTGTTCCTTCCTTCCTCTCCAACTCTTTTATTTTCTGAGATTTAGATTTCAAATGGATAAAACAATTCTTTATAAGGAAAAAAATAAATTAAAACTATTTGTTGATATTTTCGTCCATAAAAATTGTTTAATTTGTTTATATTGGTAAAGTTTAAATATCATTTTGATCCAAGTTTTGGTTCATTTTAGTTCGAATAGTTTTAAAATGTCTATTTCGATCTTTCTACTTTTAAAATTATGTAAATTTATGTTTTTTTTTTAAATTTCTATTTTAATCCTTATATTTTAAAAAATAAGTACATTTGGTCCCTGAATTTATAAAATATATATTTTGAGTCGTCAAATTTGGGTTTTAAGTTTTCAAAATATATCTTTTTATTCCTACGGTTTTGAAGAGTATGTTTAAAAGGTCTCGTAAGTAACTTTTTTAATTATTTTAAATAATTATATGACATTTTAATTAGAAAGTTACTTTTATAAGATTGTCTCTTAGCTAAAATTATTTTTCAAATATAATTAAAATGTCATATAATTATTTAAAATAATAAAAAAAAATTTACTTCAGAGACCTTTTAAACATATTCTCCAAAATTTGGAAGCTAAGAATATACATTTTTTAAATTCATGGAATAAAACGCACCTATTGTTTAAAATTTGAAAACTTAAAAAGTAATTTTACTATTTTTAAAAACATGTTTTAGTCTCTATTTTTCTTTTGTTTTTCTACTTCAATTTATTTTCTATATTTTAAAACGTGACTGGTCAGTGCTTGCAAATTTGTACCAAAATTCCATTGCAACAAAAATACTTTAATATATAGAGAAAAAAATTGACAAGAACAATCACTTTTAATTTACTGCCACATAGGAAGAGCTTTTTCACTTAAAAAAAAGCATTTAAAATGTCATCTCAAACACATTCGAAAACACAAACGTCTTGAAAATAATTAGTCAAAATGGATGCTTCAATAATACATGACCGAAATAAACAATATTTAAAAGTATAACAAATGAAAACAGTATTTAAACTTACTTGTAGTGATGATATTAGTCTATGAGATTTTACTTTTCGATTGCGATGAAAGAACCTAGACCATTAATTAAATATGCACGCACGAGAACTTTCAGCCAAATTTAATTAGAAAACTTAGTCCTTTTATATTCGATAACTATTTAATTTTTAAATTTTTTAAAATAAGTTTAAAAGTGTTTTAGAGATCTATTTTGAAAATTTTGTGAAATTTACATAATAATTCAAATGTTTTCTTAACTAAAAAGATATGATGAAAAGCAATTACAATCTTTATAAAGCAATTACAATCTTTATAAAACGAATAATTATCCAACTAATTCTTAGATTCCTTTCCCTATTTCGAGAGATTATATTATTATCATCATGTGGGGCTGTATTCATTAATGTAATTAATTAATTAAGATTTAGACATTGGTGTGACACAATTTATATTCAGCCACTTGAAATTCTATCTATTTGCTATTGGTACTTGGATACAGGTGCTAATAAGAAATTGATTTTAGCATTTTTTTTTTTAATTTCGTTTGAAAAGCTAAAGTGTCTAATAAACTTTCAAACTAATTTGATAATTATTTCTTTTTTTATTTTTGTTTTTGAAAATTAAATCTATTTTCCTTTCATTACTTACATTGATTTGCATTTTTCTTAAGTATAATGGTTAAATTATTTGTCAAATTCCAAAAAACAAAAATAAAATTTTAAAAGCTAGTTTTTTTAGATTTTAAATTGGCTTGGTTTTTTTAAAAACATTGGTAAAAAGCAGACAACAAAGGAATACATTTGAAGGTAGAAGTAATGTCTATAGAATTAGGGCATGTTTGGGAGTTATTTTAAAATGGCTAAAATCACTTTTGTTATTTTCAAAATTAGAGTGAAATATGTTTAAAACTAATTTTGATTATTGAAAATTGTATTTAAAAGTGTAAAATTGAAAATTAAATTAATTTTGAGTGATTAAAGTGTGCTTTTTGAGTGATTTTAAAAATGACAAAAGTGATTTTAATGATTTTAAAATCACTCCCAAACATACCTTTAATTTTAAAAAACAAAAACAAAAAACAAAATAGTTATAAAACGGAGCCTAAAATTTCAATTTATATAGTGTCTAATAGATTTTTACATATATTTCAAAAAACTAATTAATTATTAGATTTGAAATTGAACTTTATGAGTAATAAGGATTTTAGTTTTTTAATTTCATGTAAAATAAGTCCGTGAATTTGAAAAATGTTAAATAAATTATTAACCTATTAAACACAAAATCAAAATTTTATAATCTATTAAACATAAAATTAAAAGTTTAAGCATATATTAGATATTTCTTAAAATAAAATTCACGGAATTATGAACGTGTGGGTATTAAAATCTAATTTGATCAATAAAGTACAAAAATAAAAGGAAAATGATAAATAATAAAAATGAGAGAGAATAGTAAGACGAGGAGAAATTTGCTACCGTTGAGTTTGACGAGGAAGGAGTAGAAGCAAATTGACACACTTTTCACGTGGTGGGGAAAAATAAATATTATGATATAAATTCTTTTATGCGAAAAAGAGAATTATTCATATCCGTTAATTGATAGTCATAATTAACATAATTCAACTAATAAATAGTATATAGATAAGGGCAGTGGCAGATAGGAGTGTACACGGGTTGAGTTGGGCCAGATTAAGGTCTTTTTTTAGACCAATTCAAAATTTTGAGTTGGCCTACACGCAATCCTATCGGTTCCATTTTGTAGGGTCAACCCAACCCAATATTTTCGGGTTGGGTCACCGGATTGGGGTCGTGGAAGACAGCGAAGTGAACTAAGGGAGACGGCGAGGCAGAGAAGGGAGAGTCGGGAGACGGAAAAGGGAGATAGCAAGTCTAAGGTGGAGACATCGGGAGACGGAGAAGGAAGACTGTGACAGCGAGGCGAAGGCGAGGGCGAGGAGTCTGAGATCGAGGCGAGAAGTCAAAGGCAAAGGCATCTGAGATCGTGAGAATTGAAGGTGGAGGCTGGAGGGAGAGACAACGCACGGTGAGATGGCAAAGTGAAGGTGGAGGGAGAGACAACGCACAGGAGAAGGCGAAATGAAGGTGGAGGCATCTGAGACTTAGCAAGCGTGTAGAAATAATGAAAACCTAAAGTGTAAAAAAAATTAGGTTACATATATATTTTGGGTCGGGTTGGGTCGACCCAGACAAAGAATTTTATAACCTGAGACCCGACCCGGTAAAATTTTTAACCCAACCCTTACGGTTTGGATTGGGAAGTCCGGGTTGGTCGGGTTATCGGGTTTTTTGAACACCTCTTTCCCCTAGTGGCAGATCCAGAATTTAATGTCAGGGGCATAAATATATATAGAGTTAGAAATTTAGCCCATAAACTTCAAGATTTGTGTTTATATATATAGTTCCTAAATTTTAAAAAATATTTAATAGATTCATAAATCTTCGATTTTTCTATTTAATATATTCCTAAAATATCCTATTAAAGAGTTTCTAAAATATCAATATGCATCTAATAGGGCTCTTACACATTTGAATATGTTAAAAATTAAAAGTTATATTAGACATTAAATTGAACTTTGTACTCGCCTAAAAAGAAAAAAAAAATTAAACTTTGTGCTTAATAGATATGGTTAGACATTTTTCTAAAAGAAATTAAGTTATCTATTAACTACAAAAATTGAAGACTTATTCAATTAGATGCAAACAAGTTGCAAAATGGATAGTATTTGTTTAATTTAACGTTCATGGTTGGTAATGGACTATATTAAAAGATGTTGTAATGAATAGGGCGACTAACATGGATTTTTTTTTTTTCTTTTAGCAAAATGGATAGTATTATAAATTAGTATAATATATATTTAGCGATATATATAAATAAAATTATTCGAATAGTGTAATTTTGTTGTTCATTTGTTGGCAAAGAAAGCTATTACACCTTGGATCGATCGAATTTGACTTGAAGATTGGTCGTCTTTTCTATATGTAATCGTGGCGAATGAATATTTAGTTCCAAACACTAAAAAAACATGACGCTAAAATATTAAAAGGAAAGTAGAGAATGATTACATTTTCAATATTCTATTTTATTTATTTTCTCACGTTTCTTTAATTTATTCATTTAACAGAAGTGATCGGAAGAATGAAAGTTCTTTTTTTTTTTGTGGAGTTTTGAGCTGCAAAAAAGTTTCAATTGAGTTATTTGATCATAGATGAATGGGTTAGAGAAGACTTGTTGCACTGATGGTTCGTAAAGATAGATACGTTACTTATTATTTGAATATTTTTAAAGAAAACAAGATACGGACGTATCTACATTATTGTTTATATGTTTGTTTTTTAATATTTATTGTTCGTATGATCAATATGTAGAATTAGAACAAGTGGGGAAGGGCCCCACCGTCGGGGCACAAGCGCCCTCTTGCTACCCATATGCGAGGCACCGTAGGTCAAGATACTGTCGGTCAAGAAATTAATGTGACTTGTGAAGTACAGCAATTATTAGGAAATAATCGAGTTAGAGTTGTAGCGCTTACGTTTTCTTGCTTTTCTTTGTTGAACCCTCTACGGTCTACTCTCTTTCTCGATATTCCTTCAATACGTCTTATTTATGAATAAAAAAAATCATAAATAAAACGAGAATGCCCACGACAATGGAAGGTATTCATAATAGTCAAATTTGAACTATCAAATGAAGTACTTTGACCATGTCAAACAAAATTCACAAGTTTGAATTGAGTAGATTTTATAAACATAATAATGTCAACTCAACATTATTCGAACTGGTTGTTTTAAAATATCATACAAATATAAGTCAAATTTTGAGAACAAATAAATAACTAAAATTATTTTTAAAATGATCATGGTTGAAATAAAATAAGTTTAAAAATATAAAGATAAAAAAAATTATATTTTAGACTTTGATGGTCAATCTTTCATTTTTTGTTTGTGCTTTTTGAAAATTATGGTTGTTTATTCACAATTTTTTTTTTCATACTTTTCATGTTTCATATACAAACATTTGAGTTCTTAACCAATTTTCCTCTCAATTTTTTACAACGATTTTCAATATTCTTACGTAAAAGTATTGAATTCAACAAAATCTTAAAAACAATAACAAGTTTTTAAAAACTATTTTTTTAGTTTTCAAAACTTGACTTGATATTTAAAAAATTGGTAGAAAAGTATATTAAAAGAATAATAAATTTAAAGGTGTAAGAAACGTTTATATGCTTAATTTTAAAAAAGTGAAAATAAAAAACCAAACAGTTACCAAACCAAATTTTGGGTTACTGTTTCTTTTTTTTCAAAAATTAGGCCTATAGACACTCGTATTCCATGTCTAAATTCTTGTTATGTTATCTACTTTATACCAATATTTTTAAAAATCAATCCAAGTTTTGAAAACCTAAAAAAGAAATTAGAAATTCATTTTTGTTTTTAGAATTTGGTTAAGAATTCAATACTTTTATTTTAAAAAATAAGATCGTAATAAAAAAAAATTGGAAGAAAATAGATTTAATTAAAAAAATCCAAAGGGTTTATCAATGTTTAATTATCTATTTAAAATAACAGCTGTCATTATTTAATTAATTAAATTTACATTAAGTAGGTGACGACGCTAACAGAAAACGGTAGCTTTGGACCAAAATTTTGGTAAAACATTGCGGGCCGTCGTGGAATTTGTCGGTCACGTGTTACGGCTTACGCGACGAAAATCAAATCCTTGGCTGGAAAAGATGGACGGCTCTGATTCAATAGTTGGTTGCCCTTTTGAATCCGTCTAGGACAATGTGATTGCAACACGTGCCTCTCCCAAAGAAAATTAGATCTCAAATTTTCCAATTTTTTTAAAAATAATGTTATTTTAATAGGTCCACAATTTCATAAAATTAGCTCACATGACACGCAAATCTTGGACCAAGTCCACAATTTTACTCAATGTTTCGGTCAACCCTTAAAAAGTAAATTAGGTTATGAATGTACCTGATAAGCCTTAAGAAGTAAATTAACAAAAAAAAATAATAATCTAAAATTCAATTGTCTTTAAAAAAAAATATGGGTAATTGTAATGATTAGCAATTTTATGGATAATAACTAAGTGTATAGCAACATTTAGAAAAAATTGTAAATATAGTAAAATCTATCAGACTTCTATCGCTGATAGACTCTTATGGTCTATCAATGATAGACTACTTAGACCATAAAAGTCTATTAGCGATAAAAGTCTATCACTGATAGACTTTGCTATATTTGCAATTTTTTAAAAATGATACCATATATGTTAATACTTTGAATGTGATTGTTGTATTTACAACTATCCCAAAAAATATGTATTAAGAAATTAGAAAAAGTATATATTTTAGTCTTTAAATTTTGAGTAAATTTTCATTTGGATTTCAAAATATTATTATTTAACTTTTAAATTTTAAGAACAAAATAAACATAAAACTCAAAATTCAAATTCAAGTAAAAATGTAATATTATAAAACAAGTGAATTATAAAAATTAAACTAAAAACTCAAAAGTAAAACTACACCGTTTTAAAAATTATGAACCAAATAGGAATCAAAATTATATATTTCCTAGAAAAAAAATTAAAATATCTATTATATCTCATACGTTTTATACCTAATCAAGTTTTTTTTTCCCAATAATTGTCATTAAGTTAATGTTGTTAACAGTATGAATTACATAGAATCCAATTTCAAAAGAATTTATGATTTATAGATTAAATAGAAAATTGCACAATGTCCTTTCAAGTTGATAGTTATTTACATTAATAATTAGAATTAGGCCATTTAAATATCTATTTGTAAATATCTTAGAAACAAGAGGGGGCGAGGTTGTTTGAAGTGTCGCCGACTAGCTCCACCACCTGAAATCCATGGAAGAAGATGGAGAGAGGCGTAGTGCTATGTGGGGAGCTCTCGTAAAAATCGATTGTGCTCGAGAATGGGAGTTCTTCTTGTTCGAGAGTATTTTTTTTTTCTCCCTTTCCATTCTAATTTCGGAAAAATAACTCTCTAATGGAAAGTTCACGGAGGTTTGCTTCTCTTCGAATGGGGAAAAGGGGAGCGTAAATGATGATAATACTTCTATTGTGAGTGATTGGCTTTGCAGGTATGGATTTTCCATGGATTTGTTAAAAGACAAACCTTTGTCGCTTAAACTGAGTGAGAATAGTGTCTTCACTCCTAACCGTAAATCCATCTCCTAAATGTAAAGCTGTTGAGTCGTGATTGCATTTGGTCTCTAGCTTTCAAAATTTACACTTTTATCCTTGACTTTTTACCAAATGTCTACTTTCAGTCTTTAGTATTAATGTCTACTAATAAATTTAAAAGAATTGAATTAATTTTTTTTATCTAATACTAAAAATTAAGGTCTGGTTTGTTAACCATTTGGTAAACTCTCCTTTCACCTCTAAATTTATTGTTTGTTTTATCTACTTTTTACCATTGTTTTAAAAAAAAAAAAAAAAAAAAAAAACCAATCCAAATTTTAAAAGCTAAAAAACTACTTTTTGTTTTTGAAATTTAGCTAAGATTACAACTCTTGCACTCAAGTAAAATATACTAATCATTGTAAGAAATTAAGAGAAAATAGACTTAATTTTTTTAAAACAAAAAAAACGAAATAGTTACAAATGAGATCTAAATTGTCTAATTTTTTGTGGCTATTCAAATAAAATAACCAATTTCAAATTTTAAATTAATTAACAAAAAGTTATTTTCAGTCCAATATCAAAATTGAGTATTGGTGAAAATTTGATAGTATAAAAGAGTAAAATATTAGAATATAAGAGACCAAATAAAAATTAAACTAAAAAAATGGAGGAGGAGAAAAAATAACATTTTGAAATTTAACACAAAATTTAGGATAAACCAATATTTTTCCAAATAATAGCAAAATAAAACGCGAAACGTATGATTTTGAGTGGACTGGACATGTAGATGAATGCAATTTGCATGGGCTGTTTCCGTCTTCAACCTCGTTGGTTTAGCCCAATACGTCAGGCAGAGTTTCGTGACGTCATGAACATTTTAGTTTATTATTAATTATTATTTATAATTCAAACCACATTATAATTTATAGTAATCTTATTTAATTTATTGACATAAACGTTTGATACACTCAAATTATTGGGTTGAGTTGAATTTGAACCAGCATAGACATATCGTTAACGAATTTACTGTCTTTCTCCATTAACTGCTCATGCCTCAACTCAGGAGTAGGTATTTCGAAGAGAAATTTTACTAATTTATTGATTTCGTATGAAAAATTTTCAAACGTATAATAACAGACTCAAAATTGTACCACATCATTATCCATCGGTTCTATTCAAAGTTTGTAATCTAATTTTTTTGCCTCAAAATATTGAAATAAAAAAAATCATAATGGTTTTCAATTATCGGAAAAATAAATTCCAATCGGTCAATATTACTTTTCTTTGCAAGGAGAGCATAGATCGACTTGCATGTAAATGGGTTAGCTAGTGTCAAAAGATTTGTTGTTCGTAGCTCTCGACTCTCTATTGTACTTAACAAATATTTTTCTTCCAAAAGCCCTCTAAAACATACCTTTAGATTCGGTTTGAAAAAACTTACACGGTATGAAATGTGTATAAAAAGATGCATGTAATGTAAGGACGTGTTTTAGAGTGATTTTATAATGATTAAAATCACTTTTGAAATGCCTAAATTTTTTATATATATATATAAAATAACAAATCACTTTTGAAATGCCTAAATTTTTTATATATATATATAAAATAACAATATTTGACAATTATGAGAAAATGATTTTTGAAACAGACCTATTTTGATTTTTGAACTTTCATTTTTTTTTTTTGTTAAGTTCCTTTTTCAAATATTTTTATTATCAAAGAAATGCTCAAATTTTTGTTTTAATTTGTAATTTTATTTTTCCAAAAAAGGAAGACTCATATTCATTTATTGATATTTTAAGTAATTAAAAAATTTATATGTATAACAATATACTAAATAATGCTAATTTTAATTTATGGCTACTTCACTTGTTCTTTTACATTTTGATTAAATAATTATTTAGTTTTGGTTTCTATAAACAAAATTGGTAAATAAAAAATATATATTTAACTTACGTAAGTTGATTCTCATGCATATTTAAACACAAACATTAGTAATACAGATATTTAATATCCATACACATGAAACAATATATGCGATCCAAATCGATCTTTAGTATCATTGACTTTAAGTAGTTTGTTCGTGCCATTATTATTATTATTATTGATAACTATGTCATCTATTTAAAAAAAAAATTCATCTCTAAACTTTGCTATTATAATTTAGATAAAAATTGAGATTTGGAACCAATGTGATGGTGAGTCACAACCACACTCTTTCAATTTTCAATTTTCTTCCAACATTTTAACAATATTATATGCTAAAAATAATTTTAAAAGAATAAGTATATTTATATATTTTTAAAACAAATGATAGAGTTTAGTGATATTTTTTAATTTATCATATTCTATTCCCGCCGTTTACAACACATGACTTATCAGTTATCATCCAAATTTAAATAATTAATCAATTTTAAAAAAGAAAAATGGTGGCAAAAACAGATTATTAATAATAATAAAATTAAGGAAAAGACAAAAACCGAGCCGATCCCCGAGGCATATCCATATGGACACTACAGTTGTCAGTTGACACGTGTGATGTTTTAAAGTGATAGCCACAGAGATAAAGAGGACCGTAAATACCAAAGCAATTTTAGGGCAATTTAGATATTTCATTAGAATTTTCATATTATTTTAATAAATTTTTACACTGTTTTTCAAATATAGAAAAATGAGTTAAAACTATTTACAAATATAAAAAAATGCGATAAAATTCTATCGCAGTCTATCGCTATAAACAGTTAATTTTTTTTTATATTTATAAATAGTTTAATAGTTTTTTCTGTTTATAATAATTTTTATTTATTCTATTTATAAAATAAGATATAAAAAATGATATATAAATGATAAGTTTAGTTAAAAAAAAATCTTTAAAGGAAATTAGTTAGAAAATTTCATAATTCAACCTTAAAAAAAAATTCTTAGTTCATTGACATAAAGAATGTATATTTGATATAGGTTCAAATTCTACCTCCTACTATTGTTAGACTCAAGAAAATAAATATAACTTTTAATTATATATATTATTTTTTAGTTAATTCAAATTGTATATTTAAACATTTAAAATGTCTAAGTATCATAGACTTTAAAAGTGTTCAATAGATTTATAAATCATGACTCTAGTATATTTATTAAAAAAAAAACGATTATCTTGCAAATTTGGTTCACGTGGTTTGGAAAAAAGTTCAAATTTGTTTCATGTAATTTTAAAAGTTAGAATTTAGTCTTTGGGATGTTTATGAAGGTTCAAACCATATATATTAAATTCTAACTTTCTGCCAATTATATGGACCAAATTTGTAATTTTACCAAAAAACTAATAATTCATTTTGGTCATTGTACTTTAAGGATAGTTAAATTTTAGTCATTGTTATTTTAAATGTCCAATTTTAGTCCACGTGTTTTCAATAAATCTTAAATTTAGTTCATACCAGTAGCATGTTGTATCTTTCTTACATAAATATTAATATTATTATTTCATTAATTTTGATAAAAGTTAGACTAAATTTTTTTTTCAAGTACAACTGGGGGCAAGGGAATATTCAAATACAGATATCGTGGTTACTAACACACTCGTATGTCAATATGTTCGGTTTGGTCTTCAAAAAACTAAAAAAATTTATTGGAAGTACCTAAATTAAAATTAGATATTTAAAAATTTAAAAGCTACATATGAACAAATTTTAAAATATAAAGACAATGTTTTAAATATATTTAAGAGCTTATTAAATATTTTTAAAATTTAAAAACTAAATTGAAGTGATTAGAAAGTTGAGTAAAATGTATTTTTTATTTTATTTTATTTCCCTCCTGTTTTCTTTCTTGTCAAAGTTCTCTCTCTCAAACTTCCGGGGACGCCAAGCAAGCTCTCTCTCCTCCCTTTAGACCATCTTCTTCATTCCGAATAAATCGCTATTTTTCTGTATTGTGTCACCGGGAAATGGCGAAGACAATCTTCGCCGGAGCTCCGATGACGGCGACTAGCAGGCAATAGTCTTCTCTGTCCTGTTTCTCAATCACCAGTATGTTGTTCTTGTTGATTTCTACCATTCCTGATTGATTACTGAATGTTTTCTCAGATCATTGGAGCTAGTTATGAAACCCTAAAATTAGGATCGTTTAGATTCTATTCTTGAAATCTGGCTGTAATTAGAATGAAGAGGTATATGTTCACTGTTCCCTCCGGTCAATCTTGTGGAATATTCTCTATAATTCGATTTCTAATCCTCTTTCTTTCCAGATATATGGAAATACTTGGGTGGTTGATGTTGTTCTTCTTTGCTTGCTTGTTAGTCTCCTCTTTTGGAAGAGGTGAGGCTGCAGTTTATGCTCTCTTTTTTTAACATTTCACATATGCAATTTGAGATAATAGAGAAAGTAGTTGTGAAATTTGTTTGTCTAGTTTTGGATATTTGAGGAATGGTTTCATGACATTATAATGCATTGTAATTTTCCTTTTAATGGAGCACAATTTTAAAATAGTCTACTTACTGGATTTTTTTTTCAAACGTAGAGCCGAAGTTGATGGAGTACAAGACAAATAGTTCATTTGTTTACAACCACACTTTTGCCATTGTCATGGTTGAATATGCTTCTGCAGTAAGTTTGCTTCACCTACCCTAACACAGAGAGAGAAAGAGCACCCGTTGTTTAGTTTGGCTTAGAAGGGCAGTTTATTTTCCATCTATCAACAAACAAGAGTGTGTTAGAGTATCGATACAGTTAGATTTACCATAACTCATCAGCATAAACTTTTGGGTTGATTGGTGGTTTAACATGGTATAAATGCAGGAGGCCATGTAATGTTATTTCCTCCCTAAGTTATATTGATTTCTACTTGTTGGATTTTCTTCAAATTTTCAAATCCATGTTAAAGTATAGATATAATTAAATTTACTATAACTCACCAACTTAAGTTCTTGAATTGATTGGTGATTTAACATAGTGATACAATTGTCAAACAGTTTGGAGGTGAATTTTTTGCGTGCATTTTGTCATTTGCAATGCTCTCTCCTATTAAGACAGTGAAAAAGTATGTATTTCCAGTAAAATTGCCCCAATACCTTCTTATGATAAGCTAAGCTTAAGGCCCAAGGGGGTGACACACTCGTTGGTTCTAGCCGTTTCTGATTGAAAGTTAAGTTAGCTTTATTGAACTTATCAATTGTGTAAGAGTATGTATGTGACGTTGCTCAAGTTGAATGAAGCCAATATTTCCTAAACTGAATGACAATTGCTCGTTACGAATGTTGGGTAGTGCTATTTTCATGTGAGATCTAACCCAAGTCTAAAAACCGCTTCATTGTTCAGGTTTACATTTCTGATATGACAGCATTATTTACGTGGACATGTTCAAGATGCCATGGCCTCACTGAGGTACTTGGAAAAAATGAAATGGTTTTTCATCAATAAATTTCTGCCCCTGAAACGAGAATTACTATATCATGGTTTTCATTTCTAAAATATGTTATCCAGCCTCTTCACCTTTTTAAGTTTTTGGCATCAATGCTTATTTTCCTCTGATACAGGGGTTTGAAGTTGTGCAGCTGGTTGTAGATGTTGAAAGTTGCCTACAGGTGGATAGTTATAGGATGTTTTCCTGAGCAAACGACCTTGCATTTTACTTATTGTATGTTGTATCCATGGTTGATATCGTGATTTGCTGCAGTCATATGTTGGAGTAGCAAAGGATCCACGAGCTATTATAATTGCATTTAGAGGAACACGGGGAACGAGGTACAATTCTATAAGAGTTTTCTCTTCAAGTAATACTCTCCTGAAGCTTTAGTTGTTGAAAAAATTATCAAGAAACTTTTGCTGTTTTTTGTTGTGTGGCTATTGAAAGCAACACAAGGAGAAAGAAAAAAAATGAGAAAAAGCCTTGAGTTTGTGATGTTTACATCATCTATTTTTCCAATTTTTGGGCAGTATTTCATATGCAGTAATATTTTAAAAATCATGTGTTAGATGTATGCCACTTTTTTGGTCAAGCTGATTCACTTGTTGGCAAGTGCAATAATTTAGATTCACTGGCTATAGCCCAAAGAAGTCCACACGAAAGTATTATCCAATTAGCCTAGTTTCTTAACTCATCTATGTAATGGTTCTTTTTTACTGCTTTGAACACTCCATTTTCCTTCCGTTCTAAACCTACATCTTTGGTAATGATCGGTCACTAGATGTTGGTTGCTTGTTTATTATTATTATTATTATTTTGAAAAACGCCACCCATTATCTGAAAAGATAGACATATTCCCGTACATACCATCAAGATTTGGTGTGAAAATTTTGGTTAATCTTTTGTCTCCTTGATTTTAAACCAATAGATTAACCAATTTTGCAGCATACAGAATTGGATAGAAGACTTATTCTGGAAGCAGCTAGATTTAGATTATCCTGGAATGCCGGGGGCAAAGGTGTGTAGTGCTTGAAGCTCCCTTGGTCCGTAATTATTCCGCAGGAATTTAAGTACATTGCTTTTTTTTTTTGGTCTACCATCATGTTAGGTACATAGTGGATTTTATCGTGCTTATCACTATACAACACTACGCCCTGCAATTTTAAATGCAGTTAAAGAAGCGAAGGAAGCTTATGGGGACCTTGACATCATTGTGACGGGGCATTCAATGGGGGGAGCAATTGCTGCCTTTTGTGCTCTTGATCTTATAGTAAGCGAGTTTATGGCTTGCAATTTTTTTTTCTCCATTTTTGAAGAACTACTTTCTCGCTTCTTGCTTGGAGACTTTACCGGTCAATATTTTTGAACTGTGCAATGATTATTTGTTGATTTGCATATTTTAGATTCAACTTGTATTTGTATGGAAAGGACAAATGGAATTCTGGATTCTATGTTCATTGGCTTTGTCAATTTTTTATGCCAAGTCCTTTTTTCTCTCTGGTTATCCTTGTGAAATGGGGGTCGTCTTAAATCAGCTACATGTTGCAAATCTTGAAAATCACCTGTTATGATCTCCTAGGACTTACCATCTTCAAGTTTTAATGCTATCTTTGTTTAGTTTTGGAGGTTTATGGATTTGATTAATTATCTTATAGTGGAGTATTTACCTTTTCCACAGGTCAATCATAATGCCTCAAATGTTCAAGTTGTGACATTTGGCCAACCTCGCATTGGCAATGCAGCTTTTGCATCATACTACAGCAAATATTTGCCGAAGACTATTCGAGTCACACATGGACATGACATCGTGCCCCATTTGCCTCCTTACTTTTCCATGCTCCGTCGGAAAACATACCATCACTTCCCAAGAGAGGTACCGATTTCCATATAACTCAAATAGGTGAATTATGCATATTTTTGCTAAAAAAAAGGATTATTTAGATCTAGAGTCTAATAACCTCTTCTTTTTCTAGATGAGCCAGCGTGTTTTCTCTTTTGCAGGTATGGCTTCAGGATACTTCATCTAAATCGACATGTCTTGCCCACAGCATTGAGACAGTCTGTGATGATTCTGGTGAAGATCCAGATTGTAGCAGGTAAATCTTTCAGCCTTTGTCTCAATGTAGTAGTAAAACTTTAATACCATCGTCCAAACCAACAAAATAAAAAGTTCATATCCAATCAATAGATAATTATTTGGTTTTATGCTTTAGAAAACCAAAATGGCCGTAAAAGAAGAGTTCAAACTGACTAAACCAACCTAGTTCGATTGATTTTGTCAATGTTTTCAATTTTGCGAAGCATCCCTAGTATCTTTAAAATAACTTGTTTGCTTGAATTTTATACGTCTGCCCTGCATGTTTTGATGTTGTTGAAATCTCTGGCAAAAAAAAATTCACGTTGTTGAGTGATGAACTTCAGCAACATGCTGATCACAATATATCATAATTAAGTTGGAAGAAGCA
The DNA here is from genome assembly GCA_002890555.2 of Lagenaria siceraria. Lineage (NCBI taxonomy): Eukaryota > Viridiplantae > Streptophyta > Magnoliopsida > Cucurbitales > Cucurbitaceae > Lagenaria > Lagenaria siceraria. Next base: position 21,131,565 of record CM016488.1, read on the forward strand.
TGAGATAGCACTAGTCAAAACATTATACCAATCAGTCATCTTAAAAACTCGTGCAATTTTGGACCTTTAAATGCAGATCTGTAGTTGGAAACAGCATTCAGGACCATTTATCCTATTATGGGGTGGAATTCCCTACAGATGATCCTGGAACATGTTGGATCGTGATGGATCCATTGCTCGTCGAGTATGGATCGATTGATTCGGAAGGTAATGTCATGTTGTTCAAGAATCCTGCAACTCCCATTCCTCGGGCACAGACTGCCGACGCAAAATGAAATAAATTGGTTCGGATTAAGGCGATTACCCTGCAAGATAGCTGAGGGAGGAGGTCAGCTTTCAATTTGCTGTTCCTCTGAGTATATATATATATATGTACACTTTTCCTTTCAATATTTGTCAAAACCTTAGTATTGAAATGTTTATTGCCTTCATTCTTGATGAATGACCATTTTATGTATGGTCTGTGTATATATATTACGAGGTGAGTAATGTGCTCCATATGCTGTTGCATCTCTGTTTCTTCAGCTCTTAGACGTTAGACCCATATAGTCCTGTTGAATGTGAATAAAATCGCTTATCCATGGAAAATGAGTATAAACTTTTATCATCATTAGGTCTTCTACCATAGAATGTTAATGTTCAAATTGGTTAAGGAAAAATTCAGATGACCTGCACATGCTTCAACTATAAAGTTGTTTAATCAGAGAAGACATGACTTGCAAAACAAAATAACCTAGGTACCAGCTACTTTCGATGTTTAAGTTAATTTAGAGATTTTAGGATGCAGCAAGAGTTTAGAGGAATGTTGGCTTACCTAGTTATAATGATGGATATGTATATAATATATATAGGTGGATGAGCTAGGATTTTTCGACTTCCTCCTTGAATTAGGATGCTTCAAGACTCCCATTTCTCACCAAGTCAATCCCTTAAGCCAATAAACTCCATCTCCGGTACCTTGGTCGTGGTGTGTCTTGTCCAAGGCCTATTTGGTTGTAAATCTCAGTTTTGTCCATCTTGAAGTCAAGTAGTACTGACATTAGTCTAGTTACCTGCGGTCAAATTCACTCAAAATATTTAAGTCAACCACTCCCAAGTTGATATGGGAGTTTTGCATGGGCTGGACATTTAAGAATTTAGATTGGGAGTACAAACTCTAAGTTAGAATTGTCTTCTACTTTTCGTCTCTCTTCTACCTCACGAGGTTATTTTGAATGTTTAATTCACACTTTATTCGACCTTGTAAGACTCGGACTTAGAGTGTCTAGTGTCTAGAGTTTTCCCCTTAAGGTTTCTCTCGGATTAACCTAAAGTCTTAAGAGTGACCAATTCAAGTCTTTTGGGCTCAAACCAATTCTTGAATTTTATGTTTCCATATGAGTTTGAAATTTTGTTTAATTCGCACTTTACACCGTCTCGTAAAGCCACATTTAGTATGTTTGTATTGCCCTTTCGAGGTCCGCCTCAAATTAGGAGGCTTTGGGGGTAAGAACAAATGCTTGGGTTGTACTCTCCATTTACAAACATGAATTAATCTGGGAAATTGCTATTTTTAACTTAAAAAAGTTTTTACCTTTCAAAACTAACTTCTTTTTTAAAAACTACTTTCTTTTTGAGATTTTAAGTGGAGGGTTCCACATGGTGAAAATATCATTTTGTCCCTCATTCAAGTGTCTACAATTTTAACTTTTTCTAATACAACTTTTCAAACCCAATTTTAATTTTAAACATTAAACTTCATTTTTTTCATTTTGTTTTATCATATGTTTGGCAAGTTTCAACCAATATTTGCGGTAGATTTGTCTTTATTTTTTTTAAAAAAAATTAGAAAACAAAATTTCGTTGACTTTACTTTTAAGGATTGAAAATTTTCTATATAAAAAAGTCTTGCCCTTTAATTTTCCTTAAAATTGAAAATGGGGAAAAATTCAATTATTATAAAAAACTAAATTAACTTAAACATGCAAAAAAAAAAAAAAAAAAAACTACTGAAAATTTTCTAAGCTAATATCTTGGTAAAAAGCTTATTGAAAAAAAGTAAACTTACTAAGTAAATTTTTTGTTAACTTGAGTGAAATTGAATTGACAATTCAGATTTTTGGAACTTTCTTATTAAAAAAAAAAGAAGTCAAAGTCAAAATCAAAGTCAACATTACGAGAAGGTTGCCAACCTTCTCGTAAAGTCAACCTTCTCGTAAAGTTGACTTTGACTTTACGAAATCAACTTTTTTTTAAAGGAAAGTTTGAAGAAATCTTAGTTGCCAACCCAATTTCTTTAAACTTAAACTCAAGCTAACCTGAATATCCCTAGTAAGTTTATTGGATATTTTCAAGTAAGTTTCTTACCAATATATTAGTTAACTGTAAAATTTTCAATAGTTTTTTTTTTTTTTTTTTTATCAATTCTAATTTTTTATCCTTAACTCAGGTTAATTTATTTTTTACCTAATTCCAACTTTTTTTTTTCTTGTAAGTTTAAGTTTAATTTCTTGTAAAAATTGAAATTTATTAAATTTTCTCCGATTTTCAATTTTAAGAAAAATTAAACGTAAGACTTTTTTTTTTTAGAAAATTTTCAATCCTTACGAGAAATGCCAACGAAATTTTGTTTTCCAATTTTTTTCTTTTAAAAATAACCAGAAATCTACCACAAATATTTGTTAATTGTAGACACTTGAATGGGGGACAAAATGGTATTTTCACCATGTGGAACCCTCCACTTAAAATCTCAAAAAGTAAAAAAGAGGTTAGAAAAAATAGTTTTAAAAAAAGAAGTTAGTTTTGAAAGGTAAAAACTTTTTTAGGTTAAAAATAACAATTTCCCTATTAATCTCCACTTTATTTAGCTCATAGGTAACACCTTGTAAATGATAAATGTCATGTGAGTGACTTTTTAAATCTAATTTTTAATATTCGTAAACTAATAGACCAATTTGATATCTTAGGGACTAATTGCACCAATTTCTTAAAATTTAGAGACTAAAATGATATACTTTTTCCATCCTCAATTTAGTATTTTTACTTTTAATAAATCTTAAATTTAGTCTTTCAAAGTTAACTTTTATCAAAATTGGTTAAATAATAATGATAGTTTTCATACAAGAACCAACATTATGTGTATAAATTGATAATTTCCTACAAAAATTCTATTGCACATCAATTTACAATTTATACCCCTAAACTTTAGGCTTTTGCACATCAATTTACAATTTATACTCTTAAACTTTAGGGGTTATATCAATTTAAACTTGAACTAATAATTGTATTAATTTAAACCCTAAATTTTTGTAAATATATCAACTTACAGATTCCCTTACATTGCGTTTGGAAAAACTTCGTGTGAAATTATAATTGTATCAATTAAATCTCTAAATTTTCGTAAACAAATCAATTTAGACTCTTAATCATAATTTCCTTTTAGAATCATACATTTCGTAGAACCGATATTTGAATAAGTCTACACACGATTTTCAAAGATAATCATAATGAAATTTCTAATTGATTGACTTATGAAAACACATGAGTTTAACTAACTCAAATTAATATTGGTAGAATGAAATATGAATAACCATGTAAATTGATATACTTACAAAAATTTAAGATTTAAATGAAAATACACTACTAAAATTTGACATTTTAAAGTATGTGAATTAAAATAGAATAAAACTTAAAAAAGAACCCACATCAAAATAATATTTTAAGGAAATTCTAAAGAAAGTAATTTCAAGAGGTCTAAATTAACTTCCTTTTTATTAGGAGGTACCACTTTGAATCATTATTTCAATTATAGGAAATAAATATGAACCATGAAAAAACCTTTATTTCATCCACTTTTGTTGGATAAAATATTTGCAAATAGAAAACAAACCATGACCTCTTCCTCCATATCCACTGAGTGAGAAAAAGTAAAAATAAAATAAAATAAATAATAAATAATCAATTTTAGCATTCAATTTTCTAAATTTAACAAATAATTAGAGTCCTATAAAGAGGCCTTCTCTTCTCCTCAAACAATCATCCCTTCGCCAAACAATAATAATAAAGAAAAATAAAGAAAAAAGCTGTAAAATTAAGGAGTAAGAAAAAATTAAAAAAAATGGCAAAGAAGATGATGGCAGTGTTTCTAATGTGCATTTTGGTGGTGGCGGCACTGCAAATCTCCACCGTCGCTGCCGGCGAGGAGGCCAATGCTAAGTGTCAGGGAAATTGCGGCGGAGTTGGTGGTTCTCCAAATGTTCCAAGGAAAAAGTCATTTTTTAGCAGCATCTACGGTAAGATGTATCAACTTTTATTACCATTTTAGTTTTTAGCAACGCAAATATAACTATCAGATTTAAAGTATTTGTATATATAAAAATATTTAAAAACAAAAATTGTAAATATAACAAAGTTTATCTATGGTAGACTTCTATCGTTGACAGACTCTTATGGTTTAAGATCAAGATAGAAGTCAATCACTCATAAATTTTGCTATCTTTGCAATTTTTAAAAAATGTTGCTATACACGTTAGTATCTCTAAAATTGCTACTCATTATCATTATGCTAGTTTTAACTGAAAAAGATGGTGGGATTTTTCTATTTTTTTTATTTATAGTAATTTCTCGTATTTTTATTAAAAACACGAGATTAATTAATATTATATCAAATTTAATTTCTATTGATATCAATAAGCTTTTAAACTTTTAGTTAAAAATTGGACGAGCGGAATGATTAAAAATTTAGAATAAAAAATGATATGAAAAAAAAACTCTTAATTTTTCATATTTCTTGATTTTAATTTTTGTTGTGTTTTTTTTTTTTCTTCTTTTTTTTTTTCAGATAAATTCCACATCAATATGCCCCATTGATAATCGAGGATAAATGAAAGAAGAGCTCTGAAGAAGAATGATGGGATTGTTGTAGAAGATGATGTACAATTTATTTTTAATAATTTTTCCTTTGTGAGAGGAATTTCTGAGCTTCCTTTATCCTTTTTCATTTTCATTTTGTAATTTCTTTGTTTCAATAAAAAAAAATTGTTTGCTTCTGGTAATGTTTGTGTTTTTTTTCTTGAATGTTCTTAGACCAACAAAAATTCAATCGATTTATTTAGAGAAATTATTATAAAGGAAAAAAAATCAAATATTTACAAATATATAAAAATTTCATTAGTGATAGATTGCGATATATGCTCAAATTTAAAACAACCCATTTAAAATGTGATGGCACTAAAAATATCGACATTTTAAAAAAATATAAAAACAATTATGTACTTTTTAAATAAGTTAAATGATTTATAATTTATATTATATTAATGTTAGTGTACGTTTTGTTGTTGTTGTTGTTTTTGTTTTTTTTTTTTTTTATGTTTCATTGATTTTCTTACAATAATGATAGGAAATGTCAATTTTTACTCCTTACATGGATTACAAAAATTAATTTAATACTCATTTCTAATACAAAATAAGTCATTGAAGTGTTAAACATGAGTTTAAATCTCTCTCTCTTTCTACTTATAATTTGGTTCTATTTTGATGTGTTTATTTTAGTGTAGCAAGTGCATCCACATCAATTTATATATTTCAAATATATTGTCGAGTTTTCGTTCCCATGATTGAGATTTATGATCTGTTTGAATTGACTTTCTAAGTATTTAAATAAGTGTTATAAATTCAAAAAAGTGTTATAAACACTTAGAAACTCAATCTAAACGAGCTGTTAGTTTATTTTCAATTTGTTTTTTAATCAACATATATGAAAGGTATTTAAATCCTCAATTTTATATCAATTGAGCTATGTTGAAGTCAAATTTAATTTTTAAATTGGTAAAATATAATTTAGGATAAGTGACAAAGCTATAATAATCACAATAAAATAATAATTTTTCATAGATAAGAAAAATGTCAAACTATTTATCGAAAATGATTATCGAAAATGTCAAACACGCTGGCTCATCTAGAAAACTATTTATCGAAAAATTAAGATAGACTTCTATAATTTTTGTCAATATATCTTGATAGACTTATCACAACTATTTAAAAATTTTGCTATTTTGTGTAAATAATTTTTTTTAATTTTCTATTTTTTTTTAATTTCCTTAATAAAATCTAAATTATAGAGACACACAAATTGAAGTTAAACGCAAAATCTCTAGTCTTAATTTGCAATTTAGCCATTAGATTATTTGTATTCTGATAAGGCAATCCTAACATGTAAATCTTGTTCTAAAATCTTGTTCTAAACTTGTTAGGTTGAATGACTCGCATGCATTCTATCACAAAAATTGTAAATTCTAAAGGAAAAGTATCTCAATCAAAAGTCTTTTTACAAATGAAAGGGGTAGAAGGCTTTATATAGCTGTAGAGATTCTATCCTATTTAACGTAAATTTCAAAAAATCAAAATAGAATTCTCTTCACAACTTTCATCTTCCAACAACCATTTTCCAACCACCATATTTAATACATCTCCATTAAATGACAACCTCCATCTTGCCAACCATCTTCAATGCATCCCCATAATTACCAAGACTTAAATTTAACACTTACAAGCAAGAAATTAATTTTAAAAAAAAAATAACTCATACAATTAGAAACAACTAAAGTTTAATAATGTAACTCATAGGTCCGTATCCATATCATATTCTTTATCTGTAGAGGAGAGTTTTATAATATATGTTTTTTTTTAAGTTAGAATGGTTAATTCGAATCTCTAGTTTGTTGATCGAAGACATATAACACATTTACGATATTAAATACGTCATCAAATCTAACAAAAACAACACCAAATTACATTACAAGTCTATAATTGAAAAACTATGAGAAATTTCCTTATTGATTGGAGGGAAAAAGGAAGATTTCAAATTGAAAAACTTTTTTTTTTCTTTTTTTTTTGCTCATTTGAATCCCTTTTGAAGCCTCAAAGCAGAGAGCACAGAAAGAGAGAGAAACGACGTCGCTCCAAGCAAGGAGAGGAGAAGAGAGGCAGCTCCTTGACCACAGAATCTTCCAAACACATTGCAAATTTTGTTCCAGTTAAGATGTGAATTCCCTTGCCGCCCGATGGCGCCGACGGCAGCGGCGGCTCCAAAGCCGGAAAACAGCAGCGCCACCGTCAGAATGTCCATAACGATTATCGCCGATCTTATGAAGCCTCTGCTTTTGCCTTTGTTTAATGCTGAAAGTACTAGCGAGAAGGCTGCATATGAACATGCTATTGCATTTGCCACTACAAAATACCTATATAAAACAAATTAATTAATCGGTTAAAAAAGTACTTCTCTCTAAAAAAATAATAATTTATTCTATAATTTTTAATAAGTAATGATTTAGTTTATATACTTTACCGTTTGTAACGATTTAATTTCTATTATAATAAATTTTAAAATTAAGTATTAATTTTTACTTAGTCTTTATAGTATACAAATAAATTTGATTTCGGTTTATCAATCTACAAATGTGAGAAATTTCATTAAATGATACTAATATTTTTCATGATAAGACTAAATCGTTACAAATTGTAAAGTATAGAGAGCCTAAATTGTTACATATTGAAATTCAGGGACTAAATTGTTAAAAATATTAAAGTATAAGGACTAAATCGTTACTAACTAAACTTCAAGGACTATGTTACTTTTACGAAAGTTCAAGGGCTAAAAATATTTTTTAACCTAATTTATTTCCAAAAAAATTCAGGGACTATGTTAGTAATTTAGAATTACTCTCACTTGATTAAAATAAAAATCTCATTCAAATCAAATTATTCTTCTTTCAAAATCACATTACTAAAGTAGCACCAAGAATTATCACGAAGTTATTATTTCTAAATAAGTAAGAGAAATAAAGAAAAATTGTTTATATTAATAATAATAAAATAAAAGATGCTATTATTCTATCGTTTATCTCTAATTTAGATTCATCTTTGTATTAGTGGTTAAATTGATTAAATCGATATAGTTTAGGATTTTCATTGATACAAAATTATTAATTTTGAATTTTAAGTGATATAATACGATACGATACAAAAATTTAGGAGAATTAAATTAATTTTTTTTCTCTAAAAAATAGCCTCCATTATAAGTTTTCATTTGAAATATTTAATAGTCTTAAATTTATTATTAACTGGTTCAACAATTTATTTATTAAGTGATGGTATTGAAGAAGTCAATGTTAAACATCAAATTAGATGAAAAATGAATAGGAAAATGATGGAAAAATACTATAAACAGAAAAAATATCAAACTATTTATAAATATAGAAACACTTCACTGTCTATTAGTGATAGACTGCGATAGAATTCTATCACTTTCTATCGCGGTCTATCACTGATAGACTATAAATTTTTTCTATATTTCTAAATAGTTTGACTTATTTTTCTATATTTAAAAACAGTCCTAGAATGATATATATTAATTTTATAAAATATTTAGCTTTTGAAAACTAATTATACTCTATAATGTTAATTTAGACCAAAATAAATACGGTAGAAAAAAAAACGCGCACCTCGACTAAACTCACGAGACAACTCGCCTGACCGACCACTATGGATTGAATCCATGACCTCTTTAACCATATATTGAGACTTTGTCTCCTCTTTTACCACTAGGCCAACTCATAATGGTTTAAAAAAAAAATTGATTGATAATCAATAAATAGGCAAGTTGAATATGATCTATTCTTTTAATAATTTTCAATTTTATTTTATTTTTTTATTTTTTTGAGAAAAAAAAATCAATTTGATTCTTAAACTTAGCATTCTTAATTTTACCTTATCTCTTGCTTTAGAGGATAATAATGTTTTTTTTTTTTTTTTTGGAGAGAGAATAATAATGTATTAATCAATCAATTGAATTTTCTTACGTTAAGTATACATCTATAGAATCTTTAAAATGGTAAGGATAAAGTTTAAATTTATGTTACTTTTGGTCTTCCCTGTACTTCTATTTATAACAATTTGGATTCTATATTTTTAAATTTAAAACAATTTAGTCTTTAAACTTCAATAATAAAAAGCCATGAAACAAGTAGCCGGCAAATCAAAATTGGAATTGGCTCAATTTGCCGAATTAGAAGCCTTTGCGCAATTCGCTTCTGAAGGCAAAGAGGGAAGATTTCGGGAGACTCTGCTTGGCAAACGGGTCGATTATTCAGGACGTTCTGTGATTGTTGTAGGTCCCTCACTTTCATTACATCGATGTGGATTGCCTCGCGAAATCGCAATAGAGCTTTTCCAGACATTTTTAATTCGTGGGCTAATCAAACAGCTAGGGATCTCTTTCCCCTCTACTCTTTTGATCCTCTCAAGATCAATCGAACTTTATAATTTGTAACGATTTAGTTCTTATCCTTAAAAAAAAATTATTAAAATTTAATGAAAAAATTTTAGACGTATAGATTGATAAATTGTTTAATGGTCAAGTTTATTTACAAGTTTAGAAAAATAAATTAATACGTAATCAAAATTGACGACTAAGTTTGATGAGAGATATGTTTGAATTGACTAGAGAAAAAAATAATTTTAAAAAAAATAATTTTTATTTAATTTTTTTTTTGATAAAAAGGTTAAAAATACACTAAGAAAGTTTTCAAAAGCTATTTTGAGTGATTACTAACACTTCAATTTTTTTTAAAACAACTTATTTTCAAAATTAAATACCTGAAAAGTTAATTAAACCAAACACACTCCAGATTTTTTAATAGAAAGATTAAATCGCTATAAATTTAAAAGTAAAAAAATAACTAAATTGTTGCCTAATTGATCTTATAGAGACTAATTGTATGTTTGGTAGTGATTTTAAAAGGACTAAAATCACTTTTGTCATCTTTAAAATCACCGTAAAACATATTTTCAATCCTTCAAAATTAATGTTGATGATATGAAATTGTATTTAAAAGTATAAAATTAAAATTAAATTAATTCTAAGTGATTAAATTAATTCTAAGTGATTAAAGATGTATTTTGGATTGATTTTAAATATGACAAAAGTAATTTTGATTCTCAAAACATGCCTCAAAATTTTCAAGTATGTTCGACTAGATAGTAATCATTTTTAAACCATTACTTCTCCGAGTGAAAAAAAAAATAATAATAATCTTACACCAAGGCAGATAAATAATGCCACCGTGCAGTAACCGGAACGTGGAGCGGCGGCAACGCGGCGGCGAGTTGAAGCGGCACCGTTTTCGTCTGTTTGTCGACGCCGATAACGACAGCAGCGGCCAAAGTGAGAATCATCGCCAAAAACCTCACAACGAAATCGCAAAACCTAGCCGCCGTCGTCTCCGATCGCGATCCGCCCGGTACGCCAAATCCGGCCTTCCTCTGGCCGTCCATGGACACTTCCTCTGTCAAAATTTCGAGAGAAAAGAGAAATTGGAGTTGAAAATTGGAGAATGCGGAGGGAAAGCATATTCATAGGCGAAGGATTTAAGGAAGGTGATGCAATTAGGGCTTGGAATTGGGATGCGTTGGAAGCCATTGAAGACGCCACATAGTGCAGAATGAAGGAAAGGGAAACGTGAGAGAGGATTAGAGGTATTAGTTAATCTGCGTTGTCTCGTTCTGAGTTTGGATTGCTGCCAATTTTGCAGAGCGTTTGAAATTTGAAGGTTTTATACGCCATTGTTGACTGGTCACTTAATAAACCCAACCCTACTTTATGGTGAACGCTTTCTTTTTCTTGAGATTTGAGAAATTGTTTTTGACTTTTTGTGGGTAAATTACCACTTTGTCCTTCTGCTTTCAGATTGAGTCTAGGCCAAGTTTATCGGAGTGAAACGTAATAGATCAATGATAATATGAAAAATTAGACTCCATTCGATTGCGTTTGTTGTTGTATAACTATATTTTGTAATTGTAATGCACGGTAGAATTCATCTCTAAATCGGAAGGATTGAAAAATCGCGATATATCGCTAACATATCACCGATACATCCATAAATTGACATATCCGATAAAGAGGGGGTAAGTTCTTTTTTCCTGAAAAATCGCCATCAAGGATATTTCGTTTGCAAATCATGACAATCATGGATATATCGTAGATATTTAGCGGATATATCGTGGAAAATCTTCATATATCGTTTTTTTTTTCTTTTCCCAACATCAACCTTTTCTAATTTTAAACTTTTCTCAATTTTCAATACAAGACTTACATGTCTAAAAGAACATACTTCATGTCAGTTGAAGAATTCGAACCTTTAATCTCTTGGTCGAAAAGAACATACTTCATGCCAGTTGAGTTAAGTTCATATTGGAAATCCCGAGATTATTTCATAATGAAATTTAAACAATATTTCAAATGCATTATCTAAGCAAGAGAACAAACGTTGTGAGTCATCTTTTTTCTAAAAAACAAAAAACAGAAGATAAAAGAATAATGTTATCAAATCCGGTCATTGCTCACAAGTAATTGAAAGGGATTGGTGGCAATTTTGTTTATTTGTTCGCACAGAAGAAGAAAATATGGAAGAAGTAGAAACGTACCATAACAAAACACCTTCAGTTTGAGCTTTATCCACCAGAATGTATGTCGTTCAGTGATTAATTCTCTCTTTACAAACACTCTCTATACTCTATCAAATGTCTAAATACAATCATTAGAGGCTTCAATCAACTCATATTTACGAATATTACCGATCCGTTCGCCACTTCGAAACTAAGTTACAGAGGTCAGGAAGATGCAGAAACTCAAGGCTAGATGTGTTGTCTTCCTCTAATGAATTCTTAAGCTAGTCGTTTACTTCATATCTGTCAATTAAGGCACAAACAGCATTTGGTTAAATGGTTTCAAGGAACTGACCGAAACTCGGGTACTTAGGCTCCCAGCCTATTTCTGCTCGAGTTTTCGAGTTGTTCAATCTCTTTCCTAAAGGATCCTTGGTTCCTGCAAATACATGTCATTCATCTACATTAGTAATCATGGATATCAGAGCATCACAAGATGAAGTGCTATGGAGGAATATTATTGATTGCAACATTAAATAAATTGGTCTTGTTAAATGACCAATTGACCTAAAAACTTAATCTGAAAGGTAAAGGTAAATTTAATATTATATCTTCCAACATTCTCCTTCACTTGAGGACGTGAAATATGTACAAGACCGAACAAGTGAAAATAAATATTAATTGAGGAGGAAATAACATTGTAGAGGTTTGAACACAGAACCTCTTATAAACCATCTACTCTGATACCATGTTATATCGCCGATTTAATTCAAAAGTTTAAACTGATGGGTGTAGGTAAATTTAATATTATATGATCCCACATAAATGAAGGGTAAATAATGCATAAGATAAGTAGTCCTTTTTTCTGAGACATATAAGCATTCAACACAATAAAAGGAGAACAGGAAAGAAACCCAAAAAGAAAGGCTTACCAGTAAAGCCTTCGAACTTTTTACTGAATTTGCCACTCTTCATCATCAAGTCCATGATTTCTTGCCTGGAATCATGAGACAATTCTAATCAAATTTCTATGATTCCACTGCTTTAACTTTAAGTCTAAAAGTACATATTGGGGATATTTATCTTCAACTAGCAGTAGAAGAAGGGATTAACCTGGACAAAGGATGATTATCACAACCTAAGAAAATCCGTCCACGAAGTTTTTTCTTTAGAATAGCCACTGAGAGGGAAGCAGCATCCTGTTTATAAAAGCACAAGTAAGAGATGCATGATTAATAAGAGAATCAGCTATGTCCAGTTTTTAATTACAACTAATCCAACTTCACGAACTACATAAAATAGAAACAGAGAACTTAAATTTCATCATCCCTCAAGGAGATGGAATGAAATCAAAAGTGGCAATAGAAATAAAGAATAAATGTGATTATTGAAATGAATGACTAGTGCATTAACGATCGATTGCTTTGTTTGGTCTAAATGAGGACTGAATGGCAAAATTTCAGGTGAATCGAACAACGGTGAATAGAAAGTTCCCAGACATTTCAGAACCATTTGTAAGACCATCAATATATACAGCATAGTTCTGTATGTGGCACATGGATGATTCATATTACATACCAATGTTATATACAATAAACTCTTCAGATCATATAATAAAAAATTAGTATGGTATAAATGTTATTGATCAGCACGTGAATGTTCATTAAAATTCACAAATAATACAAACTTTTGAAATAGTAGAGAGATAACTCTGCACAGGCTAGGTATAACCTATTCATAACACTGGCGCTCAAACAGAAGTAGGTTAGAAACGTCATTAGAATAATTAGGAATATTATTGTGATAGTAACTAAAAGATATTTCAATAATTAGCCAAGGGGTTGTCTCTAAATAGAGGGAGTGGGAGGACATGGAGATAGGCAATAATTTAGTTGGTTTAGAATCGAGTGAGAATACTTGGAGGTTCTAAATAACTCAAAAACTTGGGGACTTATTCTCTCCTTTTACCTTTCTATGTAATCTTAATTCTTTGGTTTCTATCAGAATATGGAATCTAATTATAGATGCAGAGAGTGCCAGAAGGAGTAACTAAGTAAGAGTTTTAAAAAATAATTGAACTTCCATAAGCAACAAAACGAGGGAAGAAAAACTCTATATCACACTATGTCTACAAAGCAGAATAATTAGAAATAAAACGACCATTTCCAGACCTCATAATGAATAAGATTCAGGATGTGATCAGGACGAACATCAACTGTCCCCTTCTCTAACCAATAAGTATGTGCCCCTCTATCTGCTTTGTAGAGTCCAGCCAATCGAAGTACACAACCACCAAACTCGATTACTACTTTTTCTGATTTTAGAAGGACGTCTGTCCTAGGGCTCCTCCCAATAGGTACGACTGGACTGTCCTGTATCGGTGAATAAAAGAAAACTTCTGTTAAACACCATTCCAATATAAAGGAAAAGCCAGTGGCTGCAAATCTAGGTTGGTTGTAAGATAAGTGATACACACCTCATCACATGGTCCGTTGTCATTGCAATCATATGGTGCGGAACTTGAAGTAAAAAGAAAGGAACCCTCTCCATTCCAACTTGATCCGGCCAGCCTGATTGATCAATCAAACAAAATGTTTTTAAGGATAAACATGAGATAGATCGATAGAAAGATCTTTGGGGGGTAAAAGTAGAACTTGTGTCTCTGCTTCACCATGTTTCAAGAACAGGCATTACCTTGTAAAGCAAAATTCAAGTTTAGTCGTTAACTTTTAGAGTTGTATCTTATAGGTTCCAATACTTTTGACTTTGTCTATTAAGTCCCTAAATATATTGAGTTTTATTTTCTCTCATAATATATTCTCATATTGATACATCTCTCAAGTATATATAGACAAGCTCACAAATAACAAATTAACAGCTGACTAACTAATCTGTGAAAACTAATTGACAGACTTCAACTAATTAACACTTTAATCAGTATATTAGCTTAACGAGTGTGTAATAGGTCTTTGAAATTGTATCTAATGATTCCAGATCTGTTCAACATTTTTGAAAAGTCATAACTATTAGACACAGAACTGGGACCTTTTATACACAATGACTTAAATATAAGGCTTAGGGAAACAAAATGAATGTCGTATTCAGCAAACTTTAGAGTTTGCATGGAGAAGCAGTTCTCGTCAATTGCTAAGAATAAAGTTACAGTTCCTCCTTCAAGAAGATAAGAGAAAGCTCATAAAATTTGAAAGATAAAACAAATTAAATATCATTCATATCATGTATTTCCAATGAATTACACAAAGAAGTACCCCCAAAGTCTCCATTTCTCTTAATCACCTGACATCACCAGGATAATCCGCTGTTCGGGAAGGAGGAGCACAGAAAATGACATAAGGAAAACGACGGGTCGCATCCCCTCCCTTCAAAGAAGGTTGAATCCCTAATTGGATCAACTCGTCATGGTGATCCACTGTGAAAGTCTGCCCATGAACTTCACATCCCGGATGTTCCTGCTCAATTTACACGCGCAACAAGATCCTGTTACGATAAGTTCAAGTAATCCGCTACATCATCAATTGGACATCACGAATGTAACAGTGAAACAAATACGCCTAAAGCAAAAATCCACCAGTATCTCAGATATTAAATAACTAATTGATAATTAGTACCTGCCGCCATTTTTGCGCCACTAAGCGGCCAAGAACTCCTGGTCCAATTATAAGCAAATCATGCGCTCCGGTCAGGGCTGACGAGGAAGTATCCAATCTCTCATCGGACGCACCTTCATTGCCAAACGAAAGATCAATCGCAATGTTCGTATAAGAGTATAATAAAATTACCTGTTCAATAGCAGAGACGGACCAATTGTGGAGGATGCAGAAACTTGAAGAGGAGCAGCCATTTTAGGGGGTCCGAGGCTGTAATTGAGGTGTCTGGAGTACAAATTAGAGCGTCTGCTGGAAGTGAGATGGTCGGAGAAGTAGGAAGATGGGTTGGAGGAGGTGGAGAAACGGGGAAGTTGAGTGTGAGGTCCGCAAGAAGAGAAGCAGGTAATGGCTTCCATGCGAATTCAGGCGTGCTCCTCGAGGTAGAAGATAATTGCTGTACTGTCGATCCCGAGAGAGAGAGAAGAAGAAGAAGAAGAAGAAGGAAAAGGGGAAAGGAGAAATGGTGGAGATGTGCGGCTAAGACAGTGGGAGAGAGAAGCAACAAAACTGTGGGGGCCAACTGCCAAGAGAGATTTTTTTTCTTTTTTTTAATAGTTATTTATAAATATAAAATAAACGCATCACGCATGGGAACGGAAAATAACGAGAAGGCCACTACGGGGTGTGTGCAAAAATAAATAAATAAATAATTGAAAAATCCAAAAACCAAACTAATTCAAATTGATGTAGTAGTTTGGTTTAGTTTTTTTACTATAAATTGGACATATTGAAATTTATAAAAAAAAAAAAAAAATATTGATTTGGATCGAAAAATTTGATCAAAATCGAACCGAATTAAGGGTATATATACCTTTGAAAATAAACTCTAACATTAGGTATTTTTAACGTGTTAATTATTGTGGTGTATATATATATATTTATTGTTTAGAAAAAATATTAGTTATTATGGAATGTGTATATTTTTATTTAGAAAATGCTGAGGATAAAATAGAAATATCCAATTTCATTATTTAAAAAAATGGAGCCAATTTTAATTTAGAGAAATTTTTAAAATAGAAAAATGAGAAAAATTATTTACACAAAATAGCAAAAATATAGAATTGTATCCGGGTCTATAGTGATATAAATGATAGATGTATAGATGTTGATCATTGTTTTTTTCTTTTTTTTACTATTTTCGGTAAATAATTTGACTTTTTTGTGAAAATTTTCATTTAATTTAAAATTAGTAAAAATAAAAAATTAAAAACAAAATTAAAATTAAAACTTGAGAAAAAATAGAAAATATCAAAAACCAATAATAAACCGAACCAAATAATAACCAATCAACTGGTTTTGTCTTTTATTGGACATTGGTTTAGATCTTCTTTATAAAAACTATTTGAAACTGCTAGTTTTTTTTTTCTTTCTTTCTATATCATACAGAACACTCTAAAGGTTAAAGGTATTTTTAATACGAAATATAAAATTTGAAGGTATTTTTTATGATTTCACTTTTTTTTTTTAGAAAAATACATTTTTGATCTCCAAATTTTAAGTCTAGTTTGTATTTGACCTCTAAATTTCAAAATGTTACACATTTATTTGATTTCAAAATGTTACAATTTTATTATTGAGATTTGAGTTTTATTTTTATTCGATCCTTAAATTTTCAAGATTTATACTTTTAACTTTCATTTTTCACTAAAATACTAATTTATCGTCTTTAAAGCTAATGTCTATTAATTAATTTAAAATAAATTATAGAAGTATAATTAATTAAATTTAACTATTTTACATTGATATTACAATTAAATTTAATATTTCACTTCATAATTATTTTAATCTAACGAATAAAAATTAATATTAATGACTAAAAATGAGCCTTTAATTAAAAAAATCAAGATTAAAAGTGTAAAATTGTGAAACATATGGACAAGATTGAAACATTCTAACTTTCATAGTAATTAAATTTAGCATAGTAATCTTAATAGTCTAAAATATTGAAATAAATATCAATTGAAAAAATAGAAAAGTGTAATCTTTTAAAACTTATAATAAAATAAAAACTAGTTTTAAAAATATATATATATATATATATATATATATATATATAACCAAAAAGTTATGTTTCTTAAAAATTTTATATTGAACTTACTTTTTTTCAATAGTGTTAAGATTTAGTTAATGTGTATTTCAAACTAATTAAAAACTAGTGTATGTGGATTTGTAAAGTTTTTCAATTAAATTTTATATTGAACTTCACTTTTTTTAATATTTTTAATACGTTTAATAAATGTATAATTTTATTTAAATTTTAGAACCAAAACTCGTAAAAAATACAAGAAATAAATAAATAAAATTTGGAACCAAGTTAGGATTTCCAATCATTTGATTAATAACAACAAGTAACATAAATTTAATCCAAACATCGGAATTTTAAAATCCCAATTAAACAATCAGACCGACCCCATTATTAAATCAAAAAAGTAAATAAAAAACAATCCCCAACAAAATCATTTTTTCAAATTTAATCTGTGAAGCGAGCGCAGCCGGTGATGGCGGTGCAACCACGACGGTAAGGGTTGGCCTTTCGGCGCTTCTCGCAGGCATAGTAAGAGGTACCACGGCGGCCGCAAGGGATATTGTTCTTCCTAAGTGCATCATAGCTCAAATACCTGTTTCTTGGGTATTTGTAAGCAAATCCATATTGGAAGAGTAGCCGCCGGCTGTCGTCAACCGCTGTCGTTGGTGTGGATGAGCCCCAAAAGGCGTAATCGGGTGCACCGTAAGCACGGGCCCAGTCGTCGGGAAAGGCAAGGGCAAGAGGGGCGGTGGCGACGGCGATGAAGAGGAGAAATAGGCAGAGCTTCACGTTTCCCATTTTGAAGTAGTGGTGGTGATCGTAGAGGAATGGAAAATTGGGTTTTTTCGTTTTTGTTTTTTGTTATGCTTTGCTCTGCCTTGTCTGATGGAGATGGGAATGAAGGGGATTATAAATGGGAGAGAAATGAAGGATTTTGGGAGATTAAGGTTGTCATATATTTGGTTGGTCGGTAGCCTAACGAATTTAACTGTTTTTTCGTTATTTTTGAACTCATAACTTAATTTGATTTGGACTTTTCTAAATTACTAAATTTGGATTTGTTTATTTATTTAGATTGGTTTTTTCTTTTTCAATCATGGGCACCCACGTGGCTTGCTTGCAGATTGAATGGTTGAAATAATAACAATTTTTAAAATTAAAAATTAATATATATATATATATACTCTGAATTTTGGATATTATTATTTAACAAACTCAGTTTGAGATTGCTGTATGTTTAAAAATAATTATTCGTTTGATAAATTATGAAAAATTAGTTATTATTAGTAAAAATAATAAAAAATTATTATTAGCTTATTATTTCATATTGACAATTAATTTATAATTAATTATAATATTTTTTTAGTTTAAACTAATTTTGTTTAATAATTTGGTAAAGTTTTAAGGAAAATAATTGTTATTGAAAGTTAATTGGATTAAAAATTTGAAATAAATGTGACGAAAATATATTAATATGAAGGATATTATTATAATATATTTATATAGACCATTGAGATGGCAGCAAATTTTCAAAATTTCGAAAACACACTTTTACTCACTCGAAATTAATTTAATATTTAATTTTATGTTTTTAAATACAATTTTCATATCATCAAAATTGGTTTTGAATAATTAAAAGCATGTTTTATAGTTATTTTAAAAACAATAAAAGTGATTTTAATCATTTTAGAATTACTCCCAAACATACACTAACCAACTCAATGATATAGTGTTTGATAAATTGTGGAAAATATTTGATAAATTAATAATTTAATTATGTCAACTAAAGTAAGCTTATTGTTTCAATTATTTTCATATTAATAATCAATTTATAATTTATTATGATATATATTTTTAATTTTATATGATTTGAATTTTAACTAATTTTGTTTAATAATTTGATAAAGTTTTAAGAAAAATAATTGTTATTGAAAATTAAATCAATTAAAATTTTGAAATAAATGTAATATTAATATGAACGGATATTATTATAATATATTTATTTAGATAGTTGAGATTTTAGCAAATTTTTAAAAGTAATTTATTAATAAATAATTTATTACAATGATTTGATGAAAATTAGTAAATTAGTTTTTCTCTCATGTGCACCCACGTGGCTTGCTTCCAGATTGGATGGTTGAAATAAAATTAAAATAAATAAATAAATAACTAATTTCTGAATATTGGGTATTGTTTAAATCTAGTTTGACGTATAAATATTTTAGAAAGTTGATGAAAATTGAGATCTAGTAGATTTAGCGATCTATTTAATTAGACTTAATTAAATTCCTAATTCTTAACTTACTCATAAAATCGGTTGGTTGATAATCTTTATTGCTTTAAAGATTTTAAATGTTATTAGTAATTAGTAACAAGAAATAAGAAGAAATTGTGGGCTCTTGATTTTTTTTTTTTGGTTAAAATATAATTTTTCATGTGATTTGAAGTTCGTTTAAATTTTAGTTCCGATATTATGGCCACATCAAATTTTAGTCATATATTTATAAATAAATCTCCCTATTAATTAAATTGTTTTTATTATCTATTAGCATCTTAATCACTATAAATTTTCATTCTATTATTACTATTAATCATATGAACTTCAAACTAAAATTGAGATTTATTAAAATTATAATAACTAAAACATTGGATTATTAAAATTTAGGGTCCTTTGATAACATTTTTGTTTCTTAGTTTTTATTTCTCATTTTTTAAAAAACTTGTTTGATAACCGTTTCCCTTTTTTGTTTATAGAATTTGAGAAACGTTTCTAAAAATGGAGTCATATATATTTTTATTATAGTATATTGTAAAAAAAAAAAAAAAAAAAAAAAAAAAAAAAAAAAACAAAGAAACAAGAAGTTAGAGAGAGGAATAGTTATCAAGCAATATTCTTATTTTTTGTTCTAACAAAAATAGGAAACAAAAAACATAAAACATGAAACAAAGTAGCGCTTAGTTGCTAACTTGGCAATGCAAGCCTAATTATAATACAAGCTTATAACACTATCTATACCCATATATTTTCTTGCTTTATTACTTGTTTTTTCACAAATGTTTCATGAAGCACTCGATATATCATGTTCGACTCGAGGAAATTAAATAGTTTTAATAAACCTACTTTTATTTAATACATTTGGGTTAAACGGTCTTGAGAGTTCATTTTTTTTAATGAAAATATAGAAGGCATTCTCATTCTCATATACAATTTAAGATGTTTGTCAAATTATTTATTGGCCTCACAGACTTAGAAGACGACGAAAGCTTTTTAAATTAGTTATATTTGTTTTATGAAATGCATAGTAGAAGAAACTATCAAAGTCGATAGTAAAGTACATGTTGACATGTATTTTATTTTATAAATATGTTGATCATTTTTTTTTTCAAATTTAATCAGTGAATCGAGCGCATCCGGTGATGGCGGTGCAACCACGGCGGTAAGGGTTGGCCTTTTGACGCTTCGAGCACCTATCATAGTAAGAGGTACCACGGCGACCGCAGGGGATATTGTTCTTCTTAAGTGCATCATAGCTCAAATACCTGTTTCTTGGGTATTTGTAAGCAAATCCATATTGGAAGAGTAGCCGCCGGCTGTCGTCGACCGCTGTCGTTGGTGTCGATGAACCCCAGAAGGCATAGTCAGGTGCGCCGTAGGCACGGGCCCAGTCGTTGGCAAGGGCAAGAGGGGCATAAGCGATGGCGATGAAGAGGAAAAATAGGCAGAGCTTCACGTTTCCCATTTTGAAGTAGCGGTGGTGATTGCAGAGGAAAGGGAAATTGGGTTTTTTTTGTCTTTGTTTTGTGTTATGCTTTGCTCTGCCTTGTTTTTCCTGATGAAGATGGTAATGAACGGGGGTTATAAATAGGAGAGGAATGAAGGATTTGTGGAGATTTAAGGTTGTCAAGTGTTTGGCTGGCCGCGTTTTTAGCCTAACGGATTTAACTGTTTTTGGGTTATTTTCGATAACCCATAACTTAATTTGATTTGGAATTTTCTAAATTGCCAAATTTAGATTTGTTTATTTATTTATTATTTAGATTGTATTTTTTTCCAATCACGAGCACCCACGTGGCTTGCTTGCAGATTAAATTGTTGAAATAATAACAAATTTTAAAATTAAAAATTAAAAAATATATATACTCTGAATTTTGGGTATTATTGTTTAACAAACTCAGTTTGAGATTGGTGTTTGTTTTAAATTAATTATTTGCTATTAAAAAGTTTTACTAATAATAAAATATTATTCACTTATTATTTCATATTGATAATTAATTTTTAATTTATTATAATAGATATTTTTAATTTTATATAATTTGAATTTAAACTAATTTTGTTTAATATTTTGATAAAGTCTTAAAGAGAAATAGTTGTTATTAAAAATTGAATCAATTAAAAATTTAAATTATATGTGATGGAAATATATTAATATAGAAGGATATTATTATAATATATATTATTTAGATAATTGAATTGATAGCAAATTTTTAAAAAGGTTGAATCTAAAAGATGTGTTATGGGCTTTTACAGTTAATAGAAATTTAAAAGTGGTTCATTAAATTGTTTAACAAACTCGGTTTGAGATTGATATAGTATTTGGTAAATTAAGTAAGCTTATTGTTTGAATTATTTTTATATTGATGATTAATTTATAATTTACTATGATATATGTTTTAATTTTATATGATTTGAATTTAAACTAAATTTGTTTAATAATTTGATAAAGTTTTAAGAAAAATAATTGTTATTGAAAATTGAATCAATTAAAATTTTGAAATAAATGTGAGGGAAATATATTAATATGGATGGATACTATTATAATATATTTATTTAGATAGTCGAGATAATAGCAAATTTTTAAAGGTAGTTTATTAATAAATAATTTATTTGATCGATTTAAAATTTTCTACCATCACTGATGCAATCCCAGAATAAACCTAAATTTATTTTAATGTAAAAAATATTTACAATTATTTGATGAAAATTAGTAAATTAGTTTTTCTCTCATATGCACCTACGTGGCTTGCTTCCAGATTGAATGGTTGAAATAAAATTTAAAATTAAAAAAAAAAATCTAAATATTGGGTATTGTTTAAATCTATTTTTGACGTATAAATATTTTAGAAAGTTGGATGATAATTGAAATCTAGTAGAGTTAGCGATATATTTAGACTTAATTAAATTCCTAATTCTTAACTTAATCATAAAATCGGTTGGTTGATAATCTTTATTGATTCATAGATGATAACATAAATTTTAATGTTGTTAGTAATTAGTAACAATAAATAAGAAGAAATTGTGGGCTCTTGATTTTTTAGTTAAAATATAATTTTTCATGTAGTTTGAAGTTTGTTTAAATTTTAGTTCCAATATTATGGCCATATCAAATTTTAGTCATGTACTTATAAATAAATTTCTCTATGAATTACATTGTTTTTATTATTTCTTAGCATCTTGATCACTATAAATTTTCTTTTATTATTACTATTAATAAGATAAACTTCAAACTAAATTTGGGATTTATTGAATAATTATAATAACTAAAACAGTGGATTATTAAAAATTTTCCTTTCTTTGTTTATAGAATTTGAGAAACGTTTCTAAAAATGGGGTCAAATTTGTTAACCGTTCCATGTTTCGTTTCTGTTGTATATTATGTTTTATATAATATTGTTTCTTTTGATTGCATGATACTTTTGGATGTTTAATGTATGGCTTATTTCTTTTTTTTATATAAATTATATTGTTAAATAAAAAAAGAAAAAAAAAAGAAATAGTTATCAAACAAATTTTTCTTTATGTTTTTTTTCCAGGAGGAGAAATAGTTATCAAACAATATTCTTATTTTTTATTCTAAAGAAAAGAAAAAAAACCGGAAACGAAAAACAAAAAAACATAGAACAACGACATTATTAAAGGAGCGGTTAGTTGCTAACTCGGCAATGCAAGCCTAATTAAATTTCAATACTTGGAACTCTAAGGTCCTACTTAATTTAATAGTTTTATGTTGTTATTGGTTGGTTTTTTTTTTTTTTTTTTTTTTTAATATAAGTTTATAACACTATCTATACCTATATTTTTTCTTGCTTTATTACTTGTTTTTTTCACAAATGTTTCATGAAACCAAGTCAAGATTTTAAAACTTGATTAGAAAAAAAAAAAAGGGATCTAAACTTATTTTTATTAGACTACTTTTATTAATTTACCAAATACCAAAAACTACTTTACTAATAAATTATTTTTCATCTTTTTATTTTACTAATATACATCGTGTTCAACGATGATGAAGAAATTAAATAGTTTTAATGAACCTACTTTTATTTAATACATTTGGAGTAGAAAAACTAGGTGGATCTACGACACATTCTTCGTAGTTTCCGTGAGGTTCACGCTTTCTAAATTTCTAACTATACTTTTTAAACGGTCTTGAGAGTCAATAATTTTATTTTATTTTTAATGAAAATATAGAAGGCATTCTTATATACGCATACCTTTTTCAGCCCCAACAAGTTGAACAAGGAAATACGAAACATAATGGGTACACAAAACGGAAGACATAATAAAATTGAAAAGTACGAACACCCAAATTATGGCCTACTCTATTACAACTTATGAGGATAAATTTAAGGCCCGCAATCCTAACCCAAAGACCTCAGCATAATACAATTAAAATTTTTTTTTTCCTTTTAAGTTTGTAGCTTTATGATCTCAAATGTTATTTTTGGAGACATATTTAGAAGATAGATGAAAGCCTTTTAAATTAGAAGATGATGATGTTTATGCTCTGCTGACGTGTATTAATTTTATTTGAATGTGTTAATAATTTTTTTTGGAATGATTTAATCAGGTTAAATTTTTAAAGTTTTTAAAAATAGAAAAATAAAGAAAACTATTTATTATTTTTATATGTAAATTTTTGACAATTTTTTCGATTGAAAATTTCTCACTTAAATTGATTAATATTTGTTTTTATGTGCTATAATAAAATTATAAACCATAAACTATTATTTCATTTATAAAATAAAATTATTTTTTTAATCTGTTTAATTAATTGTGTTTTGAAATATATAACTACAAAAATTTCACGTACCATTGAAGTATAAGTCCATTTGGATGGTTAAGCACGTAGATTTGTCATGAAATGAATTTTTTATCTCTTTTAGAAATAAGTTCAATAAGATATTTGGTTAAATTATAAATTTGGTACCGGTTGTTTAAAGAATTAAAATTCCGTCTTTATGGTCTTAAAACTCGTAATTTAATCCTCACTTTTTGTGTGAACTACACAGAGATTAAGTTATAATTATAATAATTATAATCCATATTGATTAAATTCTAACTACATCCACACCCGGACGTAGCACATGCTAATACCTTTGAACCAAATTCACTTTGACTCTAAAATATAAGATTCAATTAAACATAAAACTATTTTTATAAATTTAAAGTAATATCTATATTTATTGAACATTTTTATGAAGCCTATAGACTATTTGAATTCAATGTTTGAATAACCTCTAATAGATATGCCCTACTTCAAACCATAGGAACCAAATTTACAATTTAAAATATACATTTTGAATTAAAATGCCAAAATGAGAGTGAAAATAAGGGGTGTGAGTCTCCTCAAATAAAGGAGTTGAAGTGCAATAATAAACACAATGTGAGGGTGGAAGATTTAAACTTTTAACTTATTTGATTGAAAGTATGTATATTGACTATTGAGCTTTGTTGGTGGTCATATCTCATTCACGTTGCTTTCTTCTCCCTAGTATGATATTGAGATACTCCAAGCTGATATGCGTAAGAGATCCTTGCATTGGTATGAGACTGAGTTTATTGCACTTTGATGCTAAGTTACTAATTCAACTAAACAAATGAGATTATTTGTAGACGCCTCCCGTTGCATGTTGATGCTGGTGCAAGGGGCGTCGATGCTAAGTTACTAATTCAACTAAACAAATGAGATTATTTGTAGACGCCTCCCGTTGCATGTTGATGCTGGTGCAAGGGGCGTCGTATTTTCAAATTTAATCGGTGAATCGAGCGCATCCGGTGATGGCGGTGCAGCCACGGCGGTAAGGGTTAGCCTTTTGGCGTTTCGTGCAGTCATCATAGTAAGAGGTACCACGTTGGCCGCAAGGGATATTGTTCTTCTTAAGTGCATCGTAGGTCAAATACCTATTTCTTGGGTATTTGTAAGCAAATCCATATTGGAAGAGTAGCCGCCGGCTGTCGTCGATCGCTGTTGTGGATGAGCTCCAGACGGCGTAATCGGGTGCACCGTAGACACGGGCCCAATTGTTGGGAACAACGATGGCGATGAAGAGGAGAAATAGGCCAAGCTTCGCGCTTCCCATTTTGAAGTAGTGGCGGTGATTGCAGAGGAAAAGAAAATTGGGTTTTTTTTTTTTTATGTTTTTTGTTATGCTTTGCTCTACCTTGTTTTTCCCGATGGAGATGGGAATGAAGGGGGTTATAAATGTGAGGGGAATGAAGTATTTGGGGGAGATTAAGGTTGTCAAGTGTTTGCTTGGCCGCGTTTTTAGCCTAACTGATTTAACTGTTTTTGTGTTATTTTCGATAACCCATAACTTAATTTGATTTGGATTTTTCTAAATTGCTAAATTTAGATTTGTTTATTTATTTATTATTTAGATTGGTTTTTTTTTTCAATCATGGGCACCCACGTGGCTTGCTTGCTTGAATGGTTGAAATAATAACAAATTTTAAAATTAAAAATTTAAAAAATATATATACTCTGAATTTTGGGTATTATTGTTTAACATATGTTTTAAAATACCTATTCGCTCTAAAAAAGTTGAAGTAAAATATTGTTGGATAAATTATGAAAAAATAGTTATTATTAGTAAAAAGAATAATAATTTATTATTAGCTTATTATTTCATATTGATAATTAATTGATAATTTATTATAATATATATATATATATATATATATATTTTTTTTTTAATTTAAACTAATTTTATTTAATAATTCGATAAAGTTTTAAGAAAAATAATTGTCGTTCAAAGTTGATTCGATTAAAATTT
This sequence comes from Lagenaria siceraria, assembly GCA_002890555.2. Lineage (NCBI taxonomy): Eukaryota > Viridiplantae > Streptophyta > Magnoliopsida > Cucurbitales > Cucurbitaceae > Lagenaria > Lagenaria siceraria. The sequence goes on from CM016488.1 coordinate 21,157,731, forward strand.
TGAAATAAATATGACGAAAATATATTAATATGGAAGGATATTATTATAATATATTTATTTAAACCATTGAGATGACATCAAATTTTTAGAAAGGTTGAATCTAAAAGATGTGTTATGGGCTTTTATAGGTTAATAGAAATTTAAAAGTGGTTCATAAATGTTTATGTTTCTATTTATGTTTCTCATTTTCTAAGAAAATTGATAATCGTTCCTGTTTATTGTTTATAGAATTTGATAAGCGTTTCTAAAAATAGAGTCAAATTTGATCATCTTCTCTATTTCGCTTATGTTTTATATAATACTGTTTCTTTTATTTATTAAAACTTACTCAAAATAGATACTTTTAATTGGTTTTTTCTTTTATATTTTGTAATTTACAAAAATAATTATGCTTTATTTAAATTTTATTTAAATTTTGAATTTTAAAATTCTCCAAAATTTAGACTTATATATTATTTTAATTTTCAATATGTATATGTAAAAATTAAGATATTTTAAATTTCAACTTTCAAGATGGGCATTTTTATTTTGTTTTATATTTATTTCTATCTTTTATATTTTATTTATTAATTTTGTTATTTGCAGTAATAATTTTGCTATATTTATATTTTATTCTAATTTTGAATTTTAAAATTCTTCAATATTTAGATTTATATATTATTTTAATTTTCAATATGTATATTAATTTTTTTTATATCTCGACTTTTGAGTATTAAAGTTTGAGCAATATGTATGTTTATATATTATCTTAATTCTAATATTTTTAGTATATTTGAAATCTATAAAATTTTACTGACTAAGACATTTATTTAGCTTAACTTTAATATTTTATAACCACGACATTTATATAATAATATAATTAAGTTGGATTTTACTCGACATCATTTAAGACAGGTGACCCGAGTTAAAGATGACATCACCGATCAAATTTGGGCAACGTATATGAAGAATAAGATACAACTTTATTTTTATATTTAGTTGTCGTTGATATTTACTTGTATTAGATGACATAAACTTTTGATAATATATTTTTCGATGTTTAATGTATGACATATCTTTTTTTTATATATATTATATTGTTTAAAAAAATCAAGAAAAAAAATCTATAAACAATAAATAGTTATCAAACAAGTTTCTGTTTCTGTTTTTTTTTTTTTAATGGAAAATAGGAATAGTTATCAAACGTATTCCTGTTTCTTGTTCTAAAAAAATAACAAACAAGAAACAAGGAACGTAAAACAGGAAACAGAGAATAGAAAAGTTATGAAAGGTGCCCTTAGTTGTTAACTTGGCAATACAAGCCTAATTAAATTGCAAGTCTTGAAACTCTAAGGTCCTATTTAATTTGATAGTTTCATGGTGTTATTAATTGGTTTTTTTTTTTTTTTTTTTTTTTTTTTTTTTTTTTTTTTTTTTTTTAACATGAGTTTATAACACTATCTATACCTATATATTTTCTTGCTTTATTCCTTGTGTTTCACAAATGTTTCATGAACCAAGTCGATATTTCAAAACTTGATTAGAAAAAAAAAGGGGTCTAAACTTATTTTTATTAGACTACTTTTATCAATTCACTAAATACCAAAACCCACTCTACTAATAAATTATTTTTCATCTTTTTATTTTACGCATAAAAAATATGTATTTTTTAATTCATAAAGATTTGCATCTTCTAAATTTCTAACTATATTTTTGTAGTGCCACCCAATATAGGATTGCTCCAATCTAAGCACGCTTAACTTTGAAGTTCATATGATTGAGCCACTGAAAAAGAAGGTGCACCTTGTTAGTATAGGTAGTAACTTCCAATTCTTTTAAGCATTTTTTAACTATACTTTAATGTTCTCAGGATCCCTCTCATTCGAATATGATCTCGGTTCATTCATGTACCCCTCCTAAATTTGGATCGTTACACCTGCAATACTAACTCAAATCATAGACCTCAACATAATACAATTTAAGATTTTTGTCGAATCATTTATTGGCTTCAAAATGCAACTGATGACATATTCGTAACGTTAAGGGAGGAGTTCATGCACTATAGCCCCTTTAAACCTTTTCTAAGTTGTTAATTTGTGTGATTATTAGGCTATATCTTTTATGTTTTTTTTTTTTTTTTAATGTTCATACCTCTTTCATAATATTTTGTTTTTTTAATTTTTTTTTTAGGTTTGTAGTTGTATAACCTCGAATGTTGTTTTTGGAGACAGATTTAGAAGATGATGAAAGCCTTTTAAATTATATATATTTGTATAGTTTTTTAAAATAATTTATGCTGAGGTTTTATGAGTCCGCATAAATACATAGATTTGGTGGGGAGAAACTATCTCTTTACCGTTTTATGTGTCGAGGTCGATAGTAAAGTATTATGTCAATTGAGTTTATGCTTGTTTTGACATGTGTTAATTTTATTTAAATGTGTTAATATTTTTTTAATGACTTAATCACAAATTTCATTTCATTACCCGTGGCAAACCATAACTTATTATTTCTTTTATCAAATAAAATTATTTTTTAAATCTGTTTAATTAATTTTGTGTTTTGAAATAGAAACTACAAAAAATTTCACGTACCATTCAAGTATAAATCGAATTTTGAATTAAACCCTAGCCAACCATAAAGAAAGTCATTTGTATGGTTAAGCACGTAGATTTATCATGCAATTAACTTTTGTCTCCTTCTTAGATATTTGATTAAATTACAAATTTAGAAACGAACTTGTTGTTTGAAGAAAGTTAAAAGTTAAAAGTTAAAATTTCATCCTTATAGTCTTAAAACTCGTAATTTAGTCCTTATAGTTTAATTAAATGTCATAAATAGTCTATATGGTCCGATAAAATCATCACAAATATAGTATTTGTGTGAACTAATTATGATAATGTTATCAAACCATGGAGACTAAGTTATAATTATAATCCATATCGGTTAAATTCTAACTACATCTAAACCCGTGGCAAATCTAGAACTTTATGCGAGGGGCACAAATGTATATAAAGTTTAAAATTTTATCCATGAACTTCTAGATCTGTGTTTATATACCGATTTGCATGGTTAGTAGATTTATAAAATGTTAATTTTGCATCTAATACATCTGTTACATATTTGAAAATGTTAAAAATGAAATGTTATATAGACAATAAATTTAACTTTGTGTTCAATAGGCATATATATCTTATAAAAATCAATGTGTCTTCTATTAGCCACAAAATACAAAATTTAATGTTCTTTTAGTACAACTATTGGATGAGGGATTGAACCTCCAATTTTCTCCAATTTTCAAGGACGCAAAGCATTCTAATTGTAACGACCCGACTTTCTAGAAGTCGTTACTTCATGCATGCATACATTTCAAAACGACACATTTCGTATATTTGACTAAAATAAAAGAAATTTATCAAATAAATAACTTCATTAAATTTAAATAATTAAAAATATTAGATCGGGGTACCCCTAAGAAAAATTATAAAAAAAATTATAAAACCAGAACTGTGAGTTTTGCATAAAACCTCTAAGAATGCAAAACTAAAATTTCTAATTTAAACATTCAGATTTGGATTTAACAACATGAAAACATACAAATATGAGCGGAAGCATTGACTGGTCTCAATGGCACGGTCACGGATTCTTCCTGTCATTCGCCTGTCTGTCCTTGTCTTTACCTGAAATCCATAAAATTGTAACCGAATGAGTATAAAACTCAGTAAGTAATTCCACTGCCGGGATTTCTAGATCTGTAGGCCAACTGCCCTGTCACCATGCCTAGCGGCCTGAGGGCACGCCGTCAATGCTGTGGTGTAAGCTTGATGACCCACACCAGTGAACATGGAGGTGAACCCGTCGGTCCACACATGTCTAGTGGCCTGATGGCACACCGTCGAAACTGGAGGTGAACCTGATGAGAACCCGTCGGTCCACACAGGTCTAGTGGCCTGTGTAGACACACACCAGTGAACATGGAGGTGAACCCGTCGGTCCACACATGTCTAGTGGCCTGATGGCACACTGTCGAAACTGGAGGTGAACCTGATGAGGTCCACACAGGTCTAGTGGCCTGATGGCACACCGTCAAAACTGTTTTGAGGTGAACTTGATGATTCAAGTAATAATATAGCATGGAACAACGGGCGTTGGCATCGGATTCAATCATACATAGCATAGGTAAATTCTCAACTGATAAATTCTCAACAGTAGATAAATCATAAAGTAGCCAGACAAGCATTAGCCAGACAAATCATACATGCAAACATGCCAATAGCCAGCCAATAGCCAAATAATACTCTGAATGATTTATATGCCAATGGTCAAATAATACTGTGAAGCTGTGACCTGCCAGCAGTAGAATCACTTACCTTGAAATAAGTGTAACAATCGCGCTCAGAAATTCCCTGTGTACCAATTACAATCCACACCAGCGTTATGACCCACAACGGTTGTTGCCTAAAATCCACAAAAAAAAATAATAATAATACGTTGACGCCAAGGCTTGTTAAGCGTAACCAAAACTTTAGAAACCTCAAACCTAACACAAGATCAACATTAGAGATTAACCAAATTTTTCGATAGTAAATCAAATAACCAATGGAGACCAAAATCCCAAAACTCACCCAGTTTTACAGGTTCTGTTCGGCAATGATTACGGACACATGAGAGCTTAAAACGATGATCCAACCGTTCAGAATGAGGCTCTATATGTCCCGAATATGCTGATAAAATTTGAATACAATTCGACGGTTGAAACTCCAAAAAACGAAAATTTTCTAGGAGCTGTCGCAGAAAAACCGAACTGCACTGCCGTTTTTCCCATTCTCCATTTTTCGGTGTATTTTTCTCCCTCTCTAGTCACTTAATAATATATATATACGATCCCAAACCCTAATTCCTTAATAAATTAGGTATATACATATTAAATTTCTTTTCCCTCCACCAATTCAACTAAATAAATTAAATCTCCCAAATTAAAATTCAATTTTCACCGATGGAATTTAAATTCAAATCTTTTATCCTATTTAATTTAAATTGAATTATTTTTTCCAAAATAATTCAATTAAGACTTAAAAATTCAAAATAATACATAAATAATTTAAGATAATTAAATTAAAATTACTTAAAATTTTGGGTTGTTACACTAATACTACTGAACCAAACTCACTTTGACTCTAAAATATGAGATTCAATTAGACATAAAACTATTTTTTATCTTATAAAATTGTTACTTTTTACACTTATTTTTTTAAATATTTACGAACCATATTAGATATAAATTTGAAGTAATATCTATATTTATTGAACATTTTTAAGAGACTAAAGTCGTAAAATTGAAACCTACAAATTAAACGTGTAACTCAACATTCATATAATTTTAAATGCACTAATATATCATATTTATATTAGGTAATAAAAATTACAAATTTATTAATAACCTTTATAGAATTATTCGCACAAGATACCTAAGCCAACAACAAAAAAAAAAAAAACTATTCAAACAATTTTTGTAAAATAATTTTATAAAGATTAAATTTTTTTGGTATATTTCTATATATATGCGCGTGTGAGAAAAAAAAATGGAATTCAACTTTCCCATCCTATTTCAAGCGTAATAATAATTAAACGTTATTTGTATTTTTCAAACTAAAAAATAAACAATTTATAAAAATATGCGGTGAATAATTCATTATATATATGCATACATATGAAAAGTAGAAATGACACATTGTTATGAGCCTTGTTAGAATTAGATTTTAAGTAATTTTTAGATTTATTTGACATTTTAAGGTGACTAAAGTAGTAAAATTGAAAGTTCATTAAATTATTAGTCATAATTTTCAAAAGGTATAGATTAAACTTATAATTTAACCTTCATATAAATGTAAATTTAAATGTATTGATATATAATAATTATATTAGGTAAAAAAAAAAAATTACAAACTTATTACGAATCTTTATAGAATTATTCTACTTAAAAAAAAAAAAAAAAAAAACCCTTCGTTCCAATTTAAAAGTGGGAAATCATGCTTAACGTTTGGACCTTGGCCTAGTTCCAAGTAATGTGCCCTCTAAACTGCTGAAGCAATATGATATTACAGGTTTTTAATGAAAAGGAATATAATATATTTGAAATATAACTAATTTGTATATTTAATAAAAATATAATATAAATAAATGTAGAACGCCACTATTTGAACGAGGCACATACCCGTGTGGCTCCTTAATACATTTGCCCCTTTTCCAACCATAGGAACCAACTTTACAATTTAACTTATATATTTTGAATTAGCAATGTTAAGGACAACGTTTTATTCCATCCATCTACTGAAGAGGCCAGAATGAGAGTGAGAAATAGGGGTGTGAGTCTTCTCAAATGAAGGAGTTTCGAATTGCAATGCAACGTAAAGAAGAGATACAACAATTGATAATTTTATATCAGTTAAACAAAATGCGAGAGTGGAAGATTCAAACCTTTAACTTATTTGATTGAAAGTAGGTATATTGACTATTGAGCTCTGTTGGTGGTTGAATCTCATTCATGTTAGTCTTTGCTACGAGTTTCTGATGACATTGACCTTCAGCCTACTTTCTCCCTAGTATGATCTTGAGATAATTCAAGCTGATATGCGTAAGAGATCCTCACATTGGTATGGTACCGAGCTTGTTGCACTTTGATGCTTAAGTTAGTACAACAGGTGACTAATTCAATTAAGCACAAAAGAAGTAAGATCAAGTCTCCCATTTGAAGATTACTTACTTTCCTTTTGGGGTGGTTGAATGAGGGTATTTCTAAATTTGTCTTTTGACACACACCTCCGGTTGCGTGTGACGCCGGTAGTGCGAGGGACGACATTTCTGGCGCTCGAGGTTACATGGTGTGCTAGTTTGGATCCGACACAATTATTTCCCGACTGGTACGTATTCACATGCTCGCTGGTTGACCCACCCTCGAGGCATTGATATTGCTCTTTTGGGGCACACGCTCCCTTGTGCCTCCTTCCGATACTCTATGGGCTTTGGGCATTGTCTCTGGAAACCTTCAACAAGCTTCCATGTCTAGGTATGACAATAGAGTTTTTTTTTTTTCTTTTACAAAAATGACATAATGAACCTCCCAACTCTAGGGTGGAAGGCCATGCCAATCACCACGACACAATAAAGTTTATTGATACTATTGGACACAATAAAACAACATACTAACCACATTTGAATTACAACTTAGTTTTAAACTTCGTGAACCACAAACCAACTTCAATAGCATGACATACAAGTAGGTAATGAGTACGTCAACGAATTGACACCATGTTCAAACGAGAGAGGTCACAAAGACATGCATATATGGTTAAGAAGTATTTGAGAAAACTGATAGTTAGTATACCTACATCACAAGCTGCACTTTTATTTTTTAGGTGTCTTTATCATATTAATTAAAAAGTTAAACGTGATTATCTTGGAGTATAAGTGATCTTCGTATTCATTAAGGAAGGTCAGCTGGAGGAGGACCCAATATTGACGAGGTAGAAATGAGATACTGTACTATTTTAAAATAGACGTGAACTAATGCTCTGATATAGTAAAAAGACATAAATCCATAGAAGAAAGAAGCAAATTGAAATATATTTTATATTATGAAAAAAGTTTGAAAAGCAACAACTACAATATATAGGTAACTTTAATAGAGGACACATGTCAAAATATAAAAAGAGAGACATTGTAAAAAGACCAAAGAAGACAACAAAATAAACCAACGATTATATAAACACGAACACCACTAATCAATATGTTTAACAGTTTGTAGAGATATTCTTCACTCTAATCAACATCTCAAACTAAATAAGTTGACGTAATTAGGTTACAAGAGAGGTAAAAGAATGTCAAAGATGTGTAACAAATGCAAATTAAAAAATTAATCTTAGGACATTAAAGTGCAACTAGAGTTAAGGTAGATGCTGTTGACCAGGAGGGCATTTATGAGATTTCACTAATCCCAATGGGCTAGGTGGGCCGGCCATGTTAGGTCCATTAGAAAGGCCCAACCCAGTAATAGGCGGGAACTCGCAATTCCTTTTTATTGGCGGGAAAATTATGTTACCAAGTAACAAATCGTTCCGAACCGCACATCTCCGGTGATTTCAATCCAACGGCTATAAAACATCAATGTTGTCAATTTCTCGTTTTATTTGGTCAGTGGTTCGCGAATTAGAAGTCGGTTCACTTCTCTTTCACAGAGACTCTTTTTCGAAACCCCCCCGGCGTCCGAGAAAAAGCTATGGCGAAACCCTCGAAGCGACAGGCGTCTTCCGATGAAGCCATGTCCAATGGCTCAAGCTCGTCGGAGGAAGAGGAGCAAACTAACGAGCAGATCAACGAGGAAGAAGACGAGGAGGAGCTCGAAGCTGTCGCTCGCTCGGCAGGCTCTGACGAGGATGAAGCTGCCGACGATTCTGATAACGATACATCACCTGTCGAAAATGGCGAGGAAGAGGTAAATTTTGAATTGCGGTCCTCAATATAGGTTTTCATTTGTGTTAATTTTACTCGGATCTCGGTAGGGTTTTTTATTTTTAATTTTCCTGTACCTTCTCTGGATTACTTCATACGAAGGTTAGATTGACTAGGTTTTGACAAATTTTTTGTCCGTCATTTTGTTCATTCGTAAATTCGAGGAAAGAGAGACTGGAGAGTTGAGCATATGGTGGCACATCTTAAGTACTGGCTCTTGCTTCCATTTCTGGAGCTGTTTTCTTTCTTTGATGTTTTACATTATTGTTACTTATTCCAATAGGATGGAAGTAACGACGGCCATGATGATAAAATCGATATTAGCCGGCGTGAAAAGGCCAGACTAAGAGAAATGCAACAAATGAAGAAGCAGAAGATTCAGGATATGTTAGATGCACAAAATGCTGCTATTGATGCTGATATGGTTTGTGAAAATCAATGGATACCCTTGAAATTTGATGTCGTTCCTGGTTTTCTGTGATAAATAACATAACATTTAGTTAATGTTCTTGACTGGCAGAATAACAAGGGGAAGGGACGCTTGAAGTATCTTCTGCAACAAACTGAAATATTTGCTCATTTTGCTAAAGGCGATCATTCTTCTTCCCAGAAGAAAACGAAGGGAAGGTATGAATTATCATTTGAAGAACCTTACAAATGTTGGTTTGCTTGTTGGTAGCTTAAATAGCTAAAATGATTGTCTTTTTGGGTTGTAAATAGGAGTATTGTGTTTATGAAAGTTAGTCTAAGCTCCTTATTTGGCAATTATTTATTCTTTAACTTTTGTTTTTATCGTAGGAACCTTTAATCTTAACCACTATTGCTATTTAGTTTCTTTACGGATTTGATAATGTCCTCTTCACATAAATCTTGAGGGTCTAGGGACATTAATGCCTTGTTTGAAAGTGTGCCATTTGAGCATGATCGCATTTCCTTTTTTTGGGCACATTTTGCATATTCATTTTGATTCTAAATTGCTTGGAAATGAATAAACAATTATTATTATTATTTAGGGCGTCCATGTAAACCAATGGGAGATGATTTTTTTTTTTTTTTTGAGAGAATTAATGAGATACTTATTATAAGCATGCTTAGTAATAGCTATTGCTCTGGTAATAATTCAGGGGTCGCCATGCATCAAAACTAACTGAAGAAGAAGAAGATGAAGAATACCTTAAAGAGGAAGAAGATGGTCTATCTGGGACTGGGAACACTCGTTTACTTTCACAACCATCTTGTTAGTTTTCCATTCTTTTCTCTTTTAGACATATTCCTTGGGTTTTAAATTCAAAGTTCAGGACCTTTTTTTTTTCTTTAATGAAATTTTTTCTATTGATGCTTATGTTCTATTGCAGGTATCCAAGGGAAAATGAGGGATTATCAACTAGCTGGATTAAATTGGCTCATTCGACTATATGAGAATGGCATAAATGGAATCCTTGCTGATGAGATGGTAATAAACAGATCCATGGATTCAACATTGCTTCTTTATTTGACTTGGAATATGCTATTATATTTATTTCCTTATGATATTAAAGAATTCTTACAAGTTACCTATAGTTACTATTTCTTGACTAAATATTTTAATTCAGACAGTTCGATACATTAATCAGCGTGCTAATAAATGGTGCTTTTCCATTAGGGGCTTGGCAAGACATTACAAACCATATCCTTGTTGGGCTATCTCCATGAGTACAGAGGCATAACAGGCCCCCATATGGTAGTTGCACCAAAATCTACTCTGGGAAACTGGATGAATGAAATTCGTCGGTTTTGCCCTGTCTTGCGCGCTGTAAAGTTTCTTGGAAATCCCGATGAAAGGGTATTTTTCTCCATTTTTTAAAATATATGAATTTAAGTGATGCTAGATTGTGATTTGTGCTGAAGACTTATTAGCACGTCGTTCATGCACTTTCTGCAGAGGGATATACGGGAAAATTTACTGGTTGCTGGGAAATTTGATGTCTGTGTTACCAGTTTCGAAATGGCCATTAAGGAGAAGACTTGCTTGCGTCGTTTTAGTTGGCGCTACATTATTATTGATGAAGCTCATCGAATTAAGAATGAGAATTCCCTCCTTTCAAAGACAATGAGGCTTTATAACACCAACTACCGTCTTCTAATCACTGGTACACCGCTTCAGGTATCTAAACTTAGTTTTCCCATCGTCGAAGTATGCTGCCTGTTTTGGATATAAATTCCGGTCAGGTGTTGGTCGTGTATATTGCCGTGTTAGATATCCAAATCATTTTGATTTTTTTAATAATTTATTTTAAATAACAATATCTGCTTGGATACATTCTTTGGAAGAGAAGCGAAATTGTTATGCTTTGTTTTTTCCTAGTCTATTTGTATCATTCCTCTGCTATCTTTCTTACTGGATTGATAACAAAATGGTTTTTTATTGTCTTTTTCAGAACAATCTTCATGAACTATGGTCTCTCCTCAATTTCCTTTTGCCTGAAATATTTAGTTCAGCTGAGACTTTTGATGAATGGTTTCAAATTTCTGGGGAAAATGATCAGCAGGAGGTGGTTCAACAACTTCACAAGGTACACCTAAATTCATTCTGTGCATGTATCTATAGTTTAATATTTCAACGTCTTTTATCTCACATTCTTTTTTCTCTCTTATTTTGCACCCTATAGGTCCTTCGGCCATTTCTTCTTCGGAGGTTGAAATCGGATGTAGAGAAAGGCTTGCCTCCAAAAAAGGAAACAATACTCAAAGTAGGCATGTCACAGATGCAAAAACAATACTATCGTGCCTTGCTGCAGAAGGATCTTGAAGTTGTTAACGCTGGTGGTGAGCGTAAACGGCTACTTAATATAGCAATGCAGCTCCGCAAATGCTGTAATCACCCATATTTGTTTCAAGGTGCCGAACCTGGGCCTCCTTACACCACAGGGGACCATCTTATTACTAGTGCTGGTAAGCTTTGTGTTCAAGGATGCATGATGATGATTATGTTTTAGTCACTCATTCATTAACACTGACTTGCTGAAAAAACTCATCCTGAACACTGACTTGCTGAGATTTCCTTTGAAGCTGGTCTAGTAAGCCTAAGTACATTTGTTTTTTTAGTTCTACACTCATTCAATAACACAGAGCAAATTTCATTCATAGGTAAAATGGTTCTTTTGGACAAGTTGCTTCCAAAACTGAAAGAGCGTGATTCTAGAGTCCTAATATTTTCGCAGGTAAATATTTTTGCTAACATTATATGCTGTAAGTGAATATGTTTTCCATGAATAGAGTCACTTTAGCATTGTGGATTTACTATTTGTTCTGTTTGATTTTAGATTTATTATTGTTATTATTATTTAAAATTTTGGCTAAGCTTGGCATTTGCTTGAATTTCAGATGACAAGGCTGTTGGACATTCTTGAAGATTATTTAATGTTTCGTGGATACTATTACTGTCGAATTGATGGTAACACTGGTGGTGAAGATCGTGATGCATCCATTGATGCCTTCAACAGGCCAGGAAGTGAAAAATTTGTTTTCTTACTATCAACCAGAGCTGGAGGGCTTGGTATTAATCTTGCTACTGCAGATGTAGTTATTCTTTATGACAGTGACTGGTACATCTCTTTGATCAAAATTATTGCTGCTGCTGTCACTCCCTCAATATGCTCTGATGCGCAACATTTATTTCAGGAACCCTCAAGTTGATCTGCAAGCACAAGATCGTGCTCACAGGATTGGTCAGAAGAAGGAAGTTCAAGTGTTCCGGTTTTGCACTGAGGTAAACAAAGTAACTTAAGTCATATCACAGAGAGCTCAAACTTACTGCAGTGTTAAATGTAATTTATTCTTCAATGGAACAGTATACCATTGAGGAAAAAGTGATAGAAAGGGCTTACAAGAAACTTGCCCTCGATGCTTTGGTGATTCAACAAGGACGTTTAGCAGAGCAGAAAAGTGAGTGTTATTTTCATGTGTACTTTGAGGACTGTATTATTGAATGCTTAGCATATATTTATACAGTTCCTTATCTCTTTTTCCATGTTTCATTAACGTGTTGTTTATCTCTTTTATTTATTATTATTATCATTTTTATAATAGCTGTCAACAAGGATGAGCTACTTCAAATGGTGAGGTTTGGTGCTGAGATGGTTTTCAGTTCCAAAGATAGCACCATCACGGATGAGGACATTGACAGAATCATTGCAAAGGGAGAAGCAGCAACAGCAGAGCTTGATGCAAAGATGAAGAAATTTACAGAAGATGCCATTAAATTTAAAATGGATGAAAGTGTGTAACATCCCGACATAAACTGACTATTAGCCTCTTTCTGTTTGTTAATTTTCTGCTTTCTTTTAAATATTCGAGTAACGAGTTTTAACTAATGTTGATGTATGGTCTTGGCAGCTGCTGAATTGTATGATTTTGATGATGAAAAGGTAAATGCCATTATGTCAGATTCTTGTAAATCACTTCAATATTATTCAAAGGCTATTAAAGAAAATGTTCTTACTGTTTAACTTGTATCTTGATGAAGGACGAGAATAAGTTTGACTTCAAGAAAATTGTTAGTGAAAATTGGATCGAACCACCTAAAAGGGAGCGGAAGCGCAAGTAGTGACTTCAAATTCTTTGCCTCTTTTACTACATTACATGTACTTCATACTTAATTTTATAATCTTTGGAAAGCATGACTTCTGTTTTCTTCCTCCTAATAGTTACTCAGAATCAGAATACTTTAAGCAAACAATGCGGCAGGGTGGTCCAACAAAACCAAAAGAGCCCAGGATACCTCGCATGCCTCAGTTGTAAGGCTCTTGTATTGGTTGATTTATCTTGGAGCTCTAGTTTTTTTCTTCTTATTTTCATATACTTATCTGTCTATCTTTTTCCAAATTTATATCCTCATTCAATTTATTTCTTTGACATGGGTACACTACATTTTGGTTATAGGCATGATTTCCAGTTTTTTAACACACAAAGGTTGAGTGAACTCTATGAAAAAGAAGTGCGGTATCTCATGGTGAGTGTAAAATTCTTCAGTATTCCTTTCTGTTTTGCATCAATTACTCGTGTTTATTATTCAGCATTTCTACTTGCTTTATTATTTATTTTTTTTAATTTTATAACCGTCATTGTTTTGAATGGCTTAGCAAACACATCAAAAGAATCAGCTGAAAGACACAATAGATGTTGAGGAGCCTGAAGGTATGTTACTAATATATATGTCTCATCTCCCCTGTCCTAATTTTTCTTTTATGGTATGACTAATCTTAGAAATGATAATTAGAGGTGGGCGATCCTTTGACTGCTGAAGAGCTGGAAGAGAAGGAGCGACTCTTAGAGGAAGTAAGTGGATTTATGTTTTAAGGGTTTGTCTCACAATCACTTTACTGAACTTGATTTTTGGTTTTAGGGATTTTCTTCATGGAGTCGCAGAGATTTCAATACATTTATTAGGGCTTGTGAGAAATATGGGCGAAATGATATAAAAAGTATTGCTTCAGAGATGGAAGGAAAAACGGAAGAAGAAGTTGAGAGATATGCGAAGGTCTTTAAGGAGAGATACAAAGAGTTAAATGGTAAATAGATCCATCTTATGAAAATGCATCTTTGTAAATGTGATAGGACAATGTTTGTTCTTGATGTTTATCATAACTGGACATAGGAAGCAGAAAATATCTTTTTTACTATTTTCTGAAACTAACTTTAGATAACTTATCCAGAATTATGGTATGAGACTTTTTCTGCATGTAAATTTGCTGCATCAATGTCACCTCTCCCATGAATATGGAAATGGTGGCCATCATGGTTTCAAAGCTTTGTTAATTGTCTCTTTTGAACTATTTTGGTGTTTTTCTTATAATTTTAACGAGCTGTAGGTGTTTATTAGATTGGATGTTCAGATTTGAGGTGCAGCTCAAAGTGTTCCATTACGTAACCATTGACTTCTTGATTAGTATAATTCAAGGGAAATGCTTCAACTACTTTTGAGAAAATTTAAAACTAGATCAACATATACTTGGACCTCTTTGTCATTGCGATACTTGAATTCTTTTTTAGCACATCTAAATTGATGTTCAAATTGCTGTAGCAAGATAAAGTCAGCCTTCAATCAGCTAGTTTTTGTTATGGTTTATTAGTATTCTTTATATTTTCACGGCTGATGTATTACAAATAAGTTTGCTGAAGGCTAAGTTGGGCTTGTTTATTTCTCACAAGAATTAAAAACAAATTTGTTTAGTTTTGTTATAGGTTATAATCTACTACTATCTGAAAAGTTTCTAAGCCTTTTATGTGAAATTTGCAGATTATGATAGAATCATCAAGAACATTGAGAGAGGGGAAGCCAGGATTTCTCGTAAAGACGAAATAATGAAAGCCATTGGCAAGAAACTGGATCGCTACAAAAATCCATGGCTGGAGCTTAAGATCCAGTATGGCCAGAATAAAGGGAAGTTGTATAACGAAGAATGTGATCGTTTCATGGTGGGTATTGGGATGTTCTAAATTCCCTCTTCTGGAATTTACCAATATATTCTTTTGGATATTGAAGATCACAGGTGCTATCTTAATGATCAACAGATATGCATGGTTCACAAGCTTGGTTACGGAAACTGGGACGAACTGAAGGCAGCATTTCGCACATCACCCTTGTTTCGCTTTGATTGGTTTATCAAGTCGCGAACGACGCAAGAACTTGCGAGGAGGTGTGATACCTTAATCCGATTAGTGGAGAAAGAAAACCAGGAACATGACGAAAGGGAGAGACAGGCCCGTAAAGAAAAGAAGCTCGCAAAGGTTCCATTTGCAACCCTCATTTTGATCGAACTCTTTTCTTTAGACTTCAATTGTCTTGTGATGAGCATGTTTGTTGAATTTGATTTCTATTTTGTTTCAGAGTATGACGCCATCAAAACGTTCCTTGGCGAGGCAGACTGAGAGCCCAACTAACCTAAAGAAGCGGAAGCAATTATCAATGGATGATTATGTAAACTCTGTAAGTTCTCTAGACAACACCATTTCAAATCATTGTCCCGTCTCGCCTGAAACTAATAAAATAGTTCTAAGAAACTGTTCTTTTGCAGGGAAAACGGAGGAAGTAACCCCCCTTTTTTTTTCTTCTTCTTTTTGGACGGGTAAGATCCATCATTTATCTTTTTGTTGAGGCAAAACAACTGTCTGCCACATCTTTGTTATAGCCTCGTGATTACTATCTAGAAGTTTACAACCTTGAACAGAATCTGTTCTATAGTTGTACGTGTTCTTGAGTTCTATCATCTAGAAGTTCACGTCTGTAGCTAAAAAGCTTAGAGATCCCTCCCCATATTTTTGGGATAACTTTCTCGGGGATTGATTAGATTGGTAGGTGTAACTGGAAGGTCTTGTATAAAATTAGTAGAGAGAACAGAACTTGGTTCTGCCAATATCTTGTATGCCATAGTTGATTTTTAGTTCGAAAATATTACATTCTGTTTGGCAGATGATGCGAGTGCATCATAACAATTGGCGAAAAGATCGAGAATGGACAGTCATATGAAGAACAAATTAGACTTATTGGACCACAAAAAGCTGTTGACAAACCAGACGACCATGTAAGGGATGTCTCATAATAACCATTTCTGACTTTATTTCCTAATTGAAGATTTTCTGGCTGCTAACATAAACATTCTTAAATTTTTTTTTTTTGACTCTTATCTTTACTTGAATCCGAATACTTGATCGGTTGCTCTTGCATTGAATCTTCAACCGAATGCTCACAGTTGGTTATTTTTATCCTTTTTGACACTCAAATGTTGTAGGGTTAGATGGGTAGTCCCATGAGATTAGTCGAGGTGTGCATAAGTTGGTCCGGACACTCACGGATATATAAAAAAAAAAGTAAAGGGAGCGACCCTCTAGCGTTTAGGCTTTTGGTTTATAGTTTGTGAAAATTAAGTTTATTAGTATACCATTCACTTGTGAGTTCTTTTGTTTTGTTATGTTATTTACTACCTACAAATAATTTTAAGTTCTTAAATGGAGTTTCTCTAAAATTGTTTGTTTTTGGAAGTTGGTTTTGGTTTTCCTAAGATGAATATTATAGCAAAGAAAACCATCATGTGTTGGCCTAGTGGTAAAAAGAGACAGTCTCAATAATTGGCTAAGAGGTCATGAGTTCATTCCATGGTGACCGCCACCTACCTAGGAATTAATTTTGTAAGTGTTTCTTTGATACCCAAATGTTGTAAAGTCAGGCGGGTTGTCTCATGAGATTAGTCGAGGTGCGTGTAAGTTGGCCTAGACATTTACAGATATAAAATAAAAATTATAGCAAAGAAATTGTGAGTAGGGAATGGTGGTATTTCTGTTTTTTTTTTATTCGAAAAGGGTTTAGATGCCTCAATTATAAGGCATAAAGTTCTTGAAGAAATGAAGTGGTTTGAAGTAGAATAAAATAATCCATCAAATTTAGAATGAGCTAAAAATGTTTAGCATATACAAAGAACGTCGCATGGATATGCTGTTTAAGCCTAGCAAAAAAAAGAAAAAAAAGACTTAAAATTATCTTCTTTTTTATTTTTTCCAAGTTCAAAATCATTGTCTTTAATCATTTAAATTCAAAATTAATTTAATTTGATTTTTGATTTTATATTTTAATGATTTTGAACAATTAAAGATACAGGCAGAAAGGAGGTCCTATTCCAGGTATTGAAAATTTATTCCAAATATCAGTTAGTTTTTAAGAAGAATTTGTGAAGTAAATTTAACATTATAGTATTGGAAGACTGTCAATTTTGTCATAAAATATCTTTTAAAAATGCTTATTTTTAAATAATGATGTACGACTCAAATAACATAAAATACGGATTTATTCTTTCGTTCAAACGATAACAATGATGGTTATGTACAATTCAAGAATAAATTATAACGGCCAGAGTTTTATTGGATAAGAGAAAATACCTTTACTATTTGAAAATTTTCGTAATTTCATTTTTTAATTGAAAGCAACGACCATTTATTAGTTTTCACGCATATCTTGAAAAAGGTCTTCAAAAGTAGTGTGCACACCTTTTTAGCTTTGATTAGCTCCCTGCCCTTTTTAATCAAATATTTGTAAAGAAATATGCAACAAATAGAGGGATCGAATCAATGTTTATTTATATTTTATTTCATTTTCACATGAAGTAATAATTCATGAAATTTTATATTTGTGTCAAATAAGTACTTCAACTTTAAAAAGTTTCTAACAAGTTTATGAAACTTTTAATTTTGAGTTTAATAAGTATTTGAACTTAAAAAATGGAAAATAGTTTTTTGAATTTTTTTTTTTTGTCTAATAAGTCTATAACACATTAAAAAATAACTACATCTTATATGAAAATCAAATTATTTGTTTTAAGGATTTTAAACCTACAAATTTGTGTCTAATAGATTTGTGAATTTTAAGAAAGGTAAAGATGACTAAAAACCTAATAGATAGAAAGTTGAAAATTCGAAGGTCTATCGAACATAAAATATTAAATTTAGAGATTTATTGCACCTTTTAAAACTCATGAATCTATTAGATACATAATCAAAAGTTTAGAATTCAAACATACATTTTTTAATATTTAGAGATAAAAATTATAGGAATAAACTTGCAATTTAATATTTTTTAAATTTATTTTGTCATTTTAAATATCATATGTTAGAAAGTAAAGGACATGCCTAGTCAAAAATGAAAAAAAAAAAAAAAAGAAGGAAAAGAATGGGACATGTGTCTGCCTTTTAAAAAAAGGAATATATATAAGTGCACAAATGTAGTAATGTGTCGTTTCTTTTGTCATTACAATTACGACAAAAGGTAGTATCAATACTTCTAATCGTGCATAATATTATATTCTTCTTTAGATTTTCTTTTTAATTTTTTTAGTTGAAGATGAAGATTTGTTTATATCGAGATTATATATTTTATGTTAGTTGAGCTAGTTGATCGCTTTGAATTTTTTTTTTTTATTTAGACTCTTTGATTCGATTACTCTTATCAATATGATTAACAAGAATGGTGTTCCTTACCATGATGTTCAACCATTTTTGACAGATATTTGACATCTAAATGGTGTGTTTAATGATGTTGGCTTTCAACTCGTGAGGTGGGAATAGAAATTGGCGGCTCATGCATTGGCTAGGCATGAGTTTTTCTTGTGTTTCTTTTTTTTGGCGTGATAACTTTTCGTCTTGATTAATTTCATGTTGTATTCATGATACTAAACATTTTATGTTTCGGTTGGTTTTAGACTGTTTTGCTATTAATGAATGAGGTGCTTTTGCTTTAAAAAGCATGTATATTAAGTGAGAATTTGAAGGAGAAAAAGGCAAACTACGTCGTGAAAAGGACAAATACTTGAAGGAAAGTAGATTATTAAAATTGTTTTTCTTCCTTTCACTGGTTAAGCAATCAAGCCAATAAGTACTACGAAAAGTAATATAATAAATAGGAAAATAGATGACACTAGAGATATAATAGTCCATCCTAATTTTGAAACTACATCCAATATATCTTCTGCAATTGCATATTCTACTATATAATAGAGATTATAAAAGACCTCACACTCACGCTACAAATCACCTTGTAAATAGCTCAACAAAAGCTACTTGACTTTTCAAGTATCACAACTAGTAGCTTTGGATAAAAAAAAGGAAAAAAAAAAAAAAGAAAAACTCCTAAAAATGCTTAAGCCTTCAAGAATCAATTGGTGCTTAATTTGACTCGTGTTTTATTGTTTCAAGGAATTTCAACATACACGGGTTGAAACTTAATGTCATTCATATCAAAATAGTCAAGCATGCATTTAAATTATGTCTCATTTGCACTTCTCGTTAATTTAATAGTACTTGTCTCAAATTAACATCCAACTATGATAAAGATTGAATGAAAGGCTTTACAAACTTTAATTTTATCACGCAACAAATGCACTCAAACAACACTTGAAAAAAATCATCGGCTAATTATAACTAGTTCCAATATTACGTCATAAAACAATAGGCATCACATTAAGATGGTGTTTGGTTATTTAGCCTCATCAAATCACATTGCATAAGTTTTCAAATATATTGTTGGGTTTGTTATCACAAATCGGAAAACTATTACAAATTTGTTTAACTTAAAGGATATACGATATATGCAATATTAAGTTTCTCTTTTACAGAGGTGGAACAAATGATATTGAAATTAAGGTCATCCAACACACAGAACAAATGTATTCCACACAATGTCTTGGCGATTGCATAGTACAAAAATATACTTAAAATGACATAACACAGAGTTTGGTAACCCAGTTCAGTGGTGTACTACCTACGTCTGGGAGGTAGTGTGCCCAGAAAAGATATTTTTACTAATATAAAGTCAAACAATTATAATGTTGTACTTATCTATAAATAAGCAGCTAATACAGTGAGACACGAAGAGCTTAACTTGATGAATGAACACCTTAGCTCCCCCTAAGTGTGAGACTCCCTCTCAAAGTAGCTTAGGCTCTCCCTAAGCGTGTGTGTATCAGTAAATAGTCACTTAGGTCACTCCTAAGAGTGAGACTCCCCTCTCAATCGCAATCTTTCCACCTTAAATTGAAGGACACTTCACTTGATGAACTTAGCCTCTCCTAAGATCGAAACCACCTTCTTGAGTAGCTAGTCAAGCTTTATAATGGTCTAGAGCACAAATTCTAGATCTAAAGAACTTCCTGTCTAAAAATATCAAAGATTGACACACAACCACTTTGTTCGACACAAAACTAACGCTTCAATCAAATTAATCAAAAGTGGTAACCCTAGCCGGAAAAACAACATGCTCTTAAATAGGCACAGCGGAAAAAGAAAAAAAAAATCCCCATTCAAAAACTACAGAGCTTAAATAAGGAAAATGACTAAAAACTCTAAGGGCTTTCCCGATAAGGAAAGAAATAATCACAGGAACAACATTTCGAGACAAATAACCAAACAACCTTAAACAAATATAGCCAACTCCAAAGCTCTAACAAACATGAACTAAACTTGATCATTCTATTCGATAGATGCCCTATTCTCTTATGCTACAACACAAATTTTGATAACTTTGGAGCCTTTACTGCATGCTCTGCAGGAATTCCTCAAAAATTATAGAGTCCATCCTTTCGTTCACCAACTTTGTGATACTTGAAGGCTAAAACTCTTTTAGTGGTATGTTTCTTATGGGTGGCGGCAACTGTGTGATAATGCATACTTAATGTGACTCATGTTTTATTATTTTAAGGAAAATTTCATAAGAATTTTGAGGTGAATACACGTTGACTATAGTTTTTATTTTTTTAATAAATCTATTGCAAAAAAAAAAAAAAAGTTGAGATTGTGCAATCTAGTTCGTGATTAGAAAAATAAAATTTGTATTATTGACTTTGAGGTCAAAACTTCGATTCTCCCACCTCACATATTATAAATAAACAAATAAACAAACGTTTCAATAATTTAGCATGATTTAACAACCCAAAAGCAATTTTGATACAAAATTATATCCTTGGGGTTGAACATAAGCATTTGTTCTGTTATTATTTTATTTTTAACTTTCTGACCTAATGAAAATTTCATCCATCCATCTTGAATAAATTAAGTTGAAATTTGTCACTTTCTCTCATTCCATAAAAAGTGAAATTATTGAAATAATAATTCTTTTAAATTTTTTAAAAGCTTTTGTTGGGTTTTATATATAAATAAATTCTGTTCTCTTACAAAAAAAAAAAAAAAAAAAGAAAAAAAGAAAAAGAAAAAAAGAAATTATATTATATAGCGTTGTGTGTGTGTTTGCCACAATTTCCATGGAAACCCAAACCCCACAATGGAAGAATCAAACAACCCATTTAAAACGCTATGGAGAATAGAATACTTTCATGCATTTTCACATGAAATGACAATTTATTTCCTATATTTATTTATTTATCTATTTATTTATAATAATGTTTAGTCTTTTCAGCCCACAGACTCCCAATGGTGGCTGATTTATTCATGCTAAATGTTATATAAATAATGATGCTTTAGGTCTAGCCCTAATTTAGGTAAAATATGGCAACTTGAGCATAGTTTTTCATCGGTACGCTTCTAGAATTGAAGAAAAACGATGAACTACTAGAAAGGAAATCTACCGTATAATTAGAGATGTCTATTTTTTTCATGCGGACGGGTCCTGTGGGAACTCACCCTGAACAGGACGGAGATTCTCCGTTTAGGCGGGAAATGAGGGAGGAGTGAAGGAAAAAAATTTCCGAAAGCTAAATGGGGACAGGGACGGGGAATGCATTCACTGCCTCCGCCTTAGGCTTTTTTCATATATTTATATATTTATTATAGTAATTTAATGTTATGTTATTTATTTTTATTTTATAAATATTATATTTAATTTTCAAGATTTATTGTTTAATGGTCAAAATAATGAATATGTTCGAATTAGTGTAAAAAAAATATTATGTTTGAATTTTAATAAATTTAGATTATATATATGAATAATTTGATAGATAATTATTTCCTTCAAGTTGAAAATTTTGAGTAATTTCTCTCTAAATTCTAATTGTCCATGTAGAACTAATAATATAAAAGTTAACCATTTAATTTAAACTTTTACTGATTTATGTTAATTGATGTTTTTTAAAAAAATAATCAAACGGAAAAAAATTTTCCACGGAGAACTCGATCCCTGTGAATTCCCAGCAGAGAATCTCCGCCTTGATCTCTGTGGAGAATTTGACAAGGACGAAAAATGAAATGAGAAACGGGAACGGAAACGGGAAGCGGGGAAGCCATCCCCACTCCGCCTCATAGACATCTCTACATATAATGATTATACATAATTGTCTCTCCGATCTTAATTACAAAGAAACAAAAACATTATTCTTTTAAAGCTCTTGCTACGATCTAGGATTTTATTTTTGTTTATCTTTTTCATTTTAAGTTTGTTTGAACATTTCATTTATTTCTGTAATTCAATTAATTGATCAGTAGATTTTCAGTTAAATAAAAACCCTAAATCTTAACAGCTTTATATCACTCAAGTCTCACGCACAACTAGAATTAGTATATCAGGTTTGAAGTGTTTTTAATAAAGGTGTTTTTAAAACTAAAGTCACACTCTTTTTGTATACAGTGTTTAAGGCTTGTTTCACTTCCGTGTACCTTTTGGATGTGATATTGTTGCTCTCCTAATATTTTGTCAAAATTATATTTACAGCATTTATTATCAAAATATATATCATCAACCAAGAGGTCAAAAGTTCAAATCTCCGTTTCACACGTTATTGTAATTAAAAAAATGAAAAAGATAATTACTTATATATAAATCATGTGGCGTTTTAGCCATATTGCTTTGAAGATTCGGGCAGGTAGGGCATTAAAAGGCACTCAAATTATGCTTTAGCTAACAAAAATAGAACTTAAAAATGACATTCTCTATAAAGTTATTATACTAATTAGCTAACACATTCCTTTATGTGTGATAGAGCTTCTCTTAGCTTATTATTTTACCATTATTTTTACATCTCTAATTAAACTTAATGAACTTTTTCACAAGAGTTATATATTATTATTAAATCCCGATTGACTTAAAAACTTAAGCTGATAGATTTATGGTAAATTTAGTTATATTAATACTAAGTGGAAATTCATAGTAATTTGAGAGGAAATGAAATTTTACAGAAATTTGAACATAGAATTTCATGTTCTGATACCACGTTAAATCATGGATTAATCTAACAATTTAAAATTGATGAATTATAGTAAATTTAATTATATCCACATGCTTTAGCACATATATACCTCTATCATTACTATATTTAATTGATAATAAATCAAATGCATGTCGTTTTTTAAATGT
This sequence comes from Lagenaria siceraria, assembly GCA_002890555.2. Taxonomy (NCBI): domain Eukaryota; kingdom Viridiplantae; phylum Streptophyta; class Magnoliopsida; order Cucurbitales; family Cucurbitaceae; genus Lagenaria; species Lagenaria siceraria. The sequence continues at coordinate 21,181,042 of CM016488.1, forward strand.
AAATTTTCACAACCCATTAAATAGTGAAGTTGTTGATCTAACTGAAGTATCCTCTACACTAATGAGGCTAAAGTCTTCGCATAAGATCTAAGGAGTATTTATCTTTTTCACATATTTGTCGTTCCCACAATGTTCTGATACATGCACATGCGAAAAAGTTTTTGGATGAGCGTGTCTCTTCTGTTCTTCTTTTACCTTATCTTGAGTGGTTATCTCTGTTAGTGTCTCGGTGATGTAATTCTTTAGTTTGTTTGTTTCACTTTAATTATGAAAGTTGGGTTAAACTTCTTTCTACTTTTGTCACCACAACTTGAGCATTGAAATTGGTAGACAAATGTGGTATATATTTAAAATTTGCGACCATTTATATTTTAGTCTTAAAATTTGTGAGGCTTTCCATATTTTCGATATGAAATAATTTTCAACATACTCTTTTAAGATAGTTTTTTTTTTTGGTCGGATTTTAATTTTGAACAAAATATACATTTAAGTTTCATTGGCTCTCTGATACCATATTAGATAAACATGATATTTCACTTCATAAAATTAATTAACAATAAGAGGAATAACCTTGTATCTTATAAAGATTATGAGGTTGTTTCATTTTTTTCAATGTAAAAACTTCAATATTTAACTAATAAACAAAAGTTTGATCATTCTTGTGAATTCAATAGGGATGGCAACGGGGTGGGGTCGGGGATGCACTCCCCATCCCCATCCTCGTGGGGATATTTAATCCTCGTCCCCTCCCCATTCTCCATTTTGGGGAGTTGGGATCGAAAAATCCTTGCAGTAAAAATTTTTCGTTTATGATTTTTTTCTTTTATTTTTTATTATTTAAAATTAATTAAAATTTAAAATTTATATTAAAATTGTAAATATTTTATGTAAGCAGTTAGCATTATTATTATATATATATATTTGTTTAAATGAATAATTAAAAAATATTTTAATACTTTTTATTATAAATTAAATTTATTATATTAAAAAATTAACTAAAACAGTAGCTACGGTTTATATATATATATATATATATATATATATATATATATAATTAAAAAAATTCGAAAAAATTTGGAGTAGGGGCAGGGGTCGGGTTCGAGGGCGGAGACTCGACTCCGCTAGAAATTTTGCCATCCCTAAAATTCAAAGAGAAAAATATAAGCAAAAAAAATTGATAAGAAAAGTTTATTTCAAAATATAAAAAAACATTATTATTTCAAAATACTAAACGCGGCTCAATAAAATATTGAAATATCAATTATATTGTAAAAGTATATTTTATTCTTTTGAATATAATTAATTCCGAACTCCTATTAATAAGGAAAAAGAGAAGTTTGTCGCTAGTGATTTTTTACCTCGTAGGCTAATTTTAAACCTTTTTTTTTCATTAAGCAATTAATAGATGATTTTTTTAATTTTTTTATTTATTATTTTTTAGAAAGTGGCTAGTACTCTTTGGACATAATTATGAAACAAACATACCATTTATATGTGAAGCTTTGACAAAATGGTAGAAATAAGAAAAGGGGCAAAATGGAAATATATTAAACTTGAGGGATGAAACTGAAAAATGGCAAATTACATAAGTTATCAGCTTCATCAACTTCTTACTTATTTTGACCTTTATGTTGCATATATTTACACACAAAAGTGTCATCGTAAAATTAAAAGACATTTTTTCTTAACTAAGTTTTAAAGCCATATAGCTCCAGCTTCCTTTAACAATTTTTTTAGGGAGCCATTAAGATGAAGTGTCATGACAGTGTTGGCGGAGCCGATAAGCTTTCCACCGATAAATACAACCGGCACGGCGGGGCTGCAATCCAACGTCTTCGACAGAGCCGACTCCATTTCCTTTCCTCTCGATTCTCGATCGAGCTCGTGAATCTCTGGACTCGCTCCTTGATCATAAAACAACCTCTCGATTGCGTGACACATGCAACACGTACTCTTGCTAAAGATCACTACTGCTTTCTTCGCCGCCATTTTTGCTACTAAGTCCATTATTTTTTTTATAATTTAGAGATAAAAATTTGAAGAGAGAGATTAGATGTGTGGGCTAGGGTTTGTAGTAGTTGAAAGGGATTGGTGTGTATTTATATAGGAGAGGAGGGGCATGACTAAAAAAGTTGCATTATTTAAAGTAAAATAGAAAAAGGGTAGTGTGAATTGATAATTAATGGATATATAATATAATTTAGAAAATTGAAGATATTTTTATTGAGATATTTGCATCCATACCCTTTTTGTGTTTTCCTTTTCTTTTTTAGGGAATCATTTTATACCATTTTACATAAGCGCGTGGCTGCCGAAAGTCTAGACACTAATTTAATGAAATTAAAATCCTTTAGAGGAAGATGCTAATAAACAACTTTTTATAGCGATTTGCATATGAGAGGTAATATAATATTTTATAATAATGTATTGGTGGGTTGTTTTTAAATTATATAAAAAAATGAGCCAAACTATTTATAGATATAGAAAAATTTTATTGTTTATCGCCGTGATATAATTCTATCGCTCAAGCGATAGACAACGATAGACAGCGATAGAAGTCTATCGCTCAAGTGATAAAATTCTATCGTGGTCTATCGATGATAGACAATAAATTTTTTATTTCAATATATTTGTAAATAGTTTGATATTTTTTCCGTTTATAGTAATTTTCCTAATGTATTTAATATGGTTAGAGAGTGACAACTTTTAATACAATTCCTTTTGAGGATTTTTTTCCCCTTAAAGTTTTGAAAACGTCATATTTTTATATTTGAGTTTTGAGTAGAATTTCCATTCGGTCCTCTTAAGTTTGAAAAGTTTGTTTGATAACCATTTAGTTTTTGATTTGTTGTTTTTGAAAATTACGCTTATATAAACACTATTTTTATCCATATATTTTTTTATGTTTTTGCCACTTTGTAATTCTATTTTAAAAAATTATCAAGCAAAGTTTTGAAAATTAAAAAAAGTATTTTTTCAAAAGTAGTTTTGTTTTTAGAATTAGACTAGCTAGGAATTTAAGTATTTTTTCAACAAAGATGAAAATCATATATAATTGAAAAATTATAGAAAATAAACATAAATTTCTAAAATAGAATATTAAAAAAGAAATAATTATTAAATGGGGCGTATATTTTTAGTTTTCAGTTTAGTTTCCAACTTTCTATTTGGTCTTAGATTTCAAGACTATTATATTTTTACCTCAAAATTTTCCCAATGCTCACTTTTAGTCCTTGGGGTTAACTTTAATTAATAAAAACAAAAATTTATGAAAAAAAGGAATTAATATAATTATCATAATTTAATTAATTAATAGAAAATCACTACAAAGGATTAACATTGAGCATTATTGAAAATTAAGGAGTAAAAAGAATAAAATTTTGAAACTAAACTCAAAACTCAAAGATAAAAACGTAACATCTTAAAATTCAGGAACCAAATAGAAGCTAAACTCAAAACCTACAATTTTCTAAGAGAAAACAAAAAAATCTTAACCGTTGAACTATGCTATTGTTAACTCGTGCCTGTATTGGTTTTATTAAGTTGGCGACGAAGACATTATATGAGGAATAATCGAGTAACGATAATTAGTAACAAATCAAATCTTTAGTGTGATATAAACATATTTGACAATTGGATATAGGAATTAAAAAAAGAAGATCATATTATAGCAAAGAATGTCAAAATTTTGGATCGAATATCATAAGGTGGAATTATCAAATAATTGTGACAATTCATCAGCCACCCAAAGATTTGCATCACAAAGCTGATTATCACTAACACACAAAGCTATGCCACTGTTGATATAGATAGAGTCGAGGGGCAAAAAGATTAAGGAATAAAACTTTTTAAAGTTCCCTCGAACACAATATTTGATAGTACAAGCAAATTTAAATTCCTATATTATTTGCTTAAATTTAGAGGAAAGGAAAAATAAATGTTGGGAATAATCAAAACACACCATATTAAACTAAATTTGGTCCAATTATAAGTTTATAAATTGGAAAAATTTTAAAAATAGAAAAATAAGGGAAACTATTTACATAAAATAGCAAAATTTTTAGATAGTTATGATAGACGTTGATAGAAGTCTATTAGAGTCTATTAGTGATATAAATGATCAAAGTCTATCACTAATAGATGCTGATAGAAGTCTATAAGTTTTTTTTTACTATTTTCTGTAAATAGTTTGACATTTTTTCCATTTGTAAAAATTTTCGTTATAAATAATTAGTAATATTTTATTTTTGAAAAATTACTCCAAACAAAAAAATATCAAACTATTTATAAATATAGAAAAATTTCACTGTCTATCCGTGATAGATCGCGATAGAATTTTATTTACTTGAGCAATAGACAACGATAAAATTCTATGGTGGTCTATCGTTGATAGACAGTAAAATTTTTCTATATTTGTAAATAGTTTGACTCATTTTTCTATTTTTGAAAGCAACCCTTTATTTTTTTAAAAAAAAATTTAATTTCAAATTAATCTCTATACTCTTCTTTTTTTTTTTTTTTTTTTGTAAAACATATTAATTTATTTAATTTATTAGTATTATATTTGGTGATTTTTGAAAATTATTTTTAGGAAATAATATTTATAGTAAAGGGAATTAAAAGAAAGTGGCATATATTTTACAACTATTTTTGTAATATTCTTACAAAGGGTAAAGACCCCACATTTTAGTGCATATATTAGTTGTTGATATATTTATGGATTAGGGAGGCGATTCCATCAAGAGATTATCATTAGAAGATGCCCACTATAATAAATTTTTTATTCTCCTAATAAAGTTGAAATTAATAAAATATTTGTATTTTATTATATGATAAAAAATACTAATGAATATTTTATCGAAAATATTGATCCTCGGTTAAAATATAATAATTTTAACTTTTTGATTTTCATATTCTTGTCGTAATGATTTAGTTTCTTTACCTTTACCAATATAACCGTATCAAAATTTTGATATTAAATGACGTGTTTGATTGGATAATCTATATCGAGATAAAAAAAATAGTAAAAAAATATATAATTTTATTAATTGACTACTAGTATTTTCTTAAGAATGAGATTAGGGTAAAATTGTGATTTTTGAAACATAAAAACATAGAATATTATCAAGAAAGATATAGTTTTTTTCTACCAACAATTACATAATTGTTTTAATTTTCCATTTTTTTCCTTTGAAAAATAAAATTAAGAGAAATTTTCACAGATAGAAAAAATGTCAAATTATTTAAAAAAATAACAAAAAAATACTGATAGACATTGATAGACATCTATTAGTAATAAACTTCTATCATTTCTATAACTGATAGATCTGGATAGATTTCTATTCGTGTCTATCATAACTATCTAAAAATTTTGCTATTTTGTGTAATTAGTTTTTCTTATTTTTTTATTTTAAAAAATTTCCTTAAAATTAAGGTCGTAAATGGTAAGACCTTACCTTTTATTTTGGGTAGGACACATAATTTGTAATTATAGAAAATAATGGTAATAAAACAAAATAAAGTGGTGTGTAAAGAATGGAGAATAAAGGAGGAAAAAAAGAAAAGAAAAGAAAAAAAAAAAACAATTCATGCGATGCCACGATCCGGCCTTGCATATTTTACATTCTTTTCCCTTTTTGCATGTTTTTTTTGATATTGCTTAAAAAAAGTTGACATTCTCATGGAAGCTGTTTTCGAAACCGTTTTTTTTTTTTTTTTTTTTTTTTTTTTTTTTTTTTTTATATATAAAATGAAATATTTGCCTAGAAAATACAATAATATATGAAAGATTAAAGAGTTGTTTGGAGGGTTGTTTCGGAATAAAAAAATATGAGAGTTTTTAACTTCATGAGGTTAGTTAAGTCTAGAATTAGAAACTCTTCGAAAGCTTCATTCGAAGTTGTTCTTGGAATGGTTAGGTCGTTTGATAACATTCAGATCATTTTTTTTAACAAAATGTTCAGATTATTTATTATTTTTTGTTTTCTTTACTGTTTTTATTGTTTAGTAATTATTTTCTATTTTTTTGCTTTTTGCAATTTTAAATTAAATACATAAATTTAATTTTAAGAGTGGAGTATGAGATTCCTTGATTTTTTCAATGTGGGATCCTCGACCTCAACATGTCTCCTCCAGATAGTGCTTCTTTTGGGTTCATCATGCGTGAATGGATTCCAATTTTTTTTTATTGGACCGAATACCTATTTAGGCTTTATGAACTTTGATTACCATATTAGATAATATGAAGTTTCATCTCAAAATCAATTGGCAAAGTTTGAAAAGTGAAAGTTATAATTGCTAAACTCTAAGCTTAATTTGCTACCCAATACAATTTTCCTTCTTAAAAATTATTTTTCTAATTTAGAAGATAAAATGTCATATAATTATCTTAAAAAAAAAAAAAAAACTACTCCATGAACCTTTTAATCCTATTCTTAAAAATTTGGGACTAAATAAACACAACTATTCTTTTAAAAATTTAGAGACTAAAAAAGTAATTTTTTTTCAAAATTATTATTAGATAAACATGGGACTCCATGCATTTTATAATCATTCTGATGTCTCCTCATTTTTCAATGTGGAATCCTGAATAAATTAGTTTAAAAATTAAAAATTTAAAAACTTATGTTATATATAATTATTTTTGGATATTTTTATTTTGCATTTTATAAACCAAGAATGATAAAACAATGTTTTTATTCATATTTTGAAAAAGAAAAAAACTAGAAACAAGAAACCAGTTTTGGTTGTTTCTAAAATTGTGTAGACAGTACATATAATTATAGAATTATGGAGAAGACAATTATTCTTATATAAAATTAATTACTAAATATTTATCTTTTCTAGAACATGTTCTTTTTTAGTATATTGTCTATTGATCACTAGTTTCTTTTAATATTGATTATGCTTATAGGTTCTCCAAAATCTTGAGCTTGTGCAGATAACTATTTTTTTTTTTTTTTTTTTTGTAACAATAGATAATTATTTATTTAAATTTACATAATAACACATCTTTAACAATGTGATAATTGATATGGACTCTCTCTCTTGAAATCGTTGTATGTCTTTAACTTTAATGTTCGATGAAAAAAATCTGAGATTTTATGGAATTGCTATTTGTTTTGATTTTTTTTTTTTTTTAAAAAAATTTATCTACTTCTTAAAGAATATTTTCAAATTCTGAGTTAAGTTTTGAAACTAAAAAAAAGTAGGTCATATTTGATAACTATTTGGACTCCTTTTTGGTAATAATTTATTTATTTATTTTTTTAATTTGCCTTTGTTTTCTCTCATTTTTCTAATTTTAGTTTTCACATTTTTTTGAATAAAACACTTGAACTCATAAGCAAATTCTAAAAAAAAAAAACAAGTTTTTGAAAAATTAATTGCCTTAGTTTTTCTAACATATAACGGTAAAAAAAAGATTACAAAACATAGAAACTTATAGGTGAAAGTAGTGTTTCCTAAGCTTAAATTTTCAAAAATAAAAATTAAAAGACAAAATAGTTATCAGGCATTGGTTTATGGTTTTTGAAAAATATTATACTTGTTTTCACGCCATTTTTTTCATCTTTTTCATCATAGTTTCATCCTGGTTTCTTAGTCAAATTCTAAAAAAACATATTTTAATTTTTTTTTTCAAAACTTACCTTGGATTTAAAAAATATTTCTCATAAGTAGACAACAAAATAAAAAAAAAAAAAAAAAATAGGTGGAACAATGTATCATAAAAAAAACTTATTTTTCTTTCTTTCGGAATTTGACCTGAATTCAAATATTTTTTTTAGATAAGATGAAAATTATTATAAATAATTGTGAAAAAACAAACCCATTTTTCATAAACTAATTATTATTTTTTTAGTTCAACATTATGTGGATGTGGAATTCAACCCATTTTATCTCTCAATCGATGTTATATCTATTCGAATTTAGGTTGATCAGATTGGTCTTTTTTTTTTTTTTTTTTTTTTTTGCACAAAAGATTGAATTATATGTCATATGTGTATACAAACCCTAATTAGTTTGGCAAACATCATTTTTATGTTGGATTAAAAATATGAGATATTTAGCTTATATTTAGTTTGTTTGTACCAAATTAAAGAAACGTTACGTATTATAAGCTCATCTAATTGATTTGACTTGTTATTTATGATTAGTAAGAAATTAGAATGCAAATTTAGTATAAAATATGAGTCTCATATATTTCTTCGATATATATCAGAATACATGTAGAATATAAATATAAGCTCGATTTGTCAATTTTAGGTTATTCAAGGCTTAATCAACGTCAACTTAACAAACTAGGTATATTGGAGTAATTTAACCTTCGTCTCTAAAAGTCGAAAACGTTTTCAAAACAATCTAAACTCGTAAATCTAAACGTTCCCTAAATTATCATCCTATAAAACTGTATATTTCTAGTATATCTAACCTATATGCATGCATGAAATGTATGTTACCTTTTAACGAAAGAGGCGTATTGAAGTATGGAACTCAAAAGTAACCCTTTCACAAAAAAATGGCTCTTGGCCTACGTCTTGAGCCATTTTATTATTATTATTATTGTTTTTTTTTTTTGTAAAAATAAATAATATTCAAAATATTCCCAAACATGTAAAAAGTATATAGGTATAAATAAAAAATATACGTACGTAGTTGGAAAGTTGCATTGAGGATCACCAACTTATCAAAGATTCGAAAAGGAAAAAAAGAAATAAAAAGAAAAAAGAAAAAAGAAAAAGAAAAAGTTAAGAAGCCTTTCAAATCGATGCCATTTTAATATTATATTTATATTTATATGATATGTTTGATATCAGCAACCTATCCTTAAGAATAATATATTTTTTCGTCTTTTTTAAAAAGATTAGATTATATTAGAACATATGGTTTTTTGGTGAAATATATATATGTGTGTGTAAATTAGCTATGAATTTTTGGAAAAAAAAAAAGATTATTTGTTTTTATACACATATTTGATTTATATTTTGCCTCGTTCTAGAAAAAAAAAACTCTTAATAATAATATTATTATTATTTTTACATTATAACCACCTACAAGTTTAATAACTTAGGGCCGCTTTATTTTGTTGGAATTGAATGTGTTTGGATTGGAATGTAATAAAAAATCCATGTCTAGATCGAGCGTTTTAGTCCGATTTATAATACTAAACTCATTCCGTTTTCACACGTTTTAATCTAACCCTCTTTTCCATCATTTTCATGCTTTATAATCCTATTTATGTTCTACCCTAGATATATTACACACATTCCAACACTCCTCTGATTCTCAGTAATTCTAATTACATTCTAGCCTCTTCTATTAAGTCCTTACCGAGCAAGGTATTTCGGTTAGCATCACTTGTGAAATCTTGATGCTTCAAGCGTTGCACATCAGACGTTTGCATAATGGTGCATTAGAAATGGGGTGTTTCAGGAGTTCAGATCCCAAACTTAGGTTTTTAATTTCCTGAATTGGTTAACGACACTTGTGGATCATAATAAGCTTTCTTGATATGTTTTTCTGAGTTTGTATTTTTTTTTTAAAAAAAAATTAATAATAAATGTGTGTAATGGATACTTGAACTTTAAAAAGTGTTTAATTAAAATTTTCAACTTTCAATTTTTTATATAAAAAATTCTTGAATTTTAAAAATATTAAATTGGTTTCTAAACATTCACTTTTATATCTAATATAAGTAGTAATTGTTATATTATTTTATAATTAAAGAACCTAATGATAAAATTAATTTTTGTGTTTTAACACTTTTTTTAGTTCGTGTAACGTTCAATTATCAATTTTATGTTTAGATAAGTTTGTGAATTTTAAAAAATATCAAATAAATAAATGACCTATTAAACACATAATTAAAAGTTCAGATACATATTATACATTAAATCAAACATTTAAGAATTTATTAGACACATTTTAAAATTCATATACTTATTAGACCAAAAAATGAAAATTTATATGGACCTAAATTTGTAGACCTATTTGATACAAAACTAAAAATTTGGGGACTAAATTGTAATTTAATCTCTCTTTTCTTTTTCCACTCGTCAATCTTTCAAAAATAAGAGATATGAAGTGGGGATGAATTATAAGGACCTATTTAAAGTTACCACAAAAAATGAAAAGTGGTCCAAAATTACAAAATTAGGTCTAGATTCTACTATACCATCCTACATTTCTATATCCTATATAAGTTGTTATATAGAACACTGAAAATTCTTGTTTTGATAAAAATGTGTGGAAGAAAAATACTAATAATATAATTAAAAATACAACTTTGGCTCTAAATAAAACTATATTTTTAATTTTCTTTATTAAATTACAATAAATTTGAAAACTTTATAGCAAAAAGGTCATTGTTTGAAAGTTTTTGTAACTCTTTATACATTATTCAGTCATAGAACTTTTATCAGAGTCAACAACAATTAAAAACAACAATTATTATTTTTTTTAAGTAGAGTAATTACATTATTAAAAATAATAAAAATATTTACAAAATATAGCAAAAAAATATTTAAAAATCCAATTTCTTTGTTTTTGAATTGGATTCGAATCCAAAAAAATAAAATAAAAAAAGGGACATTTTTCATATGGATAAATCCAAATACTTTCTCCAGCTCAATAGATGCCTCCAAGATAGGTACACCAGCAAAATCCTTCTCTATATATATTTATTTGGTTGAAATATTTGTATTTTAAACCACGTTTAATTTTAGTTTTTGTATTTTTAAATGTCTAATTTTAGTTTATAAATTGAAAATAAATCTTAAATTTAGTTCATAAAGTTAATTTCTATTGAAATTGATTAAATAATAGAGAAATCTTAAATTTAGTTCATAAAGTTAATTTTTATTGAAATTGATTAAATAATAGAGAAATTGTTGTGTATAGAAAAAAAAAACAAAACTAATTATACACATAGAAAAAAGTGCACCCCATACTTTTCTATTTCCCACTTTTTTTTCGATATGTGTATTTAATTTTTTTTTTATTTGTGAAAAAACTCCTAAATAATACCAATACTTTATAGTAATAATGCTAACCGATAATAAAAAGTTTTTGAAAAAAAAATCAACTAATTAGTAATAGAGATTAAAATTATAATTTATTAAAAACATGGCAAAAAAAATGATATTTTAACTAATATATTTAGTTTTTTTTTTTTTAATAAAAAACTATCTACAAATTGTTGGATAGAAAAAATAAATAAATAAAACAATGTTCTGTTAATAATTAATTGGATTCTTTTTTTGTTTTTTTCTTTCTCTGTGGGTATGGATGTTTAATTTGGCAAATACAAACCCTAAACCTAGGAAGGGAATTGCCAAATCTAATAAAGCTGGATTTCATTCCCAAGAATATAATATATTAGAAAAGGAACAAAATTTTGACCTCACTTAACAAAATAATAATAATAATAATAATAATAGAATAATAGATAGATAAATGGACGATAATCAAACACATTTTCGAATAAAAATTAAGTTTTTTTCCCCCAACCCTCATTTTTTTTTTTTTTTGCATAAAAATATACAATCAAATAAGAAAAATAACTATCATCATCAAAAACAAAATAAATCAATTGAGTTTGGTGAAAATTCATCAAATCTCACACTTAGTTCTTAGTTGAGCTTCTAATGCCTTTGTTTGAGTAGAGTTATTATGTTTAGATTGAGTTATACACAAGTTTTGTTATATGTTAAGTTATAAGTTTAGTCTCGATCAAGACTTTTCTGTTGGTGTTTAGTCCATGAGTTTTGAAAAGGGTTTAAATATATTCGTAAATGTTTAATTTGGTGTGTTTTTGAACTTTTATTAACTACTTTAATAAATCCTTGGCCTATTCAATATATATTTTTAATTTACATACATACTAATCATAAAATTGAAAGTTAAATTCCTATTAGCTATAAATTTCAGTTTTATATATAATAGACCAGTTAATTTTTAGTAATTTCAAATTTATTAGAGACTTATTAGCTATAATATTTAGAGACCTATCAAACTTCTTTAAATTTTAAAGACTAACTAGATACAAAATTGAAAATTCATAGACTAATTATGCAGGTTTTAAGAACCAAATAGATACAGACTTGAAAGTTTAAAGACTAAACTAGTAATTTACCTACTAATGTGAGCATAACTCAACTGACATAATATATGTACTATTGACCAAAAAGTCAGACATTTCAATCTCCCACTTCACAAATTGTTGAACTCAAACCAACAAAAAAACTTGTAATTTTAACCTATGTTATGTTAGATATGTAAGACTAAGAGAAAAAAATATCTTTTAGCCAAGACAAGCATAGGTTCACTGGCATGTAGTATGCGTTAGTAAGACTAAGAGAAAAGAAAATCTCTTTCAACCAATACGAGAATAACTCAACTAGCATGTAGCATGCGTTATAATAAGACTAAGAGGAAAAAAAAACTCTTTAAAGTGAAAGTGATGGTAACTCAACTGTCATGTAGTATATGTGTTAGTAAGACTAAGAGAAGAAAATCTCTTTCAACCAAAGTGAGCATAACTCAATTGACATCAAGTACGTGTTAATAAGACTAAGAGAAAAGAAAATCTCTTTCAACGAAAGCGAACATAACTTAACTGACATGTAATATGTGTTAGTAAGACTAAGAGACAAGAAAATCTCTTTCAACCAAAACGAGCACAATTCAATTGGCATGTAGTATGTGTTAGTAAGATTAAGAGAATAGAAAAAAAAATCGACCAAAGCGAGCATAACTCAATTGATATCTAATACGTATTAGTAGGACTAAGAGAGTTTCAACCAAAATAAGCATAGCTCAACTAGCATCTAGTATGTGTCATTAACCAAAAGATCTGTTCGTAGTTCAAAACTCCCAACTCCTATTTTACAAGAAAAAAAATCTCTTTCAACCAAAACAAGCACAGTTCAACCAACATGTAGTATGTGTTCGTAAGATTTAGATAAAAGAAAATCTTTTTCAACCAAAGCAAGCATAGCTCAATTAGCATCTAGTATGTGTTAGTGACCAAGAGATCTGTGAGTAGTTCAAAACTCCCCGCTCCTATTTTATTAGAAGAAAAAAAATCTCTTTCATATTGACTATATATATATATATATAATTTATATATATATAAAAAGAGAGAATAAACAGAATTGGACGGTGAAAAGATTGGAGAAAAAGGAAATGTGATCTGATTGTAAAAGGAATTTAGAAGTACTGGAGAGTTTGTATATGGAAACCGTACAAAGGACACGTCTCTGTTTGTTTGTTTCTTCTTCACATATTTATGCAAAGATTCGAAGCTGTTGCTCTGCAATTTTCAATATCCCAACTTTATACTATTAACCCTTCAAATACTCAAAAGAGTGGCTTGGAAGTTTCCAGCTCTTTCAAATATCTCTCCTTAAATTCCAACATTCTCCCATTTCTCTCTCTCTCTCTTCACAATATCCTATATAAATACCCCTTCATTCCTCACTTCATTCCCAAACCATTTTCTTCAATCTTCCCTTTTCTAATTTCCTTCTCTGCTCTTCCCACATTCACTTGTAATATCAATGGAGACTGTCAACAAGTTGGTTTCTGATAGGCCAGTCGTGGTTTTCAGCAAGAATAGTTGCTGTATGAGCCACTCTATCAAGACACTCTTGTGTGATTTTGGAGTTAACCCGACGGTATACGAGCTCGACGAGCTTCCTAGAGGGAAAGAGATAGAGCAAGCTCTCCTTCGCATTGGTTGCAACCCTGCAGTGCCTGCTGTGTTCATTGGTGGGGAACTGGTTGGTGGCGCTAATGAAGTCATGAGCCTTCATCTTAAGCGGAACTTGATTCCAATGCTTAGGAGGGCTGGTGCTTTGTGGGTTTAAACCTTCTTGCTCTCTAACTTGATCAACTAAATATAACTTTGACATAGCCAAGCTTTACTATATATAGGCTTCGTCACAACTTGATCAACTAAATATAACTTTGACATAGCCAAGCTTTACTATATATAGGCATCGTTCGACGAAATGGCACAGAGAGTTTACTTAAAGTCTTTATGTAAGTCCTTTTTTGGTGACTTCAATGTAATGTAATGTTTTGGTTTACCTAGTAATAAAATTCTATGAAGTATAAAAACTAAGCTAAATCTTCCATCTGCAAAGTAATAATATATATCACAATTGACAAACTAACTTTGAAATCCATTAATAATGCAAAACTGAGTATTTAAGTTTAGATGATACACAGATGAATATACAGGCTTCTAGCTGAATACAATCAATGATCTTGTGTACATAAGTTACAAGAAAGACTGCTCTTCATACAGATCATAGTTTTCACAGTTAAAGACGACAACGGACAGAAATGGAAGCTTTGTAGTCATGGAATCATAGCTACTCAATTGGAATGCTTCTTCGTCTATGATTCTGGCAACTTTCTTCTGCTCGATTTTGACAATGTAAAACTGTATGAGAATTGTGAGAGATTTGCGTGAATCGTTGTGACTTCGTGTTGCAGTTCTTTCTAATGCTATTCTGAAAATAACAGTTCAAAATGCCGCTTCCAGACCAGGTAATTTGCAGTTCTAACTCCAAGTATTTCATATTCGCACGTGTACGAGTTACTATTTACTCTTGAAAGAAAACATTGGAGAGTCATTGTCTGAATCGTTACTTGCAAAAGCAAACATCGTGTATTGAATTGTTACTCATAAGAGTTCAGCTTCTTCTTGGTCTCCATCGGCATCATCGACCTCATTGTCTTCATCATCTTCAGGTGCATCAGGATCCACTCCCTGCAATAGCATTTCAATGAGCTGTTCCTGTTCTATAATGCCCTCTTCCCACTAAAGGAAAAATCATGCTCAGTGCCTTAAAAGCAAACCTTCATTTGTTTTTCTAAGCGCTCTAGACCTTTCTTGGCAGCTTCGTTCTGGGGATTCATCCTGTATATGATTAATAAACCAAATAAATACATGCCATATGAAAAAAGGGGAATTGACAGTGAATACCACTCCAAAAGCATGAAAGCTGAAGATAAAATACCCACGAGAAAAATTAATAAAATTAGAACGGATTTAACAGAGTAATGTTCGGTTGAGCTTGCAGCAGCTAGACTGTTTCAATGAAGAAACATAACATCTTCACAGCAAATTAAGTCTTATATTTTCAACCTAAGAGATCCGAAGTACTTGTTGCTGTTCATTGGATTCTGGAGAAACTACTTTTGGACACACAAGCATTATAGAGAGAACTGAGCATGTGAAAGGAAATCTATTTGAGATGCATAAAAATCATGAGCCATGACGGCGCCTAATGTTTCAGAGGGCCTTGAAATACAACAATTGTACAAAAACCATTGGAAAACTGATGCTTTTTAATTCTAGGTGGTGTGGTGGTGGAGTGGAGGATGGCCTCCAATGGTGATAGTGTATCAACAAGGGATGTATGGATTCTCGAGAAGAGAGGAGCCGAGGTCTCCCTGGACTGCCCGGATCCTACAAGTGAATAAAAAGTTGGATCTACATTGGATCTCACCTGAATCATCCCATCTATCCTCCTGAGAAGAACTTTAGTCTCAAACCCCGGTTCAAATAGGAGAAATACGCCATGCTAACGTGCCTTGGATGATCCACATCTCAGGGACACACGCTAATGAGCAACATAATTGTGCAAGGGGAGAGGGTATGTGATAGGATAATGTTAGTTGGCGAATCAGCCCAAATAAGGTTGAGAGTGCAATGTTCAGTGAGGTTGTTAGTCAAACTCATACATGACTGTGAGCGTGTATAAGCAAGATAGCTTTGGTTAATTTGTGGGTGGGGTATGCATTTCCACTCTTGAAGCAGGAAATTGACAATAGAACAGGAGGAAAACCACAGAAAGCATCATACAAAAGGTTTCACCTTAATGCAGCTTGATAGTGAGATAAAGCCTCTTGCAGCATATTTGTGGCGGCAAATACTTGAGCTAGTTTTACATGAAGAGAATCATCAGCCCAGTCCTTAAGGTACCTCTCCAGTAACGATACAGCATCCCCATTTCGACCTTCAATTACATGGAGCTCTGCCAAAGCTAATGCTGCTCCAAGGTAACCAGGTTCCAGCCTAAGGGCTGACTCATAAAACTTCTTGGCCTATTAAAAATTTCATGCCAGATCCACATATGAAATATATTTGCTAATGGCAGTCTCCAAGCCTGAATTACAGAACAAATCTTTTAAACTACGTACCTTCTCTCTACCACCTGAGTTACTAGCATGTACATCTCCAACTAATTTTAGAGCCTTTGCAGATTGAGGCATCGCTTTCATTGCCTCCCGGGCAGCATATAATGCCTCTTTCATTTTAGACAGAGCCAGATAAGAATGGACCAAGCCTACAGCGAAAAGTGAATTCACAACCATTTGAAAGTTAAGCATCTTAGACAACGAAAAACATTTTTGAACAGTTGGATTGCATTCACAAATGCAAAATACCAATAACAGAATGAATGTAACATCGAGAGCTGTATGATAAACTGTATAATATTTTCCCCTTAAAAGATGCACCTTGATATGAACGAATATCAGGTCTCAATTCTTGAGCATTCCTGAAAGCACTAACGGCTGCTTCTGGCTGCTTCATGGCTAATAACAGGTTTCCCTGAAAGTAAAAACTCGAAAATTGAGATGTTTGAGATGTTTGGTGGGCAATCTATTCAGGTCTCTTTGCATATGTATATTTATAAATACCTTCATGATGAAACCTGTTATATGCCTTTCATCAATTCGAATGCTCTGATTATTAGCAGTATGAATGTTAGTAAATATAGAAAATAAAACAAATCCCAAAGCTCAATTTTCATAACAAACCTTTTCAGCATAAGCCAAGGCTCCCCTTTCATCTTTCGTTTCCCACAATACAGACAAAGCCACAAAAACTTCTGGTCTTGTAGGATCAATATTTAACAAGTCATGGACTAACTTGTTTAGCATTGAATAATCAGACTTTATCTTCAGAAGCATTGCATATTCATCCATATATGTTACAAGATATGGATCAATTGATCGTGCCTGTAATAACATTAAACTAAATGTCATTGGGAGATGAAAACCGTTGATCATTATCATCATTATGTTGACATCTCACGTTACCTTCTCAAAATTCATGATGGCCTCATCTTTTTTTCCTATGATGGCTTCAACCTAGACACATAGTTGTCAACATGTCAGTCAGGTGGACAGGTTGAAAATGTTTCTTTTTTATTTAATGCCCTACAGAACATCAGTCCATACCATCAAATAAAATATGACGCGCCAAAAGATGAAAAGATATATGTTAAATTACAAATGTGGTCCTTGAACTTTGAGGTTTGAGTGATTTGGTCCCATTAGACATAAAAGTTCAAATTTATATCTATTAGATCAATTAATTTTTAAACAATTCAAAATTTTCAAGAATTTGTTAGGCACAAAATTGAAATTTTAGGGACCTATTAGACACATTTAAAAGTTCATGACTAAATATTAGATACAAACCTCAAAGTTCAAGGACTAAACTTGTAAATTAACCAAAAATATATAACTAAAGCCTTGAAAAGATCAGATGGCCTCTGAACATTGAATAAGTGAAGACAGGAAGTCTTTTTGCAAAAACATATACATTGTCATGAAGAGGCACCATACAGCAAAACGGAATATGAGAAAAACAAAAGAGAACACACATAAAGGTGATGTAATGCCCACTAGCACAACAGTTATGGATATTTTTCTCCCTCAGCAACAAGCAACATAAGCTAGCTCCACTTCAATACAGAGAGAAGTGAGAAACTTCATCCAACTTCAACAATACGTTTCACAATGAGCCACGAATATGCTTGAAAGGAAAGAATTGCCCAAGATTGAACATCAATAATCTTAGATTTGTTATCACAAGAACCCACCTTAGCAATTTCAAGTAACAGGTGAATATTATTGGGAAAACGTTGCAACAAATCCACAAATAGCTCCAAACCACCTGCAAAAGTTTTTAAACAAAGTAATAATAAATAAATGTAGAGAGAAATGAGAAAGCTAGGATGTATGAATTTCTCATATGAACCACGTTGTATATCGTTTGCATAAGAGGAGGATGGATAATATCAAGTGCTTACAGATTAAAGTGACATAAATAATGCTTAACTTTGATAGTTCGAACGGGAAGACAGTATTTTACCTTTGTAATCATTTGAAGCAATGCAGCACTGGGCCTCAACATAGCGCTGCAGAAAATTTTAAAAATAAATTAGTTAAAATATAAACACATGTAAAAATATTTAAACTGATTCTGAACTTGCATATGATCTACTGCAGATTGCACAATTTCTGATTTGGATTGCCCGTGATCAAATACTAGGCAGTACTTATCCATTACATTTTTTTCAAAAGGACTGGTAAAATAACAAGCATAGAATACACCAGGTTTTGAGTTCGGAAGCATGTTATATCAATTAATGGAAGTTTGCTTCCAAACTCACATGAACGTGCAGCTTAAAAGTCTTCTAAGATCAAAGCTATTGGATTAAGCCAACATTAGCATAACTCAACTCAGTAGTAAAGGTATACCTCATCTCTTGAGGTTGGAGATTTAAATCCCCACAACCCAATGTATAACTCAAAAGAATAGAAAGGAAAAAGCTATCTAATTAAGCAAATGAGAACGGGCTTCATCATTTCACAATTAAAGCCAATGGTAAAGGATGAACCGTGGAAGATAGTTGCTTTATCTCTTCTAACACTTACTGGCAGCCAGCGATTTGAGTCAAAGTGATCAAAAGGACTTTTGCCACTTCTGTTTGCTGCCTGAAATAAAATCCAAGACAAACCAAAAGGGGAAAATTGTAAAATGATGTTAAATTTTCTATAAACAAAAATTATGATAAAACAAAACCAGCATTGATGCAAATGATCTTAATGTTACATGCATAAACTGAAGTCATCATTTCAATCTCCGCACTGGATTAATTATGGGAATTGCATCAACATAGCAAGTAAATATTTTGGAGACAGCATGAGTATCTTTGTTGACACTTCATCGAAGGGGCTGGGTTCACACAAATTCAACAACGAATATGGTAATAGAAGTCAATGTAGGCGCTTAAAAAAAGAAAGACAATAAGAAACTCAAAACCAAGAGATGGGACTGCCAGGTTTTGATACCTCATTAAACCTATATTAAGCATAGTGGTTGGCTGCTTCTGAAACCCAACTGTAGAACTCATCAACTCAACATGCTAATAGAATTACAGGACTATCATACAACATTGAAAAACTTATAATACTGCAATTTCGAACAAAGATATAACTACAAATTAAGAACTACGCATTCCTACATTCAGTTAATCCTTTCTATCAATATATTTGTAAACAAACCTGAGGAAACAACGAAATGATATCTTTGGCAGTAACGCCAAGTTCTGCTAACGCTATAATAGCTTCAAACACATAAGGGCAATGTCTGTATAGAAAAACAAGTATTAGTGGGTGAATCTGAATTTTTTTAGTGAGAGGGACTAGGGAGAAAGTATCATAATTTAAGTTGACAAACACATAGTAATTAAGCTGAACAAATAACAGCCAGTGAAGTTGTCATGTCTGCAGTCACATATATAGTTGTCAATGTTGAGGATCCATAAATAAGATGAATAAAAACCACTGGCCTTCTATGATTTAGAAAACCACCACCAAAATAGTTAATATGCAAAATGTATGAATTGAAAACCAAGTACCCTGTACCTATGAGCAAAGGACAGTGCAATTGCTTTCACTGACTAACCTTAAGCACTCCTTGTAATATGCAATAGCAGCGCGGTTATGTCTGGCATATCTATAAAGCTTTCCTAGCAAAAGATTCATTTGCAAAGTTCTTGCCTTACTTGGAATTCCCTCCATCTGCAAGGTAAAATTGACAGAAGTCTAACATCAAGTAGAATGTGTGTGCACGCACATGCGATAATAAGAGATAGATAGAGAGAGAGAGAGAGACCTCTACAAGGGCAGCTCTGTTGTCACTTAATGCACAATAACACGACGCAATTTTAAACTTCACCTGCCGTAGAAACAACATCAAGGCGTAAATATGAATTATGAAGGGAAAAGAAATCACCTCAAAGACAATTTATCTAAGAACATTCTGAAACAAATAACCTGATGAAGGGAAAATAAACAGAACATACATAATAAGTGAATAAAAAATTGCGCCATATATTAGGAAACAATTTCAGTCTACCTCATTGTCATTAATGGCCGATACGTTAAAAGAGTTTGGAGAAGAGGACCTGTTTGACTGCAAAGAACTCCTAGTAGTAGTTGAATTTTGTTTAGGAATAATCTTATAGTATTGCAAGGCTTGCTTGTAAGTATGCTGCCAAGTTATACAACAAAGTTCAAAAAATAAAATAAAAGAAATAATAAACATCCCTATAAATTATTAAAGATAATTTAACATAAAACTAATCCTGAAACAAACAGCATCTAATCAACTCAGAAACTTACAATTGCTCTTCGATACTCCCTTTCTCGAAATAATGCATCCCCAAGAAGCACCTAGCAAAGAAGAAACAGAGTCAAAAAGGGTCCAACTACAAGATGGATTAGAGTGAAGAAATTTATTTCAATAAACAATGCGATTAAAGATTAAATAAGTAATCTGAAAAAGAGTACAATTTAAAGTAAATGAATTCAGAACTACAAACCAAGCTCTCAGACTTGAGGTGAGGACTGGATTCTGCATTAGCAGCAGGCGATGAAACAAGAAAGGAACCCTGAACAAGATAAGAAAAATTACCGAACAGATTGAATCCGATCTCCAATCTCGAATATGGAGAAGGTGAATTTGCTTGTTTGTGTGTTAAAAGTGAGTGAATTGAACTGAAGAGAAATCGATAGAAAAACGAAAGTTTACCAGCATTTGAGCTGAACTGTAGAGTCCTTGGTCGAGAAGAGTGGAGATTTGATCCTTTGGAACCTCCATTTTTGTTCAGCAGTTCTTAGTTCGGAAGACAACTGCAAAATTTGAACCAAATTTGCTGTCACTGAAACCTCAACAGAACCCGCTCTCTCCTCCCTCTCTCGCAGAGGAAGAGCGAATCTGGACTGGGCCGCAATTATTATTTAAACAAGGCCCAAAAAGTTGGCCCAACAATCGAATGGAGGCCCAAAGGGCCCAGAAAGTTTGTGTTTTCTCTTACTCTTGCACAGAATGCTGCAAGCGGAAGTCATGAAGCCTTCGACCCGAGATCCGGCGCGAAAGCTCAACGGCGAAAACTTCATAACGAAGGTAATTTCGCCGGCAATTTGTGGAGAAACCTGCGCAATTTGCCTCAGAGAATTGGAGGATCGTACCGCCGCCGTGCTTACAACGTGTATCCACGCCTATTGCATAGGCTGTATTCGCAAATGGAGCAATTTTAAGCGAACTTGCCCTCTCTGTAACGCGCAATTCGATTCATGGTTCACCAAAATCAACCTCTCATCGCGAAGCTTCCGCAAAGAACGGTTGACAACCTCTAATTGTCTCGATAAGCCCAAGGTTGGAGTTGGATCTTCCCGGACAGACGCTCGCGGGTGTGTTTTCTGATTTTGATACATCTTTATGGCAGTTGATTTTGTTTTCGACTGTACCTTTTCTGCTTGAATTGAAATTAGAAGTAAATATGAAACGTTGTTTGCGTTGCTCTGTCCACATCCCGGAGAACTGAATGCTCTAGTTTGTTTTAGAGGAGGGCTAGTTTGAACATTGTACTTGGAACTATTTTTGTTCTTCTTACTTCGATGTAGGATTCTTCAGAGCACGAGGAATGAATTAAATAGGGAAAGACGGTCGGAAAGATCACTTACATGGCGGCGATCATTTGGACGGCGAGGGCCGGAATCTGTGTCTGCTGATGTTGTTGCCCGGCGAAAACTTCAATGGCGAGCAAGGTAACTTCAAGGTTTATTTCTCTGGTTGGATTTTACGCCTCTCACTTTTTTCTCCATGTTTTAGAGTTAAGAGCTTGAATATTTTTGCTAATATGTTGTTGGGTTTACAATTTGATAAAGCATATACGGCCGATGTATACAAGCTGTTCCATCTTCGGTCAGATCATGTTTACAACTGGTATGCATTTTAACCTCGAGCAATTCCGAGTTATTAGATGATTTTAACTGTTAACGACTTTTCAAATGAAGTTTGGTTGCCGGTAAGGATTTGAAAAACTATTTCTTTCCTCAGCTCATGGGGATAATTCCTTCAATTAACTACATGTAGGGTTTAGGAGAAACTTGGACCTTTTGGTCAAGGATAAAATATCTTTACCGATTGAACTATACACAAGTTGCCAATATATTGCTTACTGGCACAATCAATAATTAATTGTTTAAATTTCTCTCTTTGATTGCATAAAACAATGTTGCAAAGTTCTTGCTGGGTGCAAGTACAATTCTGTTATTTTAGTTCTTCATATTCTGCGTTTGTGATTGCGAGCTATGCAGAACATATTGGGAAGTCGTGGAGCCAAAGAAGCGATTCTAGAGAGGATTAAACCATGGATTCAAAGGGAGTTACAGGCCATCCTCGAGGACCCAGATCCAACTATAATTGTTCATCTGGCTACCTCACTATTTGTGGCAAGACTTGAAGCTCCTTCCTCACAGCTTAATGCTGAAGATGACCTTCTTTCGCCGTTGCGTCCTTTTCTCTTTGAGAAGACTGATTTGTTTTGGCATGAACTAAGGTACATGACTCATTAACTGTTCAATAATTTATATCCTCGTGGTTTTCTTGATGCATCTAAATTTTGAAATGAATGTAAGATTTCTTGAGCATCTGAGTTCTAAGTTCTGGTAGTCCACTCGCAGAAGTAGATGTATTAAGGGTGTTTTTCACTGCTAGATTCTTTAACGATACCCAGAAAATTGGCAACCAGGGAATGCAAGAACATGATATCTGCCCCTAAGCTTCAACGCAACCCAGTTGATTACAAGTAAATTTTCAATTTTACCCTCAGTATGTCTGTGTACTGTTGTGGCGTTTGTTCCCAACTCAACTGTGCCACTAGCTCAAGAGCAATATTATATGACCTGCACCCAAACTATTCTTGGCTATTAACTCACTAAAGCAACCCTCTTATACCTAGATTAAAAGACTGCAAGGATGGATTTGATAGGCCTTAGCCTCAATTTTATTTATCAACAATGGAGGGAAGAATTCAAGAGTTTTCCTATCTCTCCCCATTCTCCTCAGAGACCCAATACAAGATAATTGCCAAAAAGATACCCTCCCCCAATTTATACTAAAGCATAAAAGACTCATGGCCTCCAATATTCCTTGGGCCCTCATTTATAACTTCCTCTCCTCATCCCTTCTTGTGCCTACAAGTATACACCTTCACTATCGGGGGCCTATCATATCAGGATTTTGACAGGATTCAGAGAATTGAAATAGGAATTATATTGATGTCTTGCCAAGTAAGAAAATACAAAAGTTGGCAAGTATTTCGACTTCAGGGTGGGACACATACTGCCCGAATGAATTGATGCCTAAAGAATTAGAGCTTGCCTTCATCCCCTGTTACTAACAGAACCTAGGGTGTCTACCTACATAAGAAATTAAAACCCCATGAGTTTTTTTACATCAAAAGAGCCTTTTTTTTATCCTAATGGTAATCCAAACATGGTCCTTGCTAGCTTACTCTATAATAAAGGTCCCATGAGAAATTGTGTTTGTGTTTGTGTTTGTTTCTTCATCCCAATACCTGGCTGCAATTTTGATGGAACCCCTTTTTTAGTGGAGTTTTTGTGGGTTTGGTTTTTTGGTATGCCCTTGTATCCTTTCATTTATTCTCAATGAAAACAGTTGTTTTTAACAAATATATATATACCTGGCTGCAATTTTTGTGTTCATTATTTTTCTGCTACCATTTTTATTTGGAAAACTTTCCTTCTCAGATGTTTTGCAGGAAGTTCATTACGCATGGAAGAGTATGATTCAGTGGTTGAATATAGAACTGTGGGTTAATTGAAGAGAAGATTCTATTTGAGGAAATATTTTATACTCATTACTTCTCTCCTGTTCGTTGCTGGATATTCTTTAAACGAAGTGACATTAATATTAAGAAAATGATTTAGCTAGGAAGGGGAGGAGAGTTGTGGCTTGGATGCAAGTTCCTTCTTACACAGTCCTGAATGAAAGAATCATGATGTGAAACTAAGAAATCTTCTGCTGCCAAGGATTTTAAAGAGGTACTCAGTTTGGATGTGCAAGTTTCATGCGCCTCTACCGACATGCCGCTTTCACGTTGATGACTAAGTAGCATCTTCGTTCGACCTGCAAATCATCTCAAGAAGAGAAGACTCTGTATGGAGAAACATTATGTATTGGTGTCTCTCTCTCTGTCTGTGGAATGGTCTTCCCAACAACAGATCGATTAGAGTTGTTGCTCGATCAGGTAGGCGTTATTGCTCCGTCGGGTCATTTTAACTGGAAGAAAGAAACATGAAGACAGAGTTGCTGGCCCACATAAGGTTCTGAAAATGGTCACTGATTTGAAGGTAAGCAATCTGATGAATCATCAGAGTGGAAGTAGAACACACTTGGGAGGATTGGAAATGGAAGCTTGGTAGAATATTAAGCCACTTTTCCTGTGTGGCATTTAGCAATTAATTAGTAGGGTGTTTAGAATCTAGATCTGAATTTAAGATGTTTAGGGTATTTAATACCTTTTATTTCTTTTTCTACCTTTTATGTTTGAACCTTGTGTTATTCAAACACTTACCATGTTGTAATGACTTTCTAAAAATACATTTAACGTATTTTTAAGCCTTTAGAAAATTATTTCAAACATAACCAAATAACCAAATAGACCCTTAAAGTTGAGAAATTAAGTTTATTTTATAATATACAAAGTTCATAAAATTTTAGTTTCTGAATATTAAATTTAGTATATTATTTTTAAGTTTGTAACAATTTAATTTCATTTATTTTAAAAATTGTAATCATTTAATTTTAGTCTTTGTAATTTATAAATATGTTGATTCTTACTAGAAATTTTTACCCTATTAATTTTTTCTATTTTTACTTTTTATTAAGTTCAACTTAATATTTGAGGGATAAGAGGTTTAGAGTTGTTTAGTCACTATCAAATCAATCATGAGATCAAAAGTTCAAGACCATATTTTCTTAAAAAAAATTTAAAAAGATACATTTTTAGTTTTGATTTTAAAATGTTACAATTATATTGATTAAATTATACTCCTAAATTATGCACTTGTGTCAATAATACCGCTAAACTTTCAAAAGTTTTAAAAATACTCTTAAACTTTTAAAACGAATTAAAAATACCTATCGTTAGTTTTGGATGGAAACTTTTAAAATTTTGTTTAAAAAATATCTCTAAACTTTTCAAAAGTTTCAAAAATACCCTTAACTAAAAAAAAGTTCAAAAATACATTCACCATAAGTTTATGTACAAAAACATTTAATACCTTGTTACAAAAATAATTTTAAAATAAAAAAAAATTAAAATTACTCCTAATATTAATATGGTCATCAATTTGTTTGAAGTTCTCCTAAATTTGAAAATAATGAACTTAATCCTAAAGATATCCTCATTTTTTTCTTTCATATAGATACTCCTCTTAATTTTTCAATTCTCAGCTTACATCAATTTTCTCACCAGCCAAATTTTTAAGTTAAAACATAAAATCCCCCAAAACATACCAAAACAATAAATAGTGAAATAAAAAAAATATATTCAGTTACTAACACACATTCAACTACAAACGTTTTTTTTTTATCGTTTTGGTATGTTTAAAAGGAGATTTTGATTTTAAAATTTGATGTTTTAACTTAAAATTTTGGTTGGTGAGAAATTAGTGTAAGTTAAGAATTAGAAAATTAAGAGAAAATAAGAGTATTTATATGAAAAAAAAAACCGAAGATAGATATATAATTTGTTTTAAAATTCATTTTTTTGGAACTTAAGAAAACTTCAAACAAATTGATCACTATATTAACGTTAAGAGCAATTATAAACTATTTTTTAAAATTATTTTTAAGTTATTTTGCAACGAGGAATTAACCGTTTGTGTTCATATACTTACGTTAAACTTTTGAAAAGTTTAGAGGTATTTTTTAAACAAAATTTTAACGGTTTTATCCAAAACTAACAGTAATAGTATTTTTGAACTCTTTTTTAAAGTTTAAAAGTATTTTTGAAACTTTTAAAAGTTGAAAGAATATTTTTAAAATAAAGCGTATAATTCAGAAACATTTTTTATAATTTAGCTCAATTTTATTTTTAAAATATAATAAGTTGAAACAAAACTCATATCTTATCAACTAAACCAAAACATTTGGAAAGAAATGTGTAATTGAGGCTTCGATCGGTGTGTTTGAAGTTTGAACGTTGCACGCAATTTGAAATTTTGGGCAGACTTTCGTCCAATCTTGCCCTCCTCCTTCTCCTTCTCCTTCTCCAAGTGATACCATCCGGAAGAGTTCATTCATTTCACTGCTCTCCAAAATTCTGTCTTCAATGTCTAAATTCCTTTGCAAAACCCTAATTTGCGTTCCGAATTTCCTCACGATTTCGCCATATCCAAACCTCCGCTGCTTTCAATTACTCCATTTAAGCTATACCACAGCCGTTTCCGATTCAAATTCGTTTACAATTTCGTATCTCATAAACTCATGCTCCTTCTCCCCTGCTTCTGCTTCTGCTTCATCTGCTTCAAAGCTCGTTACCTTCCATTCTCCTGAAAAACCAGATTCCGTCATCTCCTTCTTCAAGAATCGCGGTTTTTCCAATGCCGATATCTCCAACATTATTGGAAAATACCCTAAGCTTCTGTTATCTGATCCCAACAAAACCCTTTGGCCCAAACTCTAGTTTCTTTACTCCAAAGGTGCTTCGATTTCCGAAGTCTCGAAGATTATTACCAGATCCCCAAAAATCTTGAGGAGAAGCGTTAAAGGACATCTTGTTCCTACTTTTGATTTTTTGAAGGGTTACCATCAATCTAATGAACGGACTATTGCGTCTATCAAACGTTTTCCAAGTCTTATTGCTGATTGTCGTCAAAATTGTTTGAGTGGTTCTGTTAGAATGTTGCTTGATGCTGGCGTGCCTGAGGCGAAAGTCATGTATTTTCTTCTTTATCAGGCGAGAATGTTCGCCGTGAGTTTAGACAGGTTTAGGGAGACTCTGGAAGATGTGTTGAAAATGGGGTTTGATCCATCGAAATCAACCTTTGTCCTTGCTGTTTATTGCTTACGAGCATTGAGCAAATCGACATGGTTACGGAAGCTTGGGGTTTATAAGAGGTGGGGTTTGTCTGAAAAACATATTCTTGCTGCATTTAAGAGCCATCCATGGTGTACGACATTATCAGGAGAAAAAATTATGTCGGGAATGGATTTCTTTGTTAACAAATTAGGCTGGGAAGCTGCAGCCGTTGTCAAAAACCCTGTGTTGCTTTCATTTAGTTTAAAAAATAGAATAATTCCAAGAGCTTCAGTTCTTGCCGAAGTATGTTCATCCTCATCTGGAAAAGGTCCCTCGGCTATCAAAGTTTTATCATGTATATGTGCATGATGGGATTAATCGATTATAAATTTTGAAGCATGCACTTTATACTGTGAGTTCCAAGTTGAGCCTTTTTAGTAAGATTGTTCATTGCATTAGTTTTGCTATGTTAAACTATATGCAATGCTTGAATATCTGGAGTGAGACTTTACTATAATTTCATGATACTTTTTTGCTCAATCAGGTAGGCGTTATTGCTCCATCGGATCATTTTAACTGGAAGAAAGAAACATGAAGACAAAGAGTTGCTGTCCCACATAAGGTTCTGAAGAGGGTCTCTGATTTGAAGGTAAGCAATCTGATGAATCATCATAGTGGAAGTAGAACACACTTGGGAGGATTGGAAATGGAGGCTTAGTATAATATTAAGCAACTCCTGTGTGGCATTTAGCAATTAATTAGCAGGGTGTTGAGAATCTAGATCTCAATTTAAGATGTTTAGGGTATTTAATACCTTTGATTTCTTTTGCACTCAAATCCTCTTGGGTTGCAAACATGTAGAGGATGTTGCAACGACTTTCTAAGTGGTTTGGGAAAAGAAAAAAAAAAAGCACTTAAAAAAGTTATTTCAAGCATACTAATATATCCTTATTGATTTGAAGTTGAGAAATTAATCTTATTTTAGTATACAGAGTTCAATACTAAACTTAGTCTAATACCTTCAAATTTGTAACGATTTAGTTTCATAATTTAGTCTTATACTTAAACAGTTGTAATGATTTAATCATAGTCTTTATAATTTATAAGCACATTGATTTTTAATTAGTTTAAGGACTAAATTATTACAAAATTTATAATTTGATAGTAAGGTGGCGAAATTTTTGCCATATGAAGTTGTTTATTAATCTTTTTTTATTAAGTTCAACTTAATTAAGGGATGAGAGATTTGAATTTTCAATTTTTACCATAAGAAATTTCAATCTCATGAGTTTCTTTACATCAAAAGAGCCCCTTTTTTATCCTAATGGTAATCCAAACATAGTCCTTGCTAGTTCACTCTATCATAAAGGTTCCATGAGTAACTGTGTTTGTGTTTGTTTCTTCATCACGTTGCCTGGCTGGAATTTTGTCAGAACCCTTTTCTTTGGTGGAGTTTTTGTGGGCTTGGTTTTTTTTTTTTGTATGCCCTTGTATTCTTTTATTTATTTCAGTTGTTTTTATCGTGTGTGTGTGTATATAAACAAATACCTGACTGCAATTTTTTTTTGTTCATTATTCTTCTGCTACCATTTTATTTGGAAAACTTTCCTTCTTAGATGTTTTGCAGGAAGTTCATTACGCATAGAAGAGTATGATTCAGTGGTTGAATATAGAACAGTGGGTTAATAAGTTAATTGAAGAGAAGGTTCTGTTTGAAGATAAATGTTGTGCTCATTACTTATCTCCTGTTGATTGCTGGTTATTTTTTAAATGAATTGACATTAATATTATGAAAATAGTTTAGCTAGGGAGGGAGGAGAGTTGTGGCTTGGATGCAAGTTCCTTCTTACCTCCTGAATGAAAGAATCATGACGTGAGACTAAGACATCTTCTGCTGCCAAGGATTTTAAAGAGGTATGTAGTTTGGATGTACGAGTTTGATGCGCCTCTACACACACGTCACTTGACATTGATGACTAAGTAGCGTCTTCGTTCAACATTCAAATCATTTCAAGTAGAGAAGACTCTGTATGGGGAAACATTATCTATTGGTTTCTCTCTCTGTCTGTGGAATGGTCTTCCCAACAACGGAGCGATTAGAGTTGTTGATCGATCAGGTAGGCATTAGTGCTCCATCGGGTCATTTTTTCTAGCATGAACTGGAAGAAAGAACCATGATGTGACACTAAGACATCATCTGCTGCCAAGGATTTTAAAGAGGTATGCAGTTTGGATGTGCGCGTTTGATGTGACCCACACGTCGCTTCACGTTGATGACTAAATAGCATCTTCGTTTGACCTGCAAATCATCTCAAGAAGAGAAGACTCTGTAGAGGATGTTGCGATTAGAGTTGTTGCTCGATCAGGTAGGCGTTATTGCTCCGTCGGGTCATTTTAGCTGGAAGAACGAAACGTGAAGACAAAGAATTGCTGTCCCACATAAGGTTCTGAAGATGGTCGCTGATTTGAAGGTAAGCAATCTGATGAATCATCACAGTGGAAGTAGAACACACTTGGGAGGATTGGAAATGGAAGCTTAGTAGAATATTAAGCAACTTTTTCCATTGTGGCATTTAGCAATTAATTGGCAGGGTGTTGAGAATCTAGATCTCAATTTAAGATGTTTAGGGTATTTATTACCTTTGATTTCTTTTGCACCCAAATCCTCTTGGGTTGCAAACCTGTAGAGGATGTTGCAATGACTTTCTAAGTGGTTTGGAAAAAAAAAACACTTAAAAAAAGTTATTCCAAACATACTAAAATATATCCTTATTAATAAGTTGAGAAATTAAGCTTATAGAGAGTTCATGAAAATTTAGTTTCAAAATAAGTCTAGTACCTTTGAATTTGTAACGATTTAATTTCATAATTTAAAAAAGTTGTAATAATTTAATAATAGTCTTTGTAATTTATAAACACATTGATTCTTAATTAGTTTATGGACTAAATTATTACAAAATCGATAATTTGATAGTATGGTAACAAAATTTTTACCATATGAAGTTGTTTATTAATTTTTTTTTTATTAAGTTCAACTTAATTAAGAGATGAAGATTTGAATTTTTAATTTTTATCGTAAGAAATTGAAATCCAATGGGTTTCTTTACATCAAAAGAAACTCTTTATTATCCTAAATGGTAATTCAAACATAGTCCTTGCTAGTTCACTCTATCCATAACTGCATTTGTGTTTGTTTCTTCATCACATTGTGAATTTTGTCGGAATCCTTTTCTTTGGTAGAGTTTTTGTGGGTTTAGTTTTTTTTATGTCCTTGTATTCTTTCATTTAGTTCAGTTGTTTTTATCGTGTATATATATATAAACAAACAAATAGCTGGCGACAATTTTTTTTTGTTCATTATTCTTCTGGTACCATTTTTATTTGGAAAACTTTCCTTCTCAGATGTTTTGCAGGAAGTTCATTATGCATGGAAGAGTTTGATTCAGTGGTTGAATATAGAACAGTGGGTTAATAAGTTAATTGAAGAGAAGGTTTTGTTTGAACATGAATGTTGTGCTAATTACTTGTCTCATGTTGATTGCTGGTTATTTTTTTTTTTAAAATGAATTTGACATTAATATTATGAAAAATAATTTAGCTAGAGATTAGGTGTGTTTGGCATGCATTTTCAAGTGTTTAAATTAAAAAAATAAGTCATTTTAAAAAAAAAAAATTGGAGCGTTTTGACAATCACTTAAAATAGATTTTGAAGTGTATTTTAAACAGTTTTTATCAAAAGAGTTTAAATAAAAATAAGTTTTTTGAAAAACACTTTTTTTATCAAGTCAATCCAAACGTGCCATAAGACATCTTCTACTGCCAAGGATTTTAAAGAGGTATCTAAGGTGACAAAATCTTTACCATATGAAGTTGTTTATTATTATTATTTTTATTAAGTTCAACTTAATTAAGGGATGAGAGATTTAAATTATTACTAAGCTCAAGCTAGTTTTAGTCACAACTGACAACATAGATCTAATTAACATAAAATATATACTATCGATCAAAAGATCAAAGGTTCAAGACCCTATCAATTCAAAAAGAAAAAAGTTAGTAGGTTTTTGGTTTAGTTTCTATTTGAACCTTAAGTTTCAAAATGTTGTTGTATATTTAGTCATTAAGTTTTGAGTTTGGTTTCATTTTAGTTTTTGTTTCAATTTAGTTTTTAGATTTCAATATTTACACTTTTAACCTCAATTTTTCATTTTTAACTCTTATACTCAAATTTTCTATTTGGAAAAGATACCAGAGTCTCGTTGTGTAATTTGCTTAAGATGTACTGAGAAGACTCAAAACAATCGATAAATTAGAAAAAGTTAATTTTTAAAATTAAATCTCGGTGGTCAATCTTGTTCAAAATGGACCAGAAAAAACTAGTTTGACAAATTTTCAAAAAAAAAAACGTGCTAATTTTGAAAAGTAAAAACTTGAGAATGCTATTTCTCATACCAAAAAAGTGTAATTGAGGCTCATGGGTGTGTTTGAACGTTGCCCCAATTTGAAATTTTGGGAAAAATTTTGGAAAATTGTCAGAAATAACACGCTTAAGTTTTCATTTTATAAAACTAGCACCATTTTTTAAAACTCGTTAAATTAGTTTTTTTTCGGTGGATCTCGGGCGAGATCAACTACAAAAAAAAAACTATAGATAAAATATAAAATCTCAGTATTAATCTGCCTGAGAATTCACTGATGTTAATCTACTCGAGATTAGTATCGAAAATTTATATATTTTTCTTATTTTACCTAATTTTTTTGAAAAATTTAATCTTTCCCAAAATTTAGAAATCAGAACCAATCCTCTAACGTCCATCTAAAAAATTCATTTAGATAATTAGTGTATTGATTTGAAAATTAGAAATTGGACTAAAGATTTTAAAAACTATGTAAGATTTTGATACAATATTTATAAAGATATACGAATTTGGAGAAAAATTTGAAAATATATAAGATTTGGTTGATTATATTTAGAAAAATTATTAGAATTTCAAAAAAATATATTTTTTAAACTAAATTTAGGTGACTCGATCGACTAGAAAAACTAATTTAAGGAGTTTAAAAAAAAAAAAAATGCGAGTTTTGTAGCGTGGAAACTTAAAGTGTGCTATTTTACAATTTCCCAGAAACTTTCGTCCAATCTAGAAGAGTTCATTCATTTCACTGCTGTCCAAAAATCTGTCTTCAAATGTCTAAATTCTTTTGCAAAACCCTAATTCGCCTTCCGAATTTTCTCACGATTTCGCCATATCCAAACCTCCGCTGCTTTCAATTACTCCATTTAAGCTATACCACAGCCGTTTCCGATTCAAATTCGTTTACAATTTCGTATCTCATAAATTCATGCTCCTTCTCCCCTGCTTCTGCTTCATCTGCTTCAAAGCTCGTTACCTTCCATTCTCCTGAAAAACCAGATTCCGTCATCTCCTTCTTCAAGAATCGCGATTTTTCCAATGCCGATATCTCCAACATTATTGGAAAATACCCTAAGCTTCTGTTATCTGATCCCAACAAAACCCTTTGGCCCAAACTCGAGTTTCTTTACTCCAAAGGTGCTTCAACTTCCGAAGTTTCGAAGATTATTACCAAAGCCCCAAAAATCTTGAGGAGAAGCGTTAAAGAACATCTTGTTCCTACTTTTGATTTTTTGAAGGGTTACCTTCAATCTAATGAACGGACTATTGCGTCTATCAAACGTTTTCCAAGTGTTATTGCTGATTGTCGTCAAACTAGTTTGAGTGGTTCTGTTAGAATGTTGCTTGATGCTGGCGTGCCTGAGGCGAAAGTCATGTATTTTCTTCTTTATCAGCCGAGAATGTTCACCATGAATTTAGATAGGTTTAAGGAGATTCTGGAAGATGTGCTGACAATGGGGTTTGATCCATCGAAATCAAGCTTTATCCAAGCTGTTCATTGCATACGAGCATTGAGCAAATCGACATGGTTACGGAAGCTTGGGGTTTATAAGAGGTGGGATTTGTCTGAAAAACATATTCTTGCTGCATTTAGGAGCCATCCGTGGTGTATGACATTATCAGAGGAAAAAATTATGTCGGGAATGGATTTCTTTGTTAACAAATTAGGCTGGGAAGCTGCAGCTGTTGTCAAAAACCCTGTGTTGCTTTCATTTAGTTTAAAAAATAGAATAATTCCAAGAGCTTCAGTTCTGCGGTTTCTGTTCCAGAAAGGTTTGACTAAGAAAACATTCATGTTAGTAAAACCATATATGTATACTGAAACTCAGTTCTTGCAGAAGTATGTTCATCCTCATCTGGAAAAGGTACCTCAGCTATCAAAGTTTTATCATGTATGTGTGCATGATGGGATTAATCGATTATAAATTTTGAAGCATTCACTTTATACTGTGAGTTCCAAGTTGAGCCTTTTTAGTAAGACTGTTCATTGGATTAATTTTGCTATGTTAAACTCTATGCAACGCCTGAATATCTGGAGTGAGACTTTACTATAATTTCATGATACTTTTTTGCTGCGAAAGCTGATTCACCCTTACTCAAACATTAGATTAACGTAAAAGCATTGCCACGATTTTCCAGTCCTATTCTTGTAATTTGTTGGTTTTCTAACGATGGACAGAACTATCACTTATGGGTCACTCAAAAGCTATTTAATACTCAGTCTTTGTAGTTAACTTAGGAGAGATTGAGGAGTTTAAAGGTGTGTAATGAGTCAGTTTACCTGTCTCATCTTTAGTTTATGGATGAAACTCTCATTTTCTGTTAGTGTCAAGAGAAATCCTTTGTTGATCTTAATAGGTTTATCTTTTTTGAAGTGATTTTTGGTCCTAAAATTCATAGGGTGCTTAAGTTGTTGTTCCTTCAAGTTAAGTTTGTGGGCTGCTTTGGTGGGTTGTGAGGTGTGTCAGCTCCCTTCTAATGTCTTGAGATCGCCCTTGGGAGGCAATTCGTACAGTCAGGTTTTTGGGGATCTTGTGATGGAAAGGCTTCAGAAACAGCTGTCTACTTGGAAAAAAGGTCTTCTTCTCTTAAGGAGAGCTCACCCTTATTCGGTTGTGTTGAGTAGGATCCCAAGTTATTTCACATCTCTATTTACATTCCATGTTGGGGTGTGAGAAAACCAAGAGTTACGAGGAATTTTTTGTGGGAGACCGCACTTGATCAAGTGGAAGGTGGTGTTGAAGCATGTGGATTTAAGAGGGCTAGGTATTGGGAGTCTATGACTACATAATGAGGCCTTCGTGCTAAACACGATGTGATTTAGGATGGTAATGATCGCGGGGTGGGGAATGAGTCTCTTTGTGCTTTGTTTTTGAGGTTATAATGTTTCTTGAACAAGAGGTTGTAATTTGTATCATGTGATCTTGGTGTTGCCCTCTCCAATTCTTTGATTTTTATAGGTTTCCAATGTCCTCTCTCTAATAGAGAGTCGACAGCAGTAACGAGTCTTCTTTTTCTTCTTCAAGACCAACATGTAAATTTTTTTTTTTTTTTTAAGGAAACTAAACTTTCATTGAGAAATAATTAAAGGAATACAATGGCATACAAAAGCAAGGAGTAAGGAGCATGGGGAAATCTTAAAGGTCCTCCAATCCACTAAAATCAAAGCCATTGTTACAAACTTACGAAAGAGCCTATCAATAGGGGAGACCAACATGTAGTTTCAGAGAGAAGGGATGCCATGATTTAGTGCCCTGATCCTTCTAAGGGTTTCTCTTCTTATTCTTTTTTTCATATTGTGTTTTTCCCTTCTTCCTTATTGCCCCTTTTTTCCCTCTAACTGGAATGTTAAAATTACAAAGAAGTTTAAGGTGTTCTCAATGACAAGTTTTACATGGGTGAGTTAATACCATAAATCGTGTGCAGAGGTACTCCTCTTATAATATTTTTATGCAATAGTGCTTAAATAATTTTATGCAATAGTGCTTTCTCTGTCGGAGGCACGAGGAGGATTTGAATCATTTGTTTTGAGAATGCCAATTTACTCTCCAATTTTAGAGCCTGCTAGTTGAGAGCATTTGGTGTCTATTGTGTTTGGAATAGAGATGGCAGAGCCCAGCTTATTTTTAGTTTCCATTCATGGAGAAGGTTGGGAGGTGACTAGGTTTAACCTTTTCTATAGGGATTAAGTATAAAAATAAGGCACTTTAACCTAGCTATGGACTTGGCTTTTTTCTATAGTTATGGATTTGATTTTGTTCTTTTGGATTGGAGTCCTTTTTTGTAGTTAGGGTCGGACTCTATTTTTCTTTCTTTTGTTGGCTGCCCTTGTATATTCTTTTATTTCTCTCCATGAAAACGTAGTTTCTTACCCATTTTACTTAATAAAATAAACAAACAAAAACTAAGGCCCTGTTTTGTAACCATTTCGTTTTTGTTTTTGTTTTTGAAAATTAAGCTCATAGACACTACTTTCACCTTCAAATTTATTCCTTTGTTATCTACTTTTTATCCATTGTTTAAAAAACCAAGCCAAAATTTGAAAACTAAAAAAAGTAACTTTTAAAAACTTGTTTTTGTTTTTGGAATTTGGCAAGGAATTCAATTATTGTACTTAAGAGAATGCAAATCAATGTAAGAAATGGGGAGGAAATAGGCTTAATTTTCAAAAACAAAATGGTTATCAAGCGGAACCTAAATTGTCTATCCATTTCCTTTGTGGTGGGGCTTTCAGACTTTGATTGAGCGGATCCCTGTTTGGAGATGTTTTGAATTGAAGCAAGTATATCAAAATTATCCATCCATTTCCTTTGTTGTTCTGTCAATTAGGAATTCAGTCACCTTTCTCCCAAACCATATTCTGATGATATGATCTTTCAATAATGGAATTATAGGTGTCCCCTTAATCTAAATCCCTGTTGGGTATGTTTTCAAGACTGTAATTCTTTTTTGTAAAAATACAATTTCCATAGGAAGAGATGGAATATGAGAAAATTACCAAGGCGTGAGCAGCTATGATCGATGCAAGGATTCTCTCTACAGGATATCGGTGTCGGGATCTTCTACGTTAATGACGTGAGGAATTTGTGCCTTGATCGTTGCCTTTTCCTTGGAAAAGAAGACGCGTCAAGAGTTTTGGTCAAGGTAGGAAATTTGTGTATTCCAGTTTTCTACCATTGGTTCTGTGTCGGTGTTCTGAGTATCGATTTGGTGCTCAAATAATCGGGAGGAGCTGTGAGAAGTGAAGCAATGGAAACCAATCTTACCCATGATGTTTTGATTGAGGAACAAAGGAAATTCAATTTGACAACTGCTGAAGAAGAAACAGCCTTTGATGTTGATCGAGCGGCAGTAGGAAGCATTGAGAAGGAGATGGGATGCTGCTTGATAGGAAAATTACTCTGTGACAGGTTCATCACCAGTGTAGCCCCATGTTTAACATCTTTAGAAAAGCTTGGAAAATAGAGAATGGATTGCAGGTAGAACTCTTATGCAAGAATTTGTTTCTTTTCACCTTTGTTCAAGATGCAGATCAAAGAAAAATCCTAAAATTGGCCCCATGGTTCTTGGTCGATAAACATCTTCTTGTCCTTCAAACTCCAATGGTGGATGTTAGACCAACGAACTTGGAATTCAAGTGGGTGTCGTTATGGGTTCACTTTTACAATGGCCCTCTATGTTGTTTTAATCGCTTTATGGTTGAAAGAATTGGAAATGCAGTAGGAATTTTTTATGATTATGAAGAAGGCCAAGTATCAAAGAACGAGAAGGAGAGCTTAAGGATCCAAATTAAAACCAACATAACCAAACCAATTCGACGAGGGGTGAAAATTAACATTGAAGGCCCTATTGGCGGTAGCTGGATCCCGAAGCGATACGAGCAACTTCCAGATATTTGCTCATTTTGTGGTATAATTGGGCGATGATCAGTCACTCCAATCCAACCCAATTGGTTGTGTTAGAAAAGAGGAATGAAGGACCCATTGTGATTTCAAGTGTGCTGGCGAAAAAACAAAAAGTGGAGGGAAACTTCTCTTCAATAGAAATTGGTGAGCAAGGATTGGCGGAGACTGCTAGACAGTCCTATCGGGAGACATGAAAACTCTGTGTTGGAATGTTCGTAGGTTGGGGAGCTCATGGGCATTCCAGGAAGTTAAAAATGAAATAAATTGCTTAAATCCCTCGTTATGTGTCTTTATGGAAACGAAATGTAATGGTTCTATTTTGAATAAATTAAAACGGAGTTTAAATTATTCTGATTGTCTTTGTGTTGAAAGTGAAGGGTCCAGAGGGGGTTGGGGTTGTTATGGATGGAGGAGGTGGATGTTATTCTCAGATCTACTCAATCCATCATATTGATGTTAGTGTTAAATGGCAAGGCAAGTGTTGGAGATTCACTAGCTTGTATGGTCAACCTGTCCCGAAGCTTTGTCACCAAACTCGACAATTACTCTGTCGTTTGTCAAATTCTGATAATTCGCTTTGGGTAGTGGGTGGGGATTTTAACAAGATTTTGTGGGTGGATGAAAAAGAAGAGGATCTCTACCGTGATAATTCCTTTATGACAAATTTTTGAATGACATTAGATGAATGCTCTCTCCAAGATCTTGGATATCGTGGCGATAAATTTACTTGGTGTAACCGTTGGGATATCCCTCAGTAGGTGAGTCTTCGATTAGACCGGTTTATTGCAAATAATGAATTTTTGTCTTTATTTCCATACTATAAAGTGTCCAACTTGCAGTGGGCCAAATCAGATCATAGACCAATTGAGCTAAATCTCTTGGGACGTGTCAATTCGAGCAATGGGGGAAGACAATTTAGGCCAGTCCGATTTAATGAGAACTAGGCTATTCATGAAGAATGCGGGAAAATTGTGAATGAATCGGTAAACTGGGAAGGTGTTGTTAGCAATCCAGCAACATTGGAATTAAAATTGGGAGTGTGCCAGAAATTTGAGGAAATGGGGAGGTAAAGCAAATAAAGATATCTTTCAAAATATCAAAAAAGTTCGTGATGAGATACAAGGCAGTTTATGCACAACAAGGTCCAACTAATTACCGTCTTATTCATGACCTGGAAAAGAAGCTCCAAGCATTGCTTATAAAGGAGGAAATGAAGCTCCAAGCATTGCTTATAAAGGAGGAAATGTACTGGAAGCAGAGATAAAGAAAGAACTGGTTTCGATGGGGTGACAAAAATACAAAATGGTTCCACCAACAAGCCTCTCGTCGACGCTGCAAGAACATTATCCATGGTATATTGAATAGTGAGGGTGTTTGATTGGAGGATGATAAAGAGATTCAAAAGGTGTATCTTCAATACTTTGAGAATATTTTTACATCTTCAAATCCGTTGAAAGATGCGATTAAGTGGGTAATTGAGGGTATTCAACCAAAGGTAACTACTTAAATGAATGATTTGCTTCTTCGGCCGCATACAGCAGATGAGATGGAGAGGACTCTAAAATCTTTCCATCCTACAAAAGCCCCAGGTCCGAATGGGTTTTCAATTGTTTTCTACAAAAAATATTGGGACATTGTGGGAAGGAGTATTTTGGATTGTACTTTAGCCATTCTCAATCGTAAGGCCTCCATCAAGGATTGGAATAAGACCCATATTGCTCTTATCCCAAAAGTCAAGAATCCCAAGTGTGTTTCTAATTTTCACCCTATAAGTCTTTGTAATGTCCTTTATAAATTGGTCAGTAAAACTATTACTAATAGGCCGAAAGTAATAATGGGTGACATTATTTCTGACTATCAATCTGCTTTTGTCCCTAGTCGACTTATTAGTGATAATATTATTATTAGCCATGAATGTTTGACTTATATGGGGAAAAAGAAAAAAGAAAGGTGGGTTTAGTTGCCCTGAAGCTTGATATGAGTAAAGCGTACGATAGGGTTGAGTGGGTCTTTCTCAGGAAAATTATGGCTTGTTTGGGTTTTGATCATGGTTGGATTGAACTGGTAATGGATTGTGTGTCAACGCCAAGTTTTGTTGTACTTATTAATGGAGTTGTGCATGGATCCATTACTCCGTCGAAGGGATTAAGGCAAGGGAATACTCTCTCTCCATATTTATTTTTGTTATGTGCTGAAGGTCTTTCACATTTGATAAAAAAAAGAATACTTTAAGGGTAATTTGATCGGAATTCCAGTGTCCCGTCTTTGTGCTCCAATTACTCACTTTTTTTTTCTTTTTTTTTTTTTTTTTTTTTTTTTTGCAGACAATAGCTTAGTTTTTCTCCAAGCTAATTCTTGGGGTGTTCAAGTTAATTATCCAATCCTACGTACAAGCATTAAGGTAGAGTGTGAATTATTCGAAGTTAGCTATGTTGTGTTCTTCTAATGTACAAGATGATCGTAGAAGCTATTTGGAAAGGTTGATCAGTATCAAGGCGGTGGATTGATTGGGATCTATTTGGGTCTTCCAACAATTGTCACACGAAGAAAGAATGATGATTTTAAGGCAATTAAAGAGAGTGTGGAAGGCATTACAAGGGTGGAAAGAGAATTTCTTTTCAATTGAGGCTAAGGAAATCTTGATAAGGGTATTGCTCAAGCTATACCTACTTATGCGGTGAGTTGTTTTCGCCTTCCTAAGGGGTTATGCTCAGATATTATGAGGTTGTGTGCGTGATTCCCGTGGGGCTCCTCTAATGATAGAAGGAAATTGCATTGGAAACAGTGGGATAAATTGTGTAATCTTAAAGAATTGGGTGGTCTAAATTTTCGGGATATAGAATTGTTTAATCAAGCCCTCCTTGCAAAGCAAGCTTGGAGGATTCTTAAGAATCTTTTTTCCCTTGTCAGTAGGGTCTTAAAGGGGCACAACTATCCCATGTGCTCGGTTATGGAGGCTACCTGCTCAAAATCTGACTCCTTTTGGAAGGTCTTATGTTGGGGGAAAGATATATTACGGAAAGCTATTGGGAAAGCTATTGGTAATGGGAGAACAACTCTTTCCTTTTTGGATCCGTGGATTCCTAGACCATCCACATTCAAGGTTATAACTTATAGTGATTCGAATGTGAGAAGATGGCTAGCCGAATTTATAACACCTTCTAGCGATTGGGATCTAAATTTATTGCAGTCTTCGTTTATCCCTGATGATGTTAGAGAGATTGTTAAAATCTCTATTAGTAATGACAAATAGGGAGGATGAATGGATATGGCATTATAATAAGAATGGTGAATATTTGGTCAAGAGTGACTATAAATGTGCTATTATGGATCGATTTTGGGGCCATGGATCAAGTTCGAAACAGATATCTGTCTGGTGGAGGAAGTTGTGGAAATTGAATTGATGACATTGAGCTTGCTTGGGCGTGCATTACAACTTGGGCCATTTGTGAGTGGATTTTGGAATATGTTGTAGAAGTTGGGGAGGCTCCGAAGGATCAGTTTCCA
Source organism: Lagenaria siceraria (assembly GCA_002890555.2). Classification (NCBI taxonomy): domain Eukaryota; kingdom Viridiplantae; phylum Streptophyta; class Magnoliopsida; order Cucurbitales; family Cucurbitaceae; genus Lagenaria; species Lagenaria siceraria. The sequence goes on from CM016488.1 coordinate 21,221,575, forward strand.
TCTATCTTAGGTTCTCCAATCTACGACTTTGCCAATGGAGATCTAAAAATTTTACATGTGGATGCAGCGTGTAGATTAGAATCCCCTGTGATGGGTTTTAGGAAGAGTAGGGGCTATGTTGGCATCTATTCACGATTTTCGAAATCTTTTGTTGAGCCCAACAGCGGCGAAAGCTTTTTGGCTATCTATGAGGGCCTTCGTCTAGCTGTTCGAATGAAGCTTTCCCATTTACTAGTGTTGTCTGATTCTTTAGGGATTATTCAGTTGCTCAAAGGTGATTCGATGATCTAGGTGGATGTGGCTAATTACATGGCAGATATTAAGACAATGTTTGGTTTTTTCGTTCCATTACGGTCCAACATGTTCCTCGTTCTCACAATACTGCGACTCATGAGCTGGCAGGGATGAGATGCTCAGGATCAAGTGCATTGGGGCGTGATTGTTTCCCTTTGGAGATTGTTTCTATGTATTTGAGTGATTTCTCTTTTCTTGTCCTATATAGTAATCTGTAATCTCTGTTAGTTGTGTTATTTCCCAAAAAAAAATTCTGACCAAGGTGCCAAAAATACCGAAAAGGTTTACCTATTATACATTGCACAAAACGGAGAAAATTTATTATACTACAATAATATTGGTACTACTACCATCAATATATTGTCACTCAACAAAGAATGATGAAAAGTTATTTATTAGTACAAACTTTAAAATTTAGTCTAACGAGATGAAAGAACCATTTTTTAAATATAAATCGAGGCTTCCATAGTTGAAGAGGGAATATCAGAAGTAGTACCATCTTAGGCAGCAAATTCAAGAGGGAATATGTTAAGCTACAAATCCATCCTTAGAAGCCTATGGTGAAGCATTATTAATCCCGTCAAGTCTCTCTGTCAAAATCTTTCCTATATCTTGAATCCAATGGTCCAGAAATCATTAAGTTTCTTAACCGACAATAATATTGTGTGAAAAATGAAAATTTGAACGTTCCCACCAAACCATTAAAATTTGAAACTACCTCTTCAAGATGAATGAAAGAAAAATAAAATATTCAAAAACTTTACTTTGGCCTTCTCTCCTCTTTTCTTATAAACCCAATTCAATGCATTCATTGACCAATACTATTCTCCTTTAATTATTTCAATTATGTAATCTTAATCCTTCAGTTATCCTATTTGTTATATCGTACGGTGGGGTTTATAAATTTTTTACAAGTTAATTAGACGGAACTACAATTTTTAAAAAAAAATTGATACATCTCATTGATATAATTAAAAAAAAATTGACCAATAAATTCAAAATTGGACCGTAAGATTCAAAAATCAGACTAAATTTGAAATTTAACCCTAGAATTTGCAGTACCACACTTAAGTACGGAGCAACAAATAAAGCACCGATTTGACGTAAAAAAAAAAAAAAAAAGGTGACCATTCATTGGTTTTATAGGATGCTACGAGTCAATTGCCTTAGCACTTTTAATTTCCACATTACAAAAAGATTTTCAATCCAAATAGAAAAAGAAAAAGGGAATACAAAAGTCAATGACGTGTTAATAAAAAGCACAGAATTAACAACTTTCCAAGTCCCCCCCCCCGGATTCCCAATTTCCCTTTGCACAAAGCTCTTTTTTTTCTTTTTCTTTTTTTTCCACGCAGGAAAGAATAGAGCTTGGTAACAACAATCCCCATCATTCATCATCTCCAAATAATCTACATTAGTAGCAGGCAAGGCAAGGCAATGCATATTAATAAACTGATAAATAATAATAAATGGAAAAGGGGGAGGAGTTGAGAAATTTGAACGCTATTCAAGTCCCTCCCAAATGTAATTTTTTTTTTTTTTTTTTTTACTGTGGCCCTCTTTTTTTCTCCACTCCACCCTAAAATTCCTTCAAAAGCCAGGCGATGGAAGTGAGAGGCTAAACCCAATCAAATGAAGAGAAGAGAGTCCTTCCCTAACAACTATGCAGATGATAGTGTACAATCCTTCCCTTTACGCATCTTTTGCACAAACCCCTCTGGATCTTTCTTTCTTTATCGTCAAAGCTTTCGACTAACCAAGCAAGAACTTGAATACGTCGCTTAGCGAAATAATCCCTTCTACTCGTTTGCTGCCAGCTTCCACAATTACAAGCCGCCGAACACCTGAAAGTTCATTATTAAGGAATGGGGTTCGCTTCAAAGTTCAATCATCCATACAATAGAAGAATGATAATCTCTCTGTAATTAATCAATCCCAACAGGAAGGACAATTATCCCTACCTGGGTTTGCCAAACGATCCATTACTTTATGCAACGAGTCGGAACGCAAACACATCTGACATCGTTGACTTCGTGGCTCATAAAGAGAGAAAGAATCTTGTCCAAGTTGTAATGCCTGAAAGGAATCAGATACAAGAACAATGGAAAACTAAGAATATTGATTCAATAGAAAAATAACAAGTTTCCACCATTTCATTCAACATGGAATTGTATATAAGATATAACAGAGGATGGCTGGCCTAGGAAATGACTGCGTTAAAACGAGAAGGCAATTTAACAATAACTAGCTTGTAATCAAGCTTTTGCTATCGTTCAGAATGTTACAAGCCTCCTTCCGTTTGAGTAATAGAAAAGGCAGAATCTCAACACCTGAACACGCCCAAAAACCATTTTTTAAAAAAGTAATAACAGATAAATAAGAAACGAATAGTAATACAAGTTAAAATGGCACATCCATGGAGTGCGGATACCGCATCAGTCATCACTATCATCTTACATCCCAGTTACTCCTGATTCCTCATTTCCTATGCTACACCCCATGCGTGGCTTTCCAATTACTGTCCATGGCTTTTACTAACATTGCAATTGCATCGATTTCATTCAAACTAAAATCAATTTTACATTCTTCAACATATAAATCAATGCATGATTGACAATTTGAGAAGAGGTTGATCCCTTGCTAGGTTTAAGGCTTCTCTTTGGGTTTCACCAACCAAAGAGGGCCTCTGTTTGTATGGTTAGTTTGGCTCGGCTCTTTTGTTGGGCTGTCTTTCTGTATGCCCTTTTGCATTATTTCATATTCCCCCATGAGAGTTCCGTTTCTCATTAGAAGTAAAATTAAAAGAAAAAACTTTCCCGAGAGAGAGAAGAAACTAAAAATAAATCCCTACAGCTAGAACAGAAAGGGGATCAAAATAAATAGAAACAACGTCCTCAACTTGATAACAAGTATTAAAAATGAGATTGAAGGGAGTAGGAATACAAGTTACCTGATGAATGGTCATTTCATCAAGATTAATGTGAGTATAAGCTCTGTCCTTTGCAAGAGCTGTTATATCACTGTAAAAAAAATTGCAACGATATATCATAGATATATACTTCCATTCCAATAAACCTGATTAAAAACCATTAAGTTGACCAAATAAAGATGTTGCAACAAATAACCTTCGGCAATATACATCCAGCAACGAATCGTTGTCATCAACTATCGGTATTGAACTAACTTGCGCTGCAAGTTGCAGAATGCTTTGTCAAATGAAATTCATAAACAAATCATAAGACATGCACACATCATAACTTCAAATGCAAATCTCAGTGCCCGATTATCAGAGTGGAAGTATGCATAGAAACAGAAAACTAGATTCATAGCTAACCTATTTCCTTTCAGAGAGTGTCAATAAACGATCTTAAATAATAATGTTCTTTCCAAATACAACAAAAAAAAGCCTGCCACTGACACAACTTTTTTAAAGCAAAAAACCCAAACCAGAGAAACAACAGAACATTTGTGTGTGTGTGGGTGGTGGGAGGGTGAGGGCGGGTGAGGGAGGGGAAGGGTTGAATTCCTTTATATGTTGTTTTTATACATATAACTCGGTGCAGATTATCCAGATGTTTCTGCAATTTCTACTGTAACTTCCTTAGCTTGGGTTCTCTCTTACCCTTCTTATGAAAATCATTGTTTACAATAAAACAGTTCCACATTCAAAACACATTTTCTTGAAGTTAGTGTACAACATAAACCTTGTTAGAGACTATGTGTGGACTCCACAGTTATCAGATTAATCAGTGGAAGTTAGCACACCTCACCACAAAAACAAATATGGTCCATGAGTATGTGAAAGATGCCAATGTAACACATATAAAAGCGTGTACACAAACTTAATCAACCAAGCTGGATAATGTAAAGTTACAATCTCTCCACTCGTCATCTAAGTTCAGAATCTAAAACAATTACATAACTTTTCCCCCTTCATAATCTGAACATTTTGCATCAACAGATGAGTCATGGGAGTGATGCAAGACCAAAAAGAAGACCAGATCTGGAAGAACCTTTACCAAGAACCCTTGAGTTATCCACAAAAGCAGTCCCACTTCTTATAAGGAAAGGATATCTATCTGAATATAACCATCAAAGTAAAACCATCCAACAGAAGAAAGTTTAAGTGCAAACCTTGAATCAGTAAGTTTAATGCTGAGCTAAGGGAAGCACTAGGTCTCAACATAGCTAATGGTCTTCTATTCGATTCTCCAATTTTTGGGACCCATGTACCGACTGGAATTGCGAAAATTGGCAGTTGAAGCACAGGCAACAGGCTCGAACAATGCCTAAAGTACCTGCAGATACCTGGAAACTAACACCCACTACTTAGTATCAGGGGAAGCTCCATTTTTAAAATAAGAAATTTGGAAAGCACTTACATTTTAGTATTCCCGAAAGTGAGGCAAGATGCAACAATTGTGGAAATGAACCATCTTCTGCAGAAGAATGAATTATGGGAACTGTAGCCACCTGATTTTGCAAGATCTTTAAAGCAACATCTTTCAAATTATCAAATGGTTCAGCCTACATGAGCAACAATGACAGAGTTAACACACCTTTCTGACAGGTTAGTGCGAAAAAAAAAAGAAACAGAAAAAGAAAAAACAAAACAAAAGAAGACGATTGCATAAACATTTCGAATAGAAAACAATTGCAGAAGATACTTAAAAGGGAGATTACACGAGAGTAAACAGTTCAATTTCACCCTCAATTAGACAGTGTGACATCAGAGGTGCAAATGGAGTTTAAATTAATAATTCAAAATAGGAAAATGCTTTGACCCGAAATCAGGAAGCCAAGCCACTTAAACAAAATGCTAAAGCATTTCAACCCTCTGAAATCTAAAATTAGGAACTTCCTAGAAATCTTTGTAATCGTGGTTCAAGAGTTTTGTGCTATGTCCAAAAGATAGTCAAGACCTTAGATATAAGGGTTTATAAATGACTAGGTCATGATATCACATTTCATCCAAGGAAATGAGTTATATATTTCAAGAATTTGTTAATCAGGAAACTACGTTCAGGAATTTGTATAAGTTATGATGAAGATGTAAAAAAGTAACAATTAGTTTAGAAAATTGAGAAAGAAATAAAAAAAATTAACAATTAGTTGGCTCTTCGCATATCACTATCAATCAAAATTCTGAAACAAATTAGGCCACAATAGCATGGCAATAATTAATTTAAAAGAACTACATGCAAATATTCAAAGGTGCCACATATTACTCACATGAATGAACTGTCTTGACAAGAATCTTCCTTGTCCATCCACTCGACCATTCAAATATGCTTTACCCTCTTTCCAAGCAGATATAGTATGTGTTTCAAGCTCTTCCTCCGTCAGGTTTGAGCCACGCTTCCCAAGCTACTATTCGAATTTAAATTAGCATATTTGAAAAGGAAATGAACTACAGAATATAAATGGATGAGGAACAGCAACAATTCCGTAAGCATACTTATGATGCCCAAACAAAGATAAATCAAAATAATAGATCCTGTCAGTGAGATGTACATGCTAATACTCAATAACTTTCAGGGGGAAAATCTTCAAAACAAAGATAGAAAATATGATCAATTTAAACGCCAATTAGGGGGGAAGAGATAAAATGCAGGGGGGAAATGGCTTCTAGACATACTTCTTTTAATATTAAAATAAAATCTGAAGCACTGAGAACTCCAACAAATTGCCCCTTGCTGAAATCCCAAAGAGGAGCTGTTGGGATACCCTGTAAAGAGTTAATACAGATGAGATATAAATCCAAATCTCTTGAACATCATAATATAAATCAATAGGTGATAAAAAGAAAATAAGAAATGTCTCAATTATTTCATTTGTAGAAAAGGGCATAAAGAGATCTGTACAAACATTGACTAGCTTCTAACATGTAACTTGTACTTAAAAGATCAAATCAAAGAGTGTTCAACCACCCCTCCCAACCAAATTTCAAAGTTGGAAATTTGAGAGCACTCTTCCAACTTAACCTGTGGATCATATTGAAATAGAGTGTTTTTTATGTCTCCAAAAAATTGAAAGGATAAAACATCACAAAAATAAGTCAGAAAGAGGAGTTCTGTTTTCTCCTTCAAGCGCAGAGATTAATCATTGTATGGTTTTACCAGTCAAACAAAGGGGATGGGAGGGAAGGAGAAAAGAAGGATATACCTGCTCATGCAATATATGAAAAGCTTGCTTCACAGGTAAGTCAATGTCCAAAGCAACAACCTGTAACATAATTGTACTCCCATAAGCACAGATAAAACAAGAAGTAAAAAAATGGTATCATGCAAAAAAAAAAGAAAAAGAAGAAGAAGAAGAAGAAGAAAGAGAATCCAAACCTTGCCTGACTCCGGGAGCAACTCGTAAACAGTATGTGTGGACAAGAATGCAGATATGCGGTGACGGGAGCACTGCAGATCAGCCTCTGATATACTATGCACAGCCTCTGACAATCTTCCATCATTTATTCGGACCTGGATAATAACAAGAATTTCAATTACCTAATAAAAGGAACAGTGAGAGTGTAAATCTTACACAGAAATCCCAGTAAATAGAAGAAAGATACATCAATAACCTAATCCATAAGTACGGCAGAGGAAAAAATCATATAACACCAGCTATTATCCTAGAGAGCAAGGTAAAGAAATCTCTAGCTGGAAATAAAAGGCTCAAGCAGGAAAATAGTAATTGTGGTCTGTATTTTCATCAGCTGATCCAATATCATAGATCAAACGGTCAAAGGAATCCACAATTCTTGACTTCTTCTAATCTATGGCATAACAAAATACAATGAAAGGAACAATAATGAATAAGTGATTCTAACCAAGCGACGGAAGGCCTCGTTATCCACATCCATGCTAGATCCAGGGGTCATCTCTGGATTGGCAAGTGGAGCAGCATAACTAGGCTCTGTAGCCAAGAGAACGGTATTTACTACCCCATATTCACCAGAAATACAAGTCTGTTGCTCGTCATGACGCCATTCTCCATCGACAAAAAATTTATACTGCATACAAGACAACCTTTGTGTGCACATTAGTATAACAAAACTACATAACTTTCAAAAATAAATGAAAACCAATCAATTATAGTATCTTCGGTACAAGTTTCATCATATAATTTTAATTCAATGGCTAAGTGAAACAATTGCTCACTGTTGAAGTACAGAGTGAAGTAAATTGGAAATAACAAGAAAAATGACATTGCTACCCATAATAGCCGCACAGATGATATGAATAATAGATAAAAAGATTGACAATATTACTTAGTATCGCAAAAAATACTATGATCATGGAATCAAGAACTAGAAAAAATCTTTATCAAAAAGGCATATGCACGGTGCAGTATAATATAGTTCTTTCCTTCGCATTCTGACCTTGATCCACTACCATCATTAACACAAAATTGTCGGAGAAGCCAAAATCACAATGATTCAGTTTAATTTAATTCTTTCAGAAAGCCACGTTTTCCTTGACAAACATCAGCTTCACCCAAGCAGCACAACTACTATTCAATGCTTACTAAATCAACATCTAAGATTATAGCAAAATTATGCAGCATACAGCTAAAGGTCACCATAGTTTCATCACAAATTCTGGGGGTCTGTAAATAATGACATGAACAATTTAAAAGGTCCTATTCAACCACCACAATCTGACCTGGTGATATCCAGGGGTTAAGCTGTAAATAGCCTGAAAAACAGTGGGACAACCCTCCATAGGCGTCATAGGAACAAGCTCCGACCACCTTCATCAAAATACAATTAAAATTTACAATAATCGTTTACAACATAACACACATGCGCATGTTAAACCAAAAAATCCAAACTCAGTTGATGCGTTCCACAACCATAGAACATGCAGAAAAGAATCGAAAGTAAAAAAGGCCATGAACTCCTGAACATCACCTGGTGAAAGAACCGCTGAGAAATACACTTCTTCCCCCATACGGCCACACAAACCGCATTGGGATTAACAACGTTCCCGCAGTTCTAGCTGTGTCCCGCACAGTATCCATACTGGAAGCAAACATTCGACGCTCAATTGATGAGAGAATTCCCCAAATGTACACTTCAGGCAATGAACCTTCTACCGCGTCCCCATTAATTTAAACCACAATACACTGTAAAATCAATTCGAGCAAATTACGCTACAATATGGAAATCTACAAATCTGACATCTCATAACTTAATCATCCTCAAAACGAACAAGCTAGTCTCAACTCAAAAGTAATTCGTCAAGCGTGGAAGGCAAAAGTAAAGGGAAGCAAAGAAACCAGATTATTCTACAACAGACTTCCGCAATCAAAAATCAGAAGTTCTAGCAGCCATTGCCTACGTAGAAGAGCGGAATTGTTCCCCAAAAAAAAAAAACCCTAGCCCTAAACAAACTGGAGCAGGAACCCACCAAAATATGAAGCCAAACACCTTCGAATTTGAATCGCATGCAAATGCGAACTGGAAAACAAAAATCTGTAACCCTAAATCCAATCAGAGCTTTTTGAAAACCAAAAAGAAAAATGGAAAATTTAGATGAAGACAATATAGAGAGTGGGTGAGAGAATCGAAATGGAGAAGCGATATGATCGGAATCTAACTTCGAACCCTAGAACAGAGAAACGGGTTTGATAGAGATGTAGAGGGGGAGAAATAATAATATAAATAAAAATATATTTAAAAATAATAATAATAGTTTTAATAAAATATATGTACATACATATAAAATATAGGGAAGATAATGAAACTATAATGAAAAAAATAATGATAATGAATGGAAGTAAAATTGAAGGTTTTTAATTAAAAAATATTTGGCTTCTTATAGGGAAAAAATATTTAGTATTAAAAATGAAGTCGAGATCAAGTTTTGATGTCATTAATATATTGACATGTCGTAACTTAATGGATTCGACGAGCATTTAAAATCAATGATTAAAATACTGATGTCAATATTTGATATCGAAATTTTGATTTTACAAATATATCGATATCAATATTAACATATGGATTGATTGCAATAAATAACAAATTAAATAGTTCAAAAGACTGTTTATCCAATTAAAAATTCAAGAATATAATTGAAATAAACTCCATAATTTATGAGCAATTGGTATAATTTTCTTTAAAATATATATATCAAAAGCATAATTTACCATGAATCATATTAAATCGATGAAAGGCAAGCTTCACTATGAATTTTTATGAATAATTAAAAAAAATAATGTCTGAGAATTAAATGAGACGTCTCTTTAAACCAACATGAACATAACTTAACTGGCATTAAGAATGAATTATCGAGAAGTAAGAGGTTTGAATCCCTCACCCCACACATCGTTGAATTAAAAAAAAAGAGTTTTTTACAGATAAAAATAATCATTGTGACATTTTATATTTTTTTTCTATTGAAGAATATTCTTGGTATGAAATAAAGCATAATTCTTCAATTTTTTGGACTTTTAATCTTAAAATAAAGGAGAATTTTTAAAAATAGAAAAACAAGAGAAACTATTTAAACAAAATAGCAAAATTTTTAGATAGTTATGATAGATGCTTATAGAAGTCTATCGAGGTCTATAATGGATAGAAATGACATAAGTCTATCACAGATAGATGCTGATAGAAGTGTATCAACGTCTATTAGTAATTTTTTACTTTTTTTTTTTTTTGTAAATATTTCGACTTTTTTTTTATCTGAAAAATTTTTCCTAATTTTTTTCTAAAATAAATTAGGGTAAAAAAGAAACTTCGAATATTTCAAATTAGTCTTTTTGTTTTCTAGGAAAAAACAATATATATTTTACTGGAATGATTATCATATTAATGACTAGTGATTGATTTTTTGAAAAAAAACCCATCAATTGTTGTACTGTTTACTATATGAAATAATCATTGATTAAATAATAACTGACCCAACTTATAAGTTTATATATGAAAGGTAACTTCAAACTACCCTGCATGTTTCCATGGAAATTAGCAATTTGATGGTTTGCCCTTCTCCCAAAAAATATATTTTTTTTTAAAAAAAAAAAAATTGGTTCAATTTCAAGTTCTCCAATTTTTTTTAATCTTTATTTTGATCTCTCACATTTTTTTTCTAGGATTCTTTATCATATCTAAATATTAAAAAAATCTAAATATTAAAAAAAAAATTGAGTTTAGTTTGTTAAAACAAAATATAAAGTTTTGTCATTAACATTAGACAGTGTTTGGTTTTTTTTATACAAAAAAAAACTGTTAAAAAAGAAAACAAATTCTCTATTTTTACAAAACACATTTGCTTAAAATATAAAACTTTTAAATATAATAAAAAAATTGAAAATGTGTTTAGCTATAAATTTACATGCATGAAAAGATAAATATATATTGTTTGGTAAAATCTACATAGATTAGTAATTATTTTTTAATAGTGAATTTGAACCTCTAATTGTCGGGTGGATAAAATAAAAGATTGTAAAGAGAGAGATTATTTAGGAGAAACAATTTTTTTTTTTTTTTTTTTTTTTTTACAAGCTTAAAATTTTTAGTATGAAAAATAAACATGTGAAAGGGAAAAAATATTTTTTGAAAATTTAAAAATAGAAAAAATAAGAGAAACTGTTTACACAAAATAGTAATATTTTTGGATAGTTGTGATAGACGCGGATAGAAGTCTATCAGTGATAGAAATGATAGAAGTCTATCAGATGCTGATAAAAGTCTATAGTATTTTTTTTTTTTGTTATTTTTAGTAAATAGTTTGACATTTTTCCTGTGAAAATTTCTCTTTTTATTTTTGTAGTAAGAGAGCGAAAATATTTTTTTTTTATTGAAAGTGAAAACATGTGATAAAAATTTTAGGATTAATTTTTATAAGACATGGTTTTTTTTTTTTTACAATCAGATGCGTTTAACAACTTTGGTTCGTTGATTTTGTAGTTTTTATAATACAATTCTATTAATGTTGGTTTTTAAATATAGAAAAATAAGTCAAACTATTTATAAATATAAAATTTTTTTACTGTTTATCAGCGATAGACCGCCATAGAATTATATCTCGGATAGACAATGAAATTTTTCTATATTTGTAAATAGTTCGATATTTATTCTGTTTATAGTAATTTCTCGTTTATTAATGATAGATTTACATTGTAGGTATAAGTTGGCTAGTGTAAATTTTAATATTCAATTTGTTGTTTGCCGAAAATATAGTTTTTCATTGTTCTCATAATTGAAAATAAATAAACTTATTTTTTTGTATTTTAAATTAAGTTGGTTCATCCTCTTCTTTGTATTTTGTATTTTTTAAAAAGTAAAAATAAAAATGGATCACGTTTGTTGTTTGACAAAAATATATTTTTGGTAGATTTTTTTCCCTACTTTCTTAATTTTTGAAAAAAAAAATAAAACAATAATTTGTCTTTTTTTAAATATACTATTGTAGAATTGTTTGTAAAAATCGATATTAGTAATAAGTCTACAAACAAATTCACATTGTTTTCCTTGTATTTTCTATTTTTTGAAAAGAAAAATGAAAATGGATCCTTGATTTTTTTTCATAAATTAGTTGATGTAAAAGCTCCACATCTTTCAAGCATGATTTGTATTTATCTGTTTAGGAGACTGAAATGTAATAAGTCGTTAATGGATTATAATCCTAAGCCCAGGTTTGAATTGAGAGCTTTGGACTCAGTTTGTAATCTCTAATTTATTCTTTTCCCACCATTTTTCAATCTAACCTTCTTTCCTACCATTTTCACACTTCACGGCCTTATTTCAACTCCAATTTTAACATTTCATAGTAATCTTGATTCCCAGTAATCCCAACACCAGTTTGCTTAACATTTCATTTTCAATCTACGGTGTTTTGGAAGACGTGAATGTAATCAGATGATTGGGAATACGAGGGGCGTTGAAATTAGTGGGGAATTAAGTGCGGAACGGGAATGGAAGCGTGAAGTGTAAAAACTTTAGGAAAGATGGTTGAGTTGAAAATGTAGGAAATGAACAAGCTTGGTATTACAGATCGGGCGTAAAGCTCTCAGTCCAAACATGGGCATGGAATTACAACTCACTACAAACGCATTTCATTCCATCCTCCTAAACAAGCCATGTCTATGTAGAAAGAGGTTGAAAAATATATACAGCTGGGTGCGTTAAAATAATAATTTAATGAATTAGCCAGATATTTTAAATTTTGTATCAACGTAGTCTTTGACCTCTTATTTTAAGAAGTAGCCCTTATACTATTTTTAATACATTAGTCTTATACTTTAGTAGATAGCAATTTAGCCATTATACTTTAGAATTAAGGGGAGAGCACATTTTTAGTCCTTAGGTTTTGAGTATAATTTCTAATTTTCTATTTGATCTCTAAGTTTCAATATTTTACACTTCTACATTTGATTCGTCCGTCTTTGACATTAACTTTCAATTAATTAATTAAAAAATCATGAAGTGAACTTTTAAAAGTATCTTCTAATAGTAATGCAAAATTAGTGAAAACTAATTAATTACACTTATTTTAATTATTTTAAACCATTTAATAGACATTAATACTAATGACAAAAAATAAGTATTTTATACACATCGATGTTAAAAGTGTTAATCTATAAACCTAAGACCAAATGAAAATTACATTCAAAATTTAGGAATAAAAGTATAGTATTTTGAAACTTATGGACTAAATAGAAATTAGACACAAAACTTAAAGACGAAAAAGTTAATTTTTGTTCCTTAAAATTTATAACATTTTAATTTATACCATGAAAAAACTCATAAAAATTAAATGTCCAGTTGTAATGTGTATCAACTTAGCCTTTGTAGTTTATAAACTCATTTTGTTATATATATAGCTCTAATTATATTCTAGCAATATTTTTTACAATAGAGATTGAGGGGTCATTTGGCCCCCATTCGATTGGGTAGGGTGGGTTATTATAACTTACTCGCTGTTACGGCTTTCAATTATAATAGTTGGTGTTTCCAGCCATTAAAACTCATAATTAACTATATATTTCAAATCTATTTTTGTTACCATGTTTCCTGTTTTCTACCCATCGTCTCTCATCCTCGTTAATTCATAATAAAATAACAGATTATTATAACCAACTCAGCATCTCAAATGCCTCTAGAATTGTTACAAAGTTTGACATGTGTGGACTCAATTGTTATACATACAAAGTTCCAAAAATTCTAAAGTTGCAATGACTAAATTGATACAAACAAAAACAAGTGCAAATATTTAAATTGTTGATTTTACAAACATTTAAGAACTATAAAGCATAAATTTAGGATGAAAAATTCTAAAAACTATAGTTATATCTCTTTAGAATAATATATATATATATAATTGTTTGAAATACACAACAATTTATTTTCAAGTTTTGAAGGTTTATAAAATCTAAAAATTAATAAACATATTAAAAAAGACGAAGCACCTATTTGTATTAAATATTAAAAATAAAAGTCTTAATTTAGATTCAATATCAACACACTTACATTGTTTTCTTAAAATCTAAGAGAGAGAAAAAATTGTTTAGATACATAATATTATTTCTATGGAAAAAAATTTAAAGGTTTATAAAAGATTATCAAATAAGTTTTATGTTGTGTGTTTTTTAAAAAAATATTTACTTGCATTTTAAAATAAATAATCAAAAAACAATTATATTGAATGTTCTTATAATTAAAAGAATAAAACATAAGGAAATGGTTTAGTTACAAAATATTAGTTCATTAGAAAAAAAAATATTGAACATTCAAAAAATTAAATTCGGAGGAAATAGTTTTTTAGTTATATTTACGTGCAATTTCAAATAAGTTATTAATAAATTTATATATATATATATATATATATATATATATATATATATAATATTTTCCATGGAATAAAATAGTTTTTTTGTGAAAAAAAAATGGAAACTTCATTTGATTATTTTTTTCACAATCAAATCTTTAAAAAAAAAAAAAAAGAAAAAAAAGCAAGGCCTAGTGATTAAAAATAAGGAAAATTTTTATCGATAGGAAAAATGTCAAATTATTTATAGAAAATAGCAAAAAAAATACAGATAAACATTGATGGATTTCTATTAGCATCTATCAGTGAGAGACTTCTATCATTTATATCACTGATAGACCCTGATAGACTTATATCAGCGTTGCGCGTCTATCACAACTATTTAAAATTTTTGCTATTTTGTGTAAATATGTTCCCTTGTTTTTTTATTTTTAAAAATTTCACTAAAAACCGAATACGTTGTTTGACGAAAAGACGTGTTTTAATAGGGATGAGGGATAAAATGAAGGGCAAAATGGGAGAAAAGATTCTCCCTCGTTGCCCCTTTTAATACAATATAGATATAGATTTAAGAACTATAAAGCATTTTTTAAAAACCAAAACAATAAATGTCATGTTTTATTTTTTTTTTTCCTTTTTTCACATCATGTATTCTTGTATCTTATTTTGTTCTTACCCTTCACCATTCAATTCTTTCTTATTTAAAATTATCATCGATCCTAATTAATAATACAATATAATTAGATATAATATATCGTAACCTGTTCACAATATTGTATGTCAACATGTGTCGTGACTTCAATATTCTGACATGTGGGAGTGATACGACCCAAACTATGATATAAGGCTAAGGGTAGATTAAATCGTGTTATTTATAAACCGAATACGTTGTCAACTTTAAACAAACGAGCAACTCAACCTTTTAAAATATGATGCAATCCTTCCACCTAATAGCATCATCACATAAATAATTCATATGTGCTTTGGCAAACCAAAACTTGAGTTGTGACAATGTTTCATCATGCATGCCTTTAAATTTCACTGCCAAAGTCAATTGGGAAAGAAGTCTTTTACATGGTTATAATGTGTTGATAAGAGTTTAAACATTTCATTATCTAATGATATTTATTTAAATTGATCATTAATTATAGTTAATATTTTAAATACGAGAAATATTTTATACAGTCAATTTAACATTTTCTACCAACTTAACACTGGAACTTGTCATTTTTCAAAGAAACAAAAAAAAAAAAAAAAACCATTAACTTGTATGTTAATGCTATTATTAAATAACGATGTCTATTTCAATTGATCTCAATCAGTTGTATACATAAATCATATAATCATATAATAAAGATAATTTTAAATTCAATTAAACAAAATATCAAAATAACCATTTAAAAAAATGTACAAAAACCTAAGTCACGATCAAGTACTTTTGCCTCAAATTTGTTGGAGGCAACCATCCAACAATTTTCTTCGATTGAACCTATGAAATTTGAGAAGAAACTTTTAGTTTTTGTGAAGGTTCCATAAAGCCAAGGCTTGGACTTTGATATTCATACCACTCTTTTTGAACTTTTTACTCATTGACTTGGTTATTGGCTATAAAAACATCACTGTTACGCTTCTAAACGTGATTTTTTGACTAACACGAGCACAACTAAATTAACTGTAAACATGTATCCTGTATACTAAGAAGTTAATTAAAAGTTGGAATCTTTCACCTCATATACATCATTGAACTAAATGAATACGTGTGTTTTTGTGTTTGGTATTTTATGCTTAAAAAATATCTTCTTTTTTATAGTAAACAAATATGTACTTTTCTATATATCTACATTCTATCCATATTATCCCCCTCAACAACCTCCACAGGCAACCACCTTCGACGATCAACTCCGACAACCCTATTTAGCAACCAACTCCAGAAACGACCACATTCGACGGGCACCTTCCAATTGCATTGATTGTCTCCAACGACCAACTCCTATCGACTAACTTTGTTGACCAATTAGATTGATCATATGCTAAAAAATAGGACAAAACGTAGTCAATGAAAGTGTTTTTCAACTATTAATTCACAGTGTTTAATAGTTGTCCAAATTTGACATTCACATAAACATTTTTGTTTTAACATAACATTAATCGAAATACTTTTAGTATAATAGCAAACCAAGCAAACTTGTATATAGAAACAAATTTGAAAAAATGTAACTAAACACATAGTATTTTTATTTTAAGTAGTTTTTATCAAAAGCGTTTAAATAAAAATGACTTTTTAAAAAACAATTTTTTTCTAAATCCAAAAAAAACCTTTTTAAAATTTGAAAAAGTGCTTAATAGATCTTCAAATTTTCAACTTTGTGTTCAATAGGTTCATAAATTTTTTATTTTTTATTTAATAGTTTTTAAAATTTTAATTTAAAATTAAGGACTTGTTAAACAACTTTTGAGAGGATATGTACTTCAAAATTCATTAAATAACAAAATAAATAAATTAAAGATGGAAGGAGTTTAATTTTCAAAAACTAAAAAAAAAACAAATAAATACCAAAACGGGAATTAATTTGTTGAACTAGTGAATAAAAAGTACAACATGGCCTGCCAAACAAGCTAGGATTCATGAGTAACCAACCGATACTTCTATGGAAGTTTTGTGTGTATATATATCAACAAATCATCTATTGTCGACCTTTTTATATTTATTTATTTATGATAAATTTTGATATATTTAGGATTGTTTTTAAATATATAAAAATTAAGCAAACTATTTATAAATATATAAAAATTTCACTATCTACCACAATAGATAAATATTGTGTTGGAATTGTGATTCGACGGCTGAGTGTGCTTTGATAACTTTATTGAGGGGCGTCGTTGTTTGTCCTTTGATTGTGTGCATGTATTTCTTGCTCGTTTATCTTAAAGTTGTATGGTACTTTGTTCTATTCATCGGTAAAAGGATAGGGTCCCTCTAAAAGTTCACAGTAGTTCAAGTTAATACTTTTTGTTTGTCCGTTGTCAGTCGTCCCTAAGTCAAGTTCTTCTGTGATGCACCTGTTGTCTTCTCGGCTCCTTCGTCTCTAATAAGTTTCTTATGGCTCATTACAAGCTTTTTGGTTATAGAGAGATTATTGTGCAACAAAATTAAGAATTGCGAGGATTTGTTTGTGTATTCCCACGACTAGTTGGTATTTGTGTTTCACGCCCTGGGGTACGAGTTTGGTTTTGTCTTTTTTTTTTTTTTGTTATTCTCGTTGCTTTGTGTTTTGACCTCAGATTTTGATGTTATATCTCTAGTTTTAATCTCATATCACATTTGCAAAAGAATAAAATTATATGTATGGATTTTTTAAGAAATGTTACTATGTCTCTAGGAATTACATGTATATAAATTCTAAAAAGTATTTAGCAATGTGACTTTTCTTTATTATATAAATACTTGATCATTAACTTGAAATTATGATAACTGATACAAATTTATTCTATACATGCATGAACATATGTTGATAATCTACCGTAATCATACAAATATTCAATAATTGAGTTAATTTAATTTGTAGTTAGTTTTCGAGATTTCAAAATTGTCATGTTTGAGTTTGAATTTTACTAGCCACTGAAATTTAAAATTTTGGTTATAACAATATTATCTTTCAAAACATAATCAAAATGTAGCTTTAAAAAATTTCTTTAAAAAAAAGCTTACTAGATTATAATCAATATATATATTTGTGAGTTTATTTGTATACAAAATTTCATTCTAATAACCTATTTTTCCAAAATTCTATTGAATAAGTTAGATTAAGATAAAAGAATAAAAAATTTGAGATTTAAAATTGAAATTTATTTTTTAATAACTATAAAATATGTTGAAACTTAATTAGTTACTAGTTGGAACTACGTGCGTTGTCCGTGTTTCATAACATTGAAAATAAAATTTATATATGAGTTGAAATAGAAGTCTTATACTTGATAATAATCTTTTATATATATAGAAGTCTTATATATATGTATGTGTTTTTTTTTAAATAAAAAATTCATATTACTCAAAAATAAATTTGAATTAATATGTTTTCTTAAATAATAATAATAATAATAAAAGTTTTCGAATTCAATTTTTTTGACCTTTTAGTTTAAATATTTGATAATAAGAGAGCGACATGTCCATGGGCGGGGATGGAGAAGCTGTCCCCGTCTCCGTCGCCGCGGACATAAATTTTACGTTTATATTTTTTAAATTTATTCATTTGTAAACTTGTAATTTTATTCTTAACCTTATCAAAATTTAGATATTCGAAGGATCATTTTTAATACATTTTTTTTATTAAAAATAAATATTTTTTAATAAAAATAATAATATTTTATACACAAATATATAATTAAAATATTTAATCTCATAATTTTTAAAAATTAAACTTAAATATTACAAGTTTAAATGTTCAAGTTAAATATTACAATATTTATGGTTTTAAAAGTAGTAAGGTCTTAATTAAATAAATAAATAAATAAATAAATAAATATATATATATATATATTAAAGTATAAAAACATTGAGTTGAAAATTAGAAAGAAAAAAACTAATTGTTGAAGCATTTAAAAAAATAAGGAAAATTTTCACACATGGAAAAAATGTCAAACTATTTACATAAAATAACAAAAAAAAAAAAAAAAAAAAAACATCGATGGACTTCTATCAGCATCTATCAGTCAGACTTCTATCACTAATAGACCCTGATAAATTTCTATCAGCGTCTATCACAACTATCTAAAAATTTTGCTTATAAATAGTTTCCTTTCTTTTCTATTTTTAAAAATTTCCCTTAAAATAAACTAATTAAAATAAATTTACTACGTGCATACCTTTAACTCAGAGAAGGTGAGTTTTAGTTTTATATTATGTGAGTTATATGTATATATATAACCTTCTCCCATCGGGGTGGGGCGGGGACGGGATGAGGAATGTAATCCCTATTCTCATCCCCGTTTAGTCAACAAAGAAAATTTTTTCTTTGCTCCCTCTCCCATTACCCGTTCAATTGGAGATTTCCTGCCTTTTTCGAGGCGAGTTCTTGCCGGGTAAATGAAAATCTTTAAGAACGAACAAACTAATAATATATAT
Source organism: Lagenaria siceraria (assembly GCA_002890555.2). NCBI lineage: Eukaryota > Viridiplantae > Streptophyta > Magnoliopsida > Cucurbitales > Cucurbitaceae > Lagenaria > Lagenaria siceraria. Next base: position 21,240,760 of record CM016488.1, read on the forward strand.
CTGCATTTATGATAAAAAAAACTTTAAAATAAATGCTAATCACTTTCTCTGTAAATAAAAACATATTTTTAATATATTCATAAGTAGTACTTAAATTTATTTTGAAAAAGAATGGTTTATTATTATTATTATTTTTATTAAGACTATTCAATCTAAATCTGAATCCTGCCCCAAGGTTAAAAATACACAAAAGATAAGAAAAAAGATAAATTTTAAAAAGAGAACCTACCAAAGGATGATTTGATACTTGAAAAAGAAGAGATACATTTAGACTGAAGTATAAAAATTGTTGGCAATGCATATTCATATTAAAAAAAAAAAAAAAAAAAAAAAAAAAAAAAAAAAAAAAAAAAAAAAAACTTACCAAACCATGGTTTGATACTTGAAAAAGAAGAGATACATTTAGACTGAAGTATAAAAATTGTTGGCAATGCATATTCATAAAAAATAAAAAATAAATAAAAAAAAAAAAAAAAACCTTACCAAATGATGGTTTGATACTTGAAAAAGAAAAGATACATTTAAATTGAAGTATAAAATTTGTTGGCAATGCATTCATATAAAAAAAAAAACTTAAAATTTAAAGAATAAGGGAAAAAAATGCTGAACAAATTTTTTTTAATAAAAAAACCTTGAATGCTATAGAAAAAATTAGGAATATTGAGTTAGCAAAATTAAAACCAAAACCAAAAACACAAAAAATGAAAGAAAGAAAAAAGAGAAAGAAGAGGAGATACCCAACAGAAACTGAGGCCTCGTTCCCGGCCCCTCATTCCATTTCCCATCCCTAAATTTCCCCGCAGGTTCTCGAAAATTCTCCCCTTTTATTTTTTTAACAATTTTTCTCAATTAAATATATATTTTTAACAATTCTTTGTTGGAAACATTTCCATTACAATTTTCATTTAAATAAAATATTGTTAATTGTACTAATAAAAACAATAATACATATGCAATTTGAAAAGATATAATTAAAATGCTAAATTCTTATAATTTATAAAAATTAGAATTCAACCATTGTAACATTTTATCTTAAATATTACAACATCTAACGAATTAAAGAAATAAAGTCTTAAACTTACATAATTAAAACATCCATTAACATAATAAATTATTTTTTTGATTTAAAACACCAAATTAAATTCAAATTTGATAATTATTTAAAAATTAGATTTAAAATTAATTTTTAAGAATCTTGGTTTTTCTCACTTACTAAGCAATTATCTTAGTTGTAAACTCCAAGTTTTGCCACCAAATTTGATAAATTTGATGTCAAATTTTTGTGCAATTAAGTTGCATGTTAATCCTTAATAAATAAGGATGAATTAGGCAAAAGATGAGGTTAAGAATTTTGGTGAATTAAAGGTTATTTTGTCAAAATTCCTCCACAACTCACTTGCTTCACCAAACTTCGTTCATTCACAAATTTATCACAAAAATTGGATCCCACCATCCAATCTAAGGCTAGAGAATAGTAGAGAAAACTATTATAGTGGTTTACAAACAAGTGATGTTCATTTTCATCAAGAAACATGGAAGAATCTAGAGCTTCAAGGGTAAATGTTCATGAAACTCAAATTTTCTCATTTTGATAGCATGTTTTATCCTAAAAAATTGAGCCGAGTAAAATTCGATCAAATTAATTTTCGATGCATGCTCGTATGTCCTTCCTATTATAATTTATTTAAAAAATTCGAGGCGGGGCCAACGTCGTGGATGGGAAATATAACCCCGTCCCCAACCCTGAATTGGAAATGGGAAAAAAATTTCCCTCTCTATTCTATTCCCCGTGTGTTCGGGGATTCTCCACCCCATGCCCTGCGGGTTTTTTTTTGTACATCTCTAGCCCCATTTGGTTTATGATCTAAAAATTTGTTTTTAAAAACAAAGAATTAGTAGAAAATAAAAACGAATTCTTCTTTTTTACCATATTTGAAAACACGTTTGATTCTCAATTAAAATTTTGAAATTTGAATTCAAAATTCAAAATTTGTGTTTTGTAAAATCTATTATTCTAGATAATTAAAAATAAAAATTTAATTATTTTGTTATTATACTGAATCTTTATTGTCAATAAGAGAAAGAAAAACAGTGGAGAGAGATTACATGATGGAAAAATTTTTTTTGCTTTGTGAAAATACTAGCGATAAAATGAGCTACAGAATAAAAAATCATTTATGAGAAAATAATATAAATAAATTCCAATGTGTTAAATGTATTTTGTGTTCAAAATTTTTTAAAACAAATTTTAATCTAAACCAAAAAAATTTATTTAATAATTTTAAATGTGAAATTACATAAAATATTCATATAACCATCTATTGAAAGGGACAGATAAAAAAACGAATGTTTCTCCCTCATAGCCTCTTTTAGATAGTATATTGTCTGACATAAAGGTATTTTGTGTTCATAATTTTTTAAAATAAATTTTAATTTAAAACCAAAATATTTTATTTAATGATTTTGAATATAAAATTACATAAAATATCTTTATAACCATCTATTCCGTTATAGTCCCTTATATATATATATATATATATATATATATATATATATATATATATATATATATTAAACGGAAATAAAACTTCCAATATTTGAATAAATTACAATAAAATTGCAAAACTTATATAGATATAGTGAAAAAAAACAATATCAAACCTAAATTTTAACCATAGGGATAAAAGAGTAATTTTGTAAAAAAATAAATAATGCCACGCGCTAATACGCCACTCGTCGTCACCGAGTCTGGAGCGGAATTAAGCCCACACTGATATATAGAGGAGAAAAGGGGGAGAAATTTTTGGGGAAAATAATACTTTCATCAGACGGCGGGCGGAGAATTTTTTTATTTTTTATTTTTTGGCAAGAGGGAAATCTAAATAATATAAGAACTTGAAAATCTAGTAAAAAAAAACCCGGAAAATCCAAACCCCAGTTCGCTTTCTTTCTACGATCATCGATTTTTCCTTCTCAAAAGTCGGAAATTTCTGTAGTACGAGCTTCTTCAAAGCCCTATCGAACCATTGTTTCCCCTTTTTTGGCTTCAATCTCTTCTGGGGTTTTGGTAGATTACTCCAATAACATCAACAGTACGATCGCCTTCGCCGATCGTCCTGTTCAAGAGGAAACGGTATCGATTCTTGTTTTGTGAATAAGGGTTTGGGTTTCTGTTCTGTTTTTGGTGCGAGAGAGAACTGGTTCGCTAAATCTGGTTTCTGGGTCTTTTTTTTGTTTTATTGTTCTTCGCTTCTTATTAGAATGATACTGGATTTTAGGGAAGATGATTGTTGGAACTAGGGTTTTGTGTTCACATTTAATTGTGGGCTCTGTTGAGCCGATGATGATGGGGGATTGCATTGACATGGAAGAAGGCGAAGCTTCTTGCTATCACAAGGATAATGGCGGTGATATTGACCCTGACATTACTCTCTCTTACATTGTAAGACCTTTTTCTTAAGTGTTAGAATTTATTGCCGGATTGTGACTTGTTGCTTGAATGACCCAGTGAACAAAAATCAATCTGAACTAGATTACTTGGAAGGTTTATGTAGTCCGTTTCATCATATCAATGAATGGGTTTTCTCCCAAAAGCTTAATCTCTTTTGCTTTTTGGTTGAGGTTTTTAGCCACTACACAATGTTTTTAGAAGGCTAAAGGTGGCCTTGAAGAAGCTAGGCATAAGCCTTGAGGCAGTATGGGGCGTAAACCATAACTAAAATCACTTAACAAATCCTAAATTAATATAACCAAGTATTGTTAAACATAGTATAGTAGTCATAAAGAGAACAAAGAAACCAACCCTGTCAATTGCCACTTAAACAAAAACTCTAAAGGATTTATTTAGCCTCACTGCTATTATCATTTATAATCCTTTTAAAGTCTCAATGGCAAATACCGCAACTCAGACTTTTATATTAGAACATTGCCTCAAGGCGAGCCTTAGGACGTAAGCCCGAATAGCCGGCTAAAACATTGCTATTACATTGCCTCTTCTATGAGAGGCATTAGCTTCTTGTGGTTCATAGGAGGTGTAAATCTCGAGGCTAAAAGTTAAAATGTTGACTCAAGACAAGCCTCAATAGCTGTTTAAAACATTGCCATTACATTAGAGTTTGATTGATGGGGGAAAACATGAGGAACAAAGTAAATTGAACACAGGATACTGTTTAGCAATGTATTGGTAAAAAAGAACAGGTGGAGGCTCGGTAAGATTGTTTGGTTGGATGAAGTTGAATTATTAACTTTGACACTAAATAATCCCTAAATAATTTCTGTGGGATATATTCATGGAAGAACTTTGGCACTTTTCTTTCTATGGTCTGGTGTGATGCCATAGTTACCCAGAAAAAGAAGTTAATTAATTTTTTGTTATTTACTAATTTACTAATTGTACATATTTATAATTTTTTGCTCATTTGAATTAACTAGACTTCGATTATTATATGTTTAGGACGAGAAGATCGAGCGTTTTCTTGGTCACTTCCAGAAAGACTTTGAAGGTGGAGTTTCAGCTGAAAAGTTAGGTGAGTTGCCAAGTTTTCAGATTTATAAACCACAAACTATCAGATTTACATGAACCTTGTGTTTTGAAATAATCATATATGGGTTTCTAATTGTTATTAGGGGCAAAGTTTGGTGGTTATGGCTCATTTTTGCCTACATATGAACGACCTTCTTCAATTTTGCCGCACAATATAAATCAACAAAGAGACTGCAATGCAGCGCCAACTCCAGTTAATGTGCCCTTGGAGGTATATGAAAACCGTTCCAATTATTTTAGCCATTGTGTGTGGAAGTATTATGGAGTAACACCTTCTTATATATAAATTATAAATTATATAACTAATCACCACATGACTGTGTAAATGCTGGGTTTTCAGAATCCAAAAGCTCCACCACCTAAGAGACCAGAAGCTTTTGTCTACAACACTATTTCCTCTCATAATACGAGGGAAACTTTTGGCAGTATCTCTGGGAGAGTAGATTCATGCTTGCCGGCTACTAAAGTTACTAATAGTTTCCCTTCTAAAGGTGAAGCTTCAGGCAGATTAGGCAGTCCAATTAATAGTGGATTGCTTAAATTTCGAATCAAAGTTGGTTCTGACAGTACTGGATTGAAAAATGCAGCAATATACAGTGGCCTAGGACTTGATGACTCTCCATTGTCGTCATCAGAAAACAGCTCTGACTTAAGTGAAGGGTTGCTGCCCATATCTCAAAGTGCACCTGATGAATCTCCGTCTAAGATAATTCAGGTGACAGTTCTTCTGAGTTTCTAAATTATCATTTCAAACTGCATCTATATGCTTAACCCACTCTCTCTCTATCTTCTCCTTTGAACAGGCAATGACTTCTTTCCCAGTGCCTCATGGAGCATTGATATCACCTCTTCATGATAGCCTACTTGGGTTGTCAAGAAAGGAAAAATCATTACCATTACCCAAACCTGTGCTTTCTCTTGAGAATAAAAAGGACGGTTTGGCCAAGCTAGCCAATGAGATGACTTTAAAGCAAAATGACAATACATTGGTTAAAAAGAAGAAAAAGGAGGTGGTGCAGAGAGAAAGGCAGGTCAATCATAAGAATGAAGTTCATGCTTCTCGTGGGGAGGAGAAGACTACTCTAACACTTGTAGATCGAAAATTAGACAATGAGGCTTTTGAAAGCAAGGGTTTCCTGTCTAATGAGTTGCAATGCAAACCTGGTTCTGAGGGTACGAAGTCCAGTGCTTGCTTAGACCCACAAAAGAAGAAGCTTTCTCGTAAAGCTACACTACATGAAACAGTTAAAGACAAAGTATCAATCAAGAAAGAAAAGCCTGAAATTGTTGTCGATAAGAAATTGAATGTTGTACAGACTGCTGGTGGGAAAATAGCTGGTTCATTTGAGGAAGGCTTCAAGATTAAAACTGAAGCATCAAGAGGTAGAAAGGACACTGATTCTGACACTCCAGAATCAGAAAATAGAAGGCACAGGTTAAAACTTCACAGTAATGAGCAAGTAGGAGTAATCAATGGGGATTCTTTTAACAGCTCAAGGTTAGATGAAAACCGTATAAGTAAGGATGCAATTGAGAGGGCCTCTGGTGACTTGCGGAAGGTTAAAGGCCTAGAAGGCAGTGGAGTCAAAATGTCCAAATCCTCGAAGGTGGTTGAACCAGCAGGGGTGGCTCCTATGGATGAATGGGTATGTTGTGACATTTGCCAGCAGTGGCGCCTTTTGCCATTTGGGACAAAACCAGAACAACTTCCTGATAAATGGTCGTGTAGCATGCTAGATTGGCTGTAAGTTTGCTGCTTTTTCTCTGACAAGAAAGAATAATTTAAGTTAATGGTGATTCCGTGTTTAAAAATTTGATCTGATTTTGATAATCTTTTATTGATATCTTATTCCGTGCTTTTGTATTTGAGAGTTTTGCACATGTTTATCCTGCCAGTTAATTTGCTGTTGCAATTGTGTAGGCCTGGCATGAACAGGTGTGACATTAGTGAGCAAGAGACAACAGAAAAGCTTTATGCTTTGTACCAGCTACCATTGCCTGAGAGTGGAAATGCTTTGCAGAACCATGCCCATGGACTAATATCAGCTGATACTTCAAATCAATTAAAAAAGAAAGAAACTTTGAAAGAAATACAAAATCCAGTTAGTAGAAATGGCCTGACTCATGTCAAGAGTTCTCTGAAAGACCAGCAGTTGGAGTCGAGGAAAAATAGAAGTCTTAATGGCTTGAGTAATCCTCCAAATATATTGAGAAATTCAGTGGATCAATCTTCTAGTGACCTTAACATCTTGGCAGAGGGAAAGAACAGAGGTAAACTGAAAGAAAAATCCACTGAAAGAGGTGAGTTGTCCATCAGAAATTAATCTTCAATCTTGTAGTAGATTGATCCCTTTTTTGAAAAAAATTAATTTGATCTTCGGATCCTTCTTCTGCTGCAGTTAATTGCGACCAATTGAAAAGGAAGAACAAGAGACCTGAAGACATGCCCTCTGTTGATAATCATCAAAACTTCAATATGGACCTTGGAAAATTGGGTTGTAGTTCAAATTCTGGTTTGACAAATATGGAAGGTGGGGAAGGTATGCTGAAGCAGGGTGACATTGGCTTAAAGAAGAACAACAAATTGAGCACGGAAAATAAAATGCAAATTTCATTGAAGAAACGGGGAGGATCAGCTGAGATCTCCTCTGTTGTTAGGTCCTCTGTTAATCAACTAAGTGGTAAAAGTGCCTGCACAAAGAAAAGGAAACTGAATGATTGGCAAGATGATCAAAATTCTCCTAACAGTGGCCTCCATGAACCCGTGCATGTGAAGGAAGAAAATTGTGAAAGGTTGAATAAGAAGAAGAAGCTTGATGTGTCCAATGATTTCACTGATGGGATGGAAAAAATTAGCAAGGATAAGGAACCAAAACTGCAAAATAAGAAGATTATTGCTAAACGAACATCAGTTAGTAAGGAGTTATCGAAGAGAAATTTAGTTGCTCTACAAGTTTCAGCGGCAGCTAACTCTAGCTCTTCAAATGTTTCTCAATCTCATTTAACTAAAGCCAAATTTGGAGTGAAAGTATCTCCTGCTGAATCGGTTTCATCATCTCCCATGAGGTCATCCGGCCTCGATCAATTTGGAGGAGAAAAAGAGGAGATTACCTCTAATATTCATTCTGACTCTCATGCTCTCAACACCAACAGCAAGAAAATCAAAGCATCACCTTCAGTTCTACACCATTTTGTTACTACTGCTGATGCACATACTGTTAAGCAGCCTAGGTTGTGCAATAATGACAGCATGGAGCCCAGCCACAAGAAACGCAAGAAAGAGAAGAATCATAATGGTGCTGAAGGATTGGAAACCCCTCAAAATCTCAAGGGTCACGATGCTGAAGACCAGAGATCAGGTGCTTTATTTCAATCAAATAAAGCAGTCAGAATTCAGACAAAGCAAAATCGGGATTTTGAAGCAGGAAATAAAGGTGGTCTGAAAACAGTAGAAAAGAGGGATGGAAAATCAAAATGCTCTTCTGGAGGTGAACGCAAAGAAGAATCATCCCGTCCTTGTGGTGATCCATTACGAGTTTCTATTAGGGCGGGAGATTCTCATCAGCTTATTGCCAATGCCCCCAGTGATGATGTGGTAGAGTCGAAGAAAACACCTGATTTACTGGGACCTAGAGATGTTAATGCTTTAAAACTCAATAGAACGAAATCCTCCAATCAGACTGCTTGTGATACATTGAAAGAAGCCAAGAAACTCAGAGATGAAGCAGATCACTTGAAGGTTCCCTCATTGCTGCAACTCTCTTTGAACATTGTTGCTAAGATGGGATTTGTTTCCAATTCTTACGTTGTTTTCTTGTGTATTCTGTAGAATTCTGGATTCATATTTGAAAGTAATGAGCTTTACTTCCAATCTGCTCTGAAGTATCTACATGGAGCATTCCTTCTAGAGACTCTTAATAATACGAGTGGCAAGCCGGGTGATAATTCTCCCATACGATTCTATAGCATTACCGCTGAATTGTGCGAGTAAGTAAAAACGATCATTATGTCACTACTTTTTTGGGGCCTATTTGTAGCCTTTTAATGCAAGTAATTGATAGCTCACATTTCTTTTATGTTTGAAACTTTACTTTTCCAATGGTTGGTCTTTAATCACGAGGCCTTTCATTTTTAACTTTGCCTTTCCAATTGGCTAGCTCATGTTTGCTTTATGGTGTCTTTGTTCTTGCAACCATTTTAAATGATGCTAACTGATAAGTCAATCTGACCCATGCCGACTTTTGAGGCTGGAGATAAGTTAGTAAAATGAACCGTTGTTTTGTACCTGAAATTAAATCCTGCAACCGTCCACCTACTTCAGCTCGACCTTTGACCATGGCAGCTTAAAATAAACCATGTCAATACTTCATCAAAACTTTTAGACTCCCTCTTACGAAAGTTCCCTACTTTTTGGTTTGAACATATATTTAGAATATCTAGGATAGTTTTTGTCATTCCCGAGTTCGACATTGAAATCTTTGCGATGAGTTTCTTTGTTATCTTTTGTTTTATGGTCATAGATGTGTTTGAATTTTTATATAACTAAAATGTTCCAGCGTGTTTCATGTTGATGACTAAAACCTTATTTTAACCTGTAATCTCCAATCATTTCACAGGTCCTGTGCCCTTGAATATGAACGCCGCCGAGAAATGGCTGCAGCATCTTTGGCTTTTAAATGTATCGAAGTAGCTTATTTGAGGATAGTTTACCATAAACATTCAAGCATCAATGGAGATCGCCTCGAGATGCACTCGTTGTTTCGTACAATTGTGCAAGGTAATAGGAAAAAGATTATGAGACATAAATGGATTGATTGATTTATTGCAACTCTTCACTCTCCAATTAACATTGTGATGCTCTTTCAATGAATCCTTTCTTTAGGCGAATCTCCATCTTCTTCCGCATCAGATGTCGATAACTTAAGCAATCACGGAGCTATAGATAAGGCTACTTTTGACAAAGGTAGTTCCCTCAGTGCTCGAAATCACACCTGGAATGCTGGAACCTGCACAAGTTTTGCTCGGGTCCTCAATTTCGTAAGTTCCCATTTCTACTAGAACTCAAATAATTTTGTGAGATCAGATTCACCAGAAGTTTATACTGCTGTTCTCAATAGCTATTTCTTTTTACAAATATAAATCTTGAATGCGAACATCTGGATTGCTTCAACGTTGCAGGCGCGTGATATGAATTCAGCCATGGAGGCCTCGAAAAATTCCCGAAACGCATTTGTAGCAGCTAGTTCATGTGCTAGTGAAGGAAAGCATGTGGACTATGTTGCATCAGTTAAAAAAGTGATTGATTTCAGCTTCCAAGATGTAGGGGAACTCGTACAGTTGGTTCGAGTTGCTACGCAGACGATAACTCACTCGGGTTTTTGCAGTGGTAGAGATTAGGTCAAACATGTATATAGTTTTTTTTTTTTTTTTTGGATTATTCTTCCTTGAGGTGATCAGTTGAGAAAGCTAAGGGACTCACTGAAACTGACTTCAACCTGATGATATTGGTTAGGAACATTTAGGATGTTGTTACACAGTTCGTTACTTACCAATACTTCTGTACAAAGCGAGATCAATTAGGAAAATTCAAAATGTAATTTTTAATTAATCTTGAGCTGAGAAATTTTCTTTTTTCTTTTTTCCTTTTTTCTACCCTCCTGAGGGTCTTGTAAAGCCTTGATATCTTAGCTCCTAAAAGTGGAGCTCTAGTGAAGAAGAAAAAAGGTTGCAGCCTTTTAGGCCAACCACATTTTCAAGTGTTCAAATAATAAACTCTCTATTCATTTGGCAACCATAATGAAGTATTTATCCAGAAATTACAGTTGTGTGTACAAGTTTTTCTGCTCTTTTGTTTGTTTTGTTTTGTTTTTTTGCCCCTCATTTTTCAAGGGTTGAAATTTGGGTTGGAGTTTGTTTGGGAGATTGTTTTTAGAGCAATTAACTTTATGTTATGAGTACAAATTACCTTCCTTGTTGATAGACTTGTGATTTTTTTTCTTGATATCCGTAAGTGTTCGGGTAGCTTACGCGTACCTTGATTGATCTCACGGGACAACTCGCACGATCTTACAATATTTGAGTGTCAAAAAAATTCGTACGATATTAGTTTCTAGACAGGCGACTATCATGGATTGAACTGAGGTTGTCTCCTTTTTTACTATTAGACCAATTCATGATGATTTGTTGATAAACTTGTGATTTTGAGGAAACAATTCATTTATTTTACAACATCAAAAGCTCCTTGGCTTTTGAAAAATTATTTAATAGGTTTGAAAATTTAACTGTCTAAAGCTATTTCAAAGGGAAAAGAAATTAATTGGATTTAAAACCGTTTAAAATGTCTTCCTAATTCATTCGACTTTTGATTTGTTTTTTTTGTTTTTTCGTCTAATAAGTTGCAAATATATTTAAAATTTTCAAACAAGTTGATGTACTAAGTATTAAATTGAATCTTTTTTTTAATCTCCTAACAGAAGTATTAAATTGAATTTTATTATATTAAAAAAAACCGTTGAATCGCCCAAAACCTATTTAGACACAAAATTACAATTTTAAAAGCCAAGTTTAAAACCATATAAGACCTTTTTTAAAAAAAAATTCAAAATCTAAATAGACATAAAGCTAAAGATTTTGGACCTATTAAATACTTCTTAAAAATCTAGACTAAATAAGTATAAGGTTGAAATAATATTTGGGCCCCTATACTTTGAAGTTTGTTCAATTTCAATTTATGTAATTTTAATTGTCCAATTTTAGTCTCAATCTTAAATTTAATACCCTTTTAGTTTATTGTTGATTTTTCTAAAAAAAAAAAAAAAAAAAAAATACTTTTTGTTATCTATTAGCATTTTTACCATAAACTTTGTAAATATATTTACATGAAAATTATTATTATTATTATTTAACCAATTTCGGTAAAATTGAGGGACTAACTTTAAGATTTATTAAAAGTACAGAGACTAAAATTGGACAATTAAAAGTATATGGACTAAAATTCAGTAAACTTCAAAGTATGGGACCAAAATGGTATAGGGACTAGGAGTGATAGTTGGTTCAGTTTTGTTGGTTTTGGGGTCAACCAAGAACAAAACCAATGGATTGGTTTTCGATTGACATTTTCTTTTTTTCTCTTCCAAAATTTAATTTTTATTTCCAATGTTGTTTTGAATTGGTCATTTTTACTAATTTTAAATTAAAATTGGGTCTATTTCTTTTTTTATAGATTGAAATTGGACATTTTTTTTTCTTGGTACTTTCTAAATAAATATCATACATCCCATAATAATTTATCTTTTTTCTAAACAATAAATATATATGCACTGTAATAATTAAAACACTAAAAGATATCTAATATTGTTAGAGTTTATTTTTAAGAGTATACATACCCTCGATTTGGTCCAGTTTTGATTGGTTTTTCTAATCAAAATCCGATCCAAATCAATATTTTTTTGTTTTCTCCAAATAAAAACTAATATGTCTAATTTTATACTAAAAAACCAAATCAAACCAGTGGATCGGTTTGGTTTTTTGATTTTTTTTTGTAACACTCCTACTAGGGACTACCCTTATGATTTAACATGTAATTACAAGTTTTTTGTTGTTAAAAAACAGAACCATTTTGACAACAAATTTGGGTTTGGGATTTCAATGATTCAATCATTCAACTGTGTTAAGAAATTACCAGAAATCATTGCAAGTACAACAACCACTTTTGAAATGATGAAATCTATTGATATCTCTAACTACAAACTCTCTTTCCACAATCTCACTTATAAGCTTGAAAGCCTCATGACAATCACTGCACATTCTCAAGTTCTTCATTATTCTTATTGTAAGTCCTTTTGAAATGCTAATCAAACCAAATCCCAATGCCAATCTTTCACTGTGCAACCAAACTTTTTCTTCCTCTGCCTCCTCTTCTATATCAACAAACACCAACCCTTTGCTTCCTCTTACGTAACCTCGCTCCTTCATTTTCCGGTCCAACTCTCTTAGTAAACGCAACACTTCATCGCCTCGTGGGCACGACGTTATATCCCCAGCATAGAATACATAACTCGAATCTTTTATTTCGATCCAACTGCAGCCTGGTTCTTTCTGAACTCCGGTATGTTTCATCTCAACTCGGAGTCTATGAGCCTTCTCCATATCCCCAGCAGATGCATAAGCATTTGACAAAGTAACGTATGCACCGGCGACTTGTCTATTGGAATTCACAAGTTGCTGACAAGCTTTAGCTGCAATATCTACCCTGCCATGACACCTACTAGCTGAAAGCAATGCTCCCCACAACAATGCCTTGTCATCGGATGCTACCTCCATCGACTTTGCTAGTTGGTAGGCTTTATCTAGCTGCCCGGCTCGTGCTAGCATGTCGACAACGCACGTATAATGCTTAGTCTCGGGCATTATTCCATATCTCTCATACATGGATGTCAAATAATCAAGGCCCTCATTAGGAAGCCCTGAATGGCTACAAGCATGCAAGACTCCAACAAAAGTGATATGATTAGGTTTCAATCCTTTTCTCACCATTTCTTCAAAGAGTTGAAGAGACTTTCTCCCAAATCCATACTTTGCTGTGCTCACAATTATTGAAGTATAAGGAATAACAGAAGGGTTTGAAATTCTGTTAAAAACCTTATCAGAATACTCAAGACTCCCACATTTAGCATACATATCAACCAACACACTCGCAACTACGTCGCTCGAATCACACCCAAGACGGATCGCTGCACCGTGCACAACTTTCCCGGAAACCAGCCTTCCCAAGCTTGCACAAGCACTAATTACACTAGCTAACATGTAAGGATTTGGATGTTCAGAACTCAAACTACTGAATTCCCTAAATACTTTTAATGCATCGTCGCCGTGAGCATTCTGAGCATAAGCAGCAATCATTGAATTCCAAGAAACAATATTCTTACAAGACATGGAATTAAAGACACTCCTAGCTTTAACAACATCATTACATTTCCCATACATAGCAATAAGAGAAGAACAAACCACAATATTACCTCCATAACCAAAAATCTCAACATAGGCATGGAACTTTTCACCATGTCTTAAATTCGAAAGGATCGAACAGGCCTTAATCGCAGTTGCGAAAGTGAAGTCATTCGGAACAACGGAACTTCTCGACATTGCCCTGAACAATAAAAGAGCGGTATTCGGCCGACCATTGTCGATGTAACCAGCCATGAGTGAGGTCCATGACACAACATTTGGGTTGGGCATTTCGTCGAACAGTCGGTGTGCGGTTGCAACATTGCGGAATCTAACATAGCAATTGATGAGATGGTTGACGGCGACAGTATGGTTTAAGAATCCAAGCTTTAGGGCTATGGAGTGAGTCGAAATTGAAGAAACCAAATCGTTGCAATTTCGAAGATGGCGACTGAGATTTTGAATGGTTTGAAAAGATAGCCGTTCGTTTTCGCGGGAAAGGCAGGGCCTGGTGAGGGCGAAATGGAGATTTCGTTTCAACATCAGCCAAGAAATCTTGGGTGTTTCTTTCTTATGATGTTTACTTAAGCCATTATTTAGGTTAAATGCACAAAACGCTGTCGTTTTGAACCGAAATTTATTAAATCACTGCTCTTTGAAATTTGAAGGCAGTACCGTTATACCATTTTATTTTATTTTATCTATTTTTTTTAGTATAACTATATAAGTATAACCAAAGAATAAAATATCAATATCGACAATTTTGCATTCGACAAAATATTAATATCGACGGACATTTCTATAAATTACGAATTGTTTAGATTAATAATTTACTTTTTTCACTCTTAAATTAAGTTATGGACATTATTATTAGTATTTTATTCATATTGAACTAAATAGATGACATTTATTTATGTTTTATAAATATTAATAAAAGATATTGGAGATATCCATAAATATTTAATATTAATATTGAATCATTCGATTTATAGATATATCGGTGGATAGGTGGATGGTTGAGTTTCTTTAGTATAATTATTGAATTATATATATATAAAAGTGTGGACCGAGAAGAAACTTATAGAAGAAACTTTTTAAGGCAATCATATTGTTCCATTTTTGCCAATTTGAACACGCCTTAATCGATAAAGACGCCAAAGTCCCACCTCCAAAAAAAATTGTTGAACTCAACAAACACACGTACACGTACACATCTATCAAATATTTCTATTATCCTTAAAACATATTTATAATATTTTTTTTTAAAAAAAATCACTTCAATAAAAATAGAAACATATAGATAATATTGAGTTTAAATTCTATTTTGATCCATAAACTTAAAATTTTGTTCTCTTTTAATCCATAAACTTTTAAAACAACTATTTTAATCCTTACACTTTTAAAAAAAAATTATTATAGTCCACCCCTTAAATTTTTGTTTATTGTCGCTGACATTACTTTTACTTTTTCTTCTTTAATTTGTTTTTGTTTTTGTGATAGCCATGATATATTGCCAAATCAGCGAGTTGGATGTTAGAATCAAAATCAAAAATAAGACGAAGCTTTGGTGAGATCAATGTGCTAAAAAAAATGGGCAAAATACACTTTTGGTCCCTGAAGTTTGAGGTTAATATCTATTTGGTCCCTGAGGTTTCAAAACCTACATTTTAGACCCTAAATTTGAAAAATAGTTCTAAATGGTCGCTAAAATTAGTTTGACCGTTAGTTGACTAACGAAAATTTGATGTGACATGTTGAAGTAGCAAATTCTAGATAAGGTGAGCAACTTTTTTAAATTTATATTATTTTTTAGATTAGAAAATCTCTTTTTAACTATTTTTTTAGTTTTTTATTCTTTTCTTTCCCCTCTCTTTCTCCTCATCTTCTCCAATCTCTTAGCTTTCTCATCTTTGCATGCATCTCCCTTTCCCCATTTTCTCTCTCTCTCTCTTTTAATCATAAATTTCCTTCCAACCATCCAACCAAATTCCCCCAATCGCCCCAAATCTCCACCTTCGCTGCCATTAATGGCATTTCTTAAAACTCCTGCACTTCAAATAAATTGAGTTTAGTGTGCTAAATTTTGTGAGCCCATTTTAGTTTTTTTGTCCATGCCTAACCTCCATTACTAAAGCTTCAATCAAATTTGAAAGTCTCTCTCAAGTGTTCTTGTCAGCAATAATATATGTTAGTATTTGTGTGAAAAAACTATTTACTCAAAAGAAACTTGCATAACTATAAGAGGTTAATTAATGGATTAAATTTATATGGTCTTGGAATGGTAGAATTTCTTTCTTATATATTTTCTCTGTAGTTTTGTCTGTTGAATGGTCAAAATAAGTTCAAGGATATCATCAAGCAATTGCCTCTATTGAAAATGTTTAAATGTTATATATTAGAGTTTTGATTTCTATTGGAACAGCTACAACCTAACCGTGGCGTTACTGCAAGCATCAGACTGTGACTGTGAACAGCGGAGTGGTGATGACGACAGTAAATCTTTGTTGGAGAACAGAGAAAAAAAAGTGAAAAAAAAAACTACAGAAGAAATGGGAAGAGATGTTGAAAAGAAGATGATGGATGAGAGAGAAGGAATGAAAAAATTAAAAAAAATAATTTAAAAGTCATGTAATCTAACAAATGACATAAATTTAGTAAAAAAAATTACACCTCACTTAAAATTTGTCATCTCAACATGCCACATCAAATTTCCGTTAGTCAACTAACGGTCAAACTAACGTTATGGACCATTTACAACTATTTTTCAAACCTCGGGGTCTAAAATGTAGCTTTTGAAACCTCAGGGACCAAATAGACACTAACCCCAAACTTCAGGGACCAAAAGTGTATTTTGCCCAAAAAAAAATTTATGTGATTCATATGACCTATTTGATATTTATACAAGATGGCCGTTGAATTAGGGGACAATTAAATAATACAGAATAAAATAGATCATACACGTGGCACATAATAATTGGCAAACACAATATTTTGCTAAACAGAATTGCATCTAACAGAACTTTCTAGAATTCTTGTGTTGTGTATCCTTTTACATAGTTGACTATAGTGAGTTGGACACGTAGGATTTGCTTACAGTATTATTTAGGCTCATTTGATTTTTTTATTTTTTGTTTTTTAAAATTAAGTTTATTTCCTTTCCATTTCTTACCATAGTTTTCATCTCCCAAGTGAAAATGTTGAATTCTTAGCCAAATTTTTTTTTTAAAAAAAAAATGTTGAAAATTACTTTTTATTTTAAGTTCTCAAAAGTTTTAAAAAATTATTTATTGCAAAAAACTTTCATGTTACGAAACATGGTCTGTAGAGAGAAATTTTCATGTGACCAATTGCTACAATTACACACAATCAAAAGAGGTTTTTATCAAATGTATATAAAAATAAGTAAAATATCTCTATATAAATTTCCTTATTTAGATAGATGACATTTTCGAAGCTCTGTGAATACCTAAATAAAAGAGCTATACCACCTCTGAACTACAAGCGTAGATAAGGAATTAATTCTAGAAGGCGTTAAAATGTTCAACTTAAAATGTACTTTATCATCAGTCAAATAATTTCTTATGCTTGATGTTTCTGACTTAAATTTCAATTGATTGAGGCCAAAATCTCGTAAAGAGCATTAAAATTAAAAGAAAATGCCAAAGTACCTTTGCTCGAGTTACTAAAACCATAATTTAAAATAATTTTAAAATTATTAAAATCACTTGTCATTTTAAAATTATTCCAAAATAAATATGATTTTAATCATTCAAAATAGTTGTAAAAAACTTAGATACGGTATAGCCCAGATAATTATGAAGAAGAGAAAATCACGGATTAAGTGCACCCTTGCTCTATGAAAAAAGTCATAATTAAATTCATAAATTCATTTTGAATAATGGTATGTTAAAAGGAACAAAAGTGATTTGAATCATTGCTGCTTTTACCCACAAATTCGTCATTGTTTATTAGAAAATTCAATAAATTTTGTTACTCTACAATTATGTAATGAATCGAAGGTTTAGTTCAGCAAATTTGTACACAAAGGGTGAGGATAAGCTCAATAAGACATTCATTCAACCCATATTCAACTTGCTTTTATGGCATCATATCAGCCCACATATAAAGCATTTATTTATCCAAAAGAAAAATAAGCAAACTCAATAGGACGAAAATAACACATATTTCTTCTGAACTAAATTCAAAGACTAAAATGAAACAAAAACTTAAGAGTCCGAATACCAAAATGAGACAAACCCAGTAGTAAATTGTAAGAACTATTAGAAAAATATTAGAAATAAAAAGAAACCAACCGGTCACCGACAGTCTCCCTATAAAAACCATCGATTTTTGTCCAAAACCAACATCACCCGACCAATGACCACCCTCTAAACCCTCCAATTAAGACAAAGTCGAGGTCGAGAATGTGAGAGAGAAGAAGAAACATACCATCGTTCTGTGGAACTCCAAAGTATGGGAAAGAACAATCGTGGAAAGTTTTTGAAACAAGCAGAACAAATAAGGAGGTTTTCCAGAGACAAATTTTTTTTTCACTTCACCTGATGCTTAATATTCAAAATTAACAATAAAAAAGCAACAGATGTACAATTTTCAACTAAAATCAACCAAAGTCCAAGACGTCCTCGTAATACACTGACTTAGAATGATCCACTCATATATAAATCGGACCATTTTATATAAAAATAACTCAAATCTTACCCCCCCCCCCCCCCCCCCCCCTCCTCCCAAAAGTGCACACATAACTTTATAACAGGGGTTTTTTCTCTAACCTCGTCCGGATGGCAAAATGTACAACCTTCTTTCCATCAGCTCCTGGTTTTAAGATTTCATGAAAAAGCGGCACACAGACTACAGAGGCTACAGCAGGCAGCACCATACTCGTGCTCGAGCCCCGCTAAAACCACGAGCCTTTCATGCTATCTTGAATAGCACCAAGCCCACTACTCTTGCCTATGGTTAAGGCAAGATCAAGCCAAGTACCTAAACAAGTGAGGGTTGTCTTTGTCTCTCTCTAAATAGTCCCGGGTGATCAGGTCTTCGATTCTCTTCTTTATCGCCTTGAAATCGGGCTGCATAATGTTCGTGTTTCCGTAACTATGAGAAGTTGAGAGAAAAGAATCATTGCGTGAAGTTACAAGAGATGTGGTGTACTACTAACCTTGAACATACGACCCAACTGCTCGACGCACTCCATCACTAGCTGTTGATGACCCAGAACTTTCCGGCTCTTCATGATACGCACGATCGAGGCATCGATTGCATATCTTCGATCCTTGTCGACATCTTCAATGACTTTCTTTTTCTCATCCACAGGCGGAAGAGGGATCTACACGATAAACGACACCACATTCAAATTGTTGGAGAGGACCATAACAAAAAAATTGACAAGACGACGTGACGACCCATATACCTTTATTCTCCTCATTTTGTCAGAGAATTTTGCATTGAACTCAAAATGATCATTCGGAGAGATGGTTTTCGTATTCGGCTCCTTATTAAGAATTTTATACTTGGCACAGGACAACGAGTGGAGCAGTCTAACAACATCATCGTCACTCAAATTTAATTGTGTCATGATTTCGGAGTAACTAAGTCTATCTGAGGAATTGAATAGCAGCAGGGCAGAAGCCTACATTTAATAATAAGCAGAATCAGTACCACAAGAAAGAAAACTTGTCATATCAACAACAATACTTCTTAGGGAGAGGTCAAAACAACTTTATAAGCATATCACCTGATAAGTTGTCACAATCAGCTCCATTGTTTTCGGTTCAAATTTTCCACTGATGTTACAAGTACCCAATGAGTAAATCCATGTAAGTTTTCTATGCTTGGTTTTTGTTTGATAAAACTCTCTGAAAACTTCAACACACTTTACCTGAATCAAAAAGAACACGTGGAATGTTATATCGATGTCCTACAAGTTTGAAGGCACAACCAAAACTATCGCATTATAATTCCTGCCCGCCCAAAAAGATAAAGAACAAAAACCAATGTTTACCATCTCTGCCGGCAGGTTGAGGTCAAAAGACTTGTAGCTTGGCCAAAAACCAGTAGTCAAAACAGTAACAGTCAAGTCGATTCCAGGACTAGCTTGTGGATTATTGCTCAGATACTCCTCGAAACTAGTTTGGTTCTCCCTTGCCAAAGTCAAATCAGTGACCTAAACATATGAATATAACATTAGCAGCTCATTCTTCCTTCCTTTTTTTGTAAGAGATGTAAATAATTATTTAAATGGATAACAGATTATTGTTTTTGTAGAAAGCTCATTGCATAAACTGAGATAAATTAAAATTTTCTAACATTAAAAAAAATCATAGTAAATTTATGCTTACCATTCCCTCCATCTTAGAGGTGAACTGGCCACCACATTGTTGCTTCAACTTGGTCAATATACTTCTCTCGTGGTCATCGTTGGCACTCTTGTCAAACAGAAGCCTTCGGGCAAGTTTTTTTCTGCGACCAGTGGTATAAAATAAGTTGTTTCAAGATATATATATATATATATATATATTTTCAAAACACACACAAATGACACTGGAAGACTCTTATCAAGGCCATTAAAAAAAAGACCGTTCTGTAAGAGCAGCAACCGTCTAAAAAGTATCAATACTCACCTATAGAATTCAGCAAACAGATCTTTGTCGCAGATATATGCCAGCAACTTCACGACCTGTATTTTTAAATCATATGAATTCCAAGTTCCAACACTAAATGAACTTCAAATGAATAATAAATAGAAAATTACCTTCTCAAGTGTCTCCTCAATTGCTTCATCACTCAACTTCTCACTCCCACCTTTCTTAAGGATGTTATCACAAAAGGTAGCAAGTAATTCTGCACTAGAACTTCCAGCAACACCCTTATTGCAGAAGACTTCAAAAGCTTCCTTGAGAGCCTACACAAAAGCACACTTCAAATATGCGTAGAAGTATGGCGGTATAATGAATTGCACTGAATGTTAATGAAGGTGAAGTAACATACCTTGTGAAAAAGAGTGTGGTTTTGGAAACAATCATTCACATAAGCCAAGTACTTGTCGTGAAGCTCAATCACTTTTCTTACAAAAACCTGAATTCATGCATCTCTCTCAGCTATAATTCACAACAAGACTAAGAAAAAGTATAATCTTAGTTTGAAAGCCACAAGACATACCTGTTCCTGTAGACCAACTATGTCCTTTTTCTCGGCCTAACAGAGTAAGAAAGAACGGAGACAAAACAAAGAGTCATTGTGATCAGTAAAAAGCCTTGTCTAAAAATATTATAATAATAACTCCCTTTCTGCATATTGTTTAAAAAAATGTACAAACAGCTGCATCTTTTGTATACTTGGGGCTTTAAAACGAAGTTACAAGCCCTAGCATAAAAGTAATAAACACTATATGTTAGTCCTTTATTGGACTGAGTTCATAACTGAGTGGTTGCATATTATCCAATAAATGAATAAAGAAACCAAAGAAATTGGTCTGTCAACAAGAATTTCAAACTAATTAAGATAGAAACCTTCTTGTTACTTGCAGCATCTTCTGCCTGTTTGACCAATGCTGTTCCTTCAGCAGTGACATGCTGCATAAATAATACAGGAAAAAGATCTCTTTAAATAGAAAGTAATTTGAAAATTGAACACGGGATTTATTCTAACACACAATACCCTATCAAGCCAAAAACAAAAAGTATAGAGAAAAGTATAAACGCAGGCTACCAACCTGCTTAAATATGTTGGAAACTGGGTCCAATCCCTTGGGTATTTTGGAGAAGAGACGGAACATCCTTGACAAATCTTCCACCTAAAAAAATCCATCACCACCATAAGCCGAAAAAAATCAAGAAAAGGGAAAAGGAAGACAAGAAAACAAAGGACATTGAAGAAGAACCACATTTAAATATATTATTTCAAATATGGGGAAAATATACAAAACACAGTTCATAGTTAGTACCTTGTCATCTCTAAGCAATGCATGGCATCCTGAATGCTCTTTTTCCAGCAGTTGAGTAGCATACACAGATAACAGTTCATGTTGAACTTTCTACAAGAATGAAAACAATAATAAACGAGGGAGATAAGGAAAGAGATCTATAGAAATATTTATAGAAAGCAGAAGGATATCACAAAAGTTGACCACAAACCTCCAATAACTTTGGCTCACTACTAGAGTGCAAATAGTGAGAAACTCTATCCTTTTCTCGTTTCAAGCACTCCTCTGCCTAGAAAATCAATCAAATCAGTAAGAAAGCATTTCTATGCATTGGGAAAATGTAATTCAACTGATTTTTTTATTTAAAAAAATATACAAACAAATTTACTTTTAGCATATAATCGGGACAAGAATCTTCTAGGATCCAATTGGAAGCCTTCCTGGAGTAATAAGCAGCAGTATCTTTAAGCATTGCAGCTTCAAAGTCATTTTCATAGTAATCCATTTGCCCCATCCCAATCTCCACAAATATATCTAATACATTCTTTAGTAGAGCTCTATCAATCTGCTCTCCTTCACGTTCTTGATCAATCTGATTTACAAGACCATAATTATTAAGCACGTTCAAATCCCAAAGCAAATGCTTCAGTTGAAAGAAAAGGAGAGGGGAGAAGGGGGAAAACGTACCAATGAAATTACTGCATCCCTCACTTTACTGTTTAGCTCTTTGTACACCTGGGATGAGTAAAGATTAAGATTTAAACTAAAATTTGTGCCTTATGATAATCAAATGAATCTATTAGTAAATAAAAGTGGAACAAGAGGTTCAAGCATGGACTTTCTAATGAAGCCACAAATTCAAAGTTGCAGCATACCAATTCACGGAAGCATGTGAGGCCAACTTCATTGAGAGGTGGAAGTGATCTTCGAGCGATGAAGTATCGATCAAGATAGTGGAAGAAGCGAGAAAGCCACCTCACCATGACTTTATGGTTCGTCCACCTTTTGACCAGTTCTCTCAACATGAACTCGTCATGCTTCTCCCTCAAGGATGGTAAGACCTTAGTTCACCACAATTAACAAAAGCACGTTACGATTTAAATTATTAGAATTCAAATGTCGCTATCAGTTATTCTCCTAAATGAAAAAATCCAGCAATACAAATTATACATTAAAGGAAGAAACAAATATTTAGAAATGTGAATATGTGCCCACGGCCCCACACATGTTGTTTTCCAAAAGAAGGCATGCATGTAAGCATTTCAAAATTGCACCATGTGACAAAGTTTAAACAATGGTGAAGGAAAACTGAAACAAAAAAATTTGCAGTATGTACATGCATTGGTGGTCTGATGGATAGGTAAGTTTAACTCTGAAATCTTCATAGACCAAAATTAATGCAAAATAATCACATGGTCACAACCTCCAATACTAAGCAAATGTGAAGGTTGAATTTATGCAGTGCAAACTGTGCGTGTGTGAATTCGATTTTGATCGCAACAATTTTCAATTGAGCAGATTTTAGTAAGCTCCCTCATCTTTGAAGTGATCTCTACTCCTTTTCTGTACTTTCCACTTTTTTTCATTTAAATGATACAATAATCTCGAGTTGTTGATAAGTGATATGTATCAGATCGGAAAGGATGTCTCAGATGAACTTGTTTCTCACCATAGAAGTGATGTACTCTTCAAAAGATTCGCGGTATTTATCATACAGCTGCTGGGAGTAATCATGTGGCGGCTTTTGAGTGCACATGTTATATATGGTACTGCAAATGAAATTCAAAAGAAAACAAACCAAACATCATAAGATTACTTGCCAATAATATGCAGAAGATTGAACAAGAAACTTCGAACAACACAAGAAACAGTACGTGTAAAGCATCATGTAATCCTCGGAGCTGAACTGAGGCTCAGGCAAGCCCTCAAGAATGTTCTTCAACTTTGTGATTCCCTTCTGCATAAACTCCCATCCTTGCTCCAAGTCAATAGTCTTCCGCTCGCCCATTGTCATGTCGACACAAATCTCTTAATCGAGGACCCAATATTCAAAAATACCTGCAGATCATGAAAACAGACTTCGATGTTGGCATTTGTGCTAGAGATAAAGCACGGTTCTACAGAAAGAAAACCCTAAATCGATAATTCAGCCCTTCATCCATGTATGAAACAATAATCAAAAGAAATGCAGCGTCTCCATTAATATAAGCTTAAAAATAGAAGCTCCAGAAATCATAGAGAAGGCGAGATTAAACAAGCTCCTACAAAATCCAAGGTATCATCGTCATTCGTTCTTTATCAAACACCTTCGTCAACGAAAGTTCAACACATAAAATAAACAACGAGAACCAAAATTCAAGGCAAAAGATAAACAACGAGAAAATAAAACAATCCTAATGATCTAAAAGTAGATCCAGAATCACACATAAAACACCATAAAAAGGCATCATCAGGGCAAGAAAAAAAGGACGACCTGAAACGGTCGTCGACGAAACCCTAATTTCCTAATCGAGAATCGAACCCCCTAGAGATGATGGCGGAGGAAGAGCGAAGCCGACGGAGCTCCGCCGGGAAAATCTCAACGGCGACAAAAGATGAGAAATGCGATAGCGGTCGGGAGAGGGTGAAAAAAACTCGAGGCCCCGTTGGATGGGTAGTGAATGAATGACCCTCTTCCGTGTTTAAGGATTTTTTTTTTAACCAATTTTAATTCTTCGGATTTTCGTCGTAGATTTTTTTAATTGCTTTTCTTGCAAGAAAGGGCTTTAACTCCGTGTTTTTAGTCTTTGACCCCTATAGTCTTCATATTTTGTTGTTGTTGCCGTTTTATGGGCTGCAGACGTAATTTTAGACCATTTAAATCTATTGGTTTCAAAATAAAATAAAATAAGAGAAATTTGCACGTATAAAAAAAGTGTCAAACTATTTATAGAAAATAAAAAAATTTATTGATAGATTTCTATCATTTCTATCGCTGATAGACTCTAATAAACTTCTACGTCTATCACAACTATCTAAAAATTTTGTTATTTTATGTAAATAGTTTTCCTTATTTTTCTATTTTCTAAAATTTTCCTTAAAATAAAATAAAAATAATAAAAATAAATAAAAAATTGTAGACCATCTATCAACTATGTAGTCCTTTTTAAAAAAAAAATTGTGAATATAGAGCAAGGAATCTCTAGGTATCAAGTTCCCTTACAAAAAATTGTTCTCCGTTTAATATTTTTTTAAAAAAAATCAACTAAAATATATTTTTAAGAAAATTTTCAATTAAATAGTTAATTCTTCGTTATGGATCAATGTATATAGTTAATTTCTCATCTTAATTAAAATAAAATAAAATGTCACATTAAATTATTTAATTATCTATACAAACATTATATGTATACTTTTTAAATAATAATGGGGTGGAACGTGAAATGCCATTTCTTGTCTATGTTAATTTCGATTTTTTGTGCTAAAATGTAATTATGATCAAGTTCTGGAGTAAATTGTAAGATTACAAAATTATATTTTATATTTGTTTTGTTTTGGAAAGTAAACTTTCTAATTAGCAGGTTTATTCTAAATTTTTGCCTTAAAAAAATAGTTACATTCTAAATATGGTTTTGAAGATTCAAAGAATCCAATCTACTCTAATTTTTTTTAGTTCAATTTGACGAATCACTACTATACTAATTTTAATTTTTAAATAAAATAATTATGAATCTAAACTTCATAATTAGTTTTCTTTATTCAAATTTACATATTTTATGCTTTCTATAATATTGTTTATTATTGATAATTTTGGATCAAAAACAAAAATGACATAACAAGAGGAGCAGCTTAAGCAACTAAAGGACAAGTAAATGAGTGGTTGGAGCGAATACGGGTCAAGTCGGTCCGGTCTAGCTCGATACCGAGGCCGAGGCCAAGACCGAGTTTTAGGTGCGCGAGCTCGACTAAGACATACCTAGACTTTTGGGAAAGATCATATAGGTCTAAAGCAAAGCGGCCACTTTGGGGTCAGCCTCGGGTCCGAGACCGACACTCAATGTCAAATCCGCAGCTAAGATTGAAACCCTAAAAGGAGAGGAGATTGAAAGGACTTGAGGGAAGTCCTAAAAGGAGAAGGAAAAAATCTACGAAAATGAGGTAAGTGAATTTCCAACTAAGAATTATTCTAGCATTAAACCCCTTTTATGACTTATGCATCGGAGTGTGTGGCCTACACCACACCAGTGTAGTTCTTTTCTTGCAGGTTCTCTCTTCTCTAAATTACAAATTTAGCGTTGAATTTTGTATTTAATAAAAAAAGAGAATAGTGTTGGTTTAAATAAAGGTCAAAATGTGTACCCCTTTTATACTTAATTAGTAAGTTAATGCATTAAACACATTCACAACTTTAAATGCAAATGTTAAGGGTTTAATGATCTTTTTCATGTTCGAAGTATTGTGAGTGGTCTAAAGATTCTAAACTAACGGAATATTGTCAAACTATGTTTATGATAATCTTATTGTTAAAAATTCCATTTTCTAATGCAATTCGTAGGTCAAACCAATGAAATTATCCTCTCAAAACAGTAGAGAGATGTTTTTCTAGTTAAACGTATATCAACACAACGAAAGAACGAGTCTTTCCTATTTCCGAGCTACTAAAGGAGGTGGACCTTTCACTGTCACCTTAGAGGAAGTCAATTGACTACTCCATATGACCATGTTTTGGAAGGTAGAACGAGACCTACTACACTTGAGCTACATTCTCGACATAGTCGCTATATCCACTAAGTACGAGATTACTGATCAAAGACTTGTCAATTGAGATGGGTTCCGTCCTTATTAGCGGAGGAATAAGGCATCCAACAATGTTGTGTGTCACTGATCGTGTAGGTCTCATTTGGTAATAATTTTGTTTTTTGTTTATGAAAATTAAGTTTATATATACTACTTCCACCCATAAGTTTTTATAATTTTATATTCACTTTCTACCATTGTTCTGAAAACTTAAAAAAATTAAATTAAAATAAAATAAAAAATTAACCTCTAAGTAGGAAGGTCGTGCTATTACCATTGAGCTAAGCTCGCTTTGGCAAAAAAAAATTTAAAATATAATTATTGTTTTTCACGACTAAGAATTTAAGCGCGTGTTTGGTAGATAATCTGAAAACAACAAATTCAATGAAAACCCAAATTGTATTTCATATTTTTAGATATGTGATTAGTAGCCGATTAAGAAATTGGATTCTAATTTAAACAATTGCTTAGAATATGTTTGATACTACATATATAAATCATAAACTTAGTTGTAGCTACCCACTAAATATTATATGGCAATAAATTATTATTAATTTATTTATGAACATGTTTTATGTTATTTATTTTTACGAATAATTATTATTTTGTAATATTATATAATTTATAACATGACATACTTTACTCAAATGTTTTTATCTTTATTTAATATAATTGTTCATTTTAAAATTTAAATTTCAAAAGGATATAATGAAAACATGTAAATGTTATTTTTAAAATTTGCATTGTTTGGATCACAAAATCATAAAACAGTTTAAAAAATAGGATTTGGATTATCTGTCAAACACATATTTCTTGAATATAGTAGATCTAAAAACATGAAACATAATATGGATTGTCGACCAAACAGACTCAACAATTCCTTAACAAAGGTTAAAAAAAAAATGAAAACGTCGGGGAAACAAACATAAATTTAAAAAACATAAAACTAAAAACAAGCTCATTACCAACCCAGTTGTAGTGATATGAAAACAACAATTATTTAATAACAACAATTATTTAATAAAAATAAGATTGTATTTCATATTTTCAATCTATTTGTAGACATGTGTTTGCTCACATAATTAGAAAATGTGTTTCAATTTAAACAATAGTTATAACCTATAAAAAATAATTGTAGTTACCATCTAACTTTAGGTTTGAAATTCAACCATTGTTAATTAAATTACAGACATGTTTTATACTACTATCAATGTTTTAAAAAAAAACATAAAACACAGTACCAAACGGATTCTAAATCATTTGATAATTCGGATGGGTGTGAGCAAAGTATTCATATTTATAAAGTCATGTATCAATTAATCGAGAATATAATTAGTCAATTGATTCGCTTATAATATAAGAAATTATATTACATCTTCACAAGACTTCAAAATAAACTAAATTGTTATAAATTGTAAGGTAAAAGGAATAAATCATTACATACTAAAATTTAGTCAAAACTCAATGACTAAATTTATATATTTTTTCTTTCACAAAAGTTCATTTACCAACTTTTTATCTCTAACATTTTTAAAAATTTAACCATACATAGATTGAAAATATTTAAATTTCTAATCATTTAGTCGTTAGTATATATCTTAACTAGAATTCAACACATAGATTGAAAATAATTAAACATCTAACTTTTAACCGTTGATATCTATCTTAAACTATGATGCAAACACGTTCATTAAAAATAATTGAACATTTAACCTCTTACGCGTTGATATAATTTTATACCAGAATTCAAACACATCTATTAAAAATAATTGAACATATATAACTTCTTAATCGTTAATATATATCTTATACTAAAATTCAACAAATGGATCGAAAATGTTTGAATATCTAACATTCTAGTCGTTTCGTTAGCGTGTAAATATTACAATTCACTAAAAAAAAAGAAAGAAAAATGGGACACAAGATGAAGTTTTGTCTAGAGGTTTAGAATAATTGGAGTGTGATTGTTGGAAAATTGGGATACCTAACGTGCTAAGATGACCCCATAGGCCACACCCTCAACACTCCAAATACTCAAAATTAATGGTTTTTTTTGTACTCTTTTGTTATTTATTGTCTTTAAAAGATGAGATGTACTTTGTTATTTGAAATAATAATAATAATTTTAAGTTTACAAGTTATTATAAATTTTATTATTTATTATTTATTTTTATAGTGAACACAACGTCTATGAAGTAGCAATATCTTCGCGTGGACCTGATTGACTCTTTTTTAGTTATGAAGTTTTGAAATCTATATTTGAATTTTTAGTAATAGGCTCGTTTGGTCCCTCGTGTGTTAAAAATATACACTTATTGTCAATAGTGAATCCATACCCTGTTCTAGAAGGAGTGTAAATTCATATAAGGTTAACTTTCAAATTTTGTCATTAAGACCTTAAATTTCCTTACCTACTATGTCTTTTATGATTTTATTTATTTTTTACGTTATTTTTTTAAGTTAGCTTAAATCTTTTTTTTTCTTTCCAAAAGTCGACAAAAAAAGAGGACGGGTATTGTTTTCTTTTTAGTTTGGCTCACTTGCAACCCGCTAAAGAAGCACAATTGTAACGCTTTGAAATGTTAGGTGGATCACCAAATTCTATTTGTACCACCTTCTCTGAAAGTAGTATTTCTTCTGCTGCATATTTAGTACTTTATTATGACCCAATTTGATAACAATTTCGTTTGTTTTTAAATTTATGTTTGTTTCATCTTGGTTTATCTAGTATGGTTTTCACGTATTCATAAAGAAACACTTGAATTCCTAATCAAGTTCTAAAAACAAAAACAAGTATTTTTAAATTTTGGCTTGCTTTTCTTTAAAACATAAGTAGAAATTTTCAAAAACAAAAATGGTCGTCAAATAGAGCTTAAATTCATAGATTTGATTTGTATATGGTAAACTTGTAGATTTTTATAATATGTGGTCATTCAACTTAAAAAAGGCAGACTTTTAAGTTTGTATATATGCAAATATCAAACTTAAAATTTTATAGATTAAACTATGAACTCCCAATTTTGTTTTTAATAGACCCTTGAAACTTTTAATATTATAGTGACTATAATTTTACATGGACCAATCTCACACCATTTTGTGTGTTTGTGAGTACTTGCACGAGTGTAAGTTTAATAACTAAAATAGACATTTTAATTTTTAAATGTTTAGACTACCACACATATCTGTATATATGTGGTCTCTGAATCTCAAAAAGCAAATTTTTAAGCTTGTATATATAGGTAGATACCGAGCTAGGCTATGAACTCGTAATTTTGTTTTTAATAGACTCTAGAAACTTTTAATTTTATAGTGATCGTAATTTTACACGAACTGATCTCACACCCTTTTGTGTGTTCGTGAGTGCTTGCATGTGTGTAAGTTTAATAACTAAAATAGATATTTTAATTTTTAAATATTTAAAGTACCAAACTATTAAAAAGTTTGAAGTTTGAAAGCCATAATATAATATATTTGAAATTTATTATTAAAACTATATATTTATAAAATAATTAGCAAGTAACACGTGTCGTCTTCTCATAAGTACAATGCCCGATAGCTGGAATCCTCGACAGCCAAGGCTAGAGTGAAATTTAACTCGACTATCTAACACAATAATATGAATTTACTTTTAAAAAAATATAATATTTAAGTAAAAAATAAAAATAAAATAATAATTAATACAATTGAAAAAATTATATCTTATAAGTTATAATTAATTAGTCGTGATTTAATTAATTTAAAATATCAGACTGATGTGACATAAACCCCACAATTGGAGTTGTTCGTAACTGTGTGAAATATAATATTAATAATAGAGTGATTATTCATTTAGGATATGGATGTCAAACCAAGTCACGTCATATAATAAAAATAGTTGATGTAAATATGGAGGTCCCGATTTTATAGAAATATCGACATTGATGGAAATTTCAGAAAAAATTATAAAAATTTATAAAAATTTATAAAAAATTGTTATAATTAATTAATGAAATTTTGTGAAATCAGAATATTCTCAAAATATTCTTGAAATTTCGAAATTTCGTCAAAATTGGGAGAAAAACTAAATTTCCCCCAATCAAGATTTTGAGGTCGAGATTTCGATGGAAATTTTCCACTATGGTTTCAAGACATAGCCCTAAATTTTAGAAAAAAATTATTTTAATATTTGAAGTCAATCGTTGTGCACTTTTGTTGCTTAAATTTATAAGGAAAAATATAGTGTCCGTTTATGTGAGCAATCTAAACACATATATATGGAACAGAAAAAGAAAAAAAAAACAAACAAAAACACGTGGCATTGGTAAATCATACATGCGGTTGTCTTCTTCCTTTCAACTCATACCTCAGTTTTTGTTATTTCATTTATGATTTTTTTCCTAACCTTAACTAACCTCTAAATATATCTTTCGTAGGTGTTTAAATTTGTTCACATAAATAACATATAAGCATATACAAACTTTTATGTCAATTAATTTAACTATAAAAGTTTCCAGGGTTGTTTTGAAACAAACTTCAGTATTTTTTTATGATTTAACATTTTTTTATTAATCTTTTAAATTACTTTACTTTTTTCCTTTTTTTTAATGTTGTTAAATTCAACATTAGTATAGATGTTTGATTGGTTGTTCTCTTAATGTTGTATATTTTAAGTACAACAAAGTAGAGACATACGAGGATCTAAGCCTCTTACTCGAAAAGAAACATTAAAAAATAGATTAAATTCATAGTTAGGAACTTCAAATTGGATATTTAATTTAAATATTTATAACACGAACAATATTTCCATTAATATTAATTAGGTTTTACTATATACATATATATATATATATAGAATCACTCTCAATATACTTATCCCATTTCTAATCATTTTTCCTTTTACATTCCATATTTGAACTTTTTTTAGAATCACTCATTGACTCCACTGTGCCACCATCGCCGCTTAACTCTTCAAGAACACTATTGATCGGTCTTCCCCACAAGCTCTTGTGTACCCAGATTATTTTAGTACATCATTGACTTACACTTGCCACAAGTCTAAGTTGATCATTCCTTCGAAAATTTCCACATTAAACTTACCGAACTCATAAAACTTGACACATATGTTTCACTCCTGGAAAATCAACAAAAAATGAATAACTCACACTATTCACAATATTGTAGCAAATTCTTTTCCGCTGTGGTAGTCCAAACAATGTTGCAATGACAAAGCATAATCAGAAATTCAAGAAACTACAAACCTAAAACTCCGACACAAGGAAAAAACCTCTCACTTATACCGTAAAAATAAGCAGGAAAATTAAAAGAAAACAACAAAAATAAGAAAACACAAGAATTTACGTGGAAACCTCCCAACCTGAAGAAAAACCACGACCTATATATATATGAAAAATCATTACAATCACACACAATAATTATCTCATCGATCTTATTTACAAAAGCACTATTTCAAAGCTTATATATAGCTAACACAATTTTTCCACTCTCAAGCTATAATACATAAAGATAATTTAACTAAAGTTAGCACACTAAACCTTAAAGTGTTTTTAACTAAAATAATTTGAAACAAGAAACGTAATCTCCTTTCACAGTATTTGGAGCTCATCGCTTCCTTTAACATTTTCAATATGGAACAATTATTCTTTTAATATTTTGCCAAAATCTTACCGTGGTTGACAACGGACAATAACTTCTTGCTGAAATGATGCACGAGATGAAGGAAAAGGAGAGAGATGGGGTTAGAAACACCCACCTCCTTTGGTTCAAAATTAATATATTTTGTTATCTCATTTAAAATTTCTATATCAACACATAGTGCATAAACTAGTTAACTGTCTTATTAATTTTTTATTAAGTCAACTAATGGTCAAATAATTTAAAATTATTAGAGTTATCTTTTAAAATTAAGAGACTATAGCGTTTATTTTGAAATATCAAATTCAATAGAGATTTAAATGAAACTTTATAATAGAAGTATTTTCGTAATATAAAATACTTATGTCGCAATAATTCTTCAAAATTATTCCATGGAATTTGCCATTTTTTAATATAAAATACACATACAATACAAATTTCGTTTTTTTCCCCTCCTTAAATTAGCCGTTCACCTTTTTCATATTTCCAGCCCAGCCCATCAGTGTCGACTTAAGAATTATTGAAAATAAATTATTTTGAACCACCATAGTTATGACGTGGTCCAATCAAATCATTACACGTAGAAATTTATTTTAATGTAATAGTACTTGTTATGGTAGGTTATATTGGAATTTGAATTTTTAAGAATGGTGATACAAACTATGTAGAATAATGTAAATTACTAATAAGCTCAGCTTTGGTTTAAAATTTGGAGTTGTGTTCTTATTAAAATTAACTTTTTATAATTAAATTATTTAAAAATTATATTTGACGTAAAAGGTTTTTTAAAATAGAGGAAATAGTATTCTTTAATTGAATCTAAATTTAGAAATAAATACCATTTTTATCATTATACTTTCAAACATGTAACTTTAGTTTATATATTTTTAATGGTTCAATTTAATATATTTATTTGTTGAATTTTAATTCATGTACTTTCAATTGATGGAAGAGTGGATTATATGCCCTACTAAAATAAAGCATTTATAAAAATTATATTTTTTAGAAAAAATATTATAAACAAAAAAATAAAAATTTAATTATTTACCAATATAAAAAAAGTTAGCAACAAAATTAATTTGGCTCATTTTTCTATATTTTGAAAATAATTTTATTCTTTAATATAATATTTCTTTAAAAAAAACATTTATAAAGGGCAGAAAATGGTAATAATAAACGGATTACCCACAGAGTAATAAAAAATCGAATTTCCCATTTGAATTCGTTTCTAAAAATAAATAAATAAATAAATAACTGAAGTTATAAAAGTAAAAATAATAACGTACGATAGCGGTTCCCAATGTTTAAGCAAGTTCCAATTATATTCTGACACCTGTCGCGGCAAAACAACCGATCAGTCGCCGACGTTCATGGATTTGTCGAAATCATACTTAGTTCATATGGCAAGTAGTTGCTAAAAAAATAAAAGATAAATTAATTAAAACTCTAAATTTTGTTGTTTATAAAATAAAATAAGATATATAATTGCATCAATTGAAATTATAAAAGATTAATAAATAAATTAACTCTAAATTTTTATAACTCAATCATTTTAGATATTTATAATTATTTTCACTTAATTTTTTATACTCCAAATTATCTTAATAAAATTATTTTTAACTCCAAATCCTACCAATGTGGCAAGAATTAATCACATCATCTTTTAAATAGGCAGAAAAATAGATGAGAACGAGAAAATAAAAAACCACTCAGATTATTACAAAACTGCTATTGTTAATTTGATTTCAACCGTTATTTATAATATTGCAATAATTTTTCCATTTAAATAAGTAATTTGTATACGTGAAAATCATTCATAATTTTAAAATTAAAATTTATTTAATAAAGTATCTAAATTGATTCACACGTATAAGTTTGATTTTAATTGACAACAATTATTAGATTGGAGCTTTAATTGTGATTTTGTTGATGATGAAAAATTGATCAACTAGTAGATTTGTATATTCGAGAGAAAAATAATTCAAATGTCATGCAATGACAAGAAAAAATTGAAGATAAAAAATAAATAAACTCGTAGAAAAAGATAAAAAGATAAACCCATAATTATTGAATAAAAAACTCGTAGCACCCAAAAGAGATAAACTTGTAGCACCCAACTCAACATGAAATTAATTAGAATTCTAACATAAATTTCTTTCATTTGGTCACATGTAAAATTTTGTAATTGTTCCTCTCAAATTTGATAGAATTATAAAGTTCAAATGTTACATATTAGATGTTAAATCCCTCTACTTATATGTTCTACTAATAAAAAGTGTTACAAATAGGCATAAAATATACTTTAAAATCCTATTATAAAGTTTGAAAACATACGGTACAATTTATAATGAATAAATTAATGTTTTCAAATATAGCAAAATAAATCAAAATATTTACAAATATAGCAAAAAATGATCACTTAGATAGTGACATTTTGATATATTTAAAAATATTTCCAACAGCTTTTTTATTTAAAACAACTACCCATGAATAAATATATAATAAATAAAATTAGAAAAACATTTCTCTAATTGAGAATATGGTTAAATTTGGAAACGTTGAACTAAAACAGAGTATAAACAAATTTAAAATTAAATCGTAATTTTTCTTTTGATTTAAAAATTTGGGGCGTGAGATTTATTTATTTATTTTAGTTTTTTTTCGAACAAGGATTGTGAGTTTTTTTTTTTTTTAATAACAATATGTAGAGTGTGAATCGAATCTCTAACGTTTAATTCAATAATACAAATTTTATGATAGTTAAGTTATGTCTATATTAGTAGAGTATGAAAGTTTGAACTATGGTAATTTATATTTATACACTTTATACTTAAATTTATTTAAATAAATACTTGAATGGCCGAATTAAATCATAATATTTTCAAATTTGGAAACCATAATAAAATAACGTTGCATTTAAAGTCGTCTTAGAAATTATGCCTTTCTGATGGATTATGATAGAATTGTCGAAGATGGCGGTCTTTTAGCTTTGTCGTGTGGAAAAAAAAAATGGAAAATCCTTTTTGTTTGGAAAAAAGATACTATTAAATTTGTTAATTTGCACTTTACATATGTTATAGTTTTACTATGTGTCTGTAAGTACAAGTTGTTGGATTTTTAGCAAAAATATTAGAAGTGCAGTTGTCCCACATCGGTTAAATTCAATAATAGGATGATCTCCAAACCTATAAAATGAGTCTATGTCTCTAATTTCAAGTCTTCCTAGTTAGAAACACTTTAAGTTTTAGTGCGCTAATTTTAGTTAAATTATTTTTTATGTATTCTATAATTTGAAAGTGGGAAAGAGTGTGAGTAGTATAAAAGCTTCGAGTGAGTGTTATTGTAATTGGGGTCGGTATTCTATGTGATTGTATCAATTTTTCACATAGTGGTTTTTTCTCAAAGTTGGGAGTTTTCCACGTAAATTTATTGTTTTTTTTTTAATTTCTCTGTTATTTTTCTGTTTGTTCCTACCGTAGAGAGATGAAAGGTTTTTCCAACACAAATTTCTATAAACTCATTGACTTCGATTAAATCAAGTTTTACAAAGTAAGCTTGACCGATGTCAAATTAACTATCAAATAAATTTGAAAACTCACAAATTTCAACCAAAAGAGTTAGCACAATAATATCATCATTTCTTTAAAATTTTATCAATTTCATATCATGCTTATGATGCATAATGAACAATTTTTTTTTTTTTAAACGATGTATAAAGCATTAACTTAATTAGAAATAGTTATAATTATTACCATACCTTCCGATATGTAAGGTTAATATATTGCAATATTTACTTAAGTTTGAGATGAAATTAGAAGTATATGATGAAAATTGATACAACTTCAACAAGTTTAAAAGTGAAAATTGATTTTTTTCTATATATATATATATATATATATATGATTTATTATTCCTATTATATTATTATTATTGTTTTGTAATTTAGTTTCGCATGAGTGTAATGTGATTAAAAAAAATACGGAAAATCTAAATAGTTTGATAATTTTGATCAGATATAATCTTTCTCCTCCCCACTACACAGTTGGCATGGCATCAGAGATGTGGCTTGGAAAATCAAATGTATTTAAACTATTTAATAATGTTTTCGAGGGAGAATCGAGAAAATTAATAAACCACGCATGTAGTGGAATAATTAATAAAAATATAATAAATGTTGTTT
Organism: Lagenaria siceraria; assembly: GCA_002890555.2. Classification (NCBI taxonomy): domain Eukaryota; kingdom Viridiplantae; phylum Streptophyta; class Magnoliopsida; order Cucurbitales; family Cucurbitaceae; genus Lagenaria; species Lagenaria siceraria. The sequence goes on from CM016488.1 coordinate 21,276,778, forward strand.
TAGTTTCGAATTTATTAAATTATAAGCAACAATGTACTTAAAAAAAACAATAATTTAAAGAATTATTTTTAAATACAAAAAATGTTAAATTATTTACAAATATATAAAAATTTTACTATCTATCATCGATAAATTGCAGTAGAATTCTATCGCGGTCTATATCCAATAGACAGTGAATTTTTTCAATATTTGTAAATAGATTGATATTTTTCCTGTTTATAATAATTTTCCTAATTTAAATGTACTATGTAAATCTATGTACATTTGTTAAGCTTAACTCAATGGCAATTAACATGTACGATCTCGCTTGAGATCGAAACTCCAATTTCTTTGTTCTACTAAAAATAATTACTGTTCTACATGAGAAAGCTGATGGTTGAACTATTGATATTAAGTTGTTTAGTCTATATATTTAAACTATATATTATTTAGAGATTGCATGATAATTTGATCTTAGATAGATTTATATGTTCAAAACCTAAATGTAAACTAACCACGACATTTGAAAAATCAAAGAATCGGAACTCAAATGAGACAAGATGATGGATTTCAATAAACTAAAAAATGTGCAAATTCTAACCATAACAATCAATATATATATATATATATATATATATATATATATATATATATTTTAAAATAGATATTGATTTATTTTTAAGACAAAATAATGTCATCAAATTTACATATATATATTAAAAATTCTCAAGAAAAGCATTAAAAGAAGTTAAAATTCACTCATAAGAAGCTGCTATTTAAATTAATTTTAATTTATTAACATATGTGAACATATTTACACACTGTTTAGATGCTATTTAATACACGATGAAATTCAATTCATCTACGGACAAAGCCCAAACCACCCTTTAACAAAATCAAATTTCAAAGCACCAGCACGCTCACAAGTCACACATTCAATAATACTAATAATAATAATAATAATAACAATAATAATAATAATAATTTAGATACCATTTAATAAGGATTTTGTTTTTAATTTTATAGTTTTGAAATTTATTATTGTTTCTGCCTGATTTTCTAATTATGAGTTAAGTTTCACATCTATTAAAAACAACACTTCAATTATGGTCCAATTCTAAAAACAAAAAATAAGATTTTTATTTTTTTTTTATTTTTTTTTTAATTTTAATTTAATTTTTCAAAACATTAGTAGAAAGAAAACATCAAAATATACGAATTTATAGGTGAAACGTAGTATTTATAAGTTCAATTTAAAAAAACTAAGGTTTGTTTAGTAACTATTTTATTTTTTATTTTTTATTTGTTTCATTACAAAATTTCAATTATGGTTTCCACCTTTGTTAATAAAGTATTAATTGAATTCCTAGTTAGCTAAATTTTGAAAAAAAAATATTATTATTTTTTTCCCTCAAAATTTCGATTTAATTTTTGAAAACATTAGTATAAGGTGAATAACAAAATATGGAAATTTATGTATGAAAGAAGGAAAATAGTGTTTATTAGCTTAATTTTAAAAAACAAAAATAAGCATCGTCTGGTAATCATTTGTTTTTTTATTTTTTAAAATTAAGCCTATAAACACCAATTTTACATCTAAATTTTGTGCTTTATTACCTACATCCTACCAATGTTTCCAAAAAAAAAGTCAATTTTTGAAAACTAAAAAAAAAAAAATTAAACTTGTTTTTATTTTTTGAATTTGGCTTAAGATTCAACTCTTTTACTCAAGATTAATGAAAACTAATAAATTGATAGGAAATAAGCTTACTTTAAAAAAAAAAAAAAAATCAAATGGTTACCAAATGACGCCCAATGTCTCATTTAGTAATCATTTGGGCCCCGTTAGGTAACCAATTCATTTTTTGTTTTTGTTTTTTAAAAATTAAGCATATTTTCTCTTCATTTCTTACATTGGTTTGCATTTCTCTTAATTACAATAGTTGAATTATTTGCCAAATTAAAAAAAAAACAAGTTTTTCAAAGCTATTTTTTTTAGTTTTCAAAATTTGGCTTGATTTTTTAAACTATTGGTAAAAAGTTAATAACAAAGGAATACGTTTGAAAGTGGAAGTAGCGTCCATAGGCTTAATTTTAAAAAACAAATCACAAAAAATGAAATGGTTATAAAATGGAGCTTTGGTTTTTGGTTTTTTATTTTTTAAAATTAAGCCTATAAACGTTCCTTCTACCTCCAAAATTCTTGATTGTTATATACATTTTTCTAATGTTTAAAAAAACCAAGCATAAATTTTAAAACTAGAAAAAGTAGTTTTACAAACTCGTTGTGTTTTGGAATTTGGTTAAGAATTTAATTAATTTACATTTAAAAAAAGATGAAAATCACAGTAATAAATTGAGATAAAATATGCTTAATTTTCAAAACTAAAAAACAAAAAATGAAATAGTTACCAAACATGCCCGACCCTAACCTTTTGGTTTTAACAAATTGTGCTTGTTTCCTTTCAATTTCTTACCTTGGTTTTCATCTTTAGTAAGTAAAATAATTAAATTCTTAGTCAAATTCTAAAAACAAAAGTAGAGGTTTTTTTTTTTTTTTTTTTAAAAAACTTGATTTGATATTTAAAATATATCGGTAAAAAAGTAGATAAAAAGCAAATAAACTCAAAAGTTAAACTACTATTTATAGACTTAATTAAAAAAAAAAATTCAAATAATTATCAAAGAAAACTCAAATGACTATCCGTCAAGGCATCACTAACGAATTATAATTTTGTTAACAAAACTAAACACATTCTTTTCCATACATTGAAATTGTCAAACAAATACCAACATAATCGAGTTGATTAAGAAAATATATTCTTTAATTCATCTAGAAGTCTGAATATTAAAATCTCTCTACCAACTTAATTTATTTTCCTTCTTAAAAAAAAAACTTAATTTTTTTTTCAAACCAATTTAACAATAACAAAAAAAAAAAAAACCACTAACCATCGTATGAAGCCCAAAACAAAAAAAGTGAAAAAATGAAAACAAAGAAAAGGAAAATATTTAGAAACAAAAAAAAAAAAAAAACAAAAAAGGAAAAAGAAAAAAAAAGGAAAAAACGTAGTAAATAAAAAATGTGGTTTAAAGAGTTTAAAAAAAGACAAGCAAAAGAAAACCATCCAAATAAACCGAAGCGGGAATCGGGAATCCTACGTGCCACGAGTCACTTACTGCAGTGAAGCAACTCCACTTTGCGCCTTCCATTTATTTTAATTATTATTTATTAAAAAAATTAAATCACATAAATAAACGACTTTGCTTTTCCAATTTTTATTTTTATTATTTTTATTACTATTTTTTTATTATTATTTTTATCTTTTCCCTTTTTATTCTTCCCCCCCTCCCCCCAAGTCCTCGATTTTCAACCTCTTCATTAGCAGCATGAAACCGAAACCTCAGCTTTGTTCTTGAAAACCCAGGTACCTATTTTTTTCTCTTTTCTTTTCATTTTTTTTTTCTCTCTTTTTTCATATTTGTTTTTAATTAATATTTGTAAAATATACTCTATATTTCTATATTCATGTTCATGTTTTTATTTTTTCTTTATTCTTTTCAATCTTCGTAATCGGATGAAGTTGAGGACTTAGTTTTTCTTTTTTCAGGCTGCTTTTTTTCACGTTGGTTTTCGACCTTTTTGCTGCTGTTTTCCATCAATGGAGGTTGAATATTATTATAACTACGTTTTTTTCCCTTTTATTTTAGGTTCTTTTCTTATTTGTTTACTCTGCGATTTGTTTATTTACTGATGTTTGTGGTTTTAATGGCTGTAATTTGATGGGATCATGTTGGAATTCTTGCTTTAGGGATGTTGGGCTTTTTCTTTGGGATATTTGTTTTTAATGAAGTTATTGTAATGTCATTTGTTTCAGTAAGATTTTGTTATGGATTTTGTTTGGTTCTTTGGGTTTGTTTGTTTTGCTATGGAAAGTGGATCTGGGTTGAGTTAATTGAGTTGATTTTGGAGTTTAATATTGATGTTGTTATTATTATTATTATTTTGTTTTGGGTTGGTTTATGAATCTGTTTGTAAGGATTCTATTGAATTTTTGGGATATTTGGTGATTCAATTCTTGTGAATTTGTGTTGATTTTGGATAGAAAATTTGGGTTTTGATGAATGTTTTTTTTGGCATTTTATTGTTTTTATTTTTCTTTTAGTTCTTAATTACTTGCTAGGACGTTGTAAATCCTGTATATGTAATGTATATCAGATTGGAGTTGGAGTTTTTATTACAATGTAATTTTTGGACAGCTGAATTATCTTGTGTTTTTTTTTTTTTGTTGATTTTATATGTACATTATATGCTAATAATGTTGGAGAAATTTAAAAATGGAAGTTTAAAAGCATCATTTAGAGGCTCCAACTTGCAAATGAAGGTTGGCATTTTGGTTGGGAAATTCTAATGCTTTAAAAGTTGTGTAATTTTTCATTGTTAGAACTTACTTAAATGTGTTACTAATACTGGAGGGGCCTTAGTTTTTCTTGTCATCTTGAAATTTCATCAGTTGATTTCTAGAATTTAGTAATCGAATACAGTGCAAAGCTAAGATTGTTACTAGAATGTGCGAGTCTGCAAGTTTCGGTCAAAATATGTTGAGCTGAAACAGATTTGAAAGTGACAAGATTATAAAGGGCACATTTTGATGCTGAACTGGTTTTATTTGGCAGATGGATTTAGTCAAAGAAAATTACCAAGACATCGATGGCAACGAAGATGGATCTCCCGAACAGTCGGTTTCTCAGGAAAATTCTGAAATATATGATGAATTTTCAGATCCAGAGGTATCTCCTCGAGTTGGAGAAGAATACCAAGTTGAAGTTCCTCCTCTATTGTTGAAATCAGATATAAACTGGCTTCAGAGTTGCAAGGAGGCAGAAATTCAGGATGGCAGCCTCCATGATTTTTTTGTGGGATTGCCCGTCCAGGTAATGTGGATTTCCGAGGAAGCTCATTGGATGGAACGTAAGCTATGCGAAGATACGGTTGATAAATGCAACAGAAATGAGGACTTGAAAGCTGAATCAATTAAAGAAGAACAAATAGGCGATGGTGCAAAATCGAACATTGAGGCACCGGAAATGATGGCAGGTAGTACAATAAAGGTCAGTAAAGCAGCAGATTTAGCTTTGCCAAAAGAAATCGTGCTTGCAACAGATACAGATCAGAAGGATAATATCAACGGCTGCCATCTGGTTCCCGGTGTCTCGGGTGAGCGTTGGAGTAATATAGAAGAGGCGGGTTTCCTTCTTGGTTTATACATATTTGGGAAAAACCTTGTTTTGGTGAAGAAGTTTGTTGGAAGCAAACAGATGGGGGATATTTTGTCCTTCTACTATGGAAGGTTTTATCGGTCGGAAAAATACCGCCGATGGTCTGAATGTCGGAAAGCTCGAGGCAGAAAATGTATCTATGGACAAAGATTGTTTAAAGGTTGGAGGCAACAGGAATTGGTTTCTCGGTTGCTTCTTCACGTAGGAGAGGATAACAAGAATGCATTAATGGAGGTACTTTTATGCTTTGCAGTGTATCGTCTTTAACTTGCATAGGTCGTTTGCAGTAGCTCGATATAAATTTTTGGGATAAGATTAAACATAAAGACATCTGTTAGAACATCGCCACTCTGTTCTGCATATAGTATAGAGTTTCTTCAACCATCATCATAACTGTGATGCATTATTACATTAGAAGCAATCTAATCCGCTCTGCCTTTTTTCCTTTAATCAAATTCGTGAGGCATTGACTGTTTGTTGCATTTGTATATTCTTTCATTTTTCTCAATGCATGTATGGTTTCTTAAAAAAGAAATGGTTGCACTGTCAGGTCACAAAATCATTTGGAGATGGAAAATTTTCTTTTGAAGAATATGTGTTTGCTTTAAAAGCAACGGTTGGATTGGAAGCTTTTGTGGAGGCAGTGGGGATTGGTAAAGGGAAGCAAGATCTTACAGGCGTTTCGATGGATCCAGTAAAGTCGAACCACGTTGCTTCTCTCCGCCCCGAGATACCTATTGGGAAAGCATGTTCTGCCCTTACTCCCCTGGAAATTGTCAACTATCTAACAGGAGATTTCAGGTTGAGCAAAGCCCGATCGAGTGATCTCTTCTGGGAAGCTGTTTGGCCCCGTTTGCTTGCTCGGGGATGGCATTCCGAGCAGCCGGGTAATGGTTTTACTGTTGGTATGAAGCATTCATTGGTCTTTCTTGTCCCAGGTATCAAAAAGTTTTCGAGGCGAAAGCTGGTAAGGGGAAACCACTATTTTGATTCAGTTAGTGACGTCCTCGGTAAAGTTGCTTTGGATCCTGGACTACTTGAGCTTGACAATAATGTCGAAAAAGGTGGTAAGTGCAAGGAAGAAAACGGGTGGACTGACGACTCGAAAGTGGACCAAGAGGATTTTCCTTCTCAGCAGCGCCATTGTTATCTCAAACCAAGAACTCCAGCCAACGCTGATGTTGTGAAGTTTACCGTCGTCGACACCAGTCTGGCTAACGGAAGTGCATCAAAAGTCCGAGAACTTAGAAATTTACCAGTTGACATACTAACCGTTTCTTCGTCGAGATCTTATTCTGAAAATAACGTCCTATATTCTTCCAATGAGTCAATGGAGGAATCTGATTCCGAAGAGGATCGGCGTTTCGACAAGGCTGAGACTGCTGATACTTCTCAAGCCTCGAGGAGAAACAAGAAACAAAAGGTTTACTCGAATGGACATTATTCTCCATCTGATGTTTCAAAGTCAAACCAAGTGCTTCCAGTTAGTTGTGAACCAGATTCCACCGATTCACCTGCAGAAGTTTCGAAGGAACACAGCTGTGTGCCGTTGGATGGCACACGATCTCAGAACGGCATTATGCACCCGTTTAGCCAAAAATCGAGATCGGAAAATAAGAGGAAACCTACCAATGTCACCAAAAAACACAGGAAATTAAATACTTTTGGTTCGAAGTGTACGAGTAATATTTCTGTAGCTTTCAAACCGAAAGAGGAGGACGCCTGCTGCTCTAAAGACGGTCCCGGTACTAATAAGAACATCCTGCCTAGTGCAGATCCGTCTCAGGAGAAATCTTCTAGTTCATCTGGATGCAGTCCCATATCTAGCCTTGATGGAAACCCAAAGGATATCGACCTCAATCAATCTCGTGCCTTAGTAGACTTAAACTTGCCAGTTCCTCTTGATGCTGAAACCGACGAACCTGTTATAATGCAAATGAGAGAAGAACGACCTGCCCAAACAAGCAAGGAACCAGACGATGACGATCCTACTGTAGCTAAAACTTCTGAAGTCGTCCCAAACGTTTCTGATCAGCAACTTATGAATTCAAGGAGAGTCAGTAGTCGAAACCGACCCCCAACAACTAGAGCGCTGGAAGCAAGAGCATTAGGATTGTTGGACGTTAAACAGAAGCGAAAGCATAAAGATCCGTTTTTGGAAGGGAACTCGATAATGAGGCCACCACGACGTGCTTGTCCAAAGGTAAGACCTACTGAGAACTTGGGAATTAGCATTGAAAAATTCAAGATTGAAGATAGAGCAGTAGTTGTTGGTTCATGTAATAGCAATAGCAATAGTAATAGTAATAACAATAGTGAGGTTTTATCTAAGCTTGAAACTTAATTCCTGAAAAAGGGTCATAGCATCCTTCAAAACAAGAGATTACTTCTTGATTTGTCATAGTTTATTCTGGTATATATTGATATTACAACTCTTGAAGTCTTCTCTTTTCTATGCATCAACAACATTTGGCTAGTCTAATTGAAACTCGTCACTAATCTTTCGCTCTCGTGTTCTTGCCGAGTTACCGTGGGATTTGCTGTTGGTAAATTTATATTGTAGGGTCGATTTTGAAAGATATCGAAGGTTCTATGTTCAATCTGTACATACTACAAGATGTTTATGGAATATAACTTTTTTTTTTCTAGCTGACTTTAGTTTATGAATGACATTGTCTACCAATGTTGGTTTCCCTTGCTTGCTGTTATGGAATAGCCTGATTGATGAGCGCTAGTTCAGAAAGTCTTATATATATATTAAGAATTACTATAAACAAAAAAAAAAAAATATCAAATTATTTACAAGTATGGAAAAATTTCACTGTCTATCAGCGATAGATCGCGACAGAATTCATTGCGATCTAAATTTTTTATATATTTGAAAACAACTCTATATATTATTTACCCATATATTATTTAGGAAAATTATTAGAAACAGAAAAAATATCAAATTATTTATAAATATAGAAAAATTTCATTTATCGCTCAAGCAAATAAATTCTATCGCTTGAGCGATAGAAAATGATAAAATTTTATCGTAGTCTACCTGTGATAGACTGTAAAACATTTATATATTTGTAAGTAGTTTGACTTATTTTTCTATATTTGAAAACATCCCTATTATTTATTTTTATTTATTTAAGGGAAATCTCTATTTTATGGGTATATTGTCAGAAATTAATTAAATGTTTTTGTTATTTTTTGTTTTAAAAATTTGTCAAATTACTTTATGTAATGGTTAAGTAATGAATATCTTACATTTATGAACATGTTTAATGATTAACTATTTACTTTTGGTTGACCAAAAATTATTTTTTAATTGGTTATAAAAGCACATTTAAAAATTTAATAAAATGGTAAATGCTACCAATTAAATTCTCTATAATTACTTTTAAAAAACCTGCTATGAAAAACAAGAGTATTCAATAAATTAAAATGACTAACATTGAAAGAAAAAAATAAGGTTAAAAGATAAATTTTATTTAAAAAAAAAACAATAAAACAAGTCGCAAAATGTAATCCATGTTAAAAAAAATAAAACAACAATAAAACAAGTCGCAAAATGTAATCCATGTTAAAAAAATAAAACGAATGTTCAAAAATCAAAATCAGATATATAGCTAAATTACATGTTTAGTTAATAGAATTTTAAGATTCGTGTCTATTTATTTTTTAAACTTTTAAAAATATTTAATAGGTCATGAATATTCAAAGTAGTACAGGAATAATTTGAATTTTTAAAAAAATTATAGTAGAAAAAAATAACTACCAATTAAATTATTCATAAATATAATATAAATTTAAAGGTTAAATTCAAACATATTTAATATCTTAATCATTAACCAATAAAATTTTAAATTAGATAAAATATTTATATAGTAATAATAACATAATATTAAAAACATTATAATAAATAAATAAAAGACGAGACAGGGGTAGGGAAGGCATTCCCCGTCCCTGTCCCCATCTCCATTTACCTCACGATTTTATTTTTATCCCCACTCTCTCCCCCATTCTCCGTCCTGTTCGTGGACGGGCTCCTGGGAAAATGAACATTTCTATTTTTTGTCCCTAAACTTTTATGAGTAACAATTTAGTCTCTGAGTTTTTATTTGTACGATTTAGTCTATGTACTTTCAACTTTATAACAATTTAGTCACTAAAATTTAATATATAACAATTTAGCCATTGTAATTTTTAAATCTGTAACAATTTAGTCGGTAACGTAAAGAAATTCATCAAAATTAGATGTTGATTTTTATTATTCGATGACGTAGACTTTGTATTTTATAAAAACATTGAAACTCTAATTAGTTTATCGGTTTATTTATGCAAAAAAAAAAAATCTCATTAAATCTTAACTCTAATTTCTACAATAAAGATTAAATGTTACAAAAATTTAAAATATAAAAATTAAATTATTACACAATAAAATTTATAGACCAAATTATTATTATTATAAAATTAAAAATTTCTGTACTAAATTATTACCTATTAAAGTTCAAGAAATAAAATTTTACTTTTATGAAGTGATTTTTAATATAAATTGAAAAATGGTGAAAAACCAAACAAAAAGTTAAAAAATCATTATAAAATGGGTATGAGAAATTAAATTAGTAAATTGATCTATATCCAATCACGCAGCATCATTTAGTAAGGTGGGGCCCAAAAAGAGGAGACATATAAATGCAAAATGACCCCGCCAATTTCCATTACGTGGAGAATTATCGGATCGGCCACGTTCGCCCTCCTACACTCTTATATTTATCAGAGCGGCTCGAGTTTCGTACTCAGTAAAACCCGAGTCACGACTCACCCGATTCCTCAATTCATCTTCATTTTCCCCTGAAATTTGTTGTAAAACCCTCCGTCTCGTAGGGTTCTGATAACTATCGTATGAATCTGAATCTCTGATTCCAGTTCGTTTTGTCAGATCGTTGATCGTTTCGAAGAAGGAAGGATGGGACAGGCATTTCGTCGAGCGGCTGGAAGAATCAAACCGGCTTCGAGTGTGGACTCCACTGCCTCTTCGTTGAAAATGGAGAGCATCGTCGATCGGAAGGCTCCGCCTGTGGCCGAGAAGGCTCGGGAGAGCGGCGCTCTTGATTCCGGTAATTGTAGTTTGTTTAATCGTTTGCGGTGTTTTGAGAATCGAGACTGAAGGTTCTTGAGCGAGGATTATGTAATTTTCTTTGTTGAATTAAATGCAGTTTCGTAAGTTGTAAATCATCAGATTTCGACAACGAGCTTTAGTTTTTTGGATAACTTCTTTTCCTTCTGCTTTCTCTCAATAGCTTTGGTTGTTGTTTCATTTCATGCTGTAATTGATCATCTCCCTTAGATAATGTAGCAGCATTTCTTCTTTAAGATTCGAATTTAAAAATTCATTTGCTGTTGATCTGATCTTCACTTAACTAACTGTTCTCGTTATTGTTTATGGCCTTCTGTCTCTGTTTTTTCCGTCCGTCTTTGTTTTTCGTCTTCTGTCTCTCTGAACAGAAATATCTCCTGGTTACTGTTCAAGTTACTGTTCATTATTGTCTATCTTTCTTCTTAGTGTTTGATTTTGTAGAAGTAGAACTATGGACGGGGTTACTGTCTAATGTGAGCCTTTCTTTCTGGTTACGGTTTTATGTGATCTTTTTGGTCCTAAACTTTGACTTCACTTGCTTCTCAGATTGCAATTTTTTTCTCTTATTATATTATTTCTGTTAGTTGCATTTATGGAGACAAAAGTTGAGAAGTTCTTTGTCCTCCCGCTTCTATTGCGTATGTTTTTCGTTAGCTTCCGTTGATTTAGGCTTCCACTGTCTAAGCATGTAAAGAAAGCATAGATGTCAAGAAAATGCTCTGGATGCTCTTTTTATCTGACTCTCTTTCTCCGTTGAACAAATGCAGTTCGATAGAATTCTATGAGTTCTATAATCGCGTCTCGATAATGAGCGTGATTTTTTTGGGGAAGTCAATCAGGAAGGGCAATAAACATCGAATTGGTGCGGAAATAAAATTATGAACAAATGAACAATAACTTTCTATAATGTATGTAAATCGTAAAACAATGTCCAAAGTCACTCCAAAACTAGTTTGATGTGTTTTTTGCTGAGAGGAATTGATTAATAGGACGTAATATAATTGAATGCTAACCGCTTTCAATTGTTCCTTCAGGTGATGTCTCGGGAAGTAATTCTGGAAATGTGCTTGAAGAACGAGATCCCCAATTTGACGCCATGCTTAGCCAAATGGTGGGGCGAATTAGATCAAAGCCTGGAGGAAAACTCGAGATGGGGGAGGTAAGTTTCCATAAGAAGCTGCCAAATTACTCTTAATATACGAGGCATTGAATATAAATTTTCGACTTCTTCCAACTGTTGAGCATGATCCGATGCTCTCTTCATTCATTTTTCCATTAATAATCCTTAATGTAGGACTTCGGTATGATCCTACTGATAAATTCATGAAGATTAATATAAACTGTAAGTAAGTATAAAGTAGTTCAATCACTTGCTAATTGAGTAAGTATAAAGTAGTTCAATCACTTGCTAACTAGTCAATCTTTATCAACTATGGCGAACACTATTTAAATTTGTGATTTCAAAAGCATATAAGTTAATAGTCTGTGTCTTTAATTGTTAGGAGAAAAAGGTCCATGCTACACTACAATGATAAAAAAATAAAAATAAAAAAATAATAATAAATTGAATTTTCCTCCTCTTACTTTAAAGTCTTGGTGGTAGATCACACCAGAAGTATGGAGATTTGTATATATATATATATATATTGTTGAGGAGGCAAGTTTTATTCTTTGATCTGGAAGAAAATTTCCTAATCCTCTCCTCCTTGGTCTAAGCAATTTAGGCAAAGAGATCCCTCTTTTCTTTGGCTTTCTGGATATATTCCCATTTCTTCTTTAATCAAAAGTCTATCTCTTGTATTTGTACATCTATCCATATATACAAATTGCTGTTCATATGATCATTTGCAAAGACAAGGCCAATATATTCATTGACCTTCGAGATGATAATTGGTGTTTTATTCCCTAAAAGGTGTTTTGGGGTGAAAAATCTAGTACTACCATAGTACATACTATCTCCATTCATTATTTGACACGTCATTAAATGATTAATTAATTAATTAATTATTCGTTTAATTCGTGGACCTCACATAATTCTTAAATGCTATTTTTGTGGCAAGCAATGCATGGAGGTAGTATGAAATTTTTTTTATACTACCGTAGTACTTGAAATTTTCCCGTGTTAATAAATCAACTTTATAAGTTTGCACATTTATCGAGCAACTAAATCTTATAACTGTGCACTCCAAATACAGACTTCATAACTTAACTCAGTGCTCAAAACACTCCCTAAGTCATATTCGGATGAGTTAAAACGAGTCTTTATGAGATGATTTTGTGATTTGGGTGATTTTGATATTGTAACAGGCCTCTGTGGTGGAAAGGTATGACAGACCAATGCCAAAGCTAAGAAATACAGATTTAAAAGCCAGTAAATATGAGGATCGTCCAGCCCCACCAGGAACTCTAAACGTAGCACAGATGCGCCACATAATTCTACTGCATGAAGGTAAGGCTGATGATCATGATGGGCCAATGGGACATCACCAAATTGCTGAAAGGTATAATGTTAGTGTTGCTCAAATACAGACGATTTTGCAGTTTCTGTCTCTGCCTCCAGAGGATAGTCTTAGAGAGAAAAAGAAGGATTCTAAATGACAGGTTTTTATTTATTTATTTATCCCTTTTTTTCCTTTTGGGACTAACCATTAAATTTGGTTTTTCTGTACTAAATTTTGAATGTGTCATTTTTAACACGTCGAAACTCCTTTCAGGAATGGAGCCAAGAAAACAAAGGGAAGGGGCAATTGCTCCTAAGAAGAAAAGAAAAACAATAATAAAGGTTTAAAATTTTTCTAAATGATTTCATAGGGATCTTTCAACTTTCAATTTTGTGTACAATAAGTCCTTCAATTTTTTATTGGGTAATTGTTTTAAATGATAAAATTGTTGAAAATATTTGCAAATATAGCAAAATGTCACGGTCTATCAATGATAAACAATAACATTTTGTTATATTTGTAAATATTTGATTTCATTTTGCTATATTTTAAAATAACCTTTTTTATTTTATTTTATGTCCAATAGAGTTTTGGACCTATCCTACTTGACACAAATTCTAGGTTTAGGGTCATAGACCTAAAATTCAATCTTTATATCTAATAGGTCAATTAATTTTAAATTTTTTTGTATACGTTAAGTTTAAAGATCTATTAGACATTTTGAAGTTTGAAGATTTATGAGATGAAAATTGAAATTTGAGAGGTCAATTAGATACTTTTTAAAATATAGAACCAAGTAGAACACAAATTTAAAATGTGTAATTTAACCTTTTGCTCTTAAAACTTTTAAAGGTTCGGTTTTTTGCTTGATAGGTCACACAACTTAGACAATAGATTGTTAATTTTTTTTTAAAAAAAGTTATATCTAATAAATCTTGGGGGAATTTTAAAAAATAAAAAAAATAAGGAAAATTATTTACACAAAATAGTAAAATTTTTATATTGTTGTGCTACCATGATAAAAGTCTACTAGAGTCTATCAGTGATAGATGCTAATAGAAGTCTATCAATGTCTATTAGTATTTTTTTTTTGATATTATATGTAAATAGTTTGACATTTTATATGTGTAAATTTTCCTAAATCCTTGAGCCATTTGATACTTTTTTAAATTTATCAACTTAGACACATAATTGAGTTTTGTTTTTGATATTTTAATTCCATGACAGGTTGTAAGGTTACAAACTATTAAATCAGTCATAGGATAACTACTTTATTTTTTATTTTTAGAAGAGTGCTTATTTTCCCCAAGGATTTCTCAAGTAAACGAATATTAATTAAATTTGAAAAATATGTTTTCTAATTTTTTTAAAAAAATTTGTTAAAAATAAAAAACTGAAAACTACAAATTTATAAGCTTAATTTTTTTTTTTCTGAAATATAAGCTTAGTTTTTTAAAACATACAATTTAAAATCAAATAATTAATACACCATAACCAAAAAAAAAAAGGTGTTAGTTTGATATTCATAAAAATCTGAATCAATTCATAATTACTGAGGATAAATCTTCAAGGTTTATTTTGTGCTTTTGGCAGAATTTCCTTCTATCTCAAAAGCACGTCATCTCTACATTATACTCCAAATCTAATGGATATAAAGGGGGGAAAAAAAGCCAGAGCCCTCTCTTTTCTATTGGGGCATTCATTCTATTGTTGTAATTTAGAGGAAAGAATTAGGTAGAAAAAGTGAAAAAAAGCATAATAATAAACAATGTTAGAATCAAGTCAAAATAGATTCAAGCCAATCTGAGGTAATCTCGTAAGCCACAAATGTTACAGCCCCAGCCGGAGCCGCCTTTACCGTCGAGGGAATTATGCCTTTATAAAGCCCCGCAGTTCCTTCACTTTTCAAAATTCGCCTCAAAGCATCAAACATGTTTCTATAAGCATGTTGTTCAACTCTCGCGCCGTATCTTGGATGCCTTTGTAGTCCTTCTATCTGTCAAAAATGCCCCAACAAAAAGGAATTTATTGCTTTCATCGTTAAAAAGATGAAGAAAACACGTTTAGTCTAAAAGAGCTAAAGACGTCTCTCAAACTTTTGATAAGGTTGGGATAAATAATAAAAATGACAGAAACAAAATCTTTTTAAAAGTGTGCAATTTTAAAAGGAATGTTTGGACTGAATTTTAAATGGGTCAAAAAACACAAATCAAAAGTTAATTTAACCAAAGATCTAAAAGTATCATTTCTGATTATGGTAAACTGCATTGAAATTACAATACTCTCTCGGAAAGCACTCAATTTGTATCCAAAGGATGCACATAATCAACATAATCAAGATGATGTTTGAAATCTCTCAGAAAGAAATGACGATTTTCAAAAGTTAAACTATTTACAAATACAGAAAATTTTTACTGTCTATCTCTGATAGACCGCAATAGAATTCTATCGTTTGAGCGACAGACAGTGATAGAAGTCTATCGTTCAAGGTGATAGAATTCTATTACGGTCTATATTTGTAAATAGTTTGATATGTTTTCTATTTATAGTAATTTCTCTTTTAAAAATCAAATAAGTATTTTTCTTTTATGAAATTATTAAGAAAATGCTTTTAACGAACTAAAAACATTTTTAACCTTACAAAAGTACCGTAGTGCTTCTCTTAAAATTACACTTAATAAGAGTTGCTTCACCTAAATACACTCAAATCAAAATTCATCTCAAACTCATTTTCTAAAATACTCTATATAGCCAATTTTACCGGTTATGAATCACCTGAAAACTCCATTACATTATTATTATCTTAATCTAAGGTCATAAATGGCTAAAATAACAAACCCCTTCCAACATAGAGCAAAGATACGTACCTGAAATCTTTTCTTAACCACATCAAGTGGATGGCAAACAAGTTTTGCGCATGTCCCAGCAGCTAATCCACAAAGAAAAAGTTGAAAACTTGAGAGGCCATCTTCTGTATTACCTGCTCCAGAATTCGGGTAGTTGCGGTGGTTCCAGGACTGTAAAGATCATTTCAAGGGAAACTGTGAGATAAGAAGCGACATAAGTGACCGAAAAAACACGTTAAAAAAAAAAAAAGAAGGGTATAGTAAACTTGCTGTAGTCCATCGCTTGAATGTGTCATAGGTGCCGAATTGTAGACCCGCATATGGAACAATCTCAACAAGTGTAGGTGACAATCCAGCGTATAGTCCTCGAAACCCCCGGGCTTGGATTATATCAATATATGCAGACCTCATGGTTGGATATATCTACAAATTTATGCAAACCTCTCAATATAAATCTTTTACTAATACTGTCAGTGCAGATGCAATGAGCATTTGTTGCTATAGCTATACATTACCAAGTTACTAACTACATGGGTGGTACTCAGTAGTAATGATTCTATTGGAAATCGTAGATTATTGACACAGAAACAGACTCAAAAGGCGAGTCATGCGAATAAAAGGATTATGAGAAGCTGATGCCAAATAAAATTGTTAGTATACGTTTGATGATACCTATCTTCTTCATTCCCTTTCTCTACAAAAGAATGTAATGTATTTCTAATTATACACACTACCCAGGGTGGACCACTATATTGATTTTTTAAATTACAAGAAGCATAGAGATCCCCAGTTCAGTTCAATGCTTAAAAGGCCAAGGAATATTTGAGAGATCTTTTGAAAATCAGAACTGTTTTCAGAACAAAAAATTAGTGAAATCATGTTCTGATCATTCTTTCTCATGCATGCACAAGAGAAGTCATTCTTCCAAGTTCCCATCAAAATCATGCACATTGGCATTAGTCCTTTATAAACACAATCATAGTTCTCAAAAACAGTTCTTCCGATAGTAAAAACAATTTCAACTGGTGACATAAGATAAAATGAGTCGTTCATCAAATTTGATACCTTAGGTTCACCTTGTGAAGCCAGTATAGTTCGAAGAAGATCAAACGGATATGATCCAACTGTTGCTGCACACCCCGCCAGTGCCCCACTAATATAAGAAAGATATGGGCTCAATTGTTTATGGGCCTCTGCATCAGAGAAAACCAGACAAGATCGATAAATAAAAACAGAAACAAGTAAATTCTGATTCCCAAGTAGCTTTAGCATCTAATATCTAAAGAAAGGAACCTACGTAACCAACAAAAGATCAGCTACCTAGTTTCAGGCAAGAAAAATATCATTTATCTCATTGGAAGAAAAGAGATCATTTAGAGCAATGTTTTAAAAGGCTAAAGCGGCCTTGAGGCTTTTCCTCTTGAAGAGGCAGCGGTATGAGGCGTAAGCCTAAAATAGTGAACTAAAAACATTTTACAAATCCTAAATTGGTATAACCAAGTATGGCTAAACATGATAGTCATATAAATATAAAAGTACAAAAAGAAAATTCATCCCCACAATTTTCACTTAATCAAAAATTCTAAAAGGATATCTTTATCATCACCACGACTACTACTATTATCATTAATAAGATTGACTTATACTATAAATTTTTGCCTTCAACGTTTCTAAAGTCACAATAGTAAAAGTAATCCTAGTTCAAATTGTCACAAATAACTCAAACCTTAATATTTTTGAAGAACTAGGCAAATCACTATTATTTTTCTAATCATTCGATGAGACGTAGAGATTATAAGCCTCTATGCATTTTCAAAAAGGCATAAGCCTCTTCTATGAGAGGCATAAGCCTCTTATTGTTCAACGGAGGCACAAGTCTCGAGGCTAAAACTTAGAGCCTTGCCTCGAGGCGAGCCTCAAGGAGTAAGCCTCAATAGCTTTTTAAAAACAATGTTAGTATCAAGTGAAATTGAAAAAGGAGAGCTCAAATTCTGTTTGGAGCCACTTTGAGAAGAATACATTCAGTGAGAAGAAAGAAGAATAAGTTCTAAAAAACATGAATCTAGGGGATGGAGGAAGGGAGCAAGCATTTATTTATTCTTAATTTCTACTTTCATTTTTCCAATTTCACTTGATACTCCAAAATGATCTCTCTTTTTTCAGTGAGATAAATGATACTCAATTTTCTTGCCTGAAACCAGGTAGTTGATGTTTTTTGTTTGGTTACATAGGTTCCTTTCTTTAGATATTAGATGCTGAAGCTAAAAAACATGAATCTTCCTCTTTCCAATCTTAGGGAAGGAAGATGAGGGGATGGAGGAAGGGAGAAAGCATTTATTTATTCTTCATTTTTATTTTATAACTATAGGTGTCTGGCTAGTTTAGCCAAAGGCCAGGAAATAGTTTGATCCTTCAACATTTTTATCCCATAGAACTTGAATGGCATTATACTAGATGGCCACTATGATTTGAACCTCAAAGATAAATTAGTTCATAGTTTATCTCTTTGACTGGGTCAACTCAGAATGGTTGTGAGAGCACCTTGCATCCATATCCACCATTAATTTTATCCCCCTACTAAACCTTATCCATATCCATATTCCAATTTATTATTATTATTATTATTTCAACCATCTCTCTTTTTATGTGTGTGGGGGTGGGGTAAATAATACAGTCGTGAAGAAATTTATCTGATTTATTCCATTTTTAGTTCAACACGTAGAGGTGAGAATTTAAACTTTTGACCTATTGGTATATTAACTAGTTTAAGTATACTTAGGGGGCTATATGATGTATATGTATATTCTAAACAGTACCTGTCTTAGAAGAACCAGCGGCATATGTTTTCAGTCTATGTAATACGGTAAATTGTATAGCTGTATAGGGCATAACCATGAGCAGAGCAGGAACATTACCACGCCAAAAACCCTGCAATACATAACTCTGAATTAAAGAAAGAAGAAATACTTTTTTAAGGATACTATTGTCTGGAAAAAAAAATCTGGGAAATATATGACGACACAGTAAATCCAGAAGAAAGTTGAATAGAAGTGGAAACTGTCCAAGTAAACAAAAATATTCCATGCTACAATTTCCAGGGTTCATCGGATTCAACGAAAGGGAAAAAGGTAAAAACATTCAGAAATTATATTGCTTACTTTAGTCACTAAATACATGCACAATGCTAGCTTCTGATGTTAAAAGAATAGAGTTGTAGGTAGCATACAACTGAACAGGAACAAGCCATAAGGATTTGAAGCCGTCAAAGGCAATGAATACAAATTAAAAGCTTTACTCAATCAAGTATGACACAGTATTAGTGTGATTTAACAAGTAATTAGGTCTCAAGGAAACCAAGAATGAAGTAAGCAGTGGATTAGAATCAAGCTTTTTGGGATCAGAAACTTCTTGTAGATAAGGGTACAGGTTGGGGGAGCTTTTTTTCCTCAAGATTTTTAATCAGACTTGAGCACTACACGTCTTTAAAAGGTATGCTGAATAAGCTTTTGAAAAACCTGTTTTTTGTGGATTTTTTTCTGCATTAGCTACCAATCTAAACTTTATTTTGTAAGCCAATTTTCATCCAATCTCCATAATTGCATTTTACTTTGTTCCACAGTTCATTGGTTTCATCAAAGAGCTTTCAAGACCATTTGATCAGCAAATACATCAACTCTCCTCTTCCTTGTTCTGAATCACTATTCCTCCATTATCAGTTATTAAGGAAACTAAGTAATTTTCCTCAAGTATTTCTACCCCCAAAAAATTACCTTCCTTGCATTAATAAGATTGACATAATGTAAATATGCAAACAAGAAAGTGCCAATCGCAACCTTTCTTAAACTATATCTTTTCATGAAGGAGACTGGTAATCAAGCTGATTAACATAACATGTTGATTGGAGAATACATATAACACGATTTTTTAACAAGCATAACCAACAAACCGGTAAGCCTTCCTCTCTGAAAATATCCTTTGTTGCTTGGACCATGCCAGTGTACTTTGACGGTCCAGATAAACTTCTTTGAACCAAAGCCCATGAAGTTGTCGGCTCCAGTTGAACCTACAATAAGAACGTGAACATCAGCATTCATCACAGTGTAAATAAATCACGCAGAGAGTAATACAAATATGCAAAAATAAGAGTAGAACTCTTGTAACATAGCAAGCAATGACACCAGAAATTTTCGTAATAAGCAAGAGTGAGGGTCAATCCCTCGAAGAAGAATGCAAAAGAAAAAAAAAGAAACTGTCAATCATTAAATAACTATTGGTGAGAGGCGACAGTTACATTAATTGGAAAACCAACTATCCTGTATTTCTACGATGGAAATTCCATGCGTAAAGAGTTCAGTTGGAACAATCAAAATCTTCATATGCACGCCTCTATCCTGCTGTGTAAGTAAAAGCCACAGAAAGACGCTAAACAGAAGAAGTGAAATGAACAACGTCGAAGAAAGAAAAAGTACGCTATACATTTTGAGAACAGTAACAGATTCAAACTTCGAATTAAAATCGTAAAACAACCACAAATTAATCCAGCAAGAGGAGAAGAAAACATGAAGTTCAATAACGTTCTTACAGCCTATAACATAAAACCTAAATTCGAGGCTTAGAACGTATCATTCTTCTCTCTTCTACTTTTCCTAGAAATCAAACAAATGCAGCAAATGGAACCAAAATCGACCTGAAACCTGATCTTAATCACGTCGAGAGGTGACGTGACCGTCCGAGATACACAACCAGCAATTGCGCCAGCCGTCGAATCGATCATCGCGCGCTTCAATTGTCCTGGCTCCTCCATCGGCGGAGAAACCATTCCTCCTCAGGTTCGAACTACAACCTAAAACATCGACGACCTCAACATCAGGTCCAAACAACAAAGAGCTCAAACTTGATAATCCAACGCACAACTTCAAGATCAATGCGATACAGAAACGAACCGCTAACCAAAAACGAAATCGAATCGCCACAGAGATAGAAAACAAGCGAAAAGAAACCACGATAAATTAAAGAAGGCTCTTGTGCTAGGGGAAAGGTCAATTTCACAGATCATTCAAACTGCCAAACGATGTTGAATAAATAAATGATTATACAAATGAAAAATAGAGAGGAAAGAGACCTGAAACAGGCGGTTGAAATAGTGGAGAATTGAAGAGCCGCCATTGAATGCGTCGAAGGAAAGAGAAATGGAGAGAGAGAGAGAGAGTTCTGTAGGTGAGAATTGGGAAAGGAGGAAAAAATGCTAGATTGAAGGAGCGACGGGGAGAGATTTTCATGGAGCAAAATTGAGAGTGTAGTGTGATTTTTATTTTTGGAAAAAAAAAATAATTATTTTTTCAAGTCTAAATTTTGGTTAAAAGTGCGAATATCAAATGTAAAATTAAAGAATTAAATAAAACCAAACAAAATTGAAGGATTAAATACGTAATATTTTGATATTTAAAAATAAAACCTGGAAATCTAGGGACCAAAAAAGGAATTTTTTCTTTTAAGTTTAATTCAATTAGCATAGTTTTTTTTTTTTTTCTATACTATATGTTTCAAGATTTTCACTTTTAACTTTGATTTTTACCTAAATAATCGATTATGGTCATTAGTATTAATGTCGGTTCTCAAAAGATTTTTAAAGAAATTTAATTCGTTGAATTTGAATTTAAATGTCGTATTTCTATTGATTTCAATATAGTGAGTACACTTTTTAGTACATAATCTTTTGGTGTTTTATCTTCAAAAGTAAATTTTAATCTTTAGGCTTGTTGATCGGTTTAGATTACCCTTTAACTCGTTGATCGATTTGGATCGACCTATGACTTGTTGATCGAGTCGGCCTTTGGCTTGTTGACAGTTTGAATCAGCCTATGGCTTTTAATCAACTTGGATAAGCATTTTGCTTGTTGATCGACTTAGCTTGACATTTGACTTGTTGATCGGCTTGGATATGCTTTTGGCTGTTGATTAGTTTTTGGATCAACCCTTTGTAGTTTCTGATTTCAAGAGGCTTAGAGAGTCTTATAATTTGGTAGTCTTCTTAACTTCAATCTTTAGATCTTCAAGAGAACAAAAATTGATCTTTGGAGCTTTCATATTCAAAGTTATAGTATGTCTTTTGATATTCAAAACTTTGAGGAAGTTGTGTTATTTAAAGAGTTGTGGGCTTAAATGGGCCTGAGCTTGATTGTCTTTTGGGCCAAAAAATTGGGCTTGTGCCCAATATCTTCTTCGGCCTAAATTTTCGCAATGAGTTTGAATTGTGTTGAACTTTGACCCGAGTGATTTTAATTATTGGGCCCGATCCAATTTGTAATTTCAGGCCCAATCAGGCTACTAGCCAAATTAATCAATCGCCAGGCTTGTTACTGTTAAATTTGATAGGCCTATCATTATGATCAAATGGCTAGGAAGGAGACATGTGACTTTTTTGTTTTAGTTTGTCATTTATTGACTCCAAATTTCAACTTAGGGACAATAATTCTTAAGTGACACTAAATTCAATAAAATCGACTTTCATTGTGATGACGTGGTAACTTGTGATTAGTCGAAATTTCTCATTTAACAATGTCTATTTATTAATTTAAAATAATTGTAATTACTAGTTTTACATAATTTTCTATCACTATTAAAATTAATTTTTAACTTTCATTCCATGATTATTTTAAATTAATTAATTAAAAGTTAACGTTAAATGTTAAAGTGAACATTATAAAAAACTCGAGGGATAAGAATCTATAATATTGAAACACAGGGGCCAAATGAAAACTAAATTCGAAACGCGAGGGTTAAATTTGTAACATTTTTAAATTTATAGACTAAATAGAAATTAAACTTAAAATTTAATGGTAAAAATATAACATTTTAAAGTCTAAAAACTAAATTGAAAATACACTCAAATTATAATGAATAGGACCGAAAGGGCATTTTTCTTCTTTAATATTAAAATTCCTAAAACAATTTCAGTAGAGATCGCTTCTGGAGATGGACTTCAACTTTCATAGCTTTTTTATTCCTCCTTTTTTGTGAGTTCAATTTCAAAACAATCCATGAAAAACTCAATGAAGACTATAATATTCAAGAAAACCCTTAGATTGTCAAAAAAAAAAAAAAAAGAAAAAGAAAAAAAAATTATCTGATAATGTGTTGTTTTCCGATATAAAAAAGTTAGTTATAATATTATAGAGAATGAGTTGTTTTCAAATATAGAAAAATGAGTCAACCTATTTATAAATATAGAAAAAATTTACTATCTACCACAAATCTACTGTTTTCTATTGCTCAAGCGATAGAATTCTATCGCCGATAGACAATATAATCTTTTTATATTTATAAATAGTTTGACTTATTTTTCTATAATAAAATATAATTTTTTTTACTATTTATCAGCGATAAATAGCGATAGAATTCTATTGCTTGAGCGAAAGAAGTCTACTACTTTCTATTGCTCAAGCGATAGAATTTTATCATAACAGTAAAACTTTTGTATATTTATAAATAGTTTGATATTTTTTCTATTTATAATAATTTTCCATAAATTATTATCATTGTTGGCTATAAACGAAATTGGTAAGAAATCTATTTTTTTTAAGGAATAAAGTGACGAAGAAAAGTCAATTATTGACGACGATTACTTGTCACGGTTAATAATTGTTAGCAATTAGTTATTATTGACAACAATATATTATTATTAAAAAATTAATTATGACAATTTTTTTTTATGTCGTTGGCAATTGAATATAACTATTGCAAAATAGTTGTTATATGTTTTAAATGTCATGGAATCTTTAACTTAAATTGCTAAGAAAAAAAAAGAAGCTCATTTTGATTAATAAAAATATACTTTTTTATTTATTTTTTATTTTTTTTTAATATTGTTCCAACAAATAAAATGCCTGTCACGTCTCGGCCTTGCTCAAACAAAATACTGATTTAAGTAGTTTAATTTTTTTTTTCATTTCATATTTAGTCCTCGCAGTAAATATTATACTTTAGATGATACATTCTTAAGTTACAATTTATGATAATTAATTGGAATTTTTTTTTTTAAAAAAAATATTTACATAAAATAACAAAATTTTTAGATAGTTGTGATAGACGCCGATAGAAATCTATCATGATTTATCTGTGATAGAAATAATTTTAGTTTATCACTGATAGATGCTGATAGAAGTCTATCAATCTCTATTAAATTATTTTTTTTTTTGCTATTTTCTGTAAATAGTTCATTTTTTTCTATCTGTCAATTTTTTTTTAATTAATTACAATTTATATCATTTTAATTCAAAAAAATATTTTGTTTCTTTTGGTTCAATGTATGGGACTCTCATCCACCTCACGTACACACAAATTACTTAATAAATAATTGCAAATAAGAATAATAAAGAGAGAGAGGAAAAAAACACACCAAAGATATACTGAAAAATAAAATAATCAATCCCAAAATATTATTAAAAATTATGTAATCTGATATATATAAAATTGGCTTCAAAGAATAAAAATATAAAAATCAAAGGGTAAAAATGCAAAATATTAAGGAATGTCTAATAATCTAAAATAGGAAACAATTTTCACTTCATTTAAGGTTCCTTACACGTGTGTGTGCACACAATCCTTTCCATCATGCCATTCTTCAACTC
This sequence comes from Lagenaria siceraria, assembly GCA_002890555.2. Lineage (NCBI taxonomy): Eukaryota > Viridiplantae > Streptophyta > Magnoliopsida > Cucurbitales > Cucurbitaceae > Lagenaria > Lagenaria siceraria. The sequence goes on from CM016488.1 coordinate 21,301,085, forward strand.
AAAGATGATTGAAGTAAATTGGCTTAATTTAAAATAGACTTTAAATTCTCATCTTTAATTTACGTGGCACGCAAGCGAAATAATAATACACTAGAATCATTAGGACTTCATGAATGTAATCCCTGAAAATACATTTTTGGAGACGATAGTTTTTCCTCATCCATCCTTACTCAAAGAATTTTAATATGCAAATTCAGTTTACTCAAGAGGGACTCTAACTGATCACAACGGAGGTAACTCTTTCTTTCCAAACATTAGCTTTCACACATCCGTTATAGGAGTTCTTACTGAAGGCAATTTTTTAATTTTACTTACACAAAAGTGACTCTAACTGATCATAACGAAGATAGCTATTTCTATTCAGACAGTAGTTTTCACACATCCATTGTAGGAGTCCTTACCTAGAGTAATTCCTCTTTTGTTTATTAAAATACTCAAGAGTGACTCTAACTGGTCACAACGGAGGCAGCTTTTTCCGTCCCTTTCTTTCCAAGGTTGGGGATTTTATATTTACGTTTTAAATTGCCTAAAATCATCTTCTAAGTGAATTATTATCCACCATTGCTTTAAGTAATTATCCAAAAGGTTTTAAAGCTTTTCCAAAAACCAATAACAAGTTCCTAATTTTGAAAAGATTTCTTGAAGTATCAAAACAACAAAATAGTTAGGATTGTGTATGTGCTCTATGACTTTCTAAAGGAACCAAAAATAAAGCGAAAAAAAAATCCATTTTTCCTAATTATTAACATTATATTTCCTAATATTTTGCATTTTACCCTAATTAATAATAAAGAAATTAAATTATACTCCATTCTTATCCTAGGCCAACTTAAATTAAAGAAGTTAGATTACATGATGCGAAACCAAGATTTGAAGTTCATTAGGCCACTTTTTTCTAGTGGTTGTACCACAATTATTTGTTGGGTCAATGGCTTTTTGCATAGCCTAAAATTCCAACGAGGTTCCAATCCAATAGCTTCTGACGCCTCCAAAACTACAAATGTAGATACGATACAATTTGTTTGTTAGTTATTCAAAAGTTTTAGCCGATAGATGATATTACAGTAAATTTAATTATATTAACACTTCACATCAATAAAAAAAATGATAAACGTAAGTTTAGATACTATATTAGATTATCAAAAGATTGGTTAATTCCGAACAACGTTAGAGCGGATCTAGCAAAAACAATAGAGAGAGAATGATAATATGTCACTTTGCCATCCAAAATTAGTGGAGTAGTAGAGTGCAAACTGATGGGGTTTGCAACCCAAAAATGAAGGCCGGCCTTGTCGAGTGAAGGTCTCAAGGGCGGTTTCAATGACGGACTCAACAGTTTGATTTTGACTGACATAGAATCGAATGGGGCTATTGCTACCCTCAAGATTCACATTGATAAACATTTTTCTTCCACCTTCATCATCATCCGACTTCTTCATTAGTCCACTTTTTTCGGTGGTTGTATCAAAATTATTTGTTGTGGCTATTGATGGCTTTTTGCATAGCTTAAAATTCCAGCGACCTTCCAATCCAATAGCTTCTGATGGATCTAAAACTGCAAAAACTCTAACGAATAGATAATATTAATTATCGTAAATTTAATTATGTAAGGTGGGGGATCGAATCTCATACTTCAAAGTTGACAGTACAATTTCAAACTATATAATATGTAAATTAATAAACAATTAATCAAGTCACAATTGGAGAATAAAAGAAGAACCTACAAAAATAAAATAAAATAAATAGATTTAGCGATCAAATTATACCGTCAAATTCAATACTGCAGTCTAAACATAGGCTTTCCATGACGGAGGAATCGAGAGCGGAAGCAATGGAGAGAGAGAATGGGGATTATTACCTTCCCATCCAGAATCGTTGGGACAGTAGAGAGCAAACTGTTGGGATTTGTAACCTAAAACTGGAAGACGACCTTGTCGAGCAAATTTCTCGACTGCACTTTTAATGACGGACTCAACCGTTTGATTTTGACTGACAAAGAATCGAACAGGGCCTGTGCTACCCATAAGATTTACATTTATAAACATCTTTCTTCCTTCATCGTCATCATCCGACTTATTCTTCATCTTCTGGCTGGGGGTTTTCTTGGAAGACACCATTATTTATTCACAAACAAAGCTAATGGATCACTCTGTAAGATTCTTACGTTCTTTCTTTGGCTTTCTGGAAATTGAGAATGAAGAGACTGATTCGATCCTCTTTGGGATTTCTTTCCCTCAAGAATAATGGCGCCAAATGGAGTTTTTGTAAAGGAAAAATACTTTTATATATATATATATATATATATATATATATATATATATATATATATATATATATATATATATATGTTGGTTGAGTTGCATCTATCTTTTGTTCAGTCTATTAGTTATCTGATTAAAATTTACCACATGGTAAATAATTTTAAGTTAAAATACCATTTTGTTTCCTATACTTTAAAGTTTGTTCAATTTTAGTATGTATACTTTTAATTATCCAATTAACTAAAATTTAGTCTCTCAAAGTTAATTTTTACCAAAATTGATTAAATAATAATAATAATAATGTCCATGCAAGAAAATAAAATATGTGAATATATTTTCCAAATTTATAGTAAAAATGCTACAAATAACAATTTTTTTTCTCTAAAAAAGTAAACAATAAATTAACATTGAAGACTAAATTTAAAATTTATTGAACATATAAAGATGAAAATTGGACAATTGAAAATACATGGACTAAAATTAATATAAGGCAAAGTACATGAACGAAATGATATTTTAATCACAATTTTATCTTTTCAAAGAAAATTGAATTGTTATTTTTTTTACTATGTGATAATTTGAGAGTTTCACGGAGATAAGTGCAGTTTGATTATTGAAATGACACCAAATGGGGTTATTGTAAAAGAAATACCAGGAAAAATACGAAGAAAAAATAACTTGGTTCGTGCTTAAGTTTTAGGTCTAATTTTCATTTGGTTCTTAAATTTTAAAATGTTACACATTTAATTTTTAAGTTTTGAATTTGTTTTCAATTTTAGTCCTAGACTTCAAAATATAATTAATTGATATATTTTAGTTCTAATTATTTAAAAAATTCACTCCACTGATGTTACCGTCAAATTTATGTTAGTGTTGATAATAACCTAACAAAAAAGTTAATTACACGTTTCCTTATATTATTTTAAGTTGATGTGCTATAAATTTAGGAAAATTACTATAAACAGAAAAAATATCAAACTTTTTACAAATATAGAAAATTTTTAGGATAGACTAATGAAATTTTTCTATATTTATAAATAATTTGGTTCATTTTTCTATATTTGAAAATAACAACCCATCAATTTATTAATTTTGGAGTAGGTTGAATTATAAATTTATTTTTTTAAAAATAACATTACTAAGAATCAAGTCCTTCCTTCTCAACCCCAACCAGATGAGAAAGCTACTTACAAAAATCATGAGTCCAACAACAAGAAGAAGCAGAAGAAAAAGTATGGTTAGCTAAATTATGGGTCAGCTTATTACAATTTATAGGGACATAACTCAAGCCCGCTATACTCAAACAAATCATTAAAGAATATAGGCTTCACCAAAACTTACCCTAAAAGGAAAAAGAGAGAACGACGAAGCGTGTAGTTTTTTAACATGCTAAGAAGAGAAATAACATTTTTTAATGTTTTATTTTAAAAAACAACTGGATGATTTTAGGTTATGAAAAATAGCCAGACGAATTTTGATTTAATTAATTACTAATTATTAGATTACAAAAATATTCCAAATAATATCTATAATTAATTTATTCTAAAAATGCAAATTTTTTAAAATCATAATCACTTACATTTTATGGATATTTAAGATGGATTTTATTTAAAGAAGGTAAGATATGATCCAACTACAGATATGATCCGATTACTAATAAACTAAATTGTGATCTAAATATTTTAAAAAAAAGAGTGACCTAATAACACCAAAATAAGATCATCAAAGAATAAATTGTAATGTAATTCTTCAAGATTCAAACACAAAAACTCATTCGAACTCCAAATTTGAAGAAACTCTCAATTGCAAAGTAAAATTGGTCGGCATACAAAAGTTAATTATAGTGTAATACTTCTCCATAAATTTTTTTCTCCAAAAAAATCTAAAGGATTGAGATGATAAATAAACTTAAGGAGGTACAATTATATAACACATGTATGCGACATGATAAAATTTAAACAAAATAGATACTAGAATCGAGTTAGACAAACAAAAAAACAAGGAAAAAACAATTCAAACCAATTGATTTCGATTTTTTTTGGGTGAAGTATCAAATCTATAGTCAATCAGATTTAGTTACACTGTATTTACGGATTATAGAGGAAATTTTGGGATTTCGAAAAAGTTTGATCACGTGGAAAATGGGCAGTTTGCTATATTTTTTTTTTTTTTTTTTTTTTTTTTTGAAGATTTTCATGTTTTGCTATATTTCTAAATGAAACTGTAATTTGTGCAATAAGACAGAATTAATCACTCTTTCTGGATCAGATTCAATCCAAATTGCTCCACTACCACTCAGTATATAGTTTAAATTTTGGTTCTTATGATTCAATTGTTTAAAAAAATTTAGTCGTATATCGTTTGGACACAATTTTAATTCAGTCGACATGATAAAACATCACATATTATCTTCTAAAAGGGCTTTTTTTCGATTCAAGATCTTGACTTATTTTCTTCTATTTCTTACTTAGCCTCTAGTTAAAAATTAACGGTCTATTTGGTTGGCATTTTAAATTTTGTTTTATGTTTTTTAATTCATGGAGTTAAGTAAATATGTGTTTAACTGACAATTTAAATTTTGTTTATGAAAATGGTTTTTGAATTATGTGATTTAAGCCATGCAAATTTTGATAATAACATTTTTATGTTTTCAATATATGATCAAGATTTTTTAATTTTAAAATTTAAAATGCATAATTATATTAAATAAAGATAAAAACATTTAAAAATATAGTATGCAATGTTATAAATTCAGTTTGTTCTATGAATGTTATAGACATTTTATTCATGTGTAGAAAGAGAGATTCAGTTTCGTCACATTTGACACATATTTGACAATCTCAAAATATGGCAGTCGATATTATTACTTGTTGTCGATAGGATGATTTTTCTACTTGGATTTGTCGTTTAGTTGGGATATGGAAGAAATGTTTTTAAATTCAAAAACTTGTTGATGATCCTCTTAAAAGAAAAATTCAAGAATGAAATAGTCTGAGGTAAATCATAATTGAGACTACGCGGCAATATCATATTTCTTTAAAAAAAAATAAAAAATCAAATCAAATCGTATTCATACGTGGACTCCCTCTTTTTAATTATTTGTTGATTTTTTATGTAATAGTTTAATTTTTTATAACTAATTAAATTTGAGAAATTTAAAAAAAAAAAAATACTGATAAACATTGATAGACCGCTATCAGCATTCTATAAGTGATAGACTTCTATCAATTTTATATAGACTCTGATAGACTTCTATCACAATTATCTAAAATTTTTGCTATTTTGTGTAAATAGTTTCTTTATTTTTCTATTTTTAAAAATTTCCTATTAAATTTAGGTTTAAATAAAACCAAAATTTTATATTAAAAAGGTTGGCATTGTAACTAAAATCCCACAATATATATTAGTTAGGTGAAGATATTATTGGTAATTATTAGTAAGAGATATATGTATATTCATATTATAAGCAATGGCAATTATTTCTATTAATACGGGACAATTTGAGTGGTTTCAAAAGTTTTAATGTTGCTTTACAAATAGATAAACCTAAGATTTTTTTCCCTAATCTTTTTTTGGATTGGACAATAAGAAGTCGTCCAAACTTTAAGACTCAGTGCATTAAAAGTTACAAGTTGGCTAAAATAAATATATTGTGTTTGATATCAATAATTGAGATGTGTTTAATAAATTTAGAGACTCAAATAGACATATTTATGAATTAAAATGTACGTGACATTTAATATTAAAATAATCTATATTAGATTTACTCTTGGAAATAATGTTAAATAGAATATAAACAATAATAATAACTCTCGACGGTAATTGACATGACTCATTTTTTTGAAATTAAAGAGTTCAAATTTTCATTTGCTAAATTAAAAAAATAAAAAATTATTTAAAAATTACTAGGTCCTTAAAACTAATGTAGTCTTAATCTTGATTGTCTCTATCAATCCCAACACCAACGAAATTTTAATTAATTTTAACACCAACCCTTAGAAATAGTCGTTAAATATATTATAAACAATTTAGTGGAAAAAAAAATAAAGACTAGGTCCTTAAACCTAATTAATGTGGTTTTAGTCTTAATTGTCTTACCACCACCAATATTAAAGTAATTTTATTAAATTATAATTTTAGTCTACTACTTTTGAGTTACATTTTATTTAGTCTACAATCAATCTTGAATTTAGTTATAAAGTTAATTTTTAATTTATTAAAGTTAGCTAAGGAATACTAATAATTTTGATGCAATAAAAGATATTATGTTAAATATACTTCTCAAAATTTATAAAGTAAATTAATACAAACTAAAATTTTCATTAAACAAATCAATAATAGACGAACAATTAAAACGACTAAGTGTTTCGTGTTTAGAGAGTTGGTTAAAACACATCACTCACAATATAGTTGTTGAAGATCCCACATTGGAAAAATTAAGGGACTTCACACTCTTAATAAGATAGATGGGCTACTCCTCTAATTGCCAATTGGTTTTAAGATGGAAGCCCATATTCATTAATATGGTATCAAAGCCCATAAAGCCCAAACAGGTATTCGGTTTGAGGAGTGTGTTGAGTATCCCACAATGAAAAAATGAAGGACACTAAGTCCATCCAATTAAAAAACGAAAAGAAGACTAATAATAAAAAAAACTTCATTTTATAATCCTTGGGTGGATGTTTGATGGTTTTGACCTTCAACCCGCTTTCCTCTGATCTGGTCTCGATCTGAGCTGACCTGCATAAGAGATCATCGTACTAGTATGATGTTAAGCACACTTTGATGCCTAAGTTAGTACAAGGAGTGAATAATTTGGCTAAGCATTAAAATATTTAAGTTTGGCTCTCTTCTTCTGAGAGTTTGACTCTCGGGTACTTACCCTCCCATGTTAGGGACGTTTCTAGCACTCGAGGTTGCAACATGCGAGCTCGTTTATTTCTCAATTAGTATAGACCTAATGTCGAGACACGCTCTCTTTATGTTCTTTTTTCGATTCCCTTTAGGTTTGGACTCGCCATGGGCTTTTTTCCTTGTCACGGGCAACTCTCAACATTAGGTTTTCTTCCTTGGGTTGAGATTTAGATACTTTTTTTTAATCTCAAAATAACATAATATTATTAAATTACTTATTTTCTTATTAAATTATACCAATTTGGAACTAAAAAAAATATAAAATATATAAATAATAGTGATTAATTAAAATATCTACTTATATCTCAAACTAAATTGTGATTAATAAAATAAAATAAAATAGATTTATTTAGTTGTAAACATTAATTTTATAATTTAATTTAAACATATATTTATTTATTTATTAAATTAAACAATATTTGATTAATAATTTCAATTATTAGGTTTTCATGATATGAGATGAAAATGCAGGGTACACAAAATATCTATCCAAAAGTCATATTTGAATAAATGTATCATCAAAATAATAGATTATAATATATTGTGATTAACTTTTATAAAATTGAAGTTAATACATCATCCATTTATATGTAGTGCCGTTTTACACCATTAATAATAATAATAATAATACTTTTTTTATTTATTAAATTGAATAATATTTGAAACTAAAAAATTAAATGATATTAATAAATAATATAAATTCATTAAATAAATTGTACGTACAATTTCTAGTACGTCCATCATACGTATAAAATGGAACTAAATCGAAAATTAATATTTTATCACAACAAAATTTTGATTAATTTTTAACGCCAACTTGTTTTGGATTGAAATTTACGTAATTGAAAAAGTCTAATGCCTATACCTTCCTTCGCTTTTAAAAAGGAATTTCCATTATCATTTTCTTTCTCATCTTCTTCAAAGTACAAAATTCGATGGCTTTAGAAATTATTATTGCTTCAGCCAGATGCCTTACTAGAATTGCCCCTATAACTCCCAACATGAAAATATACGTCGTCGTTTCAATCACCGGCGCCGCCGTCAACGAGCAGATAATTGCTAAGACTGACGTGGATAGAGACAGTGGCGGAAATCCTACGTGGAACTTTCCGGTGAAACTTGACGTGAACAGTTTAAAACAGGATCTTAAAGCTCGTCTTGTTTTCACTCTTAAGTGCGAGGATGGGAAAGGAAATAAAGATTTAGGTGAAGTCCACGCGTCGGTTGCTGAGCTTTTGCAGTCTCCTAAAGATGGAAACTCTATGGGATCATACGTCGCCGTTTCGTACCCAGTTAGAGAACCGTCGGGGGAGACGGTGGCCTTGTTGAATTTTCATTAAAAATTTGGTGGTTCTCCGATGAGTGATAATACTCCGGCGGCTGGTTTAGCCACCAGGTAGGAAATGATGGATTTAATTAAATCCACACAAATAATTACAACTGAAACCTCTCTAATTACAAAAGGACAATGATTTAGTGCACTAATCTCATGCGTCCCCTCTCGTAAAAAATATAAAAAACAATTCAATTCATTTATTTAATTTTGCCACATAGCAAATTTTTGTTAGATATTAATTGGATGCGCCTAACTTTAAAATTGAAAGACTTGTTTAATAACGATTTTGATTTTAGGATATGAGCGAGTGTATTGCTTTTTATGTTTAAAGATTGACATCAAATGGGGGTCAATTAGAAAATGAGGGTAGTTTTAAGAAAAAATTGGTGAAAAGGGGTAGTTTTAAAATTATTTAGGAAAGTAGGATAGTTTTTTTTGTCTTTTAGTGAAAACTCTTCTTGAAAGTTGGAATGAGACCCACATAATGAAGGAAATGATAATTATTGTGATTTCTTTTATTTATTTTTTTACAAATTCATCTTCTTTAACATTTTAAGGAAACATAATACCATTTTTTTTCTATAATTATTATCTTATTGAATTTAATTAAAAAAATATTACATATTTATCATTTTATTGGTAAAATAATAAACTATTATCTATGGATAAAGATAATACCACAATTTTTTTTACGTCATATTGTAGTTTTATTTTACTAAATTTGTGAACTAGGTAATATTTAAAAAGAAAACTACAATATGATATAGTAAAATAAATTTATTACATAGATAAGTAAAATTCTAAAACCTTGCTACGTGAAAATATCAAAAGTTCTAATTTTTTCTAATATATTACTAATCCTTCTAAGTAAAATTAGTCTATAGTTATATTTTTCGAAAAAATACCTTTTGGTTTCTTAGATTTGGATTTAGTTTCTATTTGGTTCATATGCTTCAAAATCTAACACCTTTGTTTTTTAGATTTCAATAATGCTCAATTTTATCCTTTAGATAACATAACTGTTAGGGATTGTTTGGTTTAAAGATTTATAAAATTAAGCATGACAATCTTATATAATTGTAATAGATTAATTAATTAAACAATAGACATCATTCAATACATTGATAAAAAATAATTAGTTAAAAATCAATAATAACCTTAATTCTAAATATTTAAAAATTGAGTAATAATTGAAATTAACCAATTATGTATTTAATGAACATCATATTAATATAATATATTATTTAATCATTTTTATAATTAATTAGTTCAACACTAGTAATTTTAATATTAATTAAATAATATAAGAAAATATATTTAATAAACAATAGATTATATAAAAGTGAAACAAACAAATAAAAATATGATATGTTAATAAAGAATACTAATTTTTTTCATATAAATATGATATATTATAATGAATGAAGTAATAAAAATTAATCATAATAATAATTAATTGATTATAAATAATCAATAATGATTATATGTTCATAATGAAGGCTCAAATTAAAATTAATCTCAATCAATATATCTTGTTGATCTTTTGGGTTTTGACAATTCTAATATTTGCGTGAATGAGGAGGAAGAAGAAGAAGAAGAAGAAGGGAAAACTTGTAATTTTGAAAAAATTAATTAAGAATTAGCTTGAACTTTCATGATTCAAGTAAGAAAAGTTGGAGATGAAGAGAAGAAAAAAAGAATGGTATAATATGAGCAAGTATAGTGAAATTGAAGACTGCAACAACCCGAAAAAGAAAAAAAAAAAAAAAAAAGGAAGAAAAAGATGGAAACATGTGCTCCCTAACATAAGAACAAGGACGAATTTAAAAGTTTAAAAAAAATTCAAAAGTTGACTTGTCAATATTTGCCATATTTGCAAACATTTTAAAGAAGTGCTATATGTTTAGATTTTTTCCCTTGATTTTGCTATCTATTACAATTTTTCGTGCTTTAAAATAAAACTACAATATGACGTAAGATTAAAAAAATGGTGGTATTATATTCATTTATATTTAATAATTTATTGTTTTACAAATAAAATGATTAAATAGGTAATATTTTTTAAATTAAATTTAATATTGCTAAAAAAAAATGAAAGAAAATTATATGATATAATAAAATAACAATGATAAAAAAAAGGTGATATTATATTTCCTTAAACAAAAAAAAAAGTAAACTAATTTGTAAAAAAAATAAAAGAAATCAAAATAATGGCATTTTCTTCCTCATGTGGGTCCCATTCCAACTTTCAAGGAGAATTTTCACTAAAAGACAAAAAAAACTACCCTATTTTCCTAAATAATTTTAAAACCACCCTTTTTTTACCAATTTTTTCTTAAAACTACCCACATTTCCTAATTAACCCCATCAAATGGTTGTTTGATATGCAATTTAAATATTGTTTTTATGTTTATAGATGATTCTATAAAGGATAATCATTTTAAATGACAAAACTACAAAAAAATATTCTCAAATATAGCAAAATGTCATTATCTATCCGTGACAATGATAGACTACTATCATTTATTACTGTCTAATCATTGATAGACAGTAAAATTTTGTTATATTTATAAATAAGTTGGTTATTTTTACTATATTTGAAAACAACCCTTCTATCAATATCAATTTGATATTGTAGTTTTTTTTCTTTTCAAAGAGGAATACATATACTTGGTGCATTTCAAGATACATTAATAATCTTGCATAGTCATCACACACATAAAAAATAAGGTATATAACATATTTTAAATAATTGTTGAACATGTATTTGATAACATATTTCTTTAATTATAAAAATAATTATCGTTAACTACTAAATGCTAGGTTCAATCTAAATAATTATTGTCAAAATGAGTATAGTTCTATAGGTATAGTGTTTGCATTATCAACTTCGAAATCAGAAGTTTGATTCATGTTGTAATAAAAATAAAAAACAATTTGTTTAATACACTACTATTGATTAAATTTATGAACAAAACGTGTTTTATGTTATAACTTGTGTATAATTATGTATTTGTATATCATCCTCTCATAAAAACAAATATACACTCTTGCAAATTAATTTATAATTTCTTATGTTATACATACTTTAATTAAATAAAAATAGAATGAGTTTATTACACAAAATATTATATTCATCGAAGTTTTGCATTTTCAAATTTTAAATAAATTGAAAATATAAAAGTGTTGTTATTAATCATTTAATATTTTATCTTCATTAACAAGAAGCATGGGAGTATATCCACCAGAAGGATATAACTATCCTCCGCCACGACCGGCAACAGGATATGGTGGCTACCCCCCACCACCGGCGGCAGGTTATGGTGGCTACCTATCACCACCACCACAGTCGTCCGATCCATATCCACCGCCATCACCATCTCACTACACGCCGCCGCCATATCCACCGTACAACGTCGGGCCATCAGCAGCGCCGTCACCACCGTCTTACTACACACCACCACCAGCATATCCACCATACAACGTCGGACCGTCAACAGCGCCGCCGTCTCACTACATGCCGCCATCGCCGTATCCGCCGTACAACGTCGGCCCATATGCACATCCATATCCACCACACCCAAGTCACGTGCAAGCACGTGCGGCTCCAGCTGAGCAACGGTCGGTGCCAAAGAAGAAAAAATCGGTATTGGGATCAGCGTTGGGGGTGGCCGGTGCGGTTGCAGTCGGAGTTCTCTCCGGCGTCGCGGCGCCGTCGTTTGAGCTCCCGTCGGCGCCGGCGCCGGCGCCGGAATTTTCCGATTTGACAGGTGGATTTCAAATACCAGATCCCTCAGCCTATGGCCCACAAGATTTATCGTTCATTAATACGCTTCCAGATCCTTCTGCTCTAAGGGATGCCACTTACGTTGATTATAGTTCGCTTGTCTAATAATTTTTTTTTTAAAAAAATTATTATTATTATTTTTTTTTGTAATTTGATTGTGTGAACTTTGTATTGTGGAGGATGTTTGATGTGTCGTCATTGTGTTTTTAAATAATGAGTTTGACCTTTTATGTAAATTAATTTAAAATTTTAGAGTTAAATTAAGAAAAATATCTAGGTGTATCTTAAAGTATGTTCTTCATCTGTATGCATTCCACCCATAATTGTCAAATAACTCAAATCATAATCTATCAAATTTTATTTTATGTGTATGTGATTAGAGAGGAATATTATAAATTTGATTTTGTATAAAGGTGATTTAGTGTGATTCACCATATCAATATATATGTTATCGAATCGAATATTACATAAATACAAGAAAAAAAAATTTAGGGAAGAAAAGTGTGTTTTTCATCGAGGTTGCTCTGCCTTAGACAATTTTGAAGTGCATGGTTGAGTTAAGCCAAGTTTGGTTAGTCTATATTTTTTTAAATAGCTTTTTTTAAAGATTCTTTTCAAATATAGAAAAATGAACAAAATTATTTATAAATATAAAAAAGATTTTAACTGACTGCGATAAACTTCTATCTCTTGAGCGATAGACCACAATAGACTTCTATCTCATTATAGTCTATCGCTGATACATGGTAAAAAATTTCTATATTTATAAATAGTTTAATATTTTTTTCTATTTCTAATAATTTTCTTTTTTTTAATCTCCATTTTTTACATGATAAATTGGTTTTTAAATTGCATATCAATATTTTTTTATCAAGTTGGTGTGAATCAATTGTTCCAATCATATTCAAATTGGAAATAAAGTATGTTTTAGATTTGATTGTGGAACTTGAAGTGAAGAGAATAATTTGGAAGGAACCAAATAAAAAATATATGTCTAACAAATCTAGTTAGCAATTTTGCTAATAGTTCAAAGACAACCATTTTCTAAAAGTTATGAACTAATTAATTGTTTTTTTTTGTAACTTATTAAATGGAAACGTGTTCTCAAAATTTAGGGCTAAAAACGTATTTTGTGTTGGTGAATTACAAATGTTTTTACTACAGTTCTTGTAAAAATTAGTAGATAAATTATCAAAAATTAATTAAGAGGTTAAACATCAACTGCAACATTTATTTTAATATTAAAAGTTTAGAATAATTGTTTTTTTTCCTTACAAATGTGAGAATTTAACTTAAGTGATTTATGCCGGTTAATTAATTTATGACACAATAATACTATGGGTTCAATCCAAAGGGTCAAAAGGCCAATGAGTTGTGGGTTCAATCCATGGTGGTTACCTACCTAGAATTTATTATCCTAAGAGTTTCCTTGACACTCAAATGTTGTAGGATCAAACATGTTGTCCTGTAAAATTAGTCGATGTACGCGTACATTGGCTCAAACAATTACGAATATATATATATATATATATATAATACCCACATAAATGATTGAAATCACATTTAAATATCAAACTTGACCAAACAAGGACGAATAAAAACATATAAATTAAGCCCCCTCCATCAGGAACACGAAGACAAATATATGCGATTTTCACAAACAAACACAAATTAAATAAAAAAAAATAAAAAATTCAGCAAATAAGAAATAATGAAATTCAGAAAAAGCACAATTTCTATGATATATTTAATTAATATTTTATATATCACCCAATGGTACCGAGCGTATTCATACTATCATTGCATGATTGCATGCTTGCATTATAATCCATTCCGCCGCCTGTGGGATTGGAAAATAACTCAAACGACGGCGGCGCCGCCCCACCATCCGCCGCCAATTCGCCGAGCAAAAGCCCTCCGACAACTCCGCCGACCAACCCCGCTCCCATTCCAAGAATTTTACTCATCCCTGTCTTCTTCTTTTTCTTCGTTGGAGCGTTCGCCGCCGGCAGATATCCTGGCGGCGGAGCATAACCATAAGCCGGCGCCGGCGGAGGATGATGTGGATAACCGTAGGCTTGTGGAGGTGGAGTGTAGGGCCCAGTGTTGTACGGCTGTGGAAACGCGCCGTAGGGTGGTGGTGGCGACGGATGTCCACCGTATCCGGGCATTGGCAGTGGCGGAGCATATCCTGCTGGTCGGTATCCGCCGCCGTAGTGTGGTGGTGGAGGATATACTTCCGGTGGATATCCAATTCCTCGGGTGGGGTCAGCGGCGGTCGGTTTTTCATTTTCCTTTAACGACGTCGTTGAGGACTCCATTTTTTTAATAGAGAGGAATTGGCGTCTTAACTGTCTTTGGCAAAGCTGAAGTGAAAAATCAATGGCTTTAAAAAGAAAGTCAACCAAGTAGCTGTTAATGAAATTTTAATTTAATTCTATTAATTATAATTAAAAATGAAAAGGAATCAAACGACAGTCTTGTTGGTTTGTTGGGTACAACTTAATGAGAAGACGACAAAATTAATACCCAAATTGGGATTTATTCATTTCTAATTATATTTAGCATTAACTTGTTGTTCATCTGTTTGGGCGATATTGTCCGCTTTGAGTATAAAGTCTCATGACTTTGCTTGCTTTTGGTACCACCTAAAAAGGCCTCATACCAATGAAGATAATTGTCCTCACTTATATATCTATGATTATTCTTTTCCTTAACCAATGTGGGATTTTGTTCGCGCTCCTAATTAAAACATGCATCACACGTGCATATGCGACATTGGCCTCATACCAATGTGGGTTTTTGGTACATCACACGTGCATGAATGGTCAATTTAGTAATTTCACCCAGCAATGACGTAAGCAAAAGGTTAAAAAAATATATTTTTTTGGGTCTCCAAAAATAAGCCAGGGGCACGATTTCCTCCCATTTTAAGTAAGATAGAGAATAAAATTCTAACTTTTAAAACTATACGGACTAAACTTTAACTTTCTTACTAAATTTATAATTTAATCTTTTTAAAATAAAATAGCATAAACTTAGTTCAACAATAATTGTCATGTCCTAGTTCGATCCTCCATCACTATCGTTGTTATAATAAAAAATAATATAAAATAAATAAATAAATCAAATTGGCAATGTCAAAAGTTGCCCAAGTCTTTGCTTAAGGGGTGACATATGCTCCCTAGCGCATCTAGATGACATCATAATTTTCATTTGTTCTCAGTTTGCATAGGTACATGATGCGAAGACTGCCATACAATAATTTTCTTTGGCGAGTTCATTTTATATATATATATAAATAAAACCATCCTTTATATATATATATATGATCTAAAATATTAAATTAACACCATTCTTTGTCAACTATAACTAAGCTAGTTTATGATTAGGTCATAAATGAAAAGCTAAATTATGTTTCAACAAAAAAAAAAAAAAAAAATTATGCATTTTCTTCTCTAGAGATTGAAATGTAGGGCAGCAAATTTCATATTTGTTTTACTAAGGCAGATCCACATGGGAACGAATCACGTGGCTTACATAAAAAGCTAGTGTTATTGGTAAAAAAAAAAAATGAATAATTCTAAGAGAAATAAGTTATTTAACTAAGTATGGAAGTCGACCCATAGAGTCAATCATAAGGGTAAAAAAGATCAAACCAGCAAGGCTAGATCAAAAGACCAATATACATCATGAAGGTCGGCCCATAGGATCAATGATGATGGGCAAATTATGCCTAGTGTTCGTCTATTAGGCCAACTACATGTGCATAGACCCACTAATGAGATTCTAAATTAAGTTAGTAACAATCAAATTAATTAATCACGAGATTAATTTGTCTAGTAACTATTACAAAATCATTTTCTACTTAACCAAAAGGGATCGAGATATTTGAGGTATGATGATATACATTTTAAATTTCCTACTATCTAACTCGCTCTCTAAGTTAGAGTGTTGATGACCAAGCATCATCCTGGTGTGAATTTTCTTGTATAGAGTGAACATTCATTTCTTTCCAAAAATTACAAATAATTTATATCAAATTTTGATATCAACATGTAGGTTCATAATATTTAACTTTCACATGCTTTGGCCCAGGAGTCGGTAAGTTAAGCATAAATAGGAAGTGCCTCCAGACTAGGTAAAGTCCAAGAAGATTCATTCCCTATGCACCCACATGTTTTTGTTTTGATGTCATTTTTAAGATTGTCTTTAACTTTATATATATATTTAAAGGAATTTTTTTACTATCATTTTATAGTTATTTAACACGTATATTTATATATGGTAAAAAAATATGTATATCTATATATATAGTATTTAATTCTAATCTATAAATTTAGAAATTAATGGCTAAGTTTCTCATCTTATATGAAATTGTGCCTCCTAATGTGAAGTTCTGGATTCGTTAATATGTTTTACCAATTATTTTTTAAGAAATATGGACTTTTATTTATAAATACATATTAAAAAAATTAGTACAAAAAGTAGGATGTGGGGATTTGAACACCTAACCTTAAATAATTCATCATGTGATTGTGAATTATCGATGAATCATGCTTACTTTGACAAAAAAAATATTCTACGATTATAAGGTTAGATATATACACTTTTTAATAATTTCTATTTAATTTTTTTAAAAATTGTTTTCAAATTAATTATCAAATAAAGCATGGTAAACTATATGATTGAGAGTTTGAGAAGTGTTAGAAATAGCACAAAAATTTTCATATTGCCTTTTGTCGAGTGGTTCTGATTTTTCGAGTGTAGCTGTCCATTTAAAAGATAGTGGAGGTGGTTACACACACCAAATTGGTGTATCGATTCTTCTAATATTGTATATGTGAGATGCACATGTAAAAGAAAAACAAAATAAATACTTGCATTTACATTCTTTAAAAGAATAATTTGATGAGATCCAAAGTTTAGAGAAAATAAAAAAATAATAAAAGATTTAATTGAATGAAAGTAGTAATTAATAAGGTGAAACAATGCATCCTATCGTGTGACTTCACCGTAGATATATAATAACATTAGAAAAAAAATTATTGTATTATATATATTACAATACTAGAATATTAACATCTTAATTCGATAATTTAATTATTAGAACAATTTTTCTCTCTTAGCATTCTAGATAGAAGTTTTTTTTTTTTTTTAAAAAAAAAAAAACTATAATATGAGAATATTAAAATAAAAAGGGGTCTTTTCACAAATAGAAAAAAAAAACAAAAGTAATTACACATATAGAAAAAAAAAGTGTGAGAAATACAAAAGCATGGGGTGCACTTTTTTCTATATGTGTAATTACTTTTGTTTTTTTTTCTATACACAACATTTTTTCAAATAAAAATGGTTACATAATCTAACTTTTAAAAGTTGATGGTAGCTAAAACAAAATTGTATAATATTTATTTATTATATGTTAAAAAATCACTATTTAAAAAATAATAATTAGAACTAGAAGATTTCACATGCAATTGTGTTTCTTGATTAGTAGGTTTAAAAGGTCCCTTACTAATAAAATATTAAATTTAATTAACTAAATGTTGATATGGCAAGATGGCTTGAATAAAAAAAATATATTAAAAAAATTTCTCTTCTCTCTTCTTTTTCATTCTCTCTCCCTTCTCTCGTGATCTTCTCTTTACATTCTCAAAGTTGGATTGACTTGTTATCCAATGTCAAGAATTATGAGGCTTAAAAGAGTGACTCTGACTAGAGATGTCTACTTTTCTCACGGGGACGGGATTCTCCATTTAGGTGGGGGAATGGGAGAGAGAGTAAGGAAAAAAAATTCTCCAAAAGCTAAATGGGGACAAGGAAGTCCTCGTCCCCACCCCGTTAGGATTTTTTTATATATTTTATATAATAATTTAATGTTATTTATTTATTTTTATTATATAAATATTCTATTTAATTCTCAAGATTTATTGTTTAATGTTCAAAATAATGAATATGTTTGAATTAGTGTAAAAATATTGTTCGAATTCTAATAAATTTAGATTATATATGTGAATAATTTGATAGATAATTATTTCCTTCAACTTGAAAATTTTGAATAATTTCTCTTTAAATTCTAATTGTCCATATAGAACTAATCATATAAAAGTTAACCATTTAATTAAAAAAAATTCATAATAGTAATTTATATTAATTGATTGTTTTTTAAAAAAATCAAACGGAAAAAATTCTCTGCGGAAAACTCGATCCCCCACAAATTTTCAAAGGGGAATCCCCACTCCGATCTCATGAAGAATTTGGCGGGGATGGAAATAAAATGGGGAGCGTAAAAGCCATACCGACTCTGCTCTATACCGTGGACACATCTCTACCTCTTACCACGTCCCTCTCCTCTATCAATCAGGAATCTTCACGTGAACATTGAGAATGTTTGGCAAAGAGGGGTGGGCTCACTTCCCCTTTTCAAGTTTGAGAATGTTTGGCT
Source organism: Lagenaria siceraria (assembly GCA_002890555.2). Lineage (NCBI taxonomy): Eukaryota > Viridiplantae > Streptophyta > Magnoliopsida > Cucurbitales > Cucurbitaceae > Lagenaria > Lagenaria siceraria. The sequence goes on from CM016488.1 coordinate 21,319,831, forward strand.
TACTCACCGGCCTCTTGGTTAAAAAATCTCGAAGTTTGGTGGAAGATGCTTCGATTGATAGGTGGGCTAGTTACCAACATTAGATGATATAAAATTTAAATTTATCTTCATCTATAAATTTAAAATTTTTAGTCAATCGACGATTTAATAACCAATTTATGTCAAATTTAAAATCTCCCAAGCCTATTATAAAAAAGTGGAATAATGATACCTTTGGTGACATTCGATAGGGTAGGCCAAATTTTAATTCATCGAATTAATTGACAATTGATGCTACTAAGGAATTTTTCCCTTTTGTGTGAGGGCTTGTTGGTTGAAAGCTAATTTTTCTACTTTAATTTTGAAACAACTATTGAAAAACGAGAGAAAGAGTGGATGAAAAGAGAGGACTCGAAGGAGAAAGGAGATGAGAGAAGAGAAAAAGGAGACGAGAAGAGAGAAGAGAGAAGAGGGAAAAAATTTAAAATATATTTTTTATCCGAGTCATCTTGTCACGTCATCATTTAGTCAATTAAATTTAATAATTTTACTAGTAAAGGATTTTTTAAAACTATTCTTAAAAACTCGGAAAATTTGAAATATTAAGACCAAATATAGTTATTCTTGAAAACTCATAAACCAAAAAGGTTTTTTTTTCTCTTTTTTTCTTCAATCTCCATATACGTGTCGATAAAAAATAGTTGGTTGTTGAATTGGATTTTTTAATTTAAAAATTATTACTATTTATTAATTAGTATATGTATATGTATGTGTGTATATATATATTTTGGGTTTTGGGGTCAGTCTGACGGGCTGATCTAAATATGGCTCAAATGGACTAGCCCAGTTTTTTTTTAAAAAAAATCCATGTCCAATTTCAGTTTATGAAAAAGTTGGATTGGGCCAATGGATTTGGATCGGACTTTTGGACTTTGAGTCCGATGATGAGACTGACTCAAAATTACTCAAATCATTCCAAATCGATGTTAATAGTACGAAAATTACGTTTAAAATGGTAAAATTAAGGGTGTGTTTGGTTTAACTTTTTAAGTGTTTAATTTTGAAAATAATTCATTTTAGAAAAAAATTAGCTTTTGACACACTTTTAAACTGTATTTTAAACCATTTTTATCAAAAGAGTTTAAATAATAATAATGATTTTTTGAAAAAAATACTTTTTTCTCTAGTCAATCCAAACTGACCCTAAGCATATGAATTGATTGTGGGTGATTAAGGGCCGTTTGGATTGACAAAAAAAAAATGTTTTTCAAAAAAAATATTTTTATTAAAAATCTTTTAATAAAAACTATTTAAAATGAATTATAAAAGTGTTTCAAAAATTATTTTGAGTAGTTGTCACAAATCAATTTTAAAGTGAAGACGTGTGTTTCAGTGTTTGATATTCTATTCAGTTTTCTGTTATTTTAATTTAAATAACATTTTTAAATTTGTTAATAAATTTCAAAAACGGAAAAAGTTGTTTTTCAAAAATGTGTTTTCGTTTTTCAAAATACGGATTAACGTCAAAAAACGTGTTGCCCCGCGGTTAAGCAGTTTGTTTAACAAATCGTTGCTCAGGTTCAATCTCTGAATACTGCAAATATTTTTCAATTTTTATTTCTTTTCTATTTTTTACTTTTTATATTTCATTTTTTATTTTATGTTTTTCACTTTTTATATCTTCACTTTTATTTCTTTTCCATTTTATGTTTTTCACTTTTTATATTTTTATTTCTATTTATTTTCTAATTTACAATAACAATTTCCACTTTTTAGATAAATTTAAACGGTAAAATGATGTCAAAAATATTTTTTTGTTTTACAATTTACTTTCAGATTAATTCTCGTTTTACATTTTAATAAAAATATCACAAAGTTTTTATTTTTTGGTAAACAATTTCTTCAAAGTTAAAATTGGTGGAATATATGAATAAAATTAATTTCTTAAACAAATTTAAAACAACACAACTATTCATAAGAGGATATATTTATTTTTGTTATTTTTCTTCATTTGATTTGTGATAAATCAGTACATTTAAAATATTGATATTATTTTATTAATATGAAAAATTTGAAAAATTTATAATTATTAAAATTAGATTAAAAAAAATTGATTTTATTTTTATATAAAAATTTAAAATTTTGAAAAGGGATCAAAACTAATTTTGATTTTTTAAAAAAACAAAAATTGAAAATAAAAAAAAATTACCAAATATGTTTTTGATGTTTTATTTTTAAAAAATAATTACCAAGCAATCAAAATGTACGTATTTTAGTTTTTGATAACCATCTAGGCTTGTTGGTAACTATTTTATTTTAGGTTTTTTATTTTTTAAAATTAAGTTTATTTCCTCGTATTTTGTTTTACAATGGTTGGCATATTTATTAAGTATAAGAGTTGAATTCTTAGCCAAATTCACAAAAAAAAAACTATTATTTTAAAACTAATTTTTTTTTGTTTTTAAATTTTGGCCTGATTTTTTTAAAATATAGATAAAAATTAGATAAAAAAAAAAAAAAGAAATTTAGACCTAAAACAGGATGTTTGTAAGGTTAATTTTGAAAAACTAAAAATTAAAAATAAATTTGTTATTAAACAGAACTTTAGTTTTTAGTTTTGAAAATGGATTTGTTTGATTTTCAATTGGGTTTTCTGTTTTTTTTTTAATTTTTTTTTAAAATTATTAAGAAATTTTGAATAAAAGAGATGTTTGAAAATAGTTTTCGTTTTGTATACCAGAAATTTCGAATAAAGGTGCCGTCTCCTTCGTACAGGTCATGGGTTCGATACTAATAAATTGCAAATTCTTTTATTTTTGTTTTTCACTACATTGTAATAATATTTCTATACTTAAACAGAAAAAAAAAATCACATTTTATCTCTAATTCACACTAAAAAAAGAAAAAAAAATTACATTTTATTAAAGAAAAAATCTCATCTTATTATCATGTTAATATAATTTAATTGAAAATTCAACCTCCCATTTTCCATCAAGTATCTCCTATTTTTTTAAAAAAAATATATTTGTGTATATATATATATATATATATTTATTTATTTATTTATTGTTAACGGACTCTCTTAACTTCTTTGCTTTTTTTCTTTTAGAAATTTTGTTGTAGCATTTAATATATATATTTTTAATTTCGTTAACAGCAACATCTTTTCCAATATTTCTTTTCCTTCTTCTGTAAGAAGTTTAATTTTTCTGCTTCATTTATTTCTTCTAAATCTAGAAGAAGATGTCACCTCTCAACTTTTTTTTTTTTGTTTAACATATGTTATATTCTTCAATTATTTTCACTTCTCAATTTTATAAAAATATAGATAGTGGTTTAATGTATATTTTTTTTTAAATATGCTTTTATAGTTTTTTCCTATACAAGCATCACATGAGAAGGGTGGCGAAAAAATATTGCTTTTGAAGTTCAAACAAGATTAAAAAAATCTAGAGGTCGGCAAAGTAACAGAGAAGAGTGATTGCTATTTATGCTTTTGTAGTTTTTTTCACTTTTTAATTTTTGTAAATGTACACACCGATGAGTTTAGGAGTTTATAATAAGTTTTACTATGTTTTTTACATGCTTTTGTACTTCTTTTTTCTTTTTGAATTTGACACACCAATTCATAAAGTTTTGAAATAACGTTTAAAATCAAGAAGAAGATCGATGCAAATCAAAAGAGCTTAAGTTTTTATGGTTTCTAACGGTTGAAAAAATAATATTTTTGTTTAAATTAAAATTTTAAAATTTGAAATTAGGATTATAATCAAATACTAAAAATTATTATGATATTTTATACAAAAAGTAGAAAAAACAATATTTTAGTTTAAATTAAAGTTTGAAACAATCAATTAAAAAAATAAATACTTTGGTTAAATTAAAGTTTAAAATTAAGAGAATAATCTAATTATTCAATCAAAAAAATAAATATTTTGATTTAAATTAATAGGCTAATCAAAGCCTCCAAAAAAGTCTTTTTTTTTAATAATAAGAAGAAGAAATAATTATCATGAAATTTTATAATTATGTTTTTTTTAAAAAAAATTTACACAACATGAGCAACGCACTTAGTATCAAACTAGTACTCTTAAATTTTAAAAAAAATAATCAAAAATACCTTTACTAATTGTATTTTTTAACAGAAAAGTTAATACTTTGTTTAAAAAATAGTCCTAAATTTTTAAAAAAAAAATCGTTAATGTCCTTGATATTTCAAAAAATAAGCTTATCATTGTATATGGAAAAAAATTGTTAGTTTCTCATTTAAAAAGTATCGTTGAACATTCAAAAGTTGCATTAATACTGTTAACCTTTTTTAAAAAAATGTCATTGTAATTAGTATATATATATATATATATATATACCGCTTAATGGTAAGGACATTTATTTAACTTTTTTAAAGGTTAAAGGTATTAAACTATGAATACAACTTTTGAAAGTTCAACCGTAATTTTTAAACGAGGTACAAACAATGTCCGTCAGAAACTAACGATAAAAGTATTTTAAATTTTTTTTTTTAGTTTAAAGATATTGATAAAACTTTTGAAAGTGGGAGAGTATTTTCTATAATTAATTTTTTCTTATAAGGATTCTATAATTAACCTTTTAACTTTCATGATATTTTATTAATGATTTTCAAGAAATTAAAGTGATAATTGGAATATGATAAAATTAATAAAAATAGTGTCACATCATATTTTTATACGTAGAAATGAAGTCACTATCAAGGATTAAATGGGAAATTCATAAACGAAAGAAAGAATGAATTGGTTTTTTTTTTTTTAATTTAGGACTAAAAAAAAGTAAATTTTCAATAAGGACCAAAACTTAACTGTATTTTTCAGGCCATCTTATATTCTAAATTTATGGTTTAACCGATCTTTGAGACATTTTAAATAAAATTTTCTCTATTTAGCGCTTGACCATGAATGATAATTAAGAATATAAACAATTAATTAAAAGATTGGATGATAAATTTTTAAAGGGTATTCTCGTAATATACTAAAATCATATGTAATCCAACCTGTATTTATGCACTTCGTTTTTTAATCGATCATTAAATTCTTTTAATCACTTTATTTATCCAAATGGAATCATAATAATTCCTTTAAATCTAACGATGAATTTGTTTGACAATTGAAAGCTTGAAAATAGTCAAATTTTAGTGGAGTTATGAATGCATGAAAATGAGCATAATATCGAAAGATTACATATGTCACATCTGAATTGTTCGGCAAGATCAAAATTATTTCGAAGTATTCATTGAATACAATCAAAATTTCGATGATTAATAGTTGTATTATCCTTTTTATTCAATCTTTGAAAAATTTTAAGGTATGTAAGCTCTTTCCTAATTTTGTCCAATCAAAGGAATATATCCTTCATTGTATTGCTTAGTACTTTATTCTTATTTGGAAAGAAAAAATCAAAATCAAAATGCCCTTCTCCATTCCTTTTTCATTTCTTATATACCAAAAAAAAAAAAAGAAATTTAAATAATCAAAGTTAGGCACCAAACCCTACCACTAAATTTGTGCATTATTCTCATATAATAATGTTTCATTAATTCCTTCTTTAAAAAACATATAAACACAAACTTACCCAATTGAAATATTAGTGTTTTTTTTTTAATTAAGAGCAATAGTGGAGAATAAGTTCATATTTAGGTAAAGGGAGACATAGTAAGATTAAAAACATGGATACCAAAGCTTTGAAAATGAAACGATGTCTTTTTTAGAAACTTTTTTTTTTTTATAATGCTTTGTTGGGAAAAAAATAACAATGGAAACTTTCTTTTAGTAAATATATATATATATAACTTTAAAGAGATATTTATAGTTGTGATTTTGGTAAAAATGTGTTGAAATTTTCTTTCTTTATGCTTTTAGAACCTATACATTAAGCCCTCATGGGTTTATTTATAAGACTTGTTTTTTACGTACAAATGAAAATTAAGAATGAAAAAAAAAAAACATTTCATGTCCTAAATTAAACATGGCGTGTGACGTATGAATTTACCGTCTAAATTTTAATTTTATTTCCTAGCTTGAAATCTAAAATAGGGGTGTTCAAAAGATTTGATGACCTGAAAAAATCGATCAACTCAATGTATATGGTTTAGATTGGGTTCTCAACTCATTTGAGTTGGGTTGGGTTCAAATAAATGAAAGTTTTATGAGTTAGGTTGGTTCATGTGTTCACCTAAAATAACCCAAACCAATCCAAACCAATCTGAATTTATTATTAATTTTAAAACGTAATTTTCTTTTTACTTATAAGACAATTAAATATACATATGTTTTATTTTAGTTTTATTTAATTTCATTATTTTTTAGATTATTTATTCTCCAACAACTCCTAAAAATAGTTTTTTTAGCATTTTGAAGAAAAAAATTGATTATAATATTGAAATTTAGTTGTTAATCTTAATTTAATATATGAAAATAATTAAATCAAATTTTTACGTATTAACATTTTACTTCTTTTTAGAACATAAGTTTAAATAAATGATCCGAGTAACCCGAACCAACCCAACTCAAATGTTTCATGGTTGGGTTGGGTTAGATTCATTTTTTAATAAGGGTTATTTGAGTTAAAGGAACTTACAACCCCAACAATTGGGTTGGGTCTAAAAAGTCCTTCAACCCAACCCAACTCAACCTACGAACACCCTTTACATTAAAATGTAAACGAATGTGTTTCAATTTTAATAATGCTTCAATTTTTTCTAAATTCACTCACTAACTTTTTAAAAGAAGTCACAATTACCAATAAAAATCAAGCAGGTAAACAAATCTTCCAACAGGTTGTTATATTTAAGTTTGAAAAATACTTAGATGCATCCCAAACTACATTTATCTTTGTGCATCCCACTAAATTTTCCAACATAGTTTGCCATGTAACAAATTATCCTTACTTTTTTCTTCAAATATTTTATTACTATTTTTTATGTATGTGATGAGATTGTGATGAACAAAGATAGGTATATCTTGAAATGCACCTAAGTATCGCTCTTTAAGTTTATGAACCTGTTTTTAAATGTTGGATATTTATGTATTAAAATTAGGTAATATTGGCCAAAATTTTCAAGAGAAAAGCACTAAATTTATATATATGTGTTGTGAATAGTCTCTTGGTTGGATTGTCCGTTACGAATCAATACTAGCGAGCTCTACTCTACTCTAATCTAATACTAACATTGGAAAGCACTGGGTTTAGTACCTCACAAGTGAGAGATCTTTCTTTGCAGATATGCTCGAACCACACAACAAAAGATAGATCTAGACTCGACCAAATACCTTGAAGCAAAAAAAGTCTAAGATCTAAATTATTTAATGTAAAACAAATAAAATATGTTGTCCGAACGTGAGACTGAAATTATATCATAACAATAGTTTTTTAGTACAATAATTTGGAAGTGAAGAATTCGAACATTTGACATCTTGGACAAAATTGTATATATTATGTCAGTCGAGCTACATTCATGTTAACTTCATGTGACAATATTTAATCATATTATAAGGCAACTATTTTAGATTATTGTGCATTTATTCTTACTATTTAAGATCCTTTATTTCGTTTTTCTTATTAATTAATACTTTGAAGATTCTTTTAAATTAATGAAAAACATATCGAGAGAACAAATAAAGTTCTAGAAACACTTCCATATCCCAACACATATTCTATGTTCTTTAATTAAAAATTGAGAATATTTTTTTCTTTTAACATCTTGCAAATAATTTATTAAAAGGAATAAACATGAGTTAATCAAAATTAAATATTTTAATTCAACATTAATTATTCCCACCATATATATATATACAAACCAACCTTGAAATATCCCAAATTAGATCAGTTCTCTCTCAATATCTCATATGGCGGGTGTTTGGGTGTTCAAAAACGGTGTCGTTCGGCTGGTGGAGAACGCCGGAGCCGATACGGCGGAGGGCGGTCAGCGGTCGAGACTACGGCGGAAAGTGTTGGTGTTCAGTTCGACGGCGGAGGTGATGACGTCATACGCAGTGTTGGAAGAGAAATTGATGACGTTGGGTTGGGAGCGTTATTACGATGATCCGAATCTGCTGCAATTCCACAAGAGATCGACGGTCCATCTTATTTCTCTCCCAAAAGACTTTGCCAAATTCAAATCCATGCATATGTACGACATCGTCGTCAAAAATCGAAATAATTTCGAAGTTAGAGATACCTAAATAAATTTAAAATAAAATTTTAAAAAATTATTTTAAAAAAATAGAAAAAATTTAAAAATAGAAAAATAAAGTAAACTATTTACACAAAATAGCAAAATATTTAGATAGTTTTGATAGATGCTGATAGAAGTCTATCAATGTCTATCACTATTTTCTTTGCTATTTTCTATAAATAGTTTGACATTTTTCTATTCGTGAAAATTTTCCTTAAAAAGATCTCCACTATTTTGTTTAAGTTTTTTTTATGCAATTTCTCGAGAAAAATTATTTGATGTGACTGTTACAATTTGTTGCGCAGCCAGAATCAATTGTTGGGTGTAAGTTCATATGTTTCGTGTGATTTAGATTTGTCAGTCATCTTGTTCTAATTAATGGTTGGGTTTGGATTTTAATTGTGTGAGATGTGTGGCTCTAGATAGTGTGTATTTTATTTATGTATTTATGTGTATTTTAATCAGTTGAGTTATCCTCAAGTTGATAATATATAATGTGTATTTAAATTAATTTTCTAAATAAGAGAAATTTTATTGTTTTGTTTGAAGTTTTTCTACTTTGATAAAATAATGTCTCGTTTGGTAACTATTTAATTTTTCATTTTTGTATTTTAACTTTCATACATTTTTTGTTTTGTTGTTTACTTTCTAATTAATCATTGGGTTTGGATTTTAATTGTGGGAGATATGTTGGTCTAGATAGTATATATATATATATATATATATATATATATATATATATATAATTTAACCAGTTGAGTTATGCTCAAGTTGATAATATATGATGTGTATTTAAATTAATTTTATAAATAAGAGAAATTTTATTGTTTTGTTTGAAGTTTTTTTACTTTGATAAAATAGTGTCTCGTTAGGTAACTATTTAGTTGTTTGTTTTTGTTTTAACTTCCATGAATTTTTTTGTTTTGTTGTTTACTTTCTATTAATGTTTAAAAGACTAAGTTAAGTTTTGAAAACTAAAGAAAATACATTTTCTTCTAATCGCATGACAACCATTTTCTTCTAAGGACTTAGAGTGTGTTTGGAATACATTTTCAAGTGTTTAATTTAATAAATAAGTTATTTTGGAAAAAATTAGAGTGTTTGGCAACCACTCAAAATATATTTTGAAGTGTATTTTAAACAATTTTTTATCAAAAGAGTTTAAATAAAAATGAGTTTTTTGAAAAACATTTTTTCTCAAATCAATCCAAACGAACTCTTAATTAGATATGTTCTGTAATTGGATGTCGGTAAAAAAAATTTAGAGAGAGACTTGTTTTTTTAATTATAAAAACTTGTTTTTAATTAGTACAACAACTATTGTGGGATGAGGAATGGAACCTCCAACTTTTACGATGGAAAATTATGTCAATTACCGTTGATTTAAGCTTATTTTGACCTAGTTATAAAAACTTATTTATGAAGATTATGGAACCCCAAATTCTAAAATTATGAGTTTGTAATAAATTTATCATTTTCATAGTAATTAAACCATTATAGAATAATGTGAGTTAGTGCATGCTTTTCTAGCTTTTTATATGTGCTATACTTTAAATAAAATAATAGATCAAACTAAGATTCTCCTAAGAAAAAATAAACTAAAATTCTTGTTCTTTATTAAATTATTTGTATACTACAAAGTCGACCATTAGCCAAGATAAACTAGGTGGTTCTGGTTCTTTCTATTACATATATTAATGGGGTTAAATAGTAACTTTAGCACTACATTTAAAATTTATCTATTTGATCTTTAGACTTACAAAATTACAGATTCAATCCTTTAACTTTCGAATAATTTAACATCTACGGATCTAATAGATATGAATTGAAAGTTTCAAAAATACCCTTAAGCTTAAAAAGAATTTTTTTAAAAAAAAAATACTCTCACCAACATAAATCGTTAATACCTTATTGCAAAAATAAGTTTTAACTTTTTTATTTAATTTTTTTTTAAATGCTCCTAGTGATAGTATGGTGATCAATTTGTTTGAAGTTTTCTTGCGTTAGAAAATAACCATTTTTAAAACAAATTATATAGGTATCCTCATCATTTTTTTCATATAAATGTTCTTTTCTTATTTTTTCAATTCTTACACCAATTTTTTTAGCAACCAAAATAAAAACTAAAATTTTAAATTAAAACATAAAATCTCACAAAGTTTTACAAAATTCCAAAGTGATCAAAATCTCCCATTAAAATATACCAAAATGATAAACAGCCGAATAAAAAATGTATTTGGCTATTAAAGCACACTTTAACTACTAACCTACAACTTTGTTAAAACATTTAAGTCCTGAAATCCCTTCGGGCTCTTCTATCATTCTCTTTCTTCTTATTAACAGTCCAAATACCTTAATTGAAGTGTGCAATTTTATTTATTTATTTATTAGATTAAAAAAAGGTCAAATTCAAACCGTTAACAAAAAGATGAGTAGAGTAATTGAAGAAGAGAGAGAAAAAGAGGAAAAATAGAGAAGTAAGAGGGTATTAATAGTTTCTGTTCATATAATAGTAAGGGTATTTTTTAACTTTTTTTTAAGTTAAAAGACATTTTTAAACTTTTGAAGGTTTAGGGGTATTTTTTACATAAAACACTAACTGTTTCTATCCAAAACTAACGGTAAGGTTATTTTTGAACTCATTTTAGAAGTTTAAAGATTTTTTTGACACTTTTGATAGTTCAAGAGTATTTTTTATATAAAATTTAGAAATATTTTGTATAATTATAGGTGTACAAAAATAATATATATATTGCTCAAATAAATCTTAGCTAAAGAATTGTATTCCTCCTAGAAAACTAGCTTTTTGCAATTTCAAAATAAAGTTAATTTCACGTGGGAGAAATACCCATTTATATACCATCCATCAAATTATCAAATCATCTTATTCCATGATCTCATATCTAAATTATATTTAATAAAATATCATGCAAAAGTTCTAGCACCAAATATTAACACTAGCACAAATGTCAAAAAGAACATAGTTCAACTGATATCAAGTATGTATTATCAAGATCTCCACTCTACTTATCACCAACAAAAAAAATAGCAAAATTAAAAATTATAAGAATAATTATTAAATAATCTACCTTTAAAGACATAATTGAATTTTGTCATTGTTATTTGTTTTTTGTTTCTTTTACTTTTTTTTTTTGCATCAATCGTTTTTTTTTCCTTTTGTCCAACGTTTGTTGAAGTTATTCATGTCTTAACCTTATGCTTGAGGTTGTTAACTATTTCTCTTCTATACAATGAAAAATAATAGAAAGAACAGAACAAAAATCAAGTTTATCAATATATATAGGAAAATTTTTACATATAGAAAAAATATCAAACCATTTGCAAAAAATAACAAAAAAAAAGAACATTGATAGACTTCTGTAGGCCTGGCAGAATAAAGCCAAAAATAAAGATAAGTTACGATTTAATCTAGTTTGTTTGAGATAAGGAAAAATTTATATCCTAATCTTAATAGGGTTAAAATAAACCTAGATCAAATTCCCTATAAATACACCCTTATGACTCCATATGAGATTGCTTAAAAATTTTAAATTTTCTTCCACGTTCTATAGCTTTTCATCTTTGACTTTGGCATTGGAGTCTTTTTCCTTTGTATTATAAATTTTTGTTACGTGAAAGTTGTGCATTTGTTCATGTCCAAAATTTGGCACCAACCACATATAATTTAAATCCACTGTTTCCCTTACGTTTGAGTGAAAGCAAAGATTTGTCGGAGAAGATTTTTCTTCATATTAATCTAAAGTCGGAGTTATCGTAATTTATTCAAGATATTTTCCATCAAATACACTACATGTATTTAAGACCCGTTTCGATTGATTTTTTAAAAGTTTATAATTACTTTTTCTTGCACTTATAAACATTTATTTGAACACTTCAAAAGTCAAACCAAACGAAGGTCCTTATAAAGAGCAAAATAAATTTTAATATAAATTTCACTAATTAAAATAGAATTATTCCAATAACAAAACCACCCCTAGAGAAATGGGAAAAGAAAAAACCACTACTAAAATAAGATTTAAATCTAAAGTATACAAGCAAATAGAAACACAAGCCTAAAGGCTAAAATTTTAGAAGAGAAAAAAAAATGCATCCATTTAAATAGAAACTTACATGTATAAAAATATCAATGTTGAAGAGAAAATGCATTCATTATACAGCTCCCACCCCAATTGCAGCCATAGAACACAAGCCTAAAGGCTAAAATTTTCTCTCTAAAGTACAAACTAATTGGTGCAATTGAATCCATGGCAAATGGAAACCCAGATTATGAGCACAAGAGCTAACAATATCCCAAGAACAACTAGCTTTATCTTCATGTTTTGATACCACATTTTCTTCCTCAGTTTGGTTCCTTGTCCTCTGTAAGTCTGGGCCTACCGATATCGAGAAAAATTTGATTAGTTATCGGGTCTCTTTTGTTTTGACTGCTATTGAATAGGCAACCGGGGTTTGGTTGATTTACCTGATCTCGAAGACTTTCCGTCTTGTCAGCAAGAGTATTGATGTTGTCCCCTCTCTCAAAAGCCTGAAATAACATGGAAAGATCTCGTAATGACCATTGGAAAAGAAAGAAGTGAGAATCCTCAACTTCATGGAAAGGATGATGGAGGTGTAATTGGTTAATTCAGCGTCCGATTGTAATTGGATTGATTTTGTAAGTGTTTAAAAAAGTGTAAGAAAAGATGTTTTTAAGCCCTTAGAAAATCAATCCAAATAAGCCCCAAGCCGACACTAAAATGACTTTTCAGTTTGCAAGAAATGAAAAACTGAGCAAAAAGGAACTATCCTGAAACGTGAACTGACTTTCCAACTAATACGACAAAATCGTCCACAACTGAAGCTAACTGAAGTCGTTTTTGGTTTTCATGTCGTTAGAAACTAACTTCTATTGACAAAAACGGTCAAACTGCTCAGTTTTGTTTGATTCATTAACTTACACCACAAGAAGATGCTCTAAGATAATTTTGCTATAGTATCTACCATGTTTCATTCATAGATCATCCATCACAAGAAGAAGCTCCAAAAAGCAAATTCAGTTTCACATATACATTAGCTAGACGTTAGCAAATCGAGTTAACGATCATAGGTATGCCACAAACATGCATCTTAGAGTACTTGACTTTACGACTCTCTATCAACTAGGTCAACTCGAGGTAATTATTATAAAACCACAAATTTTATAAAACAAGATGATAATGATAAATGTCATATGACAAAGGTTAGAGAGATGCAAGTTCAAAAATCCACAACATTTCAAATCCATGTTGATGTATTTTTACCTTGTCGAGATTCTCCAACATTATACTTTTAACTTCCGATACTTGAGCCTTCACTTTTATCAACTTTTCGATCTCTTCCGCGTGCTCGATGATATACTTCATGTGCTCTTTCATAATCGGCCTGCAAAATATCAGCCAGAGCATGCCTCTTGATACTGCACTAAGGCAAAAACACACGAACGCAATCGAAATAAAGCTTTTTCGTGTTTGAATTTACCCAAAATCCTTATTGAGACTTTTTGCAACAGCAGTATCGGCTTTACCGCCTCCATATCTTTTTTTAAAGTCAGCTTTCATCCGTTCCAAAAAGGCTATAGATATCTGCTTACTGAGAGATTCTTTCGCCACAACACAGTAAGCTGCAAAACTCCATGAAGGTACCATGTATATGGTATTAAAACAAGACAGAGTTCCTTGAATTTAAATTCATGTAACAAAAATTATTGCACCCAAAAATTCAAGACAGTAAACATGCTAATTCTCGACATTTCGAATGCATACAGACTTAGATACATTTTGAAATAGTTAAAATCACTTGGAAAATACTTTTACTCATTCAAAATCAATTTTAATGGTATGAAAATTGCGTTTAAAAATGATTAAAGGTGTGTCTTGAAGTGATATTGAACATGAAAAAAATGATTTTAACTATTTCAAAATCACTCTCAGGCATGCACTAATTTGATCGACGAGATAGCACACCTACACAATTACTGATTTACTGTAAATAAGAATGAAGAAACAAAAATTCCACAAATTTGAACTCAGAAACTTCATGTTATCTTACCATACTTCAAGCTATTCTTAACGAGCATTAAATTTACAATAGCAATTATGACATTTTACAAACATTCCCACATTGAGAAGCTGGAATTAGCTAGCTCAGAGCCTTTTGGTTACAACTTAGTTTTAGTATGCTTTCTTTACTAACATTTTTCTTTGTTTTGTTTGGTAATGTATTGCATAAACATTTTTCAATTCTTGCATTCTGAAAACTAAAATTTAATTTCAGCTCAGACAATGAACAAAATTTGATCGGAAACTCACTTCAAACAGCCTTTACCTAAGCTAAAAATCCACAATCAATCAAACCCAACACAACATTAATACACTTCCAAATCCGAATTCCTCTTCATTCAAAACAAATTCACAAGAAATTAGCAGCAAAATCAAAGAAATCCAACACTAATCAAACTAGATCCAACAATTTCCAGCTGAAATTCAACTTCCCATTCAATCCCTCACCAAAAAAAAAAAAAACACCTAAATCGAAAAGGAAACGAATCAAAACTTAAGAGATAATTTAAAGCATCCTTACCATAACCATCTTCAACTAAGAAATTAAAGGTATGATGGTCGCAATTGTAAGTGAACTTATTGTTTGCAGAAGGAAGTTTCTGAAGGCACTGATTCGCAATCGCTGGAAAGTTTCCAGTGAACTCAGTGAACTCGGCCAAGATCATGGTTCCTCTAGCCACAAAGCTGTAAATGAACGAGTCTTGACTCATCTTCTTCGAGGCGAGTGAGCGAGTGAGTCAACTCGGAAGAAGAGGAAACAGAGGACTCAGCGAGAGAGAGAGAGTGAAGAGAGAGATCGCCGTTGGGGAACTTAACTTTGCTTTTGGGTAATAAATAAATAAATAAAATAAAATAAAAAGGGAGTGTTTGATTTTTACTTGTTTTGTTTTTTTCTTTTCCTCTTTTACGAAGAAAGCAAAATTCTTATTTATTTTCCCACTTTGAATATTAATTAATTATTATAACAAAGATTTTATGAGAATGGTCAAATAATCAAAGATTTGGTGTCCTTAGTTTACGTAATGGTGTCGTATTAAAACTAAAATTAAATAAAGAGTTTATAAATGTGTAATATTTGTGTTTGTGTATAAATATATTTTGGTTGGATTAAATTACAAGTTCAGTGAGTTTTAAGGTTTATGTTTTTTTAGTATCTGCTTTTTTAATTTTTAATGTGTATAATAAGTTTCCAAACTTTTAATTTTGTATTTAATAAGTCTCGATATATACAAAAATTTTAAAAATTAAGAAAATTTTTAAAAAAAAAAATAAGAAAAACTATTTACACGAAATAGCAAAATTTTTAAATAGTTGTGATAGATGCTTATAAAAGTCTATTAATATCTATCGGTGATAGAAATGATAGAAGTCTATCACTAATAGATGTTAATAGAGAAGTCTATCAATGTTTTTTTTTCTATTTTCTGTAAATAGTTTGACATTTTTTCTATCTGTGAAATTTTCCTAAAAATTAATTGATTTGTTAGACGTATTATTGAAATTTATGTCTAATGGAACTTTAAACTTTAAATTTTAGATCTATGGATTCTAAACATAACAAAGCTCCAGGACTAAATATGCAATTGTGATGGTTCAATGACTACAAAAATGCAAACCTCAAAGTTTATAGATTAAATTTGTCACTTAGCTTTCTCTTTTTGTTAATCTTACTTATTTTTCAAATATTTTTTTTATCACTTGGATAAATAATTCAAATAGGTCACCATAATTTGAAACACAATTTTAAACCATTGGGCATAAGAGAGAAATTACAAAAATAAGTTAAATTTATATTTAGTAGTTACGACGAGGCATGCAGATTTTTTTTAAATAAAAGGCATGCATATTTTTATATCTATATTCGATTGTTATTAAGAAGCATGGCACCACCTCTAAAAAATATTTTGAAATATATACACATATGTAATCGTGTGTACGTATGTGGTTTTTTTTTTTTTTCTCTATCATTGCATTTGTTTCTATATATTCTAGAAAAATAAAATGGTACGAAACCTTGTGAGCAAAATAAAATAATAAAAAAAAAAACACACGAGGCTACTAGATTTTAAAGATTATAATTCCGTTTAAAAATCATTTGATATTTTATTTTCTAAATATTGAAAATTAAGCTCATGCATACTATCTATGTCTGTGTTATGTTATATGCTTTCTAAAAAAATATTTAAAATCAAAGCAACATTTTGATGTTTCTTTAAGAGATGTAGAAATTACATTAAGAAATTTGGGATGACAAAGCATAATTTTTTAAAACATAAAACCTAAAAAAGGAAAATTATTATTTTTATTAAAAAATGATTTTTTTTTTTAAAGAAAATAAATCTGAATTTAAAAATGATCTACCGTATACGTTGTTTCTCTTTGCTTTGTACATATTGAATCATTTAGTTGAGTAAGACAAGCAAAGAATTGTCTTTGATTTTTTAGATGAATTTTATTTATTTTGGTACTTAGACTTTTTAATTTATATAATTTTGATTTATTATGTTTTTAATAAATTTTAAATTAAGTCTCTTAAAATTAATTATTATCAAAATTAGTTAAATTATAATTATAATTTAAATACTAATAAAATATAGTACGTAAATATGTTTCCAAAATTTATAAGAAAATGTTAATATATAATAAAAAAATTAATAATTAATAATTAAACTAAAAATATGAACTAAATATTAAGATTTATTGAGAATATAAAAAAGTAGAATTCAACGTTAAAAAAAAAAAAAAAAAAAAAAAAAAAAAAAAAAAAAGTACAGTGACCATTATAAATATTTTTAAAATCTACAATATAATTTCAAATTTTCCCATTTTTTTCTCTTTTTTCATTTTTCATTTATTTTTTATTTTTCTTGTGCCGACGGCCGACTTTCATCTGTACGAAGTGAATTACTTTAGCTGCTTTCATGTCTTTGTTTTTATTTGGTCAGAAATATTGTACTCCACTCTCAGTGTCAAACTTTAAGAATGACAAGCACTTGTATTTTTATTTATTTATTTATATATCATGAGTATAGTAGAAAATTTCTATCGAAATCTCGAAATTTAAGACTTCAAAGATTTTGAAATATTGATGGCAAAAACTTTATTTTTCCTTCAATTTCGATGAAATTTTGAGATTTCGAGAATATTTCGATTCCCCTATTTCGACGAAATTTCGAGATTTCCATAAAATTTCAATTTTTTTTTATGGTTAGTTATTTTAGCTCAATTCAAAATTTTCAATTGTATAGTCCTCTTACACATAATTCTATAGTTTCACACGTTAATATCATTTTTGACAAACGATTAAGCATTTTTTATGTGCTATTTTTTTAAATTTCCAACTTTTCTCAAGTTTTAGCTTTATTTTTTACTCAAAACTTTCATTTATTAATTTGAAAGAACCACAAAAAATAATCTATATTTATGTTTAAGCTTAATCAAACCTTTTTCATTAAATTTTCACATCACTTCACCTTAAAATTGAATTGATGTGAGTTTTTTTTTACCATCCAAAACTTTCATAATTTTCACATCATTTTACCTCAAAATATTCATAAACTTCTTATTATTGTGTAATTATTTTTTTATTTCTTTTTTAAATTTATGCTCCCGTATCAACAGTTGCTTAGATATTTACAATAGACATCTAAATACTGTCTTGTTTTAAATAAATTGTGATTAAAAATGGTTAGTTATAGTTTAATTAAGCTACAATCAAAGTTTTATTAATTTATTATAATACTTTCCATCAATTTTTATAAAAAATTTGGAAATTTTCGTCGATATTTTCATAAAATCGAGACCTCGATATTTCTATCGACATCGATATATCGAACCTTATCTAAAATGCATTGACTAATAACTGAAATTTCATAACACTTAAATATCCATGATATCTCCTACAAATATTAAACATAAAACACAAATATCGTAACAATCATAAAATAAAAACATTAAAAATTCAAGCTACAATCTTATATATATAAAAGCCAATTTGATTTTTTTTTTCTTTTATGTATGGCAATTTGAAATTGACTTGAAGCTCTCACGATTTTGATTTTGTGGGATATTTTTCTTTGTTTAAAAAACAAATGGAATGATTATGAATGATTAGGTTCCTTATTTTGCGTGCCACTATCATTTCGTCTTTGCCTACATTTGTATTACTTTCTTCAAAATTCACCTTTTTTTTTTTCTTTTTCTTTTTTTTCATAGATAAATAAGATACCAAACCAACCCAATCGACTACCTCTTCATCATCTCATAAAAAATAAAAGGAGAATACTATTAAAAAAAACCTCTTTCTAAATCAAAAAAATAACTAAGAGAAAAAGTCAAAGTTGCAATAGCATAAAGAAATATGTTATCCTCTCTAAATACGTGATAAAAAATAAAAGTATTAAGAAAGTTTCGAACTAAAATAATATTCTCTATGACAATCCCGATTTCAGCAAGCGAGCACTCCTTTCTGGAGAGGAGTTAACCACATTCAATGCATCAAAATCTACCTCCAAAGACGAATTGGATCACACCTACTCCCGCTCAATCACAAACAGACTTACCAAAATCACATCCACTTCCAGTATACTGATACTTCACCACTTGCTTATAACTTGCAATCCCACAAAATCAGTCGACCATTATTTATATTGCTTTCTTCAAAATTTAGCTTTTTTTTTTTAAAAAAAAAAAAAAAAGAAAGTAACTTTTTTATCATAAATTTTAGGTTTAGTTTTCGTTTGGTCTATAAATTTTAAAATGTTACGTATTTAGTTCTCACATATTTAATAAATTATTTTACTTTACTCTCATATTTTAAATTTGAAGCATGTTTAACGTTGATTTTGTTGATTGGTTTCCTGTAGTAATTAGTCAGTGATGTAGTTCAATGGTTTCCTTATACTCATTTGGATTTGACATAGAGGTAGATATGAGTTAGGGTTTGAAATTAACTTTGAAAATTATAAAAATAATTTGGCCATTAAACTAATTATTAATTGGCTCATCTAATAATCTTAATCATTTAAATCTCATTTAATAACCATTTATTCGTTAGTTTTTAAAATTAAGTTCATAAACATCACTTTGACTCATAAATTCTATGTTTTGTTATTTATCTTTTAAAAAACAAAGAAAATTTTGAAAAAGTCAAATTTTAAAAAAAATGAAGGAAAAGAAGGAGAAGTTTTGAAAAGGTAGATTTTGATTTTAGAATTTGATTAAGAATGCAAATATTTTAACAAAGGTGAAAGTTATACTTAAAAATTTAGGAGAAGATAAGCATGAATTTCAAAAACATAAATTTGAAAATGAAATCGTTACTAAACATAACCTTGATTTTTTGTTTTTTAGTTTTTTAAAATTATGCTTGTTTTTCTCACCATTTCTTAATCACGGTAAATTCATAACTTATAATGTTGATAACAAAAACAAACAAATCCATGGGAGTCAATGTCTCTAGGTTTTATTAATTTTTAATACAATTTAGGGTAAGGAGATTTGAACCACATACCTCGTGATTACTAACATACTCGTATATTAATTGAGTTATGCTCAGTTCGGAAATCTTTAGGATAAATCAATGCAATTTAGGAGGACTCAATTAAAGGACATCAATTCAATTCCTGGATTTTCGAATTGAGAGAGATCAAGAATTCTCACTATTTCTTAGATTCATGGACCAAATTCAATTCAGTGGAATCTTTCATTCACATTTTTTTTTCCATCAAGAACGTTTTATAAAACTCTTAGACTCCCGAATTTGGAGTATCCTACTTTCACGCAATTCACAGGGTTCAACAAGCAATCGATATTTCACGATCAAGGGTGTAGTACTATTTGTAGTAGCGGTCCTTATATATCATATTAACAATCGATAGACGGTGAAAGAAAAAATCTCTATTTGACAGGATTGCTTTATTAATTTTTAATAACCAAAAGTACTTTTTCAGTATGATTTTCTAAACACTTTTTTATCAAAATATTAAAACATCTAGACATTACACAATAATGTAATTTAAATTGATTATCCTATAAAATTTTTAAAATGAAAAATAAACCTAACTTTATCTTTTATTCAAATAAAATGTTTAATTTGTTTATTATAATTAAACTGTGACAATTCTATATTAATTTACTAAACACTTCAAACTGTTTTTTTATCTTTAAAATTAAAACTTATCAAACACTAATTATGTTATATTACAACTATATATTACAACTAATTGTTTTAAAAGCACAGCGGAAGACAATTATTTTAGAATCTACGAAAATCTTAAACTAAGCTTTAATTAAAATAATCGTGACTTTTTTTTCTTTTAAGTTTTGTATTTCTATTATCCCTCATATTTATTTTAAATTATTACGAGGCTTAAAAAGAAGGTTTACAGGTTTTTTAGATCTTGTTACTTGTCACAAATATAATTGTTAATGATCATTCTCACTTATGGTAGAAAATTTCTATCAAAATCTCGAAATTTTGAACTTTGATAGCCTTGAAATTTCGTTTGGGAGAAATTTCGATTTTCGATTTTCGATTTTCCCCCATTTCAACTAAATTCAATAAATCTTAAAATTTTGCGGAAATTCCGATTCTTTTTTTAATTAGCTACACTAACTCAATTCAAGTCTTTCAGTTTTATGATCTTGATCATACACAATTTTATAGTTTCACACATCAATGTCATTTCCGACAAAAGATTAAGGTTTTTCAATGTGCTATTTGTTTTAATTTTCAATTTTTCTCAATTTTCAATCCAAAACCTTCATTTCTAAAGAAATTGGATTTTTAAAAAATAGCATAAAAGAATTTATATTTATTTTTAACCTCATTCAAACTTTTTCTATTAAATTTTCATAGGATCATTTTACCTTAAAATTGAATTGACGTGAGTTTTTTTCTTTTACCATCCAAAACTTTTGTTTTCACATCATTTCATCTCAAGATATTTCTTAACTTCATATTATTTGTAATTATTTTTATATTTATTTTTTAAATATATACTCTCGCATCGATACTTACAATATACATCTCAATCTATATGTTATATTACTTTATAGGAATAATTATTAAAAATAGTTAATTATAGTATACTTAAACTACCATTAAAGCTTTATTAACTAATTATAACCATTTAATTTTAGGAAAATTTTTACCGATAGAAAAAATGTAAAACTATTTACAAAAAATAGCAAAAAAAAAATACTAACAGACATTGATAAATTTGTATCAGTATCTATCAGTGACAGACATTTCTATCCCTCATAAACTCTGATGGAGTTCTATCAGCTTTTATCAAAATTCTAATGGATATGTTTACATAGATTTGGGGACGTCTCGAATCTTGTCCTTACCTTAATTTTAAAACAATTTTTCCTACCAAACCCCAGTTCCCTTTTAACCTTGGGATGAGCTGGCAAGAATCGAAAACTAATTATTAAAAAGTAATAAATAATTAAGAAAAAATCAAG
The DNA here is from genome assembly GCA_002890555.2 of Lagenaria siceraria. Classification (NCBI taxonomy): domain Eukaryota; kingdom Viridiplantae; phylum Streptophyta; class Magnoliopsida; order Cucurbitales; family Cucurbitaceae; genus Lagenaria; species Lagenaria siceraria. The sequence continues at coordinate 21,341,584 of CM016488.1, forward strand.
GGGGAAAATGTAGCAACAGAAAAACGGAAACGTCATTCGTCAGTGTCAGTAACTTCATTGGATCAATTTCCACAGTTGGATCTACTCCGTTTTTTAATTTACTATTATTATTATAAAAAAAATAGTTAATTAAGAACAAAAGTTAGTTTTTTTTTTTCAAAAACAGAGGATTTAAATAATAGGTTAAAAATTAAAATATCATTTTGAGGGTTCGAGCCGAAAAAATTTCTAGTACTCTCTGTATTCACACTGTAATTTAGCCTTCTTATTTATAGACCCTATATTGATATCAGTGAGTCTATCATATTTTTAAAAGTACATCGACATGACACATAATAAATGAAAATAGTATGAAAAAATTTCAATACTGCCATAATATGGAAAATTTTCTCGTTTGAGCCCCAAGTTCAGCGGGATGGAGTGAGCTATTATGACCATTCAGTGTTTGAATCCCCTATTATTATATTTAAATATTATAATTGTTTTAACCCATAATTAGCCGTGAAGAGTATTTGGAAATTTTTTTTAATTACAGTGAACACTATTTGGAGACCTTCTTTACTTATAATGAACCTACAATTAGCTACAATGAATATATAATATATATTTTTTCAATGATGAATACTTATGTAATTTTTGTTTGGGTTTTGTATGTTTAATTACATCAAAATATGTTCACATAATTATAAAATAGTGTTTTCTTAAATTAAAGTACAAAAAATGTAATTATAAAAAAAAATTAAAAGTTTCGACTTTGGCCCTTTTTTTTGTAATTGTAAATATAGTTATAAAAAATGAAGTATAAAAGAAATCTATTCAAATTCATTTCTTAAATTAAAGTATAAAAAATATAGTGACAACAAAAATTGAAAAAGTTTTTTTAATTTTAGTATAGCTTTTTTTTAAAAAAAATGAAGTATAAAAAAACGTAATGAAGACCTTTTCTTAAATTAAACTATAAAAAATGTATTTACAAAAAAATTAAGAAATTTATAACTTGACATTTTTTTGTAGGATTAGTATAGTCATAACAAAATGTAATCAAATTTCTTTCTTAAATTAAAGTATAAACAAATGTAATTATCAAAAAAAATTGAAAAATTAGTAGACAAAATCTAACACGAACTAAAATAAAATGTAACTTAAATACAGACTATTATAATCCAAGTTATTTTAGTATACACCCGAAACACAAACTATTATAATCTAGACTATTTCATCCAAAATACATACTATTAAAATCTACAAATTATTATAATCTATTGATTATAATAACTAACATAGCGCCCCAGACAACTCCTCAATTTTTTAATTTTAGATTTCGTTATGTTTTAGTTTTCCATGTTCAAATGTTCGAAATTCATTCCTAATAAGTAATCAATTTTAAAATTAGTTACTTTAAAATCAATTTAATATATTTCTAAAATTTTAAATAAAAGATGATGTAAAAGTGAACAATAGTTAAATTGGAACTAATTTTAAGATTTATTGAGAACAACACTACATTTATATACTTAAAGGTATAGATTAAATTTAGATATTTTTAAGTACATGATAAAATTAAGATATTTGAAGTTTCATGAACAAAAATTAAATGAAGACTAAAATAATAAATAATAAAATAGAGAGATTTCAAAAATGTTAATTACAAGTTATTTTAGTACATGCTAATTACAACTTTAATCAATGTAAGAGAGTGTCAAAAGGTATTTCATAGATTTTTTAATTTTCAAAATGTACTTCATAAGTCTCTGAAAAATACAAAAAAAACTGAGTGGAACCAAAACCTTAGACTTTGAAATATTTGATAAATAATAATTATTGATTTAGGTTAAAAAAATTGTTTGAATAAAATTCTAGTTAGAACTATGTGCGTTACACGTGTTTCATGACATTAAAAATGAAATGTAAGTATGAAATAAGAATCTTCTACTCAATAATCATTATATATATATATATATATATATATATATATATTACTCAAAACAAATTTGAATTAATATGTTTTTTTTTTTAACTATTTTAAAGTTTTCGAATTAAATTTTTGATCTCTTAATTTAAATCTTTGATGATAAAAGAACAAACAAACTAATATATTTGCATTTATAATAAGAAAGCTTTAAAATAAAAATTAATCACTTTTATTAAAAACAAAAACTTATTTTTAATATATTCATAATTACTATTTAACTATTAAAATAAAAAATAAAAAAATGTATTGAATAATTTAAATGTAAAATTACCTAAGAACGAGAAAATAAAAAGTTTATCCATAGCTCCTTTTAGATAGTATAGATATAAATTAGAACTTAAATTCATATTAGGTGTCTTCCTTTTATAATCATTAGAATGTAATTAAGTGATCAACATACTTAAGCATTAAATCTATGATTGACAACATTTTTAAAAATGAAAACTGGTTAGAGGTTTAAATCTAAATGGTAATTGGAAAAAAATAATTAGAATGTGATTAAGCGGGATTGAAGTTTCTCGAACTCAATAGAATTAAATGAATTATACCTAAACACTAAATCTGTATGTTGACAACAATTTTCTTGAAACGAAAATAGAATTAAATGAACTATAACTTTAATTATACCTCTAGTATATATCTGTAAAAGGAAATATACCTCAAATATACATTCAACATTAAAAATGTTGTAAGGCATTAATTTTTTAAAATGTTATTGTTATATTATTTTTTCAAATCTGTGAACAATATTTTTTTCCCCTCAACGTATACATTTGTCCATCAGATGAATCTCTACCCTCACTGAACTTGAAAAGTAATTAATATATGGTTTAATTATATTTGATATGGTTTGTAATAAAGATGTTCTTTTTTAGCTATTCAAGACAGAAAAATTAATTCGTAAAAGCCAAAAAGATCATTTAAGTATAAATTCTGTAACTTACTAAAGTAAAATACAATTTGTACATGTATAAAATTAGCGGAAAAAAATGAAGGAGAAGTTAAAAATAAAATAACTTGAGAGATAATAAAAATGAAAATTTTAGGAATTTGTCCGAGTTAGAGGGATCCAATAAACCCCACGACTAAAAACATAAGATCATTCGATCTTTTTTATCTAACAAATGATCAGAACTTCTAAAGATCAGCAATCCCTTTCATGGGTTCGAAAAATAAAGAAATAGTTAATGCCAAGCTAAGAAAAAAACAATACCCATTCGAACAATTTTTTATGTTTAACCTACAACTTTACTCCTCGTTCCAAACAAAGCAAGGCTAAACAAGTTTATAGACGGTGAAAAAAACAAAATTTACTTATATATAATTTTTAATCAATTTGCCTTAAAGTTGGAAAGTAACAGATCTGAAGTATATGGAATGACTATAAAATAGTAACACAGATCCTCTGCATATCAAATGAAAACAAATATAACTCTAAATTTCAAGATTTACAGTGTCTGTAAGTTTTTTACTGCATACATAACAATAATATTAGGTTTCACTATTGACCAAAGTAAACTGTAAACACTAGTTGGAACTCAAGAAGATTAGTGTAAAATGTAGAAACATCAAGACCAAATGAAAATTAATTAAAACTTGTACTTTTTCAATCAGGAGACCAAACAGAATGACTCAAAACATAAGAATCTAAAGGGTATTTACCCAATAAAATTTACGCCTACTCATTCGAAGGTAAAAAAAAGAAAAGTTAAAAAAAAAAAAAAAAAACCCCACAACTTGTAGAAAATGATTTAATGAAAAGGGAAAATGTGAATCCACTAATAAATGATCAAAAACCAGCTTCACCGAATGAAGATTCCAACAAACACTACAATTTTAGAAGCATTCATCAAAAAGGCTAAGCTCTCTCAACATTCATAATTCGCAATAAAACTAAACTTAATTAGAAACATTAAATTTCAAGTAGAAGAAATTTTGCATTTTCTACTGTTGGCGAACTTCTGCTTTCTTCTTCTGCCACAACCTATCCAAAGCACTGTCCGCATCTCCCTGTCAAATATTATATCATACCAATACATTAATTTCCTTGTAGATATTAAAAATTAGGGCAAATACCAATTTATATTATCCCTAAAAGTTAGGGGTTGTATCAATTTAAACCACAAACTATTAATCGTTTCGATTTAAACCATGAACTTTAGAAATTGTATCAATTTAGACCTCAAACTGATAATTGTATCAATTTAAACCTCGAACTTTCATAAGTGCCTCAATAAACTCTAGACTTCTACAAGTATATCAATTTAAACCCCAAATTTTTATAAGTGTATCTAAATAAAACATAATGGAAGATTTAAAATGATACACTTATGAAAGTCCGGGGCTTAAATTAAAACAATTAATAGTTTGGGGTTTAAATTGATACAACACCCAAAGTTCAGGGTATAAATTGATATTTCCCTAAAAATTATAGCCATGGATAATCTTGATGACACGAAACAAACAAGTATTTCACCTGAGTTTTCAAACATTAGCTTTATATTTATCTCGTCCAATGAAGAAAAAATAAACTTCAAACAATTATTACCCGAATATACATAAAATATGCCCAAGGGCTAAGACACTCTTATATACTTGTTAAGGAGTGGTTTGTCATGAGATTTTCTTGTCTATAGTTTCTGAGAATTTTGGGACAGTGACTAAAATAAAACTATACCACTAACTTCAATTGGAACTCGTGAAAAGGAAACATTAATAACTAAATTGATAACTAGTTCTATATATCTATCAAAATCCATCAAAGCAAAAACATTGATATTCTATAAAATTAAAAGACAAGGACCAAACTCTAATCTTTGAACAGAAAAACTCTCCAGAAAACAGAATCAATTTGTGTTGCAACCATTTTAGTAAGGCTTGGAAGCTATGCCAAATCGTGTGCCCTCAGATAAAATAGCTAACTAGATAATAAAGACAGTCGAAAAAACTTCCTGAGAGGGTAAATCATAAATAGAAGCAGCACAGTGTGTTGCATTCAACATAAGAACATTTTTATTGAAAAACCAATAAATATTAAATTATTAACAAGATTTCAGGTTGGTACCTAAAGTCAAAATTTCCAAATATACAATTTTATCGTAGCGATTCAATATAATAAATCAAGTTACCAGCATACATGAATCAATTCAAATAAGAAAACTTTGATGCAAGTGAAGCCGCCACTGATCAACCAAAATCACAAAATAAACAGAAACGTGCAGCCAAAATTCTATATAATAGACAAACAATAAACAAGAACATGAAGAGAAACTATTAATGAAATCGAACCTGAGCACGGATGAAACCGCAGAGAGCGAAAGTGGAGAATTGGCCTGTGTAGATGCCATTCTCATCCAAGTGACCAATGTTAATCTGAACTGAGGCGTGGTCCTTGGAGGTGATGAGTCGGTTTGTGGCAGAGCTGAAATTAGATACCACGAACAAATTCGGAAAAGAGTTAAAAACCAAAAATGAAAATAGTGTAAATTAACAAACAAAATGTGCTGATTACGTACCACTTTCTAGGAATGTAAAGCTCGGTGATCTTTCCCTCTTCGTTCTGCATTTTGGCTACGATGAATCGTCAAATACCTATATAACAACCTGCTGGAGTAAAGAAACGACGGATTGAGACTGAGAAATTTGAGTTCTAATCCGTATATGAATGAACAAACTATTAGAGGAATCGGAAGTAGTCAGAAACGAATACAATAATTCGATCGTAGAATCAATGTATGATAGAGACGTCATATATCATTCCGATCTGAAGTATAATCAGAAAATAAGAGAAGTAAAAAACCCTTAGGAAAATCGATATGAGCTGAAAAAGAGGGAATACCAGTCGGCGGGAGGGGAAGACAATGAGAATTAGGGCAAAACCCTAACTCGCTATATATGGAACATTTTTGGGCCTGGTTGTTCGGCCCAATATTGATTTCCTACTTATTTTGTGAAAGATAATATATATAGCAAATTTTAAAAAAAAAATTTAAAGGCTTTCAACCTAAATAGCCTTAAGATAGGGCACATTTTATAAAATTGTCTAAAACCTCCATTATTTTACAGAAAATACCTTTTTGCTATGATTTTTTCATTAATATCAATATATATTTACCATTTTGTCCTTATATATTAAAAGAAAACAAAAAGGAAAACTGTTTATATGGAAGGCGGGAATTAATGGTTTTTTTAAAAAAAAATCTATTTCTAATAAACCACCATCATCATCACTCACGGTTTTCAAAGAAACTCCCTCACTCTCTCTCCAGTCGGCGCCGAAAATCTTCTTCCCAAAATCGGAGAATCCCAAAATCGACTGCGAAACTCTTCCGATTTCGTTCATACCGTCTGCGAAACTCCTTCTTTCCTTCCTCTTCTTCGATTTCACTCTCCAGTCGACGGTGGGATGTTTGAAGTGCAGGGCTGAAATCGTTGAAACTTGGGTTTATACCGGACCATCTGTGAAGAGGTACAGATAATATTACATTTTTTTTCTAAAACAACCATCCATTCCACCCATGTTTCTCATAAACATTAGGGTTGTCGATTTTTTCTTTTTTTTTTTTTATTTATAAACCATGGGTAAAATGTTGATTTCGGAAAATTTTACTTCTGAATATAAAAATAAACTGCTCTTTATTTCAATATATGTATTGATTTACATTATGTATCAATAAAAATAACATATGGGTACTTTTTTGAGGTATAACAAATAAACTGAGTATATATTTGAAATAAAATATGTTTTTAAATTAATGCAATGCTTTTTTAAATGAAAAAAATCATGTAGAGGGCATGTCCTGAAGCAATCCCTGCTACGCCACCAGCTGACGATGAATAAATAGATGAGGTAAACATTTTTTCTATGAACTTAATATAGATAGATTTCTTTTTTTTATTAATCATATTGAATGGAAAATGATACAGGAGATTATATGTGAAGAATGACATTGATGAGGTAAGAAATAAATTAAAAAATGGGAAGTTAATATTAAACAAACAATGGGCTATATTGCATATACAATTACATTGTTTTATCCAATAAACATAAGTTTGTATATAATATACTGACATGAAATCAGGACAACATGCCTCTTCGAGAAAGAAAAACAGCTTTAACAAGGGAGGCGAAGAAGCAAAATAAAACAGTGGTTCGAAGGAAACAAACTTCTGCACAAACAAAAAATATAGAACCTGAACGATTACAACTAATAAATAATTTAAACAATAATTTAATGCAAATAAATTTACTTTGAATTAAACAAAAAATTAACAACACTTTAAAACATACTATTTAACTTTAGTAATAAGATTGGGAATAAATATAGAAACTTAATAACTACTTGTCAAAATAAACCAGTTAATTTCAAAAACAAAAATTGCAATTAATTTCAAGCAGTAAAATGTAATAATAAATTAATTGCAAAATTAAATAGGATAGGAATAGAGAAATTGACACCGAGAATTTTACAGTGTTCGACAGGACCGACCTACAACCACTTTCCAAGCTCCTGAGTACTTCACAAGATACTTTGACTCTTTCCACGATTTAGAATCAAACACATTCTTTTTTAGCTCAAGAACAGAAAATTCACTCACGTAATAGATTTACAAATTTGTAGCACTCAACAAATCAATTCTCACATTACAATAAATCTCTCTCAATAATTATATGAAAAAAACAAATTGAAGCTTGGAAAGAGACCAACAATAGTGGCTTGGTGAATTATGGATGCAGTTGTGGAAGTTTGGAAAATAATATGGCTTAAAAAGAAAGAGAGCATGTGAAATACAAATTCATTTTGGGTCATTTGATGGTGTTAAAAGAAAGCTGAATGGTTGAAATTAGAAGTAAAAAGTAATAATTTTTTTAATTTCAAAGTCACCCGTCGTTAGACATAAACATGTATAGAGCAAAATGCATTTTTCATCTCCCAGGGTTGGAGATAGTGACTATTCGGTCGTTGAAGTTTCAAAAGATACACTTTAGTCTCTAAGATTGGAAAATAATTCTAAATGGTGTATGTGTTAACTTTAAACTAACGGAATTCTGACTAGACCGTTAAATGGTGACATGGATGCGATGACAAGTTTAACTAAAATTGTTTAAAATATTAAATCATTAAAAAAAAAAAAAAAAAAAAAAAAAAAAAAAAAAAACTATTCATCTTCTACCCTAAGTCGAGTTCTTCCCCATGCATAACATCACCATTCTTTCAAGCCCTAGTTTTCTGTCTTCCAACCCTTCACAAAACTGATTCATTTGCTTTAAATCACTCACGATCCCCACTTCCCTCACCGCCGCCGTAGAAAGTTCCATCATTGATTCCGACCGGACCTTCATCACGCTCATGGCAACGACTGATGACGTTACTCGGTGAAACTCATGGAAGCAATCTATTTTAGGGTAGAAGATGAAGAATTATTTTATAATGATTTAATGTATTTTAAACTGTTTTAATTTTCAATTAATTGTTTAATTTTTGTTCCTTAAAAAAAAATCAATTTATTTGCGAACTAATCAAATGAAATTGCCAAATAATCAAATATGGTGGTGTTGTCATCTCATTTATGCCAATATTTAATGATTTAGTCGACATTATGTTAGTTTAAAGTTAACTCGTGAACCATTTAGAATTGTTTTCCAAACTCGAAGACCAAAGTGTATCTTTTGAAACATCAGGGACACCAAATAGACGTTATCCTCATATATATAATATTAAATTTAGTTTCCTTTAAAATCAACTCGACACAAACATATATAATATTAAATTTATTTTATTTTTAAAACCAATCCAAAAATCAAAAGTCCACCATGTGTAATTTCTCTCATGCTTTGACTCTGAGTGGCGCCTTTCAATTGGTCTACTTTAATGAACGTCATCAGCTTTAGATTTTTCCCTTGAGCTTGTTTTTTAACTATATCTTCTTTGTTTGAGCTCTGATTTGAGTAATTCAAATTGCATTGGGTTTGTTATTTTGAGCTAGCTATACACAGTGGATTTTCAAACCCTACAATTATTAGTAAATAATAGCAGTGTTGAATGAGAAATTTTGGCCAACCAAATTTCACCACGTCATCACAATGAAAGCCTGAGGCCAATGTGAAAATTATAAATTGGATCGGGCCGCGTAATTAAAATCATTTGGGACCAAAGTCCAATACAATTCAAGCCCATTGTAAAATTTTGGGCCAGAGAAGATATTGGGCCCAAGCCCAAGACAACAAGCAAATGGGCCCAAGCCCACCTAAAACTCATAGAAATCCTCTATAAATAGAGGTCATTCTCCTTCATTTGAAAAGGTTGGAAGCATTTGGCAACGGAGGGCTGAAGACTTGAAGATGGAAGCTCTGAAGATTTCAAGACTTTGAAGCTCTGGTCGACCTCAAGATTACAACATTCTGAAGATTGAAGACTTAAAAGATTGAAACTTCATTGAATTCTAGAAGATTGAAGCTCCAATCAATCTCAAATTTACAACTTCCTGAAGATGGGAAGAACTGAATGTTGAAGCTGCTCCCAAGATCAACTTCTACCTTCCTGAAGATTTAAAGACTAAAACTGAGAGGACTTCCAGAAGATCAGAAGACTCTCTAAAGCTTTTAAAGTCATAAACAAGCCCGAAGCCGATCCAAGTTGATCAACAAGCTAGAGGCTGATCCAAGCTAATGAACAAGTCGGAAGCCGATCCAAGCTGATCAACAAGCTAGAGGCAGATCCAAACTGATCAGTAAGCCCAAAGGCCGATCATCCAAGAAGATCAACAAGCCTAAGATCAACAAGCCTAAAAAGGCCGATCATCTAAGAAGATCAACAAGCCTAAAAAGGTCAATCATCCAAGAAGATCATCAAGCCTAAAAGGCCGATCATTTAAGAAGATCAACAAGCTCAAAGGCTGGTCATCTAAGAAGATCAACAAGCCCAAAGGCCGATCATCCAAGAAGATCAACAAGCCCAAAGGCCGATCATCCAAGAAGATCATTAAGTCTAAAGACCGATCATCTAAGTAAATCAACAAGCCTGAGAATCAAAGTTGACTTTTCGAGAGAAAGAATCAAAGGATTATATATTAGAGATTGTACTCACTATACTACATTGAAATTAATACAAAGTTCAAATTCCAACAATTAAATTTCTTCGAAAATCTCGTGTGAACAAGCATGTTTGTTATCATCAAAATATTAATTAATTAATTAATTAATTAATCAAAATCAATTATTTTAATATTAAACGCCAAAAAGCCAAAGGACAGAAAAAAAAAAAAAGTATCAAAACTACTCATGCATGCTAAAATTGATAAAAACAACGTCACAAACTAAAGCAAAACAATTTTTCATGTCTTATTAATTACCAGGGGTGTTTCGAATTGGGTTGAAGGATTTTTTAGACTCTCATTTGAGTGTAAATTTCTTCCACCCAAATAACTCTTACTAAAAAAACAAACCCAACTCAACCCAACATGAAACATTTAGATTGAGTTGGTTCAGGTTACTCTAGTCATTTACTTCAATTTGTTATAAAAACAAGTAAAGTATTAATACGTAAAATCATTATTTAATTATTTTAGAATTAACAATTAAATTTCAATTTATATTATAAAATTTTAAAAAATTGTTTATAGGAATAGTTAGACAAAAAAATTATCAAAATAGAATTAAATAAAACTAAAATAAATATATGTTTCTATAATTTTATTACAAGTAAAAAAGATATGTATGCATTTTAAAATGAATGATAAGTGGATTATTTATTTAAACCAAACACAAAACACCCTATATTTAACCACTTTAAAACTAATTTCAAACAAAGCAAGGCTAAACGAGTTTATAGACAGTGAAAAACCAAAATTTACTTGCATATAATTCTTAATCGAGTCCTCTTAAAGTTGGAAAGAAACAGAACCAAAGTATGGTATGGCAATAAAATAGTATCACAGATCCTATGCATCATCAATACAAAATGGAAAAAAAAATGTTACCCTAAATTTTAAGATCTACAATCTTTGATTTTTGACTGCATACTCACCACTTCGGACATTAGACATTGGCATTAATGTCCATTAATTAATTTTAAATTTCAAAAAGATTAAAAAGATTAAAATAAGTGTAACTATATTAGTTTTCTCTGAAATTTAAACTCATGAAGAAACATCAAGACCAAATGAAAGTTAACTAAAACTTGGTAGTTTTTACAAGGAGACGAAATAGAATGACTCAAAACATAAGAATCTAAAGGGTACTTACCCTTATAAAAGAAGGCAAAACTTCACTTTTCTAAAATGTTTTTTAAAAAAGACACTCACTGCTAGATAATGATTTAATGAAAAGGGAAAATGTGAATCCACCAATAAATGATCAAAAACCAGCTTCAGCGAATGAAGATTCCAACAAACACTACAACTTTAGAAGCATTCATCAAAAAGGCTAAGCTCTCTCAACATTCATAATTCGCAATAAAACTAAACTTAATTAGAAACATAAGATTTCAAGTAGAAGAAATTTTGCATTTTCTACTGTTGGCGAACTTCGGCTTTCTTCTTCTGCCACAACCTATCCAAAGCACTGTCCGCATCTCCCTGTCAAATTACATCACACCAATACATTAATTTCCTTGTAGATATTAAAAATTAAGACAAATATCAATTTATACCTCTAAACGTTGGGGTTGTATCAATTTAAACCACAAACTATTAATTGTATCAATTTAGACTCCAAACTAACAATTGTATCAATTTAAACCTCAAACTTTCATAAGTGCCTCAATTTAAACCCTAGATTTCTACAAATACATCAATTTAAACCCTCAAATTTTTATAAGTGTATCTAAATAACACATAATTGATGGTTTAAATTGATACAACTACCAAAATTTAGGGGTTTAAATTGATACACTTATAAAAGTCCGGGGCTTAAATTGATGCAGTTAATAATTTGGAGTTTAAATTGATACAACTCCCAAAGTTCAGGGTATAAATTGATGTTTAAACAAACAAGTATTTCACCTGAGTTTTCAAACATTAGCTTTATATTTATCTCGTCCAATGAAGAAAAAATAAACTTCAAACAATTATTACCCGAATATACATAAAATATGCCCAAGGGCTAAGACACTCTTATATACTTGTTAAGGAGTGGTTTGTCATGAGATTTTCTTGTCTATAGTTTCTGAGAATTTTGGGACAGTGACTAAAATAAAACTATACCACTAACTTCAATTGGAACTCGTGAAAAGGAAACATTAATAACTAAATTGATAACTAGTTCTATATATCTATCAAAATCCATCAAAGCAAAAACATTGATATTCTATAAAATTAAAAGACAAGGACCAAACTCTAATCTTTGAACAGAAAAACTCTCCAGAAAACAGAATCAATTTGTGTTGCAACCATTTTAGTAAGGCTTGGAAGCTATGCCAAATCGTGTGCCCTCAGATAAAATAGCTAACTAGATAATAAAGACAGTCGAAAAAACTTCCTGAGAGGGTAAATCATAAATAGAAGCAGCACAGTGTGTTGCATTCAACATAAGAACATTTTTATTGAAAAACCAATAAATATTAAATTATTAACAAGATTTCAGGTTGGTACCTAAAGTCAAAATTTCCAAATATACAATTTTATCGTAGCGATTCAATATAATAAATCAAGTTACCAGCATACATGAATCAATTCAAATAAGAAAACTTTGATGCAAGTGAAGCCGCCACTGATCAACCAAAATCACAAAATAAACAGAAACGTGCAGCCAAAATTCTATATAATAGACAAACAATAAACAAGAACATGAAGAGAAACTATTAATGAAATCGAACCTGAGCACGGATGAAACCGCAGAGAGCGAAAGTGGAGAATTGGCCTGTGTAGATGCCATTCTCATCCAAGTGACCAATGTTAATCTGAACTGAGGCGTGGTCCTTGGAGGTGATGAGTCGGTTTGTGGCAGAGCTGAAATTAGATACCACGAACAAATTCGGAAAAGAGTTAAAAACCAAAAATGAAAATAGTGTAAATTAACAAACAAAATGTGCTGATTACGTACCACTTTCTAGGAATGTAAAGCTCGGTGATCTTTCCCTCTTCGTTCTGCATTTTGGCTACGATGAATCGTCAAATACCTATATAACAACCTGCTGGAGTAAAGAAACGACGGATTGAGACTGAGAAATTTGAGTTCTAATCCGTATATGAATGAACAAACTATTAGAGGAATCGGAAGTAGTCAGAAACGAATACAATAATTCGATCGTAGAATCAATGTATGATAGAGACGTCATATATCATTCCGATCTGAAGTATAATCAGAAAATAAGAGAAGTAAAAAACCCTTAGGAAAATCGATATGAGCTGAAAAAGAGGGAATACCAGTCGGCGGGAGGGGAAGACAATGAGAATTAGGGCAAAACCCTAACTCGCTATATATGGAACATTTTTGGGCCTGGTTGTTCGGCCCAATATTGATTTCCTACTTATTTTGTGAAAGATAATATATATAGCAAATTTTAAAAAAAAAATTTAAAGGCTTTCAACCTAAATAGCCTTAAGATAGGGCACATTTTATAAAATTGTCTAAAACCTCCATTATTTTACAAAAAATACCTTTTTGCTATGATTTTTTCATTAATATCAATATATATTTACCATTTTGTCCTTATATATTAAAAGAAAACAAAAAGGAAAACTGTTTATATGGAAGGCGGGAATTAATGGTTTTTTTAAAAAAAAATCTATTTCTAATAAACCACCATCATCATCACTCACGGTTTTCAAAGAAACTCCCTCACTCTCTCTCCAGTCGGCGCCGAAAATCTTCTTCCCAAAATGGGAGAATCCCAAAATCGATTGCGAAACTCTTCCGATTTCGTTCATACCGTCTGCGAAACTCCTTCATTCCTTCATCTTCTCCGATTTCACTCTCAAGTCGACGGCGGTGGGATGTCTGAAGTGTAGGACTGAAATCGTTGAAACTTGGGTTTTTCGAACACCTATAAAAAATGTAGGTTCGATATGATAGACCAAGAGGGATGAATGGAGTTTATTTAAGCTAATGAGAACTTTTTCATAACGTGGGCTCAATTAAGCAAAGTAACAAATCTTTTGCTAATAAATAATTTAAACAGTAATTCAATGCAGATAAATTTACTTTGAATTAAACAAAAAAATTAACAACACTTTAAAACATCCTATTTAAGTTTAGTAATAAGATTGGGAATAAATATAGAAACTTAATAACTACTTGTCAAGTAGTTAATTTCAAAAACAAAAATTGTAATTAATTTCAAGCAATAAAATGTAATAATATATTAATTACAAAATTAAATAGGATAGGGATAGAGAAATTGACACCGACAGTGTTCGACAGGGACCTACAACCACCTTCCAAGCTCCTGAGTACTTCAGGAGATACTTTTGACTCTTTCCACGACTTAGAGTCAAACACATCCTTTTTTAGCCCAAGAACAGAAAACTCACTCACATAATAGATTTACAAATTTGTAGCACTCAACAAATCAATTCTTATATTACAATAAATCTCTCTCAATAATTATATGAAGAAAACAAATTGAAGCTTAGAAAGACACCAACAATAGTGGCTTGGTGAATTATAGATAAGTTTGGAGAATAATATGGTTTAAAAAGAAA